>CM077091.1:93906313-95243199 GCA_039513925.1 Platanthera zijinensis
CCCATTCATATCGACAGAATAACTAGCACTGCCCTGAGCTTAGCTACCTCCTCCTTCGAGTTTCCCGTGACGATCACATCGTCCACGTACAACAACACCAAGACATGAATCCTCCCTCTTCTTGATGAACATGTTCGAATCTGAATCAAAGGCAAAATAACCACAGAACTGGAGGTATTTTGCGATCTTTCTATACCATGCTCGTGGAGCCTGCTTCAAGCCGTAAATGGCCTTTCGGAGCTTGCATACGTATCCTGGATGATCTTCAGACACGTATCCCGGTGGCTGAAACATGAAGATGTCTTTATCAATTTTCCCATAAAGGAAAGCATTCTTTACGTCCAGTTGTCACATCTTCCAACCTTGGCAAGCCGCAAAGGTCATTACCACCCACTGAAGTAATTTTTGCAACATGATTAAACGTCTCTTCGTAGTCTTCTCTGTACTGTTAAGAGAACCCTCGAGATACAAGACGAGCCTTGTACCGCTCGATGCTCCCATCCTCCTTTTCTTATACACCCACTTGCATGTCACAAAAGTAACGCCATCAAGCTTGGGCACTAGGTCCCAAGTCTCGTTTTTTCTAATGGTAGTCATCTCCTCATCCATGGCGTTATCCACTCTTTGGCTAGTAACGTCTTCAAAGTTGGAAGGCTCTCGCTCATCTAGAGGGTCTGCGAAGAAACAATAGACGAAGCTCACAGCGTTTCCTTCGCTATAACGAGCTGGTGGTTTGACGGCCCTCTTCGATCTCCAAAGAGTTTAACCCTTGCTGATCACCTCCGCTGCTTCTTCTAAAGCAGCTCCGTTCTCTGGCATACTTGGAGCATCGCTCCCCCTGCTTCCTTAATCAGAAGTCTCTGCCCCGGAGCTAGAAGCACCTAGAGCTCATGGTGACACAGACAGCTCTACCAGAAGATCCTTAACAACCTCCTCCTGCCCGTCGTCTGACCCGCTTTCCTACAGATACATAGAGGATCCACCTCCATATGACGTCAATTCGTCGAAGACCACGTCTCTCGAGACGACGAACTTGTCTGTCACTGGATCCATACACTTCCATCCCTTCTTCCGCTCGTCATAGCCTACGAAGACAAGCTTCCTCGCCTTTGCATCCAGCTTTCTCTTGAGAGCATCTAGGACATGGATGTAGCAGGTACACCCAAACACCCGAAGGTTTTCCACGCTGAGCTTCTCCTTAAACATCATCTCATGAGGAGACTTCATGTTGATCGGAGTTAGAGACATCTGATTGATGACATAGGTTGCACAGGCCAACCCTTCCGCCTAGAAGGACCTTTGAATGCCTTTAGCATAAAACCAACACTTGCATGTCTCCATCAGATAGCAGATCTTTCGCTCTGCTACTGCATTTTATTGTGGAGTGTGAGCACAAGTGAGCTCTCTTCAGATGTCGTGCTTCATGCATAAGTTAGAGAAATCATTTGAAATGAACTCACCTCTATTGTCCGTTCTTAACTTTTTAATCCGCAGGCAAAGCCGGTCCTCCACTAGCTCCTTGAACTACACAAACAACCAGAACACGTCAGACTTCTCCTTAAAAAAGTACACCCAAGTGTTTCTCGTGTAGTCATTAATCAACACCAACATGTATTTGTTGCTTCCAAGGCTGGCGGTGACGGTCGGCCCCATCATATCACCATGAATGCACTCCAATGATGCTTTACACTTGGTCTACGACTTGTCAAATGGAAGGCGATGAGCTTTTCCGTATTGACACCCCGTGCAGACATGACTGTCGCTGAAGGGTGACAACCTAGGCAATCCTTTCGCAAGACTCCTTACCGCCATGACTTTCAACTTGTCCATCCTGACGTGTCCAAGACGCTCATGCCAGATAGATGCACTATCATTGGCTCTCATCCGATCAATATAGGAACTCGTTGATTGCATAAACAAGTCCCTTACCCTTCTCCCTATATGAGCAACGTCAGTCTTTACCGCTGCCACATTGCGGAGAAACATCACTTTTATCGGGCCGAACAGAACGTGATAGCATGCGTCCACCGCGTTGGTCACTGAAAAGATGTTATTCTTTATGCCCGGTACGTGATAAACACTCCTCAAGGCGAGTGGACCCTTATCACTACCAAAAGAAACGACAGCCTCCTTCTTGACTGCATGAACTGTATCATCAGCAGTTATGGTAGTTTCGTTACCTGAGAATGTTCGTAGAGAGGAGAACGTCGACTCATCCCCGGTGAGGTGATGACCACACCCCGAGTCCATTATCCAGTCATCTTGGTAGTCGATGGTGAACAAGGCACGAACACACGTGCCCGTCATGAACGCATTCCCCCATCCGACTTCCTCAACACTGGAACTAGCTTCCTTTTTATCTACAACATACCCCGACTGCAGCTTGACCTTGCAGTCCTTCTTGAAGTGACTCAGTTGGTTGCATCTGTAACACCTTAGCCCTTCCTTCTTCTTCCAATCATGCTTAGGAACATAACTCCTCTCTTGTTGATATGAAGTTGAAGATGCATCACCAGCAGCAGGTTTCTTCTTCTTCTCCCATATTTTCTTCTTCCCTGAGAAGAACGCCTCACTACCTCTTCAGAGATAGTGACTCCAATCATTTGTCTAGCTAAGCTCTCCTGCGAAGACAGTAGGTTCTCCAACTCCAGCAAAGACGACTGAGTGGCCTAATCTTGAACAGAAGTAACAAAGACCACATATTCCTTCCGCAATCCGCGGATTATGTGCCTCTTCAGCTTTGCTTCTGAAATAGGCTCATCAGAGTCCAACGCTGAAATCCCAGCACACAAGTTCTTCATCTTCAGGAAGAACGTTGAGATGAGCAGGTCTCCTTGAGTGACCCTCGCCAACTCATTCTCCAGGAATTGTAGTCGTGTTACATTTTTCCTATTGAACAACCCATCGAGGGAAGTCCAAATCTCTCTAGCAGACTGACATCTGATGATGTGATCGAAGAGTTCCGGTGAGATAGCCCGCTTAAGAGTAAATTCCGCTTTCATATTTGTCTTCCTCCAAGCTCTTACCACTTCAACATTGCCAGTGGTAGCAGTCATCTCTTGCCTGTCGTCTCCGCAGAGGACCTCTCACAGGTCCTCACCCAAAAGTTAGCTTTCCATACATGACCTCCACTTCGTGAAGTTGGTCGATGTAAGAAGCTCAATTCCAAGACCTCTTGCAAGTCCACCTTCCATTGCAATTACCCCGGTTTTCTTAGACTTCTAGAAGCAATAAAGCAAACTAACAGTTGAACACTGCTCAAGCCCCTATTCCCTCTGATACCATGTAAAAATTTGTTAACCGTGAAAAACGGGAAATCAGGTGCATGAACACTCTAACCATAACAAAGACAAAATAAATCAGATGCAACTAGAAGAGCAAGAATCTTGTACTGTCAAAAATCTATACAAGACGAGACATACATGGCGAGACATGATTCGCCGATGTACCCGATGGAAGCAAACAAGAAAGTACAAATCTAGCCATGCGGTCTCAATGAGTAACCACCGACTCTGCCGAGCTTCCTACGGAGTCCGCTGAAGCCGCTAAGTCGCCAAACCGCAACCTAGCCATTTGAACAGCCCGTTATTCTAATACTAAAGAACTCTGTCCGCTGATCTGCAAGTCGCCTAACCGTGAGGTCTCCTAGGCGCCAGATCGCCTCGAACAGCTGCTGCCGAACTGAACAAGCCACCAGAAGTGGACAACTTATTGAATTGGGAAAAAGGTTGCCAAAGAGAGAAGACTGCCTGGCTGCAAGCCGCGACCTGCTGCTAACCCCTGATTGTACTGCAAAGTCCACACTGATCCCTGACCGAAGTCAGAACCAAGTCTCTGCCTTCTCATCGCTATCCGCACAATCTGCACAGCAAAAACGATCAACTCCTTCAAACTGTGCGAACACAAAAACCTGTCCGCAGTAACCACTCGAGCTCACTCACTGTTCATTCGGTTATTGTGTTGATGTGACAGGGGGTCCTGTTTAGAGGCGCGAAGAGGATTGTGATCACCGTCTTAGCCGATAAGATCACCACCCTATCTCGCGGCGATCACTGAGAGTATCCACACAACTGCGAACACAAAACCAGTCCACCTTGTTGCCACAACTAGGCTGGATGGCTAGACCTCCAAGGTCGCACCACCATGTCCGGATAGAAACCTATCCGCCTTGTCACTACAGGGCTAAGACAAACTTGTCCGCCATACCAGCGGACCCTGTGGAAATTCCACCAGTCCGCACACAAGCAGACACAATTCCAGTCCGCACGCCTCTACGGACACTGCCCCAGTCCGCACAGTCCGAGCCCGCAACTAGAGCACAAGGCTGACATCTGCCGAACTTGGTGTACATAGAAAAAAGGCCACTCTATTCGCGCGACCTCCCAGACTGAGCACACTGGACTTGGTACAGATCCAGACCAAGTCCATACCACCCGCCATCCCTGATGCGAACACAACACCAGCGGATAAGAGGTCCAATCCGCACAAACCGGCGAATTGCGCGGTTACCACCAAACCGCACCAGAGCAAGATCAAGGCACATGGCCATACCGATCTCCCTAGATCCAAACCAATCTGCATCCCAGACTCAGCAAACTGCAAACGAATCCGCAACACCCGCGGATACCAAACCTATATGCCTGGTTACCTACTTACCTCATGGGAACAAGCCACCTGCAGAACCACTGGCCGACCTGGCTAGTCGTCAATCCTGTTTACATAGACTACATGGTCAAACCGCACGGTCAGACCACCACAACTGTCCGCCCAGTCCGCGCGGACAGTCTGCCCAGGCTGCCACTTTCACTTCAAAAAATTCAACACACTCAAATTATAAAAAGATGGTAATGTCATTTCAGTGGATCAAACGGATATTGAGGTAAGATTAAATCACTACTGTATTTGAGTTCATCTAGACCGGACATCATGTTTCCAGTGTGTCTCTGTGCTAGGTATAAACTAATCCTATGAAATCTCTTTTCAAAGCCGTTAAACACATTTTTAGATATCTTTTAGGCACACTAAATCTAGGTCTTTGGTATCCTTATACCGACACCTTTATGCTCCTTGGGTATTCTGATTCAGATTATGCAAGATGCTCACTTGATTGTAAAAGCAGAAGTGACGCTTGTCAATTCTTAGGACTTGCACTTGTTTCATAGTCGAGTAGGAAATATAATTCTGTTAGCCGTTCCACGGCCGAGACCGAATACATTCCTTAGGAAATTGTTGTGCACAAGCACTGCGGAAGTCATAAATGCTAGAGGACTTTACTTTTTCATTGAAGAACATTGAATTTATGTGCTACAACAAGAGTGTCATAAACTTAACGAACAATCTGGTACACCACTCTCGCTCGAAACACATAGACCTACGACATCACTTTATTCAAGATCACATTATGAAGGAAAACATGAGTAAATTTCATAAGCACAGACGAACAACTTGCATACATCTTTATCAAACCCCTTCCTGACAGACGCTTCTCTCAACTCCGCTTTGAATTGGAGGTTTTGGATCCTTAGGCTAAATGAATAAATCTGCCACTTTTTCTGCAATTCTTTATGTTTTTGCTATATTAAATAGGACATACATCGATAAAACATCTTCCAAAAATAAATAATAATCATGAACAATGAAAACCGGGCTTCATTTCAAAAATTCGAGGCTCTGTTTGATATCGTCCTACGATAGGCCTTATTGCCTGCAAAAGTGTGTTTTGTTTGAAAAACCTCGTTTTTTCTACTGCCATTCTTCTATTTTTTGGGTTATTTGTTTGGTTATGTTTCTAATTGTCAATTTTGTTTTTTTTAAAAATAATAATAAAATTTAAATAAAAAATAAAAACTTTGTATGATTGATAGTAAAAAAAAAGAATAAAATTATATATATATATATATATATATATATATATTATATATATATATATATATATATATATATATATATATGCTCTCAAAATTTATGCCAAGGATACCCTCGAAATGCTAATAATTTCTCCTGATATGTCTCTATGAGCATTGTGAGGATGAATATCTTGATCTATTGAATCGTTTCGATCTTCTGCAAAGCCAAAAAAATGAGTTAATGCCCTTGTTCTAATCTAGTATTGCGTAAATAGAAAACATGACATGATTTTATCACTCTAGTGTTAACATATAGATTTATTGAGATATATCATGTATTAATGATTATTTTTACTTGATGTTTTTCTTTGATGTTACACGCACACATGTCATTGTTCTTTCTAATACTTTCATGCATAAGAATTGGATTTAAATTTCACTTCATGTATATCGCATGATTGTACTAGTATACGATTTCTACTCATGATGCTTACAATGTTTCACTGTATTAACTCTATAAATCACATAACATTGTACGACAAATCTAGTGTATTTAGTTTCGTACGCTTTGCCCAAATTCATATGCTCTTCCAATATATTAATCAAGTGATTTTCTTGTGCTTTCTAGTTTTGTGGTCTTTTTGCTCTGCTCGTACTTTTGACTTGCATTTTTTCAATTCTCTGTCGTGTTTTGGTCACTCATATATCTTTCATGCTTATCTTTATCTCATGCATTATTTTCTTTTTCATGCATTTTAAACTGCATCTCTTCATTTTCTTAAACAATTACGAACCTGCCCAACTATTTCGATAATATCAAATGGGGAGATTAAAATTTTCAAGAGTTAGTCATATGCTAGTTATCTAGAGGAGATCACATGTAGGGGGAGTTATGCGGCTATCATGCACATAGATAGGGGGAACATACATGTAGGGGGAGTCGTACCACGCATGCACGATCACACTACAACGTATTCATGATAATTCCTAGTGCCATTTTGACATATAAACCTGTTCATTTTGTATTGACTATAGTTGTTTACATTATACCAAGTTACTTCCTGTTCTATGTGATTTATACCTCATGAACGGGATTTGCTTTTATCAAAAGGTGAAGTTTGTTGGAATATGCATTCTGCATTTCTCAGTTTTGATAATATCAAATTTCAAGTTATATTTGATCATACACTCTTTGGGTATAGTGTGCAGGTTTACAGGTGTGAAGTTTTTCAAGATCGACGTTTTTTGCATTATTGCGGGCGATGACCACTATCACTGGATGATAGCCTGAAGTGGACACATCAACAATCAGTGGATTGCTGGAACACGCGGGAAGCCATAAAATAAACCCAATATCACCCTGAAATATCGACTATTGCCAACGATAGATGTAGTAAATTTGGAAGGGGCTTCCATCTTTCCTTTCTGAAGCAGGACAGTCGGCGTTCGCGACGCTAAATTAGGATAACGCCAGCGATAACTCACTATCACCGATGATAGCATTCAAAATGCTATAAAAGTGATTTTTCCCTGATGGCGGTGCATGAACTCTAGAACGTCCAGAGACAGTGTCTTGTCATCCCTATTGCTGAGAGCTACTATCCAAGGAGGAGAATCCTTTCCCTCTTGCACTATCAAAGGAGATATCTAGAGAAGGAACGCTAAAATGATATTCTGAAGATGATCGCGTGCCCAAGCCATGAGAATCAAAAGAACCAATCATTCACCGCCTACATAGATATAATTTTGAGGGAGCAAAATTCTTTTTTGATCTATTTCTTTCTTCTTTTTATTGTTTATAGTATTCTGTGTAGAGAAATCGTCTGGTGTGTACGTCGATTTATTGGAAGGAGTTTGTGGGAAATCGACTTGGGAGGTCGTCAGATTTCTGGGAGAAATCTGCAGAAATCATCCTAAGAGGACATGTAGATCTGGGAGATCTAGTAGGCTCGTCGATCTTCTTGGGAAGAAGGGAGAGAGCCAACCGGCCCGAGAGTAGGGTCGGTATAGAAAATACAAGAGTTTTTCGATTCACCACCTCTAATCTTCGGCGTCATGGAGATCTAGTCTTGAAAATTGTAACTCTAATTTATGAATTGAAATCATGTTTTATTGTTTGATCTTTAATCATATGTGCTTACTGTGAAATAACTGATTGAATTCGTGTTAGTACCACAATACGATCTTTAAAAATAAGAAACAATGTTTCGATAGATATCCCCGATGATATCTCTGAATCGCCCGACGATAGCTCCAAAAAAATTGTTCTTCATTTTTAGAAGAATTATTAATCTCTAGTAGTTCTCTGTAAAACTTATTCACCCCCTCTAAGGTTGGCTACCAGATTCAACAGAACAGTTGAAGAACAATCTAATTAACATTAGTAAATTGTGTGATAAGGGATTTAAGGTAATCTTTACACAAGATGGGCGTTTGATAATAAATAATGGTCCTTGAGTCATTATTCTCAGGATATCTGAGGTTTATTTGTTCTACATTGCTACATCTAATTATTTTTTATGACATAGAAGACTTGCACATCTTTATTTTAAGAAACTTTCAAAGCTATCTAAAAATAGTGTGGTATGAGGTTTACCATGTCAAAAGTATGTTATAGAGAAATCATGTAAAGCTTGTCGTTTGGGAGGACTTCCTATTCGTCTAGATCTTCTTCTGCTCAAGAAGAACTTGATATTACAAATCAGCCTATCAAAAATCCATCGCTACACCCACCGTTGCTTGTCTTGATCCAGTCCTTCTACTCCTAGTTTATTTGAGCAAGTGACTGCTTTCTACTCCTATGTATCATAACAATTTCAGTAAGAGTGGGAGAGGAAGAGGAAGAAGAGATACCAAACATATTTGGGCAATGTATTCAAAATAGGAGAAGAAAGAATATGTTTATATGAAAAAGTATAATGCTCCCTCTCAAAAGTTCATTTCTTAAAAAAGTTTTGGAATTCAAGAACCATCTTTGATACTTGATGATGCTATTAAATTTATGATGGAAATAATTTCTGAAGAAGACTTTATATTTTGAATCTTCGCAGAAGGTCATTTTTTGTTAAAATGACAATTTTCATTTTAGAAGTCAGGGCTGAAAAAATATGTTGGGAAAAACCCTTTTGATTTAAATTAACAAATTATATTATAAGTGATTTTACAAACTAGAATTATTACCCATATTGCTAGAGAGGGTAATATGATCATAGTTGTCCTAGGAAGATAGTTGAGTCATGGGCATAAGTGGTACACTGAAATAGAGAATAAATTCAAGAGAAGTCTACATACGTCGACTAGAAGTCGACACAACGCCGATAGGAAGTCGACGTCACTTTGATTATAATTTAGAGCAACTGCAACTATTAAGTCGACGCTACTTCAAGGAAAAAGACGACGAATGTGTCTATAGGATATCAATGCAACGCCGATTATAGAGTTAAGTCGACATGATTTAATTTTAAAGGGAAATATCAACGTAACTTCTACATAAAGTTGACAAAGTGTCGCGTAAAGCTTAGAACAAAAATGACGATTCTTTCTTCTACTTAGAGGAGTGTTTTGAGAATGAATTTTCTTCTTCTTCCGAGTTAGTCTCCCCGTCATGTGACGATTCCAATCTTGCCGAGCTTTTCTGTTTCGAAGAAGTCTCTCGCTCTGCACCATCCGAGCCACTGCACTTAGAAAACCTTAAGGTTAAAACCTCCTACGAGGAACCACCCACCTTAGAGTCAGAGCAACTCTCCTCTCATTTAAAATATATCTTTTTAGAAATGAATTCCAAATTGCGCATAATCACTCTTCTAATTTGAGCGGCTCAGAAATTTCTGAGTTGACTTTTGTTTTAAGTAATCACCATCACACAATTGCGTGACAGGTATCTGATATCAAGGGGATCAATCCCTCATTATGCACACATAAGATCTTCTTAGAAGATAATTTCCACAATTCGGTCCAGCCCCAATGACGACTAAATTCAAATATGTAAGAAGTCGTGAAGGCTAAGGTTATTAAACTTTTAGATGTGGGAATCATCTATCTCATCTTAGATAGTACTTGGATTAGCCAAAAACAACTTGTTCCAATGAAATTCGGTGTAATAGTGGTAACAAATGAAACCAACGAGTTGATTCTAACCCATACTATTACAGGTTGATAGATGTGCATAGATTATCACAAACTCAATGATGCCACCCAAAATACCACTTATCGTTACCATTTATCGACCAAATCATAGAATGCCTTTCGGGCTACTCCTACTACTTTTTCCTCGACGGTCTCTCAGGATACTTTCAACTCTTCATTTCACCCGAGGACCAAGAGAAAATCACATTCACTTGACCTTTCAACACTTTTACCTATAGAAGGATGCCTTCCGGCCTATGTAATACGCTTGTTGCATTCCAACGATGTATGCTGGTAATATTTGATGAGTTAGTAGAGGAAGTGATGGAAGTCTTCATGGATGACTTCTCTATCTTTGGTAGATCTTTTGAAAATTGTTTTAAAAATGTGGAGCATATGATTATTTGTTGCAAGGAAACAAATTTGGCTCTCAAATTGGAGAAATGTCATTTTATGGTCTGACAGGGATTGGTCCTCGACCACAAAATTTCATGCAAAGGGGTCGAGGTCAAACGGGCCAAGATTGAGGTTATCGAGAAACTCCTCCCTCCAACGAATGTTAAAGCAATTAGAAGTTTCCTAGGCCACACAGGGTTCTACCGGTGCTTTATTCAAAACTTCTCTAAAATCACGAAGTCATTGACCCATCTTCTCGATAATGCTTCAACGTTTGTTTTGGACGATGAGTGTATTTCTACGTTTAATCTTATAAAGGAAAACTTATTAATTCTCTGATCCAATTCGCACCAGATTCGTCGCCCCCTTCGAGATCATGTGTGATGCTAGTGACATAGTAGTCAGCGCTATTTTAGGTCAACGAGTGAATAAGTACTTCCACCCGATATATTACGCAGGCAAGAAACCCACGTCTGCACAATCCAATTACACCACCATCGAGAAGGAGCTTCTAGCGATATAGTTTTCCTTTGATAAGTTTAGGTCGTACATCACTCTCTCCAAAGTATTCGTCTTCACAGACCACTCTTCCCTTAGATATCTGTTAAGTAAAGTGGACGCCAAGCCCCGTCTATACGATATATCCTCCTCTTGGAGGAGTTTGATTTAGAGATTTGAGACAAGAGGGGAGCTGAAAATTTGGCGCCCGACCATTTATCATGTTTAGAGAATCCTTCGTCTGAAGCGTTAGTTGAGGCTGATATTAATGATTAATTCCCTAAAGAGCGTCTCATTGCTCTTGAAAATTTATAGATTCCTTCCACCACCTGGTTCACATATCTGGCCAACTATTTAGTAGGCCTTGTCTGAATAAAAGAATTCTCGAGTCAGTAAATGAAGAAATTTTTTTCTGACTTAAACAATTATTTTTGGGAGGATGTCTTTCTATTCCATGTTTGTGCGGGTCAAGTGGCGATACGTTGTGTCTCGAGTGAGGAAGGTTTGCAGATTTTGTGGCACTACCACAAAGGACCAACCATGGTAACTACTAGGCAAACCGATCCACTTGAAAGGCGTTGGAGGCAGGCTTTTAATGGCCCGCGCTCTTTAAATACACTCATACCAATGTGAGTGCTTGCAACAGCTGCCAGTGGTCGAGTAATATATCCTGCAGGGATGAGATGCCTCAAAATATTTTCTTAGAAAACAAAATTTTTTATCTTTAGGGTATTTATTTTGTCGATCCTCTCCCTCGCTCGTATAAAACAAATATATTCTCATTGTGGTGACTATGTATTAATGTGGGTGGAAGCCCAAGCTCTCCCAACAATGATGTGCAAGTCATCGTTACTAAAAGTTCTTAAGTTTAAGGCAAACAACCTAGAGGGGGGGGGGTGAATAGGTTTTCTTTTTTCTTTTGATATCTTTTAGTTTCTTCCTTTAATGCTTAGTGAGTTGGCAGTAATTTGCTTTCAACTACCTGCACAAAAAGAACACCACAAAAAAAACACAATGATTTATAGTGGTTTCCCAACTTTTGGGTACATCCACTCTCTTCCCACCTTGCTAACTTCCTATTAGTCAAGACACTTCTCTAAAACAATGCTCCACAGAGCTTACACCTCAGATCCCTCAGGATGTCTCAGTCTCCTCCAAGACCCACAACTCACCCATAAGGACCTATAACTTAGTGATCTGCTGATCACCTACCTCAGATTGTTAAGCCCTACACTCAGGCGGGGAGGACATCCCTACCTCAGATCCACAAGATATCCTACACTCAGAGAGCAGCACTCTCCTAAAACTCAGGCAAGTTGCCCTACCTCAGGCCAGTGGACATACAACTCATATCCAATTGGATCCTACAACTCAGAGAGCTTCACTCTCCTACTACTCAGTCAATCTTGCCCTACCTCAGGCCAGAGGCCCTACAAATAAGATCCAGATGGATCCCACTAGAGTGAAATAGATTTATATCTATCATAGATAAATTTATCTATGACAGCACCTTGAGCTGAGTTATCTCAGCTCAAACTTTCTTCACAGCTACAAGTATCTTGAGCTTGATGTAACTAGCAATAAAATGCTTTGCTTCCTCTTCCTTCCTAGGACAGAGTCAGCTACTTTATTCTTCCTTCTTCTCAGCTTCAGAAGTAGATCTTCAGGTTTGGGCTTGCTGAGCTGAGAAGCAACTTGATCTGCAGAGACTTCTTCCTTGTTTCTGCTTCTCCCTCAGAAGGAAAGCCTTCCGATCTTGCTGGTGTCGATGAAGTAGACACACAACTAACTGAACTTTTTGCAGGGAGACTTCAAGCTTTTACATGCAGCAATGGCGAGAGAGATGAAGTCGGCTGCTAACTTTTGAAATTGATAATTCCCTAAAGTTGTCTTTTGTCTTGGCCCATCTCTTCCTTTTGTAGTTCGTCGATCAACAACTCTTAGAGATCAGTGGGCCCCACCTGCAGCTTCCAGCTGCGACTTACTTTAACGAAAGAAGATGTATAGTGGCTTCTCGACAGAGTTTGTCGTGTTCTGTAGCTTCTCCGTACTTGATTTGAACTTAGTTGACTTTGTCGATTTTATTGACGTCAGCACCTGTGGACTTATACAAAATCGAGCATCAGTAGAATAGGCATTGAGTGAATGAGATTCACTCAACGCCAAAACACTTAGACACAATTCTGTATATCTAAGCGTTGACAGCATTGAGTGAGCAAGCTCCACTCAACGCTTTTTGCCTTAACCAATTCTGTAGCCTTTTCTTCATGCCTGGAGTTGAGAGCATTGAGTGAGCACACCTCACTCAATGCCTTGTGCCTTAGCCAATGCATTTTGTAAATTAGGTGTTGAGTGAACATACTTCACTCAATGCTTTTGCCTTAGCCAATTTTCTGCGTCTGCAGTATCTGAAGCGTTGAGAGCGTTGTGTGAGCTTGCCTCAGTTCGACGAACTCAGAACTCAGAGCTCAGCTCGACGAAAAGTTAGCTCTCAATTCGACGAACTAAGAGCTGAGCAAGACGAACTCAGAGCTCAGCTTGACGAAAGTAAAAGTAAACAACGCATTTGGACTTAGCCAAATTTCTGCTCATTTTTGCTTAGGCGTTTACTACTTTAGCCTATCTCACAGCTTTTTTGCTGTATATCGTTGAGTGAGTTGACTTCACTCAACGCCTGTGGACTTAGACAGATTTCTGTAAACCCACATCTTAGGTAAGTGATTACCTGACTTGGTCACCTAGGCTATTTGTCTTATCACTGTCAACTACAACTATATGTATATCATTAACAAGATTGACTTCCTCAAATCTAGGACATTGTGGGCAATAGACCTAACAATCTTCCCCTATTTAACGAAGTCAAAACACTTAAGCAAGTGAGTCAATGACATACACAGTACTATGCAGCAATAAGAATAAAAACTATATAACAGAGAAGTTATCTATAGTTATCACACTTCCTTGCTTGCAAAGTGGAACATCACTGCACCTGCATCCCCTGAATTGCTGCTACCATACTTGAACATAAATCTTATCCTCTTTTCCTCGCCCTTTTTGACTTTAGCAAATAGTTGGTAGGATTCTTATCATCTGCTCCCCCTCAAATAGGAAGTAGTAAATTACTGGAATTATGCTGGACATGCTCCCCCTCAATTGGAGAATCTTCATTTCTTTGAAGAACAATACAATCTGCAAAAAAACAAAATAGCTTGCAACAAGATTAGGAGAAACTGAAACTATATTAGGATTAACATACCCAACTCAAATTTGAAGGTGTTAAACTTTGCTTCATCTAGTGGCTTAGTGAAGATGCCAGCCACTTGCTTGTTTGTTGGAACAAACTCAAGGGTGATGTCTTCACATTCCACATGCTCCCTAATGAAATGATACCTAATCTATATATGCTTAGTTCTGCTATAGGAGACATGATTCCTAGCAATTGAGATTGCACTAGTAGAATCACAAAATAGAGGAGTTCTACTTATCTGGATGTTATAGTCCTGGAGCTGATGCTGGATCTACAGCAACTGAGCACAACAGCTTCCTACTGAGATGTACTCTGACTCTATAGTTAAGATTGCAATACTGGTTTGCTTCTTGCTGCTCCAAGATACTAGTCTACCTCCTAAGAACTGACAAGTGTTAGATGTGCTTTTCCTGTCCTCTTTGCAGCCTGCAAAATCTACATTTGAATTGCCTGTTAGTTCAAATTCCCCATTCCTAGGGTATCATAGACAAGGATCTGGTGTGTCCTTAAGATACCTCAAAATTCTCTTTGAAGTAGAGTAATGAGATTCTTTGGGGCAAACCTGATACCTAGCACAAACACATGTATCATACATGATGTCTTACCTACTAACAGTTAGATAAAGAAGGGAACCAATTATCCCCTTATACAAAGTCTCATCAACAGGTTTCCCTGCCTCATCTTTGCATATGGGCATACTTAATCCCATGTGAGTTCTCATGGTGGAGGAATTTTCCATACCAAATTTCTTTATTAACTACCTAGTAAACTTAGACTGAGATATGGACAAACCATCATTAGTTTGTCTTACTTAGAGACCCAAGAAGAACTTAAGTTCACCCATACTTCTCATCTCAAACTTCCCCTGCATAAGTTTGGCAAACTTCCTGTAGAGGTTGTCATGTAGATTCAAAGATGATGTCATCTACATAGATCTGAACTAGGATGATCTTACCCTTAGATTCCCTTAGGAATAGGATCTTGTCTATCTTCCCCCTTGAGAATTTGTTCTCAATGCGGAAGCTAGACAAAGTCTCATACCATACTCTAAGGGCTTACTTCAGCCCATATAGAGCTTTCCTAAGTCTATAAATAGAATCAGGTGAGTTAGGAACTACAAAACCTGGAGGTTGCTCAACATAGACTTCCTCTTTTAAGTCACCATTAAGGAAAGCTGACTTCACATCCATCTGGTAGGCTTTGATTCCCTTATGTGCAGCATATGCTAGTAATAGTCTGATGGCCTCCAATCTTACTACATGGGCAAAAGTTTGATCAAAGTCAATACCTTCTTCTTGCTTGTACCCATTAGCCACTAGCCTTTATTTGTTCTTGATTATAATGCCACTTTCATCAAGCTTATTTCTGTAGATCCACTTGACTCCAATGACATTATGTCCTTGTGATCTGGGAACCAGCTTCCAGACCTTGCACCTCTTGAACAGGTTTAGTTTCTCCTGTATAACTCCAATCCAATGCTGATCTATGTTGGCCTCTTCAAACTTCTTGGGCTCTACTTGTGACAGAAAACTAGAGTACATGACTGTATTCAGACTTCTGCTCCTCGTTATTACTCTATGGCTTGCCTCACCAATGATCTAGTGTGCTGGATGATCTCTCATATGTCTGACTGCAGTTGGCAGTCTTCTTTCAGTATCAACAATAGGTGCAGCTTTAGGTGCAGCCTCTTATTGATCTTCATCCACTCCAATTGTCTGATGCAATCTCGGCAAGTGCACCGATTGTAGTCAAGTAATAACATATGGGAGTTATCCCCAAGTATCGATCTCACAAGGAATGCGGCAAGATTGAGTTAACCTTTGAAGGGGACTTGAGATTGAAGTCCTTAGTTCGAGGTTACGATAGGAGAATGGTTTTGACTTGCGTAAAAGAAAATAAAACAATCTAACTTAACCAATGTGGGTCGCCGACAACGCTTCTCAAGGTGAGTGGATTATACGGGCCGCTATGCACCGCTTGGCAACATGGATTGCCGAGAAGGCTTGCGGAATTGAGGGTCGTAATCACCTCATAACTACGCTCGCACCTAGCACTTGCTAGTGTAGCAAACACAAACATTCACACCACAAGTAACTTAAGCCAACAAACCACCGCATCACTCACAAGCATGAATAATAGTAAATAGCATTAAGCCCAAGGTTCATCAAAGTTCTTGCATCAAATAATAATGAAAATCCAATACAAAAACTAGAAATGTGGAAGAGAAAGGTAGAGATACAAACAACGAACGAGTCTTTGTCGTAGACGTGGGAGGAAGCATCGGGTTGTCAATCCGTGTCCAGCGAGCCACTCATCGGTTGCATCCAGGGTCGGGGAAGGCTGTCACCGCTTCCTAAGCGCCTGTCTTCTCGTTGGTCTACGTTGTCCATGTCAAACCTTCACTTATTTCTTACTTTGCAGAGATCGTAGAGTGGAAACTCACTTCTTTATGCCATGTATGCAAGGGAACTTCATCAGCAGCAAAGCCCTAGCTTTGAGGATAAAGAACGGGCAAAACCCTCTTCCGGCGGAAGAAAACAGCTGCAAACTCCGGTCCCCGAAACCCTGAAAAAATAGCGGGTTAAATAGAAATCACGCAGAATTTTCTTAACACATGGGCAAAATGCACGGGCGCAGACCGTGCGTGAAGAAAAACGCACAGGCAAAAAC
Organism: Platanthera zijinensis; assembly: GCA_039513925.1. Lineage (NCBI taxonomy): Eukaryota > Viridiplantae > Streptophyta > Magnoliopsida > Asparagales > Orchidaceae > Platanthera > Platanthera zijinensis. Next base: position 93,923,096 of record CM077091.1, read on the forward strand.
AGAACTAAGTATTTTTTTAAATGATCGCGCACGACCGGCCTGAAACGTGCATGAAGGAAACGCACGACCGTGCGATCAAAAATAAGTAATAAAAGCGTGCGAAAATTGTCACGCACGGTTGGAATCAACCGTGCGAGGCCAAAACGTACGGGTAACCACAGAGCACCCAGAACAAGCCCAAAACAGGTAGGACGTGCGATTCCTTCTCGCACGGTTTGGAACAAACCGTGCGGGAACCAAACCCACGGGCGGATCAGAAATCCCAGGAAACCACTGAGTAAAATGCACGATTACACTAAAACAGTGCGCAAAGAAAACACAAATCCGTGCGTTTTACACAGGAAACAATCTGTAGGATGGGCTTTCTGACCACCTGCACAGCAAACCTCACAATGGTGGAACAAGCCACCAACATACAAAACAGAAAGAGAAAAACTATAAGAGAGACTTGGGGAGCACCATGTGCTTACCCCCAACAGAATAACGCGCAATTGCACACCATAATGAGCCAAAATGTGCACTTCATGTGATAATGGTGTATAAGTGAAATATAAGCAGTAACATACTAAAAGTGAAGCGCAAATGCAAGAAAACAAGCCCAGATGAGTCCGAAAAACCCTATATAAATCGGACTTTTCACACCCCCAGACTTAAATATTTGATCGTCCCGAGCAAATTATCGCTAGGCGGAGAGAAAGAAAACTAGTTGGCTTAGCAACTACACGAATAGAGTACCAAGAGAAGTCGTACTCTCGTGCACAATGAGAAATAGTAGAAGAAAATTCTAAATATACACAATAATTTCTAATTTCCAGAACGTAAAGAAGATATTACTTATACTCATAATGTGAATCACGGCAAATCATCCGGTTGCGCGTAAAACGAAAGTAGACGGACAGTGAGGTGAGCATTGCCAAAGATCAGATCTCGGGAGGATCTCCAAAGGAATCCACCAAAGTCGATGACCATAAGCTCGTCCATTCACACTCTCTCCACGACACTTGTTTGACTCAAGCGCGAATCCGTATGACTTGGAGTATAATGAAGGCTTAGGGGTAGGTGGGGTATACAATGATAGACACGATGGCTACGCACACCCAAAATAAAACCGCTCGAAAATACACACTGCTACACAACGACAAACACATGCACCGCATCACCAGACTTGGACTTTTAATGGTGCGTGCATGCCCACAGCGAAAACAATATATCAAAATTTCACAACTATAAAACCAACTCAACAAATTTATATATATATATATATATTTGTATCTTTTTTTTATTCCACATTGGGAAATTTTTTTCATCTCTATTTTTTTTAAAATAAACAACTAAAACAAGCTGAAAACACGACAACACCACAAGCGGTACAAAGCTTCCGCACAACAACCACACAACACGCATACAAAACCACAAAACTGCAAAACAACCGAGCGATCACATTCAGGTGTGCGAGTAGGAGAGGCTATATGGCTTTGGTAGCAAGGCGTAAGGTTGGCAAAGGAAGGGATAGGCTCAACCGGGATTACAATGGAAAGATGTCGAGAATGGTACAAGTCTCAAACTAGAACAAAGTGACGGCCTACATCACACGCGCATTTGACTAACCATGTACCCATGCTTCGAGAATAGCTAGGGGTAAGTTCTTAGTAACCGAGAAAGATCAACCTTCCTCCCGACTCGAGCAATACGAGGCTACTGAACGCCGACACACAATTCTACGCCACCATTTGATTCAAAACGGACTCACAACTAGAGTACAATAAACAAAATCTACGCTAATAGAAAAATAGAAACTAAAAGCATACAAAGAATTTTAGTCTACACAAAAATCTAAGTGAGCTTGAGTGCATGCATAGGAACACACTTGGAGTCAACATTTTACTCCGCCACACAATCATATGCCAACATAGAATTCTTTACTTTGCGTACAAAAAATAAATGAGCTCAGTTCGTGCAAAAATTTAAGCACGCGCTCAAGTTGGTGTTGTGGTGTGCGATGCAGATTAACATATCAAAATATTACAACAAAAGCTTCTAGGATGCAAATGAGATGTGCACGTGAGTGGGTAACAACGCGTGGCTCTCCCCCAGACTTAATCTAAGCAGCACAACATAATGATATGAAAATGAAAATCAAAACAGAAAGCTAGGGGAGAAGTTACCCAATGCTCAACAAGTGAGCATACCAGAAGACGCGTGAAAATCCTAAGTGAAACCAACATTTGAAGGTGCAATGTATACCTGTAGGGGTGAGCATCACAAAAACAAAAGAAAATAGATATACTAAAACTGAATAAAAAGCAACTAACTACTCTAACTACAAAAATGAAAATGCAATAGAAGTAAGATAACTACTGGGGTTACTGTCATCCCAGCACGACTTATTCGACTAACATACAGTTCTATCTAATGGGCCAATGAAATAAAAAATGAACAGGCAACTGTCCTAATCTGTGTCAATTAATGGGTACCGATACGGTGATAGAACAGCTAACCCCTCTACCTGAATAAATAATACCTGCAAAATGAACAAGTAGAGGAAACAAAATGTAAGATGAGGAGGAGGCCTGGTCCTCACTCATCTCACACAAAAAATCCTTGCCTTACAAGGTATCATCCACAGCAAGTTTGCAGGAGGAGGAGACAACGAATGAGGCTTCCTCAATGGAGGAGGGATCAACCTCCTCGCATATAAGGATGTTGCGATCATTGTCTTGAGCAGAGTGCTCCAAGTCCTCCTGAAGTACCTGTGGAGACTCAACCTGTACATGCTCAGATAGAGAAGGGGGATTAAGAAATAAAAGAGACGAAGAACATAAGGAACTAATCGGGGGAGTGATCCCGGTCTCAGTCCCCAAAGGCTGAGGTAGAAAAATATCGTCGGCATTGTCGACAATGCAACAAGGCTCAGCAGGATCCATAGAGGCCTCCACCAAGACTTGGACTTCCTCCACTGGTGTTGAGGGAGGATCCTCGACACCAGGAAGGTTGTCCTCCTCCACGGGGGTGAAAACAATCCATGTATCACAAGCCTCAACTTGCGATGAATCGTTGAAAATGTCGTAAGAAACAACTGTAGTAGAATGCACAAAAGGAGGAAGAATATTGCTTGGATAAAAGTCAAGCACAGGTTCCTCACAAAGAATCGGCTCCATGCTTGGAGATGTATGCACAGGAGAGATGGGCTCAGCCACGTTGAAGCCTAGATAATCCACACATCTAGTGGTTGTGTCCGCATCATTCCCTTCAAAAAATGAAGGTGACAGGGTCACATAACCAGACGATGAAGGTGTGCCACCGAGGGTAGGAGTCGGGAAGATCTGGATGTCCGGCTCATCATCCTCTTCCAAAACACGGAGGTACTCAACACAATACTTCAGGACATGATCTGTTCTACGACAATACAAACACTTTATTCCAGTACTCTGCGGTACTTGTGGGGCCGGAGAGGAATAAGAGAACAGTGTATGTGGCGAGGACGAATGGCCATAAGCTCGGGGCACAGTGTTTGAAGGGTTGTACGAAAACAACATCTCATGCATTGTGCGCTGAGGCTTATGCTCAATATCTCTCGTAGGGCATTCATGACTAGTGTGGGAGGAAATTCCACACCAACGACATCACCGTGCATATGAATAACCCCACATGGTGTCAAAATAGCAGATTCAAAATAAATTGTGCAAATTATTAAATCCAACAATATATCACTACAGTTGCCTAAACAAACAAGAAAAAAACAAGATAAAAAGAAATAGAACAAAATAAAAGCGATTTACAAAGGAAAACGAAAGCAATCTCATGTCTCCCTCTCCAGCAACTCACGGCTATTTTCCCCGGCAACGGCGCCAAAAACTTGATGCAATCTCGGCAAGTGCACCGATTGTAGTCAAGTAATTAAATATGGGAGTTATTCCCAAGTATCGATCTCTCAAGGAACGCGGCAAGGTGGAGTTAAATTTTGAAGGGGACTTGAGATTGAAGTCCTTAGTTCGAGGTTACGATGGGAGAATGGTTTTGACTTGCGTAAAAGAAAATAAAACACTCTAACTTAACCAATGCGGGTCGCCGACACCGCTTCTCAAGGTGAGTGGATTATACGGGCCGCTATGCACCGCTTCGCAACATGGATGGTCGAGAAGGCTTGCGGAATTGAGGGTTGTAATCACCTCATAACTACGCTCGCACCTAACACTTGCTAGTGTAGCAAACACAAACATTCACACCACAAGTAACTTAAGCCAACAAACCACCGCATCACTCACAAGCATGAATAATAGTAAATAGCATTAAGACCAAGGTTCATCAAAGTTCTTGCATCAAATAATAATGAAAATCCAATACAAAAACCTAGAAATGTGGAAGAGAAAGGTTGAGATACAAACAACGAACGAGTCTTTGCCGTAGACGTGGGAGGAAGCACCGGGTTGTCAATCCGTGTCCAGCGAGCCACTCAACGGTTGCGTCCGGTGTCGGGGAAGGCTGTCACCGCTTCCTAAGCGCCCGTCTTCTCGTTGGTCTACGTTGTCCATGTCAAACCTTCACTTCTTCCTTACTTTGCGGAGATTGTAGAGTGGAAACTCACTTATTTATGCCATGTATGCAAGGGAACTTCATCGGGAGCAAAGCCCTAGCTTTGAGGATGAAGAACGGGCAAAACCCCCTTCTGGCGGAAGAAACAGCTGCAAAATCCGGTCCCCGAAACACTAAAAAACAACGGTTTAACTAGAAATCACGCAGAATTTTCTTAACACACGGGCAAAACGCACAGGCGCAGACCGTGCGTGAAGAAAAATGCACAGGCAAAAACAGAATTGAGTATTTTGTGAAATGATCGCGCACGACCGGCCCGAAACGTGCATGAAGGAAACACACGACTGTGCGATCAGGAATAAGTAATAAAAGCGTGCGAAAATGGTCACACACGGTTGGAATCAACCGTGCGAGGCCAAAACGTACAGGTAACCACAGAGCACCCAGAACAAGCCCAAAACAGGCAGGACGTGCGATTCCTTCGCGCACGGTTTGGACCAAACCGTGTGGGAACCAAACGCACGGGCGGATCAGAAATCCCAGGAAACCACTGAGTAAAATGCACGATTACACTGAAACAGTGCGCGAAGAAAACGCAAATCCGTGCGTTTTACACAGGAAACAATCAGTAGGCTGGGCTTTCTGACCACCTGCACTACAAACCTCACAATGGGGGCACAAGACACCAACATATAGAACCGAAAGAAAAAACTATAAGAGAGACTTGGGGAGCACCATGTGCTTACCCCCAACAGAATAGCACGCAATTGCACACCACAATGAGCCAAAATGTGCACTTCATGTGATAATGGTGTATAAGTGAAATATAAGCAGTAACATACTAAAAGTGAAGCGCAAATGCAAGAAAACAATCCCAGATGAGTCCGAAAACCCCTATATAAATCAGACTCATCACACCCCCAGACTTAAATATTTGATCGTCTCGAGCAAATTATCACTAGGCGGAGAGAAAGAAAACTAGTTGGCTTAGCAACAGCACGAACAGAGTACCAAGAGAAGTCGCACTCTCGTGCACAAAGAGAAATAGTCGAAGAAAATTCTAAATATACACAATAATTTCTAATTTCCAGAAGCGTAAAGAAGATATTACTTATACTCCTAATGTGAATCACGACGAATCATCCGGTTGCGGGTAAAATGAAAGTAGACGGACAGTGAGGTGAGCATTGCGAAAGACCGGATCTCGGGAGGATCTCCAAAGGAATCCACCAATATCAATGACCATAAGCTCGTCCGTTCACACTCTCTCCACGACACTAGTTGGACTCAAGCGCGAATCCGTAGGACTTGGAGTATAATGAAGGCTTTGGGGTAGGTGGGGTATACAAAGATAGACACGATGGCTACGCATACCCAAAATAATACCGCTCGAAAATACACACAGCTACACAACGACAAACACTTGCACTGCATCACCAGACTTGGACTTTTAATGGTGCGTGCATGCCCACAACGAAAATAATATATCAAAATTTCACAACTATAAAACCAACTCAACAAATATATATATATATATATTATTGTATCTTTTTTTATTACACATTGGGAATTTTTTTTCATCTCTATTTTTTTCAACCAAACAACTAAAACAAGCCGAAAACACGACAACACCACAAGCGGTATGAAGCTTCCACACAACAACAACACAACACGCATACAAAACCACAAAACTGCAAAACAACCGAGCGATCACATTCAGGTGTGCGAGTAGGAGAGGCTATATGTCTTTGGTAGCGAGGCGTAGGGTTGGCAAAGGAAGGGATAGGCTCAACGGGGATTACAATGGAAAGATGTCGGGAATGGTACAAGTCTCAAACTAGAACAAAGTGACGGCCTACATCACACGCGTATTTGATTAACCATGTACCCATGCTTCGAGAATAGCTAGGGGCAAGTTCTTAGTCACCGAGAAAGATCAACCTTCCTCCCGACTCGAGCAATACGAGGCTACTAAACGCCGACACACAATTCTACGCCACCATTTGATTCATAACCGAACTCACAACTAGAGTACAGTAAACAAAATCTACGCTAATAGAAAAATAGAAACTAAAAGCATACAAATAATTTTAGTCTACACAAAACTCTAAGTGAGCTTGAGTGCACGCCTAGGAACACTCTTGGAGTCAACATTTTACTCCGCCACACAATCATATGCCACTTTACTTTGTGCACAAATTTAAGCACGCGCTCAAGTTGGTGCTGTGGTGTGCGATGCGGATTAACATATCAAAATATTATAACAAAAGCTTCTAGGATGCAAATGAGATGTGCACGTAAGTGGGTAACAACGCGTGGTTCTCCCCCAGACTTAATCTAAGCAGCACAACATAATGATATGCCAATTAAAATCAAAACAGAAAGCTAGGGGAGAAGTTACCCAATGCTCAACAAGTGAGCATACCAGAAGACGCGTGAAAATCTGAAGTGAACCCAACATTTTAAGGTGCAATGTATACCAGTAGGGGTGAGCTTCACAAAAAAAAGAAAATAGATATACTAAAACTGAATAAAAAGCAACTAACTACTCTAACTACAAAAATGAAAATGCAATAGAAGTAAGATAACTACTGGGGTTACTGTCATCCCAGCACGACATATTCGACTAACATACAGTCTTAGCTAATGAGCCTATGAAATTAAAAATGAACAGGCAACTGTCCTAATATCCGTGTAATAATGAGTACCGATACGGTGATAGAACAGTAACCCCTCTACCTGAATAATAATACTTGTAAACTGCAAGTAGAGGAAACAAAATGTAAGATGAGGAGGAGGCCTGGTCCTCACTCATCTCACACAAAAAATCCTTTCCCTGCAAGGTATCATCCACAACAGGTTCGTAGGATGAGGAGACAACGAATGAGGCTTCCTCAATGGAGGAGGGATCAAACTCCTCGCATATAAGGATATTGTGATCATTGACTTGAGCAGAGTGCTCCAAGTCCTCCTGAAGTACCTGTGGAGACTCAACCTGTACATGCTCAGATAGAGAAGGGGGATCAAGAAATAAAAGAGATGAAGAACATAAGGAACTAATCGGGGGAGTGATCCCGGTCTCACTCCCAAAGGCTGAGGTAGAAAAATATCGTCGGCATTGTCGACAATGCAACAAGTCTCGATAGGAACCATAGAGGCCTCCACCATGACTTAGACTTCCTCCACTGGTGTTGAGGGAGGATCCTCGAAACTAGGAAGGTTGTCCTCCTCCATGGGGGTGGAAACAATCCATGTATCACAAGCCTAAACTTGCGATGCATCATCAAAAATGTCGTAAGAAATGACTGTAGTAGAATGCACAAAAGGAGGAAGAACATTGCTTTGATAAAAGTCAAGCACAGGTTCCTCACAAAGAATCGGCTCCATGCTTGGAGATGTATGCACAGGAGAGATGGGCTCAGCCACGTTGAAGCCTAGATAATCCACACATCTAGTGGTTGTGTCCGCATCATTCCCTTCAAAAAATGAAGTTGACAGGGTCACATAAACAGACGATGAAGGTGTGCCACCGAGGGTAGGAGTCGGGATGATCTGGATGTCCAGCTCATCATCCTCTTCCAAAACACGGAGGCACTCGGCACAATCCTTCAGGACATGATCTGTTCTACGAAAATACAAACACTTTATCCCAGTACTCTGCGGTCCTTGTGGGTCCGGAGAGGAATAAGAGAACAGTGTATGTGGCGAGGACAAATTGCCATAAGCTCAGGGCACAGTGTTTGAAGGGCTGTACGAAAACAACATCTCATGCATTGTGTGCTGAGGCTTATGCTCAATATCTCTCGTAGGGCATTCATTACTAGCATGGGAGGAAATTCCACACCAACGACATCGGGCATACGAATAACCCCACATGGTGTCAAAATAGCAGATTCAAAATAAATTGTGCAAATTACTAAATCAAACAATATATCACTACAGTTGCCTAAACAAACAAGAAAAAAGCAAGAAAAAAAGAAATAGAACAAAACAAAACGATTTACAAAGGAAAACGAAAGCAATCTCATTTCTCCCTCTCCAGCAACTCACACGGCTGTGTTCCCCGGCAACGGTGCCAAAAACTTGATGCAATCTCGGTAAGTGCACCGATTGTAGTCAAGTAATTAAATATGGGAGTTATCCCCAAGTATCGATCTCTCAAGGAACGCGACAAGGTGGAGTTAACTTTTGAAGGGTACTTGAGATTGAAGTCCTTAGTTCGAGGTTACGATGGGAGAATGGTTTTGACTTGTGTAAAAGAAAATAAAACAATCTAACTTAACCAATGCGGGTCGCCGACACCGCTTCTCAAGGTAAGTGGATTATACGGCCTCTATGCACCGCTTCATAACATGAATGGCCGAGAAGGCTTGCGGAATTGAGGGTCGTAATCACCTCATCAATACGCTCGCACCTAGCACTTGCTAGTGTAGCAAACACAAACATTCACACCACAAGTAACTTAAGCCAACAAACCACCGCATCACTCACAAGCATGAACAATAGTAAATAGCATTAAGCCCAAGGTTCATCAAAATTCTTGCATCAAATAATAATGAAAATCCAATACAAAAACCTAGAAATGTGGAAGATAAAGGTAGAGATACAAACAACGAACGAGTCTTTGCCGTAGACGTGGGAGGAAGCACTGGGTTGTCAATCCGTGTCTAGCGAGCCACTCATCGGTTGCGTCCGGGGTTTGGGAAGGCTGTCACCGCTTCCTAAGCGCCCGTCTTCTCGTTGGTCTACATTATCCATGTCAAACCTTCACTTCTTCCTTACTTTACAGAGATCATAGAGTGGAAACTCACTTCTTTACGCCATGGATGCAAGGGAACTTCATAGGGAGCAAAGCCCTAGCTTTGAGGATGAAGAACCGGGCAAAACCCCCTTTAGGGGAAGAAAATGTCTGCAGAATCCGGTCCCTGAAACCCTGAAAAACAGTGGTTTAAATAGAAATCACGTAGAATTTTCTTAACACACGGGCAAAACGCACAAGCGTAGACCGTGCGTGAAGAAAAACGCACAGGCAAAAATAGAACTGAGTATTTTGTGAAATGATCGCGCACGACCGGCCCAAAACGTGCGTGAAGGAAACGCACGACCATACGATCAGGAATAAGTAATAAAAGCGTGCGAAAATGGTCACGCACTGTTGGAATCAACCGTGCGAGGCCAAAATGCATGGGTAACCACAGAGCACCCAGAACAAGGCCAAAATGAGCAGGACGTGCGATTCCTTCTCGCATGGTTTGGAACAAACTGTGCGGGAACCAAACGCACGGGCGGATCAGAAATCCCAGGAAACCACTTAGTAAAATGCACGATTACACTGAAACAGTGTGAGAAGAAAATGCACGTCCTTGTGTTTTACACAAGAAACAATCTGTAAGCTGGGCTTTCTGACAACCTGCACAGTAAACCTCACAATGGGGGCACACGCCACCAACATACAAAACAGAAAGAAAAAAACTATAAGAGTGACTTGGGGAGCACCATGTGCTTACCCCCAACAGAATAGTGCGCAATTGCACACCACAATGAGCCAAAATGTGCAATTCATGTGATAATGGTGTATAAGTGAAATATAAGCAATAACATACTAAAAGTGAAGCGCAAATGCAAGAAAACAAGCCCAGATTAGTCTGAAAAACCCTATATAAATCAGACTCATCAGTGTCCTAGGTAGATCTTCTAGAGTATCCACTTCATCTTGGATAACTGGTGATGCTTCCTTGATGGTTAGTTTGTCCCTCATCTATTTTGCACCTGCAGTACTACAAGAGGAGCTTTGCAGCTTATGGTTTATCATTGTAGACTTATCAAAGACTATATGAACTGATTCTTCTACAACTTGGCTTTTCAAGTTGGCTTTTAAACTTGGCTTTTCAAGTTGGCTTTTCTACAACTTGGCTTATATAACTTGGCTTTTCAAGTTGTATATCCTATAGGCTTTGCTATTATTATTATACCAAACAAAAATTCCATCAAAGGATTTGGTAGCAAACTTAGTCACATAGGACTTTCCATTATGTAGCACATAGCACTTACTACCAAAGATTTTGAAATAACTCAGGTTTGGTTTTCTGCCTTTCAAGATCTCATAGGGAGTTTTCTTGAGGTTTTTGGTGATAAAGGCTCTGTTAAGGACATGACATACAATATTGATTGCCTCAGCCCAGAAATATTCTGGGAGAGATGTGTCATTCAGTAGGGTCCTTCCAGCCTCTATGAGAGTTCTATTTTTCCTCTCAACAATCCCATTTTGCTGGGGTGTTCTAGGTGAAGAGAATTCTTAATGAATCTCATGCTCTTCACAGAACCTTGTTATGCTATTAGACTGCAATTCAGTCCCATGGTCACTTCTGATTTTTACCACAGAGCTGTTGAACTCATTCTGAATTTTCTTGACAAACTTAGTAAAGATATTAAGGGTTTCATTCTTTCTCTTGAGGAAGAATACCTAAGCAAACCTAGAAAAGTCATCAACCACCACAAGGGTGTAGACCTTCCTACCAAGACTATGAACTGGCATAGGACCAAACACGTCCATATGCAGGAGGTATAGAAACCTCACAGAATCTTTGGTCCCAATGCTCTTGAAGGAAGCTTTTGTCTACTTGCCCTTCTAACAAGCAGAACATATGCCCTCCCTGGAGCACTTCACATTGGGACCATTACTAACAAGCTCTTGACTAAAGAGCTTACCAATAGTCTTGTAATTTATATGGGCTAGCATCTTGTGCCATAAAACACAATAGGAGTCTTTCTCATTTGCCACTAGACAGATAGGAGAGTCTGTATCTAAACATAGAAAGTTTAAGCAATAAACATTTTCACTCCTAGTGCCTGTCAATATGACCTCTTGGTCACTTGACCTCCTAATTAGACATTCGTCCTTGTGGAAGACAATAACATAGCAAAGATCAGAGAGCTATCTTATGCTTATAAGGTTGTGTTGCAACCCTTCAACATAAGACACCTTAGTGATGGTGACTATGTCATTGGTGATCTTACCATAGCCTTTTGTTACCCTTCTATCTAAACCACCAAAGATTACTTTGGCTCCATCTTCTACTGGAGTGTACTCCTTCAAGTTTCCCCTTGTCCCAGTTGATGTTTTTAGTTTTCTACCTAAATCAACTTGAGGGGAGTGAATAGGCGAGGTCTGCGTCTTTTTGCAGAATAAAAACTTGAAAGAATGGAGCGCAGAAAATAAACAAACAAGCCATAGAGAACACAAGATTTATAGTGGTTCCCCAACCTTGGATACGTCCACTCTCCACCTCACTAATATAGTAACACGCTAGACTCGACAACTTCACTATTATCTCGGATTGAAAACCAATCCTACAACTCGGAGCAACGCTCCTACAACTCAATCCTCAAAATAGGATCTACACTCGGAAGAAAAAGAACTTCCTACAAAACTCGGAGACAAAATCTCCTACAAGATAAAAGATATTATAAATAAAAAACATACAAACAAAATTATCTCAGATCTTAATCTTCAGCCTTTTTTCTTTCTTGAACATTGAAGCTTTGTCAGAAATGGAGTGAAGAAGAGAAGCCGAAATCTCTGGATCTGAAAACTTGGAATCAACACGATCAAGAGATGGATCTGTATAAATTGAACTCCTTGATCTGTTGATCTCTTCTTTCTCTGAATCACTTGAATCGGAGAAGAGCAGCGACGATAATATCGATGAAGAGCGGCGGCTTTCCCAATTTAGAATGAATATAATGACTCAGAAAACTTGATTTCATGTGTTAGGTTTAGTGTAATTTGATAAGACCTTTTATAGGACAAGCCTAACGGTCATAATCATAATTGACTGTACACTTGGACCAATAAGAATCGAGATTAGATTTGAAAACATTTCTGTCTGGACTTAGCAAAAATTTAGGAAACTTTTCTGCATTTCTCGAGTGAGTAATAGACTACTCGAGAATAAAAATCTGTTTCTCGAGAAGAGGACATCTGGGTCTCGAGAACAAGTCCACGGAAAATGATTTCTGGCTTCTCGAGAAATAGCTTCTATTACTCGAGAACTATATGATGACTTCTCGAGAACTAACTTCACTTCTCGAGAACAAACATACTTCTCGAAACTTAACTTCTGATTACTCGAGTACTGGTCTTCTGCTTTCTCGAGACAAGGCTTGGCCTTCTCGAGTAATGGCTTATGTTACTTGAGTACAACACTTAGAAAAATTTCTGAAATTACTTTTGAGATAACTCGAGAGGAACATGAGTAGTACTCGAGTACTACATGACTTTCTCGAGTATTAAATAAGGTCTTCTCGAGAATAGCTTCTGCTACTCGAAAGCTATACAGAGCTTAACTTGAGAAATCATTTCAGCACTACTTGAGTACAAGATGTACTACTCGAGTAATGGACTTAGAAAATTTTTGACTTCTTAAAATAAATTTTTCTTCAAGGTATACAACAACTATTCGTTCTCCAATTACTTTAGTACTTTGAAAAAGAAGTGTGTCCCAATAGAGAGGCTACACATGAGTCAACACTATGGATCACACAATGAGGGATTACATTGTATGGTCCTGTGTTTGGTGACTCATTGTAGACTGAGATTGGTCTACACTTGGTAACTATAACCTGCAAGCACTCAACTTGAAAAGAGTATCAAATACAAACTTAATTTATCTTAGTTCAAGGGTGACTTCATACAAATATGGGTTATTGTGGATAAAATACTCAACAATCTCCCCCTATTTCTAGAAGTCAGAACTCTCTACACTAAGGTGAATTACATCAAGATAAACAAATAAAATGACTAGTAAACTAAGTAATAAAAAGAAATGCTAGGCAATGAAAAATCAGATCATTAGAATTAAAAGATTTATATATACAAACAATGTCCAAGGAAAAATCCAATTTCACAAAATATTATATGGAAATTTCTGATCTTCTTCTATCACTGCTTGCTTTGCTGTTGTTGCTGCTTCTCCTTTTTCTCTTGTTGCCTCTTTTGATAACTGAAAGGTTTTGGATAATATTTGGCAGGCTTAGGAGGAGCTTTATGATTGTTCTTTCCATACTCTCTGTCATATATCCTTCTTATAGTTAAAGATTTCTTATATAAATCCCATTCATATGAGCTGTAATGATCATTCCTGTTCATATTATAATCAATCGCCAGTTTGAGAGTATTAAGAATTAAATATTTGGAAGTTGGGCTCCATATTTCAGCAATCTATTGGGCTTTCCTTCTTTCTGCTTCAGGATTAGGAGTGGTCCTGCTAGCAGAGGCACCATCACCATACTTTCAGATTTGCACATCAGGAGGTGCTTAAGAAGGCATATCAGCCTGTTCAGATTCCCATACTTGAGCATAAATTTCTGGAGGAGCAACAGAACCTTCAGGTCTTGGAAAGAATGATGGCTGCTGGACAGGAGGATGCTGAGCAGTTAGATTCAGATGATGTGGAATAACATTTGGATTAACTTGGAATTCAGGAAATATCTGGTTGTGCATCTAAACAACTTTATCATAAGTTTGGAATTTGACACCATTAATTTGATTCTGAACATCAACATGTATTTCTTTCAGCTTTGCTTCCCATTCTATCTTCTTTCTTGCATCAGATTTTTCTAAGTATTCATTTACTAAACTCTCCCCCTTTCTGACTTCTAAGGATAGGGTGGCTATGGCTTCCTCTTTGAATTTTCCAACCTCTTCACAGGTCTTGATTTTATGACCTTCAACATTCTTTTCCAATTGGATTTGATTGTTTGCTAGAGTTACTGATTGATCCATCACATGACCAATGCTGCTAATTGTGTGATCTAGAGCTTTCCCACCTATTTTGAACATGTGTTTAAGTTCACCAGTATTGTGTTAGATTTCAGCAAATCCTCTGTTCATCACCATTTCAAGAGCAGTGACTTTTTCAGTTACAACTTTAAGAGAATTATAAAAATAAGTTTTCTGTTGTGCCAACATTAACTCAATTTTGCCTAGAAGGGTATCTGCAGTATGTACTTCAGCTTGAGGAGGTAGAGGAGGAGGATGAGTTACTAAGGGAGCTGACCATGGAGGTATTTCTTTTATGATAAATGAGCTCTGGGCTCTGGTGGTATGAATGAATACATATCCTTCCTCACCAAGGATAGTAGGAAGGGAGAAGTTCAGGCTCTTGAGGGGAGGTTCAACTTGTTCAGGAGTATCTTCTTTATCAGAAATCAAAAATGTTTCTGCTTTATGTACATCTTCAGCAGGAGACTGAGGGAGAGGGAATTCTGGTTCAGAATTATGTACTGATGGAGATGGTTCTGGAGGATGAGATTTCTCTGCATGTCGAGGGGAAGGAGGTTCTTTGGAAGTGAGTTCATCAATCATTCTATTGATGTCATCCTCTGTAGTAAGAACTTGTTCTTGGACTTGTGCATCAGAAAGAATTTCTGCAGCAGGCAGATCAACATCTAGAAGACTTGAGTCAACTAGGAGGGTAGGAGTGTTCTTAGCAGCAACATCTGAAGGAACATCTGTCTGAAGAGCTGGATGACTTGCTTATTGGATTGAAGGAGCCAGCTCCCCCTCAGCAGCTGCACCTGAAGTGCCAGCCACTTGATGTATAGGGTAAGATGGGGTCCTGTCCTCATCCTCATGGGGTTCATGGGCTTTTGCATCTTGAGCAGGGTTTTGAAGCTTGAGATCCCATCTTTGAATGGAGGAAATTGAAACTTTCTTCATATGATATAGAGTAGTACCTTTAGAAAGATCAAATACTTCTGGGTTGAGTTCATGAAGGATAAGAGAAATTATTCTACCATAGTTTGGTGTCTTAATGCTTTCCTTGATTTTATCGAAATCATCATTCCCCACTGAAACTTCTTTCTGCAAATAACTGCTGTCATCATATCACAGAAATCATTTGTAATGAAACTAATTGAACTTGTTCTATACAGAAGAACTTTTCTAAGTATATGCACAAGTAATTTGCTCTCTAGATTGAGATCAGGGCGGCGAATGGTGCTCACATCAACAGAGACACCACAAAATCTGCAGGCCCGATCGTGATCTTCCTTTGTTAGGTCATCTTCTTCATCAATGACTGGCAGTCGAAGAAGCTTAGAGACAATAGGAGTAGATAGCTTAACCTTGATCCCATAAACATTGGATTTCAGAATCCTTCCGTTTCTCTTAACTCTGGCATTCTGGAAAAATTTCTCAACATCTGGAAGTAAGACTTTACACGGGTGTTCCAAAACAAATGAGAGTCCAGCGAATTCCAATAATAGTAGAAGGTTGTGGAAATCATCTGACAGGTCGGCGATTCCAGTAGAAACCAGTTCACTGCCTATTCCAATCTTCTACGGAGGGGCCATGATTGAGAGAGATGAACAGAAATCATTTTTCTGAGAGAAATTCTGAAGCGGCGACAAGAGGGCGACAACGATAGAGAAGGCGATGAGTTTTTCTAGAGAGAAGGGTTTTTAAATTTGTGATTTTGGACTTTCCGGACTTTATCTATTTATATAATTCTTAATTATTGATGATTAAGGAAATAATAATATTGACATACCTGAAAATATGGCGGTAGTAGAATCCGGGCGCGAATATCAAAAATTTGAACATTAGGAAGAAAATCGGCGCCAGACTTCTCGAACGGTAGGCCATTTCTCGAGAGAAGATAAGAAGTTCTCGAGTAGTCAACTGTATTACTCGAGAAGCAGTTCTGAAGTTCTCGAGAAGCAGACTTGAAGTTCTCGAGAAGTATTCCTCTAGTTCTTGAGTAGAAATCTGTAGTACTCAAGAAGTATTGCCTAGTACTCGAGAAGTAATTCTCGGGAGTCACCTTGTTTCTCGAGTAGTAACTTGTAGTACTCGAGTAAAGACTATCTTCTCGAGAAATGAAGTCCATAAAAAAATTTTTCTTGAGTTTTTGAAGTAGCCCGATTCTTTAACTCTGCTGTGTGACCTTTCTCTTCAATCTTCTTTGTTGAGCATGCCAAGTTCTGTTTTGAAGAACGAGAACTTGGCTTCGTTCAGTGGCTTCATGAAAATGTATGCAACCTGCTTGTCAGTTGGAACATACTGGATGTTGATGTCTCCATGCTCCACATGCTCCCTGATAAAGTGGTACCTCAGCTCTATGTGCTTTGTCCTGCCGTGAGAGACTGGGTTGTTGGCGATTGCAATTACACTGGAGGAGTCGCAAAATATTGGAATGTTCTTGAACATCATATTGTAGTCTTCAAACTGGTTCTTTATCCACAGCAGTTGTGCACAACAACTGCCTGCAGAGATATACTCTGACTCGGCTGTTGAAATAGTGACACAATTCTGCTTCTTGCTTCTCTAAGAGATATGCCTTCTTCTTAGGAATTGACAAGTCCCGGAAGTGCTTTTCCTGTCATCTTTGCTTCCTACAAAATCTGTATCTAAAAAACCAATTAGTTCGCTATCATTACTTCTTGGGTACCATAAGCCAAGATTTTATGTACCTTTAAGGTATATCTCAAAATCCGCTGTACAGTAGCGTAGTGAGATTCCTTAGAGTTCACTTGAAATCTAGCACACACACATGCTGAAAACATTATGTCCGGTCTACTAGCAGTAAGATAGAGCAAGGATCTAATTATGCTTCTGTACTTGGTTTCATCAAAAGGTTTCCCTTTCTCATCCTTATCCAGAGACATAGCTGAACCCATTGGAGTCCTCATAGAGGTTGCGTTCTCCATTCCGAATTTCTTAATTAACTCCTTGGTGAATTTCGTCTGAGAGATGAAAATTCCATCTTCAGATTGTTTCACCTGAAGTCCTAAGAAACACTTCAGCTCTCCCATACTGCTCGTTTCAAACTTCCCTTGCGTAAGTTTGGAAAACTGTTTGCAAAGGTTGTCGTCAGTAGAGCCAAATATGATATCATTGACATAGATTTGAACTAACAAAATGTTATCTTTTATTTCCCTAAGAAATAATGTCTTATCTATCTTTCCTCTTATGAACTTGTTCTCAAGAAGAAAGCTAGCCAACATCTCATACCAAGCTCGAGGAGCTTGTTTCAAACCATATAAAGCTTTAAATAAAAGATAAACATGCTCAGGATGGTTATAATCAACGAAACTTGGAGGTTGTTCCACATACACTTCTTCCTTTATGTCACCATTATGGAAGGCCGACTTCACGTTCATTTGATAGACAGTGAAGCCCTTAAGTGGTGCATATGCTAAGAATAACCTGATTACCTCCAGCCTTGCCACTAGAGAATAT
Source organism: Platanthera zijinensis (assembly GCA_039513925.1). Taxonomy (NCBI): domain Eukaryota; kingdom Viridiplantae; phylum Streptophyta; class Magnoliopsida; order Asparagales; family Orchidaceae; genus Platanthera; species Platanthera zijinensis. The sequence continues at coordinate 93,940,872 of CM077091.1, forward strand.
GTCTGATCAAAGTCGATTCCTTCTTCTTGTCTGTATCCCTTGGCGACGAGTCTTGCCTTGTTCTTTATAATTGTTCCATCTTCGTCCATCTTGTTCCTATAGACCCACTTTGTTCCGAAAATGTTCTTACCTTTGGGTCTTGGAACAAGCTTCCAGACTTGGCAACGCTTGAATTGATTCAGTTCCTCTTCCACTGCCATTATCCAAGATGCGTCTGAGTTTGCTTCCTCAAACTTCTTTAGTTCAACCTGCGAGAGGAAACTTAAATATAGATCTTCATTAGTTGTACCTCTACGAGTTCTGACACCATCTCGGGGATCTCCTATATTTTGATCAATTGGGTGATCCTTCAAGTGTCTGAGTTCTAGGGTTCTTGCATATAGATCTTCCTCTATCACTGGAATGACTTCATCAGCTTGAATGACCTCTTCATCATGGTAATCATCCTCTCCAATTAGGGTTGGAGTGGTGATCTTGATGAACTTTTGAGCTTTTTCTTCAGTCGGCTCTTCCAAGCTTAATTCCTTCAGTCTTAAACCTGCATCTTCAATAAACACACTAGAAGAACTGCCTTGCAGTAAGCTCGTCTCATCAAATATAACATTGATAGATTCTTCTACAAGCAGGGTTTTCTTGTTGAAAATTTATATGCCTTACTATGGCTACTATAACCTACGAAAATACCTTCAAATTTTTTTTCACTAAATTTATTCGTGTGATACTTTCCATTGTTAAGTACGAAGCATTTACTACGAAAGATTTTAAAATATGAAACAGCCGGTTTCCTGCCCTTTAGTAGTTCGTAAGGTGTCTTATTATGGTTCTTGTTTATGAGTGCTCGATTTTGCACGTGGCATGCAGTGTTGACGGCTTCAGCCTAGAAATATTCCGGTAGTGAGGCATCATTCAACATAGTTCTGCAAGCCTCTATGATTGTTCTATTCCTTCTCTCAGCGACTCCGTTCAGTTGAGGAGTATGAGGATAGGAAAACTCATGAAAGATACCAAGACTTTCATAGAATTCTGTCATGGTCCCAGACTTGAACTCTATTCCATTGTCACTTCTGATTTTGACAACAGAACAGCTGTATTCATTCTGAACTTGCCTGACAAAATTAGTGAAGATATCAAAGGTATCTGACTTGTGTTTTAGAAAGAACACCCATGCAAAGCGAGAGTAATCATCAACAATAACCAATGTAAAATCCTTACCTCCCAAACTACTAATTTGCAGTGGATCGAACAAGTCCATATGAAGTATGTGTAAACATCTATTAGAATCTTTACCAATAATGCTTTTAAAGGTAGCCCTTGTTTGCTTTCCTTTTACACATGCGTGACAAGGTCTATCTTTAATGCACTTAACGTTGGGTGTGTCACGTACTAAATTAAGAGAAAATAATTTATTAATAGTTTTATAATTTATATGTGCTAATCTCTTGTACCATTGGTAACCAAGAGACGCACTATCTTTTGCCCAAAATCACACTGGCGTAGAAGAGTCTATGCAAATAAAATTTAAACAAAATATATTTCTACTATGAGTGCCTGATAGAATCGTCTCTAAGTTATCGATCGATTTTATCAAATACTTGTCTGCAAGAAATTCTACTATGTATCCTTTGTCGCAGAGCTGGCTTATGTTTATAAGATTGTGTTCCAATCCTTCAACATAAGCCACATCTGAGAAGAATACACTACCATTAGTAATCATACCGTAGCCTTTTGTAATCCCTCTGTCAGAACCTCCAAAGATGACCTTTGGCCCGTTCATGACTGGAGAATAATTCTGGAGTAGGCTTCTAGTCCCGGTCATATGCCGAGAGCATCCACTGTCCAAATACCAGATAGGATTTTTGGTGGACTTTGGTCATTCCTGCAAAAGTAGAATCAAGTTGCCTTAGGAACCCAAACTTGTTTGGGTCCTTGGTCTCTAGTTAGCATACTCACCCTACGTATGTTAACATTGTGAGTGGTTTTTCTCACATTATTAACTTGAGGAGTTTCATAATATATGAGATTAAACCAACAATCTATGACAAAGTGACCAATTTTTTCACAACACCAATAGTCAAACCTGTTGTTTCTTTGCCTAAAGTTCTCCTGCTTGACCTTTTGAGAGTGTGGTTTAGCAGGGGCAGCAGACTTGGAGGTAGAAGCTTCGTGGTGATGGCACTCACATGACTTCTTCTCCTTGAGAGGATTTTCCACAATGAGTTCAAATATTGGGGATTTCTTGATGTTATGACCATGACTATAGGGTCGTAGCTCTGAAGAGTGATCTCTTTATAAGGTGACTTGAAGACACTTTAACCAATGTTCCGGGGACGAGTCAATCCTTGGTACTGAGACTTGGGCTCTACATAAGTAGGCCTGACAAAGTGACTGTAGGACGAATCAAGATCAAACTCATTTGCTAGAAAGATAACCTTCTTAAACAAAGTTTAGTCTTGAGGAGCTTTACCCTTCTCCTTGGCTAGAGCTTTCTTGGCAGCCTTATTTCTCCTTTGGGATTTATTTCTCCTACAAGATTTACTATGGGCAGCCACATGGCCTAAGCCAGTTACTTTACCCTGAGCAGAGAATTTAGCCACAAGTGGAAGGACTGTCTTGGGCTTGGAGAAACTTTCAACAAGTTTCTTTTCAGCAGCAAGTTGTTCTTCCAACGTTTGAATGATTTTCTCCTTCAGTTTCAGGTGCTCGAGAGCTTTGTTATATTCTTCCATCGCATCATGGAATTCCTTTCTGAGTGAGTCCATCATTATGACTTCCTCCCTCAAATTTCTCTCCTCAGCCTTAAGAGATTTAATCTCCTTAGCTTGAGATCTTGCGGCTCTTCGACACTTGCCGTAAGACTTAATCAACTCTTTATATTGAGTCATGAGTTCAGATTAATCATCAGACGAACAGTACTCATGATCATGGTCAGAAGCATCTGATTCCGAGAGAGGGGTATGAAAGTTTATTTTCCCAGTGAACTAGGGTTCTTCTTCTTCATCTGTATGTGCCATGATCCCAAAGTAGGCTTCCTCATCATCACTAGACTCAGATGAGTCCGTGTCACTGAGGGTCTCGACCTTCTTAGCTACCAGACTTCTTTTAGTCTTCTTCTTATTATAAGAAGACTTCTTCTACTCTCTTCTTCCACCCTCCTTTTTTTGTGAGGGCAATCAGCTATGATGTGTCCTGGCTTATTGCAGCAATAACAAACAATGTCAGAAGAAATATGTTTGTTCTATTTAGAGTGATACCTGTCTTGGCTACTTGAGCCTTTCTTGTGACGATCACCATCATGATGTGATCTTATGAACGAGGTATCTTTGCCTCTCCACTGTTTCTTCTTGTTCAAGAACTTATTGAACTGACTTGAGAGAAGAGAAAACTCTCCTTCAGATAGCTCTGAGCCCAAGGTACTTGACTCTGAAGCTTCTTCTTCACTCTCTTCCTAAGCGGGAGCAGGAGATGCAGCTTTTGACTTCCTTGAGATGTCTGCCTTTAGAGCGACAGACTTCTCCTTGGATGAAGACCGGTTTTTCTCTTCTTCAGCTTTTCTTGAATTTATTTGGAGTTCATAGGACATAAGTTTTCCAAAGAGATTCTGAGGGTCAGTCTCTGCCAGCTTACCAAACTCCCGGATTGCACAGACTTTGTTGTCCCATTCCTTAGTCAGGGATCTCAAAAATTTGTCATTCAGTTCTCCATTAGTGAAGAACAGACCATAGACTCTTAGGCCATTGACAATCTTGAAGAAACTTTTAAATGTATCAGCAATAGAATCCTTTGGACCTTGTCTGAATGCTTAAAATTTCTTATTCAGTAGGGATCTTCTGTCATCCGTTACTTCTTCAGTACCTTCCATCAGGACGATGAGAGACTGCCACATTTCCTTGGCGGATTGACAATGAATTAGATTCTATAACATAGAGTCATCGACTGCACTTGCGATGATATTCTTGGCTTTCTTGTCTAAAGAGAAAAGTGCAATCTCATCTTTGTAAAGATCTATTAGCTTCTTTGGAAATTGCTTTGTTGGGTCAATGGTGGAGGCTATCATTGGAACATGAGGTCCTTCTTCCACTATCATAAAAATTCTTGGATCTATAGCTTCCATGAAGAACTTTATTCTTTCTTTCCACAGCAAAATTAGTCTTTGTGCACAAGGGAAGCTTAGCACAATCCTTGGCCCTGTCCATGCTTATATCCTCTAAAGACAACTAGGAGGAGATTTGTTCAAGGTGTTAACCTTTTTGATGAACAACCTCCCTCTGATACACATTGATGTTTTTAGTTGTCTACCTAAATCACCTAGAGGGGGTGAATAGGTGAGGTCTGCGTCTTTTTACGGAATAAAAACTTGAAAGAACGGAGCGCAAAAAATAAACAAACAAGCCACAGAGAACACAAGATTTATAGTGGTTCCCCAACCTTGGGTACGTCCACTCTCCACCTCACCGATCTAGCAACACGCTAGACTCGGCTAATCCACTATTATATCGGATTGAAAACCAATCCTACAACTCGGAGCAATGCCCCTACAACTCAATCATCAAAACAGGAACTACACTTGGAAGAAAAAGAACTTCCTACAAAACTCGGAGACAAAATCTCCTACAAGATTAAAGATGTTGTAAACAAAAAATATACAAACAAAATTATCTCAGATCTGAATCTTCAGCCTTTCTTCTTTCTTGAACTTTGAAGCTTTGTCAGAAATGGATTGAAGAAGATAAGCCAAAATCTCTAGATCTGAAAACTTGGGATCAGCACGATCAAGAGATGGATCTATATAAATTGAATGCCTTGATCTGTTGATCTCTTCTTGCTTTGAATAACTTGAATCGAAGAAGAGCAGCGACGAGAATGTCAATGAAGAGTGGCGACTTTCCTGATTTAGAATGAATAGAACGATTCAGAAAACTTGATTTCGTGTGTTAGGGTTAGTCGAATTTGATTAGACCTTTTATAGGACAAGCCTAACGGTCATAATCATAATTGACTGTACACGTGGACCAATAAGAATCAAGATTAGATTTGAAAACATTTCCGTCTGGACTTAGAGAAAATTCAGGAAAATTTTCTGCATTTCTCAAGTGAGTAATAGACTACTTGAGAATAAAAATCTGTTTCTTGAGAAGAGGACGTTTGGTTCTCGAGAGCAAGTCCACGGGAAACGATTTCTGTATTCTCGAGAAATAGCTTCTATTACTTGAGAACTATATAATGACTTCTCGAGAACTAACTTCACTTCTCGAGAACAAACAGACTTCTCGAAACTTAACTTCTAATTACTCGAGTACTAGTCTTCGGCTTTCTCGAGATAAGGCTTGGCCTTCTCGAGTAATGGCTTATGTTACTGGAGTACAATACTTAGGAAAATTTCTGAAATGACTTTTGAGATAACTCAAGAGAAAGATGAGTAGTACTTGAGTACTGCATGACTTTCTTGAGTACTAAACAAGGTCTTCTCGAGAACAGCTTCTGCTACTCGAAAGCTATACAGAGCTTAACTCGAGAAATCATTTCAGCACTACGCGAGTACAAGATGTACTACTCGAGCAATGAACTTAGAAAATTTTTTACTTCTTAAAGTAAATTTTTCTTTAAGGTATGCAACAACTATTCTTTCTCCAATTACTTTAGTACTTTGAAAAAGAAGTGTGTCCCAATAGAGAGGCTACACATGAGTCAACACCATGGATCACACAATGAGGGATTATATTGTATGGTCCTGTGTTTTGTGACTCATTGTAGCTACACTTGGAAACTATAACCTGCAAGCACTCAACTTGAAAAGAGTATCAAATATAAACTTAATTCATCTTAGTTCAAGGGTGAATTCATACAAATCTGGGTTATTGTGGATACAATTCTCAACACCAATCATGTGCCTGTAACAACCACTGTACAAGTACCATATAGGGGTATAACCACTTGGACTATCCTGTAGTACACTGTTTACTTTAACTTAGGACCCCAATATCTATTGGGTTCTAGGTTCACATTAGTATGAAACTGAACATGTCCACCAACAGAATTTCTGACTGGTGGACTGACCCTAGCTCTGGCCATATTGGGATTGCGCCAGCAATCAATTGAAAAATTCCCTATCTTACCACATCACCAACAATCATGTATGTTATATCTTCTCTTCTTTGTAGGCCCTGCAGCTTGGTTAGCAGCAGCCTTAATAAGAGGAAGATGTGCTGCAACCCTTTTTTAATTTCTTTCAGCTAGAACTTGATAGAAGGTAAGTCTTCTAGCTTGCTTGTTTGGTCTGCTCTGATTGTTATCAGCAGCAAGCTTCTTTTCAGAGAGCATGCTTTTGATAGCATCAGAAATGCCCAAATCATCCTAGCTGTTATACTTGTCCTTAGTCTGAGCCTTAACTGTCAGATTCAGAGCCTTGGCTGCTGCAAAGTTTTTGAGTGTTGGAGCTGAAGCACCAAAAACAAATGGTCCACTTTGGGCCATTTTATTCTTCTCATGGGCATCCATAAAGGCACTCACACGACTAGAACTTTCACCATGGCAGTGAACATCTTTGTTCGCCCCAGAGGAACAACCATTCTCCCAGTGTCCACAGGAGCTTTCTTAGTCATACCTGTTAGAAGTTAACAAAACTTTTCTCAAAAGAATGGGAGGCTTTGAATAAATAGGCTTAGTTGGAGCTTTGCCCTTCCTTTTGGAAGGAGCAACTCTTGTGCTTCCATTGAATCCCAACTCCTTCTTACCCTTTTGAGAGGAGAAGGAGTCTATCATGGGGAGTACTGTACTTGGCTTAGAATAGCTAGCCACTATTCTTTTCTCCTTATCAAGCCTCTCTTCAAGCTCCCTGATGAGACAGTTCTTGTGCTTGATAGAGGCTATCTGGATGTCCAAGAGGGACTTCAGTTGGCTTATTTCCCTAACTTTCTGATCCAGCAGATTAGCTGTTACAGTCTGCTGGGCAACTGCATGCTTAAGAGATTAAATCTCTTTAGCTTGCTTCTTAGACAACTTCTTGAACTTCTTAAAGACATTCAAAAGTTCTCCATACTTATCAATCAGTTGATTGACATCTCCTTCAGATCCAAAATCTTCTTCACCACTGGGTGAAGAGGTTTCTGAACAAGGACTGGTCTCATACTCAGACATAGAAGCAGAATTAGGTAAAGAATGTACCTTGCGTGGACCAGGCAGATCCTGGATGACTTCTTCATCATTCATTGCCATCAGCCCTCTGCAGCTGTAGACATCATCTTCATCCACCTCTAAATCACTTTCTAACAGTGTTAGATGCCCATCCTTGCTGAAGGACAGACTTCCTCTACTGATAAAGTTATATCATTTGCAGTAGCAACAACAATTAGCCCAATGTAAGCTTCCTCTTCTTCAGACTCAGATGATGACGAGTCTGTCCAGCTCTTTTCCTTCTTAGTAATGAAGGACTTCTCCTTCTTCCCTTTATGCTGATGCTGCTTCTTCTCCTAAGCCTCCTTCCTCTTCACTAGGCAGTCAGCTATCATATGCCCATGATTGCTGCAACAGTAGCAAATTACTTTAGAAGGGTTATATTTATTAGGTTTGGAATCATACCTGTCAGCCTTGTAGTGATTCTTCTTGTGATGACTAGAGTTGGAAGGCCTCTTCTTCTAGTGCTTCTTCTTCATCAGCCTCTGGAGTTGCCCGGAGAAAGCTTCAAAATCCTCATCAGACATGCTGCTATCTGATGCTTCTGATTCTGAGCTGTCTGACTCAGCTGGTCTTCTTGGAGGAGAGGGAATCCTCTCCTTTCCCTTCCTAGTGCATTCTGCTCTGAAGGCCAAGGACTTTTCCTTGGCTAGGGATTTGCTGGTGGCATCCTCCTCTTTTTTTGCAACTAGCTGCATCTCATAGGAAAGCATCTTTCCAAACAATGTTTGGGGAGGAGTTTCAGCAAGCTTATCCCCCTCTCTTATGACACATATCTTAGTATCCCAGTCTCTAGTGAGAGATCTGAGAAACTTATCATTTATTTCATAATTATTGAAGACCCTCCCATAGGTCTTCAACTCATTTATGATCCTGAAAAATATTTCATAGCAAGCAGCTATGTTCCTTTTCAGGTTTTGCCTGAAAGACTCATATTCCTGGTTGAACAGAGACTTCCTATCATCCCTTATCTCTTCAGTACCCTCAATGTAGACCACAAGAGTGTCCCACATCTCCTTGGAGGTCTGGCAGTGAACCAAGTTCTGAAACGTTGAATCATCTACTGCACTGGCAATGATATTCTGTGTTCTCTTATCCAAGCTAGCTAAGATGACCTCATCCTTTGACATTTCAGAGTATGTCTTTGGTGTTTGGATATTGGCATCCAGAGCAGAGACCTTCATAGGAATGACAAGACCCTCCCTAACTGTTGCAAAGATCCTTGGATCATAAGCTTACATAAATAGCCTCACTCTCTCTTTCCATATTCCAAAATACTCCTTCCTGTAGATGAGGAGTTTCATGGAGCTCAGCTCTCTCTGGCTCTCTCCAGAGCCCATGATCACTTAACTGCAGCTATCTTGTGAGATCACTCAGATTGTTAAATCCCTTTTTGAGTAACCTCCCTCTAATACTACTTGAAAGTTCTTAAGTTTAAGACAACTTGCAACCTAGAGGTGGGGGGTGGGGGTGGATATGTTTTCTTTATCTTTTGTTTTTTCTTAGTTTCTTCCTTTAATGCTTAGTGAGTTGGCAGTAATTTTCTTTCAAGTACCTGCACAAAAAGAACACCATAAAAAGCACACAATGATTTATAGTGGTTCCCTAACTTTTGGGTACATCCACTCTCCTCCCACCTTGATAACTTCCTATTAATGAAGGAACTTCTCCAAAACAATGCTCCATAGAGCTTACATCTCAGATCCCTCTAGATCTCTCAGTCTCCTCCAAGACCTACAGCTCACCCACAAGGGCCTACAACTCAGTGATCTGTTGATCACCTACCTCAGGTTGTTAAGCCCTACACTCAGGCTGGGAGGATAGCCCTACCTCAGATCCACAAGGGATCCTACACTCAGAGAGCAGCACTCTCCTACAACTCAGGCAAGTTGCCTTACCTCAGGTTAGTGGCCCTACAACTCAGATCCAATTGGATCCTACAACTTAGAGAGATTCACTCTCCTACTACTCAGGCAATCTTGCCCAACCTCAGGCTAGAGGCCCTACAGCTCAGATCCAGATGGTTCCTACTGGAGTGAAATAGATTTATATCTATCACAGTGAATGAAAGTCTTTAGTATCGACTAAATCCACCTAGGGGGGGGGGGTAATAGGTGTCATGTAGTTTTTTGCGGAATTTAAATTACCTGCACAAATAAGCAAACACAACACAGAAAAACACACAAGCAATTATAGTGGTTCCCCGATTTGGGTACGTCCACTCTCCCCCTTCGACCTATCTCCCACCAAGGGACGACTCAGTCACTTCACCAACCGGATTGAAATCCAATCCTCACACTACGGAAGGAACCCTTCCAACCAAAGGAGTCACTACTCCTCCACCACGGGTTTCACCCAACCCTTACAACTAGGAATAAAAAATCCTTTACAACAAAACAAAAATTGAATGAACAAGAAATACAAACAAACTTGTGGAGAATCCGATGTCGCTCTTCGTTCATTAATGCTTTCTTGAAAGAGACAAAGAGTCCACGACCGGAGTACTCTCTTGGAGAGGATCTTGTCAAGATCAGCGGCGGCAAGTGGTTACGGCGACGATGCTTTGTAGATCCAAACTTCTTGACGAAGCAAGCAAGGTTTACCAACGATCTCAATCGGATCAGTCGTCTCAATCAATTCGGAATGAAGAACTATCCTCGTTCAATAAATCGAGAGACAAGAGATCTCGAGATAGAAGCGTGAGACGCTAGGCTTGCCTCGGTACTGTCGTCGGAAGATCAGAGATGATCAGAGAAGATGTCGATGACGAACTGTGAGCGGCGATCGGCGATCGGCGGTTTTCGCGATCTGCTAGGGCACGCTCGGCTGCTTTTTGTTTTTCGTGAATCAATTTCTGGTATGTTAAAATACGCAAGTATATATACTGGAAGCCAACCCTAAATGACCGTTGTGGGGCCCATAAGGAGAAACCCTAGGCCCGGTCAAAACAGCGCACAACAAACTTGGTTCGGTCCAGCGAACGAGAAATTTGCCTAAGGCAAATTTGACGAGAATCGCTGGTGATTCCCGTCGAAGTCGGCGGGAATCACTCAGCATTCCCGTCGAATTTGCCTTGGCAGAGTTCTAGTTGGAAATCTAGTCATCCGGAGGGAATCGGCGGGAATGCAAGGTGATTCTCGTCGAATCGGCGAGAATCACTTGGTGATTCCCGTCGATTCTTCCTTAGCAAAATTCTTGTAGAAGGACAGTCAGCCAGATGAAGTCGGTGGGAATCACTAACTGATTCTCGACGATTCGGCGAGAATCACTAATGATTCCCGTCGAATCGGCCAGAATCACTTAGTGATTCCCGTCGATTTTGACTTAAACGCTTTTTCTCTTCCTTCCTATGAACTTGGTCTTTGACCCATCTTTGCTCCTCTTTTTCTCTTGATCTATCTCGACCCTGTACTTGAAAGTAAGTACACTCTAATAGAGAGAGCACACATGAGTAAACACATTGATCTGCTCAACGAGGGATTATGTTGCACAGACCCGTGTATATTGACCCACTGCACCCTGACATTGGTGTGTACTTAGCATGGAATAGCTGCAAGCACAACTTGATAGAAAATCATCAAATACATTGTCAATTCAACTTAGCTTGTCCAGGGGCTTCTTAAAATCAGGTACATTATGGATACAATACCCAACAATCTCCCCCTATTTGAAGAAGCCTAAACCCTACAAGCTAAGGTGAATAGAACAGATGGGAATGAAAATCATACAATGAAAATTCAGTTGAGAGTGAAATTCATTACCATTTTCCTGAGAGCATACTTAACATTGGCAGCCACCTACTTAACATTGGCAGCCACCTTAGCCTTAGCCGAGAGGGTAATCTCCTCCTTTTCGGCTTCTACAAATCTGGGACTTTACTTGGAGCCAAATGCTCCCCCTCAGTTCTTTCATCCGTGCTCGATCTTGAGTTCCTTGCTGATGCTCCCCCTTGATCCAAGAGCCTTAAGCCCTTCAGTCTTCAATCTTTATAGTTCAGCATGCCGAGTTCAGTTTTGAAGAGACTGAACTTGGCTTCTTCTAGGGGCTTTGTGAAGATATCTGCAACCTGCTTATCCGTGAGGACATAGCAGAGGGAGATATCTTTGTTTTTCACATGCTCCCGAATGAAGTGGTAGCGCATTATATCTTTTCCCAAATTCCTTGTTCCAGAGCAAGCCTGAAACATCTCTTGTCTAGGTCCCATCATGTTCATGGGTACCTAGACTATCCTGCAAAAATGAATTACCTTACCTTAGGAACCCAATATGTATTGGGTCCTAGGTTCTTGTCAGCATAAAATACAGGATGCCTTCCTACAGGATTTCTATCAGGAAGGCTATCTCTAGAAAAGGGATGTGGACATACCCTTGCCCTTGGCACAGAAGGATTGTGCCAACAATCTATGGCAAAGTGACCCACTTTGCCACAACACCAGCACTCATGAATATTGTATCTCCTTTTCTGACCAGATCTGCTGACTGAGTTTGTCACGATCATAGGTCTGACAGGGGCAAAGCAGGTTCTACTCTCAGATTTACCCTTTCCACCGGGACACGAGGGAGGGTGGATGGAGCACATGTGGTGAGTGTCATGAGGCCTGGGAGGTGGTGCCTTCTTTTCAGTCAGCACACAGCCGGGGGCCCCATAGATACTTGCTACCTGTTTGCCAACCCCCTTTCCCTGCGTCCTAGGGTGGTGAGAGGTACTGTGAGAGCTGGTTCCGCAATCTCATGAAGTGTTGAGGCTGAGGCAGTGAATACAAAAGGTTCATGATGAGCCGAATGTATTTTCTCATGGGTAGCCATAACAACACTTGCACTATAGGTATTTCCACATGAGGGTTGATCATTCTTACAGTGACCATAGTTGTTCTTATGGTCATACCTGAAGGCATGATGTGTGCCCTTCCTACTCGGTGTGTGTGTGTGTGTGTGGGGGGGGGGGGGGGGGGGGGGTCTGAAAACAGTTTCCCCATTTCTCCACGATTTTATAATTCGTGAGATCCACCCATTTTCTCCCTTTCTCTTAATAGCATCTACCTTGGAAAAGTTAGATACTATTCTCTTCTCGGTATCTAGAGAAAACTCTAGATCCGAGATCTTTGAGTCCTTCACCTTGATGGATTCCAATTGGAGATCCATCATGGTCCTCAACTGAGCAATTTCCATAGCTTGTTTCTCCACAAGCAAGTTGCTCTTCTGAAGGGAACTACAAAGGGAATCAAGAGTTTCAATCTCTTGATTGAAATTGTCTATTTCCATAGCATCAAAAGAGGGACAAACCTATGAACTTCTCCTGTCTTAAGGAGATACAAGAGGAAGGGAACAGGAAGAGGAAGATACCTGATCCTGATTGTGCTGATCAGGGTTAGAGTTGTGGTCAGCTGAGACTGAGGTTTCAGCTTCATCACAACTGCATTCCTCAATCTCTTCTTCAGTCTCTGATAGAGATACTGGAGCCCTGATATTGATAAGTTGTTCTTTGCTTTCATCATCAGAGACAAGGACCCCCACATATGCCTCATCCTCTTGCTGGCATTCAGTCCCGGCAGTCTTTTTTCCTTCCATGAGGTCAGAGATTGTTTCCCACATGGATTTTGCAGTCTTGCACTTATTTAATCTTGTAAGAGAAGACCCTGACCAAATATCAGAGATGATCTATCGTACCAGCTTGTCCAAGTTGAATAGTGAGAGCTCAGTTTAAGACATCTCTGTAGTACTCTTCGGGATTTGGAGATCTTCTCCAGAACCAGAAGCCTTCATGAGAATGAAGGGACCCTCTTCCATAATGAATGACGCACGAGGGTCAATGGCCTCTAGTTGAAACTGAACTCTCATTTTCCAGATGGGATAATACTCTTTAGTATAGGCAGGGAGTCTCAGAGGAGAGACATTAGTGTATAACTCCATGCTTGAGTCTTGTTTTCTTCTTGACACTAGAAGCAGGATCTTACTCAACGTGTTAACCTTATTGATGAGTAACCTCCCTCTGATACCACTTGAAAGTCTCTAGTGTCGACTAAATCCACCTATGGGGGGGGGGGGAATAGGTGTCGTGCAGTCTTTTGCGAAATTTAAATTACCTGCACAAATAAGCAAACACAGCACATAAAAGCAAAAAAAACAATTATAGTGGTTCCCCGATTTGGGTACGTCCATTCTCCCCCTTCGACCTATCTCCCACCAAGGGACGACTCGGTCACTTCACCAACTGGATTGAAATCCAATCCTCACACTACAGAAGGAACCCTTCCAACCAAAGGAGTCACTACTCCTCCACCACGGGTTTCACCCAACCCTTACAATTAGGAATAAAAATTCCTTTACAACAAAACAAAAATTGAATGTACAAGAAATACAAACAAACTTGTGGAGAATCCGATGTCGCTTTTCGTTCATTGATGCTTTCTTGAAAGAGACGAAGAGTCCACGACCGGAGTACTCTCTTGGAGAGGATCTTGTCAAGATCGGCAGTGGCAAGTGGTTGCGGCGGCGATGCTTTGTAGATCCAAACTTCTTGACGAAGCAAGCAAGGTCTACCAACGATCTCTATCGGATCAGTCATCTCAATCGATTCGAAATGAAGAACTATCCTCGTTCAACAAATCGAGAGACAAGAGATCTCGAGAGAGAAGCGTGAGACACTAGGCTTGCCTTGGTACTGTCGTTGGAAGATAAGAGATGATCGGAGAAGATGTCGACGACGAACTGTGAGCGGCGATCGGCGGTTTCCGCGATCTGCTAGGGCACGCTCGACTGCTTTTTGTTTTTCGTGAATCGATTTCTGGTATGTTAAAATACGCGAGTATATATACTAGAAGCCAACCCTAAATGACCATTGTGGGGCCCACAAGGAGAAACCCTAGGCCCGGTCAAAACAGCGCACATCAAACTTGGTTCGGTCCAGCGAACGAGAAATTTGCCTAAGGCAAATTTGACGAGAATCGCTGGTGATTCCCGTCGAAGTCGGCGGGAATCACTCAGCATTCTCGTCGAATTTGCCTTGGCAGAGTTCTAGTTTGAAATCTGGTCATCCGGAGGGAATCAACGGGAATGCAAGGTGATTCTCGTCGAATCGGCGAGAATCACTTGGTGATTCCCGTCGATTCTGCCTTAGCAAAATTCTTGTAGAAGGACAGCCAGCCGGATGAAGTCGGCGGGAATCACTGACTGATTCTCGATGATTCGGCGTGAATTACTAATGATTCGCGTCGAATCGGCGAGAATCACTTAGTGATTCCCGTCGATTTTTACTTAGACGCTTTTTCTCTTCCTTCCTATGAACTTGGTCTTTGACCCATCTTTGCTCCTCTTCTGCTCTTGATCTATCTCGACCGTGTACTTGAAAGTAAGTACACTCCAATAGAGAGAGCACACGTGAGTCAACACACTGATCTGCTAAACAAGGGATTACGTTGCGCAGACCCGTGTATATTGACCCATTGCACCCTGACATTGGTGTGTACTTAGCATGGAATAGCTGCAAGCACAACTTGATAGAAAATCATCAAATACATTGTCAATTCAACTTAGCTTGTCCAGGGGCTTCTTCAAATCAGGTACATTGTGGATACAATACCCAACAGTGAAATTTCTCTATGACAGCACCTTGAGCTGAGTTATCTCAGCTCAAACTTTCTTCACAACAACAAGTATCTTGAGCTGGAAGTAACTAGCAGTAAATTGCTTTGCTTCCTCTTCCTTCCTAAGACAGAGTCAGCTACTTTATTCTTCCTTCTTGTCAACTTCAGAAGTAGATCTTCAGGTTTGGACTTGCTGAGTTGAGAAGCAACTTGATCTACAGAGACTTCTTCCTTGTTTCTTCTTCTCCCTCAAAAGGAAAGCCTTCTGATCTTGCTAGTGTTGATGAAGAAGACACACAGCTAACTGAACTTTTTGCTGGGAGACTTCAAGCTTTTACATGCAGCAATGGCAAGAGAGATGAAGTCGGCTGCTAAATTTTGAAATTAATAATGCCCTAAAGTTGTCTTGTGTCTTGGCCCATCTCTTCCTTTTGTAGTTCGCCGATCAATGGCTCTTAGAGATCAGTGAGCCCCACATGTAGCTTCCAGCTGCGCCTTGCTTTAATGGAAGAAGATGTACAGTAGCTTCTCGGCAAAGTTTGTCATGTTATGTAGCTTCTCCATACTTGATTTGAGCTTAATTGACTTTGTTGATTTTGCTGACGTCAGCACCTGTGGGCTTAGCCAAAATCGAGCATCAGTAGAATAGGCTTTGAGTGAATGAGCTTCACTCAACGCCAAAACACTTAGAAAAAATTCTGTCTATCTAGGCGTTGACAGCGTTGAGTGAGCAAGCTCCACTCAACGCTTTTTTCCTGAACCAATTCTGCAGCCTTTTCTGCATGCCTGGCGTTGAGTGTGTTGAGTTAGCACACCTCACTCAACTCCTTGTGCCTTAGCCTATGCATTCTATAAATTAGGCGTTGAGAGCGTTGAGTGAGCATACCTCTGTGACATCCCCATCCGTCGTATACCATATAACAGAAGGTCCAGCTGGAACCCGACGCCATATACCACGGACAGTTAGAAGGGTTACATAAGAATATCAAATACTCAACTACTCGCCCTAACACAGAGCATTCTAGCAGAAGCTTTTAAACAGTTGAAGAGAACTCAAAATTTTCACAACAACGGCATGAATGTCCACTATTCACCACATGAATGAAATATAACAAATACACAATAGAGTACTTGGCCTTATGGCCTTACAAATGTTCACTTAACAAAATAGTGTTTTACAAACATCGGCTAGCAGGCCGGCCACACATGAAAGAACTATAATAACAATTCGCTTTGGCCTTTGAGGACCAGCACAGCAGCTTGGGCTTCAGCCCGCTATTTGGTACCTGGTTTCGCAGCCACCTGCAAGCAACATTCCACCGTACGGTGGCAAACAAAGCAACGGTCAGCTAAGGATGAACAAATTATTAAGACCCCGCCCCTTAATCGGGACGGCGGTGCTCCTTCCCTGCATTTCATTAGCCCAGCTAAACAATTAAGTGCATAAGTATATTTCGCCACAGGTGTAGGCTCACCCGGCCAAACACCCCGTGCACTCAGGGCACATTCTCGGTGAATCCGGTCAATTCCGTGGTTTCACCACCATCCTCGGGATGACAAACATTGTGAGCATTTTTGAGTCTCTCCGACCGCAGTCCAAGACTCCCGACCATGCCAACGGCCAGTTCCACTTTAGGGCCTCTAGCTCCGAACCACATAGCCCAGGTCCGTTTCCACCCACCCGTTGCTCACCCCGCCTAGTCACATTAAGAAGTACGCGCGGGCCAAGATTCACCCGGATCCTAATTCATTACCAAACATCATATAACCCAGTTATGTTCAAGGCTGGCTCCCTGGTCGCCAAGTTAGCAGAATTACGTTTCTGCCCAGTTTTTCGGGTGCGCCTTGGAGTTAATCCCCAAGGATCCCTACTACAATCTACCGCGTAGAAACCCAAAAATAATCAAAGGCACGGAGTCTTCTCCGGCTAATCATGCAATGCAACATCACCGATCCAGACAAACACGTCCGGGTAGGCTTCACACACAATGCCTATGTCCGTACTACGATTTCAGACTCTAAACAAGGGGGACTTTACATATCTACACCAAAGAACACCGCAAACTCACCACACACTTGCATGAGAGGATTTTCCTATGCAAAGGAAGAAGAGCTTCACATGCTCAAGTTGAGAATCGTTACACTTGAAGTCTGCTTTGGCACCATGAAAAACTAGCCGGATGAAAGGCTTCACAAGGGAATTCTCTCCACGGATCTGGTCTCGGTTCTCAATTTGGTGCTCCGATACTATGCCGGTGGCCGGATTCCTCCCCTTCCTTCTTCCTTGCTCTCTCCTCTGTCTAAGTCCTTAGAAAGAGAACACTTAAGAGGAAATGAGGAATTAATCCTCTATTCCCAGACTTAAGAAAGCAGGAACTCATCTGGGCCGTCAGATCTTGTTTAAAGAAGACGAACGGCTCAGATTCGCCTAAAATCTCTTAATGATGGGCCAAACAGGGCTTTGCACATGGCCGTGTCCCAGGCCGTGTGCCTTGATCCAGCCACGAATATTGAGCACAGAAAAGAACATGGGTTAGGACACGCCCGTGTCCCAACCTGACACGCCCGTGTCGGGTCCTCGACACGCCCGTGACTAGGGCCGTGTCGCAAATAACCGCCACGCCAACCGTCATGTCCCATAATGGACACGGGTGGCGACACGCCCGTGTCAGACTTAACACGCCCGTGTCAACCAGTACATGCCCGTGTTCCGGGCGGTATCCCTCAGTCGACACAAGACCGAACTTCTAGAGGAGTACACGGCCATGTGACACGCCCGTGTCACATTCCATCTGCTTGACACGCCCTGGGACACGCCCGTGTCCCAGGCCGTGTTCTAGCACTCAACGCCCATTGACCTTAACTCGATGACCCGAGCCCAACACGACCATGTGACACGCCCATGTCACAGGTCGTGTTCACCCTACCAAGACCCGAACTTGGTCCGAACACTGCCCGTTTCACTTTTAAGTTTTGGGGCGTTACAACCTCACTCAATGCTTTTTGCCTTAGCTAATTTTTTGTGTCTGCAGCATCTTGAGCATTGAGAGCATTGTGTGAGCTTTCTTCAGTTCGACAAACTTAGAACTCAGTTCGATGAACTCAGAGCTCAGCTCGATTAAAAGTGAGCTCTCAGTTCGACGAACTCAGAGCTCAGTTCGACAACCTCAGAGCTCAGCTCGAGAAAAGTAAAAGCAATTAACGCATTTGGACTTAGCCAAATTTTTGCTCATTTCTACTTAGGCTTTTACTGCTTTAGCCTATCTCACAGCTTTTTGCTGTATGACGTTAAGTGAGTTGACATCACTCAATGCCCGTGAACTTAGACAGATTTTTGTCAACCCACATCTTAGGTAAGTGTTTACCTGATTTGGTCACTTAGGCTACCTATCCCATCACTATCAACTACAAATATATGTATATCATTGACAAGATTGACTTCCTCAAATCTAGAATATTGTGGGCAATTGACCCAACAATTACTTTCCTTAAAAAGTTATTTTCTCGATTTCCCATGCCACGCACTATCGTTAGTGATAGGGGAACCCACTTTTGCAATAGCCAATTCGCTAAAATTTGGCAAAATATGGTGTCATGTATAAACCCTTTACATCCTATCACCCTCAGACGAGCGTCGAAGTTGAAGTTGTTAATTGTGTGTTTAATAGAATTTTAGAAAAAACTGTAACTATTAATAGCAAGGATTAGGCCATGAAGCTCGATGATGCTCTATGCGCCTATCGAATGGCGTACAAGTCTGTCATCGGCTTTACACCATATCGACTAGTTTATGGCAAGGCTTACCATCTTCTGGTCAAGTTAGAGCATCACACATTCTGGGTGCTCAAATTGTCAAACTTAGATTCTACCCTAGCGGTCGAGCAACGTAAGTTTCAAATGAATGAATTCGATGAGTGGTGTGCGAACGCCTATCAGAGCAATAGGTTTTATAAGGAACGAACTAAGTTTTATCATGATAAAAATATAAAATTTCCTAAAACTTTTGGATCGGGCGTTCTCGTACTCCCTTATAACTCTCATCTTCGCCTCTTTTATGGAAAACTGAAATCGCGATGGTCCGGACCCATTATCGTTAAAGAGGTTTTACTATAGAGACATTCCTCATTTCTCACCCGGAAAAAGGCTCCTTCAAAGTTAATGAACACTGTTTTAAGTTATATCTTCCAGGAGACGCTTCGATCAAGAAAAGTGAGTTGTACGACCTTCCTCCATTATTTAGCACCGCCAATTGGGACAAGCTACGCGAACTTAAACAAAGCGCTTGTGGGAGACACCCCATAGTTATCTTTGTATTATTTTTTGCTTGTTTGTTATTTTTGTATTAACATCTTCTGCAGGATTTTTGTTACGACTTTCTCTGTCTTCACTATCAGGAAAGTTTTCCTCCGCCTCTTTAGTGTTTTTTTTGTAAATTTAGATCTACACTTGTTTTTTTCTCTTCACACTTAGCTTTATACATTGGGGTCAATATTTAATTTTAAGTATGAGGGGTCTCTTCTTATTTTAGAAAATTTCAAAGTTCAAAAAAAAAATAGAAAAGTAGAAAAACTATAAAAGTTTCAAAAAACATTTTTATTTTGCTTTTGTCTTTAGCACCCATAAAAAATAAAAAATAATAAAAAAAATAGAAAATCAAAAAATTTAAATTCATGGAAAGGGAGGTTTGTGCTTTCATCCTAGTGCACCTCTTAGCATCGGTGATAGCCCTTCATAGGGTATTGCCTCAAAAGTCCAAGAGTTAACAAAAAATTACGATTTTTTAAAAATTGTCTAGTTATTATATATATAGTTTATTTTTAGAAAAAATAGAAAAAAAAATGCTAAAAACTTTTGAAAAATCCCTAGTAGAGTTAATTTTTGATAATTCTTCAGTACCCCGTTAGTTTGCATTTTGTTCTTTTTAATCTTATGTCTACTTGTTTAATTAGAATGATTTAGATTAATTTTTATTTTAACTATGTTTAGCAAGTAATATGTTGACTCTTGTAGTGTTCCTAATTAGGGTAGCATGTTGTTTTGAAAAATTTCATGATTTTTTACACTTTTTCATAGTCTTTCTTTTATATTTTTCACTTTTGTAAAACTTATCATCCCTTATTTACTTTGTTAAAAATCTTTTTAATGTTTATTAGTGTTAAGTGTAGTAGACGCAAAATGGCCTAGACGCTTATTATCGTCATTTTCATGAAAAGCAATTTTCTTTATTTTCTATTTAGAACTTACATCTCTTGAATTTTTCAAAGTTTTGCTTTGAGTAGACTTAGAAACATGAAAGGGATCTAGCCGTTCTTTTTGAAATAGTTTGAGTCATTGCATACCACACCTAAAACTCTTATCGTTGCTCGCCACGTTCTGCTTGTTTTTCGTTCCTTTTTGTAGCCTCACTTATTTTCACCAAAGCCAAATAGTCTTCCCATGTGCACACTTAAAATATTTTCAGCTTTGATTTTATTGCTAGTGTGTATAATTTTGTTAAAAATAGTGAAAAATTGTTATTATACCTTTTGCTTCAAAAGTAGTAAATATTCAAAATGTTGAAATTCATGAAAAAACCGGAGAAATGAAGAAAATGATGAAAAAGAAGAGAAGAAAAAAGTGAAAAAGTAATTGTTATTTGAAAGCAATTTTTCTAGCAACATCATTTTTGTAAAGCTCACCCCTCTTGTTTAAGTGTGCAAAAACACTTCATGTTTATATTTTGAATATCACACCCTTAAACCTAAACCTAACATTATGCCTAATTTAAGTCCTAGTGATTCATGCTTCCTAAGTTCGCTTTTAATATAGTAGCGAGAAAGTAATTTGGGTAAGTTTTAGATAGGATTATTGAATTTTGTCTTGAATTGAGGTGATTATAAAATGCCTCTTAGACATTACTAGCGACTCAATGCATTTTTCATTTGTCACTTTATTAAGTTTTAACCTTGTTTTAAATTTGGGATGATTTGCTTTTATGATTAGTGAAACTTATAAAATTGTGTGCTAAGTTAGAGTAATAATTTTCAGGCCTTTTTTAAAATTCCTCTTTTTCCAATTTCGCATCGTACTTATTTTTGGCATGGTTAAATTGTTCGATTACTCATTTTTATTTTCGCTAACTCGTATGTCTTTTCTTGGGGACAAATAAAATAATAAGTAAGTGGGAATTTGATGAAACTTTATTTAGCTTAATTTATTAGGGTTAAATTATGTATTTACTTATTTAAATAGGTTTATATTATTAATTTTATGTTTATAAGTAGCTTCTTTTTGAAAATCTTGATCAAGCTTAGCTTATTTTGAATTTTGTAGAAAAAATAAATTTTGGAAATTTTCATATTACACGCCCCCAGGTTACGGGCATGACCTGAGCGTGTAACCCGATCCTAAGGTAGAAGATTATCTAGAGCACGAATCTAAAGAAAATTCAAGTACATGCCCAACCAACACGCACAATCGACACACTTGTTTTCCTCAGTCATACCCCGTGTCCCGCCGGTGTGTCCCACTAAGTCCCAACCCGACTAGCCACATCGTCGCTTTTGTAGACCCCTAATCCTTCATACTTGTCATGCCCCCAGTCATGAGAGTGACAGGGGGCGTGTTCACCAATTATCAAACCAGAAGCTATCCCTCTAGAATTACTCCAGCTAAAGTCAAATGATTATTACACTCCCCCTGTTACAGGCATGTAAGGGTGCGTGCACTTCCTGAAATTTTTTCTATAAATTTTAGAGAGCTTCTTGTGCCCAGGTTTTAGATTTTGGGAGTAGCGAGGTGCTTCTAGTTTCATTTCACACTATTTTTAGGTTTTTTCTATGTCCTTAAGCCTCTTACTCTCTCTCTCTCCCCCTCTCTCTCTCTCTCTTATTTCAAGATTTCTTCTCCTAGTTCTTTATGCAAGCTTTTGTAATGAACTTGTAATTCTTTTTACTAACTTTGTAGTGGTGTTTCTCTTGTTCTTTCATGCTCTTGTAATTTGTTTTAGAACTTGTAATCTTATTTGGTTTTATTAGTAAAAATTTCTTTCTCCTTCCCTCATTCTGACCTTCCTTCATCCCTTAGTTCTTCATGTAACATCTAATTTTTTGTAATCTCATTTTGATACTTTAGTATTAGTTTTGTTTAGCTCTCTTTCATCATTTAGTTGAAGTAAAAAACAATAAATAAATAAATATATATAGTTTTCTTACTCTCTTTCTCTTTCTCTCTTAAATTTTCATGCAAACCTTTTACTTATCTCCCTCTTACCCCTCTTCCATTATTAATTAAACTCTCATTAGTACTCGATCACGATGATCCGAGGATGCGATAATCAAGTTATGATACTTTAATTCTCTTTTTTCTCTTTAATGAAATCATTTTTGATTTATCCATGACTTTCAAAGTAGTGAGACTATATTATCGATATATAGTATTCACTTATGTTTTTATTCTTAGTTAGCTGAGAGGCTCATAGTTTGAATCAATCACTCAAGAGTAAAGAGAGTTGCATGCACCCCTCGAGAGAGGATAACGTAAATCTTCCAGATTTGAGTTAAATCGAATAGTGGGTTCACAACGTAAATCAAGCTTTAGGTAATCAATTTAGAATTAGAGTTCGGTTAGTTTTTCTTAAACTTAGTTGGTCACTTCCTTGAGAGAGGCGCATTCAAGCTTCTGGAACCTCCACGGTCAAAGTGCTTAATTAAAGAGAATTAGATTTTTTTACTATTTATTAACTTATGCCAAGGTGATTCAATTTCTGTACCCTTTCTTAAATTGCAAATTTAGTTATCTTTTAGCTAAGTAGAATCAATTCAAAATTTTGATTGATAAGATAATAGTGATCTCCTAGAAGTAGAAGTAATCATTACACCTTGGTTAATATGACCTTGGTATTTAACTTAAGTATCTTATACTATAAATGATAATGTATAATTGCCTTTATCGGATATAGAATTGGAGAACATCATTCACTTCCTTTTCTAAACCCTAAATTGACGAGGGAGTCCTTAGAGGTTGTTATGTTGTGAACTATGTGATTGACACCAGTTGTGACATGATTCATGAATTCTAACATATGATAATCCAAGATTTGGGTGCAAGCATGCATTCTCCTTTGAACAATCTTCATGTACTCTTCCATGTTGGATTTTATAACATTATGAACCATTTACATGTTCTTAGAGGTAGTGCACTGGTTTTCTATGATATCATTTTTCCTATGCTGAATTTGTTGAAGTTGAAGTGTAGTATAGTCAACAACTGGAGCTGCTCTTATGAAGAATTAATCTGTGTTTTCTCTCAACAGGTTGGCTTTAATTCTGATTGAAGTGATTTCAGTAGAAAAATCCTTCTTCAGTTCTTTGACTGAATCATCCACTTACATCTAAATCGTTCTTCTTTGCTCATCAAGGATGTACAACCCCGTATTCGCTGAGTGAGACCCTCCGACAAGTTCAAGGCATAGCAGGAGGATTCAGGTTCAGGTTAGTCGGAGAGGCGAGTGGGGTAGGCTAGCCTGCACACGTCCAACGCATCAATGAGCTTTTGCCCAAGTCAGGAGGGGCAGTCAGGCCCTCGGTTGAGTGCGGTCTTCATCATACATTCGCCCAAGGCTCGTTCCTTAATGCACATGAAGTAGGGATTTCGCCAAGACGGGCGAGTGATGGGTAAATCCCGCACTCACCTAGAAGGTGAATGCGTGGCTCATCCAGCATTTGCCACCGGCGAAGTGGTGTGTATATAGACCACTCGCCCAATGGGATCTGATGGTAAAATGACCTGAATACCCCCGGGTGTAACGCCCCCGAATTTTCGATAATTTATTTAAATCCTTTTCGGCGTTACGTTGACGTTTTCCGTCTCGAGCCGTTGTTAGAGTACCTCGTTAGGTGTTCTTAGAGGTTTAGCCTGTTTGCGGGTTTCCCCAGCTAGCCGGTGTCTGTTTTGGAGACCCGGTTGAGCCTTTCAAGGAATTCTCGTGTTTGGCTTCGGGCGAGGTTAGCTCGAGTTTTGTCCGTCGGAAGTCGTTTTTGACTTCGCCATTGTTCTCGTAGCCCGGGTATTTAGCTACGGTGCGATTTTGGTCGAAATCCGAGGACGTCGCGTTTTCGCGTCGTTTTGGCGGTAGTTGGTTTGTGCGAGTCGTCATTTTCTATGACGGCACGTCTCTTGGCGCATGTGTCGCGTGGCGCGCGACTCGTGCGAGCCGGTGTGGTTTTTGTTCGGTGTGCGTGTTGTACGGGTGAGGTTATAATATTTGCGCGTGCGTGCCGGTATTTTTTTGTACGTGCTCGTGCGCGCGTGTGCGTGCGCGCGGGGTTGAGTATGTGTGCGCGAGCGCGTGTATTTATGCGTGTTTTGATTTTTATAGGAATGTTAGTAATTAGTATTTGATTAAGTTATATAGGTTATAATTGTGTTGTAATGTGAGATTAGAGTTTAGGTTATATTAAATAGGTTTAGTGTTAATTATTAGGTATTAAGTTTATTATATAATATAAGAATTTAATTAAATTCATAACCCCCTATTGATGCAGCCGAACCCCCCCTTTAAATCAAAAAGAAACCGCCCCCCTCCTATAATCAGAAAACCGCAGCCCCCAAAACTGCAGCCGGCTCCCGATCCCTCCCTGTGCGAGCCCGACGAAAGCCCTAGCCGGCCCCCTTCCGCCGCCCGCCGCCGGCAGCCCCGACCTCCTCTTCCCGATCCGAGCCCGGATCCGAGTTCCCCTCGCCGAGAGCTTCGACCCTTGGTATGCTATCGAACCTTTCCTCCATGTTTTCAATTTGATTTCATTTTGGATTTTCGATTGTTTTGGAATATTTTGCCTCCTTTCATGATTAGAATGCAATCTTAGGTATTTTGGGTGGTTGTTGGAGCCTTCGTGCTCTTGGAAATTCCGCCATAGCGCCGTTGTGCCGGCGAAATTTTTGGTGATCCGTGCAAGGCAAGTGTTTCTCCCCTTTTTTGCCGTTTGGCCTCTTGTGCTCTCAATTCCTTTGTAATTACTTTTATTTCATGCTTATCCGTCATGATATCGAAACCCCTAATCCTAATCCCCGACCGGTAACCGCGTTAATAATTAGATTTTGTGACCCTCCCGCTAGTGGATTCCCGTTTTAGGACGGCGTCGCGGTAGGTGATTAGCGTAGGTTTGGATTAGCGTAGAGTTGAGTTTATGTTAGGCCTAGGTGTAGGTCTAGGGTTTGGGATTTTTCCTAGTTTGCCTATTTGAGGTGTTAGGTGTAATTGTGCACGCACGGCCTATGGCCGTGCGTCTTTTAAGTCGTGCGACCCGATGTCGGTGCTCGTACGCTAGGCTTAGGATCGAGTGAGTGTACTCACTCGCAGCGGCGTTGCGTAACCGCAATGATGAGTCCCTTAGCGTTGATTTCTCCCCGAGTGTTTGCTCGTGAATCGAAAGTCCCTTGTCGGCTGTTACCTTTCGAAGGCCGAATCGTGGGTTGTGGTCAGTAGTGGTGGTGGATGGCTCTTTTATGGGTTGTGTGGTGTGAGGTAGCCTTGACCGCACTCTTTACCTTGACCCGAGTAGTTTTCTGGGCAAGTGAGTGATGGGTCTTTTGTGCCTTCACGTGTCAACCCTTGAGCAATTTGTTGACTTGGAATTAGTGGTTGGGCGATTTGGAACGTTTTCAACCTGATTCCAAGTTTCTTGTTTTTGCTACTGCCGCCTCTCACAATTTAGGATGTTAGGCGTTTCTTCCGTAGGTGTTGCAGCATTTTTTTGGCATCATGGCCATGTTGACTCTGCAGGTTTTTAGGCAGAGTAGTTGCTGTTTACCCGCACTTGGTGCAGGTTTGCTTTTCGCCCTTCCTTGGGCATTGTTGTTTTTACTCTAGTTGTACTCTCTTTACTTTACTTTACCTGCTTTTACCTTACTCCTTTTTAGCACTTGCATTCCTTTTTCCTTGCTCTGAGGTGTTCTATTTTCTTCTGAACGCCTCAGGTTCTGGGCAGTAGCCAGTAGGTGGCTGTTGCTGTGGTGCTGTTGGAGGTCCTTCTGTTGCCTGTTGAGACTCTCTTGAGTCATTGTGAGGTAGTTTTACTGTTTTTCTTACGGACATGTGTACTTGCCAGTGGGTTATTGTCGTATGTGACGCCCCTGGTAGTTTTTACCTTTGCACTGGATATGTTTACTTTTACTGCTACCCTGTTTTGGGGACTTAGTTACTTGCTCTGGGAAGTTTTGTGCTAGGTTGCTAGCTATTTTTAAAACTATAAAACCTCAACTATATTATATATATACAGCATGATCAGCATGATTTTCTAAAAAGAACTCACTTAGCGTACTTTCTTGATTACGTATAACAAATGAATTTTCCTATATATGTATAAATTAAAACTAGAGTTTTGGTTCAGCGTAAGGGTCCTTCGGGATCACTTATGCGCTCATTTAGGATGTTGACATAACTGAAGTATTTTCCGCTACGTATAAAAATCAGTTTTGAAACCGTGGACTCTTTGGTCCACTGAGCCGAGGGATACGGCCAATAAATAAATCAAGTTTTTATAATCAAATAAGTCATGATTTGAAAGGATTTGGAGTGTCGCCTGAACGTCGGCAGTTATCCCCTGCTCGACGTGGCATCACAGCGCGTAGATTTTCTCTTACTCTGATTTAATAAATAGTGAGAAAAATGCGGGTTGTGACAGTTGGTATCAGAGGGAGGTTGCTTGACAGTTGGTCGGGCAACCTTCCTTTGTTTGTGTTAGATGTTTAGAGCCATATCATACACACACCGACATGTCATCGGCACGTTTTGGCTGAAGCACGAACACTGCACTACACTCATAAGCATAACATGAAGTATACGGGGCATATTATGTATTTTACGATACATAATATGTGGTTGTATATGGATCCACCATAGGGGCAACATGCGAGGGTTATGTATTATGGGGTGCATAACCTCACCGCATGGATGCGACTAGCACGTTTTCTTTTTTAGTTGCATGAGAATGTTATGTATTATGGGATGCATAACATTTTCATGTGTACTCCGCCATGGCATGCACTAGGGCCTTTTTAGAATGCATAGCATAACCATGCATAGCATAACATCGCATAAGCACAACGCGCCAAGCTAAAGACGTGCAGGATGACATGTGTACACACATAATTTTTTTTGAGTCAAAATAATATAAATTCATGCATTCCCGATCTAGGCACAAGAGTTAGTGTGATGGTGGTGAACCATCTTAGGCTAAGCATATCATTTCCTTTGTAAATAAATAAAATAAAATCCCAGAGCAAATATAGCAGTAGAAGATCATATTTATGTACATATTGTCTGTACGTGTCTGTTGTTCGTTCTAGTAGTTAAAGTGCGTTCTAATAATTGTGATGTTTGTTTCTTTTAGGATGGCGCCGAAGAGGATGGTAACGAGGTCGACTCCCCAGTCTGAGGGTGAGTCCTCTGGTGCTCAAAGTGATGCAATGGTGGAGAGTCTGAGGCAGAGCAACGAGGCCTTATCAAGGCAGGTGGTGGAGTTGCGGGCCCAGATGCAGTCCTTTTTATCCGGAGCGGTGGGTCAGACTCCGGGAGTTCAGGACCCCGCCGAGGGTACAGCTGTTCTAGCCCCTCCTGCCCCTCCTGCTCCTCTCGTGCCTCCAGTGGTGGTGCCCCCCGGGATGGCTTTCATCTCCCAGTTTCAGCGGCTGCGACCTCCTACCTACGATGGTAAGGCGGACTATATGGTGCTGGATGACTGGATGATCACCATGGAGGAGATGTTTCATTACTCCGGGGTGACTGAGGACCAGAAGGTGATGTTAGCCGCCTATCAGCTGAAGGGGCTAGCGAAGAGCTGGTGGATGCGAGAGAAGGAAGGCATGGTGGGAGGATGTACTTGGGCATCCTTCAAAGAGATCCTGATGAGGAAGTTTCTACCGTCAGTAGAGCGAGACAGGCTGATGAATGACTTTATTCATCTGAAGCAGAGGCAGCTCTCCGTCAGCGATTACGAGATTGAGTTTAGCAAACTCAGTCGCTTTGGTCCTAGCTTGGTGAGCTCCGAGGAGGACAGGGTGAAGCGGTTTCTTGGTGGCCTGAGGAGCGACGTTCAGCAGCTAGCGGTCGCCCACGGAGCGGTGACTTATGCAGGGGCAGTTGAGGCCGCTTTGAAGGTAGAGGCTATCGAGAACGCGAAGCAGCGTGGACAGCAGGCGAGAAACGAGAAGAGGAGGTCAGTTGAGGAAAAGGGTCCCCAGGTTCTTGGTGCTGCTTCTGAGAAGAAGAGCAAGGTAGTGTGCAGTTTCTGTGGCCATCCGGGCCACCCAGCTGAGAGGTGCTTCAAGAGGGCAAGGGTCCAGAAGAAGGAGCATGTGCATGCTATCCAGGGTGCTCCTAGGAGGGATGTTCCTTGTCCTGTCTGCAAGCGACCCGGTCACGAGGCTGCTCAGTGCTGGTCCAGGGATCGTGTTTGCTACCAGTGTGGCCAGAAGGGCCATATTAAGTCGAGGTGCCCTCAGGTTCAGTCCGCTCTACATGCCGTTCCGCTCCAGGCTTTACCTCCGCCTCAGCCGGTGGACAAGGGTAAAGGGAAGCTGAATGTGGTATCTTCAGCGGAGGCTGAGACTTCGACGCAGGTCATTTCAGGTAAACCCCCCTCGCTTGACTTTCTCTTTTGTAGCAGTTTTAGTGTTGCTATTGTTTTGTTAATTGCTTGTGCGTTTAATATTTTGTTTGTGTATAGGGAAATTTAAGGTAAGGAACCGCTGGGCCCGCGTTCTGTTTGACTCAGGTGCTACCCACTCCTTTGTGGCTAGGGCCTTTGTCGAGCGGTGCCAGTGGGTTCTTGATCGTGTTGGTGGTGCCTTTAGCGTCAAGTTCCCCTCGGGTGAATCCGTGATATCAGATCAGGGCATTCTGGACTGCCCTATTTTGTTGGGGGATTATCTGGCCAAGGCTGATCTGAAAGTGTTGGACTTAGAGGATTTCGATGTCATCCTGGGTATGGACTGGTTGTCCCGATATGATGCAGTGATTCAGTGCAGGGGAAAGCGCTTGGATTTCAGAAAGGACAGCGGTCAGCCCGGGAGTGTTTTCGGTGATTCGCGTCGGGACTCTCCGGCGATTGCTGCGGTATGTGCTCAGAGGGTTTTTCCTGCTGGTTGTTTTGCTTGTTTAGTCTCAGTGTTGGGGACTGTTAGCAGTGTGCCGCTGTTGGATGAGATTCCGGTTGCGCGAGAGTTTCCTGACGTGTTTCCTAGCGATCTTCCCGGTCTTCCTCCAGACAGGGATGTGGAGTTCGTGATTGATTTGGAGCCTGGTACGCGTCCGATTGCCAAGGCGCCGTATCGAATGGCCCCGCGAGAGCTGGAGGAGCTTCGTACTCAGCTTGATGAGTTATTGGATAAGGGCTTCATAAGGCAAAGCTCGTCGCCCTGGGGTGCTCCGGTTCTCTTCGTGAAGAAGAAGGATGGTTCGATGCGCCTTTGTATCGACTATAGAGAGTTGAACAAAGTCACCATCAAGAACAGGTATCCACTGCCCAGAATCGACGATTTATTTGATCAGTTGCGTGGCAGTTCAGTATTTTCGAAGATAAACCTCCGTTCGGGTTACCATCAGCTTAGGATCCGAGAGTCGGATGTTCCACGGACGGCTTTCCGATCGAGGCATGGTCATTTCGAGTTCCTGGTCATGTCTTTTGGGCTGACCAATGCGCCTTCAGCATTTATGGACATGATGAACCGGGTGTTCAAGGACTTTCTGGACAAGTTTGTCGTTGTGTTCATTGACGACGTTCTGATTTATTCTCGGAATGCGGCGGAGCATGATCAGCATTTGCGGTTGGTGTTATCCGCCTTGAGGGATCATCAGTTGTATGCCAAGCTGAGCAAATGCGAGTTCTGGTTGACTCAGGTTTCCTTCCTGGGTCATGTGGTGAACAAAGATGGTATTTCAGTGGACCCGGAGAAGATCTCGGCAGTGATGGATTGGCATAGGCCGAGCACACCCAAAGAGATCAGGAGTTTCTTGGGGTTGGCCGGCTATTATAGAAGATTCGTCGAGGGCTTTTCTACCTTGGCAGCGCCCTTGACAAAGCTGACGCAGAAGCATGCGGCGTTCGTTTGGAGTGATAAGTGCGAGGAGGCCTTTCTGGAGCTGAAGAGCCGGTTATGTTCTGCCCCTGTGTTGACCTTACCGGCGGAGGGACAGGACTATGACGTTTATGTGGATGCCTCGCATGTTGGGCTCGGTGGCGTGTTGATGCAGGAGGGGAAGGTGATCGCATATGGGTCTCGTCAGTTGAAGATTCATGAGCGGAACTATCCTACGCACGACCTCGAGTTCGCAGCGGTGATTTTCGCCTTGAAGCTGTGGAGACACTTACTTTATGGGGCCCAGTGCAGGATCTTTACCGATCATAAGAGCCTGAAGTACGTGTTCACACAGAAGGAGCTGAATTTGCGCCAGCGGCGGTGGCTTGAGTATGTTGCTGATTATGATGTTGAGATTCAGTACCATCCGGGCAAGGCCAATGTGGTGGCCGACGCCTTGAGCCGGAAGACGGGGAAAGTCTTCAATCTCACCGCGGATCGTTTAGTGGAGGAGTTTCTATTGATGGATATCACCGCAGGACGCTGTGAGTTGCAGAGCAGTTTGGTAGTGGCAGAGCCATCATG
This sequence comes from Platanthera zijinensis, assembly GCA_039513925.1. Taxonomy (NCBI): domain Eukaryota; kingdom Viridiplantae; phylum Streptophyta; class Magnoliopsida; order Asparagales; family Orchidaceae; genus Platanthera; species Platanthera zijinensis. The sequence goes on from CM077091.1 coordinate 93,971,266, forward strand.
GATTTCTCTCACCAGATTGCACCAGAGAGAGGATCCGGATTTGTTGCACTTGTACCTCAGAGCTGAGAGGGGAGAGTTGCCAGATTTCTCCATCGACGAGGCGGGTACTTTGAAGTACCGCGGCAGGTTTTGCATCCCCGCAGTTGGAGACATCAGAGTATTGATTTGCAAAGAGGCTCACGGATCCAGTGTTTCCTACCACCCGGGATCTACGAAGATGTACCATGATCTGAAGCAGATCGCCTGGTGGTATGGGATGAAGGGTGATATAGCTCGTTTTGTCTCGGAGTGTTACACTTGCAGGCGGGTGAAGGCCGACCATGGGAGGCCTGGTGGCAAGTTGGCACCTTTGGAGATCCCGACTTGGAAGTGGGAAAGCATCTCGATGGATTTCATTACAGGCTTACCGAGATCTCCGAGGGGGTTTGATTCTGTTTGGGTGATCGTGGACCGATTGACGAAGTGTGCGCACTTCGTACCTTATAAGATCGATTACTCGATGAAGAAGATTGCTGAGTTGTATTTGGATGAGGTCGTCAGATTGCACGGCGTTCCAGTTAGCATCGTTTCAGATCGAGACTCTCGGTTTACATCTCGTTTCTGGAGGAGTTTGCAGGAGGGTTTGGGCACTGATTTGAGGTATTCCACAGCTTACCATCCGCAGACCAACGGGCAGACCGAGCGTGTGAATCAGATTGTGGAGGATATGATCCGGTGCTTTATTCTTGATCATGGAGGTGCGTGGGACGAGCGTTTACGGCTCATGGAATTTGCCTACAACAACAGCTACCAAGAGAGTCTACAGATGGCTCCCTTCGAGGCGTTGTATGGGAGGCGCTGCAGAACCCCTTTGTTTTGGGCCGAGGCCGGTGAGAGGCCTGTTTTGGGTCCTGATGCACTCGAAGAGATGGAGGTTTCCGTGAAGCTCATTCAGGAGAAGCTTCGAGTTGCTCAGGAGAGGTATGAGAAGAACGCCAATCGGCGTAGGTCCGATTTGGAGTTTTCAGTGGATGATTTGGTCTTCTTGAAGGTGTCTCCGATGGTAGGAGTGAAGAGGTTTGGCAAGAATCGGAAGTTGGATCCGAGATTTGTGGGCCCGTTCAGGATTTTGGAGCGTATTGGTGTGGCTGCTTATAGGCTGGATCTGCCAGCTAGCTTCCCGGGGGTTCATAATGTCTTTCATGTGAGCCAGTTGCGGAAATGCGTGCGGAGCAGTGGGCAAGTCTTGGACGCGGTGCCCCAGTTGGAGCCTAATCTCTCGTATGTCGAGGTGCCAGTCCGCATCTTGGAAGCTCAAGCTCGAGTGTTGCGGACGAAGTCTATTCCTATGGTAAAGGTTCTTTGGAAGAATCAGGATTTGGAGAGCGCGACTTGGGAGCTAGAGTCGGCTATGAGGGAGGCTCACCCTCATTTGTTCCCCTGAGTTTTCGGGTACGTTTCCTTCCTAGTAGTTGTTTCTTTCCTTCTGTTGTAGGAGTAGTATTCGCAAAGTTTCGGGACGAAACTTTTTGTTAGGGGGAGTGACTGTAACGCCCCCGAATTTTCGATAATTTATTTAAATCCTTTTCGGCGTTACGTTGACGTTTTCCGTCTCGAGCCGTTGTTAGAGTACCTCGTTAGGTGTTCTTAGAGGTTTAGCCTGTTTGCGGGTTTCCCCAGCTAGCCGGTGTCTGTTTTGGAGACCCGGTTGAGCCTTTCAGGGAATTCTCGTGTTTGGCTTCGGGCGAGGTTAGCTCGAGTTTTGTCCGTCGGAAGTCGTTTTTGACTTCGCCATTGTTCTCGTAGCCCGGGTATTTAGCTACGGTGCGATTTTGGTCGAAATCCGAGGACGTCGCGTTTTCGCGTCGTTTTGGCGGTAGTTGGTTTGTGCGAGTCGTCATTTTCTATGACGGCACGTCTCTTGGCGCATGTGTCGCGTGGCGCGCGACTCGTGCGAGCCGGTGTGGTTTTTGTTCGGTGTGCGTGTTGTACGGGTGAGGTTATAATATTTGCGCGTGCGTGCCGGTATTTTTTTTGTACGTGCTCGTGCGCGCGTGTGCGTGCGCGCGGGGTTGAGTATGTGTGCGCGAGCGCGTGTATTTATGCGTGTTTTGATTTTTATAGGAATGTTAGTAATTAGTATTTGATTAAGTTATATAGGTTATAATTGTGTTGTAATGTGAGATTAGAGTTTAGGTTATATTAAATAGGTTTAGTGTTAATTATTAGGTATTAAGTTTATTATATAATATAAGAATTTAATTAAATTCATAACCCCCTATTGATGCAGCCGAACCCCCCCCTTTAAATCAAAAAGAAACCGCCCCCCTCCTATAATCAGAAAACCGCAGCCCCCAAAACTGCAGCCGGCTCCCGATCCCTCCCTGTGCGAGCCCGACGAAAGCCCTAGCCGGCCCCCTTCCGCCGCCCGCCGCCGGCAGCCCCGACCTCCTCTTCCCGATCCGAGCCCGGATCCGAGTTCCCCTCGCCGAGAGCTTCGACCCTTGGTATGCTATCGAACCTTTCCTCCATGTTTTCAATTTGATTTCATTTTGGATTTTCGATTGTTTTGGAATATTTTGCCTCCTTTCATGATTAGAATGCAATCTTAGGTATTTTGGGTGGTTGTTGGAGCCTTCGTGCTCTTGGAAATTCCGCCATAGCGCCGTTGTGCCGGCGAAATTTTTGGTGATCCGTGCGAGGCAAGTGTTTCTCCCTTTTTTTGCCGTTTGGCCTCTTGTGCTCTCAATTCCTTTGTAATTACTTTTATTTCATGCTTATCCGTCATGATATCGAAACCCCTAATCCTAATCCCCGACCGGTAACCGCGTTAATAATTAGATTTTGTGACCCTCCCGCTAGTGGATTCCCGTTTTAGGACGGCGTCGCGGTAGGTGATTAGCGTAGGTTTGGATTAGCGTAGAGTTGAGTTTATGTTAGGCCTAGGTGTAGGTCTAGGGTTTGGGATTTTTCCTAGTTTGCCTATTTGAGGTGTTAGGTGTAATTGTGCACGCACGGCCTATGGCCGTGCGTCTTTTAAGTCGTGCGACCCGATGTCGGTGCTCGTACGCTAGGCTTAGGATCGAGTGAGTGTACTCACTCGCAGCGGCGTTGCGTAACCGCAATGATGAGTCCCTTAGCGTTGATTTCTCCCCGAGTGTTTGCTCGTGAATCGAAAGTCCCTTGTCGGCTGTTACCTTTCGAAGGCCGAATCGTGGGTTGTGGTCAGTAGTGGTGGTGGATGGCTCTTTTATGGGTTGTGTGGTGTGAGGTAGCCTTGACCGCACTCTTTACCTTGACCCGAGTAGTTTTCTGGGCAAGTGAGTGATGGGTCTTTTGTGCCTTCACGTGTCAACCCTTGAGCAATTTGTTGACTTGGAATTAGTGGTTGGGCGATTTGGAACGTTTTCAACCTGATTCCAAGTTTCTTGTTTTTGCTACTGCCGCCTCTCACAATTTAGGATGTTAGGCGTTTCTTCCGTAGGTGTTGCAGCATTTTTTTGGCATCATGGCCATGTTGACTCTGCAGGTTTTTAGGCAGAGTAGTTGCTGTTTACCCGCACTTGGTGCAGGTTTGCTTTTCGCCCTTCCTTGGGCATTGTTGTTTTTACTCTAGTTGTACTCTCTTTACTTTACTTTACCTGCTTTTACCTTACTCCTTTTTAGCACTTGCATTCCTTTTTCCTTGCTCTGAGGTGTTCTATTTTCTTCTGAACGCCTCAGGTTCTGGGCAGTAGCCAGTAGGTGGCTGTTGCTGTGGTGCTGTTGGAGGTCCTTCTGTTGCCTGTTGAGACTCTCTTGAGTCATTGTGAGGTAGTTTTACTGTTTTTCTTACGGACATGTGTACTTGCCAGTGGGTTATTGTCGTATGTGATGCCCCTGGTAGTTTTTACCTTTGCACTGGATATGTTTACTTTTACTGCTACCCTGTTTTGGGGACTTAGTTACTTGCTCTGGGAAGTTTTGTGCTAGGTTGCTAGCTATTTTTAAAACTATAAAACCTCAACTATATTACATATATACAGCATGATCAGCATGATTTTCTAAAAAGAACTCACTTAGCGTACTTTCTTGATTACGTATAACAAATGAATTTTCCTATATATGTATAAATTAAAACTAGAGTTTTGGTTCAGCGTAAGGGTCCTTCGGGATCACTTATGCGCTCATTTAGGATGTTGACATAACTGAAGTATTTTCCGCTACGTATAAAAATCAGTTTTGAAACCGTGGACTCTTTGGTCCACTGAGCCGAGGGATACGGACAATAAATAAATCAAGTTTTTATAATCAAATAAGTCATGATTTGAAAGGATTTGGAGTGTCGCCTGAACGTCGGCAGTTATCCCCTGCTCGACGTGGCATCACAGCGCGTAGATTTTCTCTTACTCTGATTTAATAAATAGTGAGAAAAATGCGGGTTGTGACACCGGGAGGCCTACAACTCTTTTTGATAACAGAGTTACGCTAATGGTAGACCCAATTGGGCTACGTATAGGGAAATGTGATAGTGGAGTTACGCTATTGGTAGACCAAGTTTGGAAATTTACAAATAGACTCGAGGGGGCACTTTTGGAGGGACAAAGTCTCTTAAATTCTTCCTCAGGCTTATCTTAGCAAGCTTTGAGTGTCCTCCAAGGTGCCCAAGCTCAGCATTGACTTGAGAGGGGAAGTGCTCTTAGCTCTTCCGGGTATGTGGTGGGATCTCCCCGTTATGACCTTAGTTTTGTTCCTGGGTTTCTGAGTCTTTAGTTTGGTGTGCCGACTCAAGGGAAGTAAGTGTGATGCACACCCCTTTTGGGACCCCTAACTCCACAAAGACCAATTTTCGGTTTCAACACTTTGGTGCGGTGAGCGTGGAGAGTGGCCAATACAGAAGATCCTCGACTAGTTCCATGATTGGAGATAAAGGACAAGGGTATGGCCAGGAGCACTCGCCACCCCCACAGGTCTTGGCTACGGTGGGCATGTTCAAAGATTTCAGGAAGGAGGTCATGGAGAACTTGCACCATTGGCTCAGCACCACTCGCTGCGAGTGCTCGACATTAGTTTTCTCGGTGGTCGTGCTTCCTGCTTTGGGCGAGAATGCCCCGGTTAGACAGACCGGGAAGGAGAAAGAGGGTGAGGGTGGAGAGCAGGATCTCGCCAGGCGAGAGATCTTCCTTGACTCACCGAGTGCAGGTCGGGCAAGCGAGGTGGTCTTGCGGGATCCACCCACTTACGCCGTAAGAGGGAGCCCCTTTAGCGAGTTGGTCGTTTTAGCCCCTATTCCAGAGGGGTTTAGGGAGCAAGAGATGTCCTAGTACACCGACGAGATGACCTCGTTTAGCACGTCCAGTGGTTTGAGGATGCGGTCTCAATTATACAAATGAATGACGACTTCAAGTGTCATCTTTTCACCATCTCCTTCAAGGACATGGCAAGGGACTGGTTTCACCAACTCAATTTACTGCTACATAGATTTATGCTTGGCATTCCTATTGAGATTCTCGACTTCGAAGAAGAGGAACAAGGGAATGGAGTTCCTCTTTGTAATCAAGCAGAGACCAAAAGAAAGCTTGGAAAGCTACGTGGACAGGTTCCAGGAGGAAATCCTCGTCATGGAAGAGTTCGAAGGGTTTACCCTAATGACAGCCCTTACTTTGGGTCTCCAAGAAGGGTTCTTTAGGGTGGCATTGAAGTAGTGGCCACCATAGTACTTCAAGGAGGTAATGGAGAGGGCGACACATGAGATCGAGGGTGAGTAAGCGAACCCTAATTTTGCTAGGAAGCTTGCCAGGTTGGGAGGAAGTGAAGAGAAGGAGCAGGGAGTAAGCAGACGCCAGGAGGAGAGAAGAAGCGATGAGCCCAAAGGGCAAGGTTTCCAAAGGCAACAACAGGGGTGGGATTATCAAGAACCCACCAAACAGCTAGCATGGAGGCAGGGTCCAAGACCACCTCTCCCCCCCAACAACATCAAGCCATGTCAATAGCTTGGGGAAGGGTTGAGATGAGGAGCAATGGTTGACGGGGACGGAGAGGAGTACAGGTGGGGTTGCCATACTATGAATTCCATCAAGAGAAAGGTCACGCAATGGCCACCTACCCAGAGTTTCTGAAGCTGAGAAGGTCAAGAGGACAGGGGCAGCGGCCGCCGATAGTGGGATCGAGGAAGTGGCCGCGGGGCCGATGAAGACAGAGTTGAAGAATGGGCCAATATATAAGGCTCTGGAAGGATTGGAGTAATCCAAGGGGGGCGGGAATCGAGGCCACCCATAGGGGGAGCCTCCAAATCATGTTTTGACGGAGTGTCGCTTTGACGTCCCATACCTCGCCTCCCGTGGAGAGGATTACCTTCACCTTGAGCGATAGGACGAATCATGGGGATCCGTTCTGCGATGCACTAGTGGTGCAAGCAGCGGTCGAGAACTTCACTGTCTCCCAGATCTTGGTAGACAACGGGAGCTCGGTCAATGCCATATTTATGATGGAATTTGATGGGATGAAGGTGGAGGCAAAGAAGGTGCTTGCCTCGGATGGACCGCTTTTCGGGTTCTCGAGAGAGAGGAAAGAAGTGGAAGGTGGAGTGGTTCTCAATGTGACTCTGTGTGGTCAGTCCCGCAATTATCGGTTTGTAATCATGGATGCCCCCAGCAGCTACAATGCCATCTTCGATTGACCTCTCATCAGAGCTTTCTATTACGTCCCCTTGTCCTTCCATTAGTGCCTCAAGTTCAATGATGGGGGGGGGGGGTGCAGGTCCGGGTCCGAGGAGATCTTAAGGTGGCTAGGCAGTGCTATATCACTGCAGTAAACACCAACTCATGGATGGTAGAGGCTGAGGAGATGGAGAAGATGATGGAGGAGGAGACAACGAAGTTAAAAGGGAAGCAGGTCCTCACTCAGGAGGGGAGTGCAGAAGGGGAGCCGAGAGGAGGAGAGGATATGATGGCAGTGGAGGAAGCAATGGAAGAGGAAGCCCTTCCCCAAGGAGAGAGGGCAGTTGAAGATTTGGAGGAGTGTCATGGCTGGAGCCAGAAGAAGCAGTGGTGGAGATAGAGGTTCTCACCCGAGCAGGTAAGACAGAGAAGGTGTGGGTCAGTGGAGGCTTGGGCTACAACATGATGCCTTTTGGGCTAAGGAATACAGGGGCGACCTATCAAAGGATGAAGGATAGGGTATTCCAGGAACAATGGGGGAGAATCCTAGAGGTATATGTGGATGACCTATTGGTGAAGAGCAAGGATGTGAGCTCTTACCTTCGAGACCTGGAGGAAACTTTCTCCATATTGCAAACATTTAAAATGAGATTGAATCCCCAGAAGTGTGTTTTCGGAGCAAGCCAAGGGAAGTTCCTTGGGCACCTCCTAACTCCAGCCGGGGTAGAGCCAAACCCAGATAAAATTAAAGCAATAATGGAGCTGGAATTGCCAAGGAATGCCAAGGTGGTTCAGCGCCTGACTAGGAAGCTTGCAGGACTGAGCAAGTTTCTTTCTCGGGAAGTAGAGAAGTGCTTGCCTTTATTTAGGAAACTGCGAGGAAATCAAAAGTTTGAATGGACAAAGGAATGTGAGGAGGCCTCCCAGTATCTGAAGGATCAGCTCACCAAGGCTCATATGCTCCACGGACACAAAGAAGGGGAAGATTTGACCTTGTACCTTGGAGTGGGGGTGGAGGCTGTAAGCTTCGTGTTGGTCCGAGAGTAGGGTAAGAAGTAGCTTCCAATCTTCTACATGAGCCGGTCTTGAAGAAGGCACAACTCAAGTATTCGATCCTGCAAAATCTATCCTTTGCTTTGGTCCTCTCGGCTCGAAAACACCGGCCTTACATTCAAGCGCACTTAGTCCAGGTAATGACCGATCATCCGCTACGTGGCATCTTCGAAGGGGTGGAAATCTCGGGAAGGTTGGAAAATTTGTTAATGGAGTTGAGAGAGTTTGACATCTCCTTCATCCCGTGTCTGTCGGTTAAAGCTCAAGAACTGGCAGACTTCTTGGCAGATTGTGTAGTGGAGTCGGAAGAGGTAGGACCAAACCACCTAGTTACTTGGAAGTTGCTGGTGGATGGGGCTTCAGGAAGACATTCTTTGGGAGTGGAGGTGGTCTTGGAAAGCCCCCAGGGGACGAAGATTGAGCAGGCCATAGTGATATACTTCCATGTCACCAACAACCAGATAGAGTATGAGGCAGTCATTGCGGGGATACGACTCGCTAAGGAGTTGGTAGTCTAGGATGCTGAGGTATTAACAAACTCGATGGTGGTGGACTACAAGTCAAGGAAGAGTTTGAGGCGAGGGAGATGACCCTACAACGATACTTGCTCGGTGTAATGGGCCCTGTTGGGTGGTTTTAGACCTTCTCCATCTGGCATGCACCGTGTAAAGAGAGTGTTACGGCGGATCAGCTAGCCAAGCTCGGTCCAAGGGCAGGAGGGACCGTGACGGACTTGTTCTTACCATCCATAGAAGAGGAAGAGCTAATGGAGATAGATCATTGCCCCTTATGTAAGGACCCGTTTATTACATTTCTAACCACTGACAAATTCCCAAGGGGGGACACAGAAAAGAAGCGCTTCGGGCACAAATCAACAAAATATCTATTGTGCGAAGGAGAGCTATTTCAGAAGACTCTCTCTAGACTTCTGTCCAGGTGTTTATCAGAGGAAGAGGTTCCAAAGATCTTAGATGAATTCCACTCAGGAGAGTGTGGAAGCCACTCATGGAGCAAAACCCACTCAGGAGAGTGTGAAGGCCACTCGCGAAGCAAGACCTTAGAAGGCAGGATTGTTAGGCAAGGATACTTTTGGCTAATCTTGAGCAAAGATGCGGAAGAGTTCGTGAAGAAATGTCTTAAATGTCAGTTGTTCGCGCCACTCCAGCTCCTGCCCGCCTAGAGGCTCAGAAGTATCATGATGTCTTGACCATTTGCAATTTGGGGAATGGACATGATAGGTTCTTTTCCCCAGGCCAACGGACAAAGGAGATTCCTTCTGGTCATGGCCGATTATTTCTTAAAGTGGCTGGAAGTCAAGGACCTATCCAAGGTGACTTCTCAGGTGATCCGTAACTTTGTATGGGGAAAGATCATCTGCCGGAATGGGATTCCTCAAGATATAGTCACCGACAACGGGCCACAATTCGCAAGTGATGAGTTCATCAACTTCTGTGGCTAGCTTGAGATTGACATTTGGTTCACATCGGTCCATTACCCCAGGAGTAACATGTAGGTGGAGGCGGCAAATAAGATCATCGTAAACCTATTGAAGAAGAAGGTTGAGAACATGAAGGGAAGCTGGGTGGAGCAGCTTTCGTCGGTCCTTTTGTCCCTGAGATCCACGCCCAACACCGCTGCGGGGGAAACTCCATTCCATCTTTCATATGGCTGTTGAGCCGTGCTTCTCATAGAGTTCGAGGTCAGGTCACCGCGGGTGGTCATCGCAGTAGAAGGATATGAAGACTGGAGAATCGAGAACAAAGGCGAGATGCAGCTCTCACTGGACCTGCTGGAAGAGCTTCGTGACCTAGCCATCATCAGGCATGAAGAGGTTTAGCTTTGGATGGCCAGGTATTTTGACAAACATGTACGCATCAAGTAATTTGTAAAGGGAGATCTAGTCTTGAAAAAGGTAGGGTCGACCGGGAGGTCGGCGTCAATAGGAAAGCTCAATACCAACTGGGAGGGTCCTTATGTAGTCAAGTAAGTCCTAAAATCACGAGGTTATCGTCTCCAAAATATAGAGGGGTAACAATCGGTCACACCTAGAGTGGTGATGACTTGAAATGCTTCTATCCCTGAGTATGAATAAGAAACATGTTTATTTTCCAAACTCTTTTTTCCTTCTTAGCATGTCCCCCTTGTGACCTAAAAGAAGGTTGAACTTAGATCCTGAGCTAATACCGCTGTAAGGATCCCATTAGCTGACAAGTAAGGAAGGCCCTCGGTGGATGTTGTGGAAGAAGTTGAACTTAGATCCCGAATTGATCTCGTTGTTAGACTCCCATTAGCTGATAGGTTAGGAAGGCCGTCGGTGGATGTTGTGAAACAAGTTGAACTTAGATCTTGAGCTGATCCCGCTGCCAGGCTCCCATTAGCTGATAGGTCAGGAAGGCCCTTGATGGATGTTGTGAAATAAGTTGAACTTAGATCTCGAGCTGATCCCGCTGTCAAGCTCCCATTAGCTGACAGGTTAGGAAGGACCTCAGTGGATGTTGTGAGACAAGTTGAACTTAGATCCCGAGCTGATCCCACTATCAGGCTCCCAATAGCTGACTGGTCAAGAAGGCCCTCAGTGGATGTTGTGAAACATGTTGAACTTAGCTCCCAAACTAATCCCGTTGTCAGGCTCCTAGTAGCTGAAAGGTAAGGAAATCTCTCGGTGGATGTTGTGAAATAAGTTGAATTTTGATCCCGAGCTGATCTCGCTGTCAGGCTCCCATTAGCTGATAGGTCAGGAAGGCCCTCGATGGATGTCGTGAAACAAGTTAAACTTCGATCCCGAGATGATCCCGCTTCCAGGCTCCCATTAGTTGACAGGTTAGGAAGGTTCTCTGTGGATGTTGTGAAACAAGTTGAACTTAGGACCCGAGATGATCCCGCTGTCAGGCTCTCATTAGATGATAAGTCAGGAAGGACCTTAGTGGATGTTGTGAAACAAGTTGGACTTATATCCCAAGATGATCCCGCTGTCAGGCTCCCATTAGCTGATAGGTCAGGAAGGCCCTCGATGGATGTTGAGAAATAAGTTGAAGTTAGATCCTGAGAAGATCCCACTGAACAGGATACAACTAGCTGGCAAGGCTGGAATTCACTCGGAGATAGAATGAGGTATTGGCCTGAGAGGATGCCATTGACCAGACTTCCAATGAATGGCAGGGCTGAAGGTCATTCGATGGTAGGACGAGAGGTTAACCCGAAAGGGAACTCACCATCAAAGTTCTCGCCAGTCAACAAGGCTGGGATTCTGTGGAGTGTTGAAGCAACTGTAGAATTTTAAGGAGATCTCAACATCTAGGGACTCACCAGTCGATAGGACAGCCACTAAGAAGCTTTGGCTAGTATCGGGGCCAGGACATAAAAGAGGCAGGACAAGGGGTATAAGAGAATGTGAGTGATCGGGGCTGGAATTCTCTAGCCGAGCTCTGTAGTCTCGTGCTAGCCGATAGGGAGAGAATGACACAAGACCTAAAGCGTCAAGTTCACGAAATCGACGTTTTGAGGGATGTTGTGGGGAGAGGTTGGATTAAGGTCTCGCATGATCTCCGTCCTGAGAACTACTGATGTTGAAGCGCGGACTGAGTGCAGTTCCACGCTACAGATCAACTAGGGCTAAAATAAAAATAGAATAAAGAGAATTTTCTAAGCACAACTTTAAATTGTATTTCATTGATAATTGTCACATCTCGCAAAAAGGGGCCATGTTCGAAAAAAGGGAAAAATACGTAGGAAAATTGGGAAAGCAAGAACTTCAAGATGGAGATGCCGACTGCTCGCTCTCGCCGGGGGTGGTATCTACATCATCCTCTGGATCGACGATTGGAAGGAACAGCTCTGGGACCAAGTCCTTGACAATCACTCTCGTGCCCTCACCTCTAATAAATCCAACTTCCTGCATTACTTGGAGCGAGTGTCTTATTGTGGTGATGGCATTCTCTTACATCATCAACTCAATCTCGTGATGATAGTACATTTGAAGTTTCTTCTTCTCGTCGGGGAGAGGGGGAACTAGCTAGTCAACCAACTGCTTATTTTTGGACTTAATCCCCCGGTTCTCCTCCTCAAGGTGGGTTATGTGTGCGAGGAATTGAGCAGCGGTTGTGGCATCCTGAAAAAAGTTTGAGTTAGAGGGAGAATGGAAAGTAGTGAGTGTGGTTGGTGAGAGAAGGCTTACTATTCCACCCACTAACCCGACGAGATCTTGCTCAGTAGCAGCCAGCTTTTGCTTCAGCATCATGACTTCCTTAGATAGCAGACCCTGCGAGTCACAGACATCAACCAGATTTCACGATAAGTGAATGCCGCGGCGCGCTGTCATATGAGCAAGCTCGACGACATGAAGCTGGTCTCGCGCGCTCTCATACGTGAGTGCCTACATGGTCGCATCATCATAATAAGTGGCACTGTCCTTCTCATATAGCCCGAATGAGAAGGCATAGGCTTTGCTGGAGAAGGCCTCGCCCTCCTACTAGGAGGGGAGGATAGTAGAGATGGAGTCCCTATTGGCCTCCCTGTCCCAGACCAGCAGGGGATCGCCGACATCATTTAATAACTTCTCTCCCAAACCAAAGTTCTGATGGCCTCTCAACACCACTTTTTGAAAGATAATCATATAGGTAGATAATCACCTAGAGGGGGGGGGGTGTGAATACGTGACTTTTAAGATACTTTAGCAAATCTTTATCACTTAACAATTTCTATAGTTATAGAATTTTTAACACAGCATAAGAAATAACTATCCACAGCACACAACACACTGCACACACAAAATTTATAGTGATTCCCCTATCTAGGGTACATCCATTTTCCCTCTTCTTCCTCACTAGCAATGTACTAGATAATGTTATAGCTCCTCCTTTTTACTCAGATCCAAAGATCCTACAGTCTAGTTTCTATTAAGAAACCTACACTCAGACCAATAGGTCCTACCTCAGAGATTCTCCCAATCTCCTACCTCAGGTCCCTCAAGAACCCTACCTCAGCCTTTATAAAGTAGGCTTACAACTCATTCATTCACCCAAAACTACCTACCTCAGGTCCCTCAAGAACCCAACCTCAGCCTTTATACATTAGGCTTACAACTCAGAGATAAGATCACAAGGAGATCTTACAAAATAAAGAGGTAAAGTGTAAACAATAACCCTCATAAAAAAGAATGTCTGTAATTCTTAATTATCTGTTAGCATAGATTCTTCAACTCAGTAGTAATGAATTTCTTCTTGATAATAGATTTGCTAAAAAGTTGATTCTCTGGATCTGCAATCTTCTTGATGTTGATCGGCTTGAATTCCTTGAAGAAATTGTAGATTAAATCCACCTTAATCTTCAGATCAACCTGGTGAAGGGATCTAGAGATTTATGTGAAGACCTTTGTCTTCTTCCTCCTCCTCGGATTTGTATTGAGAATTTTTCTTGTTGGCTTGATCGATTCTGTTGCACACCTTTTTTTAGTGAAGACAACCACTCTATTTATAACTTTCAAGGATGCCTGATAACTGAATGATGACATCAACCACTGACATCATGCTTCTAATCCTCCCTCAGTCTGTTTTTGTTGAAATATCTTATTCCTGTAGCCAATGTGACAGGTCTGACTAGGCTTGACACTTCTGTGTTGACTCTATATATTTTCTGAAACATAAGTGTCAAGATGTCCAAAGTGTGTTGATACTTGTGTAGAGACATCTTAGTAGTCTCGATACCATTCTACTTGGAAGAATTTCCATCTGAAACTTGAGAGTGTCGAGACAGTTGGCTTGTCTCGACACAAGCGTTGTCTGTGTCGACACTTTTAATTCCAACTTGTGTCGAGACAGTTGGATTGTCTCGACACAAGTGTCAGTCTGATGTCGGAACGTCTATGCTTTAATTTTTCATTGTGTCGAGATAGTTGATTTGTCTCGACACAATTTTACTTAGTAAAATTTCCTGTCTTCTTTTTGTCGAGATAATTGTATTGTCTCGACATAATTCTTTCAAGCTTTATTGTGTCAAGTATGCTGACTTATCTCGACACTGCTGACTCAGTCTTCAAGGTGTCGAGATAACTGACTTGTCTCGACATAACTATCTTGAATCTTCCGTGTCAAGTTAATTGACTTGTCTTGACACACCTTCTGCAAAGGTGTCAACACAGGTGAAGTGTGTCAACACTTTTGTTTTTAGCCATTTTCTACACAGCAGGTTGCTGAATGTAGACTGTGCTGACTTCACTCAGCATTTTGCTGACTTGTCTTGACACAACTTCTGCAAAGGTGTCGACACAGTTTAAGTGTGTCGACACTTTTTACTTAGCTAGTTTTCTTCAAAATATAGTCAGCTTCTTGTGTTCACCTATAAATAAAATATAAAATAGACATCCTGCACACATAAACTTAAATATACATCAAATACAAATATGTGCATATCATTGAGTTGAAGGGGCTTCTTCAAATCAAGTATATTGTAACCAATGTACCCAACAATCTCCCCCTATTTGGAGAAGTCATAACCCTAATTAAATGATATACAACATGATACCAAAACATCATGATAGAGTTATAAATTTGTTGGGTCTATTGACCCCAATGTTCCAGATTTGTAAGAAATCAAACTGGTCAATGACATACACACATAGTTGTATTTAAGGTGTGCTTGAGTTCATGCATGCAGGTTGTCCTTGATTGGACAGGTGAACAGAAAGAGTATGCTGGAAGTCAGACAATTTGACTAAGGCAAAAGCATCAAGATAGCTGAGACAGCTGAGAATAATGTCTCAGTGTAACCGTTGAGATATCTGAGAAGCTTAATACAAAATGTTGAGAGAAGTGTTGGTCTTAATAAAACCGTAGATACAGGAGATAGTCTAAGTTGTGAAGAAGAAACCACTGAGATAGTTGAGAAGAAACCGCTGAGACAAAAGATAGTCACAGCTGTGAAGTAGAAATTGTTGAGATAGTTGAGAAGGAACTACTGAGACAAGCCAGCAAAAATTCTCTAAGTCCAGAAGCATTGAGTGAAGCAGGCTCACTCAACGCCTCTAAAGAAGAGCTCAGTTCAGGATTCGTCGAACTGAATTCTTAGTTCGCCGAGCTGAGCTCACCTTTCGTCGAGCTAAAGTTAAAGTTTGAGATTCTTAGTTCGTGGAGCTCAGTTCAGAATTTGTTGAACAGATTTAAGAATTCGTCGATCTCAGCTCACCTTTCGTTGTGCTAAAGTTAAAGTTTGGGATTCTGCGTTCGTCGAGCTCAGTTCAGAATTCGTCAAATAGATTTCAGAATTCATCGATCTCAGCTCACCTTTCGTCGAGCTAAAGTTAAAGTTTGAGATTCTGAGTTCGTCGAGCCCAGTTAAGAATTTGTCGAACTGATTTCAAAATTCGTCGATCCCAGCTCACCATTCGTCGAGCGTAGTCAGAGTATTTCATGCCATTGCGGGAGAGCTGCAATAGCGCCGGAAAATACTATTTGTCCTCTTTTGAGGGAGGTGGCACTCACCATCCTTAGCTGGGCCCACATTCAATGTGTGTCGTTGATTCAAATCAACAATATAAAAAGAAGAGAGAAAAGGAGATTAGGGTTAACAAAATAGGAAACAAAAAACAGAGGCGGCTGGACTTCATCTTCTCTGACGAGATTGAAAGCCAAGTCCAGCAGTGCAAGCCAGCAGACATAGAATGATAGTTGAAGCTTTTACCAGTTCAGTAAGTTTGTTCTTTCCAGAACAAGGTGGCTGATTCATCTAATCAGCAAGGGGTGATAACTGTGTGAAGGGCCATCAGCCTTCAAACACAGATAGCTATTCTTCAGTGCAATAGAGAAATAGTTAGCGGTAGAAGAAGACTAATTCCTTCTATAGCAAGAGGGCTGGACTGATATCTGCTCATTCCAGCAAGATAACTCAGAGATTTATCTTTGAGTCAGTATTTCAATTTCTTGATTATATTCCTGTAGGATTCAGGTTGACTGAATTTGAGTTATAGGGCATTTTGTGCTTGAGTTGTAGGTGACTAATTAGTCACTTAGGTAGGTGCCCTGCTGGGGTACTAAGGTAGGATACAACTGTGGATCTGAGAGTAGGACTATCCTCCCAGCCTGAGTAGTAGGGCCTAGTGCCTGAGGTAGGTGACTGTTGAGTCACTAAGCTGTAGGTGATAAGTGTGTCATAGAGTGTAGGTCTTAGAGGAGACTGAGTGTAAGGCCTTTTGGCCTGAGGTAGGTGACAAGTGTGTCACTGAGCTATAGGTGCATGGAAGGGCACTGAGGTAGGTACCTGGAAAGGTACTGAGCTGTAGGAGTTCTGCAACACTCTGAGAGTAGGGCCTGGTGCCTGAAGTTGTAGGGCTGAAAAGCCTGAGATGTAGGCCTTAAAGATAAGGATGAGGTAGGTGGTTTGAGGACCATTGAGCTGTAGGAGCACTGCAGGCTTTGAGGTAGGAACCTTTGTGGTTCTGAGGTAGGGTTCTGAAGAGAACCTGAGTGTAAGGTTGAGGGCCTGAGGTATAAGCTCTGAGGAGAATTTGGAGGAGTTTGTGTCTTGTCTAACATAAGTTTGAAAGGTGGGAGGGAAAGTGGATGTACCCAGTTGGGGAACCACTATAAATATCTGTGAGCTTTGTTGTATTGCTGGTTCCTCTTTTATATTATAGGTACTAAGGACAAGCTCTAGATCACTTAGTAAGAAAACAAGAAAAAGACTTAAGAAACTTCAACGACCTATTCACCGCCCCCTCTAGGTGACTATCTAACGTTAAACTAATAACTTTCAAGTGGTATCAGAGGGAGGTTACTTAAAAAGGATTTAACAATCTGAGTATACCTCCAAGGTTAACTATAAGACATAAGAATGGGGTCTGGTGTAAACTATAAGGATCTGGGGGCCATGAAGCTTCCAATCTATAGAAAGGAAGGCTTTGGCCTCTGGAAGGAAAGGGTTAGGTTATTCATGGAGGCTGCTGACCCTAGGATATACATCACAGTTAAAGAAGGACCCTTTATCCCTATGAAGACCTCAGTTCTAGAGGCCAACATCCAGACACATAAATCTTATAATGAAATGAACAAAGATGAGCTCCTACTTGCCTCCATGGACAAGAGAGCTCAAAACATTATTGTCAATGCAATAGATGATTCAACCTTCCAAAATATGGTGTACTGCAAGACCTCTAAGGAGATGTGAGACACCCTAGTTGTGTTCATGGAGGGTTCATAGGAGGTGAGGGATGACAGAAAATCCATGCTAAACCAGGAGTATGAGGCCTTCAGACATGGAAAGTCTGATGGCATTACTGAGAGATTTGAGAGATTTTTCAGAATAGTGAATGAACTGAGAACATATGGAAGGGTCTTCAGCACCTATGAGCTGAAAGAAAAATTTCTCAGGTCCCTCACAAAGGATTGGGACACAGTGATTTGTTCCATTAGGAAAATGACAAAGTTAGCTGACACTCCTCCTCAAATCCTATTTGGAAAGCTGCTGTCATATAAGATGCAGATTGCTGCAAGAAAGGAAGAAGAGAAGAGAAGTCAAAGGCCAAGGAGAAGTCTATGGCCTTCACAGCTGATATCCCAACAAGGAGCAGAAGGAAGAACTCTCCACCCAGGAGAATTTCTGAGTCAGATTCTGAGAGCTCAAAGACCAGCACCTCAGACAACCATATATCTGATGAGGACTTTGCTGCCATCTCCAAGCAGTTTCAGAAATTCATAAAGAATGAGCATAGGAAGAACAACATGCCTTCCTCTTCCTCACAACACAGAAGGAAATCCTCTAAGGAGGACAGGTATGCTCCTAACTCTAACAAACAAACTTTTTCTAAAGTTATTTGTTTCTGCTGCAGAAAACCTGAGCACATAGTTGTTGACTGCCCATTGAAGAGGAAAGATGAAGGAGAGAAGAAGCACCACAAGGGGAAGAAGAAAGAGAAGTCCCTTATGGCCAAAAAGGAAAAGACCTGGTCTGACTCCTCCTCTGCGTCAGACAGTGAAGAAGAAGAAGTCTACATTGGGCTAATGGCTGTTGCTAAAGAAGAACCTGAAGAATATCATGCTGCTAGGATAGGAATCAGGGCCCCTCTGTCACATTCAGAAAGTGACTCAGAGGTGGATGAAGATGAAGAAGAAGATGTTCAATTCTATGGATTAATGACAATGACATATGAAGAGAGCAGCCAGGATTATCCTCAACAGGCTCATGCAAATTCTAAATCTCTGCCTTCTACTTCAAATCATGAGGCTAGCTCAGATTCTGAAGCTCTATCATCAAGAGATGAAGGGGATTCAAATTCTGAGGATGATGTCAATTCTATAATTGATAAGTATGAAGAACTTCTTGAAGCATTCAAGAAGTGTAAGATCCTTGCCAAGAGACAGGAAAAAGAGCTTCTCAGTCTTAGGAGCAAGTGTGAGGGCCATGAAAAGTCATTCAATGATATGGTTGCACAATCAACAAAGCTCAAGGGGATCATTGATATGCATTATGTGGTAAGAGTCTCAAATGGGAAACTTATCCAAAAACTTAAAGATGATCTCCTAAATGAGAAATTGCTGGTGGCCAAGTTTTTTAAGCCAAGCATTGTGATTTCCTTTATTGACACCCTCTTTACCCAAGAGGGTAAGAAAGGGTTAGGATTTAAGGGACCTGCTAAACCTCCCAATCCAAAAGGAAAGGGGAAGGAACCAGTTGCGTTTCTAGCCTCATTGCCTCCAGTTTCTTTTCAAAAAATCTTGTTGCCTTCTAACATGTATGACCATGAAAGCTATTATGGTCACTGGGAGAATGACAGATCCACTGGTATGGAAAAATGTGCACATAGCCAAGGTGGAAGATACAACCATATGAGGGCATTTAAAGCTGCCCATGAGGAAATTCAAATGGCCCATCCTGGACCATTTGTTTTTGGTCCCCCAGCCCCAAAACTCAAGGATAATACTGCTGCAGGAAATCTGAGTCATCTAGCAAAAGTAATGACTCAAGGTGGGACTTATGGCAAGGCTAGAATGGCAGTTTCTTATGCAATCTAATGCATGTTTGCTGAAAAGAGATATGTAACTGGCGGCTCTCAGAAAAGACCAAACAGTCAGCTGAAAGACTTACCTTCAGTCAAATTACTGCTGAAAGAAATCAGAGATATACAGCAGCACATCTTCCCACTATTCAGGGAGCAGTCCAGGCAAATGCCGGTCCTAAATTGAAAAGGAGATATAATGTCCATGAGTGCTGGTGCTATGGCAAAGTGGGCCATTATACTGCAGATTGCTGGCACAATCCTTCAGTGTCAAGAGGTAGCCAACCTGTCAGGAATACTGCAAGAAAGCAAGCTTATTTTTAGGCTAATGTGAACCTAGGACCCAATAGAAATTTGGGTACTAAGGTGAGATAAATTATGTTTTTCAGGTTAGTTCAAGTACGAATTCCCCTAAATGGTACTTGGACAGTGGATGTTACAGACACATGACTGGAATAAAGGAACTGTTGAAGGAGTTCACTCCAGTAAAGAATGGACCTAAGGCCATCTTTGGAGGCTCTGACAAGGGAATAACCAGAGGTTATGGTAAGATCTCAAATTGCATAATCACCATCACAAAGATAGATTATGTGGAGGGGTTGCAACACAACCTCATAAGCATAAGCCAACTATGCGACCTTGGTTATGACATTTCCTTCCAAAAGGATAAGTGCCACATCAAGTGGTTAATTGACCAAAGTGTCATTTTAACAGGCACTAGGAGTGGGAATGTTTATTGTTTAAACTTTTCTTTCTTAGATAGTAGTTCCCCTATATGCCTAGTTGCAAATGACAAAGTCTCATATTGTGTCCAATGGCATAAGAGACTGGTTCATTTGAATTATAAGATCATTGGTCAGCTCTTCAGTGATGAGATAGTTAGGAATGGTCCCAAAATAAAATGCTCCAAGGAGGGTATCTGTGCTGCTTGCCAAAAGGGGAAGCAGACTGAGATCTCCTTCAAGAGCTTCGGGACCAAAGAATCAGTGAGATGCTTATATCTCCTGCATTGGATTTTTTGGTCCTATGCCTGTTAAGAGTCTAGGTAAGAGGGTCTACACCCTTGTGGTGGTTGATGACTATTCCAGGTTTACTTGGGTGTTCTTCCTTAGAAGAAAGGATGAAACCCTTGATGTCTTCATGAATTTTGTCCGGAAGATTCAAAATGAACTTGCAAGCTCAGTAGTCAAAATAAGAAGTTACCATGGAACCAAATTTTAGTATGCTGATGGGCTAAAACCCGAACAGGCAAGTGTAACTATCGAATCGTAGTATCAAGGTCGTATTTAAACTCGGGGTAGGCAAGCACTATTACTCATAACGAATCTATTATCCTACCGAACGATTGATTAGTTTTGAAAATAAAATAAAATAAACTTAGTTAAAAGAGAAATAAACTATTGCAAAAAGAGTGCTCGATCGACGATTCACTTTGAAATAAAATAACAGAATAATTTAGTTTAACATTTGCAATACTATTAAGACCGTGACGGATCCGATATTAGGAATTAATCTCGCTAGAGCATTAAATCCCCTAACTTGTAGACGTTTTGACCGAAATCTCTTTACAAGTCAAAATGGCCTAAAGTCGCATTACCGAAGTGACCTGTACTATTGGAATTGACTCCAATCCAGACGATTTACGTCATCCTATCTCTAGGGTTGCGTTCAACTCCTTCCTTCCTTGAGTGATCTTTCACATCAATGAGTCTCTCGACTTCTATGAAATGAGATCAATTGCCTACTACCGTATACCGGAATACGGAGTCGACACGATAAAAATCAAAGAAGGATCAAAAAAAGGAAAAATACAAATGCAAACATAAAATTTAAGATGAGTTATTTTATCGCAAAGCTCATCGCGATCGGGCACAAAACAAAGTTAGCTACGCATGATTGAAAGGGAAACCATGAAAGAAAAAGAAAAAGATTTCATTTGCATTGCTTGATAAAGTAAAAGAGTACACAATATAAAAAAGACAAGACTATATTATGAAGAAAAATTACAACAATAAAAGAAAACAACAACAAGTAAAGAAAAGAAAAGAACTACTAACACTCTTGAACTAGCACTCTCTACCAAAAACTACTTCCAAAACAAGAGGCAAGGGGTTCCTTTTATATGAGAGGGAGAAGGATCTAGAATGAGGGGAGACAAGGGGGTGGCCGGCCATGCTTGGTGGAGAGGGTTCATGCATGAGTTTTAATGAGGGGAGAGAGAATGGGAGGATTCAATGCATGTAATTTATGGAAATGCAAATGGAAAAATAGAAAATAGAAGGGGGGATGAATGAGGAATAAAGAGAAGAAGAAAACAATAAAGGGAGAGAGAGAAAGGAGTGTGAGAGAGGGGGCCGGCCACATGTATGAAGAATTGCATGCATGTGGTCGGTTTTGATGTTTGAGGGGCTTCTTGGGCTTCATCAAATGCAAATTGGCTGCTTGGTGGGCTCGGGTAGGGCTAGGATTGCATGTAGGGGCTGCTCTTAAAGTGGGCTTCTCCAAATGGAGGAGGTCGGGTTGCACATGTTGGAGGGCTGCTTGTAGTTGAAGGGCTGCACCATGTTGCTCGGGTAGGGCTTGAAAGCTTGGGTTTGAACCTACAAATAAAAAGACAAAACAAACATGTTAGATATTTGAACATAATATTAATTATTATAACATAAACATAACATAACAATAACAAACATATCATAACAATAATTAAAGATTAAACTAAACATAACAAGACAAAATAACATAACATAAAATAAAACATAAAGAAAACTAGAGATTATTATAACATAAAAAACTTTTAGATGAGAAATAAAACATAACAAGTATAATAATAAAAATACATATAATAAAACTATATATTTTATATCATAACACAAAATAAAATTGCAACATAACAATAAAACTATAATAAAGCTAGGAATTATATTATCCTAACATAAAAAAGTCTTTGAGAAGAAATAAAACAAAACATGCATAAAAATACTTAAAACATTTAATTAAACTAGGAATTTTGCATATTAAACTATACCAAAAACGATGACTAAAACAAGTCATCATATGCTGTCATGAATACTTTTTGTGAAGAGCAAGGGATTCATCAAGAATTCTCCTATCTAAGAACACCCCATGAAAATGGGTTAGCTGAGAGGAAAAAAAGGACTCTCATAGAAGCTGGGAGAATATTGCTGAGTAACACTTCTCTCCCTGAATATTTTTGGGCTGAGGTAGTTAACACTACATGTCATGTTCTCAATTGGGCTTCTATCACCAAAGACCACAAGAAGACTCCCTATGAGATCTTGAAGGGCAGAAAGCCAAACATATCCTATTTCAGGATCTTTAGTTGCAAGTGTTTCATCTTGTACAATTGTAAGTACAAAGTGACTAAGTTTGCTGCCAAATCCCATAAGGGGTTCTTTGTTGGCTACAATAATAATAGTAAGACATATAGAGTCTATAACTTGACTAATCAAGTTGTAGAAGTATCCGTCCATATAGTGTTTGATGAGTCAAGCATGATTGACAGTGAGCTGTCAAACTCTTTGCCTAGTTCTGCAGGTACAGAAGTTATGATGGAAAAGCTCTCCATCTAAAATAAAGACCCAGCTGTGCAAGAAGAATATGGAGAGGGATGCTATCTAGAGGAAGCATAGGACAATACAGCTGGAGATGAAGACCAACCAGCTGAAGAAATTGGTGCTTAGCAAGAAGCAGTCAGGCTGCCCCCAACAGTCAGATATCTGAGAGATCATCCTCCAAATCAGATAATAGGTGAGGGTAGCCAAGGTGTACAGACCAGAAGCAGTAGTTTCAACACAGCTCTTTACTCCAGCTTCTTGTCACAAGAAGAGCCCTAGAAATTTGAAGAGGCAAATCAAGACCAATTCTGGATTGGTGCAATGCAAGAAGAACTGAACCAGTTCAAAAGATGCAAGGTTTGCAAACTGGTTCCTAGACCAGATGGACATAATGCCATTGGAGTCAAGTGTATTTTCAGAAATAAACTTGATGAAAATGACATTATAATAAAGAATAAAGCTAGACTGGTGGCCAAGGGGTACATACAAGAAGAGGGGATTGATTATGATCAAACTTTTGCCCCAGTTGTAAGGTTGGAAGCCATCAAAATGTTCCTTGCATTTGCCGCCTTCCAGGGATTCAAAGTCTTCCAAATGGATTTATAGTTAGCCTTCCTGAATGGAGACTTGAAAGAAGAGGTCTATGTAGAGCAGCCTCCAGGTTTTGTAGATTCTAACTCTCCTACTACTGTGTATAGACTAAGGAAAGCTCTATATGAGCTCAAGAAAGCTCCTGGAGCATGGTATGAGATATTGTCTACCTTCCTCATTGAGAACAAATTCTCAAGGGGGAAGATAGACAAGAACCTATTCCTAAGGGAATCTAAGGGCAAGATCATCCTAGTCCAGATTTATGTCGATGACATAATAATTGGCTCTACTGATGACAACCTCTGCAGGAAGTTTGCAAAACTTATGCAGGAGAAGTTTGAGATGAGTAGTATGGGTGAACTAAAGTTCTTCTTGGGACTTCAAGTAATACAGACTGATGATTGTCTATCCATATCCCAATCAAAGTTCACCAGGGAGTTAGTCAAGAAATATGGTATAAAAAATGCTTCCACCATAAGGAATCCCATGAGCTCAAGTATGCCCATAGGCAAAGATGATCCAGGGAAACCTATTAATCCAACTTTGTATAGAGGTATAATTGGCTCTCTTCTCTACCTCACTGCAAGTAGGCCTGACATTATGTATGCAACATGTGTTCGTGCTAGGTATCAAGCCTGCCCTAAAGAGTCTCACTACACTGTTGTGAAGAGAGTCTTGAGATATCTTAATGTCACCCCAGATCTTGGCCTATGGTACCCTATGAATGGGGAGTTTGAGCTAACAAGCTATTCAGATGCAGATTTTGCAGGCTGCAAGGAGGTCAGGAAGTGCACATCTAGCTCCTGTCAATTTCTAGGTGGAAGGCTTGTCTCTTGGAGCAGCAAGACGCAAACAAGTGTTGCAATCTAAATTGCTGAGTTAGAGTATATTTTAGCTGGGAGCTGCTATGCTCAGTTGTTGTGGATCCAGCATCAACTTCAGGACTACAATATTCAGATAAGTATAACTCCACTCTTTTGTGATTCTACTAGTGAAATTTCTATAGCTAGGAATCCTGTCTCCCATAACAGGACTAAGCATATAGAAATTAGGTATCATTTCATTTGAGAACATGTGAAAAGGCAAGACATCAGCCTTGAGTTTGTCACCACAGACAAGCAAGTGGCTGATATCTTCACTGAAGTCAAGTTCAACACCTTCAAATTTGAATTGGGTATGTTGAATCTTGCGTAGCTTCAATTCTCTCCTCTACCATATACAATACTGTCTATTTGCAGGTAGTACACGTCTTTCCTCAAAATAATGAAGCTAGTGCGCAACTGTTGAGGGGGAGAAAGCCCAACAACTGAAATGGGATTGAGACAAAGTGAGGGGATCAACCCCAAACAGATAGGGGGAGATAAACTCCACAAAAATCTCCCTATTACAGAATTCAAAAAGGGGGAGAGGAGTTAGGGGGAAAGAAGAATAGACTTGATCAAGATCTGACAAAGCCAAGATACAGGAAGCTCAAAGCATGGTGGTGCTGAAGTTGCTTCAGCACAAGAATAGTTAGGATGGCTCACCCAGGAGAGCAGCATGCCAGGGGGAGTAAGTAAAATTCTCCACAGACTGGAGAAATGTGGTAACATTTCCAAACTCTAATGATGGTACACAAGTTTTAGTTTTTTTGTTAAATATACTGTTTATGTTAATTACCTGTTTTATTGATCAAGCAAAGTTTTGACTTCTTCAAATAGGGGGAGATTGTTTGGTCCATTGACCCTAATGTTCCATATTTATAAGAAGTTAAACTGGTCAATGACATACACACATAGTTGTATTTGATGTGTGCTTGAGTTCAAGCATGTAGGTTGTCCTTGATTGGACAGGTGAACAAAAAGAGTATGCTGGAAGTCAGACAATTTAACTAAGGAAAAAGCATCGAGACAACTGAGAAAAATTTCTCAGCGTAACCGCTGAGACAGTTGAGAAGCTCAATACAAAATGTTAAGAGAAGTGTTGGTCTCAACAAAACCGCCAAGACAGGAGATAGTCTCAGCCGTGAAGAAGAAACTGCTGACACAGTTTAGAAGAAATCGCTGTGATAGAAGATAGTCACAACTGTGAAGAAGAAACAGCTGAGACAGTTGAGAAGGAACCGTTGTGACAAAGCCAGCAGAAATTCTCTAAGTCAAGAAGCGTTGAGTGAAGCAGGTTCACTCAACGCCTCTAAAAAAGAGCTCAGTTCAGAATTCATCGAACTGAATTCTGAGTTCATCGAGATGAGCTAACCTTTCGTCGAGCTAAAGTTAATGTTTGAGATTCTGAGTTCGTCGAGCTCAGTTTAGAATTTGTCGAACAGATTTCAGAATTCGTCGATCTCAGCTCACCTTTCGTCGAGCTAAAGTTAAAGTTTGAGATTCTGAGTTCGTCGAGCTCAGTTCAGAATTCGTCCAACAAATTTCAGAATTCGTCAATCTCAGCTCACCTTTCGTCGAGCTAAAGATAAAGTTTTAGATTCTGAGTTCATCGAGCCCAGTTCAGAATTCGTCGAACTGATTTCAAAATTCGTCGATCCCAGCTCACCATTCATCGAACGTAGTCAGAGTATTTCATGCCATTATGGGAAAGCTACAGCAGCACCAGAAAGTACTATTTGTCTTCTTCTAAGGGAGGTGGCGCTCACCATCCTTGGTTGGGCCCACATTCAAATTGTGTCATTGATTCAAATCAACATATATAAAAAGAAGAGAGAAAATGGGATTAGGGTTAACAAAACAGGAAATGAAAAAAAGAGGCGGCTGGACTTCATATTCTCCGACGAGCTTGAAAGCCAAGTCCAGCAGTGCAAGCCAGCAGACAGAGAAAGATAGCCAAAGCTTTTACTAGTTCAACAAGTTTGTTCTTTCCAGAATAAGGTGGCTGATTCATCTAATCAGCAAGGGGTGATAGCTGTGTGAAGGGCCGCCAGCCTTCAAAAACAGATAGTTATTCTTCATTGCAATAGAGAAATAATTAGTTGTAGAAGAAGACTAATTCCTTCTACAGTAAGAGGGCTGGACAGATATCTGCTCAGTCCAGCAAGGTAGACTCAGAGATTTATCTCTGAGTCAGTATTTCAATTTCTTGATTATATTCCTGTAGGATTCAGGTTGTCTGAATCTGAGCTGTAGGGCATTTTGTGCCTGAGTTGTAGGTGACTAATTAGTCCCTGAGGTAGGTGCCCTACTGGGGTACTGAGGTAGGATCCAAGTGTGGATCTGAGAGTAGGGCTGTCCTCCCAGCCTTAGTAGTAGGTGAAAGTCTTTAATTTCAAGGATATCTAAATCACATAGGGGGGGTGAATAGGTTATTAGTCTCTTTATTAATTCTTTTCTTTTCTTTTAGTTTGCTGCTTGAGTGGTTGATTAATTTCTGCTTTCAAGATGATTTACCCTACACAAAGAAAACAACACAAAAAAGCACACATATATTTATAGTGATTCCCCAACTGCCTACATCCACTTTCCCTCCCACCTATCCAACTGTCTTGTTAGACTTGGCACTTCTCCAAAATGCTCTAAGGAGCTTACACCTCAGGCCCTCGGCCTTACACACGAATTCTTCACAGAATCCAAGTTCAGAACCACAAGGGTTCCTACCTCAGAGCCCTGTAGAGCTCCTATAGCTCAGTGATCCACTGATCACCTACCTCAACCTTATTTCAAAGGCCTACAACTCAGGCTCTTCAGCCTAAAGCTTCGGGCACACAACCCTACTCTCAGAGTGCTGCACCACTCCTACAACTCAGTACCCTTTCAGGTACCTACAGCTCAGATCCAGGTAAACTGAATCCTACAGGATGAAAGTAGGTTGATGGATATTCTTGACACAAGAGTTATTTCTCTGTATCAAACTTCTTGATTGAGATAGACTCAACCCAACAATGACTACATGAGTTTATTTCCCGAGTCTAACTTTACTGAACAAAGATATACTTAGTCCAAACTACTTCCACAACAACAAGTAATTACTTGTGCTGGAAGTTACTTGCAGAGCAAAGTTCTGCCTCTCCCTGAACTGAGATAGAAGCTCAGCCCTCTCTTCTTCATATCAATAATGATGTAGAAGCTTTGGCTTATACTGGAAGCAACTAGCAGATCTATTTCTCTGCTCCTTTCTGAACTGAGCAGACTGCTCAACTTTAACTTCTTCACAGCTCCTTAAGTGTATGTTCTTTTTAGAAAGTATTCGATGGATCTGTGAAGCTCCTGCAGCAAGGGTTTGCTCTTGCAACTATCTCTTTCTCAGGGAATCACCCTGAGCTTCCTTACTGGTGCGGATAAAGATTGCACCAACAAACTTGTCGTTGAAGATGTTGATCTCAACAGCTGACTTGCTCTTTTTCTTTCTCAGCTTGAGCTTCCTATTCTATAGCTCCACAACATTGGCAGAGAGGAAGAACAACTGTTACTTCTTTTATTTATCTATACCCAATGACTCTTTTAGCAATTGGTCCCACACTTTTAATGCTGGATGCAAATTTGCTTTAACGCCAACTGTCGTACAGTAGGTCTGCGACAACCTTTGTTGCTTACTGTAGTCATCCCGCCACTTATTTGAAATATGTTTACTTGTTGACTTGCTGACATCACCTGTTGTGGACTTAGCCAAAAATCAAGCATCATAGAATAGGCATTGAGTGAGTAAGCATCACTCAATGCCCAAACACTTAGATAGATTCACTGTCTTTTGGCGTTGAGTGAGTAACCTTCACTCAACGCCAAACTACTTAGAATATGAAGTCTGATCCTAGGCTTTGAGTGATTCAGCTACACTCAACGCCAATCTTGTTTTGCTAGTCCTTCTTCAAATTCAGGACATTAAGATCAATGGACCCAACAATCTTCCCCTATTTGAAGAAGTCTGAAAGAGAGGGATAAATAGGTTTTACTCTAGAGGGGGGGGGGGGGTGAATACAGTATTTAAAAAAATTGTTTAGATTTATTGTCGAATTAAAATACTAATAACTATAACTAGTGAAATAAAATAGGCTAGACTACCACAGCATAACATAGCACACAAAAAAATCACACAATAACCAGACGACACAAGAAAATTTATAGTGGTTCCACAAATCCGGGTACATCCACTCTTCTACCACCAAGGTAGGAATCCACTTAGGTTTTTGATCAGGTGCCCTATCACCACAAGATCTGCTGCAGGTAGATCTAGAGACCCTTTGAGCTTTTGATCAGGAGCTCAAAATCCAATAGGTTTTTGATCAGGTGCCATATCACCACAAGTGTTCACTTTTGAAGGGAGAGATAACCCTGTACATATGGAGGTAAAAGAAACAAGAATGTTTGGAAATCTTCTCTTTCTCAGGCAAATGAGAAGAATGTGTGGATTAAAGTTGAATGTCCAAGCTCCCCCTGAGATGTTGTATATATTCAGGAAGAGGAAACTTGGCCCTGGGTGTAGGTCTTCAAAATATGTTGCAAATCCTTTTAATTCTGTGAATTGTTATAGATTTTTGGATCTCTGTAAATCTTTGAAGACTGATGAAGGAAGAAGACTGGAGAGAGTTGTTTTTAGAAAAAGTTCTTCTTCTTCCTCTTTTCAGCAAAACATGCAAGATCCTTTGAGATAAATATTCTTCTCTGATTACTGATTGATTACTACTATGTTTCTCTTTTTGTCTTTCTAAGATATATATTTAGTCAGAATGAAGAAAACGACATCAATTTGAATTTCCAAGAAAAAAAATAATTCTCTGCAAGAATTGAGGAGCCCAAATGGCTATATATTGCTGGCAATCATAAATGCATTTCCATAACTGTCATGATAAAATATTCTGTGAATACCATAATTAATGCTTCAAGAATATGGCTATCAGCCTTGAGAGAATCAGCATTAATTATCAAAATATATTTGCCTTGAAAAACTTTATCATAATCAAAATAAATAACTCTGACCGTTCTGAAGAAGTGATAACAGAAAGCAGTACAGAATCATAGAGCTCCGTTCAGAGATCATCGAACTGAGTTAAGTGATTGTCGACCAGAGAACGGCTATCGTAGAACTGAGATCACTCCTGAGAAGAACGAAATCGTCGACCTAGCTCGTAGATCATCGAGCTCAGTTCAGAGTAGAAGACTCTGAGATCGTCGATGGGAGATCGACGATCGTTGAGCTGAGTTTGACTATAGTCGAACTGATATAGATAGTCCACAACATTTATCTGAATCTAAGTCTGAGTCCACTACAATGCTGGTCTGTAAAAAAAACTGACCTAAAGGGGACCTAACTAAGACTTAGACAGAGACCCTGGCTATACAAGGTGGTCAAGACATCCTAAGAGTGAACCTAATACAAATCCAAACAAGGGTTCTAACAATCTCCCCCTATTTGTGTGAGGTCACTCAAAAAAAAAACTGAAAAGAAATAAATTAAAAAGACCATAAATATCTGAAGGGATGAAATGACATCAGCAGATATATTATTGAAGTGCATTGTACATAATCAGTTAAGCAATAGACAAAGAGTACAAACTATATTCTATCAGATGGGGAACCAGATGCGGGTTTAGAGATGATTATCTTCCTACTTGGGTCTGGTACATTCTTCTTAGATGTCATCAAGTCTTGTCCACCAAGAGATGTCTGAGTGCTGGTCCTGGTCACAATTGCTTCAGGATGCAATGCCATATATTCAGCTGGATCAAAGACTTTCTTGCTGACTTGAAGTTTATTCAGCTCTTTTTCTCTGTAGGAAGACATAGTAGAGAATTTAGATGGATCTTCTCCTTCTTCTATAACTTTTCTGATCTGAGAGAGATCAATCAATTCTTGAAGCCTGGCCATCCTAAAGTTTGGATCAAGTTCCTGATCAATAGGTGGCTGATCTTCTACAGGAGGCATCATTGTAACTGCTTTGAACTGAGTGGATTGAGCTTGAAACTTTGTTGAGCTATGCTATTTATCACTTTGAGAATAGAGAGATCTTTGAGGAGCAGCCTCACTGTACTTTATTTTATGAGATACAACAGGTCTTCTTGACTGATAAGCAGCTGTCTTCTGATCCTTGGGAGGAACTTGCTGTTGAGGAGGAGAGAAGGAGGGGTTCTGATAAATCACTTATTTTACTTGTTCTGAGGAACTTTGAATCCTTTGCTGCTGGCTGTCTCCTTGGGAATGAGTCCTGGAAGATCTATCCTGCCTTTGATATGATCTTGAGAAAGAGGAAGGCTGGGAAGATGCACCAGATGCTTGAGAAACAACACCTGAAACACCAGCAGGAGGAGGAGGAGGAGGGCCTCTTCTGAATTTCTGAGGAGGAGGAGAATATCTCCAGCTCTTCTTCCTGGCTTTCTGCTAATTTTTGGATAACCACATCCAGCTCTCCATGCTAGGGTATGGAGTAATCCCTTTCAAGATGTAATAAGGGGTATCATTTGTATTTCCTGGCTTGGGAGCAGCTTGGGGACCAACTTTTCTTTTCCTTGAAACTTTCTTTCTCTTAGAATTACTATCCTCTGAATCATCATCATCAAAAGAAGAACCCTGAGGATTGTCATACAAATCATCAATTTCCTTCACCTGTTTGTCAGCAATCTTTTTGGCAGCATTTTCTTTGGCTTCTTCCTGAATATCAATAGCAATAAAATCATCCAGAGAGGGAAGAGTGCTGTAAGACTCACAGAGATTAACTAAACTTGTTTCTAGGGCAAAGGCAATATTTTCTGAGGCCACTAGATTGAGTAGTTCATCAGCAATTAAGCTAGCATCAAACTCATTCTTTTCTTCTGAAATAAGCATAGGCTCAACATCCAAAGGGGATGACATATTTGTACACACTGTAACTGATGGAATATCTGTATAAACTGGAGCTTATTGAATCTGCAGAAGTTGTTTCACAATAGAAGGATTCATGGGTCTGGTATAACAGACCATTACCCTTGAAGAATTTATGTCAACTGAAAACAAAATTGATCTAAACAGAGAGAATGAATGTAAAATAATTTGTAAATTAATGGAGGGATTAATAAAACAGTAACCACTGGAAATCTCAGGAATTGACACATCAGTGTCTTCATCTGACATCAGCAAATCTGAATAAAGAACTATGCCTGCAAAAATTTCTGAAACACTTCTTTTTCGGCACTGCTGGAGGAGACTGAGCTTGAGGTTCTACTGAGACTAAAACTGCAGCATCTTCATTGGATATCTCCCCCTGCCTGGTTTCAGTGAGAACTAGAACTAGGCCCCCAGATGAAGATGGGATAGTGGAAGCAGAAATAGAGGCAGAAAGAGGGGAAATAGAGAGAGAAAGAAGGGAAATAACCACTGCTATTAAGGATTTTAGAGTAGGAGTGAGGAGTTCTAGAAGATAAGAGACGATAGTTTGATCAATTTGAAGAAACTCAGGTGGAGTCTGAGTCGAGACGGAATTTTGTGAGGGGGGAGGAATGAAATCGGTCATGATCTCATCCTGAATAGGGGAGTTTCTGGAAGAATGAATAGGGGAAATATGTGGTGAGGTTTCAGTGTTGGTGGGTGAATCATGTTGGTGAGAAGGAGATGAGAGAGGTGAGAGGAGGTCAAAATTTGGAAGGGAAAAGGTGTGGAGGTTTTGAGGTTTAGCAGGGTGAATGGGAGATGATGGCTGAATAGGATGAGAGATGGTTTGGACAACATTGGGGGGTAGAGAAGGAACACTGGGAATAATTGGAGGAGGAGGAGGAAGAGAAGGAACTTCTTCATTAGTTTGGGAAGTGGCAGTGACCTCCC
Source organism: Platanthera zijinensis (assembly GCA_039513925.1). Lineage (NCBI taxonomy): Eukaryota > Viridiplantae > Streptophyta > Magnoliopsida > Asparagales > Orchidaceae > Platanthera > Platanthera zijinensis. The sequence goes on from CM077091.1 coordinate 94,002,800, forward strand.
TTGTGTCCTCAGATATAAGAGAGGAGGTTCCATCCCTGGAGGGCTTTTGAATCATCCTCTCCCATTTACCGAACAGAGAGGAATCCAACCTCTTGCTTGTATTAATAGCTATGGTTGGAGAAACCAATAGCTATGGAGCTATTTTCTGAAGGAAGATTCCCAGAATCCTTCCTAAGCAGACTTCCTTCTTGTTGTTCTTCCTCTTAATCAAATCAAAGAACAAGCTTGCCCATTCAACGGCCTTCTTATTTACCAGAGCAGACATGATGGCAAACTGTTTCCTATTGATGTTGTCATGGGCCGAATGCTTGCCCAGCAAAACCTTTCCCACGATATCCGCAAGGAACTTAAAACCTACGGATAAATTTTTCTTTAATAACTTAGATGGGATACCCTCGACATGAACCATCTCCAATAGCATCCTGCTATACTCTGAACTATCCTGTTCCAGGTCATCTTATCCATTCTTTAACAAAAAAACCTTTGTAAGTGTTGTAAGGTTTAGAGTCACCTTCTGTCCTGAGATGAAACCGATCATTGAAGAGTCATTTGTAGAGGAAGTGTAAACACATTCTTTAATTTCAGCAATAGATAGTTTTATCCTTGTATTCATGAACTTCTTCAATCCTTGATCATCGCATAACTATAACATTTCCTGAAAAATGGGATCACAATGACTGGTCGAGTCCAAATCGACGTCGAATCCTATGTCGAACTTCATCGCTGCGAGAACTGTTGCAGAAATCGCCATGGAAAACCTGTAGACTCAAGAGAGACAGAGAGATCAAGATCAAAGAGAAAAAGAAAGCGCGGGACAGAGATCGAAGAGAAAACTACATATAGGGTTTCTTTTTGGAATATGAATAGACGATCTCTATCCGACGATAAAACAAGAGTCGTCAATCTTAGGTAAAAGATTTAATTTATAAACAAATAATATCTTTGGTCTCTGATGTCGAAAAAAAATCGATAGTTGAGATTAGGTAAACGATTGATTTACTGAAGCAAAGTCGTCGATCTCTGGTCGACGATTTTTGTCTCCATACAGAGGTGTTGTCAATCTCAGGTCGACGATTTGCCTTAAGATGAGTTCGAAGATCGTCGATCTCTGTTCGACGATCGCTGACCACATCTTCACAAAGACAAAAGTCAATTTTAATCCATGTCATTTATCATTCCAAGCTGATTCAAAAAGAATAGATGTTTTTGCACATCCAGAGGCTTGGTAATATATCTCCTCTTTGAAAATCAGTGGAGATAAACTTGAGGTTAATCTTATTTTTGTCAACACAATCTCTAAGAAAATGATGCCTTATTTCTATATGCTTGGTCCTAGAATGCAGAACTGGATTTTGTGCAATAAATATGGCACTGGTACTGTCACAAAATATGGTGGAATTTTTGAGAGAATACCAATAATCCAGTAGCTGATTTTGAATCCACAAGATCTGTGAACAATAACTCCCAGCTGCTATATATTCAGCTTCTGCAGTTGATGTAGACACAGATGATTGTTTCTTGCAAAACCAGGATACTAATTTATCACCCAGGAATTGACAAGTTCCTGAAGTGCTTTTTCTGTCAACTCTGCATCCAGCATAGTCAGCATCAGAATATCCAGTTTATTCAAATTCTGACTCTGTGGGATACCAAAGTCCTAGATTAGGACATCCCTTTAAGTATCTTAAAATTCTCTTGAGGAGAATTAAATGAGATTCTTTAGGGTTGACTTGAAATCTAGCACAAAGATGTATTGAAAACACTATATCAGGTCAACTTGCAGTAAGATATAGTAGGGACCCAACAATGGCCCTAAAATTTTTCTGATCAACAGGTTTACCCTTTTCATCAAAATCAATTACTGCATTAGAAGCCATGGGTGTCTTCATTGCTGAGGAATCAGCCAACCCAAACCTTTTTACTAATTCCTTAGCATATTTAGACTGGGATATGAAGATGCCATCATGAGCTTGCTTTACTTGAAGACCAAGAAAGTAAGAAAGTTCACCCATGCTACTCATTTCAAACTTGGAGTGCATAAGGTCAGAAAACCTTTTGCAAAATTTAGAATCAGTAGATCCAAATATAATATCATCAACATATACTTGAACTAACAGAATCCTATCATGATGATGTCTAACAAATAAAGTCCTATCTACAGTGCCTCTAGAAAATTTATGCTCTAAAAGAAAGCTAGCTAGGGTTTCATACCAATCTCTTGGAGCTTGCTTTAGACCATAAAGAGCCTTTTGCAATTTGAAAACATAAGAGGGGTGAGTTGAAGAGATAAAACATGGTGGCTGTTCCACATATACTTCTTCCTTAAGTTTCACATTGAGAAAGGCACTTTTGACATCTATTTGATATACCTTGAATTTCTTATGAGCAGCATAAACCAAGAAAATTCTAATAGCTTCAAGCCTTACAACAGGTGCAAAGGTCTTATCATAGTCAATACCTTCTTCTTGCCTGTAGCCTTGTGCCTTTAGTCTTGCTTTGTTTCTGATAACTATACCTTGAGCATCCAATTTGTTTCTGAAGACCCATTTAGTTCCAATAACTAGCTGTCCTTTGGGTTTGGGAACCAAGTTCCAAACTTTGCATCTTTCAAACTAATTTAGCTCCTCTTGCATTGCAATAATCCAGTGTGGATCTTGCTCAGCATCTTTAATGGATGAGGGCTCACTTTGAGATAAGAAGCAGGCATGCATCACATCCTCATTGAGTTGGTTCCTTATTTGCACACCCACTGAAATGTCTCCTATCACTTGAGATATGGGATGATCTCTAAGTGTAACATAGTCAAGAGATGAAGTTTGTTCAACAACAGCAACATCATGAACTAATTCCTCTTGTAAAATTAAATTTGCTGTTGGAGAAGCTTCAGTAATTTCCAAAGATTCTTCTTCACTATCTTCATCAATATGTGAAGAGGGATGAGATGTCACTTTTTGTGTGAGATTTAAGTCATCCAATTTCTCACATAGATTAGGTTCCTGCAAATAATTACTGGTAGAAGCTTCATTCTCCTTATAAAACATATTAGCTTCATCAAAAGTAACATGAACAGATTCTTCAATTTTCAAGGATGATTTATTGAAAACCCCATATGCCTTGCTAACTTGGGAATATCCTAGAAAGATTCCCATTGTAGCTTTGGCTTCAAACTTTCTAAGGTAATCTTTGTTGTTATTGTGAATAAAACAGATACAACCAAAAATTCTAAAGTAATCTATTTTAGGTTTCTTCCCTTTGAGTAATTCATAGGGAGTCTTGCCATTAAGTTTGTGTATCAAACTTCTATTCAGGACATAATTTGCTTTGATTACAACTTCTGCCCAATAGGATAGAGGCATGTGAGCATCAATAAGCAATGTTCCTGCAGCTTCAATGAGTGTTCTATTTTTTCCTTTCAACTACCCCATTTTTTTGAGGAGTTTTGGGAGCAGAGAAGTAGTGTCTGATACCTTCCTTCTCATAGAATTCTTGCATAGGAAGAGATTCAAACTCAGTTCCATGATCACTTATGATCAATGCAACTTTAGTAGAGTACTCAATCTTTATGCATTTTAGAAAGTCTGTAAGAACTTTGAAATTATCAGACTTGTTTCTCAAGAAGAAAACCCAAGAGAACCTAGAGAAGTCATCTACAATAACTAAAGTATAGAACTTCCCTCCCAGGCTTTGTGCAGCAATTGGTCCAAAAAGGTCCAAATGAAGCAGATACAAAATCCTTGGTGAATCACTCTTATTAACTGATTTAAAGCTATTTTTAGTTTGCTTGCCTTCTTGACAAGCCTTGTAAAGGCTTTCCTTCTTGTAGGGGCAAGTTGGCAATCCTCTAACAAGATTGTCCCTAGATAACCTAGCAATGTTTCTAAGATTTACATGTCCTAGCCTTTTATGACACATTGTATTATTATTGCTAACTTGATTAAACAAACAAATTTTTGAACAAGCAGAATTAAAATCAACTAAATAGATATTGCCTAACATAATACCTGATAACACAATGTTATTATTTAAGGAAATGTTGCATTTGGATTCAGTTAAACATACCTCATAACCTGCATCACATAGCTGACCTATGGATATCAAGTTATGATTTAGGCCACTTACATATGCCACTTTCCTGAATGTGACAGCTCCAAGTGTGAATTATCCATAGTCTTCTGTCTGACCAAAGCTTGAGTCTACAAATATAACCTTTGGACCTAGCTTTGCCTTGTAGTTATTTAGGTTGGCCTTGTTTCCTGTCGCGTGCTTGGAGCACCCACTATCCAGATACCATTTTTCCTGTATGGTAGGATAGGTCTTCACCTGCAAATTAACAGCTTATATATTCTTGACCTAGGTAACCTTGGGTCCTGACTTCTTTTCATACTTACAACTTGAAATATAAGAGTATTCAGGTTGACTTTTGTAACCTAAGGGATGAAATCTCCTAGGTGGGATTATCCAGTTTGTTAAGGGATGCAAAGTTTTAGAGTTAGAGTTCTTATTAAAGTTTCTGTTGAAATTATAGTTTTGATGATACAGATTTGGGTTCGACGATTTAGGTTGAGATCGTCTATCTGCGTTCGACGACCAGCATTGATATCGTCGATCTAGGTTCTCAGAGTAATAGTAGCTATTGTCTGGGTTCCACGATCGTCGATCTCTGTTCGACGATACATAATGATATCGTCGATCCCCATTTGTAGAGTGTTTAGGCTCAAACTCTGGGTTCAGAGATCGTCGATCGTCGTTCGACGCATAATACTGAGATCGTCGATCTTGGTTTGACGATTTTTGTTAAGATTTAGTTTTTTGTTTTTCTTTATTTTTCTCAACTTCTTTTATAACTTTATTAACCTTTTTAATTTGTTATGTATTTTTCTTACCTTTATCTGAAATAAACTTTATAGGTTGTGAGAGATGGTTTTTCTGAATAACTGGTGGTTCACTAGATGATGTACCTAATCCTAACTTACATTTGTTAAGTCTAGCATTAAGTGTGCTGGTAATTTCTACTAGTTGTTTGCTTCTCCTATTTTGTGATTCCTCTACCTATTTTGCTTTACTTAATTCCTTTTTCAGAAAAATGATTTGTTCACTATATATGTCTATTTCATTTTTCAATTTGTTGTTTTCTGATACTAAACTGTCATAGTTAACTTGTCTATCTCTGAGAAGTTTGATTTCCTTCTCAGATCAAATCATATCACTACACATAGATTTAAAGTTTGATTTAAAATCTTCAGAGGTAAAGTCAAAGTCTTCTAATACCTGATCACAATCTGAACATTCTCCAGATTCTTCTTCTTCTGAGACATGTCCTGAAGCATTGATGGCCATTAAGCAAATTTTTTGGCCTTTGCTTCTTCTTCATCCTCACTTGAACTGGAGGAAGATGATTCTTCAGTGTCACTGTATGTTTCTGCAACAAACCCTTTCTTCTTCTTTTTGTGTTTGAAGGAGGATGGTTTGCTGGAGTGCTTCTTAGAGTCTTTCTCCTTTCCTTGTGCTTGTTTTCTGGACATTCTGGAAGAATGTGTCCAGCTTTCCTGCAACCAAAATAGATAATCTCTTTAGAAGGGGTTTTATCATACCTTAGTTTATCATCACTCCTTGATGATTTCCTCCTGAATTCTTTTCTCCCCATCTTGAAAAATCTCTTTGCAAAGAGACTCATCAACTCTTCATTTAATGGAGAGGTTTCTGATTCTTATGAAGCTTTGAAAGCTATATTCTGTTCCTTCCTTGTTGGTGTAGCAGTCTTTTATTGCTCAGCTTCTCTTGTCTTTAGCAACTGTTCATAGGATTTCAGCTTTCCTAAGACTGATTCAGTAGTCATCTCATGTGTGCTTCTGGTCTCTTTGATAGGCCAGATTCTAGAGTCTCATGAGCTGGGGAAGCACATGAGAATCTTGTCATTTATTTCTGTGACCGAGATGTCCTTGTCAAGGGTTTTCAGTTCATTAACAATGATAATGAGTCTGTTGTACATCTCAGAGACTTGCTCAGTTTCTTCCTTTTCAAAATTCTCATACTGGGAGATGAGATGAGCTCTCCTATCCTTCCTTTCATTTGCTGATCCTGCAACCATCTTGTTTAAGGAATCCCAGATGGCCTTAGCTGATTCACATTCAGACTTTCTGAAATATGTCATCAGACATTGTTTGTGCCAGTATATTCATGGCTTTTGCATCAACAATCTTTGCTTTCTTGTATGCATCATTATAGCCTGGAGGAGGTATTGCAGTCATATTTATGGAAGTACTTGGAGTTGCAGCTGGTGGTGGTGGTACTCCTATTAAGATAGAAGCATAAATGTCTTCATCAATTGAATTCATATAATGTCTGATTCTTGCCTTCCAAATTCCAAACTTTTGCAAGTTGCAAACTGGAGGTCTGGTGCTTGCAATGTCCTTGTACTGTGCCATGGTATAACAAAAAGAAATAGAGTAAAAAAATATCTATTAGAGATCTTAGGTTCAGGTGTTAGCCTGTACAACCTTAAAAACACACCCTCTGATACCAATTGAAAGAGAGGGATAGATAGGTTTTACTCAAGAGGGGGGGGGGGCTGAATAGAGTATTTAAAAAAATTGTTTAGATTTATTGCGGAATTAAAATATTGATAACTATAACTAGTGAAATAAAATAGGCTAGACTACCACAGCATAACACAACACACAAAGAAATCACACAGCAACCAGACGACATAAGAAAATTTATAGTGGTTCCCTAAATCTGGGTACATTCACTCTTCTACCACCCAGGTAGGAATCCACATAGGTTTTTGATCAGGTGCCCTATCAACACAAGATCTGCTGCAGGTAGATCTAGAGACCTTTTAAGCTTTTGATCAGGTGCTCAAAATCCAATAGGTTTTTGATCAGGTGCCCTATCACCACAAGTGTTCACTTTTGAAGGGAGTGATAACCCTGTACAGATGGAGGTAAAAGAAACAAGAATGTTTGGAAATCTTCTCTTTCTCAGGCAAATGAGAAGACTGTGTGGATTAAAGTTGAATGTCCAAGCTCCCCCTGAGATGTTATATATATTCAGGAAGAGGAAACTTTGCCCTGGGTGTAGATCTTCAAAATATGTTGCAGAGTCTTTTAATTCTGTGAACTGTTATAGATTTTTGGCTCTCTGTAAATCTTTGAAGACTGAAGAAGGAAGAGGACTGGAGAGAGTTGTTTTTTGAAAAAGTTCTTCTTATTCCTCCTCTTTTCAGCAAAACATAAAAGATCCTTTAAGAGCAATATTCTTCTCTGACTACTGATTGATTACTACTATGTTTCTCTTTTTGTCTTTTTAAGATATATATTTAGTCAGAATGAAGAAATCGACATCAATTTGAATTCCTAAGACAAAACTTAATTCTCTGCAAGAATTGAGGAGCCCAAACGGCTAGATATTGCTGGCAATCATAAATGCATTTCCATAACTTTCTTGATAAAATATTATGTGAATACCATAATTAATGCTTCAAGAATACGACTATCAGCCTTGAGAGAATCAGCATTAATTATCAGAATATATTTGCCTTGAAAAACTTTATCATAATCAAAATAAATAACTTTGACCATTCTGAAGAACTGATAACTGAAAGCAGTACAGAATCGTAGAGCTCCGTTCAGAGATCGTCAAACTGAGTTAAGTGATCGTCGAACAGAGAACGACTATCGTAGAACTGAGATCACTGCTAAGAAGAACGAAATCGTCAACCTAGCTCGTAGATCGTCGAGCTCAGTTCAGAGTAGAAGACTCTGAGATCGTCGATGGGAGATCGACGATCGTCGAGCTGAGTTCGACTATAGTCGAACTGATATAGATAGCACACAACATTTATCTGAATCTAAGTCTGAGTCCACTGCAATGCTGGTCTGCACAAAAAATTGACCTAGAGGGGACCTAACTAAGACTTAGACAGAGACCCTTGCTATACAAGGGGATCAAGACATTCTAAGAGTGAACCTAGCACAAATCCAAATAAGGGTTCCAACAAAGTCAAAACCTAAGCCAATGTATACACTAAACATACTTATGTTATAAATACATAAAACATATCATCATAGCATAATTCAAATAAATGATAGACATTTCAAATGATGTAGCAGATAAGTCAAAGACATAACAAATGATGAGTTAGACAGATCATGATTATAACAAAAGGTTGTTCTATTTAATCATATAGGGAATAAATTTTTGAGCAATATAAACACAGTATTTCATCCCTAGCCCTGTAAGCAGAACCTGAAACATTTTAAGTTCCAGGTTCCCTTATCATAATCTCACTCCCTTTGGATCTCTTTGCCGGCTTGTCTTCAGCTCCAACTATCTTCTTTCCTTTCTTATCGACTTCATCAACATCCTTAGCCTTAGTAGTTCCAGCTTCAACTTTATCCTTTTATCTCTCAAAATAGCTTAAAGGCTTGGGGAAGTATTTATATGGTTCCATAAAATCAGGAGTGAGAAGATTTGTGTTGGAACCCCTAAGTGATTTGGGCTAGGTTCTCTTCTTACGGTGTGACCCATGTTGTATAGAAGGGTCAAGTTTAATGTGTTTCTAGAGTCTACGCCAAGTCCTTAGAGTCAATAGAACAAAGGACCAGCCTCCAACACTGCCCAAGACTCAAGACTTAAAGATTTCACGTTTTAGAAACAGGAGATCTACGTTCGTCGATCTCCGGTCGACGATAGTTGTGCTCAGCTCGACTAACTCAGAGATAAGATTCCCTGAGCTAAGCTCGACGAACTCTATTCTCAGGTCGACTAACACTTCAACTCTCAACGCCAAAGATCTCTCAGCATCATAGTTCACTCAAAGCCAAAGCTTACTCAGAGCCAAAGATCACTCAACGCTATCAACGCTATCAATGACTCAACAATCTCAAACGACTCAACTCCAGATGTGCTATTATCTCAACACCGTCAGTTTGACCATGTTCAAAGGTCGACTAATTTCAGATTCTCAGGCCGACGAACTTAGAGCACAATATCTGTCAATTTATGCAGTGCAGTTGTTCGCAGATAACAGGTCGACGAAAGCTTATCACAAGTCGACGAAAGCTGATCTGAGGTCGACGAAAGCTGTTCTCTGGTCGACGAAAATTTTAAGACATATTGTTATTTATTCTTTCCTTTTCTGTCTCCTTATTTTATATCTATTATAGGCTGTTAATTCCCTGGATAATCAATGCATTTATATGCTTTTAATCGAGCCGTTACTGGCAGCATTGATTGCAAATATCCTCCATGAAATTAATTGTTTATATCTCGGGATAGACATAGAATAGAATATATGACAGCATATTTGCCGTTTTCATTTCCCAGATTTCGGCTAAGCATTTATTGCAGGTTTTTGAATTCGACCTTGAGGCAGTTATCAATCTGATCATCCCTCTGCCAGAATTAAGTCAATACAGAAACTCTTTGAGATCAACAAGAAGTGTAGTGCATACAGTTCTCAAAAGATCAACAGCTCTAAAAATAACAAGAAAGAACAATAATCACAATCATGAGTCTTTCTTCTTCACCTTCTTTGTTTTCAGGGATCTCAAGTGACAAGTATATTCAAATCAGTCGAAGGATCTCTGGAGAGTGTATCATATCGCAAAAGGCCTACTCACCCTTAGCAAAGCTTCCACTCCTGAACCATTCAAGATTTCAGGGGGAGCTTTGAAAACACCACAGAATCAACATAGTCTTCTCATTTTGACTTTAGAAAAGAAGACTTCCATCAACCTCTCTTCCCCACCTCTATACAGGGTTTTAATTCCCTTCAAAATTATTCTGGTTGCAAGTCTCCTTCCAAAAGACTTGGGTTGGTTTTTGAGCACCTGATCAAAAGCTCATTGGTGGCAGTCACTTGATCAAAACCTGTAGTGGATTCCTACCTAGGATAGTAGAAGAGTGGATGTACCCAAGTTTGGGGAACCACTATAAAAATTCTTGTGTTGTCTGTGTGGCTGTGATCTTCCTGTGTGCTTGTGCTGTGATATGTTTTGTTGTATATCTTAGTTATCTTTTCTCTAGTTCATTTGCTACACTTGTACACTCATACACCTATATCATAGTAACATATTTTATTAAAGACGTCTTATTTCACAAAAAATCAAAAAAATTTTAAAAACTCTATTCACCCCCCCTCTAGAGTTTGTCAGAGCTTACCCTATCTTTCAATTGGTATCAGAGGAAGGTTAATCACATCATACAAGCTTACACCTGGATTAATCAAGATCCTCAGGATAAACTCTGAATAAGTCTTATTAGTTTCTCTGATTAGATTTTATTTTCTGATATCATGGCACAAAATAAGGATTATGCTAGCACCAGACCTCCAGTCTACAACTTGCAAAAGTTTGGGATCTGGAAGGCAAGAATCAAGCTTTATATAAACTCTATTGATGAGGACATCTTTAATTCCATCTTGACAGGACCACCAGCTCCAGTGCCCTCTACTTCAACTCCAGTAAATCTCAGTGCAGTGCCTCCTCCAAATCAAGCTGATGCACACAAGAAAGCAAAGATTGCTGATGCCAGAGCTATGAACATACTGACCCAAACTATGTTAGATGATATATTTCAGAAAGGTACTGAATGTACATCTTCCAAAGCCATTTGGGATTCCCTCAACCAAATGTTTGCAGGCTCTGCTGATGAGAGGAAGGATAGAAGATCCAACCTCATATCCCAATATAAGAATTTCAGGAAAGATGAAGCAGAATCTATGGAAGTAATGTACAACAGGCTGAGCTCAATCATCAGTGAGCTCAGAACATTGGAAAAGGAAATTACTCTGACTGAGGTCAATAATAAGATCCTCATGTGCTTCCCTAGCACTTGGGACTCCAGAATCTGGCCCATCAGAGAAGCCAGAAGCTTGACTGAAATTTCAACAGAATCTCTGCTTGGAAATCTCAAATCCTATGAGCAATTGATCAAGTCAAGAGAAGCTGCAGTTGAACCAAAGGCTTCAACACCTACCAGGAATGAACAAAACTTAACATTCAAAGCTGCAAAAGAATCTCCCAGCTTGCCAGCCAATGAAGATCTTATGGGTCTCTTTGCTAAGAGATTATATAAAATAGCAAAGAAGGACTTCAGGAGGAAGCCCTTAAGGAATGAAGATAAACCCAGGTATGACAAGACCCCTTCTAAAGAGGTTGTCTGTTTTGGGTGCAGGAAACCCGGACACTTCATCTCAGAATGCCCAGAAGTCCAAAAGAAAGACAGAAGATAAGAAAAGGATTCAAGAAGACATCAGCACAGCAAGGCCTCCTCCAACAAGTACAAAAATAAGGAGAAGGGATTTGTAGCTGAAACCTGGAGTGACACTGAAGATTAAACATCCTCCAATTCCATTGAGGATGATGTAGAAGAAAAGAAGGCATGGGAAGTTTGCCTTTTGGTAATAGATGTTGGAAGCAGCAGATTAGATTCAGAAGTATCAGATGATGAAAAATTCCTCTCTGAAGAGGATCAGGTAATTGCTTCCTATGAATTTCAATCTGAATTTAAACTCTTGTGTTTAGACCTAATAGGATCTGAGAAGGAAATCAAACTTCTCTGGTAAAAACCTTTAGAACAAGATAAAATCATTGCTGAAAATGAAAAGTTAACTGAAGAATTAAGCTTAGCCAATCAACAAATAGTTTTTCTAAAATCTGAATTAAGTAAGGCTAAGGAACTAGAAGAATTCTTGAATGGTAGAAGTTTATAACTGTTAGATATAACTAGCACAGTTAATACAAGATCTAACAATAACAAACTAGGATTAGGAGCCTCATCTAGTGAACCAATCCTAATTTAGAAAAATCAATTATCAAAACCTATTAACTTCATCTCTGAAAATGGTAAGAAAAATACTGAACAGGTAGAGAAGGTTAATGAAGTTCTTAAACAATTAGAACTTAAGAAAACCAATCAGAAAAAGAAAAATAAACAACATAACTATGTTCAGCATATTTCGTCGAACTCAGAATGATGAAATGGGTATGGTTCATCGACCTCAGAACGATGAACCCTGAATACAAATAATAATGTAAACTATTCTTCAAACTGGGATCGACGAAGCTAGTATGGTTCATCGACCAGAGATCAACATTTCTGGGGCTCTGAAAATGGATACCTCCATTCTTCGAGCAGAGATCGAAGAACTCAACCCAGATCGTCGAGCTCAGGTCGATGAACATACTCAAATTTGTCAAACTCAGTTCATAACCAGAGTAACCTAAAAACTATTAAATCCTTTAATCCCTTTAGTCAGTGGGTCATACCTCCTAGAAGGTATCATCCTTTAGGTTATAAGGATCAACCTGAATGTTCATTTATTTCAAGTTTCAGTTATATTAAACAACAAGGACCCAAGGTAATCTGGGTCAAAAACTGATAATCCTCTTTGCAGGTAGAAGAGAACCCTGTCACTCAAAACAAGTGGTACCTGGACAGTGGTTGCTCTAAACATATGACAGATTGCAAGGAATGCCTAATCAAATATAAAGCCAAGACTGGACCAAAAGTAATCTTTGGGGACTCAGGCTTTGGACTGACAGAAGGCTATGGAGATTTCAACTGTGGAACTATCACATTCAAGAAAGTGACTTATGTAAATGGTCTTAAGGATAACCTGATATCAGTAAGCCAACTATGTGATACAGGTTATCAAGTAAGCTTCACTAACTTTTTATGTCTTATTTATTTAAACAACACAACTGTTTTAATAGGAATTAGACAAGACAACATTTACTTAGTAAATTTTGAATCAGCTAAATCTGAAATTTGCTTATTCAATTCTGTCAGCATTCAAACTAGCTTATGGCACAAAAGACTAGGACATGTAAACCATACAAATATAGCTAGGTTATCTAAGGACAATTTTGTTAGAGGTTTACCTTTTGGTCCCTATAAGAATGAAGGCCTTTGCAGGGCTTGTCAACTAGGCAAGCAAACTAAATTTAGTTTCAAATCCATTAAAAAGAGTGATTCACCTAGAATTTTGTACTTGCTCCATATGGAACTTTTTGGCCCTATTGCAGTACAAAGTCTAGGAGGAAAGTCCTATACATTAGTTATTGTAGATGATTTTTACAGATTCACATGGGTTTTCTTTTTGAGAACTAAGTCAGATACTTTTAAGGTTCTCACAGATTTTCTCAAGAACATACAGATTGAGTAATCTACTCAAGTTGCATTGATCAGAAGTGATCATGGCATTGAGTTTGAATCTCTTCTTATGCTAGAGTTCTGTGAGAAGGAAGGTATCATACATTGTTTCTCAGCTCCAAAAACTCCTCAACAAAATGGGGTAGTTGAAAGGAAGAATAGGACACTTATTGAAGCTGCAGGTACATTACTTGCAGATGCTTACATGTCTCTTTCCTATTGCGAAGAGGCAGTAAGCACAACAAATTATGTCCTGAATAGAAGCCTAATACATAAACTAAAGCTTAAGACTCCCTATGAACTACTCAAAGGGAAGAAACCTATTATAACCTATTTTAAAGTATTTGGATGTATATGCTATATTCACAATAATGAAAAGAAACATTCTAGAAAGTTTGAAGCTCAGACTGCAATGAGAATTTTCCTAGGATATTCCAAAGTCAGCAAGGCATATAGGGTGTTCAATAAATCAACATTAAAAATGTAGGAATCTATGCATGTGACATTTCATGAATCTAATATGTTTTATAAGGAGAGAGACATCTCTACCAACAATAATCTGCAGGTACAAAATTTGTGTGAGAGCTTGGATGATCTAAACCTTACCTCAAGGGTTGAATCACATCCCTCTCCACAAGCTATATCAGAAGCTGAAAGTGAAGAAGAAACTGTGGAAGCAGTTCAAATTCCTCTAACAGTTGATACAATTCCACAAGAGGAATTAAATCAGATAACTATCAATGAACTAACTCCACCTAATGATCTTGTCACACTTAGGGATCACCCTAGATCTCAAGTAATATGAGACATATCAATAGGAGTACAGACAATGCATCAACTCAACCCTGATGTGATGCTTGCCTGTTTTCTCTCTCAAATTGAGCCTCAATCCATATCTGATGCAGAGCAAGATCCAAATTAGATCACTGCAATGCAAGAGGAACTCAACTTGTTTGAGAGGCGTAAAGTTTGGGACTTAGTTCCAAGGCCTAGGGGCTATCCAGTAATTGGGACTAAGTGGGTATTCAGAAACAAACTTGATGCCCAAGGTGTGATAGTGAGGAACAAGAAAAGGCTTGTTGCTCAAGGATACAAGCAAGAGGAAGTGATTGATTATGATCAAACCTTTGCTCCAGTTGCCAGACTTGAAGCTATAAGGATTTTCTTAGCTTATGCAGCATTCAAAAAGTTCAAAGTCTACCAGATGGATGTGAAAAGTGCATTCCTAAATGGAAAACTCAAAGAAGAGGTGTATGTTGAACAACCTCCAGGTTTTATCTCTCCATCTCATCCCTCTTATGTTTTTAAATTGCATAAGGCTCTCTATGGTTTAAAGCAAGCTCCAAGAGCTTGGTATGAGACCTTAGCCAGCTTTTTTTTAGAGCATGGTTTTTCAAGAGGCATGGTAGATATAACCCTTTTTTCAAAGTTGCATCATGATAAAATTCTCTTAGTACAAATATATGTGGATGACATAATTTTTTGTTCTACTGATCCCATTCTTTGCAAAATTTTTTCTGATTTAATGCACTTAAGGTTTGAGATGAGTAGCATGGGTGAGTTATCATATTTCCTTGGTCTCCAAGTGAAACAAACCCCTGAAGGGATCTTCATCTCTCAGTCTAAATATGCTAAAGAGCTTATTAAGAAGTTTAGGATGAATGATGCCTCTGCCATGAAAACTCCCTTGGCTGCCAATGCTATTGTAGATGCTGATGAATTTGGAAAACCAGTTGATCAGACCAGGTATAAGGCCATTGTTGGATCCCTACTGTATTTAACAGCAAGCAGACTAGATATTATGTTTGCCACATATCTTTGTGCTAGGTTCCAGGTGAATCCTAAAGAATATCACCTTATTTTCTTAAAAAGGATTTTAAGATTTATAAAAGGTTGTCCAGATCTAGGCCTCTGGTATTCAACAGAATCAGCATTTGTGTTAACTGGATTTTCTGATGCTGATTATGCTGGATGCAAAGTAGACAGGAAAAGCACCTCTAGAACTTGTCAGTTCCTTAGTGAAAGACTTGTATCTTGGTTCTGTAGAAAGCAAACATCTATTTCAACATCTACTGCTGAAGCTGAAAATATGGCTGCAGGCATTTGCTGTTCACAGATCTTGTGGATACAAAACCAACTATTGGATTATGGTGTCAACTTAAATAATTCAACTATTCTATGTGATAATACAAGTGCTATTTCAATTGCACAAAATCCAGTATTGCATTTTAGAACCAATCATATAGACATTAGACATCACTTCATTAGAGATTGTGTTGACAAATAAAAGATTAAACTTGAATTTATCTCTATTGATTTGCAAAGAGTAGATATATTCACAAAGCCATTGGACTCATCCAAACATCTGTTTTTTATCAATCAGCTTGGTATGATAAATGGTCAGGATTTAATCTAATGCTCTGTCTTTGGTCAAAGAATTGTCTCTGTTTGTCGACCTTAGATCGACGAACTGATAACTGTTCTTGAGATTTTTCGTCGACCTGAGATTGACGAAATCTCTTGGTGAAGTGATTTTCGTCGACCTGAGATCGACGAAGTTACTTCTGAAACCTTTCGTCGACCACAGATCGACGAAATGTCTTCAATCCTTCAGACTGAGTTCGACGAACTGTTTAACTCTAAATTATTTCGTCGACCTCAGAACGAAGATTTTTTTTATTTTTCGTGGACCGGAGTCTGTCGTTTCATATTCCGGAAAACCTTATATTTAGGGTTTCTTCGACCGCCGTCCCATGCTTTTAGTTCTCTTTGCACTTGATCTTCGTTTTCTCTCTTGCAGGTGTATTCATGGCGATTCCAGCAGGCGCTCTTGCGACAATGAAGTTTGATACCAGATTTGATATCGATTTCGACTGCTTCCAGCACTCCGATCCAGTGTTCCTTCATATTCTACAACTGCTGGAAGACCAGAAATTTAAAAATATGTTGTCCATTAGAATCAAATTACCCAGCACGGAAATCAGAGAGTGGGTCTATACTGCGTCTACAACCGAGGACAACATAATGACCGGATCAATAGCGGGTACTGCCATCTCTCTCTCTCCCGCTGTATTAACTGAAATCTTTGGATTAGATAATGGAGAATAAGAATTAGAACTCAATAATGAGGAATATGACATGATGTTAAGTCTGATGGGTTTCTCTAGAGATAACCCAAATAATCTGCTGAAGAAGCACCTCTCTGCCGAGTTCAAATTTCTCGCAGATATTGTTGGGAAAGTCTTGCTGGGCAAGAAAACTGCATACGATTATATAAATAGGCATCAATTTCTGGTTATGTGTGCAGTGGTAAACAAAAGACAAGTAAACTGGGCACAGATCATCTTTGATCTCATCAAGAAAAGGAACAGTAAGAAGGAAGTAAACTTTGGAAGGATCCTAGGGATCTTCTTGATAGATAAGGCTGCTGAATCACTGGTCTCCAAGACCACATTCATCAATGCCAGCAAAAGGCTCAAATGTGCTTTGTTTGGCAGGAGGGAGAGGACAATCACAAAGCCCTCTAAGGCTTCATCCTCTGCCACCCCAGCTTCTAAAAGTACAAGGGCTGTTCCAACCACTTCCCACCCTTCTCAAGAGATTCCATCCAACATTACTCCAGAAACTCCTCAATCTCCAGCTCTCCAATCTTCATCTCTGCCAGCAATACAACACACCTAAGCCTTAACTCATGTTCCAGTCCCTACTCTCCTACCTTCATTATCCCCAGTTCCTAAATCTCCAACACATATTTACTCCTCTACACCTTCCCCCCAACATGATACATCAATACCTACAACTCCTCAAGCCCCTCTTCCATCTCATCTTGCTGATCTCCCCTCCTTCAATTTATTATCATCTCCACTGAACACTCCCTCTCCTCAACATGACTCCCCTCTAGACACTTCCATTCCACCTTCACCCCCAGCAACTGCAATTTCCACTCAACAAGATACTGCCCCATCATCCACTTCTCCAAACTTGGATCCATCTCTTGTCTCCCCACTCATCACTCTCCTCACACCCCTACTCAAATCCCTTATAGCTGAGGCTATTTCTCCTCTAGCTGCCTCCATATCATCTCTTGTTGTCCAAATCTCTACACTAATTTCTGCTCCCTCTTCATTTGGGGGCCTGGCATTAGATCCTACTGAAACCAGGTAGGGGGAGATACTTCATGAATAAGTAGCATCAGCAGAAGAACCAGCTGAACAGGACATGGACACATCAGCAGAAGAAGAAGCAACAACAGAACAAACAACAATTGTACCAGCAGCAGGAACAGAAGCTGCTATGGAAACAGTTGCCTTAAATTTTCTTGAATCAGACATGGAGACAAATGTTTATTGTACAAATATTATAGTGTCAAATACTCAAGAGGTTATTCTGCCAGAAATTTTGCCTAGAAGGGTCTATATTATCAATCCCAAAGCAAATCTAGCAGCTTTGCTAAAAATATTTGGATCCTATATTTATTTTACCTTTCCCATTCTATCATCAAGAGCAATAGTGTGATACACTTCTCCTGTCAGCTCAGAGGTGTTAGACATTGTAAAGAAAAGTTTGACAGCTCCTCCAGAAATATTGTCTGATCAGAGATCTAGCTCTCCTGGTCCATCCTATATCATGGATTCTAGCCCTCTCCCCAATCTGGATGACATTATGGCTCAAGACATTGCCATGGAAACTGAAGTAGCTCATGCATATGTTGTCCCAACTCCAGTCAGTAAAGAAATCCCTAAGGATGTAATAAGCAAGATTGATGATATGTTTGACAATCCCCAATCTTCTTCTTCTTCTGATGATGATGACTCTGATGAGGATCCAAAGAGGAAGAACATCTCCAAGAAAAAAAAGCTCCTCCTCCTACTCCAAAACTCAACCCAACAAATGACACTCCCTACTATATTCTGCACAATATAACTCCATATAAGGGTATGCCAACATGGATGTGGCTATCCAAAAATGAACAGAAGGAAAGGAAGAAAAGTAGAAGATACTCTCCTCCCCCAGCTCATAGATACAGAAAGGACCCTCCTCCTCATCCTCCTCCTCCTCCAACTACAGGTGCTTCAGGAACCACCTCTCCAAGCTCAGATGAACATTCCAAGCCTACATTCACCAAAACCTATCAGAGACAAGGAAGAACTTCTCAATCTTCTAGAGACAGTCAACACCAACACAGACATCAGCTCTCCTCTAGAAGTTCATCCAGTGCTCAGTAGTTTTCCTCCAAGCCAACATTCTCTCCTCCTTCATCTCCTTGCAATGCAAACAACACTGAAAGACCTCCAATTCCAGCCTATGATCCTGAGACTAGCCCAACTACCAGAATGGCTAGATTCAAAGAATCTGTGGCTCTCTCTCAGATAAGGCAAGTCAGAGAAAAGGGTCAGGATCCTTCTCAATTTTCAATAGTCAAGCTACAGGAAAAAGGAATTTGAAAGATATCAAGTTGGAAAGTTGTTTGATGCTGAAGCTGTTGTTCCTAGAACTACTTCTCAAAAGACACTTTGTGATGCAGATATGACTATGACAGTGAAGCAAGCACTAGATCCTAACAGAGTAATTAAATTTGCTAAATCTTCTGATTCTCCCAAGGACATTTAGGTTATTTATTTTCAGTCTCTATTTTTTTGTGAACAAATTGGGTGCATAGCTTTATAAAGGTACTGATAGCTTATTTACTCTATCAGCTATCTCAGTTTTATGCTATGTCTACTTCATTTTGTCCTGTGATTTTTTTCACTGTTTCTGTTTGGAGTAACCTCACCCAAATAGGGGGAGATTGTTGGAACCCCTAAGTGATTTGGGCTAGGTTCTCTTCTTAGGGTGTTACCCATGTTGTATAGAAGGGTCAAGTTTTATGTGTTTCTAGAGTCTAGGTCAAGTCCTTAGAGTCAACAGTATAAAGGACCAACCTCCAACACTTCCCAAGACTCAAGACTTAAAGATTTCAAGTTTTAGAAATAGGAGATCTACGTTCGTCGATCTCCGGTCGACGATAGTCGTGCTCAGCTCAACTAACTCGGAGATAAAATTCCCTGAGCTGAGCTCGACGAACTTTGTTCTCAGGTCGACTAACACTTCAACTCTCAATGCCAAAGATCTCTCAGTGCCATAGTTCACTCAAAGCCAAAGCTTACTCAGAGCCAAAGATCACTCAACGCTATCAATGCTATTAATGACTCAACACTCTCAAACGACTCAACGCCAGATGTGCTATTATCTCAACACTGTCAGTTTGACCAAGTTCTAAGTTCGACTAAGTTTATATTCTCAGGTCGACGAACTTAGAGCACAGTATCCGTCAGTTTATACAGTGCAGTTGTTCGTAGATCACAGGTCGACGAAAGCTGATCACAGGTCGACAAAAGCTGATCTCAGGTCAACGAAAGTTGTTCTCTGGTTGACGAAAACTGTAAGACATAATGTTATTTATTCTTTCCTTTTCTGTCTCCTTTTTTATATCTATTATATGCCGTTAATTCCCTGGATAATCAATGCACTTATATCCTTTGAATCGAGCCATTACTGGCAACATTGATTGCAAATATCCTCCATGGAATTAATTATTTATATCTCGGGACAGACATAGAATAGAATATATGACATCATACTTGTCGTTTTCATTTCCCAGATTTCGGCTGAATATTTATTACAGGTTTTTGAATTCGACCTTGAGGCAGTTATCAATCTGATCATCTCTCTGCCAAAATCAAGTCAATACAGAAACTCTTTGAGATCAACAAGAAGTGCAGTGCATACAGTTCTCAAAAGATCAACTGCTCTCAAAAAAAAAAAAAGAACAACAATCACAATCAAGAGTCTTTCTTCTTCACCTTCTTTATTTTCAGGGATCTCAAGTGACAAGTAAATTCAAATCAGTCAAAGGATCTCTGGAGAGTTGATCATATTGCAAAAGGCCTACTCACCCTTAGCAAAGCTTCTACTCCTGAACAATTCAAGATTTCAGGGAGAGCTTTGACAACACCACAGAATCCACATAGTCTTCTCATTTTGACTTGAGAAAAGAAGACTTCCATCAACCTCTCTTCCCCACCTCTGTACAGGGTTTTAATTCCCTTCAAAATTATTCTGGTTGCAAGTCTCCTTCCAAAAGACTTGGGTTGGTTTTTGAGCACCTGATCAAAAGCTCATTGGTGGCAGTCACCTGATCAAAACCTGTAGTGGATTCCTACCTAGGGTGGTAGAAGAGTGGATGTACCCAAGTTTGGGGAACCACTATAAAAATTCTTGTGTTGTATGTGTGGCTGTGATCTTCCTATGTGCTTGTGCTGTGATATGTTTTGTTGTGTGGCTTAGTTATCTTTTCTCTAGTTCATTTGCTGCACTTGTATACTCATACACCTATATCATAGTAACATATTTTATTAAAGACTTCTTATTTCACGAAAAATCAAAAATATTTTAAAAACTCTATTCACCCCCCTCTAGAGTTTGTCAGAGCTTACCCTATCTTTCAATTTGCCTTTTTGTTCTTCCAAAAAATCCTTCTCTCTGTGTCTCTCTTTTCAATCTTATCTCATTCAGTCTTGCTGTACCATTTACCTCTGTATGATCTCTTATTCTTGACCTGGTCCCAAGCAAGTAGAATAATAGATCTGGACTCTGGGCTCCACTGCTCGAAATAAGGCCTCGATTCCATTTCTTCTCTATATCTCTTTTTCCTTAGCTTGGCCTCCTCTTTAGCATCATCAGTGATTCATTCATTGACCTGTAGTGACCGTTCTACTATGGGGCTGAAGGAAGGATTCTGAGCACCAGTAGTCTTCTCTCCCCACTGAGCATTAGCACTGTCACCTTCTTCAATGTACTGAACATATTCTTGATTGTCTTAAACTTGGGCTTCACTGCTATACATCTTGTTCAAAGCATCTTGTACGTGGTCAGTCATCATTTGGATGTTATTATATTGTAGTGGCTCCATTCCCAATGAGCCTCTCACAACATTTGTGGCCCAGACCATATTCTCAGTATTTGTTCTGATGCCATTTCTCTCCCCCTTTTTGCCTTCTTCAACTACTTGAGTAGTCTAGGAGGTGCTAGCTTTGCTTATTTCCCCTTCCAGGTAGTTGACTCTAGCAGTTACTTGATTTTTAACTTCTAACATGCGGTAATCAAGCATCTTGGTGCAAGCATCCATCTTAGTGAAGATTTTAGTGTTTTGTTCTTTTCTCAGAATTTTATCATTCTCATGAATGGTCACAGAGTTCTTAGCCTGAATATTTTGATTCTCAATGATAATAACAATATTCTAGCTTGACCTGTCCAGTTTCTCCATGGTGTAATCTATAGCAGGAGCAGCTCTTGTAAAGAATTTTACTGTTTCACCTTTCAGCAGATTCAGTTCAAACCTTATAGATTTGATCTCAGCTGCAAGATCATTTCTAACATCATTGAGGGCTTCATCCACATAGTTTTCAAATTCCCTTATTTGCTCACCTAACAAACCTATTAGCTGGGCCATGAAGGTAGGTGGCAGCTGATCAAATATGGCAGATGTGCCCTCATCCAGGGCTTCAGTTTCTCCTTTTACATGCTTGCTCCTTGTTCTTTGAGCTGTTCCACTCTTGTGCTGTTCTGTTTCTGGATGTGGTGAGGAGTGTGCTTTCTCATCACTGTCTTCCTCTTCCTTAGATTCTGATTAGACTAGATTATGTACCTAATGACCAGGTAGATCAGAAGGTTTCTCCCCCTCAACCACTGCCATGCTTTTGTTTGCATGTAGGTCAGTAGCAACAACATCCTTTATTGGAGGAACCTCCTGTTACTCCCCTACAAATAATGCATCATGTATTATCTCTTACATCAGTTGCTCCCCCTCAATTTGAGCAATCCCTCCCTTAGCACTAGGAGTTTCCAAGATTTTATCCTGTAGTTCCTCATCTTCAGACATAGGTATATGCATATCTGCATCTTCCAATCTGGAGTCATCATCCCCCATTTCTGCAGATATTTTGTTAACAAGTTCCTCTGCTATTTGCCCAACATCCTTGGCCAGAGGCAAATCATCTCCTTCCTCTTCAACAGATCTAGCTAACCCGGCAGCGATCTCATCCACTTTAGGAATAGAGTCTTAATCTAGTCTGCTTACACGACTAAAAGTGGTAATATTAGAAGAGGCGGATACCTGGATATTCATGTCCCTCCTGGACACTCCAGCAGATGAAGATAGATCAGGATCATGAGGCTCTTCGTCCTCAGATGGGCTGCTAGAGGAGCTGGGCTCAGTATCAGCAATTCTCTTTCCTTTTCTCTCCACAGCTTCTGGACTATGGGGCTTAAGGACCCTGTCCCATCTCTCAAGCATCCTGATGTCCATCCTTCTCATGTGGTGTATTCTTGCACCAAGTTTCAGATTCAGAATTTCTAGAGCAGTTTCTCGCAAAAATAATGAAAGGATTCTCCCCAAATTGGGTTCAACCATGCAGTCCACTACTCTTTCAAACACCACTCTTCCCCAATCAATTCTCTTGGTCAGTATGACTCTGGCCATTAGTTCAAACATCCTTTTTGAGATTTTGTCATGCGAGTCTGTTTTGCATATCAGAGCTTTCCCAATGAAATCGGCTAGAAACTTACCTCTCAGGTTAAGTTATTTCCTTTGAATTGATCCGATTGTGTGCTTGGAAAGTCCACACCATTTCATTGCCGATTTTGCATTGTCCAGTAATAGCTCTTCTTCATTCTCATTTGCAGAGAGATTTGGCAGCTATAGAGCCTTGCTTAGCCTTCTAGGAGTTATCTTGATCTTCTCTCCGCTTACTATGGTCTTAATTTTACCCGCCGAAGCAACTGCATTTGCATTAGCAAACAACTCCAGTACTTCCCTCTTCCACATAAGACAGGGTTCCGTCAGGACGAAAGCTAGGTTAGATTTCTGCAGAAGATTAAGCACCTGCAAAATTGCTTCCGGAACATCAACGAATCCATTTTGTACCAGTTCTGCTCCTTCAAAGAGGAAATCCGGTCCCTTGGGCGCCATCTCTCTGGAGAATTTGAGAAAGCTAGCGAAAGCAGCTTCCTATCAATTGAGCGAATGCGGGCGGGAGAGGGTAAGGAACAGTGACTTGACTTATTTCACAAGCCCTTCTTTTTATAGATATAGTTAAGAAGAAGGCTGAAAGTCACTAATCCATATTTGTTGTTTAATCTTGATCAATGGCCAAGATTGAATTCCGGCACATATCCGCAGTCCGTCATTTTCTCCAGTATTTGTTAAGTGAGCTTATTTAGCTTAACATTAGTTTTCTTTAGTAATTAAATTTTCAATTGGCCCCTAATTGTGTTGTCCTAACTTGTAGGGGTAATATAGGCCTACAGTACATATTCTAAAATGTGTTCTATTTGGGTGCAATTTGACATAATTTCAATAACCTTACATTAATTTCAACTGAGAGTTTATTAGCTCCCAACCTCAATTGTCTCAACAAAATTTTGATACTAATCTAGCTTAGTATTCCAAATGCAATATGTCTTTGGGTATGTTGAGAAAAGTTACATTCTGTGGTATGGTGAACATGTAAGTCACTAACACATGTATTTTGAAGAGTTGTTTTTCACATCTTCTTAGCCATTTGTTTCAGTTACCCTTCTCATACCTGAGTAATCAATTTTGAAATTAAGTAGTAAAATTAAAGAAAGGTGAATTATACTTATCTCTGCTCTGTAAACTTGAAGTCCATACTAGATTCACAGTTTTTTAGCATACCAGCAACCTTGCTTCTAAGCTTTAGCTTTTGATGTTCATCTGGCTTTCCTTTGTAATCTCCCCCTCAATATTTGCACTTGTCATTGATATTTAGTGCATGATGATAAGTTGAGTCATTTCTTATATCTAGACATGGGTCTGGTAAACCACTATCCAAGAACCATAAATGCTTATGGCCACTTGGACTATCCTGCAAGACAGATTTACCTTTCCTTAGGAACCCAAGCTGACTTGAGTCCTAGGTTCTTATTAGCTTGGAAAAGAAAATGTCTACCTATAGGAGCCCTATCAGGAAGACTTTCTCTTACCCTTGACACACTAGGGTTGTGCCAACAATCTATGGCCAAGTGGCCCACTTTGCCATAGCACCAACACTCATGAATATATTATCTTCTTTTCTGAGCAGGTGTGGCAGCATGGTTTATTGCAGACTGAATAGAAGAAAGAGCAGCTTCCTTATTCCAAATTCTCCTAGACAGTCTGACTGAGAGTGGGTCTGTCATGATAAGAGCTTGGTTTTTTACAAGGTCTATCAACAATAGTTCTCCTTGTAGAAGAGATGATGTTGGTGCCCTTTGAAGATTCCAAGTCCTACATCCTGGCAGATTTACCCTTGGTCAGAGTGTAAGCAGGGAGATTTTGAGAAAAGGCCACTGCCTAGCTCAAGAGAGACGGAGCTGGTGCATTAAATATAAAAGTTCCAGAATGGGCCTTTTTCACTTCTTCATGGGGAGTCTTCTGAGCACTCAGACCCATGTCCTTTCTTCTTCCATTGTAAGAGACATTTGTAGTCTTACAAGAAAGATTCCCATTCCTCTAGTGACCATCCCTAGGGTCTTGTTCATTCCTATTGGAAGGGAGAATTGCCTTGTGAAAGGTATGCTGAGGCCTGACAGGAACTTGGCGTCTGTTCTGAGATTAGATTACTTTAGAAATCCACTCAGATTCAAATCTTCTTTTGATAGAATCTATCTTAGAGAAGTTGGCCACAATTCTCCTCTCCCTATCAAGTTTCTCCTCAAGATTCTTGATAATAGAGTCCTTGTATTTTAAGGACTCAACAAGAATATTAACCATGGTTTTCAGATGAGCTGCTTCCCTCTCTTTTACACATAGGAATGATGAAGCTTCATCCAGCTGGGAAGCAGTCTTCTGTAGGGAGGCTATTTTCTCTACTTGTTTCTTAACAAGCAGCTTGCTTTCCTTAAAAGCTCTCAGAAGGGCAGCATGATTATAAATTAATTGATTGATATCATCATCTGTCAAAGGACCCTCATCATCACTAGATGAGGAGACATCAGAGTCTGTACATGATTCATATCCAGACCCTAAGGATGAGCTAGATGGGGAATGCACCTTATTTTGACAGGGCTGATCCTGGGAAGATTCTACCTCTAGGGTAGCTATTTGTCCATGGCATCTGCATTCTCCTTCTTCAGCTTCATCCACCTCTGTGTCACTCTCTGAATATGTTAGAGGGTCCCTAATTCTTGCTCTTGCATTTGGAAGGACTTTGCCATCACCAAGAGCAGCCAATAGCCCAATGTTGATCTTGTCCTCTTTGCAAATTTGCTGCTTTATCAATTTCCACATCTTATGGTTCAACCTTGAACACATATGTTTAATCCTTTAGCTATCCTTGGAGGTCAACTCAGATTGTTAGATCCTTTTTGAGTAACCCCCCTCTGATACAACTTGAAAGTCTTTAATTTCAAGGATAGCTACAACTCGCAGCATTGAAACACAGGACTCTATGTTCGGTTTGCGATTTCGACCACCGGAGCTCCCGAAATCGCTGTCGAAAGGTCCTCGAAGGAAGGGCGTCGTCGCTCTTGTGATTCTCTGGTTTGGCCGAAATGAACAGGAAAAAGGGGGAGGGCTCGGCACTTTTCACTTTGTACAGCTCTGTGTCAAGCTTCCTAACTAAGATAGACTCAGCCCAACAATGACTATAAGAGTTTATTTCCTGATTCTACCTTTACTGAACTAAGATATACTTAGTCCTAACTACTTCCACAACAACAAGTAATTACTTGTGCTGGAAGTTACTTGCAGAGCCAAGTTCCGCCTCTCCCTGAACTGAGACAGAAGTTCGACCCTCTCTTCTTCACAGCAACAATGATGTTGAAGCTTTGGCTTATGCTAGAAGCAACATGCAGATCTGTTTCTCTGCTCCTTTCTGAACTGAACAGACTTCTTAGCTTCAACTCCTTATTCACAGCTCCTCAAGTGTATGTTATTTTTAGAAAGTATTGGATGGATCTGTGAAGCTCCTGCAGCAAGGGTGTGCTCTTGCAACTATCTCTTTCTCTGGGAATCACCGTGAGCTTCCTTGCTGGTGCAGATGAAGATGACACCAACAAACTTGCCATTGAAGATGTTGATCTCAACATCTAACTTGCTCTTTTTCTTTCTCAGCTTGAGCTTCCTGTTCTATATCTCTACAACAATGGCAGAGAGGAAGAACAACTGTTACTTCTTTTATTTATTGATACCCAATGGCTCTTTTAGCAATGGGTCCCACACTTTAATGCTTGATGCAGATTTACTTTAACACCAACTATCGTATAGTATGTCTGCGACAACCTTTATCGCATACTGTAGTCATCCCGCCACTTATTTGAAATATGTTGACTTGTTGACTTGCTGACGTAACCAACTGTGGACTTAGCCAAAAATCAAGCATCAGAGAATAGGCGTTGAGTGAGTAAGCATCACTCAATGCCAAAACACTTAGACAGATTCACTGTCTCTTGGAGTTGAGTGAGTAACCTTCACTCAACGCAAAACTACTTAGAATATGAAGTCTGATCCTAGGCGTTGAGTGATTCAGCTACACTCAACGCCAATCTTGCTTTATCAACATTAAGATGCTTGGCGGTGAGTGAGTAAGCATCACTCAACACCAAACCCCTTAGACATAATTCTGTCTTCACTATGCGTTGACAGCGTTGAGTCAGTAAACTCCGCTCAATGTATTTTCCTTGACCAAATTTCTGCTCCTTAGCCAAATTAAGCGTTGAGTGAATACGGCCCACTCAACTCTTTCTGCCTTAGCCAATTTTCTCTTTAGTAGCATGGCGTTGAGTGAGTTGACTTTACTCAATGCCTGTGGACTTGACCACATTTCAGCTCATTCCAACTTCAGGCTTTTACTGCTTTAGCCTATCTTACAGCCTATTGTTGTATGGCATTGAGTGAGTTGACTTCACTCAATGCCTATGGACTTGGCCATTTTCTCAGCTTGCCACTGCCTTGGCTTTGACTGTATAGGCTTCACTCAGCGCTATAAGCTATCTGGCGTTGAGTGACATATCTTCACTCAACGCCCGTGGACTTAGACTATTATCTATCTTTCCACCACTTAGGTAAGAACTTACCTGTCTTTGCCACTTAGGCTACCTGTTCTATCATAGTTTATCAGGACAAACTGTAATCATTCACCTTAAAAACAAGTTAGATCACAACATGTGTATACATTGTTTTGCTAGTCCTTCTTCAAATTCAGGACATTGGGATCAATGGATCCAACTGTAGGGCCTAGTGCCCGAGGTAGGTGATTGTTGAGTCACTAAGCTGTAGGTGACAAGTGTGTCACTGAGTGTAGGTCTTGGATGAGACTGAGTGTAGGGACTTTTGGCCAGAGGTAGGTTACAAGTGTGTCACTGAGCTGTAGGTGCCTGGAATGGCACTGAGGTAGGTATCTAGAAAGGTACTTAGTTGTAGGAGTACTGCAGCACTCTAAGAGTAGGGCCTTGTGCCTGAAGTTGTAGGGCTAAAAATCCAGAGCTGTAGGCCTTAGAGATAAGGCTGAGGTAGGTGGTTTGAGGACCACTAAGCTGTAGCAGCACTGCAGGGCTCTAAGGTAGGTACCTTTATGGTTCTGAGGTAGGGTTCTGAAGAGAACCTGAGTGTAAGGCTGAGGGCCAGAGGTGTAAGATCTGAGGAGCATTTGGAGGAGTTTGTTTCTTGTCTTACATAAGTTAGAAAGGTGGGAGGAAAAGTTGATATACCCAGTTGGGGAACCACTATAAATATCTTTGTGCTTTGCTGTGTTGCTTATTCCTCTTTTATAGGAAAACATCAAAAACCTCAAAAACATCACTTAGTACAAGCTCTAGATCACTTAGTAAGAAAACATCAAAAATACTTAAGAAATTTCAAAGACCTATTCACCCCCACTCTAGGTGACTAGCTAACCTTAAGCTAATAACTTTCAAAATTCAACAGTATTGTAAAACATATGAATTGACACAATTGATAATACATATAAATAACACATATCAAACATAGTGCAACCAAAATTTTCATTATAAATTTGTTCAAGGGTTACATTTGTGTAATTCGTTATAATGATCTAAAAGTAAAGGTACAAAAATGCCTAGAAAGCATATTCTAAGGATGCTCTGGTTCTTTGATGACTATGACTTTTCCAGATTGTATCTTTGCTTTTACTTCAGGCACCTTGACATCTACTATCTTTTTACCTTTATCAACCTTGGACTTAGAAATCTCTTCCTCCTTGAGCCTTGACCTCTCAAAATAGTGATAAGGCTTGGGAAAGTATTTACTGGGCTCAACAGAATTAGCAGGGATCTTCCCTATCTTCAGATCATGTCAAAATTTCTAGATAACCTCTTGTTGCTTTAAATATTTTGCCTATTCTTGCTCTTGGTACCATTTTCCCCTTTCAGTAACATTAACATTAACTACTTTCCATGTAGTTTGTATGATTTATTTTGAGGTTGGGCTCCACTGTTCGAAGTCAGGCCTAGCTTCAGCTTGTTCCCTAAATATTTTCTTTGACAGCTGAGCCTTTTTCTCTTCAGCATAGCAGATGCATACATCTCCACCTCTTCACATATAATATTTTAAACTGGTGGTGGAGGACTGTACATTTGTTGAATAGCAGCTTGAATGGCTTCAAATTGAATTTGTGCAGGAGGAATGTACATGGATTGCTTAACAGCATGAATTACTTCAAATTGAGTTGGTTGACAACCAGACTCAGCAGTTTGGTCACCATCATACCAAGGGGAGGATGACATAAAGTGTCTCTTGTGTTGTTTGATATCTAGATAACATGCTCAGAACTGGCCCTTATCATTACCCTCTCCCCCTTTATGACTTCTCTTTCTATGTGATCTCTGAGGTCATTCTTGTGAAACCCTACTTGACCATCCAAATAATTGATGCCAGAGGTTATAGTGTTTTTGACCTTCAGTAAATTATTATCCAAATCCTTATCAGAAGCTTTGATATCTTTTAACAGTGAGTCTGAGTGAGTTGTCAGTAGAGTTTCCATGTCCTTGGTAGCAGCAACTATTTTGATTTCTAGAGCAGTAGTCTACTCAGTCAGCCTGACCAAATATTCATTGTGCATGACAGTCATGTTTTCATCCAATATCCTTTGATTTTCAAGGACATATCCTTGTTTGACTATCATTTCATCCTCAGTCTTCTTTGCTTCTTGCTGTTGTTTAGCAATATAAACAATAACATGAGCATCTTTCTGAAAGTAATCTGTCATTTATGTTTTAAGAAGATTTTCTTCAAATCTTATAGATTTTATGTCCTGAGCCAGTTGAAATTGCAGCTCCTTATTCCTTTCATCCACATACTTTCAAGCTACGTTCTTTGTTGGTCAAGCATAATTTGTAGTTGCACAAGAAAAGAACTTAAATCCAAATATGGAGCAGGAGTTTTTCCATACTGTATTGTGTTCTTGTAGCTTTTTCTCCTTTGTCTGACTTCCTCAATCTTCTTTTTCTTCACCTGAGAGGCTTCCTCCCCCTCAGAGTTAGATGAGCTATTAGTTGCAACTGTTGGTGGTGTTTTATCTATTAGTGTTAGGAAGCATATTGTCTATCTCCCCCTCAACCCTTGCATCTTCTTGAGCAAAGGAGAGGTCTTCCATTATGATATTATCTTGTTGACCTGGAGGGTCAGGAACAGGATCCTTTGGGAGAATGTCTTCCAACTCCCCCTGAATGTCATCTTCTTTATCAAAATGAGTTTCTTCTTCAGTCTCCTTATAGAATGCATTTCAAGTGTCTTTATCTGTCATCTGCAGATCCTGTGCAGTAGCATCAGCCAGTCCTTCTATTGTGTTCAGGTCAAGGATTACATCCATCACTATTTTGTCAGCAATTTCACTTTCTAAAGTTGGAAGCACATTGAGGTTTTCTTCTTCAATGTGTTCCTTCGATGGAATTATCTCCCCCTGCATCTGATCCCTTGTTCTAGATGAGGGCCTTGTAGAATTCTCAGTAATTTCTTCTTGTTGTGTCTCAGAACTTGAACTTCCATGTTTTACTAAATCACTAGAAGACTCATCATCCACAACTACAGTCTTCTTCTTTTTCTCTTTCTTTGTGCTAGTTTTAGGTGCTTTCTTTGTCAATACTCTGTCCCACCTTGATAGAATCGTCATATCCATCCTTCTCATGTGGTTGATTTTTGATCCAATCTTAAGATTTAGATTGTCTTGTATGACCTAGACTAGGTATAGACTTAGCATCCTGGCCATGTTTGACTTCTTGATACTTTCTGCTATCTTCTCAAAGACTACTCTACTCCAGTCAGTATTTTGTTTGAATATTACTCTTGTCATAAGCTCGAACATTTGAGCTGATATCCTGTCATGTGCTCCAGTTTTACACAACAGCACCTTCCTAATAATTTCTGATAGGAATTTCCCTTGAGAATTCATACCCTTCCTATTCAGGGTGCCTCCAACCTTAGTGGTGTCTACTTCATCAACCTGCTCGATTCTTTGTATTTGTAAAATCTTTTCAAACCTCTTGGGTGTGATTTTAACTTTGGCTCCATTCACTGTATACTTAATCTTAGTTTAACTTGTATCCAGTGTTGCATTAGAGAAGAATTCCGTTACTTCTCACTTCTAGATGTTCGTTGGTTCAGAAAGTAGATAATCTAACCATGCTACTTTTATTAGGTCAATGACGTTCTAGATTTCTACTTGTGTAGAGATGAATCCATTGAACACGAGTTCATAACCCTCATTGATGTTGTCGTCGATCTTGGGAGCCATTGTAATGGAGAGAAAGTAAGGAAGAAGATGTGTCGACTAAGGGAATTCTAGGTGTTGACACTAAGTGATCAATTTCTCAGGATTTTAGGTAAGCGTAGACGACAACTTCTTTCTCAACCTATTTATAATAGATATCGCAGAAGCTGAAAAGGCGCGCACTGCTAAAATTGTTCCAAGATTTAGGAAATGACCAAGTGTCAACACCAGTCTTGAGTGTCGACACAAGTTTGTCGACATGTGTCGACACAATACAAAA
This sequence comes from Platanthera zijinensis, assembly GCA_039513925.1. Classification (NCBI taxonomy): domain Eukaryota; kingdom Viridiplantae; phylum Streptophyta; class Magnoliopsida; order Asparagales; family Orchidaceae; genus Platanthera; species Platanthera zijinensis. The sequence goes on from CM077091.1 coordinate 94,034,003, forward strand.
TAGGTCTGTCGAGTTGTGCCGACTCAAGTTGACACAGGTTTTATATCTCATTACACATATACCTTAGGGTCTTGACACCCGTATTTCTCGACACCTACTTTAGTGTCTCGATACTTAAACTTATCCTGTGTCGACACACTTTCATGTGTCTCGACACATCACTATCTATAGTGTTTACACACTTTCTTGTGTCTCGACACTGACTAGTCAAAGTTTTGATTTTCTTAAGTGTTGATTCTTGACACTTATGAAGTTTTCCCTTGAAATCTAAATTAGTAGACTTATTTACTGACCAATCAGTTGTATATCTATGCTATAATGGTTTTACTCAAGATTTAACATTCCAAGTTCAAATTAGAAGAAATTAAATTTCTCTTCTTTTAAAGGATTAGTAAAAATATCAGCAACTTGTTTACATGTTGGAACAAATTCTAAGCTAATATCTTCATTTTCTACATGTTCTCTAATAAAATGATATCTAATTTCAATGTTCTTTGTTCTACTATGTGGCACAAGATTATTTTCAATAGAAATAACACTAGTAGAATCACAGAATAAATGAATTTTACTTTGCTGTAAGTTGTAGTCTTGTAACTGGTGCTTAATCCAAAGCAATTGTGCACAACAACCACCTGCTGAAATGTACTCAGATTCAGCTGTGGATATTGCTACACATGTTTGTTTTTTGCTGCTCCATGACACCAGCCTCCTTCCAAGAAATTGACATGAGCCTGATGTGCTTTTCCTATCTTCCTTACATCCTGCATAATCTGCATCTGAAAAACCTGTCACTTCAAAATCACCATTCCTGGGATACCATAGGCCAAGATAAGGTGTGCCCTTTAGATATCTCAATATTCTTTTAACTGTTGTATAGTTTGATTCCTTAGGGAATTCTCGATACTTGGCATAGACACATGTGACATACATTATTTCTGGTCTACTGGCTGTTAGATAGAGCAGTGATCCAACTATGCCCCTATACAAGGTGATATTAACTGGCTTCCCAGCACCATCCTTGTCTAAAGACATACTGGACCCCATTGGAGTCCTCATTGAAGTGGCAATTTCCATGCCATACTTTTTGATTAACTCCTTGGTGAACTTAGACTGACTAATGAAAAGTCCATCTAAAGTTTGCTTAATTTAGAGACCTAAGAAGAATTTGAGTTCACTCATGCTACTCATCTCAAACATTCTTTGCATTAACTTAACAAACTTAGTGCAAAGTGACTCATCAGTAGAACCAAATATAATGTCATCAATATATATTTGTACTAGGATGGTCTTGCCTTTGACTTCCCTTAGGAATAATATTTTTTCTATTTTCCCTCTTGAGAATTTATTCTCCAGAAGAAACTTAGACAGAGTCTCATACCAAGCCCTTAGGGCTTGTTTTAAACCATAGAGAGCTCTTAAAAGTAAATAAACATGAGTAGGTTTAGTAGAATCAACAAAACCTGAGGGTTGCTCAACAAAGACTCTTTCTTTAAGGTTACCATTTAGGAAGGCTGAATTCACATCCATTTGGTAAACTTTGAAACTTTTGTAGGCTGCATATGCTAGGAAGAGTCTTATTGCCTCAAATCTAGCCACCGGTGCAAAAGTTTGATCAAAGTCTATCCCCTCTTCTTGTCTATATCCCTTTGCAACCAGTTTGGCTTTGTTTATGACTATAACACCATTCTCATCCAGTTTATTTCTATATATCCATTTGGTTCCTATGATGTTATAGTCAATTAGTCTGGGAACACGCTTCCAGACATTGCATCTCTTGAACTAGTTCAATTCTTCCTGTATTGCACTTATCCAAAATGGATCCACATTAGCTTCTTCAAATTTCTTTTGTTCTGTTCGAGACAAAAAACTTGAGTACATCACAGTGTTGTGATGTTTTCTTCTAGTTGTCCCACCTTGTGCAACATCTCCTATAATCAATTCCCTTGCATGATCCCTTAGATGTCTGATAGCAACAGGTATTGTGACTTCTCCTTTTGGACCACCTGTAATATGCTGAGTTCTTCTTCTTGCTGTTCCTGTACAAGTACTTCCTTAACAATGTTGACTCCTTCTTGCATATCCTGGCTTGCTGGAACAATATCTTCTATAGTTAGCTCCTTTAGCTTCAGGTCTTCACCTGTTGTGCTTGATGAACCTGGCTTATCATTGTAAAACATGGAACTTTCATCAAATACAACATGAACAAACTCCTCTACCACTTGATCCCTCAAATTGTAGACCCTATATGCCTTACTGTGGTCACTATAACCAACAAATATGCCATCATAGGACTTCTTAGCAAACTTGGATATATATGTTTTCCCATTATTTAGGACATAACATCTACATCCAAAGATTCTGAAATATTCCAAGTTTGGTTTTCTATCCTTCATAAGTTCATAAAGAGTTTTATTCAATCTTTTATTGATTGAAGCTCTATTAAGAATATGACATGCTGTGTTGACAGCTTCAGCCCAGAAGAATTCTGGGAGTGAAGAATCACTCAACATAATTCTTCTAGCTTTAATGAGAGCCATATTCTTCCTCTCAGCAATCCCATTCAGCTGGGGTGTTCTTGGTGAGGAAAACTTTTGTTGAATTAACAATTCTTCACATATATTTGTCATATAATCAGATTGAAATTCAGTTCCATGATCACTTCTAATTTTGACCACAGAGCCGTTCAATTCATTCTGAATTTGTTTGACAAAAGTCTTGAAGACATCAAGGGTTTCAGACTTTTCCTTAAGAAGAAAACTCGAGTGAATCTGGAATAGTCATCAACAATTACATAGGTGCAGACTCTCCTTCCTAAACAATGAACGGACATAGGACCAAATATGTCCAAATGAAAGAGGTATAAACACCTCACTAAGTCTTTGCATTCAATACTTTTGAATAAAGCTTTGATTTGCTTCCCTTTTTGGCATGTTGAGCATATGATCTCCTTAGAGCATTTAAAGTTAGGGCCATTCCTAACAAGCTTTTTACTGAAAAGTTTGCCTATTTACTTATTGTTCAAATGAGCTAGCCTCTTGTGCCATTTGACACAGTGTGAGGCTTTCTCATTTGCAACTAGACATAAGGTTGAGTCTGACTTTAAACAAAGAAAATTTAAACAATACACATTCCCACATCTAATGCCTATAAAGATGATCTCTTCGTCACTTGACTTCTTTATTAGGCACTCATCTTTGTGGAAAGAAATGTCATAGCCAAGATCACAAAGTTGGCTTATGCTTATAAGATTGTGTTGCAACCCTTTCACATAAGTTACTTTGGTGAGAGTGACTAAGCCATTTGAGAGCTTACCATAAACTTTGGTTATTCCTTTGTCAGCTCCACTAAAGATCACCTTTGGTCTATTCTCCATGGGGACAATTTCCCTCAAATTGCCTCTTGTTCCAGTCATGTGTCTAGAATATCCATTATCCAAGTAACAGATTCGTCTATCTCTAGTGCTTGGACATTCCTACAAAATAAGAATTTATTTTTCCTTAAGAACCTAAGTTGTTTTGGGTCCTAGGTTCTTATTATTTGTGGCACTATTGAAACTACCAGTGAGTTTTGAAAGTGAGGGATAAATCTGTCTTAACTCTAGAGGGGGGGGGGGGGTGAATATAGTTTTTAAAAACTTTGATTAATTTTTACAGTAGCTTAAAATAAGTGATAAGTAAATGTATAAAGAGAAATATAAACAAAGATAATCACAACACACAGAAATAAATAATAAAGCAATCCAGACGACATAAAGAATTTATAGTGGTTCTCTTAAACTTGGGTACATCCACTCTTCTTCCACCCTGGTAGGAATCCTTTAACATGTTTTTGATCAGGTGCCCTGCCACCACAGGTTTTTGCTCAGGTGCCCTGTCACCACAAGATCTATTTTAAGGGAGATCTCACAACCCTTTGAGTTTTTGAACAGGTGCCGAAAAACCAAACCAAGTCTTTTGATCAGGAGACTTAACAACCAAAAGTAATAACTTTTTAAGGGAGTTAAGAAACCTTTTTACAGTGGTGAAAGACAATAAAGATGATGTCTTCTCTGTCAAATATCAGAGAGAAGACTAGTGAATGTTGCTATTATCAAAGCTCCCCCTAAGATGTAGAAGAGTTCAGGAGTGGAAGCTTTGCTCAGGATATAGGCCTTTACATTGAAGATTGATCTTCAGGAAACTTTTAGACTGGTGAAGATTATTTGTCTCTTGAAAAGTCTTGAAGCAAAACTGAAGAAGACTGAAAATCTATGAGAGCTGTGTTCTTCTTTCAGTTTTCTGTATGCACAATTCAATATCTTATGTATATTTTGTCTATGCACTGTATCTAATCTTCTAAAAGAAAGTATTTTAAATTCCTTGAATAAAATCGACCTTTTGAATTTTGAATCCTATCCTTGATTGGCTGCATAAAATCTGGAAGACTGAACGGTTAGAATTGTCTTAAATGAATTCCCTAACTGTCTCTGGAAATAAGCCAAGTAATAACTCTATGAAATACATAATTAATGCTGTCATGGAACGTCTATATCCTTGAGAATATAAGCATTAAGTATCAGAGTATTAATGCTTAAATATAATCAAATAAATTGACAGTTGAACTGAGAAACTGAAGAGGAAAAATGTCGAACAGAACCTGAAGGAAAATAGTCGACCTTAGGAAGAATTTCGTCGACCTGAACTCAAAGTTCGTCGAGATGAGAAATCTCTTTCGTCGAGCTGATCTCAGCGATCATGAACTGAAAAAGGACTGCCAATCTGAGCTCCAAGTTCGTCGACCAGAGAAAGACTTTCGTCGAGCTGAATTTATGATATGAGATCAGAGATCATCAATCTCAGCTTGACATTTGTCGAGCTCAACTCAGAGAAGGAACTCTGAGTTCGTCGATCGGATATCGACGATCATCAAACTGAGTTCAGTTATCATCGAGCAGAAAAGCTGAAGTCTTTAAAACTGCTTTTCTCTAAGTTATTGAGTCTCTGAAGTCTTCTGAAGACAGGTTCAAAGGCTAACCTAATAAGACTAACCTTAACCTTAGAAAAACCAATGACCCTAGCCTATACATAATGGGTCAACAAACCTAATAGTGAACCTAGCCCAAATCAACTCTAAACAAGGTGGGGTTCCAACAATCTCCCCCTATTTGGGTGTGGTCACTAAGAAAAATCACAAAGCATAAAATAATATCTGGCAGAATCATAAAGTTTCAGCTGATATAAACAACAGTGCCTTGTGACAAATTTACAACAATTAATAATTAAGATCAAAAGCAGAAAAAGAAGAACTGTCAAGCTTTCTCTGAAGTATCCTGTGAAGTTCTAGCAGAAGGTTTTGTGAAGATAATTTCTATGTTTGGATCAAATGCTTGCTGCTTTGACATCTTTAAATCTTCAGCTCTAAGAATTGTGACAGAAGCAGCTCTTGGTACAATTGCTTCAGGATGCAGAGACATATATGTATCAACATTAAAAAGATTTTGTACCTGATACATTTCAAGCTCTTTCTTACTGTAAGAGGACGTTGGTGTATATTGAGAAGTGTCTTGTCCTTCTTCTTTGGATTTCCTGATTTGAGATAGTCCTATCATTTCTTTGAACCTGGCCATCCTAGATTTAGGATCCATCTCTAGATAACACACTGGGGACAAAGGCCTTTCAGGACTAGATTTCTGAATGTCTTGAGCTTCCCGCTGTTGTTGTTGCTTGCTGGACTGAGACTGAGATTCTAATCTAGATTGCCTATCTCTGCTGCTGTAATAAGATCTGGATTGTTGAGAAGATGTAGACTTTGGAGTATGAGAAACACTTCCAGAGGATCCAGCTACTGGAGGAGGAAGAGGAGGGCCTCTTCTAAATGGAGGTGGAGGAGAGTACCTCCTGCTCTTCTTCCTTTCTTTCAATTCATTTTTAGAATATCTCATCCAGTTAGGGCAGTCTGGAGTGAGCTTTTAATTTTGCAAAATATAATACGGAGTATCAGCATATGAATTTGGCTTTGGAGCAGCCTTAGGAGGAGCCTTTTTCTTAGCCTTTCTTTTCTTAGAGCTTGTATCCTCAGAATCATCAGAGTCTTCATCATCAGAAGAAAAAATTGCTGGATTATCATATAGAGCATGAATCTGTTTCAACATATCATCAATGTGAATTGGATGAGCCTGAGGCTGTTCTTGAATTACTGGCTCTGCAGAAACTTCTGTAACAACTTGATCCTGAATAGAATCACTTTCCTCTTCCATATCTGCAAACATTATCTCATCCATGTCTGGCATGGGAGATTCAACCCATCTAAAGGTTGGAGGGGAAAAAGCCTTTGACTCTGAATCAATTGTTGGCTCTATAACAGTATCAGAAACTAAAAAGCTTGTCCTAAGTTGTTCAAAGACTTCAGGACTTATAGAAGGTGAATAACAAACTATAGCTCTACACACATCTGGTACTGAATTAATAAGAACTGGTAGGATGTTGCTATAAACTGAATCAAAAGAATGTAGCAAAGAAACTAAATCAATTGTGGGATTTTTGATGAAATCACAAACAGTAGATATTTTTGTATCTTCAGAATAAACAAGAATCTTTGTATCTTCATCCATAATCTCAATGATTTCTACTAGAATAATTTCTTCTGGATCTGCTGCTGCTGTTGGAGGAGCTGGAGCTTCTTCATGTAACATTTCCCCCTCCCTGGTTTCAAAAAGTCCTGAAGCTAGGCCCCTAGAAGAAGGGATAGAGGATAAAGCAGCAATTTGGGCAGAAAGAGTGGAGATAGAAGCATAGAGAGGAGCAATAGCCTCATCTATTAGCTACTTAAGAGTTGGAGAGATGAACTTGAGGAGATATTTTGCTATGTCAAAAAAGTTGAGGTAGAGAGGTTTAGAAGAAGAAAGGGGATAGGTGGATTGATGTCCACAATTTGAACACATAGACTTCGCTTGAGGGAAATCTGAATGTTGGAATTCTGGAAATGATGATGGAGTGTTTGATGGAATGTTGGTAGGGATATCTCCTGGATGGGAGAATGAATTGGAGAGTGGTGTGGAGATGGTTGAGGAGATAGTAGATTGAAGTTTGGTTGGGAGGAGGTGGATGGAATGTCATCAATATGATGAGGAATTGGAGATTGAGGAGGTGGAGGTGGTGGTGTATCATAATGGATATGAATATGTGATGATGGTTGAGATGGAGATACTGGATGAATAGAAGTGGAAGGTTGTTGAAGGGGAGTTGATGAAGGAAATATTGAAGTAGGTGGAGATGGAGGAATAATAGGAGAGAGAGCAGGAACATCTTCATGAGGCGGGGGAGTGGCATAATCAGCCCTTGTGTTCTCAAAAGCTATTCTGGACGAGGAGGCCCTTGAGGGCTTGGGAATAGTCCTCTCCCATTTTCCAAATAGGGCAGAAGTAAGCCTTTTTGAGGCATTGTTTAATGTGGTCTGAGAGACCAATAGATTTGGAGCCTTTGCCTGCAGAAATATTCCTAGAATCCTTCCAAAGCATACATTCTTCTTACTAATTTTCATCTTTATCAAATCAAACAAAATACTTCCCCAGTTTACTGATTTCTGATTAACTAAGGCACACATCAAGTGGAACTGGTGCCTAGTAAAATGATCATGTGCAGAGTGCTTTCCTAACAACACTTTGCCTACAATATCAGCCAAAAATCTATATTCAATAGATAAATTCTTCTTCAGAAGATGGTTAGGGTTTCCTGCAGAGTGACCTAACCTATCTAGCATCTCATCAAACTCATTGCTAAATTACTCTATCTCATCTTCTCCATTCACAAAACTAAAAATTTAAGTCAAAATCTCGGGAGAAAGAGGAATCGGGTTACCAGAAATTGATTTGATAACAACTTGAGAATCCTGAATTTGTGCCGAGAAAACCCATTCCTTAATCTCTTATACTGGTAACTGATCCTGGTAGTCATGAGATACTACAGATTTGAACTTTCAAAAAGTTTCGAAATATCTTGAAATATCTGATCAGTATGAGAAAATGATTCCATGTCTATGTCGAATCCTGCGTCGGACTTCATGCTTGCAAGAAGTGCTGGAGAAATCGTCATTGCTCTGCAAAAACAAACAACAAAAGATCAAGTGCAGAAGGGAATTTGAAAGCGCAGGATGGAGTTCGATAAAACTTAGATATAAGTTTTGAAAAGGTGAAGCGACGAACTCCGTCCAGCGAAAAGAAAAACTTCGAGCTCAGTTCGACGAAAATACCCATAAAGAGATAAATGTCGTCGACCTAAGTTAGAAGAGCGGGAAAATAGATCGTCGATCTCCGTTCGACGAAATATTTTCAGAAATAAATTCGTCGATCTCCGTTTGACGAAAAAATTTCACAAAGAGATTTCGTCGGTCTCCGTTAGACAAAAAATTCTAGAAGAGTTCACAGATTGTCGATCTCTGTTTGACGAAAAGTGATCAATTCTTAAGACCTTAGACAGAAATCAAATTTGGCCTTCTCCATTAATCATGCCTAGCTGATTTAATAAGAACAGATGCTTTTTTCATCCAAGGGTTTGGTGAAAATGTCTGCTCTTTGTAAATCAGTAGAGATAAAGACAAGGTTAATTTTCCTTTTGTCAACACAATCTCTAATGAAATGTTGTCTAATTTTTATATGCTTGGTCCTATTATGATGCACTTGATTTTGTGCAATGGAAATTGCACTGGTACTATCACAAAATATATTTGAATTATTTAGATTGTAACCATAATCCAGGAGTTGGTTTTGAATCCACAAAATTTGTGAGCAACAACTGTCAGCTGCTATATATTCAGCTTTTGTAGTTGAAGTTGACATTGCTGTCTATTTCTTACAAAACCAAGACACAAGCCTATCACTAAGGAACTGACATGTTCTTGATGTGCTTTTCATGTCAACTCTACATTTAACAAAGTCAACATCTGAGAATCTAGTTTATTCAAATTCTGACTCCGTTGGATACAAGAGTCCTAGATTTGGGCAACCCTTTATATATCTCAAAATTCATTTTAGGAAAATAAGGTGAGATTGTTTAGGGTTCACTTGGAACTTATCACAAAGGAATGTAGCAAACATTATACTTGGCCTACTAGCTGTGAGATACAACAAGGACCAGATAATAGCCCTATATATTTTCTGATCAATTGGCTTGCCCTATTCATCAGAATCAATCACAACATTGGAAGCCATGGGTGTTTTCATAGTTGAGCCATCAGACATCCCAAATCTCTTAACTAACTCCTTAGCATATTTATATTGGGAGATGAAAATGTCATCGGGGGATTGCTTCACTTGAAGACCAAGGAAGTATGAAAGCTCACCCATGCTACTCATTTCAAACTTGGAATGCCTCACGTTAGAAAACCTTTTGCACAGTTTGGAATTAGTAGAGCCAAAAATGATGTCATCTATATATATTTGTACTAACAATATTTCATTTTTATGATGCCTAAAAAATAAAGTCCAATCTACAATGCCCCTAGAGAACTTATGCTCTAAAAGAAAGCTAACTAGGTCTCATACAAAGCTCTTGGAGGTTGCTTTAAACCATAAAGAGCTTCATGCAATTTGAAAACAAAAGTGGGATGAGTTGGAGAGATAAAACTCGTGGTTGCTCCACATAGACTTCCTATTTGAGTTCATCATTTAAGAAGGCACTCTTGACATCCATCTGGTAGACTTTAAACTTTTTGTAGGTTGCATAAGCAAGGAATATCCTGATAGCTTCTAACCTTGCAACAGGGGCAAAGGTTTGATCATAATCAATTCCTTCCTCTTGTGAATATCCTTCTGCTAGCAGCCTTGCTTTGTTCCTTACTATAGCTCATCGTGCATCCAATTTGTTTCTAAATACCCATTTAGTTCCAATGATTGGGTTGTCTTTGGGTCTTGGAACTAAATTCCAAACTCTGCATCTCTCAAATTGATTGAGCTCCTCTTGTATTGCAATAATCCAGTGGGGATATTGCTCTACATCTTTTATGGATTGGGGCTCAAGTTGAGATATGAAGCAAGCATGCATCAAATCTTGGTTGAGTTGATTCCTTGTTTGCACACCAACTGATATGTCTCCAATTACTTGAGATACAGGGTGATCTTTAAGTGTGACAAGATTAATAGGAGCAGTTTGTTCAACAACAACATTGGGAATTAATTCCTCTTATGAAATTATGTTGGCTATTGTTGGTTCAGCAATTATGTCAATGATATCTTCTTCACTGTCTCCATCAATATGTGGAGAGGGATGTGATATAACCTCTTGGGTGAGGTTTAAATCATCCAATTTGTCACACAGTTGGGGTACCTGCAATAAATCTCTGGTAGAAGAATCCTTCTCCTTGTAAATCATGTTAGCTTCATCAAAAGATATATGAACAGATTCTTCCATTTTCAAAGTTGATTTATTAAATACCCTATAAGCCTTGCTGACTTGGAAATATCCAAGAAAAATTCCCTCTGCAGCTTTGGCTTCAAACTTTCTAAGATATTTCTTGTTATTATTGTGAATGTAACATCTACAACCAAAAATCTAAAATAATGTATTTTAGGTTGCTTCCCTTTGAGCAGTTCATAGAGAGTCTTACCCTTAAGTTTATGTATTAAACTCCTATTCAGAACATAGTTTGTCGTGCATATAGCCTCTACCCAAAAGGATAAGGGCAAATAAGCATCTGCAAGCAATGTCCCTATAGATTCAATTAGAGTTCTATTTTTCCTTTCAGCTACCCCATTTTGTTGAGGAGTTCTAGGAGCAGAGAAGCAATGTCTTATACCTTCTATCTCACAGAATACTTGAATGAGAAGAGAATCAAACTCAGTGCCATGATCACTTCTGATCAATGCTACTAGAGTAGAGTACTCAATCTGAATGCTCTTAAGAAAGTCTTTAAGAACTTTGAAGTTATCTGACTTGTTTCTCAAAAAGAACACCCAAGTGAATCTAGAGAAGTCATTTACAATAACTAAAGTGTAAAATTTCCCTCCCAAGCTCTGTACTGCAATGGGTCCAAATAGATCCATATGTAGTAAGTACAGAATCTTGGGTGAATCACTCTTATTAATAGATTTAAAGCTATTTGTAGTTTTCTTGCCTAATGGATAAGCCCGACAGAGACTTTCCTTCTTGTAGGGGCCAGAAGGCAATCCTCTAACAAGGTTGTCCCTAAATAATTTATCAATATTTCTAAGGTTTACATGTCCTAGTCTTTTATGCCATAAATCATTATTATTACTAACTTGATTGAACAAACAAATTTCTGAACTAACTGGCTTGAAATTAACTACATAAATATTTCCTTGTCTAAGTCCAGTTAAAAAAGTTTTGTTATCTATTGAAGTAATAATACAGGAAGATTTATTAAAAGATACTTGATAACCTTCATCACATAACTAGCTTATGGATATCAGGTTATGTTTTAAACCACTCACATATGCAACATTTTTGAATGTAATAGCTCCAACTTTGACATTCTCATATCCTTTTGTTTGTCCACAGATGGAGTCTCCAAAGATCACCTTTGGTCCAAGCTTTGACTTGTAGTTAGTTAGGTTATCCTTGCTTCCTGTCATATGTTTTGAACACCCACTATCCAAGTACCACTATTGCTCTATGGTAGAATAGTTTTGTACCTGTAAGAAAATAAATTAGCTGTTCTTGACCGAGGTAACCTTGGGTCCTTGATTCTTCTCAAACTTATAGCTAGACATATAAGAAATATCTGGTTGACTCTTATAGCCTAAGGGATGAAATTTTCTTGGGGGAATTATCCATTTGGTAAAGGGATTAACAAATTATTTAGGTTTATTAAAATTTCTGGAAAAATTTAGGTTTTTGTTGGAATTATCTGAGTTCGACGAATTCCAGTAAGTTTGTCGATCTGCGTTCGACGAATACAGATGAGTTCGTCGATCTGCGTTCGACGAATAGGGATGAGTTTGTCGAACTTCGTTGAGAGAATGAAAGTATTCATTTCCTGTGCCCCAATTTCGTCGATCGCGGTTCGACGAACCATAAAAATTTCGTCAATCGCAGTTAGACAATTTATTATATACAAAATCTGTGTTCATAGTTCGTCGATCTGAGTTCGACGAACCATATACATTTTGTCAATCTGAGTTCGACGAAAAATGTTGAACATGGTTTTTATTGAAATTTTTATTTTTCCTTTTTTTTTGTTTGGGTTTTTGAAATTCTTCTATTTATTGGTTGTTGTCTTCTAATTTTTCTTTGCCCTTTGCTGATATGAATTTGATAGGGGTTGAAAAAATATTTTTCATAAGTATTGGTGGCTGACTAGATGATGTTCCTAAGCCTAATTTACTATTAAGCCTAGCATTTACTGTGCCGGTTATATCCATTAATTTAATACTTCTCCCATTTAGGGATTCTTCAAATTGTTTAGCCTCATTTAGTTCAGTTTTTAAAGAAATGATTTGTTTAGAAGCCATATCTAGTTCATCTTTTAGTTTTATGTTTTCAGAAAAAAAAGTTATCAAATTCAATTTGTTTGTCTCTGAGAATTTTGATTTCCTTCTCAGACTTAATTAAATCATTACACAAAAGTTTGAATTCATCTTTAAAATGATCAGAATTGAAATCAAAACAGGCTATTACCTGATCCTCTTCTGATTCTAATTCTTCTGCTGATTCATCATCTGCTGAATGACTGCATGAAGCATCAATTGCCATCAGGCAAATCTCTCTGGCTTTTGACTCTTCTTTATCCTCACTAGAGCTAGAAGATGAAGACTCTTCTTTAGACGCACTCCAAGTCTCAACAACAAAGCCTTTTTCTTTCTTCTTATACTTGCTGGAAGAAGGCTTGCTATAGTGCTTCTTGTATTCCTTCTCTTTTCTTTTATTCTTCTTTTGAGCCTCTGGACACTCTGGAAGAATGTGTTCTGGCTTCTTGAAACCATAGCAGACAACTTCCTTAGTATGATTCTTGTCATACCTTGTCTTATCTTCATTCTTTGTTGATCTTCTTCTGAAATCCTTCTTAGCCATTTTGTAAAATCTCTTGGCTAAGAGACTCATCAACTCTTCATTTGCTGTTAGAGTTTCTGATTCTTCAGATGCTTTGAAGGCAATGCTTTGCTCCTTCCTTCCTGAGGTAGGAGTCTTCTGTTCAACTACTTCTCTAGTCTTGATAAGCTGCTCATAAGACTTGAGCTTGCCAAGCAAAGGATCAGTAGAGATTTCATTTAGGCTTCTGACCTCCTTGATTGGCCAGATCCTCGAGTCCCATATGCTAGGGAAGCACATAAGGATCTTATCATTGATCTCAGTCAGTGATATGACCTTGTCCAGGTTCTTCAGCTCATTGATGATCAAGCTGAGTCTGTTATACATATCAGCCACTAATCACAAGAATTTCTCAAGCCGTGCAGCAGGACCTCAGAAGTATTGTTCTGGCCTGTGTGCCTAAACTTCTCTGACTCTTCTTTCTTGAATTTCTCATATTGGGAAATGAGATGATTCTTCTATCTTTTCTTTCATCAACTCATCCTGCTACCATTTGGTTAAGAGAATCCCAAATGGCCTTTGCTGATGTACACTCTGCAACCTTCTGGAAAATATCATCTGACATTGTTTGTGCCAGAATGTTCATTGCTTTAACATCTGCAACCTTTGCTTTCTTCTATGCCTCATTCCACTAAGGAGGTGTAACTGCACTGGTGCTTGTAGATGTTGTTGCAGAAGGAGGAGGTGTTGGCACCTCAGCTGGTGACGCACTCTCATCAGAGCGCTGGGGCTCAGATTGCCTAGCACCACTACGAGTCACCTATTTGTGGAAAAGACACACATCAGCGACAATACGAAAGCAATAACAACAAAGTATGAACGCGTAGATTCCTCAAACAAGTGTATTTGTATTTCTTAGTGGATATTCCAGAGTTCACTAGCGTTACAACGGTTCATATAGACACGTGCTCGCCACCCCACAAAAGAATTCGACCATGAATTCGAAAGAGGAAGATCGAGACAAACTGATACCAAAATGTAACGACTCCACCCATTAAATAACATATAATAGTAGGTCCGGACGGGGCCCCACACTATATGCTACCAACAGACAGTGAGGTCACAGGATAATACCATCATCGCATCCTAACACAGAGCATGCTAGCGGAATAGATACACAATAAGCTGAACTCATAGCAGGAATATCCACTAGATATATATAAACCAATGTTATATACAACCACTCAAACGATGGGATAGCAAATACTACAGTTTGGCCTTAAGGCCTTACAGTTCCTCTTTAAACAGTATGGATTACAGACATCTGCGCGTAGGCCAGCCATACATGAATAAAAGAAAATACAAAAGCTAGCCTTCAAGGGCTAGCAGCAACAGCAAGAGCGGCAACAGCAGCATCAGGGGCATCAACCCTTCATTTTCCGCTCGGCTCTCCAGCACCTATACAGGGACAATCCACCCAGAAGGTGGTAAATAAAAAAAACAAGGAAACGGTCAGCATTCAGCTGACCAATTTATAATAATCCTACCCCTTTCCCGGGGCAAAGGCATTCCTTCCCTACAGAGCAATACAACAATTGACAGATAATATACATATTGTGCTCTCACGCACAAGCAATCCATCACAACTGCCGGACACCTGGCTCAACGATCTGTGCTCTCAGGCACACTTTTTGGTACACCGGTGAACCTGGATCAACACCATTGAGCATTTAGTCTTAATGGCGCGCAGGCCTAAGACTCTCATTATGCTACTGACGAAAGCCCAATGCCTGGCACTTCCTTGTATAGCCAACATAATGCAGGTACAGATCAACCACCCCCCGTTGCTCAAAATCGCCTTGCCATCACCAAGCACATCGTACTTGCGGCTATAATAAAAGGCGCGGGTCGGCTTCACCTTTCCTATTCGGCACGAGGCCTTTTAGAGCTCGCAGCTCCAAATCGCCATAACGTCCGCCAAGGACTGGCGTCACAATAGCCATACTATCCAACTAGGACTGGATTCATCGTCCATCAAGGACTGGATACATCGTAGCCACAGCACAAACAACACAAGGGCATTTTCCTGGAGTTCCACATTCCAGTACTTCCTGCTACTCCCCTTCACAGGCATAACCCAACGACCTAACTAACTATACGAGTATACGCGGAGTCTTCTCCGGTGCGTAAATGCAACATCACCAATCCAGACAAACATGTCTAGAAGGGCTTCACACAACATGCATATCCCGTACTGCACTTATCCGGGTCTATATGCAGACTCAATAGGGGATAGCAACGATAAACCCACCGGAATCACTCACTCATTCCGCCTTTTGGTGGAGAGGATTCCTTACTCCTGCATAAAGAAGGATTTCACATGTCCAAGAAGGAAGATCGTTACACTTGACGATCTCTTGGGAGCCATTGAAAATATGGCCGGTTGGAAAGCACCGCAGCAGCTTTGCTTCCACTAAACTAGCCTCGGATCTCGAATCGGACTGCGGGAGCACCACCAAAGCCTTGCTCTTCTCCTCATTCTCCTTACTCCAAGCTCTCTCTTTTTCTCTCTTGATAAGAATGAGAGAAGTGGCTAACACTCAGCCTTATCACTGCAGGCAAGGACATGGGCCATTGGATCCAAATAGAAATAATTGGATGGCCAAGATCTGCCCAAAATTCCAAATTTGACTTGACACGGCCTATGACTCGCCCATGTCCCTGGTCATGTCCCCCAAACGGTGTACTAACCAACTCAAATTGAACCAGAACATGGGCTCCACGCACCCTTATCATAGGGCAGACACGCCCGTGTCAACTTTAACACGGCCGTGTGACTGGCCGTGTCACCCTTTGTAACACAAGCCCAAATCACCCGAGAAGCACACGACTAAGGCACATGTCCGTGTCCATGGCCGTGTGCCCAACACGCCCCTGTGACACGCCTGTGCCACAGGACGTGTTCCACACTCAAAGCCACTCAACTCCATTCCTCTCAGCGCCACTCAACGCCACTCGGTATTCACCCGAGCAGGACACGCCCTGGGACACGCCCGTGTCCAAGGCCATGTCGCCTCTCGACGATCAGTTCTCGAGAACTAGAGTCGACGCCTATAGAAAAGGACACGCCCGTATCCCAGGCCGTGTGCACTGGACACGCCCTAGGACACGCCCGTGTCCCAGGCCGTGTCACCCAGCCCGACTCCATCTTAAGATTTTTTGGGTGTTACAATCCTCCCCCCTTAAGATAAATTTCGTCCCGAAATTTGTACTCAGCAAATAAACAGGAATCACAAAGCTATAACGTTAAAAGAGCTGTTATAACAAAATGTACACGGTCAACAGTTTATACAAAAAGTTCGAGAAACTCAACTCGCATGGTCTGCTCACGCTCCAATGTTTGCTCCTCACGACCACAATTGTCCCACCAGACTTTGACCATCCCTATTATCTTGTTCCGTAACTGTTTCTCGGCTCGATCCTCGATCTGAATGGGTATAACCTTCGTCGTTAGCCCATAATCGACCAGTACACGATCATTCTCAACTATTTGAGCTGGATCCTTGACGGCTTTGCGAAGTACTGAGATGTGGAAGACATCATGCAATCCACTCAACTCTGCTGAAAGCGCTAGCCGATAAGCAGCTTCCCCGACTCGCTCCACCACTTCAAATGGACTAAGGTATCTGGGACTTAGCTTTTTTAACCGCCGAATCCGAGATACGCTTTTGAAGGGTTTGATCTTCAAATAGACCCAATCGCCCACCGCGAACTCCACGTTCCAATGCTTGGCACTATAGTACTTTGCTTGTCGATCTTGGGCTATCAATAGCCTCTCCTGAATAAAGCATATTATCGAGGTAGCTTCTTCGACTTCCTTTTGCCCATTTATCTTGGATTCACCTACCTCTTGCCCAAGCTAATGGTGTACGACATTTACGACCATATAGAGCCTCAAACGGTGCCATACCGATGCTCGCTTGGTAGCTGTTATTATAGGCAAATTCAACCAAATAAATGTACTCTTCCCATTTCTTACCGAAATCTAGGGCGCACATACGAAGCATATCTTCCATCGTCCTGTTGGTTCGCTCAGTCTGGCCATCCGTTTGGGGATGAAAGACCATACTGAATGCTAATTTTGTGCCCAACATTTGATGAACTAGCCTCCAATCAGTTGAGGTGAATCGCCCATCACGATCACTAATAATACTCTGAGGAACACCATGCAGTCGAACAATCTGTTCTACATAGAGCTTAGCCAAGGCTTTCACTGAATCATCTCTCTTGTTTGGAAGGAAGTGAGCCACTTTTGTCAACCGGTCTATAATCACCCAGATAGAGTCATGACCGCGTTGAGATCTCGGCAACCCGTGCACGAAATCCATTGAAATAACATCAAACTTCCACTCCGGAATCGGTAACGACTTCAGGAAACCACCAGGCTTCTAACATTCTGCTTTTACCAAAGCACAAGTGTGACATTCTTCTACATAACATGCTATGTCTTTCTTTAGTCCTGGCCACAAGAACAACTTTTTCATGTCTCTGTACATTTTTGTGCTCCCAGGGTGAATTGAGTACTTGGCAAAATGTGCTTCGTACATCAACTCTTCTCTCAACTTTCCCGTACTTGGGATGCTCAATCGACCATCTTTTTGCAACAATCCATCATCCCAGGAGAATTGGTCACCAGGACATCCTTTGCATAGCGTTGGAGACTTTCATCAAGCTCCGTGGCTCGCCGAACTCTGTCCACAAGGTCATATTGTACCTCCGTCCAGTTCAAGTACGCGTCGGCCGTAGCATCCTTATCAACACAAGATATCTCTAATGCTTCCATCTCCTGGATTAGCCGCACATCATGCCTCTGCAACCAATTTTCTCTTACCGACAACCTATGACTCAAAGCATCAGCGACCACATTTCCCTTCCCGGGAGTATAGTGAATATTAAAAGTGTAGTCCCCAAGGAACTCCATCCACCTCCGTTGTCGCATATTAAGATCCTTCTGATCTAACAAATACTTTAGTCTCTTGTGATCTATATAGATATCTACTTTAACGCAATAAAGATAGTGCCGCCATAACTTTAGCGCAAAGATTATCGCCGCCAACTCTAAATCGTGGATGGGGTAGTTCGTTCATGCACCTTTAGCTGGCGTGAGCCATAAGCAATCACTTAACCAAATTACAGAAGAACGCAGCCTAAGCCCCTCCCTGAAGCATCAATGTAGATCTCATAGCTGTCTGTACCACATGGCGATGTCAAAACAGGCGCCGTGGTCAAACAACTCTTCAGCTCTTCAAAAGCTCACGCGCACTCCGGTGTCCAAACAAACTTATGATCTTTTATCGTCAACGTGGTCAGAGGTAAAGCAATCCGTGAGAAGTTTTCTACAAACCGTCTATAGTAGCCTGCAAGGCCAAGAAGGCTTCTAACTTCGTCCACTGAATACATCACTGGCCAATCTCGTATGACACTTATCTTTGCTGAATCTACTGCTATGCCCTCTCCACTTACCATATGGCCCAGAAAAGCCATTGACGATCGCCAGAACTCACACTTTGAGAACTTGACATACAGCTTATTCCTCCACAGGGTATGCAACACCAACCGCAAATGGTTTGCATGATAATCTCCCTACTGAGAGTACACAAGAATATCATGAATAAACACAATTATGAATAAATCCAAGTACTCTTGGAACGTCCGGTGCATTAGATCCATGAATACCGAATGCGCATTACATAAGCCAAATGACATCACCACGAATTCATAATGACCATAGCGTGTCCCAAATGCTGTCTTAGGAATATTTCCTTCCCGAATCCGCAATTGATAATATCTCGATTTCAAATCCAACTTTGAATAGACGGTTGACCCCGCTAGCTGATCAAATAGGTCATCGATCCGTGGAATCAGATATTTGTTCTTTTCCATCAGCTTATTCAATTCGCGGTAGTCAATACACAAACGCAAACTACCGTCTTTCTTTTTCACAAATAGAACAGGCGCGCTGCAAGGTGACATACTTGGGCATATGTATCCCTTCTCTAACAATTCTTGCAATTAGACTTTAAGTTCAGCCATTTCCTTTGGCACAATGCGATATGGTGAGCGGGCCAAAGGTTTTGCACCTGGCACCAACTCAATCGCGAAGTCAATCTCCCGCTAGGGCGGTAACCCAGGAAGATTCTTAGGAAATACATCTGCAAACTCCGAAATAATCGGAACTTCACTTACACTGGCCTTTTGCTTAACGGCCTGAATAAGCGTGAAGAATAACTCCACGCCCGTCCGAACAGCACTGACAACTTGGAGTGCAGACAACAAGGTCCCGCCTACTCCTCGCATACCAGCAAACTTCGTCTCAATTTCGGTATTCTGGCCCAGTGTGATCTCCTTGGAGTGCAATCAATCAAGACACGCTGCTCCGAGATCCAGTCCATGCCAAAGATCACATCAAACTCTGATAGCGGCAGCACGGATGCTCTCAATCCAAAATCTCGATTTCCTATATGCACATCCACATCGCAAGTCCTATCCGATAGCATGATACACCCATTCTGTAGTAGCACCTTTACACCATCTGTCATCACATGACTCGGTACTCTAACTTGAGTTACGAAGTCCTTAGATAGAAAAGAATGCGAAGCACCCGTATCAAACAGGGCTCTCGCCGGATTGTTCCAAATCATGACAAAGCTTGTAGCACACACATCATGCACAAGCTACATTCAAAATATGCAATCAATACAACAATCATTAACTTAACTCATACCTGTGACGATGTCACTTTGCTTGATAGCCTCTAGTTGGCCAAGATTGTAGACTCTGGGCTGCGCCTGCGATGCAGAGGAATCAACCACTGCTTTGCCCTTCTCAGCATAAGACACACCCATATTCTTTTATCCTTTGGGTTGAGCAACCCGACAATTAAGGGCTAAATGCCCCACTTTGCCACAGGTAAAGCATGCACGAGAGTCCGGCCTCGACGTTGCTCCCGATGTAACCGTCCCAAAAGTTTGCCCCGAAGGCTTGGACCTCTTGCCCCACTTCTTCTGGTAATACGATTTGCCAGAGCGGGGTGCTTTGAACTCGGGCTTTGCCAAAGGCAAGTCCTTCCTGCCTTGCACCCGCTTCATGTCCTTTTCCAGCGCACCCGCCGTATCAACTAAAGCCTGAAATCCCTGGTTCACCGAACTAGAAAGCAGGAACCTCAACTCGTCCCGCAATCCTTCAAAGAACCGATTTGTTTTTCTTTGTTCATCGGCGAAGATTGTTCCTGCATACCGTCTCAATCTTGTAAATTCATGTAGGTACGCATCAACGCTAGTCTCTCCTTGCATTAGCCGCTGGAACTCGTTCTCCATAGCAATGCGTTGTGCCGTTTGAAGATGTTTAGCCAAAAACATACGAGAGAACTCCTCAATCGATACTTGAGTCAATTGCCTGCCCGCCAAATGGTGTAACTCAACCTCGTCCCACCATAACCTCGCCTCTCCTTCAGACAAGAAGGTGGCCAAAGTGACCTTTTGAGTTTCCTCCATCCTGATCGCCGTCAAAATACATTTGACTCGCGATAACCAGTCCTCTGCCTGCATTGGGGATCCCAGTCCTGTGAACATAGATGAATCGAAGCTCATGAATTTCTTCAATTTTCGTTCAGCTGCTCGCGGATCCATCGCCTCAACCTGTTCGGGTCGGACACAAACATGATCTGACACAACTGCCGGCAGGCGGTCGGCCGAATCATCGCAAATAGAGCCTCAACAACTAATCAAACCGTTTCCATAGATTGAGGAGGTGTTGGCACCTCAGCTGGTGCCGCACTCTCATCAGAGCGCTGGGGCTCAGATTGCCCAGCACCACTACGAGTCACCTATGGGTGGACAAGACACACATTAACAGCAATACGCAAGCAATAACAACAAAGTAGGAACACACAGATTCCTCAAACAAGTGTATTTGCATTTCTTAGTGGATATTTCAGAGTTCACTAGCATTACAGCGGTTCGCACAGACACGTGCTCGCCACCCCCACAAAATAATTTTACAACGAATTCGAAAGAGGAAGACCGAGACAAGCTGATACCAAAATGTAATGACTCCACCAGTTAAATAACATATAATAGAAGGTCCGGCCGGGACCCCACACTATATGATACGAACAGACGGTGAGGTCACAGGATAATACCATCTACGCATCCTAACACAGAGCATACTAGCAGAATAGATACACAATAAGCTGAACTCATAGTAGGAATATCCACTAGATATATATAAACCAACATTATATACAACCACTCAAACGATGGGATAACAAATACTACAGTTTGGCCTTAAGGCCTTACAGTTCCTCTTTAAACAGTATGGATTACAGACATTGGCGCGCAGGCCGGCCATACATGAATAAAAGAAAATACAAAAGCTATCCTTCAAGGTTTAGCAGCAACAGCAAGAGCGACAACAGAAGAAGCAGGGGCATCAGCCCTTCATTTTCCGCTCGGCTCTCTAGGACCTGCACAGGGAAAATCCACCCAGAAGGTGGCAAACAAGGCAAACAAGGCAACGGTCAGCATTCAGCTGACCAATTTATAACAATCCTACCCCTTTCCCGGGGTAGAGGCATTCCTTCCCTACAGAGTAATACAGCAAGACAGATAATATACATATTGTGCTCTCACGCACAAGCGATCCATCACAACCACCGGCCACCCGACCCGACAATCTGTGCTCTCAGGCACACTTTTGGGTACACCGACGAATCGGGATCAACACCATTGAGCATTTAGTCTTAATGGCGCGCAGGCCTAAGACTCTCATTATGCTACTGACGAAAGTCCAATGCCTTGGCACTTCCTTGTACAACCAACATTATGCAGGTACAGATCAACCACCCCCTCGTTGCTCAAAATCGCTTTGCCATCACCAAGCACATCGTACTTGCGGCTATAATAAAAGGCGCGGGTCGGCTTCACCTTTCCTGTTCGGCACGAGGCCTTTTAGAGATCGCAGCTCCCAATCGACATAACGTCCGCCAAGGACTGGCGTCACAATAGCCACACTATCTAACTAGAACTGGCTTCATCGTCCATCAAGGACTGGCTACATCGTATCTATAGCATAAACAGCACAAGGGCATTTTTCTGTAGTTCCACATTCCAGTACTTCCTACTACTCCCCTTCACAGGCATAACCCAACGACCCTACTAACTACACGAGTATACGCAGAGTCTTCTCCGGTGCGTAAATGCAACATCACCAATCCAGACCAACATGTCTAGTTGGGCTTCACACAGCATGCCTATCCCATACTACACTTTTCCGGGTCTATATGCAGACTCATCAGGGGATAGCAACTATCAACCCACCGGAATCACTCACTCATTCCACCTTTTGGTGGAGAGGATTCCTTACTCATGCATAAAGAAGGACTTCACATGTCCAAGAAGTAAGATCATTACCCTTGATGATCTCTTGGGAGCCATCAAAAATCTGGCTGGTTGGAAAGCACTGCAGTAGCTTTGCCTCCACTAAACTAGCCTCGGATCTCGAATCGGACCGCAGGAGCACCACCAAAGCCTTGCTCTTCTCCTCCTTCTCCTTCCTCCAAGCTCTCTCTTTTTATCTCTTGATAAGAATGAGAGAAGAGGCTAACACTCAGCCTTATCACTACAGGCAAGGACCTGGGCCATTGGATCCAAATAGAAATAATTTGATGGCCAAGATATTCCCAGAATTCCAAATTTGACTTGACACGGCCTGTGACACACCCGTGTCCCAGGACGTGTCCCCCAAGCAGTGTATGAACTGACTCAAATTGAACCAGAACACGGGCTCCACACGCCCGTATCACAGGGCCAGAATACGGGCTCCACACGCCCGTGTCACAGGGCAGACACACCCATGTCAACTTTGACACGACCGTGTGACTGGCCGTGTCACCCTTTGTAACACAAGTCTAAATCATCCGATAAGCACACGGCTAAGGCACACGCCCGTATCCATGGCCGTGTAACCAATACGCCCATGTGACACGCCCGTGTCACAGGCCGTGTTCCACACTCAACGCCACTTAACGCCATTCCTCTCAGCTCCACTCAACGTCACTCGGTATTCACCCGAGCAGGACACGCCCTGGGACACGCCCGTGTCCAAGGCTGTGCCGCCTCTCGATGATAAGTTCTCTAGAACTAGAGTCGACGCCTACAAAAAAGGCTTTCAATAAGGCCGAGGAGCGGAGTTGAACGAGATTCGCGAACATGCCCTGGGAAATGCCCATGTCCCAGGCCGTGTGCACTGGACACGCTTTGGGACACGCCCGTGTCCCAGGCCGTGTCACCCAGCCTGACTCCATCTTAATATTTTTGGTGTGTTACAGGGGACCTGTCAAAATGAATTGTATATATCTTCATCAACTGAATTTATATTGTTGGGCATTGCATCCACAATAACCCAGATTTGCATGAAGTCACCCTTGAACTAAGATGAATTAAGTTGTATTTTACATCTTGTTTAAGTTATGTGTTTGTAGATCATAATTACTAAGTGTAGATAAATGTCAGTCTACAGTGGGTCATGAACACAGGACCATATAGTGTAATCCCTCACTGTGTGATCCAAGGTGTTGACTCAGGTGTAGCCTCTCTATTAGGATACACTTCATATTCAAACACTTGTACCATGGAATGAAGATTGGACCCTTGAAGAGAAGAAAAAGTTTCTTTCTAAAATATTCAAAAATTTTCTAAGTCCACTTCTTAAGAAGTCCTTTCAGCTCTCGAGAAGTAGAGTTAGAAGTTCTCGAGAAATAGGAGTTTAGCTCTCGAGAAGTTTAGTTGTTTCAGTTCAAGAAAATTTTTCTAAGTATGACTCTCGAGAAGTATCTCTTAGTTCTCGAGAAGTCCTTTCAGTTCTCGAGAAGCTCGGCTCTTAGTTCTCGAGAAGCTCGGCTCTTAGTTCTCGAGAAGTCCCAGATTAGTTCTCGGGAAGTTCAGAAAGTTTCTAGAAATTCTTTCTAAGTCTTAGTTCTCAAGAAGTCCAGATTAGTTCTCGAGAAGTCCAGATTAGTTCTCGAGAAGTCCTCAGTTCTAGAGAAACTCAGCCTCATAGTTCTCGAGAAGTCAGGCTATAGTTCTCGAGAAGTCCATATTGTTTTTGAGAAGTATTGATCCTGAAGTCTCGAAAACTAAGTTCAATTCCAGACAGTTCTATTCTCGAGAGCTAATGCTACTTCTCGAGAATTGCAGACTAAATTTTTTTGAAATTTGTTTAAGTCAAGATCGGCCGGATTTTTGAATGACTTGACGTGATTGGTCCACGTGTCGTCATTAATGTCTTTTCTAACCGTTGGGAGTAATCCTATATAAGGTCTTTTCAGTAATACCTAACCCTAATCGTAATCTTTTGTAAGAAGCGGCTGTTCGTTCACGCGAAATCCTTTTTGTTGGCCATTTCTAATTTCAGATCCCTGAAGCCGCCGCCGCTCACGTTCAGATCAACTCTTCTATTGTCGATCAAGAAGACTTGCTGTTCAAGGATTCTCATCTTCTCCTTGATCGAGTTTGTCAAAGATTTCTTGGATTAGATCTACTCATCTTCTTCAACATTTCTGAAAGAGCCGCAAAGTTCAAGAAGAAGATTCAGATATTCACTTTTCCAGATCTGAGATATTTTTTCTGTTTGTAATTCAAAATTTCTTTACTATTATTGTAGGAGATTTTCTCCGAGTGTAGGAGCGTTGTTCTTCGAGTTTGTAGGAAGTTTTTATCTTCCGAGCGTAGATCCTTTTGGATCGAGTTTGTAGGAACTTGGTTCCGAGGCATATGATTGTTTTCAATCCGAGATAGTGGAGTAGCCGAGTCTAGTGATTTGCTAGATCGGTGAGGTAAAGTGGACGTACCCAAGATTGGGGAACCATTATAAATCTTCTTGTTTTTTTGTGATTGCTTGATTTCTTGTACTAGTTCGCTAAAATTTTTATTCTGCAAATAGACGCACGATTCACCTATTCACCCCCCTCTAGGTGATTTAGGTTAAAAACTTCACACTTTCAATTGGTATTAGAGGGAGGTTGATCATTAAAAGGTTAACACCTTGATCAATTTCCTCTCGAAAGTTGTCATTTGGTTATTCAAGCAATGAACAAGGTCAAAGATTTTGCCAAGCTTCCCCTGTGCACAAAGAACAACTTTTCCATGTGGAAAGAGAGAATTAAATTTTTCATGGAAGCTGTGGATCCCCGGATCTTCATGATTATTGAAGAAGGTCCCTACGTTCCTATGACTATCTCCACTATAAATCCAACCAAGAAAGTTCCTAAGAAATTGATGGATCTGGATAAGGACGAGATTGCACTTGTCTCGTTGGACAAGAAAGCTAAAAATATCATAGCAAGTGCAGTCGATGACTCGATGCTGCAGAATCTGATTCACTGCCAATCGGCTAAGGAGATGTGATAGTCCCTAGTTACTTTGATGAAAGGTATTGAAGAAGTGAGGGATGATAGAAGGTCCCTATTGAACCAGAAATATGAAGCATTCAGGCAAGGGTCAAAGGAGACCATTGCAGATACCTTTGAGAATTTCTTCAAGATAGTAAATGGCCTAAGAGTGTATGGACGAGTCTTCACCAATGGAGAGATGAATGATAAGTTTCTGAGGTCTCTCACAAAGGAATGGGACAACAAAGTTTGTGCCATCCGTGAGTTTGGCAGACTAGCTGAGACAGACCGACATAATCTATTTGGCAAGCTAATGTCCTATGAACTGTAGATCAACTCCAGAAAAGCTGAAGAAGAGAAAAGTCGCTTCTCCTCAAAAGAGAAGTCGGTTGCATTAAAGGCTGACAGTTCAAGGAAGGGCAAAGCTGCCTCACCATCACCAGCTCAAGAATTAAGTGAAGAGGAAAGCTCCGAGCCAAGCACCTCAGGCTCAGAACTATCTGAAGGAGAGCTCTCTTTGCTCTCTCGACAGTTCAGTAAATTCTTGAACAAGAAGAAGCAGTGGAGAGGCAAGGATACCTCATACAGAAGATCACGACACGACGGTGATCAGCGAAAGAAATGCTCAGGTAGCCATGAAAGGTATAACTCTAAATAGAACAAACCGATTTCTACTGACATCATTTGCTACTATTGCAACAAACAAGGTCACGTCATAGCTAACTGCCCCCACAAGAAAAAGGAGGGTGGCAGAAGAGAGGAAAAGAAGTCCTCATACCACAAGAAGAGGATAGAGAAGAGCCTGTTGGCCAAGAAGGGCAAAACTCCCAGCGACTCCAACTCATCCGAGTCGAGTGAAGAAGAGGAAGCCTACTTTGGGCTCATGGCTCAAGCAGATGACGAACAAGAGCCCCTGTTTACTGGGGAGGTAAAATCTCACACTCCTCTTTCTGAATCTGAAAGTTCTGAGCATGAACATAAGGACAGCTCTTCTGACGATGAGTCAGAACTTATGGCCCAGTACAAGGAGTTGATCATGACTTACGACAAATGTCACCGAGTCGTGAAAACTCAAGCAAAAGAGATTAAGTCTATAAAGGCTATTGAGTGCAGCTTGAGAGAAGAAGTCGCCAAGACTAACACTCTTCAAGAGAACTTCAATCTTGCTATTGAAGAATACAATCAAGCTCTTAAGCACCTCGACCTTAAAGAGGAAATCATTAAAGAGTTGAAATAACAACTCGAGGCTCAGAAGAAACTCGTTGAAAGTTTCTCTAAGCCTAAGAAAGTTCTTCCACTCATTGCATAATTCTCAGCTAAGGCCCAAGGAGCTGGACTAGGCCATGTTGATGCTCCTAATAAATCTTCTAGGAGAAATAAGGCTCAACGGAAGAATAAGGCCGCCAAGAAAGCCTTGGCCAAAGAAAAGGGGAAAGCCCCTCTAGATCAGACTGTCTTTAAGAAAGTTTTCTTTCCAACAAATAAGTTTGATCTGGACTCGTCCTATGGTCACTTGACCAGGCCTACTTATATAGAGCCAAAGTCTCGGTACCAAGGATGGACTCGCCCTCGAAACTTTGGTGAGAGTGTCTTTAAGGCACCTTATGAAGAAGTGATTCTTCAGGGCTATGGTCCTTATAATCATGACCACAACTTCAAGAAAGCACCTAAAGTAAAGCCTGTTGGGGAAAGGCCTCCGAAGGAGAAGAAATCATGTGAATGTCATCATCATGAATCCTCCTCCTCCAAGGATGCTACCCCTGCTAGACCACCATCTCAAAAGGTCAAGTAGGAGTACGTAAGACAAAGATACATCAGGTTTGACTGTTGGTGTTGTGGCAAAATTGGTCATTTTGCCATCGATTGTTGGTTTAATACAAGGAAGGTCACTACTCCTCAAGTTGGCAACATGAGATTGACCACTATAAATGCTAATCTTCGTAGGGGGAGGGTTCTATCCCGAGACCAAGGACCCAAACATGTTTGTGTTCCTAAGGAAAAGTGATTATGAATGCAGGTATGTCCAAAGGCTACCAAAATGCCAATCTGGTACTTAGACAGTGGATGCTCTCGGCACATGACCGGGACAAGAAGCCTACTCCAGAATTTCACTTCAGTCTACAACGTACCAAAGGTCATCTTTGGAGGTTCAGACCGAGGGATAACTAAAGGCTACAGTATGATCACTAATGGTAGTGTATCCTTTTCGGATGTAGCTTATGTGGAGGGATTGGAACACAATCTCATAATCATAAGTCAACTATGCGACAAAGGATACATAGTTGAGTTCCATACTGACAAGTGCTTGATAAAGTCTGTTGACAATATGGAAACAATTCTATCAGGCACTCGAAGCAGGAATATATTTTACTTAAATTTAATTTTTATAGACTCTTCTACACAAGTGTGTCTTTTGGCAAAAGATAGTGCGTCTCTTGGTGACCAATGGCACAAGAGGCTAGCACATATTAATTTTAAAACTATTAATAAATTACTCTCCCAGAACTTAGTACGTAATTCCCCAAATATCAAGCATGTCAAAGAGAGACCTTGTCATGCATGCGTAAAAGGCAAGCAAATAAGGGCTACCTTTAAAAGCATCATAGGAAAAAACTCTAATAGGTGTTTACACCTACTTCATTTGGACTTGTTCGGTCCACTACAAATTAGAAGCTTAGGAGGTAAGGATTATACGTTGGTAATTGTTGATGACTACTCATGCTTTGTGTGGGTGTTCTTTCTGAAACACAAGTCAGATACCTTCAATATCTTTACAAACTTTGTTAGGCAGATCTAGAATGAATACAATAGCACCATAGTCAAATCAGAAGTGACAATGAAACTTAATTAAAATCTGGGGCCAAGACAGAATTTTGTGAAAGCCTAGGTATCTTTCATGAGTTTTCCTCTCCTCGTACTCCACAGCAAAATGGAGTAGCCGAGAGAAGGAATAGAACACTCATAGAGGCCTGCAGAACTATGTTGAGTGATGCTTCACTACCAGAGTACTTCTGGGCTGAAGCCGTCAACACTGCATGCAACGTGCAAAATCGAGCCCTCATAAACAAGAATTATGATAAGTCACCTTATGAACTTCTAAAAGGCAGGAAACCAACAGTTTCTTATTTTAGAATTTTTGACTGTAAATGCTTCGTGCTTAACAATGGAAAGTATCAGACTACCAAGTTTAGTGAGAAAAGTTTTGAAGGTATTTTTGTAGGATATAGTAGCCATAGTAAGGCATACATGATTTTTAATAGAAAAACTCTAGTTGTAGAGGAATCCATACATGTTGTATTTGATGAGACGAGCTTACTGCAAAGCAAATTATCTAGTGTGCTTATTGAAGATGCAGGTACAAGGATTAAAGAGATTAGCTTGGATGATTCGACCAAAGGTAAAGATGAAAAGTTCATCAAGATCACCTCTCCAACCCCTATTGGAGAGGTAGGGGATCAAGATGAAAATATTGTCCAAGTTGATGAAGTCACTCCAGTGGATGAAAAAGTCCCAAATGCGAGGAATTTAGAGCTCAGACATCTGAAGGATCACCCAATGGACCAGATCATAGGAGATCCCCGGGATGGTGTCAGAACTCGTCGAGTTACAACTAACAAGAATTTATATTTAAGTTTTCTCTCACAGGTTGAACCAAATAAGTTTGAGGAAGCAAACTCAGACGCATCATGGATCTTCGCCATGGAAGAAGAGTTGAATCAGTTCAAGCGCTATAAAGTTTGGACGCTTGTTCCAAGACCCAAAGGTAAGAATGTCATCGGAACGAAATGGGTCTACAGGAACAAGTTGGACGAGAATGTGATAATATTCAAGAACAAAGCCAGACTCGTCGCCAAAGGATATCATCAAGAAGAAGGGATCGACTTCGACCAAACATACGCTCCAGTGGCAAGACTGGAGGCCATCAGACTGTTCCTAGCTTATGTTGCACTACAGGGGTTCACTGTCTATCAAATGGATGTGAAGTCCGCCTTCCTGAATGGTGACATAAAGGAAGAGGTGTACGTGGAACAGCCCCCAGGTTTCGTTGATCCTAACTTTCCTGAGTATATTTATTTTTTATCAAAAGTGCTGTACGGTTTGAAACAAGCTCCTCGTGCTTGGTACGAAATGCTATCTACCTTTCTTCCTGAGAACAAGTTCACAAGGGGAAAGATAGATAAGACATTATTTCTTAGGAAAATTAATGGCAAGATTTTGCAAGTGCAAATCTATGTCGACGACATTATTTTTGGCTCTACAGACGACAACCTCTGCAAAAAGTTCTCTAAACTTATGCAAGGGAAGTTTGAAATGATTAGTATGGGAGAGCTGAAGTATTTCTTAGGACTTCCGGTGAAACAATCTGAAGATGGAATTTTCATCTCACAGACGAAGTTCACCAATGAGTTGATTAAGAAATACAGAATGGAGAGTACAACCTTTATGAGGACTCTAATGGCCTCAGCTATGTATCTGGACAAGGATGAGAAAGGGAAACCTTTTGATGAAACCAAATATAGAAGCATAGTTGGATCCTTGCTCTACCTTACTGCCAGTAGACCAGACATAATGTTCTCTACATGTGTCTGTACTAGATTCCAAGTGAACTGTAAGGAATCTCACTATGCTGCTGCAAAGAAGATTTTGAGATATCTTAAAGGTACACCGAATCTTTGCTTATGGTACCCAAGAAGTAATGACAATGAACTAATTGGTTTTTCAGATGCAGACTTTGCAGGTAGTAAAGATGACAGGAAAAGCACTTCCGGGACATGTCAGTTCCGTGGAAGAAGGCTTATCTCATTGAGCAGCAAAAGGCAAAATTGTGTCGCAATCTCAACGGCCGAGTCAGAATACATTTCTACCGGTAGTTATTGTGCATAGTTACTTTGGCTCAAGAATCAGCTAGAAGATTACAATATGAAGGTCAAAGACATTCCATTGTTTTGCGACTCATCCAGTGCGATCGCAATCGAAAACAACCCAGTCTCGCACAGCCGGACAAAGCACATCGAGCTCAGATTTCATTTCATCCGGGAGCATGTGGAGTAAAGGGATGTGGATCTGCAGTACGTGCCAACAGATCGGCAAGTTGTAGATATTTTCACGAAGCCGCTGGACGAGACCAAGTTCAATTTCTTTAAAACTGAACTTGGGATGCTGAACGAAGAAGGATAAGTCACATGAAATCAGTTCAAAGCTAAATAATCGAGGATACCTCAAACAGGTCAGAAATTTCACAAGAGTAAAGTACTAGTTCTCGAGAACTCTGTCTACTTCTCAAAAAGTAACATATTCACTCTCGAAAACTCAGACTCCTTCTCGAGAACTTAACTTATCTATCGAAAAGTTTTCTCAGTTCTCGATAACTTTGAATTATCTCTCGAAAATTCACTTCCGTTCTCGAGAACCAGTATATTACTTCTCGAGAAGTCCCCTGGCAGTTCTCGAGAACTATACCTGACTTCTCGAGAAATGCTCATTGCCTTTTCTAATTCTAATTAATTTCTTCTATTTAGAAAACCCAGTGATTTAAGCCCTAATCCTAGATTAATTAGACACTTAATTGACATTACTGGGATTATATATATAATACTTTAGAAATCCTAAATCAACCGACATTTCAAATCTTCTCGAAAACTCTTCGCCTTCCGCTGATAGACAGCGTCGTCGCAGCCATCGTCCCACACTCCGTCCGCCCCTACCGATAGCATCCATGGCGCACAGTTCAAAGATAGGAATAGGCAGTGAACTAGTCGTCAAAGGAATTGCAGACATTTCAGATGATTTCCTAAACTTACTTCTTCTCCTGGACATGGCCGGACTGATGTTCGTTCTATTAGAGCCCTGCCGGATTGTTTTTCCAGATGTCGAAGAATTCTTCAGAAATGCAAAAGTAAGGAGGAATAGTACGATTTTGAAAACTACAGTGAAAGGGATCAAAATCAAGTTAGATAAAAACAAAGTTTCAAAGCTTCTGAAGATGCCCATTGTGAATGAAGAAGATGACCTAACTCTGGAAGATTATGACAGGACTTACTCCTTCTATGGATTTTCTAAGAAATTCAACTCCTTATGGAGAAATCTTTTCAATGATGTAGGAAAACTTCTGGCAGACATTATTGGAAAAATCTTATGGTGTAAAACAAGGTCAATTAGTTTCATTACAAATGATCTATTTGGAGTAATTACAGCTGTGATCTGTAGAAAGAAATTTCAATTTGGCATGATGGTATTTGACATGATTAGGGACAGCATTCAGGATGCCAAATTTGCAAGGATAATCTCTTTATTGCTGAGTGAGATTGATCCAGTTACTTTCAAACTTTCCAAAGGTACTCCAGTTCACCACTTGAAAAAGATCACATTGGCTTCCATCCAGAGATGGGAACTCAAGCTGAAAAATCCAAAGTAGTTAGCTAAAGAAATTGCAGCTTCTGCCTCTGAGGTCAGGACCCCATCTCCCTCCTATCATCATGTTGCTTAACTATCTGGTGCAGTAACTCAGGGGGAGCCTGCAGCCTCTGTTTCTGTTGTCAGATCTCCTCCTCCCTCTCTAGCAAGATCAGCAAGCAGATCTCCAATCAGAAGTCATATTAGCTCTCCAGCAAAGTCCCCAGTTGCATTCTCTCCAGAAGATACCATTCCAGATGCTCAAGTCCAAGAAACCCTCCAAAACACTGCAGAAGACATTGACAGAATGGTGGAAGAAGTCACCTTAGATGTTCCTCCCCTCTTCAAGGAACCAGCTGAAGAACATCCAAAAGATCCTTCTCCAGCTTTCTCTCCTTCTCCTATCAGATTACCAGAATCTCCTCCTGCTCAATCCCCTTCTGCCAAGCAAGATATCCCTGAGACTGTTCTTCTTTCTGATGAAGATAGAATATCTCCTGAGCCTGCTGATATTCCCTTGAGGAAGTTAGATTTCTCCATCCCCACATTCATTGATCAGGCTGATATTACACCTGCTCAGACTACCAGAGCTGTAAGCTCAGTGATTCTTGAAGAGATACCTCTATGGAAAGCCCCTCCTCCTGCTACTATTACTGCTTCTACCTCTGCCTCTACCTCTGCTACTGCTGTTGCTACTGCTGCTACCCCTTCCAACACAGAACTTCTTATCCAGATAGGCCAAATGCTCTCAGATTAAAGGAAACACTTTGATGATTCTCTGAAAGTGATGCAAGACAAGGTGACTTACTTGGAAACAGAAATGAGTCGAGGATTTGCTGAGATCCAATACAACACTGACTCTCTAAAGAGCTTATTTCAGATTGGTGGCAAAGCCATAGATCACACTATTACTAGTGTTTGTCAAGTTATGGAATAATCTCTGACTCTTGCTAATAATCAGATTGAATTAGAAAAGAATGCTGAAAAATATGTGATGAAGGTTTGTGAGGAAGTTGGTACTTTCAAGGAAGAAGCCATAGAAAAACTCCTTGTAGAATTCAGAAAGGGGGAGAGTATAGTGAAAGAGCATGTAATCAAACTTGTGGATAAGTTTTCTACAGATACAAACTCTCTCTGGGCTGAGAAAATTTCTGAAATCAATAAGAATGTTTTAGCTCAAATCCAGTCAGTGAAGTTCTATACTTATGACACCATAGTTTGGATGCACAATCAGATTTTCCCTGACTTTAAGGCTGATCCCAATATTATTCCTCATCATCTGAATCCTCTGGTTGAAGGACAACCCAGTCAGGTGCCAACTCAAATGCAACAACCTCAAATGCCCTGCTTCTTTCCTAGGCATGAAGATCAAGACCCTCCTCCAGCCTCTTATGACCAGGTATGGGATGAAATTATTCCTCAGGATTTACCAAATATCAACACTTCTAATAAGATGAAATATGAAGAAGGGCCATCTGCCAGCAGAAGCATTCCCAAAGTTGATTCAGATAAAAGGAAAGAAAAAAAATTGCTGAAGTTTGGAGCCCCACCTCTAAGAGTTTAATTCTTGATACTCTTAAATTGGTGATGGACTATAATGAGGATAGAAATCTCCACTATAGCTCAGTTGAGTGGGAATTATATTAAAAGTCCATGACCAAAAGGAGGATATATGATAGGGAATATGGAAAGAAATAAAGCTCCTCCAAAGCCCCCAAGGTATTATCCCAAACCATTCAGCTATCGAAGAAGGCAGCAGGAAAAGAAGGACAGACAACCTGAGAGCAAAGGATGTACTTTTGTTGAGTTATTCTTGAGAATTTTGTTGAAATGGTTGTTGATTAAGAAATCTAAAACATTACTTATATGAAATTTCCAGTTTTGCATAATTGTGTTCAATTAATCTCTTTCTGTCTTAATTTAAATTTTCATTTCCAGTTCCTTCTTAATTGTCATTATTCACCTTAGTGTAGAGGGTTCTGACTTTTACAAATAAGGGGAGAATGTTGGACATTGCATCCACAATAACCCAGATTTGCATGAAGTCACCCTTGAACTAAGATGAATTAAGTTGTATTTGACATCTTGTTTAAGTTGTGTGTTTGCAGATCATCATTACTAAGTGTAGACCAATGTCAGTCTATAGTGGGTCATGAACACAGGACCATACAGTGTAATCCCTCACTGTGTGATCCAAGGTGTTGACTCATGTGTATCCTCTCTATTGGGATACACTTCATATTCAAACACTTGGACCATGGAATGAAGATTGGACCCTTGAAGAGAAAAAAAGTTTCTTTCTAAAATGTTCAAAAATTTTCTAAGTCCACTTCTCAAGAAGTCCTTTCAGCTCTCGAGAAGTAGAGTTAGAAGTTCTCGAGAAACAGGAGTTTAGCTCTCGAGAAGTTCAGTTGTTTCAGTTCAAGAAAATTTTTCTAAATGACTCTCGAGAAGTATCTCTTAGTTCTCGAGAAGTCCTTTCAGTTCTCAAGAAGCTCGGCTCTTAGTTCTCGAGAAGTCCTAGAGTAGTTCTCGGGAAGTTCAGAAAGTTTCAAGAAATTCTTTCTAAGCCTTAGTTCTCGAGAAATCCAGATTAGTTCTCGAGAAGTCCAGATTAGTTCTTGAGAAGTCCAGATTAGTTCTCGAGAAGTCCTCAGTTCTAGAGAAACTCAGCCTCATAGTTCTTGAGAAGTCAGGCTATAGTTCTCGAGAAGTCCATATTGTTTTCGAGAAGTATTGATCCTGAAGTCTCGAAAACTAAGTTCAATTCTAGACAGTTCAGTTCTCGAGAAATTCAATCAGTTCTCGAGAGCTAATGCTACTTCTCGAGAACTGCAGACTAAATTTTTTTGAAATTTGTTTAAGTCAAGATCGGCTGGATTTTTGAATGACTTGACGTGATTGGTCCATGTGTCATAATTAATGTCTTTTCTAACCATTAGGAGTAATCCTATATAAGGTCTTTTCAATAAGACCTAACCCTAACCATAATCTTTGGTAAGAAGCGGCTGTTCGTTCACGCGAAATCCTTCTCGTCGGCCATTTCTAAATTCAGATCCCTGAAGCCGCCGTCGCCGCTCACGTTCATATCGACTCTTCTATTGTCGATCAAAAAGACTTGTTGTTCAAGGATTCTCATCTTCTCCTTGATCGAGTTTGTCAAAGCTTTCTCGGATCAGATCTACTCATCTTCTTCAACATTTCTGAAAGAGCCGCAAAGTTCAAGAAGAAGATTCAGATATTCACTTTTCCAGATCTGAGAAATTTTTTCTGTTTGTAATTCAAAATTTCTTAACTATTATTGTAGGAGATTTTCTCCGAGTGCAGGAGAGTTTTTCTCCGAGTTTGTAGGAAGTTTTTATCTTCCAAGTGTAGATCCTTTTTGATCGAGTTTGTATGAACTTGGTTCTGAGGCGTAGGATTGTTTTCAATCTGAAGTAGTGGAGTAGCTGAGTCTAGTGATTTGCTAGATCGGTGAGGTAAAGTGGACGTACTCAAGATTGGGTAACCACTATAAATCTTCTTGTCTTTCCGAGATAGTGGATGTACCCAAGATTGGGTACCCAAGATTGGACGTACCCAAGATTGGGGAGATTGTTGTGATTACTAACAATATAAACAACAACATGAGCTTCTTTCTAAAAGTAATCTGTCATGTTTGTTTTAAGAAGATTTACTTCAAATCTTATAGATTTTATGTCCCGAGCCAGTTGATATTGCAGCTCCTTATTCCTTTTATCCACATACTTTTCAAGCTGTGTTCTTTGTTGGTCAAGCATAATTTGTAGTTGCACAAGAAAAGAACTTAAATCCAATTCTAGAGCAAGAGTTGTTCTAGACTGTATTGTGTTCTTGTAGCTTTTTCTCCTTTGTCTGACTTCCTCAATCTTCTTTTTCTTCAGCTGAGAGGCTTCCTCCCCCTGAGAGTCAGATGAACTGTTTGTTGAAACTGTTGGTGGTGTTTTATCTCTATTAGTGTTAGGAAGCATATTATCTCTCTCCCCCTCAACCCTTGCATCTTCTTAAGCAAAGGATAGGTCTTCCATTATGATATTATCCTGTTGACCTGGAGGGTCAGGAATGATCCTGTGGGAGAATGTCTTCTAACTCCCCATGAATGTCATCTTCTTTATCAAAATGAGTTTCTTCTTCAGTCTCCTTATAGACTGCATTTCTAGTTTCTTTATCTGTCATCTACAGATCCTGTGCAGTAGCATCAGCCAGTCCTTCTATTGTGTTCAGGTCAAGGATTACATCCATCACTGTTTTGTCAACAATTTCACTTTCTAAAGTTGGAAGCACATTGAGTTTTTCTTATTCAAAGTGTTCCTTCTCTGGAATTATCTCCCCCTGCATATGATCCAATGTTCCAGATGAGGGCCTGGTAGATTTCTAAGTAATTGCTTCTTGTTGTGTTTCAGAACTTGAACTTCCATGTTCACCTGAATCACTGGAAGACTCATCAACCACAACTACAGTCTTCTTCTTTTTCTCTTTCTTTGTGCTTGTTTTAGGTGCTTCCTTTGTCAATACTCTGTCCCCCCTTGATAGAATTCTCATATCCCTCCTTCTCATGTGGTTGATTTTTGATCCAATCTTAAGATTTAGATTGTCTGGTATGACCTGGACTAGGTATAAACTTAGAATACTGGCCATGTTTGGCTTCTTGATACTTTCTGCTATCTTCTCAAAGACTACTCTACTCCAGTCAGTCTTGAGTTTGAATATTACTCTTGTCATAAGCTCAAACATTTGAGCTGATATCCTTTCATGTGCTCCAGTTTTACACAACAACACCTTCCTAATAAGTTCTGACAGGAATTTCCCTTGGGAATTCATACCCTTCCTATTCAGGGTGCCTCGAACCTTAGTGACAGAAGCCAATCCACACCACACTAGTCCTTCAGCAGTCTTTGCGGTGTCTACTTCATCAACCTGCTCGATTCTTGGTATTTGTAAAACCTTTGCCAACCTCCTGGGTGTGATTTTAACTTTGGCACCATTCACTGTAGACTTAATCTTAGTTGAACTTGTATCCAGTGTTGCATTAGAGAAGAATTCTGTTACTTCTCTCTTCTAGATGTCCGTTGGTTCAGAAAGCAGATAATCTAACCCTGCTACTTTTATTAGGTCAATGACATTCTAGATTTCTACTTGTGCAGAGACGAATCCATTGCACGTCAGTTCATAACCCTCATTGATGTTATTGTCGATCTTGGGAGCCATTATAATGGAGAGAAAGTAAGGAAGAAGATATGTTGACTAATGGAATTCTAGGTCTCGACACTTAGTGATCAATTTCTTAGGATTTTAGGTAAGCGTAGACGACAACTTCATTCTCACCCTATTTATAATAGATGTCGCAGAAGCTGAAAAGGCGCGCGCTGCTAAAATTTTTCCAAGATTTAGGAAATGACCAAGTGTCAACACCAGTCTTGAGTCTCGACATAAGTTTGTCGAGATGTGTCGACACAATACAAAATAGGTCTGTCTAGATGTGTCGAATCTAGTCGACACAGGTTTTATGTCTCACTACACATATACCTTAGGGTCTTGACACCCGTATGTCTCGACACCTACTTTAGTGTCTCGATACTTAAAGTTATCCTGTGTCGACACACTTTCATGTGTCTCGACACATCACTATCTATAGTGTCGACACACTTTCTTGTGTCTCGACACTGACTATTCAAAGTTTTGTTTTCTTAAGTGTTGATTCTTGACACTTATGAAGTTTTCCCTTGAAATCTAAATTCGTAGACTTATTTACTAGCCAATCAGTTGTATATATATGCTATAATGGTTTTACTCAAGTTTAACATTCCAAGTTCAAATTTGAAGAAATTAAATTCTCTTCTTCTAAAGGCTTAGTAAAAATATCAGCAACTTGTTTACCTGTTGGAACAAATTCTAAGATATTATCTTCATTTTCTACATGTTCTCTAATAAAATGATATCTAATTTGAATGTTATTTGTTCTACTATGTGACACTATATTATTTGCAATAGAAATAGCATTAGTAGAATCACAGAATAAATGAATTTTATTTAGCTATAAGTTGTATTCTTGTAACTAGTGCTTAATCCAAAGCAATTGTGCACAACAACTACCTGTTGAAATGTACCCAGATTCAGCTGTGGATATTGCTACACATGTTTGCTTTTTGCTGCTCCATGACACCAGCCTCCTTCCAAGAAATTGACATGAGCCTGATGTGCTTTTCTTATCTTTCTTACATCCTGCATAATCTGCATCTGAAAAACCTGCTAGTTAAAAATCACTATTCCTGGGATACCATAGGCCAATATTAGGTGTGCCCTTTAGATATCTCAATATTCTTTTAACTGTTGCATAGTGAGATTCCTTAGGGCCTGCTTGATATCTGGCACAAACACATGTGGCATACATTATGTCTGGTCTACTGACTGTTAGATAGAGCAGTGATCCAACTATGCCCCTATACAAGGTGATATCAACTGGCTTCCCAGCACCATCCTTGTCTAAAGACATACTGGACCCCATGGGAGTCCTCATTGAAGTGGCAATTTCCATGCCATACTTCCTGATTGACTCCTTGGTGAATTAGACTGACTAATGAAAAGTCCATATAAAGTTTTCTTAACTTGGAGACCTTAGAAGAATTTGAGTTCACCCATGCTACTCATCTCAAACTTTCCTTGCATTAACTTAGAAAACTAAGTGCAAAGTGACTCATCAGTAGAACCAAATATAATGTCATCAACATATATTTGTACTAGGATCGTCTTGCCTTTGAATTCCCTTAGAAATACCATTTTGTCTATTTTCCTTCTTGAGAATTTATTCTCCAGAAGGAACTTAGACAGAGTCTCATACCAAGCCCTTGGGGCTTTTTTTAAACCATAAAGAGCTCTTAAAAGAAAATAAACACGAGTACGTCTAGTAGAATCAACAAAACCTGAGGGTTGCTCAACATAGACTCTTTCTTTAAGGTTACGATTTAGGAAGGCTGACTTCCCATCAATTTGGTAAACTTTGAAACTTTTGTAGGCTGCATATGCTAAGAAGAGTCTTACTGCCTCTAATCTAGCCACTGTTGCAAAAGTTTGATCAAATCTGTCCCCCCTTCTTGTCTATATCCCTTTGCAACCAATCTGGCTTTGTTTTTGACTATAAAACCATTCTCATCCAGTTTGTTTCTATATATCCATTTGGTTCCTATGATGTTACAGTCATCTGGTCTGGGAACCAGCTTCCAGATATTGCATCTCGTGAACTGGTTCAATTCTTCCTGCATTGCACTTATCCAAAATGGATCCACATTAGCTTCTTCAAATTTCTTTGGTTCTATTTGGGATAGAAAACTTGAGTACATCACAGTGTTGTGATGTTTGCTTCTTGTGGTCATACCCTGTGCAGCATCTCCTATAATCAATTCCCTTGGATGATCCCTTAGATGTCTAATAGCAACATGTATTATGACTTCTCCTTTTGTACCACCTGCAACATGCTGAGTTTCTTCTCCTTGTTGTTCCTATACAAGTACTTCCTCAACAATGTTGACTCAATCTTGCATATACTAGCTTGCTGGAACAATATCTTCTATAGTTAGCTCCTTTAGCTTCAGGTCTTCACCTGTTGTTCTTGATGAACCTGGCTTATCATTGTAAAACATTGAACTTTCATCAAATACAACATGAACAGACTCCTCCATAACATGATCCCTCAAGTTGTAGACCCTATAGGCCTTACTATGGTCACTATAACCAATAGATATGCCATTATAGGACTTCTTAGCAAACTTGGATATGTATGTTTTCTCATTATTTATGACATAACATCTACATCCAAATATTCTGAAATAGGCCAAGTTTGGTTTTCTGTCCTTCATGAGTTCATAAGGAGTTTTATTCAATCTTTTGCTGATTGTAGCTCTATTAAGAACATGACATACTGTGTTGACAGCTTTAGCCCAGAAGTATTCTGGGAGTGAAGAATCACTCAGCATAGTTCTTCCGGCTTCAATTAGAGCCATATTCTTCCTCTCATCAATCCTATTCTGGTGGGGTGTTCTTTGTGAGGAAAACTCTTGTTGAATTCACAATTCTTCACAAATCTTTGTCATATAATCAGATTAAAATTCAGTTCCATGATCACTTCTAATTCTGACCACAGAGCTATTCAATTCATTCTGAATTTTTTTGATAAGAGTCTTGAAGACATAAGGGGTTTCAGACTTTTCCTTAAGAAGAAAATTCGTGTGAATCTGGAATAGTCATCAACAATTATATAGGTGCAGACTCTCCTTCCTAAACTATGAACTGACATCGGACCAAACAAGTCCATATGCAAGAGGTATAAACACCTCACTGAGTCTTTGCATTCAATACTTTTGAATTAAGCTTTGGTTTGCTTCCCTTTTTGGCATGTTGAGCATATGCTCTCCTTAGAGAATTTAAAGTTAGGGCCATTCCTAACAAGCTCTTTACTGAAAAATTTGCTTATTTCCTTGTAGTTTAAATGAGCTAGCCTCTTGTGCCATTTGAAACAATGTGAGGCTTTTTCATTTGCAACTAGACATAAGGTGAGTCTGACTTTAAACAAATAAAATTTAAACAATACACATTCCCACATCTAGTGCCCGTCAAAATGACCTATTTGTCACTTGACTTCTTTATTATGCACTCATCATTGTGAAATGAAATGTCATAGCCATGATCACAAAGTTGGCTTATGCTTATAAGGTTGTGTTGTAACCCTTCCATATAAGCTACTTTGGTGAGAGTGACTAAGCCATTTGTGATCTTACCATAACCTTTGGTTATTCCTTTGTTAGCTCCACCAAACATCACCTTTTGTCCATTCTCCATGGGGACAAATTCCCTCAAATTGCCTCTTGTTCCTGTCATGTGTCTGAAATATCCACTATCCAAGTACTAGATTGGTCTATCTCTAGTGCTTGGACATTCCTGCAAAATAAGAATTTATTTTTCCTTAGGAACCGAAGTTGTTTTGGGTCCTAGGTTCTTGTTATTTGCGGCTCTATTAAAACCACCAGTGAGTTTCTTAACTGGATATCTTTTCTGAATATGAGACACAGTGTAATTGAACCAACAGTCCAAGGCAAAGTGTCCTACCTTTCCACAACGCCAGTATTCATACATGTTGTACCTCCTCTTTGGAGGAACAAAAGGAACTTTGTGCTGACATTCCTTAGGATAGGAATCAACACACTTGTCAGTGGTATTTTTACTGGGAGAAAACAAGTTATTTTGTATCTCAGTTACAACTATCCTCTTTGAAGCAGAAATATTAGGAATAGCTTTCCTATTCACATATGAACTTGGTAAAGCTAGTTCAGACTTCTGGATTTCTTTTCCTTTAGTCTGAAACATAGTCTGTGGAATGACTAGACCCTTTTGTCTTGCCAGTTTTTTGTCTCTTTTCATCTTGGGTTTAACATACACAAGACAACTTCCAGGTGTTCCTGAGAAGGAATCTATAATGGGCAATACAGTTTTACGTTTAGAA
Source organism: Platanthera zijinensis (assembly GCA_039513925.1). Lineage (NCBI taxonomy): Eukaryota > Viridiplantae > Streptophyta > Magnoliopsida > Asparagales > Orchidaceae > Platanthera > Platanthera zijinensis. The sequence goes on from CM077091.1 coordinate 94,075,314, forward strand.
AATTATTGTACTAATCTTTTCTCATTCAGGAGTATGAGTTCCAGCTCCTGAATTGTTGCATCCTTCTACTTCAGTAATAAGACTTGATCATCAATGATTTTAGTCAGCATTGCCAACTTAGAATTTTGAAGTCCAATTTTCTGAGTATCCATCTTATGATGATACTCAAAACCTTTTAGTGATGATATCTTTACAACTTGTATTTTGACAAGCTTCTTGCTACTTACTAGGGCTTCCAACAACTTTCAAAATTTGACTGTGAGCTGTTGTAGTTCAGTCATAGAGTTAGTCTCATGTGAATCAAAATTTGAGTCTCATGAGTCTAGCTCATCCCCAGTCTCATATACAGAAGTTTTAGAACATGTTGAATTTTCATAGATGACCTGAGTCTCCTGACAGGCAAGAGCTTCTGTTTTTGGATCATCAGATAGTGCCATTAAATTGATCTCCATATCTTCTTCAGAATCACCATAGTGTGATGTAGTTGTGGAGCTTTTCCCTTTGTATATGAACTTTCTGATAAACTCTTCTTCATAGGAGAATTGTCCAGTAAGTTCTTCTTCTGACTCAGTTGAGTCAGTATCACTATCAGATAAGGTCTTGGATTTCTTTGCCATCAGACCCTTCTCTGATTTCTTGTTTTTATAGAATTTCTTTTCTTTAGACTTTTTGTCCTTCCTTTTTACTGGACAGTCAGCAATGACATGCCCATGCTTGTTACAACAAAAATAATAATATCAGTCTTAAATTGTTTGTTCTGATGAGAATCATACCTGACCATAGATTTGTCTCTGTGATTGTCTTTGCTTTTACTGGAGCTTGATCTAGATGGTTTCTTTTTATTATACTGCTTCCTTCTTCTCATCATTTTCTTGAATTGCCTGGAAAACAGTGTCAATTCATCATCTGATAGATCTTCTGTTGAAGAATAGACTCCAGTGTTATCTGTATTTGCATCCCATCTGGGTGATGATGAGTTTTCTCTTCTAGCTTTCTTAGATATATCTGCTTTAAAGACCACAGATTTAGTCTGGGTTGAACTTTTGGCAGAATCTGCTTCAGCTTTTCTAGAGTTTAGTTGCATTTCATGTGACATTAGCTTCCCATACAAGTCTTGTGGTAATATATTTCTTAGATTCCCCATTTCTCTTGTAGCACAAATCTTGATGTCCCATTCTTTGTTTAGGGATCTCAAGAATTTGTCATTCAGTTCATAGTTTGAGAAATTCTTGCCATAGTTTCTTAAGTCATTTACTATTCTAAATAACTTTTCATAACATTGTTCTATAGAATCAATTTTTCCTTGTCTGAAGACCTCATACTGCTGGTTGAGGAGAGATTTTCTATCATCTCTTACTTCCCATGTACCTTCCATGTATACTATGAGAGTATCCCACATCTCCTTGGATGTATTGCAGTGTACTAGATTCTGAAAAGTTGAATTGTCTATTGCACTGACTATTATGTTTTGTGCTCTTTTGTCCATTGTGGAGAGTACCACCTCATCCTTTGTCATTTCTGACAGTTTCTTAGGTGTTTGAACATTTACATCTAAACAGATGTCCTCATTGGGACATATGGTCCTTCTTGTACAATGACAAAGATTCTCTGATCAGAGGCATCCATGAATAATCTCACTCTCTATTTCCATATAGCAAAGTTATCCTTAGTGCATATTGGCAGTTTCGTATAACTGAGTTTTCTGTGTGATTCATGAAAGTCCTTATTTCAAGGATAGCTAAATCACCTAGAGAGGGGGGGGGGTGAATAGGTTTCTTAGTCCTTAGTGACTATCTTTCTATTTCTTTATTATATCTTGTTATTTTCTTTTTGCTTTCAGCATAGGGTGATCTAGAGCTTGTCCTTAACACCTGCAAATAAGAAAAGAAAAATAACCACAGAAAAGCACACAGATATTTATAGTGGTTCCCAAATCTTGGGTACATCCACTGACCCTCTGCGCCTATCTAATAGAGAGTTAGATTCAGCACTCCCTCCAGAACTCAGCTCTCCCTCTAGAACTCAGCTCCTCAAGAGCTTACAGCACAGATCCCATAGGACTACACCGGTCACATAGACCTATAACTTAGGCACTAATCCAAATCCAGGTCACAAAGACCTTTCACCCTGCATAAAGCCAAACACAGGTCACAAAGACCTTTCACCCGACACAAAGCCAAACACAGGTCACAAAGACCTTTCACCCGGCACAAAGCCAAACACATGTAACAAAGTCCTTAGCCTTTATAATACAGGCTTACAACTCCAGATTCACCAAGAATCTTTACAGAAGAAGAAATAAAGAGAGTGATGATTAGACACCAGAGCGAGATCTCTGTGCCTTCTTCTACCTAGACTGAGATACTCTCCGCCCTTACTTGACTCTAGGAAATATATTTCCCGAGTCTACTTATCTGGACTGAGTATAAACTTAGACCTAGCTTCCTCTTCTCAGCTCAAGGGATTTTATCCAGCTAGAGCTAGAGAAGGGACTGCAGTAGGTCTTGCTGCAACCTGAGCTGGGAGAATCCCAACCCTACTCCTTTCTTCACAGCAATAAGGATGAAGATGTGCTGGAAGTATCTTGTAGATTAGCTTCTCTGCCCCTTTCTGAACTGAGCAACTACTCAGACCTATCTCCTTCTTCACAGCTCCCCAAGAGAATGTTCTTTAGGTTTGTTGGCTGAGTTTGTGAAGCACCTACCACAAGGGTTGGCCCAAGATGCTACCTTTTTCTCAGAAAATCCTTCTGAGCTAACTTGCTGGTACAGATGAAGATCACACCAACTATCTTATTGTTGAGGATGTTGATTCCAACTGCTATCTCTTTCCTCTATAGATCTTGTAGATCTGCTTCCTCAGAATAGCTTCTGATCCTGTTGTTGTAGATGGTGACTGCTTCAGCTATCTCTTTCCCAACAAGGTTCTCTGTGCAGAATAATTTCTTTAGGCTCGACGAAAATGGCGAGGAAGAAGATGATGTTCGGTCGCACTTTTCATTTTATGAAAACCTAGACAAGGAATTGATTCGATTGATTGCTCTTGCCGGATTACTTCTTTTTATTCTCTGAATGCCAATTGAGCAGTGGGTCCCACCACCAAGATTGATGGCTGAGATTAAGCCATTCAACTCAAGCTTTTTATTTAATCTTGATTCAACGGCTCCTTGCTATGTGTGGGCCCCAACATTTTATGAGGAAAATATTTCTTGGAAAGTGCAGAGGATGATAACAGCTGGCAGCCAACGTCTTTGGCAGCATTTCCGCAACATTTGAATTTTGGTTGACTATTTGACTTTGATGACGTAAGCATGACTCAGAATCTCTGGACTTGGACAAAATTCAATTATAAGAACCAAAATCGTTGAGTGAGTAGATATCACTCAACGCTACAACACTTAGACAAAATTCTATTTAAGTATTGAGCTGGACGAACGCTGAGCTCCGTTCGACGAACAACAAGCTCAACTCGACGAAAGTATAAGTTCAGTTCAATGAACTGTAGACTTAGAACGACGAAAGGCCAAACTCAGTTTGACAAACTCCAGGCTCAGTTCGATGAATGCTGAGCTCAGTTCGATGAAGCTGACCTCGACGAAAGCATAGTTCAGTTCAATGAACTGTAGACTTAGTACGAAAAAAGGCCAAACTCAGTTCGACAAACTCCAGGCTCAGTTCGACGAACGCTGAGCTCAGTTCGACGAAGCTGAGCTCGACGAAAGCCAAGTAGTCCACTCATTTGGACTTAGCCAAATTTCTGCTTCAAGGCGTTGAGAGCGTCGAGAGCGTTGAGTGAGCTTGCCTCACTCAACACTATTTGCCTTGGCAAATATTTTTTTGCCTTGTCATTGAGAAAGCTCCACTCAACGCCAAACTACTTAACAGAATTTTTCTGTTATCTGGCATTGAGTGAGTAAGCTACACTCAACACCTGTGGACTTGGTAAAAATTTTACCAAACTTTTCTATAGAGTTGACTGGCACAGCAACACTCAACGCTAAAAGCTATATGGCGTTGAGTGAGTAGACCACACTCAATGTCTATGGACTTAGCCACATTTTCAGCCAATTTCTCTAGGCCTAGACTTACTTAGCTTGACTCAAGGCCTTTTTGTTGTATACCGTTGAGTGAGTATACTACACTCAATTCCTTTATACTTAGCCACATTTTGGCTATCTTTCAGTTAAGCTGATATAAACTCAATGCTATATATTATATGGCGTTGAGTGAGCTATCTCCACTAAATGCCTGTGGACTTAGCTGCATTGTCTACTGCTCCTTGACTTCTGGCGTTGAGTGAGCTTAACTCACTCAACGCCTATGGACTTAGGCAAATTCCTGTCTTTTTAGTATCTTCCCTTTGTGTTCACCTTTCTGCCTTATGACCACCTATCATATCACTTAGACAATCTGTCTAGACTTGTTCCATGGAACTCCTCCATATAATGAGCATAAACAACATCAAATACGACTTTTCTCTTAGTGTTGATGGAGATGCCTCTTCAAATCTAATCTAGGGAACATTATGGGCAATGGACCCAACAATTTCCCCATATTTGAAGAAGGCAGAACACCCAGCAATACTAAGAGGCATTAACATAATAGGCAGAATAAATTCATGCAGTTGTAGGTTATAATCTGCTCTAACTGCTAGCTTATGCTCTATTAATACAATGTACTCAAAATAATTGTATTGAATTAAAAAGTTAAGTCAATGCATCCTCATACTACTTTAGCAATTGCTAAAGAAATATGAACTCTCCTTTATACAACTTAATACTTAGGTGGAGCAATATTAGGAGCATTGCCCCTTATGTATTGCCAAACATATCTCCACATTTCTGTCTTCTTTAATAGGTATATCTATTGAGTGAGTAGAAAATATCATGGAAGAGATTATCTTTTGATCTTAGACAATGTCCTATGTTGATACTACTAAGGAAATCATCCTAGTGATCAGTCTACTAGATTAGGAGTCATATCTTCTGTGTTGATACAATGATACAACAAAACACTGAAACATTTGAGCTAGCTGCTAACATAGTTCTACTTGCTGAGTTATATCTTCAGAATCAGCATCCACTTGTAGTGATATCATTGATGCACCACATCACTGCAGCCTCTAGACTCTTGAGTGAACCATGGATCAACTTGAGCTGGCTGCTAGCTATTCTTCTTCTCATAATCTCCCCCTTGGTCTATGCATTGTCCTTAAGACAAACTGATCAGCAGTTGTGATAGTTGATCTATTACAGCAGCTACTTGCTCCTTCTTAACAGGATGTTGATCCTGTTCCAGCAAGTGCTGGACATTCTCCCCCTTAACAAGTGCATCCCTGTCACTCCATCTGCTTGACACTTGAGTCCATCTAAGTCTTGATACCACTTAATGGTCTTTATAGTCTTGATATCACATCAAGAACTTATCTACCTACAAGGGAAGTGAATCCTGCAACATAATTATAACATGGAGCAACTGAAGCTATACCAAGTTCAACATACCCAATCTCAATCTAGATGGTATTGAAACTAGACTTCATCTAGTGGCATGATAAACAAGTCAGCCACTTGTCAGTCAGGATAGACTCAGGATTGAGTTCTTCCTTATGCTTCCTAACTTATTGAAACTTAATCTACATATGCATAGTCCTGCTATGACAGAAAGAATTCCTATCAACTTAGGGTCTATTTGGGACAGCTCTGGCGGATTGAAAAGCTGCTGTCCGGATAGAGATGTTTTAAAATAGATCTCTGAGGAGCAGTTTTGAAAAGCTACAGACTGTTTGGGTGTTCTGTGCAGAAGTGAGCTCGGAATCGCCGGAGGAAGGATGTCGGGGGCTTGGAATTGCCGGAGGAAAGCCGTCAGGGGCTCCAAATCGCCGGAGGAAGGCCGTCCGGCCTCTGAGCATGTTCCAACTGAAGAAACCATTAGATTTCCAAAACATGTGAGAGAGAAAGCTATTTTGCGGGAGCAGAAGCTGGGGAGGGAGAGATTTCTGAAAAGCTGCAAAACAGCTCCAGATTTTTGAAAAGCTCTTTACAGGGAGCTGTCCCAAACAGACTGAAAGCAGCTCTGGCGGTTGGAATAGAGATTTTCCAACCGCCAGAGCTGCCCCAAACAGACCCTTAGATTACACTAGTAAAATATCAAAATAAAAAGATTCTACTTATCTGGAGGTTATGGTTTTGGAGCTGTGGCTGGATTCTCATCAGTTAAGCACAGCAGCTCCCTTGCATTATGATCACTTCTTGCTGTGTCAGATTTTCTCCTTGTCTTTAGCAATAGACTTGCATTTGTCTTCAGCTTTTTGGTTAGCAGTACAAGAGTGTTCAGCCCACTGAGTACTATTTTGATCATTACATTGATCAATCCCTTCTTGGTTTCTGAATAAACAGGGAGGAGTTGGTCTACTGTGATTCTCTTCTCCCCCTAACTGATTGCAAATAATACCATTGGTGCAGCTTCTAGCTTTCTCTTCTCATGAGGCTGAATTTTCTCCTATAGCTGCTGGACTTTAAGACTATTTGAGCCTTGAGTGATCTTTCCATGATTCATCCTATCATTCTAATATCAAGTAATTCTTTACACTGTTATTTCAATAGGAGTGTGCTGACTTGCATCACCAATTGCTGGAGCATCCAGCTATTCTTGTGAGCTAATTGGCTTGTATTCTTCCAACAGGCGCCATCACTTGGGTATTTTCCCACTCAGCTTCAGCAATGTCCTGCAACCTTGACTGATCATGCTCCCCATCAGCATTTACACATATCTAGTCCTTATGACTGTCAGTCAACATTTCAGCTGATGATATCACTTGACAGTTTGACCCTTCTGTATAGTGAGTCTGATCAGCTAAGCACAGTGTGACTCTTATTTGTTGCTCAATGAGGAGCTACTTGTGCATTCCTCAGAGATGAGTACAGCCTAATTTTCCATTCCAGAATTGCTGTTGTGGCAACAAGACTTTATCCAACCAGTCATTCCTTCTTGCTAGATACTGCTGATATTTTCCTAAGACTTGTGCAATTTATCCTTCTTTAGGAATGCATACAACATTCTGATGCTTTGGGTATGAACCAGAGGATAACTTCCTTATTCCAGTCCAAATTCTGGAACATCTTCTGTCTTTGTGCCACATGGGGGATGGGCACTTAGACTAACCTACAAAACAGATTTCTTTACCTTAGGACCCCAATAGGTATTGACTCCTAGGTTCTAATTAGCCTGAAATCTGACTATCCTACCCCTAGAATTTCTGACAGGTAGGCTAACTCTTGCTCTAGACACAGAAGGATTTGTCAGCAATCTAGGGCAAAATTCCCCACCTTACCACAACACCAACACTCATGAATATTATATCTTCTTTTCTGAGCAGGTATTGTAGTATGGTTAACTGCTGACTGAACAAAAGGAAGAGGAGCATCAACTTTCTTCTGGTTCCTTTCAGCAAGGCTCTAAATGAAGGTCATTCTTCCTGCAGGCTTCCTTTGCTTTCCCTGAATGTAATTTACAGCTGTCTTCTTTGTAGAAGACAAGCTGTTTATAGCATCAGAGCTAGCCAAGTTAGGCTTACTATTAGACTGACCCTTGGTCTGAGTCCTTGCTGGATGGGCTTGAGTGAAAGCCACTACCTTTCCCTTGTGAGTTGGGGCATAGGCACCAAATATAAATGGTCCAGCATGGGCCATTTGTACTTTTTCAAGGAGAGCCATAAAGGCATTCATTCCCCTACCCTTTCTTCTACCATTGTAAGATACACTTGTATTCTTACAAGAAGAATTTCCATTCTTACAGTGACTAGACATGCAGTCATGGTAATACCTGTTAGAGGGAAAGATTACCTTATGAAAGGTTGATTGTGGCACAACAGGAGCTTGGCCTCTCCTCTGAGATTGGATAACTTTTGTAATCCACTCAGATTCAGATTTTATCTTGAAAGCATCTATCTTAGAGAAATTTGCCACTATCGACTTCTCCCTTTCAATTTTCCCTTCAAGACCCTTGATCTTAGAGTCCTTATATTTGATGGAATCAACAAGGACATCTTCTATGATCTTCAGATGAGCTACTTCCCTCTCTTTTAGAGTTAGCAAGGATGAGGTCTCATCTTGCTGAGAAGCTGCTAGCTGGAGGGAGGCAATTTCCTCAGCTTGTTCCTTAACAATCAACTTGCTTTCCTTGAAAGCTTTCAGAAGTTCAGCATGATTCTCAATCAATTGATTGATATCATCTTCTGATAGAGGACTCTCATCATCACTTGATGATAAAGCATCAGATTCTGAACAGGACTCATGACCTGACCAATAAGAAGAACTAGACAGAAATTGTACCTAATCTAGACCAGGCTGATCCTAGAAGGATTCTTCTTCTGTCATGGAAATTAGCCAATGACAACTGTAGTCATCCTCTTCTTAATCATCCACCTCTGAATCACTTCATGATTGTGTTAGAGGGGCCCTGATCTCTATCCCTACATCTGGATTGTCTTCTGCTTTATCTGCAATGGCACCAGATAACCCAATGAAGGCTTCTTCTTCTTCAGACTCTAAACCACTATAAGAAAGACTGAATTTCTCTATCCCTTCCATATAACTAGTGAGAGAGTCCCACATATCTTTGGATGTCTTGCACTGGACAAACATCAGGAAGGTGGAGTCATCCATGGAACTTCCCATAATGTATTGTGCCCTCTTGTCCATAGATACAAAGATCATTTCATCTTCAGACATCTCTGCATAACTCGTTGGGGTCTGGATACTTGCCTCTGATGTAGAGACCCTCATGGGAATGAAGGGTCCTTCTTGAATTGAAGCCAAGATTCTAGGGTCACTGGCTTCCATGATTTGTCTAATCCTTTCTTTCCATATCCCAAAGTTCTCCTTGCTGCAGACTTGAAGCTCCATTGAGCTCCACTCCTTATGGTTCTCTTTTGAACCCACCAATGCAAACCTTTTAGCTATCCTTTGATGTCTACTCAAACTGTTAAGTCCTTTTTGAGTAACCTCCCTCTGATATCACTTGAAAGTCCTTATTTTAAAGATTGCTAAATCACCTAGAGGGGGGGGGGGGGTGAATTGGTTTCTTAGTTCTTAGTGACTATCTTTCTATTTTTTTATTATATATTGTTGTTTTCTTTGTGCTTTCAACTTAGGGTAATCTAGATCTTGTCATTAACACCTGCAAATAAGAAAAGAAAAACAACCATAGAAAAACACATAGATATTTATAGTGGTTCCCCAATCTTGGGTACATCCACTAACCCTCTGCATCTATCTAACAATGAGTTAGATTCAGCTCTCCCTCCAGAACTCAGCTCCTCAAGAGCTTATAGCACAGATCCCGCAGGACTACACGGCTCACACAAACCTACAACTTAGGCACTAAGAAAAACCCAGGTCACAAAGACCTTTCACCCGGCATAAAGCCAAACACAGGTCACAAAGACCTTTCACCCGGCACAAAGCCAAACACAGGTCACAAAGACCTTTCACCCAACACAAAGCCAAACATAGGTCACAAAGACCTTAGCCTTTATAATACAGGCTTACAACTCCAGATTCACCAAGAATCTTTACAGAAGAAGAAACAAAGAGAGAGAGAGAGATGATTAGATAGTAGAGAGAGATCTCTGTGCCTTCCTATACCTGGACTGAGATACTCGCAACCCTTCCTTGACTCCAGGAAATATATTTCCTGAGTCTACTTATCTGGACTGAGTAAGAACTTAGACCTATCTTCCACTTCTCAGCTCCAGGGATTTTATCCAGCTGGAGCTAGAGAAGTAACTATAGCAGGTCTTGCTGTAACCTGAGATGGGAGAATCCTAGCCCTACTCCTTTCTTCACAGTAATAAGGATGAAGATGTGCTGGAAGTATCTTGCAGATTAGCTTCTCTTCCCCTTTTTGAACTGAGCCAACTGCTCAGCCCTATCTCCTTCTTCACAGCTCCCCAAGAGAATGTTCTTTAGGTTTGTTGGCTGAGTCTGTGAAGCACCTGCAGCAAGGGTTGGAAAAAGCTGCTACCTTTTTCTCAGAGAATCCTTCTGAGCTAACTTGCTGATGCAGATGAAGATCACACCAGCTATCTTGTTGTTGAAGAAGTTGATTCCAACAGCTATCTCTTTCCTCTACAGAACTTGTAGATCTGCTTCCTCAGAATAGCTTCTGATCCTGTTGTTGCAGATGGTGACTGCTTTCGCTATCTCTTTCCCAGCAAGGTTCTCTGTGAAAAACAACTTCTTCAGGCTTGACAAAAATGGCGAGGAAGAATATGAAGTTCGGCCGCATTTTTCGTTTTTTAGAAAATCTAGACAAGGAATTGATTCGATTGATTGCTCTGGCCGATTTGATTCTTTTTATTCTTTGATGGCCAATTAAGAAGTGGGTCCCACCACCAGGATTGATGGCTGAGAGTAAGCCATTTAGTGCATGCTTTCCATTTAATCTTGATACAACGGCTCCTTGCTGTGTGTGGGCCCCAACACTTAATGATGTAAATATTTCTTGGAAAGTGTAGAGGATAATAACAGCTGGCAGCTAACATCTCTAGAAGCATTTCCGCAACATTTGATTTTTGGTTGACTATTTGACTTTCTTGACATCAGCATGACTCAGCATCTCTGGACAAAATTCAATCATTAGAACCAAAGGCGTTGAGTGAGTATGTATCACTCAACGCCACAACACTTAGACAAAATTCTGTTTAAGTATTGAGCTCGACGAACGCTGAGCTCCGTTCGACGAATGATAAGCTCAGATCAATGAAAGCACAAGTTCAGTTCGACGAACTGTAGACTTAGAACGACGAAAGGCCAAACTCAGTTCGACTAACTCCAGGCTCAGTTCGACGAATGCTGAGCTCAGTTCGATGAAGCTGAGATCGACGAAAGCACAAGTTCAGTTCGACGAACTATAGACTTAGTACGACGAAAGGCCAAACTCAGTTCGACGAACTCCAGGCTCAGTTAGACGATCGCTGAGCTCAGTTCGATAAAGCTGAGCTCGATGAAAGCCAAGCAGTCCACTCATTTGTACTTAGCCAAATTTCAGCTTCAAGGCGTTGAGAGCGTCGAGAGCGTTGAGTGAGCTTGCCTCACTCAATGCTATTTGCCTTGGCAAATATTTCTGCGCCATGACATTGAGAGAGTAAGCTCCACTCAATGCAAAACTACTTAACAGAATTTTTCTGTTATCTGGCGTTGAGTGAGTAAGCTACACTCATTGCCTGTGGACTTGGTCAAAAATTTGGCCAACCTTTTTGTGGAGTTTCTAGCACAACAACACTTAACGCTAAAAGCTGTATGGAGTTGAGTGAGTAGACCACACTCAACGCCTGTACAACCTCGGGCTCGCGGGTAAGAGAGCCCAGACGAGAGGGCCCAGGCGAGAGGGCCCAGGCGAGAGGGCCCAGGCGAGAGGGCCAAGGTAAGGAGAGCCAGGAGAGAGGTGTTATGCGAGACGGCCCAAGTGCCATGTAGCAGGAGATTGGCGAGTGAGTGCCGAGAGGGGAGGCTTTCCCGACGAGTGGCCAGTTCGCCACGCGAGAGGACTCCAGGGGTGGAGCTCTTGCCAAAAGGCGGTCCTCTCGTCAGGCGAGAGGACCCTATAGGGGAGTTCTCGCCAGGTGCCATTTTGGTTCAAGGCTGGTTCAGATAGGGTCGGGCCCACCCTTTTGGGCCCCATGGGTGTTTTACTCTTTTACCCCGGGTGGTCTGCATTTAGCCATTTAGAACAGCGGAGTTTGGCTGTTGGCAGGCCTAGCCAAGGGTATTCTAGTAATTTCAGGACGGTTTAAGTGGGTTATTTGCAGTCCCAGTTCAGAAGCCTATAAATAGACCTGTAAGGTGCCTTAGAAGGGCAAGCTTTCTCGACTCTTTTCACTTCTTCTAAGGCACCTAGCTCGACATTGGCTAGGGAGGGGGAGAGCTTTAGCCTCTTCCGTGTACGAGGTGGGACCTCCTCGCTGAAGCCTCCGGTCTAGTTCTTGGCCGTGAGTGTAATCCTAAGGGAGTAAGCGTTAGCTGCCTCTTTAGTTCCGAGCTTTAGGAGGAATCGACCTTGTTGGTTCCAACAACGCCTGTGGACTTAGCAACATTTTCAGCCAATTTCTCTAGGCTTAGACTAACTTAGCTTGACTCACATCCTTTTTGCTATATGGCGTTGAGTGAGTAGACTACACTCAACGCTTGTGGACTTAGCCACTTTTTTGGTTTTCTTTTAGTTAAGCTGAGATAGACTCAACGCTATATGTTATATGGCGTTGAGTGAGTTGTCCTCACTCAACGCCTATGGACTTAGGCAAATTTCTATAAGATAATATTGAATCCATACCTCTAGCGTTGAGCGAGCTTGCTTCACACAACGCCTGTGGACTTAGCTGCATTGTAAACTACTCCTTGACTTCTGGAGTTGAGTGAGCTTACCTCACTCAATGCCTGTGGACTTAGGCAAATTCCTGTATTTCTAGTATCTTCCCTTGGTGTCCACCTTTCTTCCTTATGAACACCTATCATATCACTTAGACAATCTGTCTAGACTTGTTCCATGGAACTCCTGCACATGATGACCTTAAACAACATCAAATACTACTATCTCTTATTGTTGATGGAGATGCCTCTTCAAATCTAATCTAAGGAATACTGTGGGCAATGGACCCAACAATTCAGAAGCCATAGATCTGAAATTTTTAATACCCTTTGGATCTTTTTTAGACTGGTAGGTCTTTCTTGAATAACCTCCCTCTGGTTCCACTTGAAAGATAATCCTATGGGTAGATAATCACCTAGAGTGGGGTGAATAGGTGACTTTTAAGATACTTTAGCAAATCTTTATCACTTAATAATTTAAGTAGTTATAGAATTTTGAACACAACACAAGCAACAACAATCCACAATACACTGCACACACAGATTTTATAGTGTTTACCCTTTCTAGGGTACATCCACTTTTCCCCTTCTTCCTCACTAGCAATGTGCTAGATAAGGTTATAGCTCTTTCTTTTTAACTCAGATCCAAAGATCCTACAGTCTCAGTTTCTGTTAATAAACCTACACTAAGACCAATAAGTCCTACCTCAGAGATTCTTCCAATCTCCTACCTTAGGTCCCTCAAGAACCCTACCCCAACCTTTATAAACTAGGCTTACAACACAGTAATTCACCCAAAACCACCTACCTCAGGTCCCTCAAGAACCCTACCTCAGCCTTTATAAATTAGGCTTAAAACTAAGAGATAAGATCTCCTACCCACTCAAATCTCAAAGAGATCTTACAAAATAAGGGGGGTAAAGTGTAAATAATAACCCTTAGTAAACATAATGTCTGTAATTCTGACATATCTGTTAGCACAGATTCTTCAACCCAGCAGCAATGGATTTCTTCTTGATAAATTGATTTGCTAAAATGTTGATTCTATGGATCTGTTATCTTCTTGTGTTGATCGGCTTGAATTCCTTGAAGAAATTGTAAATCAGATCCATCTTAATCTTCAGATCAACCTGGTGAAGGGATCTGGAGATTTTCTTGAAGACCTTCGTCTTCTTCCTCCTCCTCGAAATTGTAATGAGAATTTTTCTTGTTGGCTTGATCGATTCTGTCGCACACCTTTTTTAGTGAAGACAACCACTCTATTTATAGCTTTCTTGGATGCATGATAACTGACTGATGACATCAGCCTCTGACATCATTCTTCAAATCCTCCCTCAGACTATTTCTATTGAAATATCTTATTCCTGTAGCTGATGTGATAGGTCTGGCTAGTCTTGACACTTCCGTGTTGACTCTGCACATTTTCTGAAACATAAGTGTCGAGAAGTCAAAAGTATGTCGATACTTGTGTAGAGACATCTTAGCAGTCTTGACACCATTCTACTTGGAAGAATTACCATATTAAACATGAGAGTGTCGTGACAGTTGACTTGTCTTGACACAAGCATTGTCTGTGTCGACCCTTTTATTCTACCTTTTGTCGAGATAGTTTGATTGTCTCGACAAACTGTCTCTCGGATGTCGGAATGTCTAAGCTTTAATTTTTCATTGTGTCGAGACAGTTGGTTTGTCTCGACACAATTTTAGTTAGTAAAATTTCCTGTCTTCTTTGTGTCGATATAGTTGTATTGTCTCGACACAACTGCTTCAAGCTTTAGAGTGTCAACTATGTTGACTTATCTCGACACTGCTGACTCAGTCTTCAAGGTGTTGAGACAACTGACTTGTCTCGACACAGCTGTTTTGAATCTTCTATGTCAAGTTAACTGACTTGTCTCGACACACCTTCTGCAAAGGTGTCGACACAGGTGAAGTGTGTCGACACTTTTGTGTTTAGCTATTTTTCTGCACAGCAGGTTGCTAAATGTAGACTGTGCTGACTTCACTTAGCATTTTGCTGACTTGTCTCAACACAGCTTCTGCAAAGGTCTCGACACAGTTGAAGTGTGTCGACACTTTTATACTTAGCTATTTTTCTTCAAAATCTTGTCAGCTTCTTGTGTCCACCTGTCTAATCAATATGAAATACACATCCTTCACACATAAACTTAAATATACATCAAATACAAATATGTGTATATCAATGAGTTTAAGTGACTTCTTCAAATCAAGTACATTGTAACCAATGTACCCAACACTTTTCTTTATGGCGCTGCCGAGGTCCGTCGTTCTCATTGGTGGTCTTACTAGCGGTCCCGCCCGCGACCAGAGTGCTCGCCAGAAGAATTGTACTGACTTCCTTTCCTTTGGAAACGGTTGTGACTTTAGTCTTTTTAGGAAGTGACTAGGCGGGAGGCATGTCAGGCTTTCGCTTTTGACCGCTTGACTTCAGCAGGAGCCCTGGTTCACTTCTGCAGGACACGGCAGCGTCTCAACCAGGGAAAGTTCCGCTCAAAAAAACCGAGGCTTCCCCGCATGCTTTTATGGAGGCGAGTGCAGTGCCACTCGTGTAAGGTGGGTGAAGGGGTAGGTCTCGCGACCTTGAGCATGTGGCAGTTAGAATGATTTTTTAAGAATCAAGTGTAAAAAGGAAGGAAAAGGGTACCTTCGCCGATGAGAACGGGGAGGAGCAAGTCGACTCTCCTCCTTAGGTAAGTGTTCAACCCATATTCGACGAGGGAGGGCCCTACTACCGCCAGGTCATCAAAGGTCAAGGGCAACAAGACAAGCTGGGGATCCAGACCAGCACCCCGGGCCACGGAAGGTTCGGGCGAGTATGGCGAGCTCCCCAGGCCAACTCGCCAGGTGGCGACTATGGCCAGATACTCGCCTCTTCCAGGCGAGCTCCCCAGGGAAGTCGCCAACTCGCCAGGGTGGGGGTATAAGTAAGACCCCCCTCTCTTTGGTTTTCCCTATAAATAGGACCCCAGGGGTACGAAGGAGGGACAAGCAATTCTCGGCCTGAGCCTTCGCGAGTTCCAGCAACTGCCCTTGACTCGTTATTGCTCAAGCTCGCCTCCTTCGTACCTAGCTCGGCCAATCTGGTTGAGAAGGGGTTGCTTCTCCTAAGCAACTGGGTACGTGGTGGGACCTTCCCGCCGTAGCAACCTGGGGTCTTGTTTGCGGAATTCGTTCCTGTTTCCTGACCAGAGATCATCTTCCCGACTGGCCGACCAGTAACTTCAGGTTGCCTAGTCCGATTTCTGAGGTTGAGAAATTTCTCGGCTTCAATACTTGGTGCGGTGAGCGTGGATAGCGACCGAAGAAGAAAGTCGTGGTTGGAAGATGGCCGATGGTGGAGACCGGGGCGAGTTGGGAGGTAACTCGGGGGGAGCTGGAATCCCGGGGCAAGGTAGCGAGTATGTGACAGTGGCGGCTTTTGCAGAGTTCGCGAGGAGAGTGGAGAAGGCGATAGTCGACGGGTTATCCAATCCGCCTGAGGTGACGGCGACTTCCCCCCACCGCCAGACACCCCCGGGCGAGGAGATACCAACTCGGAGAGCAGGGAAGGAGCCCGCTTGGGCGAGTGGGGAGCAGGTGATCCCGCCGCGACATCACCCGGCGAGTAGTCAGGGAATCCGGTTTCGAGATCCAGAACTCTCGACGAGGTATGGAGATACTCGCCGATGGAGCGAGTATGACTACTCGAGCGGGGAGGATACTCGCTGCCGCCAGGAAGGGAGGAGCCCCTTTTGCGACGAGATCCTCGCACCCCTCGTCCCCGACAACTTCAGAGAGCCAGTCCTCTCGTACTACTCCGGCAAGGACGACCCGGTGGGACATCTTCAGTGGTTTGAGGATGTGGTCTCCATTCGCAACATGTCCGACGCTCTCAAGTGCCGGCTCTTCTCCATTACCTTCAAGGGTAGCGCGAGAGATTTGTTCCACCAGCTGCCAGCCGGGTCAGTCTACTGCTTCTCAGATCTTCGAAGGGGCCTTTTAGCAAGGTTTGCGACGTCCAAGCGGAGGAAGAAGGAGGCAACTGCCCTCTTCAAGATCGTGCAGGGGCAGCACGAGAGTTTGGGCCGATACATCGATCGATTCCAGGAGGAAGTGCTGGAGGTGGAAGAGGTAGACGGTTTCACCCTGATGGTGGCCCTCAAGTTTGGGCTGAAGCAGGGCCTGTTCAACATGGAGTTGGGACACAGGCCGCCCAAATCATTCGAGGAGATGGTGGAGAGAGCCAATGTGTTCATCCAGGGAGAGGAGAGGAATAAGGAGTTCCTGGCATGGCTCGATGGAGACCGACCGCTTGGGCAAGACAAGGGAAGACTGCTGGAGAGGGAGAGGGCGCCGGAGGGGCGCAACGACAGGAAGCAGGAGAGGCCGCAGGGGAAAGAGGAGAAGGGAGAAAGGGGAAGGGAGATCAGAAAGGCGGAGAGGCAGGAGAGGCGGGAGAGGCCTCGAAGGCAGGAGGATAGGAGGCCCGTCGGAGGTCGAGAGGTGAGGAGCGAGGAGAGAAGATTCCAATACCCGAGGGATCGCCCCCAGTGGAGGCGGCCCATCCGTCAGGAGGAAATGAGGGCTTACAACCCTCGGGAGCAGGGAGGAGGAAGAAGGGAAACCATGGCGATCACGCAGCGAGCCGCTAAGCGCCGGCGGAAGGAGAGGCAGCAGGAGAGGAGGCAGGAATGGCAGCAGGAAGCGGCGATTCCCCTCTACTGCGATATCCATCGAGTGGAGGGGCACAGAACCTTAGCTTGCCCTGAGTTTTGGGAAGCAAGGAGGAGGATGGAAGCAACGGCGGCCGAGAGGGAGTAGCCGCAGCAGGAGGCCCAGGTTGAGCAGGTAGCTTACCAGGCACCGCAGAGGAGGAGAAACGAAGACAGGATCGACCAAGGAGGGAGGAGGAATGTCATTCCCGGTCCGGGAGGCGGGCATGTCGGAGTAATCAACAGAGGGGCTGGGCTAAGAGCTTCCCGCAAGGGAAGTCTCCACCAAATCTACAAAAGGAGCGTCGCCTCGACGTCTCAGACCCCCCCTCCCTTGAACGAGATCACCTTCTCGGAGGAAGACATGCTCTGGAACGAGAACCCCTTTCATGACGCCCTGGTGATTCAAGCAGCAATCGAGGACTTCACCGTCGACCGAATCCTCGCGGATAACGGGAGCTCGGTGAATGTCATCTTCAAGAGAACCTTCGTCGGCCTTCAGGTGGAAACGTCCCGGGTTCAGGCAGCGGATGGGCCTCTCTTCGGCTTCTCTGGGGAGAAGAAAGAGGTGGAAGGAGGAGTTGAGTTGCTGGTCACCCTCGGGGGAACTTCGATCCGATGCCGCTTCGTCATCGTCGACGCACCCAGCGGCTACAACGCCATCTTCGGACGGCCCCTCATCAACTACTTCAAGGCCGTCCCCTCGTCATATCATCAATGTCTGAAGTATTGCAGGGACGATGTCCAAGTCAGGATCAGGGGAGATCCCAGGGCCTCCAGGGAATGCTACCTGAACGCGGTCAGCACCATCAGCTGGATGGGCGACGCAGAAAGGTTGGAAAGGATGATGGAGCAGGAAGAGGGCCTGCAAGCTGCTGAGGAGCTGGAAGAAGTAGAGGTGATCTCCCTGAGAGGAGAGCCGGAGCTGCTGAAGATCGGAGGAGCCTTACCCCCGGAAGGGAAGGTGGAGATAGCTGCCTGCCTACAGGAAAACGCGGACGTCTTCGCATGGAGCGCCGCCGAGATGCCAGGGATTGATGCTGATGTTGCCTGTCATCGCCTCAACCTGGATACAGCGACGGCCCCAGTCCGTCAGAAGCAAAGGAAGAGCGCCACCACTCTAGCGGGACCCATCCGAGAGGAAGTAGGGAAGCTGCTGGAAGCAGGTTTTGTTTCGGAGATCCAGTATCCAGGCTGGGTCTCCAATATTGTAATGGTAAAGAAGTCCGGAGGGGGCTGGAGGTTATGTATCGACTTTTCAATGTTGAATAAAGCTTGCCCGAAGGATTGTTATCCCCTGCCTCAGATCGACGCGCTGGTTGATTCCGCCGTCGGGTTTCCTGTGAAGAGTTTCCTTGATGCTTTTTCAGGATACCATCAGATCCGGATGCATCCCCCCGATTGTCGCGATGTTTCCTTCATCACCAGCGACGGATGCTATAGCTACAAGATGATGCCCTTCGGGCTCAAGAACGCCGGCGCGACATATCAAAGAATGATGGATCACATCTTTAGAGAGCAAAAGGGGCGGAATCTGGAAGTCTATGTGGATGACCTGCTTGTTAAGAGTAAGAGCGCCTCAGAGCACGTGGCGGATCTGACAGAGACCTTCGCCACCCTGAGGAGGTATAAGATGCGGCTCAACCCGGCCAAGTGTATTTTCGGCGCGGGAAGGGGGAAGTTTCTAGGGCACCTCCTTACTCCCCTAGGGGTGGAGCCAAACCCCGATAAGGTAAAGGACATCGTGGAGATGGCGTCCCCGAGGGATTCCAAGGAAGTTCAAAGGTTGACCGGAAGGCTGGCAGGACTTAGTCGGTTTCTCTCCAGGGCCGGAGAGAAGTGCTCCCCATTCTTCAAAGCCCTTCGGGGGAACCAGAAATTCGAGTGGACCCCGGAGTGCGAGGAGGCCTTCATGAAGCTCAAACAACAGCTGACTCGAGCTCCTCTCCTTCAGGGTCCGCAGGGCGGCGAGGACCTCTTGCTCTACCTAGGGGTAGGGGCTGAAGCAGTCAGCTCGGTGTTGGTCCGAGAGGAGGGAAAGAAGCAGCTTCCAATCTACTACGTGAGCCGGGTGCTAAGGCAAGCCGAAACACGGTACCCCATCCTGGAGAAGTTAGTCTTTGCCCTGGTAGTTTCGGCCAGGCGACTCCGTCCATATTTCCAAGCCCACTCTATCAAGGTAGTCTCCGACCACCCCTTGAGGAGTATCTTGGACGGAGTAGAGCACTCCGGCAGGCTCGCCAAGTGGGCTGTGGAGCTGAGCGAGTTCGACATCTCCTACCCCCCGAGGGTCGCGATCAAAGCACAAGCCGTGGCGGATTTCCTGGCCGACTTCTCGGCCGAGGTTGAGGCAGACACAGATGTCTCTCGGCCGGTCCCCTGGAAGATGTTCGTAGATGGCGCGTCAGGGAGACACTCCATGGGAGCCGGGGTGGTGCTGGTTAGTCCTCAGGGGACCAGGATTGAGCAAGCCATCAAGATCCATTTCTCGGTCACTAACAATCAGGCGGAGTACGAAGCCATGGTGACTGGTTTGCGACTCGCCAAGGAACTGGCAATCAGAGATATCAGGGCTTTTACCGATTCCATGGTGGCGGCATCTCAGATTCGGGGAGAGTTCGAAGTCCGAGATCCCATCTTGCAGCAATATCTGGTTAAGGTCAAAGGCCTGATCGGGGGGTTCCGATCCTTTCACGTTGAGCACGTGCCCCGAGAACGCAACTCCGAGGCAGACAATCTTGCGAAATACGGCCTTCGGGCCGGGGGAACCGCCATCGAGATGTTTCGACCATCCATCGAAGAAGGCGAGTTAATGGAGATCGATCAGCGGGCCTCGTGGAGAGATCCGTTCATCGCGTTCATGGCGACAAGCCGACTATCATCTGACGGGCAAGACCAAAGAAAGTTTCGGTATAAGGCCGCGTACTACTTGCTGCAGGACGGCAAACTCTATCGCAAGACCATTTCAGGCCCTCTGGCCCGATGCTTGTCAGAACTCGAGATTCCCCGGGTCCTCGAGGAGATTCACTCAGGAGAGTGCGGCAGTCACTCCGGAACCCGCACCCTGGAGCAAAGGATTCTGAGGCACGGTTACTTCTGGCCGACCATCTAAAAGGACGCAGAGGCCCATTCCAGAAAGTGCTCCTAATGTCAACTCTTCGCGCCCCTCGCGCTCCAGCTGGCTCAGCAGCTTCGCTCGATTACCGCTCCGTGGCCCTTCGCAATTTGGGGAATGGATTTGATCGGCCCGTTCCCTCAAGCTAGCGGGCAAAGGAAGTTTGTTCTGGTAATGGTCGACTACTTCATGAAGTGGATCGAGGCTAAAGCTCTAGCCAGGACCACGTCTCAAATCGTCAAGAACTTCATCTGGGGGGAAATTGCATGCAGGTTCGGGATCCCTCTGGCCATCATCACCGACAATGGGCCACAGTTCGCCAGCCTGGAACTGGGAGACTTTTGTAAACAGTTGGGAACCGACCTTCGGTTCGCCTCGGTACATCACCCTCGGAGCAATGGGCAAGTAGAAGCCGCGAACAAGCTTATCATCAACTTGCTAAAGAAGAAGATCACCAATCTCAAGGGGAATTGGGCCGAACAGCTCCCTTTCGTCCTCTGGGCCCTCAGGACCACCCCGAACTCGGCCACCGGGGAAACACCCTTCAAACTGTCACACGGGTCCGAGGCGCTTATCCCAGTCGAATTTGAGGTGCACAGTCCAAGGGTCATCGCAGCCGAAGACGGAAGCGAAGAATGGCGGCTAGAGAATGAAGAGGCTCAGAGGCTCTCCCTAGATTATGTGGAAGAGCTTCGGGACTTGGCCTTCATGCGCCAGGAAGAAACCAAGAGGCGCATGGCGAGACACTTCGACAAAAACGTCCGCTTGAAGAACTTCCTCGCAGGGGTCTTGGTCATGAAGAAGGTGGACGCCGCTGGGCGGGGAGCCGCCGTAGGCAAGCTCCATCCCAACTGGGAAGGACCTTTCATCGTCCAAGAAGCCTTGGCCACAGGAGGCTATTACCTACAAGACCAAGCAGGCGAGCAGCTGCCTGGGACCTGGAGCGGGGATGATTTGAAAAGATTTTACCCGTAGCGGTAACTCATGTATCTATTTCTGTAAACATACTTAATATACAAAGGATGCGGGATTTCATCTCTTTTGTGTTAAATGCGCCTCGAGGCTTCTGAGTGTTTCCATGGTCCGCCTCGTAGTCGACCTCGGGAGGCGGCGGTCGGTTTGTTCCTCATACGTAGCCCAGTACGGATGATGGGACGATGCTTCGGGATTTTAAGCGCTTTTGTAAGACCGAGCCTCTGCATTGTCGGCCGAGATCAGCTCCCCCCTTGCATGTCGGCCTATGTCTCCCTGAGTGCATCTCTCTTCCGTCTGGAGGACCTGCGAGGAACAGATCTGCACCCTGATCTCCCAAACTTGAGGAGAGGCCGGCCTCGTAAAACACCCAGAAGGGGAAGATCTCAAGCGAGCAGCAAGACAGGATAACCTGCCAAAGAAAGGGTATGGACGAGCCCGGAGGGAGGTGTGTGAATTTCGAGCGCGTTCGAAAAAGGACCCTCGATGAACACCACCCCCATCCTAATCGTACCTGGAAGCGACCTTCACTGTCAAATCGGGATGCGGGACTCCAACCCGTTCTCATTGAATAGCCTAGTTCGGACGATGGGACGAGGTTTCGGGACTTTAAGCGCTCTTGTAAGACCGAGCCTCTGCATTGTCGGCCGAGATCAGCTCCCCCCTTGCATGTCAGCCTAGGTCTCCCTGAATGCATCTCTTTTCCAACTAGGGGAATTCTGAGGGACGGGTCTGGACACCAATCCCCCGATTCAGCAGGACCAAGAGCGTCCCTCCAGGGGGAGTTTCTTTCTTGCCAAGATGTCTCTGGGATTAATCTCCAAAATGTGTAAGGACGCAGGATTTTATCCAAGACTTCGAGTTGAGCAGCGTCGTAAGACCGGTATCCCCACGAGCTCCTCTCCTCGGGAATCAGCCGATCTCCTCGATTGTAATTCAAGACTTCGAGTTGAGCAGCGTCGTAAGACCGGTATCCCCACGAGCTCCTCTCCTCGGGAATTGGCCGATCTCCTCGATTGTAATTCAAGACTTCGAGTTGAGCAGCGTCGTAAGACCGGTATCCCCACGAGCTCCTCTCCTCGGGAATCGGCCGATCTCCTCGATTGTAATTCAAGACTTCGAGTTGAGCAGCGTCGTAAGACCGGTATCCCCACGAGCTCCTCTCCTCGGGAATCGGCCGATCTCCTCGATTGTAATTCAAGACTTCGAGTTAAGCAGCGTCGTAAGACCGGTATCCCCACGAGCTCCTCTCCTCGGGAATCGGCCGATCTCCTCGATTGTAATTCAAGACTTCGAGTTGAGCAGCGTCGTAAGACCGGTATCCCCACGAGCTCCTCTCCTCGGGAATCGGCCGATCTCCTCGATTGTAATTCAAGACTTCGAGTTGAGCAGCGTCGTAAGACCGGTATCCCCACGAGCTCCTCTCCTCGGGAATCGGCCGATCTCCTCGATTGTAATTCAAGACTTCGAGTTGAGCAGCGTCGTAAGACCAGTATCCCCACGAGCTCCTCTCCTCGGGAATCGGCCGATCTCCTCGATTGTAATTCAAGACTTCGAGTTGAGCAGCGTCGTAAGACCGGTATCCCCACGAGCTCCTCTCCTCGGGAATCGGCCGATCTACTCGATTGTAATTCAAGACTTCGAGTTGAGCAGCGTCGTAAGACCGGTATCCCCACGAGCTCCTCTCCTCGGGAATCGGCCGATCTCCTCGATTGTAATTCAAGACTTCGAGTTGAGCAGCGTCGTAAGACCGGTATCCCCACGAGCTCCTCTCCTCGGGAATCGGCCGATCTCCTCGATTGTAATTCAAGACTTCGAGTTGAGCAGCGTCGTAAGACCGGTATCCCCACGAGCTCCTCTCCTCGGGAATCGGCCGATCTCCTCGATTGTAATTCAAGACTTCGAGTTGAGCAGCGTCGCAAGCCCGGTATCCCCACGAGCTCCTCTCCTCGGGAATCGGCCGATCTCCTCGATGACGAGAATGAGGGGCCCGCCGGCTATGTTCGACGACTAAGCCCGGTTCAATTTTCGTCACGCGCGAGCAGGCGAGCAGACCTCGCGCGAGCAGGCGAGCTGATCTCGTGCGAGTAGGCGAGCAGATCCCATGCGGGGAAGCGAGCTGGAACCGCGCGAGTAAGCGAGCCCCGGGGGGCATGCAAGTATGTCCCACACGCCACCCGCGCGGTTATCTCAGCAGGTTCACGAGTATCCGGGTGTAGGGGCGAGTAAATCCCGGCGAGCGGATGGTCGATGTCGGGACCATCCCCCTGCGACCCAGCGAGCGTTCCTCTCCGAGCCTATGAGCCTAAGCGAATAACATCCAGTCAGAAAGAAAAACCAAAACCTTGTATAAATCATTTAAGTCAAAAATTTGGTTTTCAATACAAAAAGAATATCGGCGAGCAACTAGGACTCGTCGTCGCCAGTATCAGGCCGATATTCATCATCCCCTATATCGCCGATATCTGCAAAGTCGTCGCTCTCTGCGCTCTCGCCGCTGCTGCTTCCGCTGCCGCTGCTGCTTCCGCTGCCGCTGCCGCTTCCGCTGCTGTCAGAATCACTGGAGTTGGTCGGCTACGACGCGCTATACGGCGGGACAGTCCCCTCGGCGAGCAGCTCGGGAATGAGCTCATCGACAGTGAGTGGCTTCTCCCCCTTGACGAGCTGACCCCCGAGCCTAAGGCGCGCGAGTATGACGTTCCCCGCCGCCCGCGCAATCTCGCGGCGAACAGAGGATCTCTCCTCCCAGAGGACGCGAGATTGCTTCACCACTCGCGCCGGGTCCTCGGGTAGCGGGGTTGAGGAGCTCAGCCGTCCTTCAGCAGCGACCAGCCTCGTCTCCATCACCGCTGCGCGAGTTTGGGACGCCTCCAGCTCGGCCTGGGAGGCGGCGAGCTTCTCCTCGCACTCGGAGAGTTTCTTCGCCGCTTCTATCTCGGCAGCCTGCGAAATGATCGACGTCAGGATCTATCAAACGAAGCAAATCGAGCAAACCCACCCAAGGACAGCTCACCTCGAAGTCCTTCCAGCGGACTGACTGCATGCCGAGGTCGATGGCCTTCTTGGAGACGACCTTGAGGGCATCGGTCGTCTCCAACAGCTTCCTTGCCGAGTAGTGACCCAGCTCGGCAGACCGAGCGAGCGCACAGGCCGACTGGTGGGCGAGCTCCGTCGGGGTCAGCTCCATGACGGACACCGCGTCGGCCCGACCGTAGATGGCGTGGAGGACGGTGAACGCCTCCCCATTGTCCTCCCAGTCAGTCGACCAGGACGGGAGGTTGGTGCTCAACGACACCGAGTTTTCCCCCGCCGACCAGGTCACGAGCGGGCGACCGAAGGCGTCCACCACCCCCTGCCCGAGGCCGTAGTTGGGGTGGAAATGGGGCGACTGGGCGCCCGTCGGCGACCGGCAATCGACGGATCGTGGCGACGAGGTCTTCGCCCTCTTCCTCGCGGGACCCTGCGAGCTGGCCCGCGACTTTCCCTTAACCGCCTTCTTCTCCCCAACGTCGGCAGGAGGGCGAGCATCCGACTGCGTGGCGGCGACTTCCTTCACCAAAGGAAGCGGCTTCTCCGGAAGCTCGTTGGAAACTGCAAAACGCGAGACAAAGTTAGCTTCAGCGGCAAAAGGGCGAGCGAGTAACCAGGGCGCATTTCGAGTTCGGCTTACTTTCGTTAGGGTGGACTGGCTCGAGCACGTTGACGTTTAGTCGCCAGAAAATGACGTCAAAGCGCCGACCGCGAAAGTATTCGAAGAGCTGCTTGCGAGCTCCTTCGAGGATGGGAGGAAGAAAGGCGACATCGGCTGGTTGGTGCGGCCTGCCGAGAATACCGCCGAAGTCGCCATGAACGACAATCAGCTGCTCGCTCCAGCGATGGACCTTATTCGCGGTCCCAACCAAGGTGCAGACATGGCTGCTAAAAAAGATGACCCCCTCCGAGGTCGCCGCAAAGGCGAAGATGCGTGTTGGAACACCCTTTTTATATTTGGGTCAGGATAACTATGCTAAGGATTCATGACCTCATTGTATAGCATAGGTCATTGAGTGTGAGTTTAGAACTTAGGATATTTGAGAATTTAGTTCTGCTCAGCTCGACGGATAGTCGACCCCAGCTCGACGTGTCGTCGTCCTCAGCTCGACGCGTAGTCGACCGCTGCTCTACGCATAGTCGATCGTAGCTCGACGCAGCGTCGTCCTCGGTTCGACGTAACGTCGACTTCAGCTCGACGTTTTGGCGTGTGTCTCTCTGCATCCTTAATCACTCTCTGATCGACGGATAGTCGAGTTCAGATCGACGATTTATGATGAGTTCGATGTTTCGAGTTCTCCCGTCTGTTGACATTTGAAATTCAAATTAAAGATCATCAAAGCAGTTATTGCATGAGATCCCCTGGCCGTTTCAAGACTTAATTGGTCCATATCTCAAGGAATTTTCATTGGAAATCAATTAAGGCACTTCCTTCCAAGGCATGGACAGTTAAGGAATGCATTTAATGCCCTGCCAACGGCTATCTATCAGTTAGTAGTAATTCTATTACTCAGAGATTTTTTGAGAGAGAAAAAAAAACACAGTTATTCAGATTTGTTACAGAGAACATTCATCATCATCTCTCACTCACAGAATCTGCGGCAGAGAATTCAAAGAGAAGAACATCACTCAGAGAAATATCATCATCAATACTCTCTGATTTTCTTCTGCTCTGCAATCAACTCTTCTACAGACTGCCTTCTACCTTCAGACATCAAACACTCAGCTTCTGAGTTATCTATTGCTGAAGAAGGACAAGCAGTGAAGAGCCTGTCACCCTTGTGCAAAGCTTCTTCTACCTGAACTCATCTACATCTCAGGGGGAGCTTTGACAACATCAAAATCCACAAGCTTCTCTCTGATAGTTGACAGAGAAGCATACTCATCCTTTCTTTACCTTATTCCATCTGTACAGGGTTTTAACTCCCTTCAAAAGTTACCCTTTTGGTTAGCTGAGACCTTGTCAAAATCAGTGGTGGCAAGACACCTTATCAAAAAATCTGGTGGTGCCCAGGACACCTGATCAACCTTCCTGCAGTGGATTCCTATCAAAGGGTGATAGAAGAGTGGACTACCCAAATTTGGGGAACCACTATAATTTCCTTGTGTCTTCTGTGGTTTATGTTTACTTCTTGCTGTGTGCTATGTGCTATTTGCTTTATCATATATTTAACCATTGCACAACTCACTTTCTACACTAAGTAAATCAAAAGTTTTAAATACATCAATCTATTTGAACTTACTCTATTCACCCCCCCCCTCTAGAGGTAGATAGATCTTATCACCTAACTTTCAATTGGTATCAGAGGGAGGTTGGTCTTTCCTTCAGGCTAACACCTGGACCACAAAGATCTTTGATAAGATCAAACTCTACAGAGGGTTTATTTTGTTTTGATAAAAATTGTTTTTATAAAAACTCATGGCACAAAACAAGGATTATGCAAGCACAAGACCTCCAGTGTGCAATCTATCTAAGTTTGGACTCTGGAAGGCAAGGATAAAATTATATATGAACTCTTTTGATGAAGACATTTTTAACTGTGTCTTAACAGATTGTCCAAGGCCTCCTACTACAACAAGTACCTCAGCTGTTCCACCACCTGCAGGAACAGACACTGATATAAAGAAATGGAAAGTTGCTGATGCAAAGGCCATGAACATCTTGGCCCAAACAATGTCAGATGACATATTTCAGAAGGTTGCTGAATGCAACTCCGCCAAAGAAATTTGGGACAAACTAACTGAGATAGTCTCAGGTTCAGCTGATGAAAGAAAAGATAGAAGAGCTCAGCTGATAACACAGTATGAGAATTTCAAAATGGCTCAAGCTGAATCTGTGGCTGACATGTACAATAGATTTAGTCTGATTGTCAGTGAACTGAAAACTTTGGACAAGGATATATCTCTCACAGAGATAAATGATAAAATTCTCATGTGCTTACCTAGCACTTGGGATTCAATAATCTGGCCAATTAAAGATAGCAGAAGTTAAACAGAGACATCCACTGAAGCTCTCTTAGGCAAACTCAAGTCCTATGAGCTATTTGTCAAAAATAGAGAAGGGGAGCAAAACATAACTTCCTCTACACCCAAAGTGGAGAAGACAATAGCTCTCAAAGCTTCAGAGGAAGTACCTAAAGAGAAGGAGATAGGCAATGAAGAACTATTAAGCCTTTTAGCCAAAAGATTCAACAAGATGGCTAGAAAGAACTTCAGAAAATGGTCTTCTATAGACCAAGATAAGCCAAGGTATGACAGATCTAATAATAAAGATATTATATGCTATGGCTGCAGGAAACCAGGACACACTGCACCAAACTGTCCTGAAAATCAAGGCAAAGACAAGAAAGACAAGAGAGAAAGAAGAGACAAGAAAAGAGATAAAGACTCCAAGAAATACTATGATAAATCCTCCTCCAGCAACACCAAACATACAAGGAAAGGATTTGTTGCTGAAACATGGAGTGATACTGAAGAGTCTGAAGAATCATCCAGCACAAGTGATGATGAGGATGATGCCACTGAGAAAGGATTCTGTATGATGGCAATCAATGCATCACAAAGCAGCTCAGATTCAGAGCATGAATCTGAATATGTGACTGATCAGGAATTAAGTGAAGATCAGGTACTTGACACCTTTGATTTTTCTTCTGATGATTTCAAATTTAGATTTAAATCTATGTGCATAGACTTGCTGACTGCTGAGAAAACAATTTATTCTCTTAGAAGTCAGTTGTCTGATTACAGCACATTAAGTGCAAATAATCTCAAGCTTTCTGATGAGTTAGAATGTTGTAGGGAGGAGATAGCTTCACTAAAGAGTGAGCTATCCAAGGCTAAACAGCTTGAGGAAACTCTCAATGGGAGGAGTCTCAAGTTAATAGACATCACAAGCACAGTGAATTCAAGAATGAATGGTTCACTAGGTTTGGGTGCCTCTTCAAGCCAACCTATAGTGCTAACAACTCCCATAAAGTTTACCAGTAACAAGGGTAAAGAAATTATGGTGGTAGCCAGAAAAAATTCTGATCTACCTAAGCCATTTCAAGTACAACAGAAAACGTCGAACAGAGCTCGACGATCTTCGACCAGAGCTCGACGCCATTCTAACAAGAATCTGCAACACCATGCTGAAGCGTCGAACTCAGGTCGACACACGTCAAACTCAGGTCGACTGACTGTTGTCCCTGAAGGTAGGCTTGTTCGAACGTCGAATGGAGCTCGACGTCCTGAAACATCAGCGTCGAACTTAGATCGACGATCGTCGAACAGAGCTCAGAGTCTTGTTCTATTTACACAGGATAAATCTAAATCAAATCATAAATATCCTACATCTCAGCCTAACCCTTATACTGAATGGGTGATTCCTCCTAGGAGATATCATCCTGAAGGCTATAAGAGTCAGCCTGAAATGTCTTCCATTTCTGATTTCATTGGTTATCAACCTCAACCCAAGGTGAACTGGGTGAAAAACAATTAAGCTGTTACATGTGCAGATGAAGAGCTATCCAGTGGTGAACCAGCATTGGTACCTGGATAGTGGTTGCTCCAAACATATGACAGGGACCAAAAGCAATCTTACATCCTTCAAAGCAAAGCTAGGACCAAGAGTAATCTTTGGTGATTCCAACTTTGGACAAACCAAAGGATATGGTCAAGTCAAAATTGGATCAATCACCTTCAAGAAGGTAGCTTATGTGGAAGGACTAAAGAACAACTTAATCAGCATCAGTCAACTTTGTGATGCTGGTTATCAGGTTTGGTTCACTGATTTGGTCTGTAATATTGCTTTAGATAACAATATTGTGTTGATTGGAAATAGACAAGATAATATATATTTAGTTGATTTCAATTCTTCTAAAGTAGATATATGCCTTTTCAATTCTCTTAGTAAGTCAAATGAGCTTTGGCATAAATGATTAGGACATGTTAACCTTAGAACTATTGCTAGGCTGTCTAAACTCAACCTTGTTAGAGGACTACCTTCTGGTTCCTACAAGAAGGAAGGACTCTGCAAGGCTTGTCAATTAGGAAAGCAAACCAAAAACAGTTTCAAATCACTTAATAAGAGTGATTCACCTAGAATTTTGTATCTGTTGCACATGGATCTTTTTGTACCCACTACAGTACAAAGCCTAGGGGGGAAATCTTATGCCTTAGTGATTGTAGATGACTTCTCAAGATTCACTTGGGTGTTCTTCCTGAGAAAGAAGTCTGATAACTTCAAAATTTTGACAGATTTTCTCAAGAGCATACAGATTGAGTTCAATACTCATATAGCCCTGATCAGAAGTGATCATGGGACTGAGTTTGATTCTCTTCTTATGCAAGAGTTCTGTCAGAATGAAGGGATCAGGCACACTTTCTCAGCTCCTAGAACTCCTCAACAAAATGGGGTAGTTGAAAGGAAAAATAGAACCTTAATTGAATCTGCCACAACATTATTGACAGATGCTCATCTTCCTCTAACCTTTTGGGCAGAGGCTGTGAACACCTCCAATTATGTTTTGAATAGAAGCCTGATACATAAACTAAAGGATAAGACTCCCTATGAATTGCTCAAAGGGAAGAAACCTAAAGTTAGCTTTTTCAAGATTTTTGGTTGCACTTGCTTCATTCATAATAATGACAAGAGATATTTAGCAAAATTTGAAGCTAAGGCTGATGAAGGAGTGTTTCTGGGATACTCTTTGAACAGCAAAGCTTATAGGGTTTATAACAAGTCATCCCATAAAATTGAAGAATCCATGCATATTACCTTTGATGAGTCTAATATGTCTTATAAGGAGAAGAATTCTTCTACCATAGACCATTTGTAGGAACAATCTCTAGTTGAAAGTATAAATCAGTTAACCATCATGGATAATGGTTCTTTATCTTCCACTACACAACAAGAACTAAATGTTAGTAACAATGAAGATACTGATCAGATTTTGGAAGGAAACAATGAAGAACTTGAAGAACCAGTTGTTGTTCCACAAGAGGAAACAACAACACAGGTTGGTGAACAATCAACACCCATTGTTGATTTAGTAACAATAAGAGATCATCCAATCTCTCAAGTGATTGGAGAAATCTCAGAAGGTGTGCAAACCAGAAATCAGATAAATCAACATCTGATGCACACTTGTTTTCTCTCCCAAATAGAGCCTCAAACAATTCAAGATGTAGAGCAAGATCCAAACTGGATCATTGCAATGCAAGAGGAGCTAAACCAGTTTGAAAGAAACAAAGTATGGGAATTGGTTCCAAAACCAAGAAACCAGCAAATTGTTGGAACTAAATGGGTATTCAGGAACAAGTTAGATGATCAAGGGATCATTGTGAGAAACAAGGCAAGGCTTGTTGCTCAAGGCTATTGTCATGAAGAAGGGATTGATTATGACCAAACCTTTGCACCAGTTGCAAGGTTGGAGGCCATAAGAATTTTCCTTGCTTATGCTGCACACAAGAAATTCAAGGTATTCCAAATGGATGTTAAAAGTGCATTTCTCAACGGAGACATCAAGGAAGAAGTCTATGTCAAGCAACCTCCAGGTTTTATCTCTCCAACCTTTCCTGAACATGTTTTCAAATTACATAAGGCTTTATATGGTCTCAAGCAAGCTCCAAGAGCATGGTATGAGACCTTAGCCTCCTTTCTGCTTGAAAATGATTTTAAAAGGGGTAGAGTTGACCAAACTCTTTTTATTAGAACCCATAAGTCCCATATCCTACTAGTACAAATATATGTAGATGACATAATTTTTGGGTCTACTGATTCAAGCTTGTGCAAAAAGTTCTCACAACTAATGCACTCAAAGTTTGAAATGAGTAGCATGGGTGAGCGTTCCTTCTTCTTGGGATTGCAAATCAAACAACATGCTGATGGCATATTTATTTCTCAAACCAAGTATGCAAAAGAATTGGTTAAGAAATTTGGTATGTCAGATGCATCTTCTATGAAAACACCCATGCCTACTAATGCTGTTTTAGATGCTGATGAATCTGGTAAACCAGTTGATCAGACTAACTATAGAGCAATCATTGGCTCTCTTTTATATCTTACAGCTAGCAGACCAGATATTATGTTTGCTACGTGTGTGTGTGCTAGGTTCCAAGTGAGCCCTAGAGAGTCACACCTCACATTAGTTAAGAGAATTCTTAGGTATGTAAAAAGCTATCCAAATCTAGGTCTCTGGTATCCACATGACTCAGGATTTGATCTCACTGGATTTTCAGATGCTGACTATGCTGGATGTAGAGTAGACAGGAAAAGCACCAGTGGAACTTGTCAATTCCTTGGTGATAGACTTGTCTCCTGGTTTTGCAAAAAGCAAACATCTGTGTCTACATCAACTGCTGAAGCTGAATACATGGCTGCAGGTAGTTGCTGCTCACAGATATTGTGGATCCAAAACCAGCTCCTAGACTATGGCTACAACTTAGAGAAGTCAAAAATTCTTTGTGATAATACTAGTGCAATTTGCATTGCTCATAATCCAGTTCTCCATATTAGGACAAAGCACATAGAGATCAGACATCACTTCTTAAGGGATAATGTAGAAAAGAATAAAATAGCACTAGAGTACATTTCTACTGATTTACAAAGGGGAGATATTTTCACCAAACCCTTGGATGAAAAGAAGCACTTCTTCTTCCTTAATCAGTTGGGAATGATAGATGGAGATAGCATAAGTTAATCTACAAGATTTTGAAACCATAAAAATGACAAAGTCTAGGCAAATGTATCTCTTTCTTAAGTGTCTAGAGGTTCTGTCTGAACTCTGCTCGACGCTCGACGTTTTTCATTTGAAAACGTCGACTGGAGATCGACTGATCGTCGACTGCTAAAAAGCGTCGACCGTCGACCTCATCTTTGCGTCGACCAGAGATCGACCCTGTCTAGAGATTGTTAAGTTTCTGTCTCGGTCGACGACGTTAATTGACGTCGACCAGAGCTCGACGTTCAGCATCCCAAATAGCGTCGACCGTCGACCTTCAAAACGTCGAACGTCGATCTAAGCTGAACACCATCGAGTCTCTTCGTTTCCCCTAGAGCTTCTTAGCGTCGATCTAAGCTCGACGTTATTTCCTTTTTTGCGTCGAACCCTAGTATAAAATCATCTTCTCGGCGTCGATTTCATTTGCGCTTTCATATTTTCTGCAAGTATTTTCTCCCTCCAAAGATTTTACACTTGTTTTCGAGAGGTATTCTATAGGAAATGGCGATTCCAGCAGCAATCTTGGCGGCAATGAAATTTGATTGCGGTTTCGACATTGATTTGGATTCCTTTGAAGGATCATCTCAGAATTTTCTGGAAATTCTGGAGCTATTCAAGGAACAGAAATTGGAGAAGTTCATGACAACCAGAATGCCAATAGCAGAAACAGAAATCAAAGAATGGATTTATACAGCAGTCACTCAAGATGAAAGCACCATTACTGGTTCAATCTCAGGGACTCAGGTATCCTTAACCCCTGCTATATTTACTGAGGTGTTTGAATTGGAGAATGGCAATGACAGTATGGAGCTGTCCAATGAAGAATATGCTGCAATGTTAGACAGGATGGGTCATTCCTCTGAGAATGCCTCCAAATTGTTGAAAGTAGACCTTGCCATAGAATTCAGACTTCTAGCTGATGTGGTAGGCAAGGTTATCTGTGCTAAGAGAACAGCACATGATGTCATTTCCAGGCATCAATTTTGCATCATGGCTGCTCTCCTGGACAAAAAGCACTTGAATTGGGGAGAAATTCTGTTTGATTTAGTGAAGAAGAAGGTCAACAAGACCTATGTCCATTTTGGAAGAGTGTTGGGTTTGCTGCTTCATCATATCTGCCCTCAGCTTCTGGTATCCTCTAAGCATATCAATGCTTCTAAGAGACTGACTTGTGCCCTCATTGGTAAGTGGGACAGGAAAATCACCAATCCCAGAGCTGCTGCAGCTATGAAAACTTCTACAGAAACAAGGACTGTTGTGGTCACTTCACCTCAGCCTTCTGATCTAGTAGAAGAAGCCATGCCATCCATCACCATTTCATCTTCCTTCAGCTTTCCAACCACCTTCACTCCATCCACATCTCAATTTTCATCCCCTATGCCAACAACATCATCAATTGCTACAATTGCTTCTTCCATTCCTCCATCCATTACCACATCTGAAAATTTTCATCCTCTTCACTTCTTCCCTTCAATGGATATTGAGATCAACAATCCAGATGATTCTTTCTTGGATGGTTCTCCTGATGACATATCTGAGACACCATCATTTTCTGACCTCATCATGTCATCCATCATTGAACCTACCATCCCCATTACATCTATGCCAACAACATCATCTCCTGTTGCATCTGTTTCTCCTCCCTCTACCTCTGCTCAACATCCCCTTGAGCAAGTAGATTTGCTTCCCTTGGCCAACAAGCTCTATGAGCTCTTGGCTCCAAGGCTTTCTTCTCTATTGGATGCTTCCCTAGCTCCAATAATCCTCTCTTTGAACTCCATCTCATCTAAACTCTCTTCCCTTACTCCTCTTGTGGCTGGCCCTTCTTCTAGGGGCCTAGAGTCAGTTCTCACTGATTCTAGGTAGGGGGAGATTTTTGTAGAAGAAGAGCTGCCTCATTTTGATAGAGAAGAGCTGTTAGTTTCAGAAATTCAGCCTACAGATAGAGAGTTTGTTCAGCCTCCAGTTGAAGACTTTACAGTGGAAGTGCCAGCATGCTTTTTCCAAAGGTCTTTCAGCCCATACAGATTATTGCTTCCTGAAGATCTGTCCAGGGCTATTGTTCCCTTTTCTGCTGCAGCTGCTGTTATTTTTGATGAAATGATCCTTGATGATGATGCAGTGGTAGCTGATGCTCCTGCAAATGATTCTCTTGATCATAGTGCTGTTGCTGCTCCTGTTAGTTCTGTTGTTCTAGAGGCAGTGGTAGCTTCTGCTCCTGCTAATAAGATCCATCCAGCCAGTTCAGTTGAGGCTATAATATCTGAAGTTATCAGTGACTTAGCTGCTCCTATGTCTGTTGCACCTGAAGCCATTTCTTTTCCTACAGTGCTAGATACATCATCTACACTGACAGCTGCTTCTGCTCCTGTTTCAGGAATTGCCTCCAAGAAGGATTTTTATGATCCTTATGATCATGTGCAAAGCAGCTCCTTTGATGAGTTTGCCACTAGCTCAGATGATTCATCTGCCACCATTGCTAAAAAGAGAAAAGCTAGAAGCAAAGCTCTAAAGAGAGTTCCAATGGAAAGGGCCACTGACCATGACACTCCCTATTACATTCTTCACAACTGTGAGATTACAGAGCCCTGGATGCAATTTTCCAAGAACCAACTCAAGGCTATGAAATAGAAGAAAAAGTATTTCAAAGGCCCCTCTAAATCTATTCTTCCTCCTCCTCCTCCACCTTCTCCAGGTGCAGGAGGCAGTGCTAACCCTGTCAGCAAACCTCCCACATCCTCCTTCCAAGGCAAGACATATCAATCCAGGAGAGGACAAAGAGGTAGCCAACCAAGAGGTTATCAACAAAGAGGATCTTCAAGAGGAAACCAATCAAGAGGTCAAGCTAGACACCATCCATATCAAAGGGGAGGAAAGACTATTGCTTCAACCTCTGGTCCTTTTCCCTTCAAGATCAATGATGGTGTAAGGTAAAAACCTCCTCCTTCAGATCAAAGCAACAAATATGAACCTCCTGTCCCTTATGATGATCCAGTCAACAATCCTACTGCTTGGAAAGCTAGAATGACTGAGCTTGCTGCTCTAGACCTGATTAAAAAGAATAAAGAAAGAGGACTGGACACATCAAATATCAGTACTATGTCTGAGCAGAGAAGACAAGAATTGGGCAAATACAACTCCAGTAAATTCTTTGAATTTGATAGGTACATGGAATTGCATCCTGCTGCTGTTCCTCCCAGTGGAAAAAGCATAACTTCCTTGGGTACTTCTGAGGATTACAGATCCAGGAAAGATATTGCCAATCCTCACAGAGAAATAAAGTTCAAGAAAAGCTTTGAAGAAGAACCAAAGAAGAAGTAATGTAAGATGGCTCTACCTCTCTACAACTGCCATAAACACTTTTGATATTTATATATCTGCTCCTGCTCCTTCTGTGGCTTATGGTTTTGTCTGTGTTTTAATCTTCTATATGCATTTTATTTCCTTATAATCATGTGAATAGTAATCCTAATCCAAATAGGGGGAGATTGTTGGAACACCCTTTTTATATTTGGGTCAGGATAACTATGCTAAGGATTCATGACCTCATTGTATAGCATAGGTCATTGAGTGTGAGTTTAGAACTTAGGATATTTGAGAATTTAGTTCTGCTCAGCTCGACGGATAGTCGACCCCAGCTCGACGTGTCGTCGTCCTCAGCTCGACGCGTAGTCGACCGCTGCTCGACGCATAGTCGATCGCAGCTCGACGCAGCGTCGTCCTCGGTTCGACGTAACATCGACTTCAGCTCGACGTTTTGGCGTGTGTCTCTCTGCATCCTTAATCACTCTCTGATCGACGGATAGTCGAGTTCAGATCGACGATTTATGATGAGTTCGATGTTTCGAGTTCTCCCGTCTGTTGACATTTGAAATTCAAATTAAAGATCATCAAAGCAGTTATTGCAAGAGATCCCCTGGCCGTTTCAAGACTTAATTGGTCCATATCTCAAGGAATTTTCATTGGAAATCAATTAAGGCACTTCCTTCCAAGGCATGGACAGTTAAGGAATGCATTGAATGCCCTGCCAACGGCTATCTATCAGTTAGTAGTAATTCTATTACTCATAGATTTTTTCGAGAGAGAAAAAAAAACACAGTTATTCAGATTTGTTACAGAGAACATTCATCATCATCTCTCACTCACAGAATCTGCGGCAGAGAATTCAAAGAGAAGAACATCACTCAGAGAAATATCATCATCAATACTCTCTGATTTTCTTCTGCTCTGCAATCAACTCTTCTACAGACTGCCTTCTACCTTCAGACATCAAACACTCAGCTTCTGAGTTATCTATTGCTGAAGAAGGACAAGCAGTGAAGAGCCTGTCACCCTTGTGCAAAGCTTCTTCTACCTGAACTCATCTACATCTCAGGGGGAGCTTTGACAACATCAAAATCCACAAGCTTCTCTCTGATAGTTGACAGAGAAGCATACTCATCCTTTCTTTACCTTATTCCATCTGTACAGGGTTTTAACTCCCTTCAAAAGTTACCCTTTTGGTTAGCTGAGACCTTGTCAAAATCAGTGGTGGCAAGACACCTTATCAAAAAATCTGGTGGTGCCCAGGACACCTGATCAACCTTCCTGCAGTGGATTCCTATCAAAGGGTGATAGAAGAGTGGACTACCCAAATTTGGGGAACCACTATAATTTCCTTGTGTCTTCTGTGGTTTATGTTTACTTCTTGCTGTGTGCTGTGTGCTGTTTGCTTTATCATATATTTAACCATTGCACAACTCACTTTCTACACTAAGTAAATCAAAAGTTTTAAATACATCAATCTATTTGAACTTACTCTATTCACCCCCCTCTAGAGGTAGATAGATCTTATCACCTAACTTTCAATGCGGCGGAAGACGGAGAGGTCGAAAGCGATCCTCTCTTCCCGAAGGAAGCATAGGAATCCCATGATGATCGCCACGCCGTTGGGATTGATCTGCGCGGGGACAATCCCGAAGTAGCGCAGGATCTCGCAGAACTCCGGCCAGAAGGGCAGCCGGAGGCCTACGTCGAAGTGACGCAACGACATTACAAGCGAACCCTCAATATGGGTATTAAGGCGCTCGCTGCGAGTGGGGAGTCTGGCCGAGTATCCGTCAGGCAGGGAGCGTTCCTTGAAGGTCGCCAGTTCCTTCTCGGTGGTTATGGACTTCTTAAAAGCCGCGTCTGCGAAGTTAATTGCGTGGGCCTGTCGGCGAGCGCTGGCGTCGTCACCGACCATGTTGGCGAGATCCGAAAGCAATGAGAGCGGCGAGTTGATTGCTCAGATACTCGTCAGGAGGAAAGAAGGTCGCTACAGCAATACTCTTTATGACCCACCTACCCCTCCTATTTATAGATATGACAAACCCAAAGGGGGGGGGGTCAGCCGTCCCAGCGAGTATCTAACGAGCTCGCGCGATGAAGATAAACCTGTGACATTATCAGGTGAACTAAAGCTCGGCACATCAAGAAATAAAGCGCGTACACAGAGGCGAGAATATTCGCGCACACGAATTAATCAAATTAGAAATAGATGTCCGGAAGTACAAGTCGCGCGAGGCGAGTTACATTCGAAAAACAAAGAAAAAACTATGGCGCCCTCGGCCGCTCAGGAGGGTGCGGATGTCGCCCAGCCCAGCCAATCTCGCGTGCACGCCGGTAATGCTCTGTCGCCAGCGCTGTCGCGTCGTCGCCAAGCCTGAGCTGCTCCTCCATCCTCGCCAGACGTCCAGCAGACCCCATGCTCGCCCGAATGCCGGCCAGCTCGTCAAGCACCAGCTGCAGGCGGTGGTTGTTCAACTGCAGCTGGCGGTCATTCTCTTTAACCACGTGGAAGCGAGCTTCATAGTTCTCCAAGGTCGCCTGGAGCCCTTCGACCTTGGCCATCCTCGCCTCCAGAGCCGAGATGCGTCGGTGAGGATCGCAGATAGCAAGCTGGTCGAACTTGCTCTCCAGCTCCATGTGGGCGCGAATGGCGGCCTGGCGATACTCGCTCCCGGACAGCCCGAGAGCGTCGATGAAAGCCGCCCCAGAGGTCGCCGGGCGATCTGACAAGGCAGGAAGATGGGTCATCAGATCAGAAAAAGCAGAGCGGTAGTCAAAGTAGTAGGAGGCTCACCACGGCGAGGAGATCGGGATCGGCGCGGCGAAGGAGGTCGCCCGGAGGTATCTCGCCTCCCCGAAGAGCTACTCGGAAGATCGGCAGGCCTGCCCTGCCCGCGCTCTCCAGACCCTTGGCCGACATAGTCAGGGTCTCCAACCCGCGGAGGAAAGTAGGGTGGTCGCGGCCTCTCCGGCTTCTTCACCAGCGGCGGAGCTTGAGATGAGCTCGCAGAGTGGTGCGGAGCCCTCGGCGCAGGAGGCGGAGGAGGTTGCGGATGGTCCGACTTCGGCAGGGCAGACAGAGGCGGCGGAGGGGGCAAGCCGGTGCTCGGCGTCTGGCCAGGAGTGGCGACCGCGGGCGGCGGCGGCGGCAATGGAGCGCTCACCGGGGGTATCTTCCCGCCGCTCGCAACAACACCAGCCGCCGTACTCGCCGGAGGAACCTCGCGGGGCGGCCCAGATGGCCCGGCAGGAGTGGCTTTTGCCGGCAGCTCCTTACTCGCAGGCGGGGGGCCCTTCACCAATGCCGCCCCAGACGCCTTCCCCGAGCCGAGGCCTATCCTGACCGTGTAGGCGGTCTTGGACGGCCTGTCGGCCACCAGGGCGAGTAAGGGCGCCGAGCTGAGGGGGAAGACATCAAGTGCCGCGTCCGCGGCAATCGGAGAATCTGCATAAGAAAAGAAGTCAGCAAAGGAGCAGCGACAACCCAGCAGGGAAGAGTTCGAGGTAGCGACATGTCACGGTGACGACCTCGGCCTGAGACGCTGTGGACTCCTTCACGGCCGCGAGCTCCTCGGTCACCCCCGGGTTCTCCAGCGGGCTTCCTCGGGTCGACCCAGGGAGGTCATCGAGCCCTAGGTCGTTCAACACCCTCTGGGTGCTGGACGACACTACGGGATTTTCAGTCGCCGCGGCGACCTAATGCGGCAGTGGAGGCGAGCTGACCACCGTAGTGGCGGGCTGCTTGACCTTTTTCGCCGTCTTCTTCTTCGGTGGGGGCAAGGCAGTAGGGTCATCCTCGCGCGATCTTTTCGACCTGGCTATGCCGAGGAGGCCAGACAGGGCGGCGAGATTGTCCTTCAACAATTGCTCAGCGTCCGACATCTTCGGCGAGCTCCAGGGACCGTCTCAAAAACGAAGCCCCCCCTATTTATAGACTACTCTACCAGCAGACGACGATGCGAGCTGATCATATACCAGCAGGGATGCTCGCCGAATAAGTGTTGGATGAATCTTTTCGGGCTCCTATGTCGCCCAAAAAGAGCGGGGATTGTGTACAACCCATATTCGACGAGGGAGGGCCCTACTACCGCCAGGTCATCAAAGGTCAAGGGCAACAAGACAAGCTAGGGATCCAGACCAGCACCCCGTGCCGCGGAAGGTTCGGGCGAGTATGGCGAGCTCCCCAGGCCAACTCGCCAGGTGGCGACTATGGCCAGATACTCGCCTCTTCCAGGCGAGCTCCCCAGGGAAGTCGCCAACTCGCCAGGGTGGGGGTATAAGTAAGACCCCCCCCCCTCTTTGGTTTTCCCTATAAATAGGACCCCAGGGGTACGAAGGAGGGACAAGCAATTCTCGGCCTGAGCCTTCGCGAGTTCCAGCAACTGCCCTTGACTCGTTATTGCTCAAGCTCGCCTCCTTCGTACCTAGCTCGGCCAATCTGGTTGAGAAGGGGTTGCTTCTCCTAAGCAACTGGGTATGTGGTGGGACCTTCCCGCCGTAGCAACCTGGGGTCTTGTTTGCGGAATTCGTTCCTGTTTCCTGACCAGAGATCATCTTCCCGACTGGCTGACCAGTAACTTCAGGTTGCCTAGTCCGATTTCTGAGGTTGAGAAATTTCTCGGCTTCAACAGTAAGGACATCGAACTCCTTCTGAAATAAGAATTGGTAGAGTTTGGCCTCGTATCCTCCAAGAATGGAAGGGGGTAGATAGACTCTTCCTGTTGAACAGGCAAAAGGGGATTGCAGAAATCACCTGAGACGAAGACAAACTTACGGATCCAATGATGATTCTTGTTGGAGAGATCCACTACCTCGAGGTTGTTGCCGGAGAAGAACCCAATCCCATCCCTCTTTGCTCTGAAGTTGAAATGTTTTCAGAAGACTGAACTCTATCAACTCATCCCGCAGGTAGAAGGCGAATGCTACCAGTAAGGCTATGGAGTTGGGATTGAGCTGTGTGGGAACAACTCTGAAATATCATAGGGCCTAGTGTATCTCCGACCAAATAGGGAGGTGGAGCCCTACCTTAAAGTGATCGGCATGTATAGCAAGTCCACTCAGCGAGAAGTGGTTTATAGAATCTCCTTTCCCTGGTATACTCACGACAAACTTAGGAGAAATGTAGAGCCCGACTAGCGCGTGGAACTCCTCCTTAGTTAGGTTATAGTTCATGAAAGAATAATCGGCGAATGCTACGTCGCACTTGGTTCGGCCATCAGTATCGTAGTCATTTCGTGAGTGAAGGAAAGAAGGCGTAGAAACTCGAGTGAAGAAAAGGGAAGTTGGAAAGAAGGTTGGAAGTTTTCGAAATGGTAGTTAATGTGGTAGGTAGGGGGTCTATTTTTAGAAATTTTTGGGCGGGAAGGATCCAGGATAGGGGATGTGCGGATAGCCAACTCATCACATCCCGCCTTAGACCCTGTTTTAATCTCGCTCTCCCCCCACTCACTGTCGAGTCTAAGCTAATGTTATGTTCGAGGCTTTAAAATAACAGGTCATCAATATAAAAAAGAAAAACCCAGTTGCAAGATCAAAAGAAAATTTCTAATATACATGTGCATTCAGAGCGAGTCACAACCAACAGTTTATTATTACAAGCATAATTGAAAGATGGGAAGGAAGGCGAGTGTCGGTAGGCCTACCTGGTGCCATTACCACTGTCCTTAGCTTCTCTTACCCGCCATAGGTGTTGGAACACCCTATTACTATTTGGACCAGGATGACTATACTTCTATAGGGATTTTGGTTTGTGACCTCCTTGTTGATTATAAAGGTCACATAGGCTAGGTAGAATAATCTTCAGCTCGACGTAGAGTCGACCTCTACTCGACGCAGAGTCGATCTCAGCTCGACGCTGAGTCGACCTCAGCTCGACGCAGAGTCGACCTCAGCTCGACGCAGTGTCGACCTCAGCTCGACGTAGAGTCGACCTCCGCTCGACGTTCCGTCGAACCCAGTTCTACTTACAGAAAACACTCTCTGGCCGACGTGTGTCGTGCTCAGATCGACGTTTTATTGTGAGCTCGACGCTTTTCAGACCGCCGTCAGTTTTGGATAGGAATTCAAAATCCCTCTGTCAGACAATTAATGCTGAAGATTTATTGGCCGTTACAGCATATCTGGTGCATGGCTCAAGGAATTTTCTAAGGAGATGTCAGCAGAAGAAGAGCTGCCTCCTTCTTCAGTTCAGTTTGTTCAGACATGTTCAGAGACAGTATCAGTTGCAGAAGTTCAGATATTATCTGAGGCTCCTCCTCCAGCTTCTGTTCAGAGCTTCCCCCCTCCAGCTCTGATTCAAGAAGATCTGTCCAGGGCTATTGTCCCTTTTCTGAAGATCCCTGATGTAGCAGTGGTAGCAGTGGCTCCTGCTAATGATGAAATTGAAATATTAGCAGCTGTTGAAACCTCAGGTGAAGAAATTGAGACACCTGATGCAGTTGAGACCCATGTCTCCCAAGCCCTTCAGGAACCAGCCTCTTTAGTCTCTATGGCTCCTGAGGCTGTGCTCTCCTGCAGTGGTAGTCTCCTCCTCCCCACTGACAGCTGTTCTTCCTTCAGTTTCCTCCTCAGCAGCTCCAGATTCCATCAGCTTTCCTATCTCTAAAAGGAAGTACATAGATCCATATGAAGAATCTCAAAGTTCTGAAGATGAGTTTGCTACAGATTCTGATGACTCCTCTGCAACAATTGCAAGGAAGAGGAAAGCTAGATCAAAAGCTTTGAAAAGAGTTCCAATTGCCAGAGCTACAGATCATGACATTCCCTACTATATCAAATACAATTGTGAAATCACAGAACCATGGATGCAGTACTCCCAAAATCAGAGAAAAGCAATGAAGAAGAAAAGAAAGTTTAATGAAGGACCATCCAAACCTGTCCATCAGCCTCCACCTCCACCTACTCCAGATGCAGGTGCAGGTGCCAGTTTTTCTTCCAATCCAGCCCCTTCAGCCCTACATGGAAAGACATATCAAGCTAGAAGATATCAAGGAGACAGTCAGCAAAGGGGAGGTCAGCAAAGAGGAAACTATAGGGGCAGGCAGTCTAGAGGAAGATCAGGTTCTCAACCTTATCAAAGGGGAGGAGCCATTGATCCAACCTCTGGCCCCTATCCCTATAGACCTAGAGCTGACCTCACCCCAACTACCTCTCAAGAACTCTCCTCTAACAGATTTGAACCAGCTGTACCCTTTGAAGATCCTACCAAAACTCCAGCCTACTGGAAAGCCAGAATGACAGAAATGGCTGCTTTAAATGAGATTAATAAAGCTAGAGAAAAAGGTCTGGACACCTCTCATATCAGTACTATGTCAGACCAAAGAAAAGAGGAATTGGAGAAATATAAGTCTAAGAAATTCTTTGATTCAGACAGATACATGCAACTCCATCCTGCAGCTGTACCACCCAGTGCAAGAGATCAAAAGTCTTTAGGTGCAGCTGATGATTACAGATCTAAAAAGGAAGCTTCAAATCCAAACAGAGAAATCATCTTCAAGAAGAGTGATCAAGACAAAGCCTCAAAGGGAAAGTAAAGTAAGATGCTTTAATTCTTTCTATATATGCTGGACTCAGGACATTTGAACATTTGTGCTGCTATATAATGTTATATATGCTGCTTTTTATTCTGACATGTCTGGTTGTATTGTAATGTATTGTATCTGCTTTATCTTTCTTTGAATCCCTAAATTCATGTAAATAGTAATCCTAATCCAAATAGGGGGAGATTGTTGGAACACCCTATTACTATTTGGACCAGGATGACTATACTTCTATAGGGATTTTGGTTTGTGACCTCCTTGTTGATTATAAAGGTCACTTAGGCTAGGTAGAATAATCTTTAGCTCGACGTAGAGTCGACCTCTACTCGACGCAGAGTCGATCTCAGCTCGACGCTGAGTCGACCTCAGCTCGACGCAGAGTCGACCTCAGCTCGACGCAGATTCGACCTCAGCTCGACGTAGAGTCGACCTCCGCTCGACGTTCCGTCGAACCCAGTTCTACTTACAGAAAACACTCTCTGGCCGACGTGTGTCGTGCTCAGATCGACGTTTTATTGTGAGCTCGACGCTTTTCAGACCGCCGTCAGTTTTGGATAGGAATTCAAAATCCCTCTGTCAGACAATTAATGCTGAAGATTTATTGGCCGTTACAGCATATCTGGTGCATGGCTCAAGGAATTTTTTAAGGAATGTCTGCCTGTCATTTCCTTGGAGGCATGGACATTTAAGGAAAGCAATTAATGCTGACTTCCAACGGCTATCAAAGAAAAGGAAGAAGAAGACTCAGATATATAATTATTCTTTCAATTCTTCAGAACACAGAGAATATACAGAACAAAAAGAGAACAACAATACAAGACTTCAGGTCTCTTTTCTCTCTGTGAAATTGTTTTGAAAGACTCACTCATAGGAATTCTGATTGCTTCAGACACAACCATCTAAACTTCTTGGATCATCTCTTGCTGGAGCAAATCAGATCTTTTGAAGACCTGTCACCCTTGTGCAGAGCTCTCCTTCCTGAACCTCTTCTTGATCTCAGGGGGAGCTTTGACAACAACTACAGATCCACTTTTGCTTCTCTCTGCTTGTTGATAGAGAAGACAACATCATTCTTTTTCTTTTTCTTTCTGTACAGGGTTTTAACTCCCTTCAAAAGTTACTTTTGGTTTTGCTGAAACCTGGTCAAAATCAGCTCCTTTGGTTTGTGAGAACCTGATCAAAAACTCTCTGGTGCTCAAGACACCTGATCAACTCATCTTGAAGTGGATTCCTATCAAGGGTGATAGAAGAGTGGATGTACCCAGATTTGGGGAACCACTATAGCTCCTTGTGTCGTCTGGATTGCTTGTCTCTTTGTGTTTTGCTTTGTGCTGTGAATTTCCTTTTACTCTGATTATTTGCTATAGCACCATACACTAAGTAAATACAAATTTTCTCTGCACACAAGTTTTTATTTGCAAAATTATTTTAAATAACTCTATTCACCCCCCTCTAGAGTTAGGATTGATCTTATTCTGACTTGGCCATAGCCTTTTGTTTGTCCAAAATTTGAATCTCCAAAGATTACTTTGGGTCCATGTTTGGCTTTGAAGGACACAAGGTTTTCCTTGTTGCCAGTCATGTGCTTTGAGCACCCACTATCCAAGTACCACTGCTGGTTCTCAATTGGATAGGTCTTTATCTGCACATACAACAAATCAATTGTTTTTGACCCAGTTTACCTTGGGCCTTTCTTGATATCCTTTAAATTCTGAAATAAAAGACATCTCAGGTTGACTCTTATAGCCTACAGGATGATATCTCCTAGGAGGTATTATCCATTCAGCATAAGGGTTAAAGTGATGAGATGTAGAGCTGGAATTGAATTTTGAATTAACCCCTGAGAAATGACTTTTGCTCTGAGCTTGGCTCGACGCACGTCGAGCTTCGGTCGACGGACTCTGGTGAGTGCGTCGAGCTCCGTTCGACGGCGAAGGCTTGCTTTGTTCAGAGGGTAGAAGGCGTCGACCTGAGTTCGACGTTTTCTTGCGATTACGTCGAGCTCTGGTCGACGTCCGTCGAGCTTCGTTCGACGCTTCTTGTCCAGTTTCCTGGGTTAAGTCAGCATTCTTCCTAGCCACTATCAAGACTCCTTTACCCTTTTCACTGGTAAATTTGATTGGAGTTGTCAGCACTATGGGTTGGCTGGATGAAGCACCCAAGCCCAGTGAACCATTCAATCTTGAGTTCACTGT
The DNA here is from genome assembly GCA_039513925.1 of Platanthera zijinensis. Taxonomy (NCBI): domain Eukaryota; kingdom Viridiplantae; phylum Streptophyta; class Magnoliopsida; order Asparagales; family Orchidaceae; genus Platanthera; species Platanthera zijinensis. The sequence continues at coordinate 94,120,252 of CM077091.1, forward strand.
ACTTTTGATGTCCATCAATTTGATACTTCTCCCATTAAGGGTTTCTTCAAATTGTTTGGCCTTAGATAGCTCACTTTTCAGTGAAGCTATCTCCTCCCCACACTGCTTTAACTCTTCTAAGAGTCTAAGATTATCTGAGTTAATGGATTTGCATTCAATTAATTGTTCATTTAGAGTTTTAATCAACTTTTGAGACTCAATCAAGTCAATGCACATAGATTTAAACTCAGATTTGAAATCATCAGAAGTAAAGTCAAATGAATCTATTACCTGATCCTCAGTAAGTTCCTGATCAGATGGGTAGTCAGCATCAGGCTCTGAATCAGTGTTCTTTTGAGATGCACTGATGGCCATCATACAGAATCCTTTTTCTTCTGCATCATCCTCATCATCACTAGAACTGGATGATGAATCAGACTCATCAGAGTCACTCCAGGATTCAGCCACAAATCCTTTTCTGGTGTGCTTGCTGTTGCTGGAGGAAGGCTTGTCATGGTATTTCCTTGACTCCTTATCCTTCCTTTTATCCTTTCTTTCCTTCTTGTCCCTTCTGTCCTTGTCTTGATTTTCTGGACAGTTTGGGAAGATGTGTCCTGGTTTCCTGCAGCCAAAGCAGATAATATCTTTATTATTAGATCTGTCATACCTTGGCTTGTCTTTGTCTTTGGATGACCATCTTCTGAAGTTCCTTTTATTTAGCTTATTGAACCTTTTGACCAGTAGGCTCATAAGCTCTTCATTTCCCAACACCTTTTCTTTAGGTTCTTCTTCCTGTGCTTTGAAGGCAATAGTTTTCTCAGCCTTCTCTGTTGGTGTGGATGTCTTCTGCTCTTCTTCTCTCTTCTTAATAAATTGCTCATAGCTCTTGAGCTTTCCTAGAAGAGCTTCTGTGGATAACTCACAGACATTTCTTCCATCTTTAATTGACCAGATTCTTGAGTCCCAAGAGCTAGGGAAACAAGTTAGTATCTTGTCATTTATCTCAGTGAGAGATATGTCCTTCTCTAGTGATCTAAGCTCACTGATGATTAGGCTCAGTCTGTTGTACATGTCAGCAACTGACTCAGACTCTGCCTTTTTGAAGTTCTCATACTGGGTGATGAGGTAGGATCTCCTATCCTTTCTTTCATCTGCAGAACCTGATACAATTTCTGAAAGTTTTTCCCAGATCTCTTTAGCAGTATTGCAATCAGCTACTTTCTGGAAAATGTCATCTAACATGGTTTGAGCCAAAATGTTCATGGCTTTAGCATCTGCTGCCTTCCACTTCTTTATGTCAGCATCAGTTCCTGAAGGAGGAGGAACAGCTGATGTACTTGTTCCTGTGGGAGGTCTTGGACAATCTGTCAATACAGAATTAAAAATGTCTTCATCAAAAGAGTTCATGTAAAGTCTAATCCTTGCCTTCCATAGTGCAAACTTAGAGAGATTGCACATAGGAGGTCTGGTGCTAGCAAAGTCCTTGTTTTGTGCCATGAGTTTTAAAGATAAGTAAAACTAAAGAAACTAACCCTTTGAGGGAAATGATCTTATCAGGGATCTTTTGATCCAGGTGTTAGCCTGTATGAATGATCAACCTCATGATCTTATCAGAATTAAAAAGGTCGGGGGGGATTGTTGGGTCCGGCGTTCCTTCACTTAACCCGTGGCGCTCTGCTACTTATATAAAAAATTAAGTAGCACCCTCTCCAACAGTCCGGGCTTTTGGTGCAGTTGGGTATGCGCTTGATCCTTCAATTGGTATCAGAGGAGGTCACGGGTTCAAGACCGAGGGGGCGCTATTAAATCCTGATTTTTCCCTTCTACCTGTGTGGGTCCGGTGGGTCAAGCAACCGTGGACATGTGGTAACCCCACCTCTGAGCCGTGTGGGCCATGTGGTAACCCCACCTCTGAGCCGACGGGTTGTGCTGGACGCCGGGGGGGGGGGATTGTTGGGTCCGGCGTTCCTTCACTTAACCCGTGGCGCTCTGCTACTTATATAAAAAATTAAGTAGCACCCTCTCCAACAGTCCGGGCTTTTGGTGCAGTTGGGTATGCGCTTGATCCTTCAATAGGCATCATGAAAGAGTATTGAAGTGCGTGAATGGTCTATAGCTCCTACTGTGCTTGGTGCAGCTAATCTTTAGCACGCGCAACGTTAATCTCGCGAAAGTCTATCCTGCTACCGGCTTCCCCCAACTCCGCAATCAATTGTGTGTAGTTGTTCTCCAAGCAGAGTAATCATTCCTTGACAGAGTTTTGGTTCTCCTGAACCCGGCTGTAGACCTTACACAACATACCAATGTGTTTCTGAAATATTTTGGTCATCTGCCGCTTCAGCATCTCGACATCCTTCATGTCGCTCAGGAAAGCAGTGATTGAGTCAGGAGATGGAGGGGGCGAGAACTCCTCGTCGATGTCAACATCAGTCGACGAGACCTCGCGGTATCCTACAATAGATAAGTTCAGTCAAGTGTAATCTCATTGTAGTGAGGGAGAGGCGAGTGAAATTGTTTACCTGACATGGTTTCAGTTCCCATGTCTGAGTGTCAACGAGAAGTGTAGGGCCGGCCCTCGAAGGGAGTGTCAAAGGTAAGGTGCGCCTTCCTAAGCCCTGGGTGTAGAATTGTCTAATCGATGGCAGGAATGTTGTATTGAGGTGGAAGGTTGGGAACCTCGTCTGTCAGGGGTAGTAGGCTTGTGGCGGGATCTAGGGGCGTCAGGCAAGAAGGGGATTTGGGCATTGAAGCGCCTAGTCCCGTGGTCCCAAAGGCAGGAGTTGCGGAAGATGCAAGTAAGCAAACTGATAAGAGGGGAGTGTGCAGAACATGACTTAACGGGGAATCGTGGGAGAGCGTCTGGGTTAGTTTGGGAATTGACCAAAGGGGCCGACTTGTCACTCTCGTCTTCAAGCGAGTGCGTCTCAACATTCTTCATCCCCTCCCTGATATTCTTCTCCTTTGGAGGGTTCTGCGAGCAGACGCATTGGTGCCTATTTTTATCTTTGAATAAAGTGGCGAGAGGAGAAACAAGTGAGGATACCTGAGGGATCCCAGAGTGTGATGGAGTCAGCAGGATGGACTCGTTCATTGTCATTTCATACCTGACCATCTTGACCTTTTTCATCTTGGGGGACGAGCTCAGAGCTTTCCGAGCAAGCCAGGGAGCAAACACGTCGACTGAAGATTTGGCCTCCACTCTTGCAGCGACAAGGCGATCCTAAGCTTCTTTCAAGAGCGACATTGAGTTGAAGGCGAGAAAGAGAAATCCGAGAAGGTTGGAAAGAGAAAGTATCACCTACAAATGAGTGAGTATTTATAATAAGGTGGAGGGACCCACCAAGATTCCCTCCATGTCAGTAAGCACTCACCGAATACTAGGGGTTAGAATTTTCTTTCCGGGCGTAGGACTAGCTCGCAAAGAGAGGGGTTGTGTATAGCCCTATATTCGCTTAGTTATACACTCCGACAAGTTCAAGGTATAGCAGGAGGATTCAAGTTTAGGTTAGTTGGAGAGGCAAGTTTGGTAGACTAGCCCGTACTCGCCCAACACATCAATGAGCTTTAGCCCAAGTCAAGTGGGGTATTCAGGCCCTCGGGCGAGTGCGGTCTTCATCATACATTTGCCCAAGGCTCGCGCCTTAATGCGCATGAAGGAGGTTTTTCTCCAAGAAGGGCGAGTGATGGTTAAAGCCCGCAATCTCCTAGGAGGCGAATGCGTGGCTCATCCAGCATTCTTCGCTTCAAGCGAGTGGTGTTTCTACGGACCACTCGCCCAGTGGGATCTAGTGGCAAAATTAACTGAATACTTTCTAGAGGCCTGTAGAAATCTCTTTTTGACAGTGGAGTTATGCTGTTGGCATACCCAATTGGGCTGTGTATAAGGAAATGTGACAGCAGAGTTACGTTGTCGGCAGACCAAGTTTGGAAATCTATAAATAGACCCGAGGGGGCACCATTGGAGGGACAGATTATCTTAACTTCTTCCTCAGGCTTTTCTTAGCAAGATTTGAGTGTCCTTCAAGGTGCCCAAGCTCAGCATTGGCTTGGGAGGGGAAGTGCCATTAGCTCTTCCTGGTATGTGGTGGGATCTCCCCGTTGTGACCTCGGTTTTGTTCCTAGGTTTCTGAGTATTTGGTATGCTGTGTCAGATCGTGGGAAGTAAGTCTTAGGCCACACCCCTTTTGGGACCCCGAACTCCATAGAGACCTATTTCTGGTTTCAACAAAGGAGCCCTCTTAGTTGAGACAAAAAAGAGGTGGGAAATTCATCATTCAGCTGAGTATATTATGGATAGTTTCTTCATATCTCTCCCTTATGTCTCCCCCCAATTTAGAATCAGTTATTTCATATTCATAGGAGTGATCTGGAATGTTAACATCAGGGATGGACTCCACTTTCTCATGCTCCTCAATAAGTGACATGACATCATCTCCTTTGTTTTCCTTTCCATAAACTTCCACCTCAGCTTCAGCTTCTTGAACAGGGTGCTCAGGGTGAATCTCTCCCTCAATTGCAGAAATAACTATGGTGTACTCCCCCTTAATATCATTACTAACTATGATGTTCTCCCTCTCAATATGATAATCCTTTTCTAAGATCTCCCCTCAGTATCAGAATAGATCCTGTCCAAAACTTTTCTCACTAGATCTTCAATATGCTCCATAATTATGTCTCCTTTAAAATAAGTACGTGACACTCTCCTGGGAACATCCTTGGCACCAAGCTTAGATGAAATTAAGACTTGTGCACTCACATACCTTCTCTCAGAATCACTTGAACTGGACAAGTGAGGGTTATCATGTTCAGTACTCCTGCTGTCCGAAGAGCTATTGCCGATGCTTTCTTCTACAACTTATTCAGCTACTTTTTTCTTTTTCTTTTCAGATTGATGATGGTGATTGATAAGCACCATATCCCAACTATTAAACATCTTGATGCCCATCTCCCTCATATGATGGATTTTTGCACCTAGCCTCATATTAAGAATTCCTGGAACAGTGTTGAGGAGGAATAAAGACAAAATTCTCCCCATATTGGGCTCAGTGATGCACTCAATTACTCTATCAAACACTACATTGCCCCAATTTTTTTCTTAGAGAGAATCACTATAGCCATTAGATCAAACAGCTTTCTTGAAATTTTATCATGATACCAAATCTTGCATATCAAGGCTTTTCCAATGATCTCTGCCAAGAATTTACCCTTCAAATTCATGTCTTTCCTTAGGATAGATCCACTAGTATATTTGTAAATACCACACAATTTGAAGGAAGACTTTACATCTTCTTGAAACAACTCATCTTCCATTTCACTAGGGCTAAGCTTGGGGAGCTTCAGTGCCTTCCATATCTTCCTTGCTGTGCTTTTAACTTTTTCTCCGTTAATGGAAGTCTTGATTTTGGTGGAGAATGAGTCCACTTTCGCATTTGCAAACAATTCTAGAACTTCTCTTTTCCAAATAGCACATGAATCCAACAACAGAAATTCTAGTTCAGAGGTCTATAGAAGATGAATGATGGATTGAATTTCTTCTAGAGAATCTCTGAATACTTTTCGCTCAAGTTCGTAGCCCTCAAACAAGATGTCAGCACCCTTAAGAGGCATTGAATCTAAGATATTGACCGAGAAGGATAGGACGGTATGAGAAATCTAAGGTATGGGACACCGAATTTTGAAAGGGCAATGGACTGATAGAGTTTATTCTAGGAGAGATTTCTATTTATACCATACTCTATTTGAGAAGGTTGAGAGGCGCATACCTTGTCATGATTTCCAATTTAGATAAATGGCTGTGATTTAACCTGACAAATTTGATTCTTTTCGAGCCGTTAGAGTATTTGTGTTGAGTCCATTTGACGCCAAAGGTGTCCACTCGACGCCTGGACATTTCCCTTGACGCCAGTATTTCTCACTCGATGCCAATTGTTGACTAAACGCCTAACACTTCATTCGATGCCAACTCAGTTGGCCTTTATCTTCTTTATGTTCTCTTGCAAAATGATTAGCCTCCAAAATCACATGTAGAAAGTTCTATATTAAATGACAGTAATAGATTATAGTTACTACAGAAGAAGTCATAAAGGTGGAGAGTTCAATGATAAGAGAAATAGAGGCGTAAAGAAGAGCTAGAAACAAAACCAGACTATGTGTAGAGGATCCCAAGCTCCAGAATCATCATACTGGCTTCCTGGAATCAGATTAAAGAGAACAAGTCAGATAGAGCAAAACTATATAGTTATATAGATTGGAAAAGTATGAAAAGCAAGAAGAGGTTAAAAGAAAGTTCAGAAAGGAGAAGCTGGCTTGAACTCTACCACTTGATTCCCCAGAACCCTGAAGATATCATCCTAAGCCCTACAACTACTTTGAGAGGTAAAGATAGAAAAATAAAGAGGCTAAGGAAAAGAATCGAAAGAAATCAGTGGGGCATTCTAATTAGGGAACCTGAATCTTGGCAATGTTATAAAATTGTAGATTCCTAAGGGATGTTGAATGTTTATTATAGGCATACTCAACTTTTATTATTAATACTATCTAAGATATTTTATCTTACTTGTTTGAGTTCTTACACAGTTTGGGTTGATCTTTATTATCTATTCTAAAATGTTGTATATTATTGACTCGGACTCTGGCTTTTTCAAATAAAGGGAGATTGTTGAGAATATTGATAATAATGTCCTAGATTTGAAGAAGTCTCATAAGTCAATAATATACACAAATATGTATTTGATATTTCTCTAAGTTATAATGTATAGGTAATCAGTATTTGATTGACTAACAGCTTGGGAGTAAGTCAGCACACTCTAGTAGTGAAGAATATTTACTAAGTACAAATGCGTTGAGTCATTTCACTTTACTTGACGCTAAAGTTCTTTATGTGTTGACTCAATGCAGTTCACCCAGTGCCTTAGAAGAGAATCTTGCTAAGTTTAAATGCGTCGAGTCTTCTCACGTCACTCGACACTCAAGATTCATATGCACTGACTGAATGTTGCTCATTCAATGCTTCAGTAAAAGAGTAGAAATTCAGACCAAGTACAAATGCATCGAGTGAAGGTCTTTCACTCAACGCCTCAGTAAAAAGAGCTGAGATTCAGATCAAGTACTAATGAGTCGAGTGAAGATCATCCACTCAACGCCTCAGCAGTGAAGCAGAAAAAATGTCAAAGTACAAATGCTTCGAGTCCTAAGACTTGACTCAACACCAAAGTTATTTGCGCTGAGTTAACTGCAATCACTCGACACCTCTTCAGAATGACTTCACTCAGCGTTTCAACAGAAAGGGCGAAGTTGTAAAAGTACAAATGCGTCGAGACACATAAGATCACTCAACGCCTAAGTAGAATGCGTTGAGTTATGTGTATCTCAACGCTTCATCAGAGTTCAAGTATTTGACTTAGTTATATTGGTTCCAGCACTCAACACCTCTATAGAAGATCATGAATTATTCTAAGAAAATTGGCATCTAGTGTATTCTATTGACGTCATAAATAATTAAAATCGACGCAGATTGCACGCTAAAAGACAGAAACTGCCACATTTCTCTAACATGCAATCTTGGGATGATTCAACCATTAAAGTCGGCCATACCACATATTTAAACAAGATATAGCCGTTGCAGATGCTGAGATATAAAATCTAAGTGAGTGGGACTTTTACATGAACTTTTTGGAAAAACTTTCTGAAACCTTAAGTCACAAAAAGTTATCGCCAGCAGAGAGAAAATTGTTTTTCGTTATCTTCAGGCTTTGTAATCTACACAACAATCTTTCAAAATCTTGAAGAAGAAGAAGATCTCTGCAAGTATTCAACATAACACAACCTATTTCTAATGTAACACCCCTATCCGTCGCATAACATATAACAGTAGGTCTAGTTGGGGCCCGACGCCATATACTACACACAGACCAAGGAGTTACTAATTGAAACCATCATCCAAACAAGGTATCCTAACATAGAGTACATTCTAGCAGAAGTAAATTAGAGGTTACGGAATAGAACCAAGCATCATGAAAGTCCACAACACAATAAAATAAGAATGGTAAACCAATACACAAATATAAAGTCTTGGCCTTAAGGCCTTATAATGTTTACTCAATGGTTAATGTTTTCCGAACATCGGCACGTAGGTCGACCACACATGAGCTTAAAGTAAACACTAGCTATTCACTTTGGCCTTCGAGGGCCGGCATAGCTATCCTGGGCTCCAACTCACTATTTACCACTTGGCTATACTACACCTGCAAGCAACATCCCACCACAACGGTGGCAAACAAAAGCAACGGTCAGAATTAGCTGACCAAATTATAACAACCTCATCCCTCACTCGGAGTGGCGGTGCTCCTTCCCTATTTGCATTAGTATACATGTATATTGGCAACCACAATGTGCAACCTAAGAAATACTCGCCACAGACGTTGGCACTACCGGCCGAATGCCCCGTGCACTCAGGGCACATTCTTGGCGTACAAGACCTCAAGGGCAAAACCACCATCCTTTGACGGTCATTAACGTTTGAGCTTTTAGTCTCACAAGGGCCTAAGCCAAAGACAACGCCCCAAGCCTCCGGCAAAGTCATAACGATCTGCAGATCCATATATTGACTCACTCCAAGATAGAAGACAAGGATTGGGTATAGATCAGCCATTTCTCGTGCTCAAATCATCAGGCGCGTCAGCCACGACGCAGGTCGACATCCCCTTTCCCATTACTGTATAATTCATAACCCTATTATGATCTTAGGTTAGATCTCATGGCTACCTTGCTGAGCATTTTAAGCTCACGCTCCATCAAATTATAGCCCACAAGTCTCCCAAATATAGGCTTCACAAGCAATAGCCCACAGGTCTCCTAGAGATAGGCTTCGCAATCAAACATAGCTTACAGAAAGTTATCATCGGCGGTGGCACTACCGCCGCGCGGTAAGGGATAGACTATCTATTCTTCCCCTTTTTCAGGTGTTTTCTTGGAGATTACCACCAGTACTCTCAACCCAGTAACCTACACATCCCACGAATCCAAAATCTACGCGATTATCACGGAGTCTTCTCCGACATAAAAAACATACAAACATCATCAATCAAGACCAACCCATCCTGATGGGCTTCACACAAAATGCTTATTCCGTGCTTTGATTCCGAATCTAAATGCAACACTACGGGGATACACGGATCTACTCGTTGGGAGAACCACTTCCACGTATTCGTGGAGCATCTACCCTCTAATGCCAAAAGAAAGGACTTCACATGTCTAAGAAAGAGGATCGTTACACTTGATGTACGCTTTGGCTCCATGGGAGAAATCTAAACGGTTGAAAATGACCGCTCCGACCTTGCCTCCATAAATCCAAACTCGCCTTGCGAATTCGAGACCCAAAACACGAACTACGGCAAGAACCTTCCTTCCCGACGCTGGTGCTCCTCCTCTAGAAACTAGGACAAGATCTCCAACTCCAGTATAATGAAGAGAAAACAGTTAAACAAGGCATATAAATAAATCTACCGCCGTGCGGTAACTTGCTACTATCGCGCAGTACCGCCTCGTTTAGCATATAACTGCCAAGGCCCTCCAATCATTGGCCGACAAGTGGCCATGCCGTTAGAGTTTCACTATCGTCACGCGATAGGTTGCTAACATAGTGCGATAGTCGACATCGGTTATGACACGAAACTCGCCCCTATCATCGCGTGCTAACTGTTACCATCGCGCGATAGAATCCCGATAGCCTCGTCAATTAAATTACCCTAGCTATCGCAAGTGGAAACCCTATCGTCGGGCGATATCTTCCCAAGAGCTCTGCCAGTTTAATTCCCCAACGACCGTCGCATGATAATAACATTCCGCCAGCGGTAAGCCCAGCATTGAGTTGACTCAACGCTCTCAACGCTAACCCTGGAGCTACCGCCGCACGGTAACTAGCTACTGCCGGGCGATAACCTCCAGAGAAGCATTTCTTGCCTTAAGAAATTTGGGGTGTTACAAATCTCCCCCACTTAAAGAATTTCGTCCCAAAATTAAGTCATGCAGGAAGCTAAGGAATTAAATACTCTTTAAATTGTGTACCTTAATTGAATAACTCGGTGAACTCTGACTTCATGGTTTGCTCCTGCTCCCATGAAAGCTCCTCTCGGCCACAGTTGTCCCATCAGACCTTGACCACCCTGATCTCTTTATTACGAAGCCTTTTGACTTCTACACACTCAATTCGAATGGGCTTGACCCTTGTTGTCAACCCACTATCAACCGGTACTTGATCTGCAGCAATCACTTGCGTAGGCTCTTGCATCACCTTTCGCAACACCAATATGTGGAATACATCGTGTTGACCACTCAATTCTGTTGATAACTTCAACCGATAGGAAGCTTCTCCAATACGCTCCAGTATTTCAAATGGCCAGAGATATCTCGGACTCAACTTTTTTCAATCGTCGAACCCTTGAGGCACTTTTACAAGGCTTAATTTTCAAATATACCCAATCACTTATGACGAACTCAATGTTCCTGTGCTTGGCGTTATAATACTTAGTCTGCCTATCCTGAGCAACCAGCAATCGCTCACGGATTGTTCGCACAACTGAAGTCGCATTATCGACTTCCTTCCGCTTATAACACTTTGACTCGCCCGTCTCCAACCAAGACGATGGAGTACGACACTTCCTACCATATAGGGTCTCTAAGGGTGCCATTTGAATGCTCTCTGGTGGCTATTATTATAAGCAAACTCAATCATATATAGGTGATCTTTCCACCTCTTACCGAAATCCAGGGCATACATGTGAAACATGTCCTCCATCGTCTTGTTGACCCTCTAAGTCTGACCATCTGTCTGTGGATGAAAGGCTATACTGAACTTCAGCTTTGTCCCCAATAGTTGATCCACCAACCACCAGTCATTGGACATGAAGCGCCCATCTTGGTCACTCACGATTCTACGGGGCACACCGTGCAGTCGTACAATGTTTTCTATATACAACTTAGCCAGTTTCTCAACTAAGTCATCCTTCCTATTTAAGATGAAGTGCGAGACTTTCGTCAAACGATCTACAACCAACCAGATGGAGTCGTTTCCCTTTTGCGATCTTGGCAAACCATCCACGAAATCCATGGATATATCGCCGAATATCCACTCCGGTATAGGTAAAGACTTGAAGAATCCTCCGGTCTTCTGGAACTCCGCCTTCACCAAGGCGCACGTTTGACACTTTGCCACATAAAGTGTTATGTACTTCTTCAGTTCCGGCCACCAGAATAGCTTTTTCATATCTTTGTACATCTATGTGCTCCCCGAGTGAATCAAGTACTTAGTATGATGAGCCTCGTACATCAACTCCTCCCGTAGTTTACCAACACTTGGGATGCACAAACGACTGTTCTTCCACAATAACCCATCATCGATAGTAAATTGGGCATTTGACCCATCCAAAGCCTCAGCCATGAACCGCTTCATGCTATCATCCAACTCCAAATCCTGTCGAATCCAATCAGCTAGGTCAAACTACACCTCTGTCCAATTCAGTTGAGCTTCAGCACTAGACCTCTTATCAACACAAGAGATCTCTAAGGCTTCCAATTCTTGAACCAAACGCTCGTCATGCATTGACAACCAATTGGCCTGTGCTGGAGCTCTGCGACTTTACGCATCCACAACTGCATTACCTTTCCCAGGCACGTAATGTATCTTGAAGGTGTAGTCCCCAAGGAACTCCATCCACCTCCGATGTCGTATGTTTAGGTCCTTCTGATCTAGTAGATACTTTAGGCTCTTCTGGTCGATATAAATATCGACCTTCACATAATATAGGTAGTGCCTACAAAGCTTTAGAGCGAATATCACGACCGCCAACTCCAAATCATGGACCGGATAATTCCTCTCATGCACCTTCAGCTGGTGCGAACTATAAGATATTACTCTCCAATGCTGAAGAAGAACACAGCCTAAGCCACTGCTTGAAGCATCACTATAAATCTCAAAGCTTTCTGTACCACATGGCGAACACAGGACAGGCGTCGTGGTCAGACGACTTTTCAGTTCTTCAAAAGCTTGTGTGCACGCCAGCGACTAGAAAACCTTCTGATCTTTCCTTGTCAAGGTCGTGAGGGGTAATGCAATCCGCAAGAAGTTCTCCACGAAGCGCCTATAGTATCTAACAAGCCCTAGAAAAGTACGGACTTTTGCCACCGAAGACAGTACAGGCCACTCCCGTATAGCGGCAATCTTCGCCGGATCCACTGCGATTCCCTCACCACTAACAATATGACCAAGGAACGCTACTGAAAAAAGCTAGAACTCACACTTCGAGAACTTTGCATAAAGCTAACTGCTTCTCAATGTCTCCAGAACAATCTGTAAATGTTCCGCATAATCAAACTCGGACTGGGAGTACACGAGGATATCATCAATGAACACTATCACAAACTGTTCTAGATATTCCTTGAATGTTTGATTCATCAAGTTTATGAATACGGATGGCGCATTAGTAAGCCTAAAAGGCATGACCATAAACTCGTAATGCCCATAACGTGTACTGAACGTCATCTTGGGAATATCGCTTTTCCTTATTCTTAGCTGATAATAGCCAGATTTCAAATCCAGCTTAGAATACACTATCGACCCAGCTAGCTGATCGAACAGATCGTCAATTCACATAATTGGGTACTTGTTCTTCTTTATTAACTTGTTCAGTTTCCGATAATCGATACAAATCCGCAGACTTCCGTCCTTCTTTTTCACGAAATGGACCGGGGCGCTCCAAGGTGACGTACTTGGACGCACATATCGCTGCTCTATCAATTCTTAAAGCTGCGCTTTAAACTCTACCATTTCCCTTAGTGCTTAGCGGTAATAAGACCGTGACACAGTTTTGGCACCAGACACCAACTCGATGGTAAAATCAATCTCACATTGAGGTGGAGCTCCAAGGAGATCATCAGTGAATACGTCGGCAAATTCCGACACCACTAGAATACTAGCCAAAACAGGCTTGGGCTTCTTTGCCCCTAAAAGAGTGAAGAACAAATCCACACCCTTATGAACGGCCTTAACTACTTGAAGGGCAGACATCATCGTCTTGCTCGACCCCTTCATACTAGAAAAAGTAGTTTCTTGACTCGTATTCAACCCCAACTTAACAGACTTCAAACTACAGTCGATGAACGCACGTTGCTCTGAGAGCCAATCAATGCCAAATATTACGTCAAACTCTACTATCGATAGTAGTGACGCTTCCAAGTCAAAGTTCGACTTCCGATCGACACTTTCACGCAACAGACTCTATCCGCGCGCATCGATCACCCATTGGGCAGCAGCACATCCAACCTATCCTTTGCCACTAAAGTAGGCACTCCAACTTGTGACATAAAGTCCTCGGATAAGAAAGATTGTGAGGCTCCCGTATCGAACAATGCTCGAGCCAAAAAGTCCATAACTACGACAAACCATGTCACTACAACGCCTTCTTGACGGCCTCCTGTTGGCCAAGGTTGTAGACGACCCTCGGTTGGGCTGAAGCTTGATGGGATGTGGTTTAATCCACCGTATTTCCTTTCTCCGCATACAATGCTCCAGTCCTCTTCTCTGACTTGCCACTCCAACAATTGCGGGACATAAGTCCCCACTTGTCATAATTGTAATAGTGAATTGAGCCTTCTTGCCCAGAAGATGCACTAGTAGTAACTAATGAAGACGCCAGTCCAGAAGACTTGGCCTTCTTATTTCACTTTCGGTACCCAAAATTTTGTGATCTTGGTACTTTGAACTTCGAGCTCTTCGCCGACAAGTCCTTCTTACCCTGAACTCTTTTTATATCCTTCTCCAAAGATTGGGCTGTGTTGACCAGGACTAGGAAGCCCTGCGTCATCGGACCTGAGAGTATCAACCTCAGTTCGTAACGCAGTCCCTAATAGAACCGGTTGGTCTTGCGTTCCTCGTTAGTAAACGTGGAGCCAGCATAATGACCCAATCTCGTGAACTCATGAAGGTAATCGTCCACACTACTCTCACCTTGAGTCAGTCTCTGGAACTGATTCTCCATAGCTATCTTCTGCGAGGTTAGGACAAACCATGCCAGAAATAGCTTTGAGAATCCCTCCATCGATATGTCAAAAAGTTGCCTCCCGGCAAGATGATGAAGCTCTAACTCATCCCACCATTGCCTTGCTTTGCCATCTAGGAGGAAAGTGTCAATTGTAACCTTCTGCCACTCCTCAGTCTCTGTTGCGTACATGACTCTTTTAAATCTAGACAGTCAGTCCTCAGCCTACATTGGGGTCTCAGTCCCCAAAAACACTGGTGGATTAAACCTCATCACATGCTTTAACTATTTCTTTGTTGCTCTCCTCTACACTACGGGCTCCGCCGCTCCCTGATCCACTACCATAGTTTTCGCTACACCTAGGACAGGTGGCTGCACTTGTCATCCCGGTTGTGCATTAATCATAATGAACACTGCTTCCGCTACCATCCATATGGTTTCTACAGAAGGAGGGGTTGCGGGAGCATCATTATGCGCACTACTCTCCATGGAGTGCTGTTGATGCGAATGCCCCACACCGCTCTAGATTGCCAAAATGCAATCATTGGAACATCCAGGTTCCTCAAACATGTGTATTTTCATTCCTAAGTTGACATTCATGGGTTATTTTATGTTATAATGACAATGCACATACAAGTGCTCACCACCCCTTAAAATAATTCGTCCACGAATTCAAATAAGGAAGACCGACACCAGAGTCTGATACCAAGTTGTAAAACCCCTATCCGTTTCATATCATATAACAGTAGGTCCGGCTAGGTCCCGACTGCATATACTAGAGACAGACCAAGGAGTTACTAATTGAAACCATCATCCAAACAACACATTCTAACACAGAGTACATTCTAGGGGAAGTTAATTAGAGGTTATAGAATAGAACCCACCATCATGAATGTCCACTATGCAATAAAATTGGAATGGTAAACCAATACACAAATATAAAGTCTTGGGTTTAAGGCCTTACAATATTTACTAAAAGGTTAATGTTTTTAGATCATCGGCACGCAGGACGACCACACATAAGAATAAAGTAAACACCATCTATTCGCTTTGGCCATCGAGGGCCGGCATAGCCATCCTGGGCTCCAACCCGCTATTTGCCACTTGGCTCTGCTGCACCTGCAAGCAATATCCCATCGCAATGGTGTCAAACAAAATCAACGGTCATCATTAGCTGACCAAATTAAAACGACCCCACCCCTCACTCGGGGTGGCGGTGCTCCTTCCCTGCAGGCATTAGTATACATATATATAGACAACCACAACGTGCAACTTAAGCACTACTCGCCACAGACATTGGCACTACCGGTCGAATGCCCTGTGCACTCAGGGAACATTATTGGTGTACAATACCTCAAGGGTCACACCACCGTACTTTGACGGTCATCAACGTTTGAGCTTTTAGTCTCACAAGGTCCTAAGCCAGAGACAACGCCCCAAGCCTCCGCCAAAGTCATAACGATCTGCAGATCCATAGTATGACTCACTCTATGACGAACGACAAGGGTTGGGTACAAATTAGCCATTTCCCGTGCTCAAATCGTCAGGCGTGTCAGCCACGATGTGGGTCGGCATCCCCTTTCCTATTATCGTACGATTCATAACCCTGTTATGATCTTAGGTTAGCTCACATGGCTACCTAGCTGAGCAGTTTAATCTCACGCTCCATCACATTATAGCCCACAAGTCTCCCAAATACATGCTTCACAAGCAATAGCCCATATGTCTGATGACTAGTTTTAGTCATCGTTTTTGGGGTAATTTAGTAGCCTAAATACCTAAGTTTATTTTTAATTTATGCTTGTCATTTCATGTTTTAATGTCTTTTTATAAAACCCTAGTTTTATTATAGTTATTTTGTGTTTTGATATAAAAATCAATATAATCTTTATATATGTCACTATGTATTGTGTTATGTTTCTTAATTTTAGTTAATGTTTTGTTGTCTTAGTTTAATGTTTTAATATTAGTTAATTTCTTGATATTAAAATCTTTATATATGTATTATGTTTCTTATTATGTCACTATATATTGTGTTATCCTTTTTGTGTTTTAACTTTGTTTATAATATAACTAACCTATGTTTGTTTTATTGTAGGTGCAGCCCAAACTCAAGACCACTTGGAGCAGCCCATGCAAGCCTACCTGAGCCCTCCAACTTGTCCAAGCCCACATGGAGCAGCCCACCATCCAGCCCGAGCTCAAGTGCAGCGCCCTACCCGAGCCTACATGCAATTGGAGCAGCCCAAGCCTCAACCCAAGCCCATACAACCCACCATCCAGCCCGGCCACATGTGGAGCAGCCCACAAACCTGAACCCGAGCCCAACATGCCATACATTCATGCATGGCCGGCCACTTTTGTTTTCTCTCATGCATGCATCTTTCTCCACCTCATATATTCCCTCTCTCCTCATTATTGCATGCATGAATTATTCCTCTTCATGCATTGGCCGTCCATATTCATTCTCTCTCCCTTCCACACACTTCCATTCATCCCCCCTCTCTTTATTTTATATTTTCCATTTCACTTCCATTAAATATAATACATTGCATCCATGCCTCCTCTCTCCCCTCATTTAAGGCCATGCATGAACCCTCTCCCTTGATGTGGCCGGCCACCCCTATGTCTCCCTCATCTAGAACATTCCTCCCTCTCCTATAAAAGGAACCCCTCTGAGAGAACTAAGTTGTCTACCTAAATCACCTAGAGGGGGTGAATAGGTGAAATGCGTGTCAAATGCGGAATAAAAAAAATTAACACAGCACAGATCAAGCAATCACACAGACGACAGGAGATTTATAGTGGTTCCCCAATATTGGGTACGTCCACTTTCCTCACCGATCTATCAAACCACTAGACTCGGCTACTCCACTATCTCGGATTGAAAACAATCCTACACCTCGAAACCACGTTCCTACAAAACTCGATCCAAACCGGATCTACACTCGGAAGATAAAGCCTTCCTACAAATCTCGGAGAAAAACTCCTACGATGAAATTTGTTTGAAAAGAAAATACAAACAATATATTGCACAGACTTGGATCTTTGATAGTCTTCTTCCTTGAGAACTTTGGCTTTATCAGAATATGTTGAAGACGACTTGAGAGAGATCCACAGATCTGAAAAACGGAATCACCACGATCGAGAAAATAGATCAGAAATCTTTGAGGCTCGGCGAGATCGAGTGATTATCTTTCGTCTGGATCTCTAGAGAAACAGAGTTGAAAGCAGCGATCGGAGATCGTCGATCAAGACCTTCTTTCGTGAACGGCAATGGCGGCGGCGTGAGAAATTAGGGTTCACGGGAAATTTTTTCTTTCTTAAAATAATAATCTCTGTAAAGCTTGTTATTAGTCAAATCTGAAAGGACCTATTTATAGGTGGACTCCAACGGTAAAAAATTTAATTAGGGATGACACGTGGGCCAATCAAAAATGATTAATTCGAAATACACAGCGAAATTGTACTTGGAGAATTTCAGGAATGTTTGAACAGATATACTCGAGACAGAGAAGAGACATACTCGAGTATAAGATGTTATATACTCGAGTGGATAGGAGGAGCATACTCGAGTATAAGAAGAGAAGCTACTCGAGTGATTCAGAGATCAACACTCGAGTGATTTTAGAACTACTCGAGTATGAGAGTATATACTCGAGTAAAAACACTTAGAGAAAATTTCTCAGATAAAATAGGAAGAACTACTCGAGTAGAAGAGTTGGAGATACTCGAGTGAGTGGAAAAAGAACTACTCGAGTATCTTGGGAAGACTACTCGGGTAATCACTAAACCACTCGAGTATGAAAAACAACTACTCGAGTACAGAGTCACTTACTCGAGTATATAGGGAACTACTCAAGTAGGTAGACTTAGAAACTTTCTGAGATGAGAAGTGCAGATCTACTCGGGTATGAACAGAACACTTACTCGAGTAACTAACCAACTACTCGAGTACAGAGTCACTTACTCGAGTATAATACAGTCTACTCGAGTATGTAATCCAACTTACTCGAGTACAGACTCACTTACTCGAGTGTACAAAAGAGGTACTCGAGTATGTGGACTTAGAGAAAATTTCGGATCTAAGAACAGAAGGATCTACTCGAGTATAAAATATGACCTACTCGAGTGACTAACTATCTACTCGAGTATAAGCTTATCTACACGAGTATACAGAGTCTTCTCGAGTATGTCTAAGGATCTACTCGAGTATTAGGTCACTTACTCGAGTAGATGAAGGAAGCTACTCGAGTATGTGGACTTAGAAAAATTCTTCTGAAAAAAAACATAAACTTCAATACTTCAGTCCACCAATCCAAGTGCATGTATAGGAAGTGTATCCCAATAGAGAGGCTATACATGGGCCAACACTTTGGATCACACAATGAGGGATTATATTGTATGGTCCTGTGTTTGGTGACCCATTATAGACTGACATTGGTCTACACTTGGCAATAAGAACCTGCACACATACAACTTAAACATAATATCAAATACACCTTAATTCATCTTAGTTCAAGGTCTGACCTCCTACAAATATGAGGTATTATGGAGACAAGTCCCAACAATCTCCCCCTATTTGTAGATGTCAGCACCCTCTACACTAAGGTGAATTACTTAGAGTAAAAAGAACAACACACATATACTTAAAAAAATAAAGTAAACTGAAGCAGGATAAATAATAAGATAGCCATAATCAGAATCAAATATATATATAGAAATGTTTTTAACAGATTAAAAAGTCCATTTCCATATTCTCATTGACTCAAGATGGGGCTTCTTTGTGCATTCTTTCTCTCTTCAGCTCTTGCCTCTCTAGGTAACTGAATGGTTTAGGAAAATATGTTCTGGGCCTAGGAGGAGCAGCTGGGTTGTTTTATCCCCAATTCCTGTCATGAAGTCTGATCTTGATCTGGGATACTTCATAAGCTTTCCATTCTGAATAACTGTAATACTGATCTCTGTACTCACCAAGATCTGTTACTAGCTTCAAGGTATCAAGGATCAGAGATTTGGAGGTTGGACTCCAAACTTCAGTATGAATAATTTCTGGTCTACCTTCAGAAGCTGGGACAGGCTCTTTTCTAGGTGCAGAACGGCTGGCAAAAGCGCTGTCACCATATTTCCTTTTCTTCCTTGGGGCACCTTGAGAACTAGGAGGAAGTTCATCTTGCCAAATATCAATATAAGAGAGAGGAGGCTCAGTCACATCACCAGCAGGTCTGGGTGAGAAGACTGGCACACCTCCTGGAATGTTTGCCTGAGCTGGAAAATTTTCTTGAGCTAGAGCACCTGATGGAGGATTTTCTTCAAGAGGATCCAGAAATTTAGGAATTATGGTAGGGTTGAGCTGAGAATTTGGGAAGTTCTGATTATTTACCCATACAGCTGTATCATAAATGTAGAATTTGACAGATTGGAGTTGAGATAGAATATCTGCTTTCATATCCTTGACTAGATCATTCACAGTTGTTTGAGCTTGTTCAGACAGTTTTTCAACTACTTTTTCAACTTGTTCTTTGACAATTTTCTCCCCCTTACTGATATCTACAGATAGCTTTGCAATTGCTTCATATCTGAAAGTGCCAACTTCTTCACATACTTTCATCACATTTGCTTCAGCATTCTTGTCCAATTGTATCTAATTATGTGCTACAGTTTCAGCTTGATTTCTTAGTTCACCTATACTTGTAATAGTATGATCAATTGCTTTTCCACCTAGCTGAAAGAGTTTCTTGAGCTCATCAGTATTGGCTTGAATTTCAGCAAAGCCTCTACTCATCTCCTTTTCAAGAGTAGAGACCTTGTTATTTACTGAGGCTAGGGAGTCATCAAAGTACTTTCTTTGTTCACTGAGTAACTGTTCAATCTTGCTTACCAGATCTGAAGAAGTAGAAGGAGTTGAAGTTGGGGTAGGGACTGAAGGAGCATGAGTAACCCATGGTGGGATTTCAGTAATTACCACTGAGCTTTCAGCTCTCTTGAAAGATTTTAGGACAACTGATTCTTCTTCATTTAGGAAGGAGGGAATAGAGAAGTCCAAAGTCCTCAGAGGGGCCTCCACTGGTTCTGGAGATACTTCCTTGTCATTAGACAAAAGAATAGTTTCTGGCTGGCTTTTCTCTGCAGCAGGGGACTGAGCAGGAGACTGAGCAGGAATCTGAGCAGGAGTTTGAGCAGGAGACTGAGCTGGAGTCTGAGCAGGAGACTATACAGGAGACTGAGCTGGAGTCTGAGCAGGAGACTGTACAGGAGACTGAGCTAGAGTCTGAGCAAGAGACTGTACAACTGATTCATTTTGAAACAAAGGAGCATCTGAGCTGAGCTCATCAATCAATTTATTGATATCTTCTGTAGTAGACAGTAGGGTTGCTGGATCTTGAATCTCTGAGTGGGGATCTGCTGGAAGAGGAGAAACTGGAGGAGTAGAATCCCTGACTTCTGCTTGCTGTGAGGGTTCTGATGAAGCTGGGTACTGAGGATGAGATGAGGCAGACTCCACCTCAACTATTACACCTGAGGTAGCAGCAGTTTGATGTGGAGGAGGAGATGGAATCCTGTCATCAGGTACACTGGTTTCTTGGGAATCTACTGAAGGGACAGTAGCTTTGGATGCTTGGGCAGTGTTCAGAATTTTAATTTCATATCGCTGGATGGAGGATATAGAAACCTTTTTCATGTGATGGAGGGGAGTCCCTTTGGATAAGTTAAAGACTGACGGGTTGATTTCATGAAGGAGGGAAATAATCCTGGAAAAACTTGGATACTTAATGTTTTCTCTGATTTTATCTAGGATCAACAGTCCAAACTGGAATTGTTTGCGGCAGATAATGGCTTGCATTATATCAAACATTTCCATAGAAATGTCTCGAATGGAGTAAGTCTTGCATAACAGTACCTTTGCAATTACATCCACTAGGAACTTTCCTTTTGAGTTGAAATCAGCTCTGCTAAAGGAATGGGCTTGAGGGTTAGCTCCACAGAATAAACTAGTTCTTACTGAATCTTCAGCAGTCATTTCGGCATCGTCATCTACTACTGGCAGTTTTAACAGAGCAGCTAAGGAGCCTTTGTCTAGTCGGATTTTTATCCCTCTGACCTTGGATTTCAGGAGCTTTCCATTTCATTTTACCTTCAGATTCTGATAAAACTCTTCAACAGCTGGGAAAATAACTCGGCACGGCGTCTGGAGAACGAACGATAGTCCGGCGGTCTCGAACAAAATCAGAAGATTTCAGAAATCATCTGAAAGGTCGGCTATACCCGCGGGAACGAGTTTTGAGCCGATGCCGATTTTAGAAGAGGGGGCCATCTACGATTCTGGAGGACGAGAGAGGCGAAGGCGATGATGCTCTGCGGTTTTTCGGAAGATGAAGAGTCGGCAGCTACTCGAGAGAATGAGAAGTGGAAAGGGGTTTCCCAATTTTTCTAGATATATATATGATTCTAATTAGGTTTTTTTAAAAAAAATAAATTCATACCTGAATGAAGCGGCAAATAGCTCGGTGCGAATAGAAAAATTAGAAATCCAAAATATGAATGTCGTATACTCGAGTAGGTAACATCATAAATGAGTATTAGACAGAGCATACTCGAGTAGGGCAAGTTTGTACACGAGTATATTGTCAAGTACCCGAGTATGTAAATCCTTTTACTTGAGTAATTCCCGTTTACTCGAGTATCTGTCTAGATATACTCGAGTATATATTACTTGAAAGACAATTTTCCTTGGGAGATGTATATTGCCACTGAAATCTTTAACTCTGAGCAGCCAACACCACTAATATCTTCTTGATTTGTGAGTCCATCACTAGTCGTCTTTGTTGAGCAGCCCGAGTTCCGTTTTGAAGAACGAAAACTTGGACTCGTCCAGCGGCTTGGTGAATATATCTGCAACTTGCCTGTCTATGGAGACATATTGTAGATCTATGTCTCCATTTTCCACATGCTCCCGGATGAAATGATAACGAAGCTCTATGTGCTTGGTCCGGCTATGGGAGACTGGGTTGTTTGCGATTGCTATAGCGCTGGATGAGTCGCGAAACAAAGGAATGTTCTAGAACTTCATGTTGTAGTCTTCAAACTGATTTTTGATCCAGAGAAGCTGTGCACAACAGCTGCCTGCAGAGATGTACTCTGATTCAGCCGTTGAGATGGCAACACAGTTCTGCTTCTTACTGCTCCAGGAAATAAGTCTCCTTCCGAGGAATTGGCAAGTCCCGGAAGTACTTTTACTGTCGTCTTTGCTTCCTGCAAAATCTGCATCTGAAAATCCAATTAGTTCACTATCATTACTTCTTGGGTACCATAAGCCAAGATTTGGTGTACCTTTGAGATATCTCAAGATTCCATTTACAGCAATGTAATGAGATTCCTTAGAGTTCACCTGAAATCTAGCGCATACACATGTTGAGAACATTATGTCTGGTCTACTTGCGGTAAGGTAGAGCAAGGACCCAATTATGCTTCTGTACTTGGTTTCATCAAAAGGTTTCCCTTTCTCATCCTTGTCCAGAGACATAGCTGAGGCCATTGGAGTCCTTATAGAGGTTGCATTCTCCATTCCGAATTTCTTAAGTAGCTCTTTGGTGAACTTGGTCTGTGAGATGAAAATTCCATCCTCAGATTGTTTCACCTGAAGCCCTAAGAAATACTTCAGCTCTCCCATACTGCTCATTTCAAACTTCCCTTGCATAAGTTTAGAAAACTTCTTGCAGAGGTTGTTATCTGTAGAGCCAAAAATAATGTCATCGACATAGATTTGCACTAGCAAAATCTTGCCTTTTATTTCCCTAAGAAATAATGTCTTGTCTATCTTTCCTCTTGTGAACTTGTTTTCAAGAAGAAAGGTGGACAGCGTCTCATACCAAGCTCGAGGAGCTTGTTTAAGACCATATAAAGCTTTTTGTAATAAGTAAACATAATTAGGATAAGTTTAATCAACGAAACCTGGTGGTTGTTCTACATACACTTCTTCCTTTATGTCACCATTTAGGAAGGCGGACTTAACGTCCATCTGAAAGACGGTAAAGCCCTTAAGTGCAGCGTAGGCAAGAAATAACCTGATCGCTTCCAGTCTTGCAACTGGAGCATAAGTCTGGTCGAAGTCAATTCCTTCTTCTTGACGATATCCCTTTGCGGCAAGTCTGGCTTTATTCTTTATAATGGTTCCATCTTCGTCCATCTTGTTCCGGTAGACCCATTTTGTCCCAATGACGTTCTTACCCTTGGGTCTAGGAACAAGTGTCCAAACTTTGCATCGTTTGAACTAATTCAGTTCTTCTTCCATGGCTAGAATCCAGGATGCGTCGGAGTTGGCTTCCTCAAATTTCTTTGGTTCAACCTGTGAGAGAAAACTTAAGTGTAAATTCTCGTTAGTTGTTCCTCGACGAGTTCTGACGCCATCCCGAGGATCTCCTATGATTTGATCAACGTGATGATCCTTCAAGTGTCTGAACTCTAAAGTCCTTGCAACTGGGATCTCTTCAGCCACTGGAGTTGCATCTTCAGTTGGGATGTGTTCTTCATCTTGATCATCTACCTCTCCAATAGGGGTTGTAGAGGTGATCTTGATGAACGTCTCATCTTTATATTTAGTAGTTTCATCCAGGCTAAGTTCCTTCAACTTTGTACCTGCATCTACAATAGGCACACTAGACGAGTTGCTGTGCAGCAGACTCGTCTCATCAAATACAAGATGTATCGACTCTTCTACCACCAGAGTTTTTCTATTGAATACTCTATAGGCCTTACTATGGCTACTATAACCTACAAAAATACCTTCAAAGCTTTTCTCGCTAAACTTGGTAGTGTGATACTTGCCATTGTTAAGTACGAAGCACTTACAGCCAAAGATTCTAAAGTATGAAATGGTTGGTTTCCTGCCTTTTAGAAGTTCGTAAGGAGTCTTATCATGGTTCTTGTTGATGAGTGCTCGATTTTGCACGTGACAAGCGGTGTTGACGGCTTCAGCCCAGAAGTATTCTGGAAGTGAGGCATCACTCAACATGGTCCGGCAAGCCTCTATGAGTGTTCTGTTCCTTCTCTCAGCTACTCCATTTTGCTGTGGAGTGCGAGGAGAGGAAAACTCATGAAAGATACCTTGACTTTCGCAGAATTCTGTCATGGCTCCAGACTTGAATTCCGTTCCATTGTCACTTCTGATTTTGACTACGGAACAGTTGTGTTCATTCTGGATTTGCCTAACAAAATTGGTGAAAATACTGAAGGTATCTGGCTTGTGTTTCAAAAAGAACACCCACGCAAAGTGCGAGTAATCATCCACAATAACCAACGTATATTCCTTACCTCCCAAACTTCTAACTTGCAGTGGACCAAACAAGTCCATATGGAGAAGCTGTAGGCTTCTATTGGAATCCTTGCCTATGATGCTTTTAAATGAACTCCTTGTTTGCTTGCCCTTGATACAGGTGTGACAAGGACTGTCCGTAACGCACTTGACATTAGGGGCATCACGTACTAGGTTTTGAGAGAATAATATATTAATAGTTTTGAAATTAATATGAGCTAGTCTCTTGTGCCATTGGTCAGCAAGAGATGCACTACTTTTTGCTAAAAGACGCACTGGTGTCGAAGAGTCTATACAAATGAAATTTAAACAGAAAATATTTCTGCTTCGAGTGCCTGATAAAACAGTTTCCATGTTGTCAACCGATTTTATCAAACACTTGTCAGCATGAAATTCAACTACGTATCCTTTATCGCATAGTTGGCTTATGCTGATGAGATTGTGTTCCAATCCTTCAACATAGGCTACATCCGAAAAGGATACGCTACCGTTAGAAATCATACCATAGCCTTTAGTTATCCCTTGATCTGAACCTCCAACGATGACCTTTGGTCCATTGCAGACTGAGGTGAAATTCTTGAGTAGGCTTCTTGTCCCGGTCATATGCCGAGAACATCCACTGTCCAAATACCAGATTGACATTTTGGTGGCCTTTGGACATACCTGCAATTACAATCACTTAGCCTTAGGAACCCAAACACGTTTGGGTCCTTGGTCTCGAGTTAGAAAACTCCCCCTACGAGTATTAGCCTCATGAGTGGTCATTCTCACGTTGCTAACTTGAGGGGTTGTAGTATTACTAGGATTGAACCAACAATCGATGGCAAAGTGACCAATTCTGCCACAACACCAACAGTCAAACCTGTTGTATCTTTGCCTAGTGAATTCCTGCTTGATTTTCTGAAATGATGGTCTAGCGGGAACATCACTCTTGGAGGAAGAGGCTTCATGATGATGGCATCTACATGAAGTCTTCTCCTTCAGAGGCCTTTCCTCAACAGGCTTTACTTTCGGTGCTTTCTTAAAGTTGTGGCCATGATTATAAGGACCATAGCTCTGAAGAGTCACTTCTTCATAAGGTGCCTTAAAGACACTCACACCAAAGTTTCGAGGGCGAGTCCATCCTTGGTACCGAGACTTTGGCTCTACATAAGTAGGCCTGATCAAGTGACCATAGGAAGAGTCCAGGTCAAACTTGTTCGTTGGAAAGATTACTTTCTTGAATACAGTTTGATCCAGAGGGGCTTTCCCTTTCTCTTTGGCCAAGGCCTTCTTGGCGGCCTTATTCTTCCGTTGAGCCTTATTTCTCCTAGAAGATTTACTAGGAGCACCCTCATGGCCTAGTCCAGCATTCTTAGCCTTTGTTGAGAATTCAGCAATGAGTGGAAGAACATTCTTGGGCTTGGAGAAACCTTCAACAAGTTTCTTTTCAGCTTCGAGTTGATCTTCCAACTCTTTGATGATTTTCCCTTTAAGGTCAAGATGCTTGAGAGCTAGATTGTATTCTTCCATTGCGAGATCGAAGTTTTCTTGAAGAGAGTTAGTCTTAGCAACTTCTTCTCTCAAGCTGCTCTCAACGGCCTTTAGAGACTGAATCTCTTTTGCCTGAGTTTTCATGACTCGACGACATTTTTCGTAGGTCATGGGCAACTCTTTGTACTGGGCCATGAGTTCTGACTCATCATCAGAAGAGATGTCCTCATGATCATGTTCAGAACTTTCAGATTCAGAGAGGGGAGTGTGAGATTTTACCTTCCCAGTGAACTGGGGGACTTGTTCATCATCTGAGTGAGCCATGAGCCCAAAGTAAGCTTCCTCTTCTTCACTCGAATCAGATGAGTCGGAGTCGCTGAGAGTTTTGCTCTTCTTGGCTACTAGACTCTTCTTTGTCCTCTTCTGGTGGTATGAGGATTTCTATTCCTCTCTTCTGCCGCCCTCTTTCTTCTTGTGAGGGCAGTCCACGATGACGTGACCTGGCTTATTACAACAATAACAAATGATGTCAGTTGAAATCTGTTTGTTCTGTTTAGAGTTATACCTGTCATGGCTACTTGAGCCTTTCTTTCGCTGATCACCGTCACGTCGTGATCTTCTGAATGAGGCATCTTTGCCTCTCCATTGCTTCTTCTTATTTAAGAATTTCTTGAATTGCCGGGAGAGCAATGAGAACTCTCCTTCAGATAGTTCTGAGCCAGATGAGCTTGGATCAGATGATTCTTCTTCGTCAGCTTCAGGAATTGGGGCAGGAGAGCTAGCTTTTGTCTTCCTTGAGCTATCTACCTTTAGAGCGACAGAATTCTCCTTGGATGCAGACCTGCTTATCTCTTCTTCAGCTTTTCTTGAGTTGATTTGCAGCTCGTAAGACATAAGCTTTCTGAACAGATTCTGCAGGTCCGTCTCAGCTAACCTTCCAAACTCCCGAATGGCACATACCTTATTGTCCCATTCCTTGGTTAGGGATCTTAAGAATTTGTCATTGAGTTCCCCATTGGTGAAGACACGTCCATAAACTCTTAGGCCATTTACTATCTTGAAGAAGTTCTCAAAAGTGTCAGTTATGGCTTCCTTATGACCCTTCCTGAAGGCTTCATATTTCTGGTTCAGTAGGGACCTTCGATCATCCCTCACTTCTTTTGTACCTTCCATTAGAGTCACTAGGGATTGCCACATCTCCTTGGCAGATTGGCAATGAATCAGATTCTGCAGCATTGAGTCATCGACTGCACTTGCAATAATATTTTTAGCTTTCTTGTCCAAAGAGACAAGTGCAATCTCTTCCTTATCTAGATCCATCAATTTCTTGGGAACTTGCTTAGATGAATCTATGGTGGAGGTGGTCATAGGAATGTGGGGACCTTCTTCAACAATCATGAAGATCCGGGGATCTACTGCTTCCATAAAGAGTTTAACTCTTTCCTTCCACATAGGAAAATTGTTCTTGGTGCAGATAAGGAGCTTAGCAAAATCCTTGGTCTTACTCATGCTTGAAATTTCTCTTGAGACAACTTGGTAAGGATTAGATCAAGGTGTTAACCTTTTAACGATCAACCTGCCTCTGATACCAATTGAGAGAACTAAGTTGTCTACCTAAATCACCTAGAGGGGGGTGAATAGGTGAAATGGGTGTCATATGCGGAATAAAAAAAATTAACACAACACAGATCAAGCAATCACACAGACGACAGGAGATTATAGTGGTTCCCCAATCTTGGGTACGTCCACTTTCCTCACCGATCTAGCAAACCACTAGACTCGGCTACTCCACTATCTCAGATTGAAAACAATCCTACACCTCGGAACCACGTTCCTACAAAACTCGATCCAAACCGGATCTACACTCGGAAGATAAAGCCTTCCTACAAATCTCGGAGAAAAACTCCTACAATGAAATTTGTTTGAAAAGAAAATACAAACAATATATTGCACAGATCTGGATCTTTGATAGTCTTCTTCCTTGAGAACTTTGGCTTTATCAGAATATGTTGAAGACGACTTGAGAGAGATCCATAGATCTGAAAAACGGAATCACCTCGATCGAGAAAATAGATCAGAAATCTTTGAGGCTCGGCGAGATCGAGTGATTATCTTTCGTCTAGATCTCTGGAGAAACAGAGTTGAAAGCAGCGATTGGAGATCGTCGATCAAGACCTTCTTTCGTGAATGGCAATGACTGCGGCGTGAGAAATTAGGGTTCACGTGAACTTTTTTCTTTCTTAAAATAATAATCTCTGTAAAGCTTGTTATTAGTCAAATATGAAAGGACCTATTTATAGGTGGACTCCAACGGTCAGAAATTTAATTAGGGATGACACGTGGGCCAATCAGAAATGATTAATTCGAAATACACAGCGAAATTGTACTTGGAGAATTTCAGGAATGTTTGAACAGATATACTCGAGACAGAGAAGAGACATACTCGAGTATAAGATGTTATATACTCGAGTGGATAGGAGGAGCATACTCGAGTATAAGAAGAGAAGCTACTCGAGTGATTCAGAGATCAACACTCGAGTGATTTTAGAACTACTCGAGTATGAGAGTATATACTCGAGTAAAAACACTTAGAGAAAATTTCTCAGATAAAATAGGAAGAACTACTCGAATAGAAGAGTCGGAGATACTCGAGTGAGGGGAAAAAGAACTACTCGAGTATCTTGGGAAGACTACTCGGGTAATCACTAAACTACTCGAGTATGAAAAACAACTACTCGAGTACAGAGTCACTTACTCGAGTACATAGGGAACTACTCAAGTAGGTAGACTTAGAAACTTTCTGAGATGAGAAGTGCAGATCTACTCGGGTATGAACAGAACACTTACTCGAGTAACTAACCAACTAGTCGAGTACAGAGTCACTTACTCGAGTATAATACAGTCTACTCGAGTATGTAATCCAACTTACTCGAGTACAGACTCACTTACTCGAGTGTACAAAAGAGGTACTCGAGTATGTGGACTTAGAGAAAATTTCGGATCTAAGAACAGAAGGATCTACTCGAGTATAAAATATGACCTACTCGAGTGACTAACTATCTACTCGAGTATAAGCTTATCTACACGAGTATATAGAGTCTTCTCGAGTATGTCTAAGGATCTACTCGAGTATTAGGTCACTTACTCGAGTAGATGAAGGAAGCTACTCGAGTATGTGGACTTAGAAAAAATTCTTCTGAAAAAAAACATAAACTTCAATACTTCAGTCCACCAATCCAAGTGCATGTATAGGAAGTGTATCCCAATAGAGAGGCTATACATGGGCCAACACTTTGGATCACACAATGAGGGATTACATTGTATGGTCCTGTGTTTGGTGACCCATTATAGACTGATATTGGTCTACACTTGGCAATAAGAACCTGCACACATATAACTTAAATACAATATCAAATACACCTTAATTCATCTTAGTTCAAGGTCTGACCTCCTACAAATCTGAGGTATTGTGGAGACAAGTCCCAACACCCTCCCCCTTTGTTTGAAGTTAAGTATTTTGTGTTTTAAAGTAGTTTTAGTTGAGAGTAGTAATATTAGAGTGCTATTTCAAGTGTATTTCTTTCCTTGTTGTAGTTTCTTTTATTTCTTCCCTTGTTGTACTTCTCTTTATTTAAGCAATGCAAATGTCATTTCTTTTCTCTTATTCTCAATCCCTTTCTATCATGCGTAGCTAACTTTATTTTGTGCCCGATCGCGATGATCTTTGCAATGAAATAACATATCTTTATTTTTATGTTTGCATTTGTTCCTTTCTATTTTTGATCCTTCCTTGACTTATTTTGTGTCGACTCCGTATTCCGGTATACGGTAGTAGGCATTTGATCTCAATTCATAGAAGTCGAGAGACTCATTGATTTGAAAGATCACTCAAGGAAGGAAGGAGTTGAAAGCACCCCTAGAGATAAGATGACGTAAATCCTCCGGATTGGAGTCAAATCCAATAGTGCGGGTCACTTCGATAATGCGACTTTAGGCCATTTTGACTTATAAAGAGATTTTGGTCAAAACGTCTACAAGTTAGGGGATTTAATGCTCTAGCGAGATTACTTCCTAATATCGGATCCGTCACGGTCTTAATAGATTTACAAATGCTAAACTAATTTACTTCGTTATTTTATTTCAAAGTGAATCGTCAATCGAACACTTTTTCTCGCAATAGTTTATTTTCTCTTTTTGACTTAGTTTATTTTCATTCTCAAAACTCATTTATCATTTGGTAGAATAATAGAGTCATTGTGAGTAATAGTACTTGCCTGCCCCGTGTTTTTATACGACCTTGATATTTTTTATATCCTATGCTATATTTCGATAGGTACACTTGCCTTAATCGAGTATAGATTGGAGAATACGATTTTCTCTATCAAGTTTTTGGCGCCGTTGCCGGGGATTTTTTTTTGCAATATTAAGAAAGCTTCGAGTTTATTACTTCTACTAAAATTTAAAAATTCAAAAAAAATTTATTATTATTATTATTATTATATAATCCACCCACCTCATCTTATTTCTACCCAACCTAAAATCTCTCGAAAAGGGTAAGGGGCTTTAAGCGCCACCATTTTACCTTGTACCTTGCGAACCCTTCACCGGGTAGCCCTTGGGAAGTTCGAGAGCCAATCCACTAAAAAAAAATCTATTTTCAAAAAATATAAATATAAAAAAAAATAAATAAAAAAAAAATTTTGTTTTTGTTTTTCTTTTTGGTAATAGTTTTTTTTATGGAATCGTCATATTTTTGCGCTTTTTGCGGGTCGCCCGACCATTTTTATTCTGAATGTCTTTCGGGAACCCCTCCCTCTTTTGATTTTAATTTTTCTGGAGAAGGTCAAAGTGAATTTGACCCTTACTCCGATTTTTATCCTACTTGGGAGGCGGAAAACCCGTATTTTTCTTATGATTTTGCCCCGCAAAGCGCCGCGCCCCCAAATTTTAATTTTAATTCTCTCGATAATGGGTATCTTGAATTGCAAACTTCTATTGATAATATTAGTTCGCATTTCAAGACCATTATGGATTATCTTTCTCGTGAGGCCGTATCTTTTTCTTCGTCTTCTTCTCCGTCTCCTCCAATTTCTTCATGTATTGAGTCACCGGATATCCCGGCTTGTCTTTTTCCTCTCGAGGAGGATAACTATTCGGATATCTCGGATTGTTTACTTCCTCCTTTCGAAGACACCTCTATGGATATTCCGGTGTGCTTTTTACCCATTGAGGATGACGAGACGTCTCCTATTTCTCCTTCTGAAGACGTTGGTGATTCCATTACGCTTTCAAATTTAACTGTTCCAAATTTTTCTAGTTTTAGCGAGTCTTCTTCTTCTTCTTTTCCTTTAGATATTTCTTCTTTAGTTCTTCCTTCCCTTTCTTCTCCCAAAATTTCACAAGACTCTCCTTCTCCTTGTAAAATTTCCATTGATGAAAATTCTTTTTCTACTTCTTTTATGCCTCTTTCTATTTCTTCTTCTTTTTATTCTTCTCCTTTTGACGACCCATTCTTCCCCATTATACATACGGCGGAGTTCTTCTATAACTCCGTCCATTCATTTTTGGGCGTCATTCCCTTGAAGTTTCCACCACATGTCGGTGTGATTCTTCAATTTTTCTTTTTGTTTTATTTACTCCCCTAAGCGCATACTTAGGGTGTTACCTCTTCACTTTAGTTTTTTACTTTCCCTTTAGCTAACAAATAACGTTGGGCTCAGCCGATGTTAAACAGAGAGCGCTCTTGGGAGGCACCCCTTGCTTATCCTTTTTGTTTATTTTGTTTTGCAGGAATAAAACCCCCGGCGGTTCGTTTGGCTCCATCATTTCATCTCTTCCTTAGGCCCGACCCGGTGTCCAGCTCAAGCATGGGGGAGCGACATCTGCATTCGGCCTTACGACTCCGGGGAAGTCGTTTTCTTTTTTACTTTACTTTATTGTATCCCCCCTCCCCTTTCTTCTTCCTTTTTCTTTCTTATTTTTATTTTTTATTGAGGGCAATGAAAGGTTTAAGCATGGGGGAGGGTTTTGTTGTTTTCTTTTTTCTTTCTTTTAAAAAAAAAACAAATGTTTAGTATAGTTTTTTTTAAGTTTTTTTTACCGCTTCTTTTAGCTTTATCAAAAATCCAAAAAAATTAGAAAAATCCAAAAAAAGATCATATTTAAAAAACCCAAAAAAATGAAAAATGTCAAAAAATCAAAAAAATATAATAAACCTCATGCTTAGATTTTTGTTATTTTCAGAAATTTAGTTTGAGTTAGTTTATAAATATTTATTTGCTAATCTTTATTTCATCATATTTAGTTAAATTTAACTTTTAGTGATTTTGTTTTGAGAATCATCTTATGGTTTAATTTGCTTAGAGTAATTTATTTAGCACTTTTTCTCTTTTATTTTAAATAGTTTCAATTTTGTAGTAATTTGGCTAAACAATTTTGAATTTTAATTATTCTTACTTCATGCTTTTAGATTCTTAGGAAATCTCAATCTACTAGTAGTTGCTCTCTAGTGTTTTAGTTTATTTTCTAAAATTTTGTTTAAACCCATCATTTTTTCTTTTATTATTAGATCATATGTCATGGGAATAAGAGAATAAAATTCATTATTCCTTGGTAAACATATGCAACTCAAAATAAAATGAAGAGAGGAATTAAACGTTCATATATGTTGGGGGAAGTGATAGGATGTTAGTCTATCATTTTCTGGTATTACATATATATTATTCAAAAAAAACAAAATTGTGTGGGGTGTGAAGAAAAAATATGATGATCACCTCCAATCAAAGACCTCTTCATGTTAATTTCCTCCCTAAACCCCCTTAGCCAATATCATTGTCTTAGTTTTTAAATTAAAATATGTGGAGAGCAGAAGTAGTAGGTTGTCTTCTTCCCTAAGTTTCTTTTAAGTCATGGTTTTTATAATCCCAATCTAACCTTGTTTGCACTTTACTCCATTTTGAATGCTAGTTAATTTATTAGAAAATTTTTGGCTAAATATTTCTCTCTTTTCACTTTAATTTCGTAATTTAGGACTTGATTCTTAAATCCCTAAATTTTACTTTTGGCTAGATTTTGATGTAAATAAATTTTTAGTTTGTTTGAAAATTATTTAATGTCTTATAAATATTTCTCTTCCTTTTGCTCTGGAATAGCAAAAGCCTAAGCATGGGGGAGTTTGATGACTAGTTTTAGTCATCGTTTTTGGGGTAATTTAGTAGCCTAAATACCTAAGTTTATTTATAATTTATGCTTGTCATTTCATGTTTTAATGTCTTTTTATAAAACCCTAGTTTTTATTATAGCTATTTTGTGTTTTGATATAAAAATCAATATAATCTTTATATATGTCACTATGTATTGTGTTATGTTTCTTAATTTTAGTTAATGTTTTTTTGTCTTAGTTTAATGTTTTAATGTTAGTTAATTTCTTGATATTAAAATCTTTATATATGTATTATGTTTCTTATTATGTCACTATATATTGTGTTATCCTTTTTGTGTTTTAACTTTGTTTATAATATAACTAACCTATGTTTGTTTTATTGTAGGTGCAGCCCAAACTCAAGACCACTTAGAGCAGCCCATGCAAGCCTACCCGAGCCCTCCAACTTGTCCAAGCCCACATGGAGCAGCCCACCATCCAGCCCGAGCTCAAGTGCAGCCCCCTACCTGAGCCTACATGCAATTGGAGCAGCCCAAGCCTCAACCCGAGCCCATGCAGCCCACCATCCAGCCCGACCACATGTGGAGCAGCCCACAAACCTGAACCCAAGCCCAACATGCCATACATTCATGCATGGCCGGCCACTTTTGTTTTCTCTCATGCATGCATCTTTCTCCACCTCATATATTCCCTCTCTCCTCATTATTGCATGCATGAATTATTCCTCTTTATGCATTGGCCGTCCACATTCATTCTCTCTCCCTTCCACACACTTCCATTCATCCCCCCTCTCTTTATTTTATATTTTCCATTTCACTTCCATTAAATATAATACATTGCATCCATGCCTCCTCTCTCCCCTCATTTAAAGCCATGCATGAACCCTCTCCCTTGATGTGGCCGGCCACCCCTATGTCTCCCTCATCTAGAACATTCCTCCCTCTCCTATAAAAGGAACCCCTTCCCCTTTGTTTGAAGTTAAGTAGTTTGAGTTTTAAAGTAGTTTTAGTTGAGAGTAGTAATATTAGAGTGCTATTTCAAGTGTATTTCTTTCCTTGTTGTAGTTTCTTTTATTTCTTCCATTGTTATACTTCTCTTTATTTAAGCAATGCAAATGTCATTTCTTTTCTCTTATTCTCAATCCCTTTCTATCATTCGTAGCTAACTTTATTTTGTGCCCGATCGCGATGATCTTTGCAATGAAATAACATATCTTTATTTTTATGTTTGCATTTGTTCCTTTCTATTTTTGATCCTTCCTTGACTTATTTTGTGTCGACTCCGTATTCTGGTATACAGTAGTAGGCATTTGATCTCAATTCATAGAAGTCGAGAGACTCATTGATTTGAAAGATCACTCAAGTAAGGAAGGAGTTGAACGCACCCCTAGAGATAGGATGACGTAAATCCTCCGGATTGGAGTCAAATCCAATAGTGCGGGTCACTTCGATAATGCGACTTTAGGCCATTTTGACTTGTAAAGAGATTTCGGTCAAAACGTCTACAAGTTAGGGGATTTAATGCTCTAGCGAGATTACTTCCTAATATCGGATCCGTCACGGTCTTAATAGATTTACAAATGCTAAACTAATTTACTTCGTTATTTTATTTCAAAGTGAATCGTCGATCGAGCACTTTTTCTCGCAATAGTTTATTTTCTCTTTTTGACTTAGTTTATTTTCATTCTCAAAACTCATTTATCGTTCGGTAGAATAATAGAGTCATTGTGAGTAATAGTACTTGCCTGCCCCGAGTTTTTATACGACCTTGATATTTTTCATATCCTATGCTATATTTCGATAGGTACACTTGTCTTAATCGAGTATAGATTGGAGAATACGATTTTCTCTATCAATGTCTCCTAGAGACATGCTTCACAATCAAACATTGCTTACAGGAAGCTATTGTTGGCGTTAGCACTACCGTCGTGCGGTAAGGGACAGACTATCGATTCTTTCCCTTTTTTGTTTGTTTTCATAGAGACTACCCCAGTATTATCAACACAGTCACTTGCACACCCACGACTCTGAAATCTATGCGATTACCACGGAGTCTTCTCCTGCATACAAAACATACAAACATTACCAATCTAGACCAACCCATCCAGATAGGCTTCATACAGCATGCATATTTCGTACTTCGATTCCAAATCTAAATGCAACACTATGAGGATACATGATTCTACCCATTGGGAGAACCACTTCCACGTGTTTGTGGAGAGTCTACCCTCTAATGCTAAAAGAAAGGACTTCACATGTCCAAAGAAGAGGATCGTTACACTTGATATGCTCTTTGGCGCCATAGGAGAAATCTAGACGGTTGAAAATGACCGCTCAAACCTTGCCTCCATAAATCCGAACTCTCCTTGCGAATCTGATACCCGAAACACGAATGGAGGAAAGAACCCTCCTTCCCGGCGCTCCTGCTCCTCCTCCAAAAAACTAGGCCAAGATATCCAACTCCAGAATAATGAAGAGGAAACGACCGAACCGGGCATATAAATAAAGCTACTGCCACGTGATAACTAGATATCGCCCCGCAGTACTGCCTCATTTCACGTATAACCGCCAAGGCCCTCCAATCATAGGCTGACACGTGGCCACACCATTACAGTTTCACTATCGCCGCACAATAGGATGTTAACGTTGCGCGATAGCCGACGTCAGTTACGACATGACACTTGTCGTTATCGCCATGCGTTAACTGCTACCGCCATGCGATAGAATCCTGAGAGTCTCGTTAATTAAATTGACCCAGCTATTGCAAGCGGTAACCCTATCGACGGGCGATAGCTTCCCGAGAGCTCTGCAAGTTTAATTCCCCAGCTACCGCCACGCGTTAATAACATTCCGTCATGCAGTAAGCCCAGTATCTAGTTGACTAAATGCTCCCAACATTGTGGACGCTAACCCTAGAGCTACCACCGCGCGGTAACTAGCTACCGTCGGGCGATAACCTCTATAGAACTCTTTTCATGCCTTAAGAAATTTGGGGCATTACATCTAATCTGTGGATCATTTCATGTTATTGTGGTGAAGAGAAGCTGTCTAGTGAAACAACTAAAGAAGAAGACTCCAGAGCTTTTATTCTTGAGTCGTTGTAACACTCTTTAAACCTCTATAGTAAGATCTCTCTAAGATTTGAGTGTAGACCTAAGTTATAAAGCTGACTGTAGGACTTCTTCCAAAGTCTGAGGCAGGATTCTTGTAGAGAATCTGAGGTAGGCCTATATTATAAAGACAGAGGTAGGGCTTGCTTGTGAGCCTGAGGTAGGAGATTTGTTGCTATCTCTGAGGTAGGACTGTGAAAGATAATCCTATGGGTAGATAATTACCTAGAGGGGGGTGAATATGTGACTTTTTAAGTTACTTTATCAGATATTTAACACTTAACTAATTTTATAATTACAAAGACTTGGATCACAACACAAGCTAAAGTAATCCACAATACACAACACTTTATAGTTGTTCCCCTGTCTAGGGTACATCCACTTTCCCCCTTCTTCCTCACTAGCAATGTGCTAGATGAGATTATATCTCCTTTTCTTTAACTCAGATCTAAATATCATACAGGCTCAGTTTCAATTAAGAAATCTACACTCAGACCAATAGGTCCTACCTCAGAGATTCTCCCAATCTCCTACCTCAGGTCCCTCATGAACCCTACCTCAGCCTTTATAAATTAGGCTTACAACTCAATGATTCACCCAAAACCACCTACCTCAGGTCCCTCAAGAACCCTACCTCAGACTTTATAAAATAGGCCTACAACTCAGATATAAGATCTCTTACCCACTCGGATCTCAAAGAGATCTTACAAAATATAGAGGTAAAAATGAAAAATGAAATTCTCAGAAAATAGAAAATCTGTAATCTGATATATCTGTTAGTACAGATTCTTCAATCAGCAGCAATGAATGTCTTCTTGATAAATTAGCTGGCTGAAAAGTAGATTCTCTGGATCTGCAATCCTCTTGATGTTGATCGGCTTGATAACCTTGAAGAAATGGTAGATCAGATCCACCTTGATCTTCAGATCGACTTTTATAAAAGATCTGGAGATTTTCTTGAAGACCTTCGTCTTCCTCCTCCTCCTCGGGATTATAATAAGAATGAGAATTTTCATTTCTTTTCCGATTCTGTGTGTCTCTGTTGGTGTAGATAACCCCTCTATTCATAGCCTTCATGGATGGATGGTAACTGAATGATGACATCAGCGTCTGACATCATACAACAAATTCTCTCCTTAAACAGTTTTTGTTGAAGTATAACATTATTGTAGCTGAAGTGACAGTTCTGACTTGTCTTGACACTTCTATTTTGACTCTGCACATTTTCAGAAACATAAGTGTCGAGATGTCCAATGTGTCTCGACACTTGTGTTGAGATATTTTAGCAGTCTCGACTTAATTTTACTTGAAAGAATTTTCATCTAAAACTTGAGAGTGTCGAGACAGTTGACTCCTCTCGAAACAACCATCTTATGTGTTAACCTCTTTAATTCTGCTTAGTGTCGAGATAGTTAGATTGTCTCGACACAACTATCTGCCTGATGTCTACATATTTTATTTCTGATTTGTGTCGACACTTCTATACTTTAATCCTTCATTGTGTCGAGATAGTTGATTTGTCTTGACACAATTTTACTTAGGAAAATCTCCTGTCTTCTTTGTGTCAAGACAGTTGTATTGTCTCGACACATCTGCTTCAAGCTATATAGTGTTTAGTAGCTAACTTATCTCGACACTGCTGACTCAGTCTTCAAGGTGTCAAGACAACTTACTTGTCTCAACACAGCTTGTCTTGAATCTTCATTGTGTCGAAATGGTTTTCTTGTCTTGACACTGCTGACTTAGTTATCTGTGTGTTGAGACAACAGACTTGTCTCAACATAGCTTCTACAAGTGTGTCGGCACAGTTAAAGTGTGTCGACACATTTGTACTTAGCCATTTTCCTGCACTGCAGGTTGCTGAATGTTAACTTTGCTGACTTTACTCAGCACTATGCTGACTCCACTCAACGCTTTTGTACTTGACAATTTTCTTCAAAATTTAGTCAGCTTCTTGTGTCCACCTGTCCAATGAACATGAAGTAGGCAACCTGTATACATAAACTGAAACATATATCAAATACAAACATGTGTATGTCATTGAGCTGAAAAAAAGCTTCTTAAAATTAAGTACATTGTGTCCAATGTACCCAACAATCTCCCCCTATTTGGAGAAGTCTTAACCCCAATTCAATGATATACACTTCAATATTAAAAAATTAAAATTAAAATATATGTGAAAAGTATGCTAAGATAAACATAGATTTACACAACAATAATAACACATATATCACTAAGTGTAACCAAATCTTTCATTTAAGTTTGTTCAAGGATTACATTTGTTTGATTTGTTACACTGTTCCTCAAGTAAAATTACAAAATGCCTAGAAAACAAATTCTAATAATCCTTTGGCTCTTTGATGACTATGCCTTTTCTAGATTATATCTTTGCTTTTACTTCAGGCACTTTGTGATCTTCTATCTTCTTGCATTTGTCATTCTTAGATTTGATGATCTATTCTGACTTAAGCCTTTGTCTTTCAAAATAGTGGTAAGGCTTTGGAAAATACTTATTGGGCTCAATTGAATTAGGTGGAATCACCCCTACTTTCATATCTCTTCTAAACTTGTAGATGACTTCCTGATGCTTGTTGTGCTTTTCCCATTCTTGCTAAGAGTACCATTTCCCCCTATCATATCTATTGTTGTTAATAGACTGCCATGCAGTGAGTATAATGTTTCTTGAGTTTGGACTTCACTGCTCAAAGTCTGACTTAGCTTCAACCTGCTCTTTGAATCTCTTCTTTGATAACTGAGCTTCCCTTTCCTTGAGAAAAGCAGCATCAGTCATCTCCACCTCTTCACATCTCACATTTTGAACATCATGTGGAGGAATGTACATGGCTTGAACTGTATTATAAATATTCTCAAACTGTGGAGGAGGATATATGATATGTTCAGCGGCAGGGTGAATATCTTCCAACTGAGCTGGTTGGTAGCCAGACTTAGCTGTTTGATCATCATCACACATAGGGTAATAGCCTAGAGTAGCTCTGATACTATTGGAGATCCACTTAGCATGATCAGAGATTGCTTTTATCATTACTCTATCCCCCTTAATGACTTCTCTTGCAATATGATCTCACAAATCATTCTTCTGAAATCTTACTTGATCAACAGTATGATGTAGTCCTGAGGTAAGATGAGTCTTTACTTTGGTCAGGTTATCTGTGAGGGTTTCTGTAGAATCTTTGACAGCTTAAACCATAGAATCTGACTGTGTTGAGATCTTGGATTCAACAGTAGTAGAAGTTGTATCTATCTTTGCTTCCAGAGTTGTAGTGTGTTCTTGTAGCTTATTTAAGGTAATATCATGTATTTCTATTAAATTTTCATTCAGCCTGGTCTGATTTTCAAGGATATAGCCTTGTTTGACTGCCATGTCATCTTCAGTCTTCTTTAAGTCTTCTTATTATTTTGTCATGTAAACTACAACATGTGCTCCTCTCTAGAAGTAATCAATCATATCTTTCTTTAAAAGGTTCACTTCAAATCTAATATACTTTATATCCTGAGCCAGTTGAAACTGCAGCTCCTTATTCCTTTCATCTATATATTGCTCAAGTTTAGTTCTCTACCGGTCTAAACATAATATGCATTTGAACTAGTAGTGAGCTTGAGTCCACTGGAGGAGCTGGAGTTGGTTCAGACTGAATAAACCTTTTATAGCTCCTACTTCTCTTTTTCATTTCAAATAATTTCCTTTTCTTCAACAGAGAGGCTTCTTCTTCCTCAGATTTAGAAGAACCTACTTCTTCAACTGATGTTGTCTCTTTGGCTTTGTCAATATTTGGGGGATCTTCCCACTCAACCCTTGCATCTTATTTATCAATATTAATGTCTTCCAAGTGAGCTTCATCTTGTTGAACTTCAACATCAGGAACTTGGTTCACTAAAGTTGCAGCTATCTACCCCTGGATATCATCTACTTTATCCAAATGAGTTTCTTCTTCAATCTCCTTATAGACTGCATTTCTAGTATCTTCATCTGTCAGCTGTAGATCCTGTGCAGTAGAATCAGCCAGTCCTTCTGTTGTGTTCATGTCAAGGATCACATGCATCACTATTTTATCAGCAATTTCACTTTCTAAAGTTGGAAGCACATTGAGGTTTTCTTCTTTAATGTGTTCCTTTTCTAGAATTATCTCCCCCTGCATCTGATCCCTAGTTCCAGATTAGGGCTTAGGAGAAATTTCTTGGGCTGGAACATCTTGGGCATCTGAGCTTGAACTCTCTTGTCCATCAGATTTACTGGAAGAATCTTCTTCCACCACTACAACCTTCTTCTTTTTCTCTTTTTTCTTTACCTCTACAGATGTTTCTTTGGATAGATCTCTATCCCACTTGGATAAAATCCTCATATCCATACTGCGTATGTGGTTGATCTTTGTTCCAGTTTATAGGTTCAGACAATCAGGAATGGCCTGTACCAAGTAGAGGCTTATTATTCTGCCAAAATTGGGCTTCTTAAGGCATTCTGTAATCTTGTCAAAGACTACTTTGCTCCAGTCAGTCTTGACTTTGAATATTACTCGAGCCATTAGCTGAAACATGTTAACTGATATCCTGTTATGTGCTCCTGTTTTGCACATCAACACCTTCCCTATTATTTCTGACAAGAATTTCCCTTGATTGTTCATACCTTTGCGGAACAGGGTACTTCCCAGCTTAGTGGTTGGAGCCAATCCACACCATTCTAATGCATTTGCGGTCTTGGCAGAGTCTAAGTCTTCTTCTTGGTCAATTCTAGGTAAGTGGAATACCTTGGCCAGTCTTCTTATTGTGATTTTCACTTTTTTTCCATTCACCTTTGATTTAATATTTGTTGAACTTGATTCCAGTGATGCATTGGAGAAGAATTCTGATACTTCTCTTTTCCAGATATTTGTTGGTTCAGAAAGCAAATACTCCAAGCAAGCTTCATCGATTAGGTTTACCACCTTCTTTATTTCGTCATCCGTCGACTGGAAACCATTACGAACAAGCTCGTATCCTTTGAAGATGTTGGAGCCATTGAAGGTGAGGGAAAGGAATGACGAGTGTCGACTAATCGGAATTCTAGGTCTCGACACTCAGATATAAATCTCTCAGGATTTTAGGTAAGCATAGACGACAACTTCTTTCACACCATATTTATAGTCGTTATCGCAGAAGACAAAAAGGCGCGCTGCATTTAGTCTATTTCAAATTTTTGAGTAAATACCTAGTGTCGACACAAGGATATATTGTCTGTCGAGATGTGTCGACACAAGTCTACACAAGGATTATGTTTCTCAACACATATACCTTAGGATCTCGACACCCGCATGTCTCGACACCCACTTTAGTGTCTCAACACTTAAGGTTATCCTGTGTCGACACACTTTCTTGTGTCTTGACACATCACTATCTATAGTGTTGTCACACTCTCTAGAGTCTCGACACTTTACTACATACTGTGTCGACACACTTTCTTGTGTCTCGACACTGAAAAGTCAAAATTTTGTTTTTCTTAAGTGTTGATTCTTAACACTTTTGAAGTTAATCCTTTAAACCTTAATGTGTAGACTTAATTACTGATTAATCAGTTTTATACTTACGTTATTACTGTTTTACTAAAGATTTAACATTCCAAGTTCAAGTTTAAAGAAATTAAATTTCTCTTCTTCCAGTGGCTTAATAAAGATATCAGCAATTTGTTTATTTATGGGAACAAATTCTAAAGCTAATATCTTAATTTTCTACATGTTCTCTAATAAAATGATATCTAATTTCAATATGCTTTGTTCTACTATATGACACAGGATTGTTTGCAATAGAAATAATACTAGTAGAATCACAGTATAAAGGAATTTTACCTAGCTTGAAATTGTAATCTTGTAACTAATGCTTAATCCAAAGCAATTGTGCACAATAATCACCAGATGAAATGTACTCAGATTCATCTGTGGATATTGCTACACAAGTTTTCTTTTTGCTGCTGCATGACACCAGCCTCCTTCAAGAAATTGACATGAGCCTAATGTGCTTTTCCTATCTTCTTTATATCCTGCATAATCTGCATCTTAAAATCCTATCAGTTCAATATTACTATTCATGGGATACCATAGGCCAAGATTAGGTGTGCCCTTTAGATATCTCAATATTCTTTTAACTATTGTATAGTGAGATTCCTTAGGGCATGCTTGATACCTAACACAGACACAAGTGACATACATTATGTCTAGTCTATTGGTTGTTAGATAGAGCAGTGATCCAACTATGCACCTATACATGGTGATATCAACTGGCTTCCCAGCACCATCCTTGTCTAAAGACATACTGGACCCCATGGGAGTTCTCATTCAAGTGGCAGTTTCCATGCCATACTTCTTGATTAACTCCTTGGTGAACTTAGACTGACTAATGAAAAGTCCATCTAAAGTTTGCTTAACTTGGAGACCCAAGAAAAACTTGAGTTCACCTATGCTACTCATCTCATACTTTCCTTGCATTAATTTAGCAAACTTACTGCAAAGTGACTCATCAGTAGAACCAAATATAATGTCATCAACATATATTTGTACTAGGATGGTCTTGCCTTTGATTTCCCTTAGGAATTGTGTTTTGTCTATTTTCCCTCTTGAGAATTTAGTCTCTAGAAGGAACTTAGACAGAGTCGCATACCAAGCCCTTGGGACATGTTATAATCCATAGAGAGCTCTTAAAAGCAAATCAACATGAGTAGGTTTAGTTGAATCAACAAAACCTGAGGGTTGCTCAACATATACTCTTTCTTTAAGGTTACCATTTCGGAAGGCTGACTTCACATCCTTTTGGTAAACTTTTAAATTTTGTAAGCTGCATATGCTTGGAAGAGTCTTATAGCCTCTAATCTAGCTACTGGTGCAAAGGTTTGATCAAAGTCTATCCCCTCTTCTTGTCTATATCCCTGTGCAACCAGTCTAACTTTATTTCTTACTATAACACCATTCTCATCCAGTTTGTTTCTATATATCCATTTGGTTCCTATGATGTTA
The DNA here is from genome assembly GCA_039513925.1 of Platanthera zijinensis. Taxonomy (NCBI): domain Eukaryota; kingdom Viridiplantae; phylum Streptophyta; class Magnoliopsida; order Asparagales; family Orchidaceae; genus Platanthera; species Platanthera zijinensis. The sequence continues at coordinate 94,163,318 of CM077091.1, forward strand.
CAGTCATCTGGTCTGGGAACCAACTTCCAGACATTACATCTCTTGAACTGGTTCAATTCTTCTTGCATTGCACATATCCAAAATGGATTCACATTAGCTTCTTCAAATTTCTTTGGTTCTATTTGGGATAGAAAACTTGAGGACATCATAGTGTTGTGATGTTTGCTTCTTGTGGTCACACCCTGTGCAATATCTCATATAATCAATTCCCTTGGATGATCCTTTAGATGTCTTATAGCAACAGGTAATGTGACTTCTTATCCTGGACCACCTGCATCATGCTGAGTTTCTTCTCCTTGTTGTTCATGTGCAAGTACTTCCTCAACAATGTTGACTCCATCTTGCATATCCTATCGTGCTGGAACAATATCTTCTATAGTCAGCTTCTTTAGATTAAAGTCTTCACCTGCTGTGCTTGATGAACCAGGCTTATCATTGTAAAACATAGAACTTTCATCAAATACAACATGAACAGACTACTCCATAACTTGATCCCTCAACATCATCCCTCAAGTCTTGACAAAACCCTAAGAAGCCCAAGAAGACCAAGTGAACCTAGGAATATAGGTGAGATCACTATGGTCTGAAAATAGTAGATTTCTAAACACTAGTTTAGGATGATCATGGGGCTTCACCATGACTCCAAGATCCCACCACAACCTCACCAACCTATTGGAAGGTCCATAAGATCCCTAAGGGTCCATTGGAGTCAACCTAGGGTGGCCAAGTTGACCTAGTGATAGATTTAACTTCAAGACAACCTAAACACCTAGAGGTGGGGGGGGTGAATAGGTTCTTTTCCTTATTTTAAACTATGGCAGTATTTAGCTTCAGTTCTTTAAGATAAATCTCAAATCCCTACAGCTAACACAGCATATGCAATCACAGAATCTATAATAACACAAGCATCACAGATTGCACATAGATTTATAGTGGTTCCCTAAGGTCTGGGTACATCCACTTTCCCCCTTCACCTATCTAGTAGTGTGCTAAATTCGACTTAACTTCTTCCTTCTTCTCAGATCCACAGATGTTACAGCTAAGAACCCTAAAATGTTCCTACAACTCAGAACCCTATAAGGTTCCTACAACTCAGGCTAATAGCCCTACCTCAGCCTTGCCACAAGGCCTACAACTCAGATAAAAAATTCTCCTACACTCAGGCTCAATCAGCCTTGCCACTCAGAGATAAAAATCTCCTACACTCAGTCTTTATAACACAGGCTTACAACTCAGATCTTTGAAAAGATCCTATAAAATTTGATAAGTAATTTGGTGGTCTCTTACCCTTGTTGAGAGAGAAAGGATAAGAGGATTCTTGATCAGCTTCTTGATGAGACTGATGACTGAAATCAACCTATTCTTAGCTTTATTCAAAGCTTCTTGAATCTGAACTTAGTAGTGTTGATCTCCTTTGAAGTTGACTGACTGCCAGCTTCCTTCTTGGATTCTAGATATGGATCTGGATCTTCTTAGTAGATTAGTTCAGGATCTACTTCTTAAGAGACTTGTGATTGTCTCCTTCTTGACATCAAAACAGTTGGAGCTCCCTCTCCCCAATTCCTCTGAAGTTCCTTCTGAATTCTGAATGAATTCACCTTAGAAAAAATCTGAGTGGATAATCACTTCAGTATGTCTTGTTAGATCTTATCACGAAGATCTTCTTCTGTGTGCCTTGCACTTTCTTGATCAACGATCAATCTCTCAATAGTTGTGTTAGTTATGTATATCATCAATCATCTCTTTCATCTTCTGAATCCATCTATATTTATAGACTTCATCCATGGTAACCGGCTGATCCGGTTTATAACTAGCTTTTGACAAGTCCGACACCTTCATTAAAGTTGTTAGAATGCAAAGCTGTCAAGTCCCCAGTCAGTTCTTGAACCTTTGTCTCTGTCAGCAAAGCGTCGAGATTTACTGTCATTATGTGTCGAGAAAAACTGGCAATATGTGTCGACATATGTAACTTATGTGTCGACACAGACTTTGGTGGTGTTGACATAGCTGCCTTGATGTTGACACAGCTTCTTGACACTGTATCTTGAGAATGTGTCGAAACTGGCTCTTTGTGTCGACATAATTACCTCTTCATTCCAACCCAATAAACTATGTTGAAACTTTGCTGTGTGTTGACACAAGTCCTGTGTGTCGACACAGTTGATGTAGACTAAGAATTTTGTGTGTCGACTCTGCCTCTAGGTGTCGACACAGTTGATGTCGACTCTTCTTCTGTGTGTCGACACAGTCTCCCGGTGTCGACACAGTTGATGTCGACTATCTATTCTGTGTGTAGACACTGCCTCCCGGTGTCGACACAGTTGATGTCGACTATCTATTCTGTGTGTCAACACTGCCTCCCGGTGTCGACACAGTTGATGTCGACTAACATATTCTGTGTGTCGACATAGTTGCTTCAGGTGTCGACACATGGACTTAGAAACTTTTTCTGCATTTTAGCCAATACTTAACCTGCACATATAAACTCAAAATAACATCAAATACACCTTGATGTATATCATTAAGCTAAATGAGGCTTCTCCAAATCAGGTTCACATTTTCCAATGTACCCAACACTTAGGATCATCCTAGGCCTAAATTTTGCAAGGTGCCCTAACTAAGGGAAATGTTCCCTAATGTGCCCAACTAACCCTACCTAGGTCTTCCTAGACCTAAGGTGAGGTTAATGGGTCACCAAAGACCCCTTGGGGTCAACCTTAGAGGCTTAGTTAACCCAAGTCAACCCTAGCCCTAAAGTGGTCAAAGTGCCCTAACTAAGGGGCTAGTGGCCTGCAAGGTGCCAAGTCAACCCTACACAACCCTTCCTAGACCTTAAGGGAAGCCAAGAGGTCACCTAGGACACCTTGGGGTCAACCCAAATAGTCATGTTGACCAAAGCCAACTCATGGGTCAAAGTGGTCAACTTAAGTTAATCTAGCCCAATTCAAGTGGGCTAAGCCCAAGTGGTGTGGCCCATTAGCCTAAGGAGTGGAGAGACACATTTTGGGCCCACCAAAATTCAGAGAATGATGACTAGGAGAGAGAAGGAAGGAGTTACTCAATTTTTTGAGGAGAGAGAAAATGGAGCTTAATGGCCATTATGGTCATGGAGGTTTCAACCCCCCCCCCCCCCCCCCACCCCACCTTGATGGGATTTTACTCCTTGGAGGTAGGGGAGGGTTTTTAAGGAGGTGGCCGGCCAATGGAGTGGCTCAGCCCTTCAAATGGCTGAAATAGAAAGTGCCCATTAATGGCCATTGGAGTTACACCCTTCCTTATCCCCAATTAGGGATCTTAGAAGCTTCACCAGGCAGAGGGGAGAAGGTTACAACCTTTACCTGAAGGATTCGTAGAACTTGACTGTGTTGTTGCAGAAACCCGATCGGTGCCACAACCACCATGGAAAATCGGAGATCAATGCGCCTTCAGCCCTCCCAATAGGTCCTCCTCCTCTCCTTTCTTTGTGGGCAGATCGTAGGAATCGTCTAGGATGAGAATCGGGCTCAATTGAGCCCGATCGGGGGAAGAAATTCTCCTGGTTTTACTGAAAAATTAACTTGTCGGGATCGCCAGAAACTGCCCCTCCGGCGGCTGTGTCGCCGCATGGCGATAGCCACCACCTCGACGGAGGTGGTGGCAGTGGCCGGCCGGGGAGATGGATAGGCAGCTCGCGATAGCACTTGGAAACGGCTCCAGGAAGATTTCATCCAAGCCATTGGCGCACTGGGAACAATGACCAGATGTCGTCCAGTTCTGCGCCAAGATTCATGCGCCGTTGATTTAGATCTTAGGAATTTAATTAATTTCATTTCATTGATTCTATCACAAAAAATACTATTAAATTTTTTTTTTATTAAAAATACTTAGAGGTTTATACAGAGAAAGTTGTCAACATAAAGTCTGCAGGTCTGAGTGTCTAGTTTATTTTAAAATTGATTTGAGTTAATTTGGAGTTCAGGTTAGACCTCAGCACTCAATTTGGTGGGGTCTATACCTAAGGCTAGTCAGAGATTTAAATGTGTTCCCCCACTTAACCAAATGTCCAAATGATCTGAATTTGGACAGGGAGTCAATCTTACCTATGCCTAGGTCATGTCTAAAATTGGGAATTTTTGGAGATACTCTTTCTATAGTTTTTTAAATTATTTAATAATCCTAGGGTAATTTAATTAGGGGACCTAATAACCTCCAAACCCTCCAAATTTTGGTGAGTGGTCCATAGGGTTATCATAAGGCTCTGTATAAAATTTCATCTCATTTGAAGAGTATTTGGGTTGGATTTTTGTAAACCCTAGCCTTGGCCAAAAGGGGGATATTTAGGTCAAGTGTTCCTTGTAGGTTTAAGTGTTCAAATCACCTCAACTGAAGCTGAAATATGAGCCACTGGTTTGTTATAATACTAGACACCCTCACATGGGGGAGGGGTGGGGGATGATAGGACTTAGTCTTTTAGACTAATGGTTTTCAGACCAAATCATTTTAGGGGATCGTGGAGCCCAGCTTGGAGATGCAGCCCCGGAGGTCGGTATGCTTGGAGACGGGACAGTCTAGCACCAGAGTTCAGACAACTGGGAAAGTGAGTCCTATTCTCTAGTAGTTGTTTTAGATTTTCTTCCGCGATGAGTGACTTGTTGTGAGGACTTTGATGTATCAGGATGCGTCCTATTTCAAGTACTTTTATTATTATTATTGTGGACTCTCCCTTCATGGAGAATTGTTACTATCTATGTGATTATTGTGGACATGTGTTAGAGTTCTAATTTCATGTACTCTCATACTTTTTCTACTATTCTAGGATCGATATGGCCGGCAGGATCGGCATTTTGTAGTGACGACCTTCTCGGGCGTGATGGTGTCACCACAAAGCGGCTGTTCTGGGCCTAAGACCCCGTGTTTTAAAAAAGAAAAAAAAGGGGGTCTTACAAGTGGTATCAGAGGAGACCTTGATCGAAAAAGTAGCAGTCCTCTAACCCTGGGCCACCCCCATATGAGTTTAGTTTGGGGACAAACTAAGCAGTGGAATCGTGGTGTGCCCATATGGGGGATCACATGTAAATTGTCCACTTTTCACTAGGTTTGGATCAATTGCTTACAAATGGTCTTTGTTACGTAGCCTACGATATAGCCTACACCACAGGGCGGAGTCCGGCAAACTCTGAATGTTGCACCACCTCCCCCGGCCCCCACTCCGTTTCTATAGTCGGAGGTGGGGCAGACTCTGATAGCCATTCTGGAGGCTTTCAGGGCGCAGCAGGTTTCGGCTCTGCAGCCAAACCCGGGGGCCAATTGGTTGAGCAACTTCCGATGACTTTCTCCCACATCTTACTTTGGGACATAGACGGCTATACGGATAGAGGAGTGGCTTGACATCATGTGTGAGATACTGACCGAGATACGGTGCCCATGGGAGGAGAGGGTGCCTTTGGTGGTCTTTTGCTTGGAGTCCCATGCCAAGAGATGGTGGAAGACACTGCTGGACATGACATTTGCAGATAAGGAGGTTGCTGACATTAATTGGGAGGAGTTCAGGGCTGCATTATTGTATAACTTCGTTCCACAGTCGGCAAGAGATGAGTTGGAAGACAGTTTCCTGTAGTTGAGGCAGGGCAACAAGATGGTGGTGGAGTACCACCAGAAGAGGCCAACTGAGTTTCAGGGTCGGGGAGCAAGAAATGATCAGTGAAGGGGATGCAATGTTGATGGGAGAGATGGGAGAATGGCAGAGGACCAACCTCATCAAGAGGTGAGAAAGGAGCCGAGGGAGCCGGTGGTAATGGCTCCTCAACCTCACTAGATGCGGGAGATACAGAGACCCAGGGTATGGCATTTCCCCCGCCCGAGTGCTAAAACTATCATCAGGTAGGGCATATCCGGAGAAAATGCCCCATGAGGGGGGCAACCCTACCGGCACCACAGGCTGCCCCGCCTGCTCAACAGTTTGGAGGTCGAGGACGTGGTCGAGGACGTGGATTCCTGGGCGGAGACTGCTTGCAGGATAGAGGGCAAGTGTATTCCTTGGATCTGGCTCAACCTCGGAACCCGGAGCAAGTGATAACAGGTACGCCAATAATTTTAAGTTCTTTTCTTTTCTAAAAAGCTAGACTTATGGATATAGATTGTTAGAACTAGGAAGGAAAACCATAACTAAATTTCTAAGATATTTAACTCCCCCAGGCATAGTCTTCGTCGGCGGCAAGCCCGCTTATACGCTATTCGATACGGGTGCTTCGCACTCATTCGTGTCGGAAGCCTTCGTGGAAGGACTAAAAGGCGTGGAGTGATTCACATGCTTGAATGTGATGGTGCGTCTACCCGACGGATCAGAGCTATTCACCTCTGCCCACTACAACATGGAGGAAGAGATTAGCGGAAAGGCATTCAAAACACCAGTGACGATCCTTAGGATGCCAGCCTTCGATCTTATCTTGGGCATGACATGGTTGCATTGGAACCATGCTAAGATCGACTGCCTGTCAAAGAGGATCACCTTGAGGCATGGGGATTACTATGGCGTCATCGAAGGTATTAGATCTACCACCCCTCTCTTATTATCATTTGTACAGACCATCAAGGCCTACCTACAGAGAGACGAGGTCTATCAAGTGCTGTTTGAGATGGCCGAGGCCAAGGATTCCATCCCTAGTATCCCGGTGGTACGGGATTTTGCAGATATGTTTCAAGAGAAGCTATCAGGGCTACCCCCGCATCGGGAGAAGGACTTCTCGATACAGCTCGTGTCGGGGGCTAAGCCGGCATCTAGAGCTCCTAACCGGATGGCCCCGAAGGAGTTGGTAGAGTTTCAAAGCTAACTGCAGGAGCTAGTGGAAGCCGGATTTGTCCGGCCAAGCTCTTCACCATGGGGAGCTCCGGTGTTGTTCGTCAAGAAGAAGTATGGGAAGCTCCAATTATGCATCGACTACAGGGCTCTGAATAGGCTGACGGTCTGGAACACGTATCCTCTACCAAGGATTGATGAGCTGTTTGACCATTTAGAGGGAGCCCACTGGTTCTCAAAGTTGGATCTGAGGTCATGTTATTACAAATTGCACATTTAGGAGGTGGATATCCCAAAGACAGCCTTCGGCTGTAGATACGGGTTGTATGAGTTTACCGTGATGCCCTTCGGGCTCACGAATGCGCCATTGGATTTCATTAGCTTGATGAACTGGGTGTTCTAGACATACCACGATCGGTTTGTCATAGTATTCATAGATGACATCCTCATCTATTCAAGGACGAAGGAGGAGCATACACAACATCTAGTCTTGACTCTAGAGAAGCTCAGGGATCACAATTTATATGCCAAGTTAAGCATGTGCCAGTTTTGGCTGACAGAGGTGGCCTTTTTAGGCCATATTATCAGTGGAGCGGGACTGGCAGTGGACCCCGCAAAGATTCAGGAAGTGCGAGACTGGCCTCAGTTGAAGACGGCCACAGATGTTCGAAGTTTCCTGGGATTGGCTGGATACTACCGAAAGTTTGTGCAGGGATTTTTTCAGATAGCCCTCCCACTCACTTCTTTGACAAAGAAGGACACTCCATTCATTTGGATGTCGTAGTGTGAGGCGGCCTTCCAAGATTTGAAGAGTCAGCTTACATCGGCTCTTATCCACGCCCTTCCATCTAGGAAGGAGGGCTTCCAGGTGTATGTTGATGAGGCTTTTAGGGGATGGGTGTTGTACTGATGCAGCATGGTCATGTGATAGCATACACCTTACGACAGCTGAAGAAGCACGAGCAGAACTACCCTGTTCATGACTTGGAGATGTGAGCAGTAGTGTTTGCTCTGAAGATTTGGCGGCATTACCTCTATGGTGTGCTCTACGACATATTTTTAGATCACAAGAATCTAAAATATGTTGATATACATAAGGAGTTGAACGTTCGCCAGAGACGATGGGTGGAGTTCCTATCTGATTATGAGTACACGATACACTATCACCCAAGGAAGGCAAACGTGGTGGCGGACGTGCTGAGCCAGAAGGCTACTACCTCGGGAGCAGGACCTCAACTGATGGCCATGGAGTGGGTGTGGATGTTAGAGAAGATGCAGATATCTCTGGTGTTCGAGGATCACCCGGAGCTATATTGGGAGTACATGTCATCGATGGTTGCCACCGACGATATTTGGGATCATGTCAGAGCTGAGTAGAGAAGGGATGAAAAGCTGGAGCCAGTATTTAGGACCTTTGAGGCAGGCATGGCTGGGGAATATATAGAGAGAGACAGGCTGCTATGCTTCCGAGGCATAGTGTACATACCAGCTAGGGGAAGAATTCGGGAGGACATCATGACTGAGACTCACTACAGTAGGTACTCGGTGCACCCAGACATCACAAAGATGACGGCTGACCTGAAGAGGACAATGTACTGGCCGGGCATGAAGATGGATATCACCTACTTCGTGAACCACTGCAAGGCTTGTCAGTTGGTGAAGACAGAGTGTAGGAACCTGGCCGAATTATTGCAGCCACTTCTAGTGCTAGAGTTGAAGTTCGACGACATCGCCATCGACTTCATACATGGTCTTCCTCGGTCACATGCAGGGAATGACTCGATATGGGTGATCGTCGACCGATTGACGAAGGTGGCCAAGTTTCTACTGATCAGGAAGGATGCTCCGGTGGGTGACTTGGTGCGGAAGTTTGTGGAGCAGTTCGTTCGATATTATGGAGTGCTGAGGACGATAGTGTTTGATCGTGATGGACGATTCACGTCTAAGGAATGGAGGGAGGTTAAGGCTTATTTTGGGTCATGACTGACTTTTAGTACCGCCTTCCACCTTCAAACAGATGGACAGACAGAGTGCACCAATCAGACCCTGGAGGATTTGATGTGTCTTTGCATACTGGAACGCGGAGAGTCGTGGGAGAGGAAGCTACCGCTGATCGAGTTCTCGTACGATAATAAGAGCCACTAGTCTAGCATCGGCATGGCTCCTTATGAGGCTTTATAAGAGTGGAGATGCAGGACTCCTTTGTCTTGGATCCAGGATGAGGATCTGAAGGCACTTGTCTCAGAATTTGTGGAGAATACGGATGCTCAGGTGCGGTTGATTCAAGCCAGGATGCTGGAAGCCTAGAGAAGACAGGCCAAGTATTACAATGCTCGGCATCGTCAGGTAGAGTTTCAGGTAAGAAACCGGGTATTCTTGAAGACCAGACTGATGCATTGAGTCTCGCGGGTGCGTGGTCGGAAGAAGCTCAGTCCGAGATACATGGGGCCTTACAGGATCCTAGAACGGATCGGCCCCTTGGCTTATAGACTGGAGATGCCGCCAGAGCTAGTGGGATTGAACGATGTCTTTCACGTCTCCTCCCTAAGGAGAGCTCTACTTCGGCCGGAGTAGCAGATTACGACTACAGATGGGCCTATAGCTTCTGATCGGTCGGTGCACTTGGAGTCGATCCGGATAGATGATACTGGGATGCGGGTTTTGCGATGCAAGAAGGTTCCATTGGTCAAGGTCTTGTCAAGGAATCATGGGCAAGAGGAGCACACATGGGAGCCATAGGATTTGATGCAACAAAAGTACCTGGAGCTTTTCAGTCAGGTATTCCTTACAACCTCTCGGGATGTTACATTTTATATCTCATACTTGAAACCCCGTAGGCCTAACTTAAATTTCGAGGACAAAATTTTTGTTTATGTATTGGGATTTGTAACATCCCTCAGACAACTAGACTCCTAGAAGTGGTTTTGTCATGACTAGGTCACTAAAAAACCCTAAGACGCCCAAGAAGACCAAGTGAACTTAGGAATGTAGGTGAGATCACAATGGTCTGCAAATACTAGATTTTTAAACACTAGTTTAGGATGATCATGGGGCTTCACCATGACTCCAAGACCCCACCACAACCTCACCAACCTATTGGTAGGTCTATAAGAGCCCTAAGGGTCCATTCGAGTCAACCCAGGGTGGCCAAGTTGACCTAGGATCATCCTAGGCCTAAATTCGGCAAGGTGCCCTAACCTCGGGTCAACCTTAGAGGCTAAGTTGACCCAAGTCAACCCTAGCCCGAAAGTGGTCAAAGTGCCCTAACGAAGGGGCAAGTGGCCTCCAAGATGCCAATTCAACCCTACACAACTTTTACGAGACCTTAAGGGAATCCAAGGGGTCACCTAGGACCCCTTGGGGTCAACCCAAATGGTCATGTTGACCAAAGTCAACTCATGGGTCAAAGTGGTCAACTTAGGTTAACCTAGCCCAATTTAAGTGGGCTAAGCCCAAGTGGTGTGGCCCATTAGCCTAAGGAGTGGAGAGACACATTTTGGGCACACCAAAATTCAGAGAATGATGACTAGGAGAGAAAAGGAAGGAGTTACTCAATTTTTGAGGAGAGAGAGAATGGAGCTTAATGGCCATTATGGTCACATGGACGTTTCAACCCCCCCCCCCCCCCCCTTGATGGGCTTTTACTCCTTGGAGGCAGGGGAGGGGTTTTTAGGAGGTGGCCGGCCAATGGAGTGTCTCAGCCCTTCAAATGGCTGAAACCGAAAGTGCCCATTAATGGCCATTCATGGCCATTGAAGTTACACCCTTCCCCACCCCCAATTAGGGATCTTAAAAGCTTCACTAGGCAGAGGGGAGAAGGTTACAACCTTTACTTGAAGGATTCAAAGCAATTGACTGTGCTATTGCAGAAACCCGATCGGTGCCACCACCACCATGGCAAATCGGAGATCAACGCGCCTCCAGCCCTCCCAACAGGTCCTTCTCCTCTCTTTTTTTGTGGGTAGATCGTAGGAATCGTCTAGGATGAAAATCGGGCTCAATTGAGCCCGATCAGGGGAATACATTCTCCTGGTTTTCCCAAAAAATTAACTTGTCGGGATTGCCAGAAACGGCCCCTCTGGCGGCTGTGCCGCCGCATGGCGATAGCCACCACCTCGAAGGAGGTGGTGGCGGCGAAGGCCGGCCGGGGAGATGGATGGGCATCTGGTGGCAGCACTTGGAAACGGCTCCAGGAAGATTTCATCTTGGCTATTGGCGCGCTGGGAACGATGACCAGAAGCCGTCCAGTTCTGCGCCAAGATTCGTGCGCCGTTGATTTAGATCTTAGGAATTTAATTAATTTCATTTCATTGATTCTTTCACAGAAAATACTATTAAGGTTTTTATTTATTAAAAATACTTAAAGGCTTATACAGAGAAAGTTGTCAACATGAAGTATGTAGGTCTGTGTGTCTAGTTTATTTTGAAATTAATTTGAGTCAATTTGGAGTTCAGGTTAGACCTCAGCACTCAATTTGATGGGGTCTATACCTAGGGCTAGTCAGAGATTTAAATGTGTGCCCCCACTTCACCACATGTCCAAATGATCTGAAATTTGGACAGGGAGTCAATATTACCTATACCTAGGTCATGTCCAAAAATGGTAATTTTTGGAGATACGTTTTCTATAGTTTTTGAAATTATTTAATAATCCTTGGGTAATTTATTTGAGGGATCTAATGACCTCCAAACCCTCCCAAATTTTGGTGAGTGGTCATTGGGGTCATCATAAGGCTCTGTATAAAATTTTATCTCATTTGAAGATTATTTGGTTTGGAATTTTGTAAACCTAGCCTTGGCCAAAAGGGGGGTATTTAGGTCAAGTGTTCCTTGTGGGTTTAAGTGGTCAAATCACCTCAGCGGAGGCTGAAATATGAACAACTAGTTTGTTATGATACTAGACACCCTCACATGGGGGAGGGGTGGGGTATGATAAGACTTAGTCTTTTAGACTAACAGTTTTCGGACCAAATCATTTTAGGGGATCGTGGAGCCCAGCTTGGAGGTGCAGCCCCGGAGACCGATACGCTTGGAGATGAGATAGTCTAGCACCGGATTTCAGACAGCTGGGATAGTGAGTCCCATTCGCTAGTAGTTGTTATAGATTTGCTTCCGCGATGAGTGACTTGTAGTGAGGACTTTGATGTATCGGGCATGAGTCCTATTTCCAATACTTTTATTATTATTGATGTGGACTCTCCCTTCGTGGAGAATTGTTACTATATATGTGATTCTTGTGGACAAGTGTTAAGAGTTCTAATTTTATGTACTCTTATACTTTTGCTACTATTCTGTGATTCATATGGGTGGTAGGATCGGCGTTTTGTAGTGACGACCTTCCCGGGCGTGATGGTGTCACCACAAAGCGACGGTTCTGGGCCCAAGACCCCGTGGTTTAAAAAATAAAAAAGGGGGTCTTACACATGCACATTAGGAATGGCTGTCCTATTCATATATGAACTTGGTCCAGCTAGTTCAGACTTCTAGATTTCTTTTCCTTTAGTCTGAAATATTGTCTGTTGAATGACTGGACCCTTTTATCTTGGCAGTTTTTTGCCCCTTTTCCTCTTGGGTTTGACATACCCAAGATCACTTCCAGGAGTTACTGAGAAGGAATCTATAATGGGCAATACAGTTTTAGGTTTAGAAAATTATTGTACTAATCTTTTCTCATTCACGAGTTTGAGTTCCGGCTACTGAATAGTTGCATCCTTCTACTTCAGCAATAAGATTTGATCATCAATGATCTTTGTCAGCATTGCCAACTTAGAACTTTGAAGACCAATTTTCTGAGTATCCATCTTATGATGAAACTTGTACAACCCCATATCCAGTGAGTGGTGTCGGTAGGAGTCAGACTGGCAAAGTCCAGCCCAACACCCATGCGAGCTAGGTCCACGACGTCGAGTAAGGTGATCTCACTCAACGCCTCTAATCGTGGCGTCTAGTGGGGCGAGTTAACTCAACGCCTTCAAGCACGGCGAGCTCACTCAATGCATCGAGTGAGGCGAGCTCACTTAATTCCATCAGCCGCGGTGTCGAGTGGGGCGAGTTCACTCAACGCCTTAATCCTAAGCGTCGAGTAAGGTGAGTTCTGTCGACGCTTCTTGCTCTTGTCCTTGAGGGGCATCTCGGCATCCGCCGGCTCGCACTCACCCTTGAGAGATCGGTAGTAGCCCCGAATCGCCCAGGAGGGGTTGGATGGTTTGAGAGGGGTGAGCTTGCGCTCGTCAAGCCCCTTTCGTCGAGCTCTAGGCCTTTCGTAGAGCCCTTGGCTGTTCGTCGGGCTTTGGGCCTTTCGTCGAGATCATGGCCTTTTTTGAGGAGCTATAGCCGCTCAACGAACTCGCGGCAGGCGAGCAGTGTAGTCCAGGCCCGTACTCTCCAAAGGCCGAGCAGAAGCAGTGAGTGCCACCTCCATCGAGCACTCGCCGCCCTTGCCTAGCAGAGGTTGTTGAGGGTTACTGGCCCAATGATTTGTGAAGTGTTCTTACCATTTTTCCCCCGCTGGCCTGCCCATAGCCAGTTAGAACAGCGGAGTAGCACTGGTTGCAGACCCAATTGAGCTGCGCATAGCTGTCCAGAACAGCAGAGGCTGGATATTTGTAGGCCATTTTCAGAAATCTATAAATAGGACCCATGGGGTACCTCAGAAGGTAGGCTTACTTGTCTCCTACTCTTCTAGCGCTTTCTGAGGTTGCCATTAGCTCGGCTCTTGGCTAGGGAGGGGAAGCACTCTAAGATCTTCCGGGTGTGTGGTTGGACCTCCTCGCTGAGCCCTTGGGTCAGTTCTTTATTCTTTTTCCTTTTCATTTTGCTTGCGGGGGAGAAGTAGGTGTGTGATCACCCCTTCCCCAAGGGTCAACTCCACATAGACCGATTTTTCGGTTTCAACAATACTCAAAACCTTTTAGTGATGCTATCTCTATAACTTGTATTTTGACAAGCTTCTTGCTGCTTATTAGGGCTTCCAACAGCTTTCCAAATTTGACTGTGAGCTACTGTTATTCATTCACAGAGTTAGTCTCATGTGAATCAAACTTTGAGTCACATGAATCTAGCTCATCTCCAGTCTCATATACAGAAGTTTTAGAACATGTTGAATTATCATAGATTACCTGAGTCTCCTGACAGTCAAGAGCTTCTGTTTCTGGATCATAAAAAAGTGCCATTAAATTGATCTTCATATCTTCTTCAGAATCACCATAGTGTGATGAAGTTGTGAAGCTTTTCCCTTTGTATATGCCCTTTCTGATGAACTCTTCTTCATAGGAGAATAGTCCAGCAAGTTCTTCTTCTGACTCAGTTGAGTCAGTATCACCATCAGATAAGGTCTTGGATTTCTTTGCCACCCGACCCTTCTCTGATTTTTTGTTCTTATAGAACTTGTTTTCTTTATACTTTTTGTTCTCTTTCCTTTTTACTAGACAGTCATCTATAATATGCCCTGGCCTGTTACAGCAAAATCAAATAATATCATTTTTAAATTGTTTATTATAATGATAATCATACCTGACCATAGATTTATCTCTGTGATTGTCTTTGCTTTTACTGAAGCTTGATCCATAAGGTTTCTTTTTATTCCACTGCTTCTTTCTCCTTAGCATTTTCTTGAATTGCCTAGTAAATAGTGCTAATTCATCATCTGATAGTTCTTATGATGAAGAACAGGCTCTAGTGTTATCTGTATCTTCATCCCTTCTGGGTGATGATGAGATTTCTCTTCTAGATTTCTTAGATATATCTGCTTTGAAGGCCACAGATTTAGTCTGAGTTGAACTTCTGGCAGATTCTGCTTCAGCTTTTGTAGAGATTAGTTGAAGCTCATGTGACATAAGCTTCCCATACAAGTCTTGGGGTAATATATTTCTTAGATTCCCCATTTCTCTTACAACACAAATCTTGATGTCACATTCTTTATTTAGGGATCTCAAGAATTTGTCATTCTGCTCATAATTTGAGAAATTTCTGCCATAGTTTCTTAAGTCATTTACTATTCTAAAGAACTTTTCATAGCACAGTTCTATAAAATCAATTTTTCCTTGTCTTAAAGCCTCATACTACTGGTTGAGGAGAGATTTTTTGTCATATCTTACTTCTTCTATACCTTCCATGTATACAATGAGAGTTTCCCACATCTCCTTGGATGTATTACAGTGCACAAGATTCTGAAAGGTTGAATTGTCTATTACACTGACTATTATATTTTGTGCTCTTTTGTCCATGGTGGCAAGTACCACCCCATCATTTGTCATTTCTTACAATTTCTTAGGGGCCTGAACATTTACATTTAAGACAGATGTTTTTATTGATACATATGGTCCTTCTTATATAGTGACAAAGATTTTTAGATCTGAGGCTTCCATGAACAATCTCACTCTCTGTTTCTATATAGCAAAGTTATCCTTAGTACATATAGGTAGTTTCATATAACTGAGTTCTCTGTGAGATTTAGAATCTATAGATCTGAAATTTTTCTAATAACCTTTGGATCTTTTTCACACCGTTAGGTATTTCTTGAACAACTTCCCTCTGATACAACTTGAAAGATAATCCAATGGGTAGATAATCACCTAAAGGGGGGGTGAATAGGTGACTTTTGAAGTTACTTTATCAGATCTTTAACACTCAAGTAATTTTGCAATTACAAAGACTTAGATCACAACAAAAGAAAAAGTAATCCACAACACACAACACATAGTAGTTTATAGTGGTTCCCCTATCTAGGGTACATCTATCTTCCCCTTCTTCCTCACTAGCAATGTGCTAAATGAGGTTATAGTTCCTCCTCTTTAACTCAGATCCAAAGATCCTACAGGCTCAGTTTTAGTTAAGAGACCTACACTAAGACCAATGGGTCCTACCTAAGAGATTCTCCCAATCTCCTACCTTAGGTTCCTCAAGAACCCTACCTCAGCTTTTATAAATTAGGCTTACAACTCAGTGACTCACCCAAAACCACCTACCTCAGGTCCCTCAAGAACCCTACCTCAGCCTTTATAAAATATCCCTACAACTCAGAGATAAGATCTCCTACCCACTCAGATCTCAAGGATATCTTACAAAATGTAGAGGTAAATGTGAAAAATGAAATTCTCAGAAATAGAAAATCTGTAATCTGATATATCTGTTAGCACAAATTCTTCAATTCAGCAATAATGAATGTCTTCTTAATAAATTGGTTTGCTGAGAAGTAGCTTCTCTGGATCTGCAATCTTTTTGATGTTGATCGGCTTGATAACCTTGATGAAATTGTAGATCAGATCCACCTTGATCTTCAAGTCGACTTTTATAAAGGATCTGGAGATTTTCTTGAAGACCTTCGTCTTCCTCCTCCTCCTCGAGATTGTAATAAGAATGAGAATTTTCATTTTCTTTTCCAATTCTTTGTTTCTCTGTTAGTGTATACAACCCCTCTATTTATAGCCTTCATGGATGGCTGGTAACTGAATGATGATATCAGCATTTGACATCATACTACAAATTCTCACCTTAAATAGTTTTTGTTTAAGTATCTCATTACTGTAGCTAAAGTGACAGTTCTGACTTGTCTTGACACTTCTGTGTTGACTCTGCACATTTTTAGAAACATAAGTGTCGAGATGTCCAAAGTGTCTCGACACTTTTGTTGAGACATCTTAGCAGTCTCGACATAATTTTACTTGAAAGAATTTTCATCTGAAACTTGAGAGTGCTGAGATAGTTGACTTGTTTTGACACAACCATCTTCTTTGTTAACCTCTTTAGTTCTTCTTAATGTCGAGATAGTTAGATTGTCTCGACACCACTGACCGCCTGATGTCTACATATTTTATTCCTGCTTTATGTCGAGACTTCTATACTTTAATCCTTTATTGTGTCGAGATATTTGATTTGTCTCGACACAATTTTACTTAGGAAAATCTCTTGTCTTCTTTGTGTCGAGATAGTTGTATTGTCTCGACACAACTGCTTCAAGCTTTATAGTGTCAAGTATGTTGACTTATCTTGACACTGCTGACTCAGTCTTCAAGGTGTCGAGACAACAGACTTGTCTCGACACAGCTTGTCTTGAATCTTCAATGTGTCGAGATGGCTGTCTTGTCTTGACACTGCTGACATAGTCGTCTATGTTTTGAGACAACTGACTTGTCTCAACATAGCTTCTGCAAGTGTGTCGACATAGTTGAAGTGTGTCGACACATTTTTAATTAATAATTTTTCTGCACTTCGGGTTGCTAAATGTAAACTGTACTGACTTTACTCAGCACTATGCTGACTCCACTCGACGCTTTTGTACTTAGATAATTTTTCTTCAAAATCCCAGCTTCTTGTGTCCACCTGTCCAATCAACATGAAGTAGGCAACCTGTATACATAAACTAAAACATATATCAAATACAAACATGTGTATATCATTGAGTTTAAAAAGTGCTTCTTCAAATTAAGTATATTGTGTCCAATATACCCAACAAACTGTGAACAGTCTGAGTTGTAGGAGTGGAATCAACTCTGAGGTGTAGGATCCTGGGATGAATCTGAGAAGTAAGATCTTTTGATATGAGTTTTGGAGGAGTTGGCCAAATCTAACTCACAGCTAGATAGGTGATGGGGGAAGTGGATATACCCTAGATAGGGGAACCACTATAAACTACTTATGTGTTTTATGTGTTCTTAAAATCTACTAATCTAATCACAACACACCAAGTATAGTTCTAAAAAGACTTAAAAGGTTTAAAAGAAACCTATTCACCCCCTCCCCCCACCACCACCACCACCTTTAGGTGTTTAGCTGTCCTCAAATGACTTTCATAATGCTTTGTGGTTTATGCATGTGAGGAACGCCCCAATTTCATCTTGTAACCCCCGTTATTGTGTGAGTGTCGCACTAGAAATTTCTAGTAGCATGCGTTGCGAAGAGTTTCTTGCGACCCTCATCCATTTCCCTCTATTAGCCTACTATTCCATCAACCCTTGCGAAGTAGTGAAGGCAACCCGCACTAGTATTTTAGCATTTCCTTTTCGTTCACTACATAAAACCATGCCCCAATTTTTTTTATTTTTACCTTTATAATTGATTTTCTAAACAATTGAATCACACACTCACTCTATGTTCCTTAAGAGATAGATACTTGTGGATTTTCTACCATTTTATATTACTTGAGCGACCATTGCACTTGCCGAACGTGTATGAATCTTCTGCATAGAACATTGTTATGTTGTTGTCTTTGATTTTTCTTTATTGTAAGTTTATGCATGGGCATGGCCCTGGTGAAATTATTGAGTTTGACACAAAGATAAAGCACACGATGCGTGTGCACCATCGTGTTGCTGATGCAATGAGTGATATTAGGAAAAATGGGAATGAGCAAGGGGGAGAGGACGTGTCATTAGTTGGGCAAGTTGTCGATGAACACAATGTGATTTGTCCAAGGCCCCGAACAATGTGTTAATACACCACTCCTAGTGTTAGGAGTGTGTACCTTGCTTTGCCCAACAATCAATAATAATTAGTTTGAGATCAAGCCGGCTATCCTGAACATAATCCGCAATAACTCCAAATTTTCAAGGAGGTGGAGTGAAGACCCTCATCTTCACTTGGTAAAGTTCTCTGAAATCTGTGGCACTTTTTGATCTGCCAGAATTTCTAATAAGACGGTGAAATTAAGACTATTTTCATTCTACTTACGTGATAAGGTAAAAGTATGGCTTCATACTATTTTGTTGGGAGCTGCTACTATGTGGGACGCTTTGTCATTTCTCTTTCTTGTTAAGTTCCATCTAGTTGATAGGTTATTAGTTTGAGGCATGAAATCACAACTTTCCGACAAAACGATTAGGAGACACTTGCTGAGGCTTGAGTGCGATTCATGGATTTGTTGAGGAATTGCCTCCAATACGAATTCCAACCACATAATATTATAGAGAACTTTTATTTCGCAATCGAGCCGCACTATCGTGCCATGATTGACGCTGCTACTGGAGGGATATTAATGAATCATACTCTAAAGGAGGCACTCAGAATCCTGCAAGACACAGCTACTCACAATTCCAACTGGATTGTCAGAAGGAACGCCCCGAGGAATTTAAGGGAGCTCTTTGAAGTAAACACTAAGGTGACTGCTGGGTATTGTATCCACAATGATCTTGATTTGAAGAAGTGTCCCTTGAACTAAGATGAATTGAGTTTATATTTGATGTTATTTTATTAGTCATGTGCTTGCAGGTTTCATTGCTAAGTACAAACCAATGTCAGGTTACAGTGGGTCATGAAAACACAAGACTATATAATGTAATCCCTCAGTATGTAGGCTATTGTTTTGACTTATGTGTACTCTCTATTGGTTTGTACTTCTCTTACAAGTGCATTAGAAGGTTCAAGGAAGGACAAGTTGCTGGATTTAGAAGAAACAAGAAATTTTCCCAAGTAAAATTTGTCGAGTATAGTAGTGGATAATTGTCAAATTCGTCAAGTTTAATTATATATACTCGTTGAATTCATCGTGTATACTTACTGACAATCGTAGAATTTGTCATGTTTACTTGGAGAATAATTTCACCGGACTTGGAAATCATTTATGTAAGATTTGTCGAGTATCATCAAGTATACTCGTCAAATTCGGTGAGTATTCTCATTGACACTTGTCGAATTCATCAAATATACGGTTCGATACACGTCGAATTCTTCGAGAATCACTGGAAAAGTGTTGAGTTCACGAATCTACTTTTCTGTATTTGTTTAAGGGGAATTCGTCGGATATCGAAGCCGATTTGTTGAGTATATTCATGGATATACAACAATACTCGACGAATGGACTTGACAATTTTTTTCGGAATTCTGTCTAACGGGTTTCTGTTTCGAGCCGACGGTCTTGTATAGTACAAGTCGATGTTTCTCTTTGGAAAGAATTTTCTAGCTGTTAGAACAAGGATTTCTTTAAATACTGAGGGTGATTTTCGATCAACCCTAATCGCTCTTCTGAACTTTTAAATCGTGAAAGGTCGTCGTTCTCTGTCGCATGTACAATCATCGGAAATCATTTTCTTGACGTAGCTTTGCACGATCAACTATTCTTTCAAAGTGTTGATTCGACATATCTCTTCTCCAGATTTCTCAAAGTATTCGTATCTTGTTGGATCGAAGATTTAAGATCAAGCGTTCAAGTTTCATCTCAAGTCTTCTTCTTCTTCAAAGATCTATAGATTTTCATTTCAAGGAAGAAGAAGATTGAATAGTCTCAGATCTGGAGAAATAGATTATTTTCAATATAGAGTTTTGTATAAAACTATTTTGTACTATTGTAAGAAGTTTATCTTCTGAGTTATTAATCTTTGTGCTAGGATCGAGTGTAGGAGAGCTTGTTCTCCGAGTGTAGTAGAGGTTGTTCTCTGAGAAGTGGGAGTGGTGACTCCGACTTATAAGATTTGTTTAAATTTGAGAAAGGTGAAGTAGCAAAATCTAGCCCTTTGTGGTAGATAGTCAATACGGTACAGTGGGCATACCTAAATAGGGGAACCACTCTAAATTCCTGTATTTTGCTGTGTTGTTCTGTGTGATCTCTCTTTATAATTTTTAATCCGCTATTAGACACAGAACTCACCTATTCACCCCCTAAAGGTGATTTAGGTTGTAAGACCCCCATTTATTTTTCAACCATCGGGGTCTTAGGCCCAGAATTGCCGCTTTGCCGTTGCACCAACACTCAGGGAGGCTGCAACTACAAAACGCCAACTCTGCCGGTCTTTTTCGTTCACAAAGAGAGAGAAGTAAGACAATACACTGAATGTAAACATGTCCACATAATCATATATGAATAAAATCATAGCAAGTCCATCAATATATAGAAAGTAGAAAGTACTGCAAAGAAGAGTACATATGGAATATATAAGCCGGCTCAGCCCGGTACATCAGAGTCCTCACTACAAATCACTCATCGAAGAAGCTATAAAAATACTAAACACTCACGGAGCTGGTCACAGGCGCTCCGGAACTAGACTGGCCCACCTCCATGCGCATCATACTCCGCTGGTGCTGGTCCCTGGACTGTTGGCCCCTGTCTCCCATCCGAAGCTCCTGTAATGTTGTGGTTAAAAAACCATTAGTCATAAAGACTAAGCCCTATCATCCCCTACCCCTCCCCCCACGGCTCCTAGGCACCGAGCGGAGAGGAGGAAAGGGAATCTACAAAGGTGGAGAATAAGCAAGGCGGGTGAAAGCGGAACTAGTCTAACAGAAAATATATATTGTATAAACAGCTAAGTATGAAAGGTACATCTAGCAGTTCAGAAATAGTGAGCAGTAAGGTAAACATGTAGTAAATCAATATATATATATGAAAATAAACAGAAAACAATTAAGTAAGTAACCTTAACATATATGAATGTCCATATAAACTTATAAGTTAAGGGGTCTTCTGCAAGCCTCCCATCATAAAAAAAGTCCCATACCGATTTATACCTTTGGGTGTCGGTTGTATGTAAATATGAGTGTAGAGATATGCTATGATTCATGCGAGTGCAACTCACGCACACGACTCTATGCGCACAGACCTTTTATTCCCCTAGTTCGGGCAGCTAGCTTCACTCCTAGGAACCTCCATAGTGGCAAACGGAGACAGTGGGTCGGGCCCCCCACTCCTAGGCGGGTATCCACATTATCGGGCCAAGCCCTTTCGTACGCCCATAGAAGAACACAACCTAGAGTATCCGCGTACTAATGCTGGCTGTATCCACCAGACTTTCTTTGGCTAAGTGTCCCATACCGCCGAGTCTATGTACCGACGTCGGTGTGAACGATAGTCAAATACCGAAGACCCACCACCTTATTATGTATTTAAACCCTCGAGCGCTCGGCTCCCCGGACTGTCCCGTCCGTGAATCTACCTTCAGAAACTACCGACTGAATGACAATCAAACCAACCTAATCTACCTCCCTAACTACTGGGGTGTGCGAATATGTAACCCTAGTTATACTAGTTTCTCTTTTGGTTAATTATTCCTACAGTTTACGTTAGCGCAGGACTGCCCCCGGCATACCCCGTGAAGGGCTCTCAAAGGGCACTTGGAACTACGATGGGCTGAAGCCCAAAGCTCCCTTTCGCAAGGCACTTAATATTATTGATTTCTACCAATTACCTGATCCCTTTCAAATTACTTTGGATCTAACCTAGTGTATTGAGACTCTTCCTCTCCAACCGGGGTGGACGATCTTTCGTCGGTCTCGAGCACCTCTTATGACTAGACAACCTACAAACATACCCTCATCTTGGCTACTGAGGATGCATTCACACATTTCCAAACCATTATCCCAATATCCAATCCTCTAAGTTCATCCTGTAGCTTAATATGATTTCAGTAGTTTTTACTAAACGCAGACCATCCTAAGCTATATGAGATATACAAAGGGAGGTACTCCAAGTTGTCTTCCAAATCTCCTATAAATTTTACTGGAGGTCTATCATGACATAATTAGCCTAAATTCAGAAATTTATAATTTTCCTAATTAATCTGATATTTATTTAATTTTTCCAAAAGATTGGCCATGGGTGATTTTAAACATGAACTACATGGTTTTCTCAAGTAATGGCCACCCAAAAATTATAATCACTAAATAATAGAGAGATATCAATAAATATTAATTTCCATGATTTTATAGTGTACAACCCCGTATTCGCAGAGTAGGGTACTTACGGCAGGCGCAGAGCAAGTTTTAAGTTTTTAAGCTTTTTAGAGATTTTGGACTCTTGGTGGCCAATTTTGGCTTGGACTTGGAAATATACTAGTAGGGGAAGGAAAAATCTGCATCTCCCCCCAGGCTTGCTATGAGCGATGAAGGAGCGGCACTCCGGACGAAGGCCAAGGCCTCACCCCCTACCCCTTGGGCGAGCTTGGCTGACGGCCTAGAGCTCGCCCGGGCGCCCACCCCCTTGGGCGAGCTTGGCCGACGGCCTAGAGCTCGCCCGGGCGCCCACCCCCTTGGGCGAGCTTGGCCGGCGGTCTGGAGCTCGCCCGGGCGCCCTACCCCCTTGGGCGAGCTCGGTCGGCGGCTTGGAGCTCGCCCGGGCGCCCTGCCCCTTGGGCGAGCTCGGCCGGCGGCCTGTAGCTCGCCCGGGCACCCTGCCCCTTCGGGCGAGCTCGGCTTTAGTGTCTGAGGTAGGGGTAAGGGGGAGGAGCACGGTTCTGCCTCCCCCTCCCCCTGGACCTCTTGTTGTCATGTTTACCATATTACCCCCAAGGGGCATTTTTCCCTTTTACACCCCAGTGTGGATGTTTTCTATTGGCTAGAGGCTTATTTTCCTTGAGGGGCATTTTGGTCATTTTGACCCCAGGACTACTTGGAAAAAACTATAAGTAGACCCCCTTGGGTACCTTTGGAGGGGCATTGGCTTTTGGCTTCCTCCTCCCTAGCTTTCTTCTTGGTAGAGTTGAGAGAACTCTTCAAGGTACCCAGCTCTCATTGGTAAGGGAGGGGAAGCGTTCTTATGACCTTCCGGGTGTGTGGTGGGACCTCCACGCTAGAGCCGAGGGTCTGTTCCTAGTTTCCCAAGTCTTTGGTCCGTGACATCCCCCCGAGTGTAGTAGGTGTGAGGTCACCCCTTCCCCAAGGGACGAACTCCACAGAGACCAAGTTTTTGGTTTCAACATTTTGGTGCGGTGAGCGTGGAGAGTGACCAGCACAGAAGATCTCGGGAGAGTGTCATGGCTGGAGATCAGGGAGGTAGTGATGACCTCGGCGGTCTCCCCAACCCAGGACCCTTCGTAGGAAGGGAAGAGTTCATGGCTTCCATCTCTGGCATCATGGAGATGTTGCGAAGCATTGCCCCTCGGGCTGGCAGCTCAGCTCCCACCCCTCAGGGACCGGCTCCCGGGGATCTCAGTGAGCTGCCCCCCAGAGATCTAAGCGAGAACACCCCAGCAGGGGGGGAAGGAAGTGCCCCGGGGAGGCGACCTGGAAAGGAGAGGATTGGAGAGGGGGTCGAGCCAGACCTCCCCGGCCGGGAGTTGTTCCCCAGCCTATCGAGTGCTTGCCCCTTAGGCGACCAGGTCGTGCTAGTAGAGACTGCGAGACCACACCTCAGAGGGTCACCCTTCAGCGAGCTGATCATCTCAGCTCCCGTTCCCTGAGGGGTTCAGGGAACTTGACAAGGCATACTATACCGGGACGGATGACCCCATCCAGCACCTACAGTGGTTTGAGGATGCCGTCTCTATCATGCCAATGACGGACGCCTTCAAGTGCCGTCTATTTGCGATCACGTTGAAGGAGAAGGCAAGGGATTGGTTTCATCAACTCCCCCCGAGGTCGATCTATGGGTTCGAGGACCTGAGTCGAAGCTTCCAGCTCCGCTTCTCCACCTCCAAGAAGAGGAAGAAGAGTCCCGAGTCCATCTTTCTGATAAGGCAGAGGGCCGAGGAGTCGCTGGCCCACTACGTTGACAGGTTCCAAGAGGAGATCCTGGATATCCAGGAGATGCCGGGGTATGCTCTCCAGATGGCCTTCACTGTTGGGCTGAAGGAGGGCTTCTTCAAGATGAGCTTGACTCGGAAGGCCCCCCTTTCCTTCGAGGAGCTGATGGATAGGGCAGCAGAGGAGATAGCCATGGAGGCGGCCAACCCGGCATTTGTAAAGAGGTTGGGAAAGTTGACGGAGGCAGAGTCAAAGGAGCAAGGTGGCTCAAGACAGCAGGAAGGAAGAAGGAGAAAGGAGCAGAGAGCCCAGGGGCTCCATGGACAGGAGGGTCCGGAACCAGGCTGGAGGCAGCAGGGAATACAAGCCCAAGGTCCAGGAAGAGCTCTCGTGCCAGGTGGAGAGAACTTCCACGGGGGCCAAGAAAGGTTCAACTTCCAGAGGCAAGCACCTAGGGAGCTCCTGCCCCACCCCAGCAGGCCTTGGCAATAGGCAAAGGAGGAAGAGATAACAGGAGAGATCGCCCAGCCCGTCGAAAGAGGGGAGAAAGGGCACTACTGTACTGCGACTTCCACCAGTTGGAGGGTCATGCCACGGCTACCTGCCCCGAGTTCCTAGAGGTAAGGGGGGCGAGAGGCCTTGGCCAGCCTCAGCCGCCGGCACAGGTTGAAGGAGTTCTACCCCAAGGAGGGGGTGATGAGATATGCGAGGATCGGGTTGATTTAGGACACCGAGGAGGAATAGCAGTGATCCACGGTGGGGGTGGGATCGAGGCCACTCAGAAGGAGAGCCTCCACGTCATGTACCGCCGGAGCGTTGCCTCGACATCCCAGACCCCTCCCCCGGAAGAAAGGGTCACCTTCTTATCAAAGGACATGCCAGAGCATGAGGATCCCTTCTGCGACGCCCTTGTCATCCAGGCAGCCGTCGAAGGCTTCACCGTCTCCCGGATCTTGGTTGACAACAAAAGCACTGTCAACGTCATTTTCAAGAAGGCCTTTGACGGGATGAAGGTAGAGCCAAGGAGGGTGCTAGCCTCAGACGGACCACTGTTTGGATTCTCAGGGGAGAGGAAGGAGGTGGAGGTGGAGTCGGACTCCAGGTGAAGTTGGGAGGGACCTCAAGGAACTGCAGGTTCGTCATTGTTGATGCTCCAAGCAGCTACAACGCCATCTTCGGAAGGCCCCTCATCAGCGCCTTCCGGTGTGTGCCATCATCCTTCCACCAGTGCCTCAAGTTCAACTCAGAAGGGATCCAGGTCAGGATCAAAGGAGACTCCAGGATGGCGAGGCAGTGCTACATCACGGTTGTCAACACCATCTCTTGGTTGGATAAGGCGGAGGAGATGGAGAAGATCATGGAGAGCCTGAGCAGGATGGAGGTATCCAGTGGGAAGTAATCGGATGGCAACCATCATGCCCGGACCCCCTGAAGAAGCCTCGCCTCAGCAGAGTAATGTATCTTTCTTTTATGTTGTTGTAAGGAGTCCAGCCCCCGACCGGTAGAGTCGGGGGGGTCATGTAACCCATCTTTTTTCCCTGTTAGAGGATTCTGGAATTGAAAAAGCTTAGGTGACATGTCCAGCTCCCAACCCCCGGGAGGATCTCCTCATACCAGGCTCACACCAGCTGGAAGGGTCGAGAGTGCCTCGGGGGGTGGCTCATTTTTCCTTAGCTCCGATGATGATTCCACTGTCAGGCTCTCACTAGCTGACAAGGCCAGTTGATCTCTCGTGGAAGCCCAGTCCTTAGCTCCGATGATAATTTCGCTCTTAGGCTCTCACTAGTTGACAAGGCCGGTTGATCTCTCGTGGAAGCCCAGTCCTTAGCTCCGATGATGATTCCGCTGTCAGGCTCTCACTAGCTGACAAGGCCGGTTGATCTCTCGTGGAAGCCCAATTCCTTTGCTCCGATGATGATTCCGCTGTCAGGCTCTCACTAGCTGACAAGGCCGGTTGATCTATCGTGGAAGCCCAGTCCTTAGCTCTGATGATGATTCCGCTGTCAGGCTCTCACTAGCTGACAAGGCCGGTTGATCTCTTGTGGAAGCCCAATTCCTTTGCTCTGATGATGATTCCACTGTCAGGATCTCACTAGCTGACAAGGCCGGTTGATCTCTCGTGGAAGCCCAGTCCTTAGCTCTGATGATGATTCCGCTGTCAGGCTCTCACTAGATGACAAGGCCGGCTGATCTCTCGTGGAAGCCTAGTCCTTTGCTCCGATGATGATTCCGCTGTCAGGCTCTCACTAGCTGACAAGGCCGGTTAATCTCTCATGGAAGCTCAGTCCTTAGCTCCGATGATGATTCCACTATCAGGATCTCACTTGCTGACAAGGCCGGTTGATCTCTCGTGGAGGCCCAATTCCTTTGCTCCGATTATGGTTCCGCTGTCAGGTTCTCACTAGCTGACAAGGCCGGTTGATCTCTCGTGGAAGCCTAGTCCTTAGCTCCGATGATGATTCCGCTGTCAGGCTCTCACTAGCTAACAAGGCCGGTTGATCTCTCGTGGAAGCCCAATTCCTTTGCTCCGATGATGATTCTGCTATCAGGCTCTCACTAGCTGACAAGGCCAGTTGATCTCTCGTAGAAGCCCAGTCCTTAGCTCCGATGATGATTCCACTGTCAGGCTCTCACTAGCTGACAAGACCGGTTGATCTCTCGTGGAAGCCCAGTCCTTAGCTCCGATGATGATTCCGCGGTCAGGCTCTCACTATCTGACAAGGCCGGTTGATCTCTCGTGGAAGCCCTGTCCCTAGCTCCGATGATAATTCCGCTATCAGGCTCTCACTAGCTGACAAGGCCGGTTGATCTCTCGTGGAAGCCCAGTCGTTAGCTCCGATGATGATTCCATTGTCAGGCTCTCACTAGCTGACAAGGCCGGTTGATCTCTCGTGGAAGCCTAATTCCTTTGCTCCGATGATGATTCCGCTGTCAGGCTCTCACTAGCTGACAAGGTCGGTTGATCCCTCGGGGAAGCTAGGTGTTTTCACCTCGAGGCTGTCTCGTCACCCAGGCTCCCATTAGCTTGCATGACAGGTTAACCCCTCGGGAGGCTAAGTGTTTTCACCCCGAGGCTGTCTCATCACCCAGGCTCCCATTAGATGGCAGGACAGGTTGACCCCTCGGGAGGCTAAGTGTTTTCACCCCGAGGCTGTCTCGTCACCCAGGCTCCCATTAGCTGGCATGACAGGTTGACCCCTCGGGAGGCTAAGTGTATTCACCCCATGGCTGCCTCGTCACCCAGGCTCCTATTAGCTGGCATGACAGGCTGACTCAGCGAATACGTTGGGTTGGATGTTTCTTTCCCAGCTTGTGCCAACCTCGAAAAGAGCGGGGATTGAGTACAACCCCGTATTCGTAGAGTAGGGTAATTTCGGCAGGCGCAGAGCAGGTTTTAAGTTTTTAAGCTTTTTAGATATTTTGGACTCTTGGTGGCCAATTTTGGCTTGGACTTGGAAATATACTAGTAGGGGAAGGAAAAATCTGCATCTCCCCCCAGGCTTGCTATGAGCGATGAAGGAGCGGCACTCCGGATGGAGGCCAAGGCCTCACCCCTACCCCTTGGGCGAGCTCGGCCGGCGGCCTGGAGCTCGCCCGGGCACCCAGCCCCCTTGGGCGAGCTCGGCCGGCGGTCTGGAGCTCGCCCGGGCGCCCTACCCCCTTGGGCGAGCTCGGCCGGCGGCCTGGAGCTCGCTCGGGCGCCCTGCCCCTTGGGCGAGCTCGGCCGGCGGCCTGGATCTCGCCAGGGCACCCTACCCCTTCGGGCGAGCTCGGCTTGAGTGTCTGAGGTGGGGGTAAGGGGGAGGAGCACGGTTCGGCCTCCCCCTCCCCCTGGACCTCTTGTTGTCATGTTTACCATATTACCCCCAGGGGATATTTTTCCCTTTTACCCCCCAGTGTGGATGTTTTCTATTGGCTAGAGGCTTATTTGCCTTGGGGGCATTTTGGTTATTTTGACCCCAGGACTACTTGGAAAAAACTATAAATAGACCCCCTTGGGTACCTTTGGAGGGGCATTGGCTTTTGGCTTCCTCCTCCCTAGCTTTCTTCTTGGTAGAGTTGAGAGAACTCTCCAAGGTACCCAGCTCTCATGTGTAAGGGAGGGGAAGCATTCTTGTGACATTCCGGGTGTGTGGTGGGACGTCCACGCTAGAGCCGAGGGTCTGTTCCTAGTTTCCCAAGTCTTTGGTCCGTGACATCCCCCCGAGTGTAGTAGGGGTGAGGTCACCCCTTCCCCAAGGGTCGAACTCCATAAAGACCAAGTTTTTGGTTTCAACGTATAGAATTGATTTAGGCTCTAATTAATTTATCCAATATAATTCCATTAACCATATGTAAAGAAGGAAGTACCAAAATTATTAATCAGAAAATTACATAAAAGTTACAGAATCTTAATATGGTACAAAAAGGGTCACTGTGCAAAAATCAGAATTTTACAGGATTGCTAGACACCAAAATAATTTAATTATATTTTCATAGAAAACAATACTTAAAGAACCAACTCTTAGAAATAATCTTCCGAAAATCCCATAAGAATTAACAGAGCTTTAAAACATAATAAAGAGTCCTCTGGAGAAAGTTCATCAATTTCCAGCAAGTAGTTACTTCATAATAAATTCCTAAGTAAATAATACAAATTACTAAATTGTTAATGAAGTATCCAAAATAATGATCCTAAATTCATAATAAAATCTCAAGAGCTTGTACTAACTATAAAAACTACTCTACCCAAATCTCTTCACTGTTCAGTGAGTTTTAGTTACATTTTCTATCACTACAAGTTTTGTGACCTAAACTAGGGTTAAGGTTTTGAAGGACCTATTTACTTTAGAATCCATTTAAATTTCTGCAAGAGGATTCTAGCTACCCTAGAATTCTCTCTACCAAGTTTAAAATCATAACCAGGTCATTTGACTACTTGCCCTTCACAAACCACCAAGAACCATCCTTAGGGTTTGGCCTTGGGTCCTAGGGCAATTATGCCCCGATCCACCTCAAAATCCATGAGAGGGTGCTAGGAGTCATGCCTAGTCTGTGGTCAAAATCACAGCTTCTGTTGAGGTGATATGACCACTCAAATCACAAAGTACACTCTTGACCTAAAAATCGCTTAATAGGGCAAAGCTTAGGTTTGTTCATTTCCAATCTAAAACATCTCCAAATGAAATGAAAAATTATACAGATCCTTATGATGAACCCATGGACCACTCACCAAAATTTGGAAGGGTTTAGAAGTCATTAAGCCATCTAATTAATTTACCTTAAGATTATTAAATTATTTCTAAAAACTATAGAAAAACATTCTCCAAAAATTTCCATTTTTGGACAGGCCCTAGGTATAGCTAGGTTAGACTCCCTGCCTAAATTTCATGTTTTTTGGACAAGGGATGAAGGGTGGGAACACATTTTTATCTCTGCTTAGCTCTAGGTATAGATGCCACCAAAAGAGGTGCCCTGGTATACCAGTTGATCAAATTGACCCAAATAAATTTTAAAATAAAGTATACCCATAGGGCTACAAATTATATGTTGACCATTTCCTCATATAGAGCCTCTAAGTATTTTTCCTTAATTTTTCTAAGTGACTGTTATTTCAGTACAGAAAATCATTTTTAAAAGAAAGAGAATAATTATCCAGCACAGATCTTGAAGCAGATCCAACAGTGCTGGATCGTCTTCTTCCTCCAGCCTAGGGCCATGATTGGCCGAACATGGAGCGCATTCCAGACGCTGCCGCCGGCCATCCAGCCTCCTCACTGGCCGGCCACCGCCACCACCACCTCCGTTGAGTAGGTGGCCACCGCCAGGCGGCGGCGCGGCCGCCGAAGAGACGGAATCCGGCGAACCCGAGAGCTAAAATTTGTTGCGGGAAAAACTAGGAAGAGGAGCCCTTCCCGATCGAGCTCCGTTGAGATCGATTATCAATCCTAAAGAGCTTTAAGATCTACCCGTAGAAAGAGAGGAGGGGAGGACCTTGTTTGCGGGCTGGAAGCGTGCAGATCGTCGGGATGCCATTGGCGTGGTGGTGGCATCGCCGGAATTCATCTACAGAACAGTACAAGCTCCAATCCGTCGGGTCAGGGTGGAAACTTCATCTTTGAGTCTAGGGAGCCTTTTTAAAGGGAAGAAATGGGGAGCGGGCAGGTATAGGCTGTCCAGCCATTAATGCTTCCTAAAGAGCATGCTTCGACCATGGTGGAGGGGAGATGAAACGGCCCGAAATAGTTGGAGGAAGGCTGTAAACTCCTCCTCTACCCATGAGGACTTGAATCCAGCCATTAAAGAGTAGGGGAAGGGGCCACGACATCAAGTGCCATTTATGGATGTGAACGCCGGTTTTCGGCCATGGCCGTGGCTCCTCCTTGTTTTCAAAACCGACGGCCATGTCGCATTGACTGGTCAACATTTTAAAACAAGACTTAATTGGGGTCTTAATAAGAGAAACGGCCTAATAATGCATTCGGGCCCACTATCTAGACCGACCCGGTTCAGCTGACCATCAGTCAAGCTTAAACAAAGTTTCTAAGTATAATGGCGTTGAGTGAGCTCAGCTCACTCAACGCCATCCAAGCTATGGCATTGAGTGAGCTCTACTCACTCAACTCCATCCATGCTGCGGCGTTGAGTGAGCTCTGATCACTCAACGCCATCCATGATACGGCGTTGAGTGAGCTCTGCTTACTCAACGCCATCCACAATACAGCCCTTCAAAACTATGGCGTTGAGTGAGCTCAGCTCACTCAACGCCATCCAGATTATGGCGTTGAGTGAGCTCTGCTCACTCAACGCCAACCAGCCTACTTAAGATGGCGTTGAGTGCAGTCCGTGCACTCAACGCCATCTAGCTTATGGCGTTGAGTGAGCTCTGCTAACTCAACGCCATCTAGCCTACTTAAGATGGCATTGAGTGCAGTCTGTGCACTCAACGCCGTCTAGCTTATGGAGTTGAGTGAGCTCTACTCACTCAATGCCATCTAGCCTACTTAAGATGGCGTTGAGTGCAGTCTTTGCACTCAATGTCGTCTAGCTTATGGCATTGAGTGAGATCTGCTCACTCAATGCCATCCAGCCTACTTAAGATGGCATTGAGTGCAGTCCGTGCACTCAACGCCGTCTAGCTTAAGGCATTTAGTAAGCTAAGCTCACTCAATGCCATCCAGACTACGACGTTGAAAGAGCTCAGCTCACTCAACGCCATTCCAAGGTCACGGGCGTTACGGGTCGGTCACGGGCGTGCCAGACCCATGTTATAATTTCTGAGCTCGTCGATCATCTTTCTGAGGTCGACGATCGTCGAAGGGGTCACGCCTTAGGTCACTGGCATGACGGGTCGGTCACGGGCATGACCAACCCGTGACTCGAAATCTTGGTCGATAGACTTCAATTCTTGGGTTTCCTAGGGTTTTGTTAGGACAAAACCACTTCTAGGGGTCTAGTTGGAAATGGGATGTTACAAATCCCAATAAACAAAACAAAGATTTCGTCCCCGTAATAAAGGTTAAGCCTACGAGGGCTCCTATCGGGGAGAAAGAAACTTGTAACATCCCATGAGAAGTGAAAGATTACATCGCGACTCTATGTTTGCTATGTGAGGTTTGAAGGTGATAGTCAAATCTAAGACCAATTCGTCCAATTGGCAAGTCTAGACCCCAATAAACAAAAGATTAGCCCTTATTCTTGAAAATTCAGTCCTACTGGTTTAAAACAGGAAAGTAAATTGATCATCCTGAGAGGTTGTGAGGTAAACCTGACTGAACAGCTCCGGATACTTTTGTTGTATCAGATCCTGCAGTTCCCAGGTATGCTCCTCCTGACCGTGGTTCCTCCAAAGAACTTTGACTAACGAAACCTTCTTACGTCGCAAGACCCGTACTACCGTATCATCGATCCTGATCGGCTCCAAGTTGACTGATCGATCCGAGGCCACCGGGCCGTCTGCTGTGGAAATCAGCTGCTCTGGCCGTAGCAGAGCCCTCTGTAGAGAGGAGACGTGGAAGACGTCATGCAATCCCGCTAACTCCGGCGATAGCTCTAGTTTATAAGCCAAGGGGTCGATCCGCTCAAGGATCCTGTAAGGCCCCATATATCTTGGACTGAGCTTCTTCCTCCCACGAACCCGCGAGACTCCGTGCATCGGCCGTATCTTCAAGAAAACTCGGTCTCCTACCGTGAACTCCACCTGACGATGCCTCGCATCGTAATATTTGGCCTGCCTACTCTGGGCTTCCAACATCCTGTCCCGGATTAATCTAATCTGAGCATCTATATCTCCCACAAACTCCGAGCCTAGTGCCTGCGGATCCTCATCCTGAACCCATGATAGTGGGGTCCTGCACCTTCATCCATACAACGCCTTATATGGAGCCATGCCTATGCTGGACTGATGGGCGTTATTATATTAAAACTTGAACAGTGGTAGCAACCTCTCCCAAGCCTCGCCGCGGTCCAAAATACACAGGCACAAAAGATCTTCCAGTGTACGGTTGGTGCGCTCCATCTTCCCGTCGGTCTGAGGGTGAAAAGCTGTGCTGAATGTCAACCGAGAACCCAGATGGGCCTGAACTGACTTCCACTCCCTGGATGTAAACCGACCATCCCGATTCGAAATGATAGTCTTGGGCACCCCATGATAACGCACAAACTGCTCAATGAACCTCCATACTAATACGCCCACAGAGTCATCCTTCCTGATCGGAATGAATCTGGCCACCTTCGTCAACCGATCGACTATGACCCAAATCGAGTCGTTTCCCGCACGGGATCGAGGTAGCCCATGTATGAAGTCCATGACTCTATCCTCAAATTTCCACTTCGGCACTGGAAGTGGCTGCAGAAAGCCTGTCGGGTTCCTACACTCTGCCATTACGAGTTGGCAGGCCTCGCAATGTGTCGCAAAGTACGTAATGTCCTTCTTCATACCCGGCCAGTACATCGTCCTCTTCAAATCTTTTACCATCTTGGTGATTCCCGGGTGCACCGAGTATCGGCTGCAGTGAGCTTCCGTCATAATGTCCTCCCAAATCTGGCCTCCCGCCAGTATGTAGACCCTGCCTCTGAAACACATGAGACCATCCCTCAAAGGGTAATCTCCTGTCGTGCCTTCCTCCAAGGCTCGAAATATCGGCTCAGCTCTCACATCCAGCTTCTGCCCATCTCTGATGCGGTCCAGAATATTATCATAAGTAACCATCGATCCCAGGTACTCCATGTATAACTCTGGGTCATCCTCGGACACTAGTGATATCTGCATCTCCTTGAATGATCTAACCAACTCCAAGGCCATCAGCTGCTGGCCTACTCCTGACGTACTCGCTCTCCGACTCAAAGCGTCTGCCACCACATTTGCCATCCCTGGATGGTAGTGCATGGTATACTGGTAGTCCGACAGAAACTCCACCCAGCGTCTCTGCCTGGTGTTTAACTCCTTATATATGTCTACATATTTAAAGTTCATATGGTCTGAGAAGATATCGCAATGAACTCCGTAGAGGTAGTGTCGCAAGATCTTAAAAGCAAAAACGACTGCCCCCATCTCCAAATCGTGCACAGGGTAGTTCTGCTCATGCTGCTTCAACTTACGGGAGGCGTAGGCTATTACATGCCCGTTCTGCATCAGAACAGCACCCATCCCCTGATAGGAAGCATCTGTGTACACCTAGAATCCTTCCTTCCCTGACAAAAGAGCAAGGACGGGAGCCGAGGTGAGATGATCCTTCAGCTCCTGAAAAGCAGATTTGCATTGTGGCGTCCAAATAAAAGGAGACTCCTTCTTTGTTAGAGACGTAAGAGGGAGGGCAATCTGAGAGAATCCCTTTACGAACTTCTGGTAACAACCAGCAAGTCCTAAGAAACTTCGAACATCTGGGGCTGACTTCAGTGGTGGCCAATCCCGTACTGCCTAGACCTTCGCCGGATCTACTGCCAAACCTATTCCACTAATGACATGGCCCAAGAAGGCCACCTCCTTTAGCAAGAACTGACACCTGCTGTACTTGGCATACATCTTATGCTCCCGCATATTCTCCAAGGTCAAGGCCAGATGCCTCGCGTGCTCCCCCTCCGTCCTTGAATAGAAAAGGATGTCGTCGATGAATATGATAACAAAGACATCCAGATACAGTTCGAACACCCGGTTCATCAAGGTCATGAATGTGGAGGGTGCATTCGTGAGCCCGAAAGGCATCACGGTAAACTCGTACAAGCCATATCTGCTACTAAAGGCCGTCTTCGGGATGTCCTCCTCCCGAATGTGAAGCTAGTAGTACCCCGACCTCAGATCTAGCTTTGAGAACCAATGGGCTCCCTCTAGCTGGTCGAATAGCTCGTCTATCCTTGGCAAGTGATAAGTATTTCGGACCGTCAACCTGTTAAGGGCCCGGTATTCTATACACAGCCGAAGGGTTCTGTCCTTCTTCTTGACGAATAACACCGGAGCTCCCCATGGTGAAGAGCTAGGCCGAACGAACCCGGCCTCCACTAACTCCTGAAGCTGGCTTCGAAATTCCACCAACTCCTTTGGGGCCATTCAATAGGGAGCTATGGATACCGGCTTATCCCCCGGTATAACCTGAATCTGGAAGTCCTTCTCTCGGTGCGGGGGTAGTCCTGGTAGCTTCTCCGGAAATACGTCGGCAAGGTCTCGCACTACTGGAATATCTGAAATGGAGTCCTTGGCCACGACTGCCTCAAAAAGGACCTGATTAACCTCTTCCCCCTACAGATGGGTTTTAATGGCCTGCACAGGTGATAATAATATGCGGGGTGCTGGTATAATACCTTCGATAACAATAAATGAGTCCTCGTGCCTCACGGTGATCCTCTTCGCCACGCAGTCAATCTGGGCATGGTTCCAGCACTGCCAAGTCATGCCCAGGATCAAATCGTAATCTGGCATCTTCAGAATCATCGCTGGTGCCTCAAACGCCTTCCCGCCAATCTCTGCTTCCATATTGCAATGTGCATAGGTCATTAGATCTGATCCATCGGGTAGGCGCACCCTCATCATCTTTTCGGTGAACGGCTCCATGCCTGCCAATCCTTTCACGAAACCTTCCGACACAAATGAGTGCGAAGCACCAGTGTCGAAGAGCATGTGAGCGGGCTTGCCGCTAATGAAACTATGCCTGAGGTAATTAAGTGTCTTAGTATTCTTGTTATAGTTTTCTTCTCTTAATTTCTAACTAGGTTATGTCTAGAAAACTAGTTCCTAGGAAGAAAACTTTAAAAGTACTGACATACTTGCGATAACCTACTCCAGATTCCGGGGCTGTGTCAGGTCTAGAGCATACACTTGCTCCCTTTCTGGCCTATGGCATCGGCCCTAAAATCCTCGTCCTCGATCATGTCCTCGGCCGCCAAGCTGTCGGGGAGGTGGGGCGCCCTGATGTGCTGGTGGGGGTGCTCGCCTCATAGGGCAGTTCCTCTTGATATGCCCCGGCTGATTGCACTGAAAGCATACCGGTGCCTGCTCTGCTGTCCTTAGCATCTCAAGCATCTGTAAAGGCTAGGGAGCCAATACCCACTGACTCCTCTGCTCCTGCCCAATCTCCTGGCGAGGTTGATCCCCGTTCCTTCTCTCCCCAATAAGCTGACCTCGAGTACGGTCTCTACGACCTCCAATCACTGTATCATCAGCCGGTCTCTTCTGGCTCTTGACTGTAAGCTGATCCACTTCTCTCTCTTTTAGCCATCTCCAGAATCCAAGCCAAACTCCCCTCTGAGATGAAGAGGAGGGCCTATCTCATGTCGTCTTGTAGCCCCTTGTAAAACCTCCTGGCATAGCCAGCGTTGTCCAACTGGTAAGCGTACGCATAGCGGGCCAGGTGAGTAAACTCCTGATAATACTCTAGCACCGTCCTGTTCCCCTGCCTCAACCGCAGGAACCTATCCTCCAGCTCGTCCCTCGCCGACTGAGGTACGAAATGTCCCAGGAGCGCTGCTCTGAACTCCTCCCAAGTAATATCTGCGCAATCCATACCCGCAAAGGTGGTGTCAAACTGTGACTTCCACCACCTCCTTCCATGTTACTCCAGGCAGGAGACCGCCAAAGCAACTGCCTCCTCAGTGGGGCATCGGATCCCCGCAAGCATCTCATAAATGGTATCTAACCACTCCTCAGTGCATACTGCCGATTCTGTCCCTAGGTAGGATGGAGGGGAAAGTCTACGAAAGATGCTCATCCAGTTGGCCCCAGGGTTTGGTTGTGGAGCCGGGGCTTGCTAAGCTCTGAAGGACTCCAGAATGGCCGTCAGTGTTTGCCCCATCTCTGTCTGTTGGAATAGAGCTGGAGCCGGCGGAGACGGGACCACATTCGGAGCATGAGGTGTCCCCTGCTGTGGTGTAGGGTTCGTCGCAAGCTACAAGGAAAAATTCCATTTGTTAAAGAACGTATGAATAGAATATAAGAAAGGGGTAGGATGGACTTTCACATGTGATTTCCCTTATGGGCACCCCACTGCTTCCGCTGCTAGTTTGTTCGCAAACTAAGCTCGCAAGGGGGTGTCCCAAGGTTTGTGGACTACTTCTCTTTCGATCGAGTTCTGCCTTTGATACCACTTGTAAGACCCCTATTTTTTTTCTTTTTCAACCATCGGGGTCTTATGCCCAGAATTGCCGCTTTGCGGTGGCACCAACACTCGGGGAGGCCGCCACTATAAAACACCAACTCTGCCGGCCTTTTTCGATCACAAAGGGAGAGAAGTAAGCAAATGCACTGAATGTAAACATGTCCACATAATCATATATGGATAAAATCATAGCAAGTCCATCAATATATAGAATGTAGAAAGTACTGCAAAGAACAGTACAGATGGAATATATAAGCGGGCTCAGCCCGGTACATAAGAGTCCTCACTACAAATCACTCATCGCAGAAGCTATAAAAATACTAAACACTCACGGAGCTGGTCACAGGCGCTCCGTAACTAGACTGGCCCACCTCCATGCGCACCGTACTCCGCTGGTGCTGGTCCCTGGACTGTTGGCCCCTATCTCCCATCCGGAGCTCCTGTAATGTTGTGGTTCTAAAACCATTAGTCATAAAGACTAAGCCCTATCATCCCCTACCCATCCCCCCACGGCTCCTAGGCATCGAGCGGAGAGGAGGAAAGAGAAGCTACAAAGGTGGAGAATAAGCAAGGCGGGCGACAGCGGAACTAGTCTAATAAAAAATATATATTATATAAGCAGCTAAGTATGAAAGGTACATCTAGCAGTTCTAAAATAGTGAGCAGTAAGGTAAATATGTAGTAAATCAATATATATATATATATGAAAACAAATAGAAAACAATTAAGTAAGTAACCTTAACTTATATGAATTCCCATACAAACTTATAAGTTAAGGGGTCTTCTGCAAGGCTCCCATCGTATAAAAAGTCCCATACCGATTTATACGTTGGGGTGTCGGTTGTATGTAAATATGAGTGTAGTGATATGCTATGATTCATGCGAGTGCAACTCACGCACACGACTCTATGCGCACAGACCTTTAGTTTCCCCTATTCTGGCAGCTAGCTTCACTCCCAGGAACTTCCGTAGTGGCAAATGGAGACAGTTGGTCGGGCCCCCCACTCTTAGGCGGGTATCTACACTACCGGGCCTAGCCCTTTTGTACGCCCCTAGAAGAACACAACCTAGAGTATCCGCGTACTAATGTTGGATGTATCCACCAGACTATCTTTGGCTAAGTGTCCCACACCGCCGAGTCTACGTACCGACGTCGGTGTGAACGACAGCCAAATACCGAAGACCCACCACCTTATTATGTATTTAAACCCTCGAGCCCTCGGCTCCCCGGACTGTCCCTTCCGTGAATCTACCTTCAGAAACTACCGACTGAATGACAATCAAACCAACCTAATATACCTCCCTAACTACTGGGGTGTGTGAATGTGCAACCCTAGTTATACTAGTTGCTCTTTTGGTTTATTATTCCTACGGTTTACGTTAGGCCAGGACTGCCCCCGGCATACCCCGTGAAGGGCTCTCAAAGGGCACTAGGAACTATGATGGGCTGAAGCCCAAAGCTCCCTTTCGCAAGGCACTTAATATTATTGATTTCTACCCATTACCCAATCCCTTTCAAACTACTTTGGATCTAAGCTAGTGTATTGAGACTCTTTCTCTCCAACCGGGGTGGACGATCTTTCGTCGGTCCCGAGCACCTCTTATGACTAGACAACCTACCAACCTACCCTCATCTTTGCTACTGAGGATGAATTCACACATGTCCAAACCATTATCCCAATATCCAATCCTCTAAGTTCATCCTGTAGCTTAATATGATTTCAGCAGTTTTTACTAAACGCAGACCATCCTAAGCTATATAAGGTATACAAAGAAAGGTACTCCAAGCTGTCTTCCAAATCTCCTATAAAATTTACTGGAGTTCTATCATGACATAATTAGCCTAAATCCAGAAATTTATAATTTTCCTAATTAATCTGATATTTATTTAATTTTTCCAAAAGATTGGCCATGGGTGATTTTAAACATGAACTACATGATTTTCTCAAGTAATGGCCACCCAAAAATTATAATATCTAAATAACAGATAGAAATCAATAAATATTAATTTCCATGATTTTACAGAATTGATTTATGCTCTAATTAATTTATCCAATATAATTCCATTAACCATATGTAAAGAAGGAAGTACCAAAATTATTCATCAGAAAATTACATTAAAATTAGACAATCTTAATATGGTAAAAATAGAGTCACTGTGCAAAAATCAAAATTTTACAGGCTTCCTAGACACCAAAATAATTTAAATATATTTTCATGAGAAACAATACTTAAAGAACCAACTCTTAGAAATAATCTTCCAAAAATCCCATAAGAATTCACAGAGCTTTAAAACATAATAAAGAGTCTTCTGGAGAAAGTTCATCAATTTCCAGCAAGTAGTTACTTCATAATAAATTCCTAAGTAAATGATACAAATTACTAAATTGTTAATGAAGTATCCAAAATAATGATCCTAAATTCATAATAAAATCTCCAGAGCTTGTACTAACAATAAAAACTACTCTACCCAAATTTATTTACTGTTTAGTGAGTTTTAGTGACATTTTCTATCACTACAAGTTCTGTGACCTAAACTACGGTTAATGTTTTGAGGGACCTAATTACTTTAGAATCCATTTAAATTTCTGCAAGAGGATTCTAGCTACCCTAGAATTCTCTCTACCATG
The DNA here is from genome assembly GCA_039513925.1 of Platanthera zijinensis. Lineage (NCBI taxonomy): Eukaryota > Viridiplantae > Streptophyta > Magnoliopsida > Asparagales > Orchidaceae > Platanthera > Platanthera zijinensis. The sequence goes on from CM077091.1 coordinate 94,202,674, forward strand.
TTTAAAATCATAATCAGGTCATTTGATTACTTGCCCTTAACAAACCACCAAGAACCATCCTTTGGGTTTGGCATTGGGTCCTAAGGCAATTGTGCCCCGATTCACCTCAAAATCCATGAGAGGGTGCTAGGAGTCATGCCTAGTCAGTGGTCAAAATAACAGCCTCTGTTGAGGTTATATGACCACTCAAATCACAAAGTATACTCTTGACCTAAAAATCGCTTAATAGGGCAAAACTTAGGTTTGTTCATTTCAAATCTAAAACATCTCCAAATGAGATGAAAAATTATAAAAATCCTTATGATGAACACAGGGACCACTCACCAAAATTTGGGAGGGTTTGGAGGTAATTAAGCCATCTAATTAATTTACCCTAAGATTATTAAATTATTTCTAAAAACTATAGAAAAACATTCTCCAAAAATTCACATTTTTGGACAGGCCCTAGGTATAGCTAGGTTAGACTTCATGCCAAAATTTCATATCTTTTGGACAAGGGATGAAGGGTGGGCACACATTTTAATCTCTGCTTAGCTCTAGGTATAGATCCAACCAAAAAAGGTGCCCTGGTAAAACCAGTTGACCAAATAGACCCAAATAAATTTAAAAATAAAGCAGACCCATAGGGCTACAAATTATATGTTGACTATTTCCTCATATAGAGCCTCTAAGTATTTTTCCTTAATTTTTCTAAGTGACTGTTATTTCAGTAAAGAAAATCATTTTTAAAAGAAAGAGAATAATTATCCAACACAGATCTTGAAGTAGATCCAACAGTGTTGGGTCGTCTTCTTCCTCCAGCTTAGGGCCATGATTGGCCGAACCTGGAAAGCATTCCAAACGCAGCCGCTGGCTATCCAGCCTCCTCCCTGGCCGGCCACCGCCACAACCACCTCCGTTGAGGTGGTGGCCACCGCCGGGCGGCGGCGCGGCCGCCGGAGAGGCGGAATCCGGCGAACCCGAGAGCTAAAATTTGTTGCAGGAAAAACCAGGAAGAGGAGCCCTTCCCGATCGAGCTCCGTTGAGCTCGATTATCAATCCTAAAGAGCTCTAAGATCTACCCGTAGAAAGAGAGGAGGGGAGGACCTTGTTCACGGGCTGGAGGCGTGCAGATCGTCGGGATGCCATTGGCACGGTGGTGGCATCGCCGGAATTCTTCTACAGCACAGTACAAGCTCCAATCCGTCGGGTCAGGGTGGAAACTTCATCTCTGAGTCTAGGGAGCCTTTTTAAAGGGAAGAAATGGGGAGCGGGCGGGTATAGGCTGTCCAGCCATTAATGCTTCCTTAAGAGCATGCTTCGGCCATGGTGGAGGGGAGATGAAATGGCCCAAAATAGCTGGAAGAAGGCTGCAAACTCCTCCTCTCCCCATGAGGACTTGAATCCAGCCATTAAAGAGGAGGGGAAGGGGCCACGACATCAAGTGACATTTATGGCTGTGAACGCCGGTTTCCGGCCATGGACGTAGCTCCTCCTTGTTTTCAAAACTGGTGGCCATGTGACATTGACCGGTCAACATTTTAAAACAAGACTTAATTGGGGTCTTAATAAGAGAAACTTCCTAATAATGCATTCGGGCCCACTATCTAGACCGGCCCGGTTCAGCTGACCATCAGTCAAGCTTAAACAAAGTTTCTAAGTAAAATGGCATTGAGTGAGCTCAGCTCACTCAACGCCATCCAAGCTACGACATTGAGTGAGCTCTACTCACTCAACGCCATCCATGTTGTAGCGTTGAGTGAGCTCTACTCACTCAACGTCATCCAGGATACGGCATTGAGTTAGCTCTGCTCACTCAACGCCATCCAGCCTACATAAGATGGCGTTGAGTGCAGTCCGTGCACTCAATGCCGTCTAGCTTATGGTGTTGAGTGAGCTCTGCTCACTCAATGCCATCCAGCCTACTTAAGATGGCATTGAGTGCAGTCTGTGCACTCAACGCCATCTAGCTTATGGCGTTGAGTGAGCTCTGCTCACTCAACGTTATCAATACTACTTAAGATGGCGTTAAGTGATGTTTGTGCACTCAACGCCGTCTAGCTTATGGCGTTGAGTGAGCTCTGCTCACTCAATGCCTTCCAGCCTACTTAAGATGGCGTTGAGTGCAGTCCGTGCACTCAACGCCATCTAGCTTATGGCGTTGAGTGAGCTAAGCTCACTCAACACCATCCAGACTACAGCGTTGAGTGAGCTCAGCTCACTCAACGTCATTCCATGGTCATGGGCGTGACGGGTCGGTTACGGGCATGCCAGGCCCATGTTACAATTTCTAAGCTCGCCAATCGTCTTTCTGAGGTCGACGATCGTCGAAGGGGTCACGCCCTAGGTCACGGGCGTGACGGGTCGGTCCCGAGCGTGACCAACCCGTGACTCGAAATCTTGGTCGATAGACTTCAATTCTTGGGTTTCCTAGGGTTCTGTTATGACAAAACCACTTCTAGGAGTCTAGTTTGAAATGGGATGTTACATTGGTAGGCAACTAAACACTTTAAATTGGTATTAGAGGGAGGTTGTTCGTTATAAGGCTAAAAACTTGAACAAGATCCCAATCTAGTTGCCTAAGCACAAGTTTACTTCAATGGATCGAAGCAAGGACATGTCCTCAATGAAGCATCCAGTGTGCACTAAGGAGAACTTTCTCATATGGAAGGAAATAGTCAGATTCTTCATGGAAGCAGCTGATCCAAGAATCTTCTAGATTGTATAAGAAGTACCTCGCATTCCTACCCAGCCATCTTCTATGAATCCTAATGTGATGGTTCTAAAAAAGATGATGGATTTAATAAAGACAAGATTGCTCTCGTCTCCTTAGACAAGAAAGCCAAGAATATAATTGTCAGCACAATGGATGACTCTATGTTGCAAAATCTCTTCCACTGTAAGTATGTCAAAGAAATGTGGAATTCTCTAGTTGTTCTGATGGAAGGTACAGAAGAAGTGAGAGATGATCGAAGATATCTACTCAACTAGGAGTATGAAGCATTCAAACAAGACCCAAGAGATACCATTGCTGACAGTTATGGGAAGTTCTTCAAGATTGGCAATGGTCTGAGAAACTACGATCGAACATTTACTAATGGTGAACTGAACGATAAATTCTTTAGATCCCTGATGAAAGAATGAGACACTAAGGTCATGACCATCTGAGAATTTTGAAAGTTCCCCGAGACTGATTCTTATAACTTATTCGGGAAGCTCTTATCTTTTGAACTTCAAATGAATACAAGGAAGAAAGAAGAGCAGGGCAGTAAGACTTCAAGAAAAGAGAAGTCTATAGCACTAAAGGTCGAAGGGTCAAATAAATATAGAGTTGTGTCACTGGTAAGGACACAAGCATCTGATTCACAAGAAGATTCTGAGCCAAAAACCTCAGGTTCTGAATTGTCTGATGGAGAGTTCTCAATGATCTCCAAGCAATTCAAACGAATGCTCAGTGAAAGGAGGCAAAGGAAAACTAAGTCCTCCTCTTCTTACTATAGAATATCATATCGTGACGGTGATCGGTCTAAGAAAAGCTACAACAGAGATGATAGGCACAAATCTAAACCGAACAAACATTCTTCTTCTGACATTATTTGATATTGTTGCAATAAGCCAAGACACATGATCGTAGAGTATTCTTTCAAAAAGAAGGAAGGATCCAAGAAAGAAGAGAAAAGATCCTGCAAGTGTAAGCAGAAGGAAGAAAAGAGCTTTGTCGCGAAGAAGTCAAAGAGTCTGAGTGATAGTGACTCAAGTGAGTCATGCTCAGAAGATGAAGATGCCTACTTCGGGCTCATGGCTCACTCAGATGAGGAATTAAGTGACTCCTAATTTAACAGGAAGGTAAACTGGCACACAATGCTTTCTGAATAAGAAACTTAATCTATTGGTCATGAAGACAATTCTTTCGGGAAAGATGATTCTGACTTGATTGCTCAGCATCAAGTTCTTTTGAAAGTTTTTGACAAATGTCGTAAGGTAGTCAAAAAACAATCGAAAGAGATTGCTTCTCTCAAGGCAGTGGAATCAAGTCTGGGGGAAGAAATTATAGAATTGACTCCTCTCAGAGAAGAAGTTCACTCCTTCAAAGTGGAATTAAAATTTTTGACTGAGCTTCTAAGTAAAAATGAGAAATACTTAGATGAACTGGAAGAAAAGCTTTTGATTGAGAGGAAACTTATAGAAAGCTACTCCAAGCCAAAAACTGTTCTTCCACTCATCAATGAATTTTCTACCCCCAAGAAAGATAGTGGTCTAGTCTATATAGTTGAAAAGGGTAAGGCTACTCAGAGAGCCGCTACCAAAGGCAAAGGTAAGACACCTCAATGTCAACCATCCTTTAAGAAGGTAATTTTTCCCATGAATCAATATGACTTTGAGATGTCCAATGGTCACCTTTCTATGCCAACTTATGTTGAGCCTATAAAGAACTACCAAGGATGGACCTATCCTTGAGACTTTGGTGCAAGTGCTTTCAAGGAACCTTATGAAGAGATAACTCTCAAAGAGTATGGTCCCTATGTTTATGGGCCAAGTATAAAGAAAGCACCAAAAGCCAAAACATTTGTTCCTAAGACTAAGAAGATGTTTAAGCCTTATGTTTGCTGCAATCATGAGGTCTCCACCTCCAAGTCTGTGGAACCTTCTAGAACTCTCATTCAGAAGGTAAAACAGGAATATAAAAGAAAGTACAACAGGTTTGACTGTTGGTGTTGCGGCAAGATTGGTCACTTTGCCATAGATTGTTGGTTTCATCCAATTAAAAATGTAACTTTATGAGTTAATGTTGCAAGACCGACTACTCGAAATGTTAACATTCCTAGTGGTGTAAAGCTAACCAGAAACCAAGGACCCAAATCTGTTTGGGTTCCTAATGGTAAATTATTTATGAATGCAGGTATGTACAAAGGCCAACAAAACTCCAATTTTATATTTGGACAGTGGATGCTCTCGGCATATGACTGGGACAAGAAGCCTACATCTAGAGTATACCCCAGTTGAAGATGGCCCAAAAGTCATTTTTGGCGGTTCAGACAGGAGAGTAACTAAAGTATACGGTATAATTTTCAACGACATATTCTCCTTTACAAATATGGCTTATGTGAAAGGATTACAACATAATCTCATGAGCATAAGCCAATTATATGATAAAGGCTATATCGTTGAGTTCTACAAGGACAAGTGTCTGATAAAATCATCTGCTAATTTTGAGACAGTCTTAACAGGCACTCGGAGTAGAAATATTTTTTGCTTAAATTTTCTTCGTTTAGACATTTCTACACCAGTGTGTCTTTTAGTAGAAGATAGTGCATCTCTCTGTGACCAATGACACAAGAGATTAACATATATTAATTTTAAAACAATAAGTATGCTATTTTCTCAAAACTTAGTACGCGATGCTCCCAACATTAAGTGCCTTAAAGAGAGTCCATGTCACGCATACCAAATGGGTAAGCAGGCAAGGGCTACCTTTAAGGGTATTATTGAAAAAGATTCTTCTAGAAGTTTATATCTACTTCATATGGACTTATTAGGTCCTCTTCCAATTCACAGTTTAGGAGGTAAAGTCTATACTTTAGTTATTGCTGATGACTACTCTCGTTTTACTTGGGCGTTCTTTCTGAAACACAAGTCTGACACCTTTGAAGCTTTCATGAACTTTGTTAGGCAAATTCAAAACAAATCGAACTACTCAGTGGTCAAAATAAGAAGTGACTAAAGAATAGAATTTGAGTCAGCGTCCATGAAAAAAAATTATAGTCAAGGTATCTTTCATGAGTTTTCATCCTTGCGTACTCCACAACAAAATGGAGTTGCCGAGAGAAAGAACAGAACACTCATCAAAATATATACAACTATGTTGAATGACTCTTCACAACCAGAATACTTCTAGGTTGAAGCAATCAACACTACGTGCCATGTACAAAATAGATCATTAATAAACAAAATCCATTGTAAGATAGCTTATGAACTATTGAAGGGAAGAAAAACAACCATTTCCTACTTTAGGATCTTTGGAAAAAAATGCTTCATACTTAATAATGGGAAGTATTATCATACAAAGTGTGGTGAAAAATATATTGAAGGTATTTTTCTAGGTTATAGTAGCCATAATAAGGCATATATGATTTTTCAATAAGAAAACCCTGATTATAGAGGAGTCTATCAATGTTTTATTTGATGAGAAAAGTATGGTTCATAGCAGCTCATCTAGTGTTATTGGTGAAGATGTAGGTGCTAGTATTAAAGAACTGAACTTGGAAGAAGCAGTCAAGGAAGATGCTCAAAATTCTGTCAAAATTATCAATCCTAGCATGGTTGAAGAAGAAATTCATGATGAAGAACTCCATCCACCTTCTAAAGGTGCACCGAGTGTGGCAGAACCTCCTGGTGGGATGGGAAGGAATCTAGTTTTCAGACACATAAGAGATCACCCTGTAGATCTGATCAATTGAGATCATCGTGATGGCAAAAGAACCAGAAGAGGTACTACTAACAAGATTTTGCATCTTAGTTTTCTTTCTCAGGTTGAGCTAAAGAAATTTGAAGAAGAAAACAAAGAGGCTTCTTGGATAATGGCTATACAAGAGGAGCTCAAGCAGTTTGAAAGGTGCAAATTTTGGGAGCTGGTGCCAAGACCCAAAGGATAGAACGTGATTGGAACGAAGTGGATATTCAGAAACAAGCTGGACAAAAATGGAGTAATCATAAACAATAAAGCCATACTTGTAGCACAAGGATATAGACAAGAAGAAGGGATCAAATTCGATCAAACATTTGCTCTAGTGGCAAGACTCGAAGCAATCAGGTTGTTTCTTGCGTATGCTGCTCACAAAGGTTTCAAAGTCTATCAAATGGAAGTGAAATCAACATTCCTCAATGATAATCTGAAAGAGGAAGTTTACGTAGCTCAACCTCCAGGTTTTATCAATTCAACTCTCCCTGAACATGTTTATTTTTTTAATAAAGCTTTGTATGGTCTAAGACAAGCTCCCCGAGTTTGGTATGAGATGCTATCTAACTTTCTTCTTGAGAACAAGTTCACAAGGGAAAAGATAGATAAGATATTTTTTCTTAGGGAAGTTAATGGCAAGATTTTGCTAGTGGAAATCTATGTCGATGATATTATCTTTGGTTCTACGAATGGTATCCTATGCAAGAAGTTTTCTAAACTTATGTAAGGAAAGTTTGAAATGAGTAGTATGGGTGAGCTGAAGTATTTCTTAGGACTTCAGGTGAAACAATCTGACGATGGAATTTTCATCTCTCAGACAAAGTTCACCAAGGAGTTAATTAAGAAATTCGAAATGGAGAATACAACTTCTATGAGGACTCCAATAGGTTAAGCTATGTCTCTGGACAAGGATGAGAAAGGCAAACTTTTTGATTAAACCAAGTACATGAGCATAACTGAATCCTTGCTCTACCTTACTGTTAGTAGGCCAGACAAAATATTTTCAACATGCATATGTGCTAGATATTAGGTGAACACAAAGGAATCTCATTATGCCGCTGCAAAGAGGATTTTGAGATACCTTAAGGATACACCAAATCTTTGCTTATGATACCTAAGAAGTAATGAATTCGTGGTAATTGGCTTTTCAGATGCTGATTTTGCAGGTAGTAGGGATAACAGGAAAAGCACTTTCGGAACCTGTCAGTTCCTAGGAAGATGGTTGATTTTTTGGAGCAGCAAGAAATAGAATTGTGTGGCTATCTTAAATGTTGATTCAAAGTACATCTCTGCAGGAAGTTGTTGCGCAAAACTTCTATGGATAAGGAATCATCTCAAAGATTACAACATGGAGTTAAAAGAGATTCCAATATTTTGAGACTCGTCTAGTGCGATTGTGATTGCTAATAATCCAGTCTCTCACAACAAGACAAAGTACATCGAGATAAGGTATCATTTAATCCATGGGCGTGTAGAGAATAGGGATATCAACCTATGCTATGTCCTAACGGATAAGAAAGTCGTAGACATTTTCACGAAGCCACTGGATGATGCCAAGTTCTCTTTCTTCAAAATGGAACTTGGTATGCTCAACAAGGACTCATGAAGACGGTCAAGGATTTAGACTAGACAAGGAATTCTCTCGGATCTCAGGAATTATTCATTTCAGAAAGTTAAAAAAATTATAAGGAAATTTGGTAGTATATACCAATGGAATCTCGATGACTTCGTCAAGTTTGTCTATGGAATTTCGATGATTTTCGACAAATGGTACACTTCACCCATGCTATTTCAATGAATTACCAGGATTACTCAAGGAATTTTGATGAATTTTACTTAGGTCATTTTTTCTTTCTTTATTGGATTCGAAGAGTCACTTCCGGCAAGGTACGCGCGTCTCTCTCTTATTTAAAATATTAATTTTATATATAAATCGGACTGATTTGGGCAAACGGATTTCACTTTCGTCGAAACATTTCAGACTTCTCTCAACTGATTCGGTGCACTGTTCATCTTCTGCGATGGTTCGCATCATCGATTCATCTTTCTCGCTTCTCGATCGCATTTCATGGCTCCAAGAGGTACGAGAAATCTTCAGGTAGGGGGAGAACTTGTTTGAACATGGTTTTCCACCGCCACCGATGAGTTCCACAATGTTTTGTTGATGCTAGAAGCCGCCAGACTTTCCTTCATTCTAGAAGATCCGTGCAAGATACTGGATAGAGACATACTGGAATTTTTCCATCATGCAAAGCTTCGCCAAGAGGACAAAGTGATCAAAAGCAAGGTCAGGATTCTGTCTATCAAGGTGAAGGTCTCCCGCCTCACCCGATTCCTGAAGCTTCCACAAGTTGTAGAGGCTAAACTTGTTAAAGATAATGACTTCACTAGAGCTCTACTATTATGTGGATTGCCAAGAGGAACTATAACTATCAAGAGAAAAGTCATGAACAATGAAGGCAAACTCCTCTCTGATGTTATTGGAAAAGTTATGTTATGCAAGGTAGGTTCTCATGACTACCTCTCCAATGATATGTTCAAGATCATCGCCGTAATCATATGCAGAAAGAGAATAGATTGGGGAGCAGTATTATTTGGCAGAATCAAGGACAGCTTGCGTTCTCCAAACTTTTGCAAGATTCTCAGCCTTTACTTGAACCAGGTAGACAGGAACACGTTCGACATGACGAAAGGTGTACCAATCCATCACCTCAAGAGGATTGACTCTTCAATCTTCACCAAGTGGGTAAGGAGAATCCCAAGCAAGGTGGACTCAGGGAAGCGGCTAAAAAAGAGTGTGAGTTTTTTCATGAGGTTAGGACTTCTATTCCTTCCCCCCATGAAGCTCCAGAAAGCTCTTGTTCAGAAGTTGAGGGGGAGTCAGCTTAGACTCAAGTGGCTGATGATGCTCGATTGCTCTTGATTGTTCCCTCTTCTACAGAGACATTTAATGTAGACTCAGTCAGTGCAGATGTAGTGGTTCCAGACACAGTAGTTCTGAGACAGTGGTTGGTGATAGTGGTCTTGATGTTGTTGCAAAGGAGGTTTTGGCTGTGGATCAAGATACAGTTACTGATTAGAAAGTCATTACTGATAATGGTCTTGCTGCTATTGAGTTTGTTCCTGATGAGACTGCTGACAAAATAGTTGATAATGATAATGATTTGGATGCTGACTTGATGACTCTGCTGAGGTAGAGATGAATGATCTTGATGTTATTACTGACAAGATTGGTGAGAGAGTTACAGATATTGAGATTTTTTGCTTCTGATGAGATTTCTGCTTCTAAAAACATGATCTTAAGTCTCCTAGAGATTGATATTGCAGAGGATGAGGGGGAGCTGATTCATCCTTCTGTATCAGTTCAAACTGAACTTGATAAATTCATCAGCAACCTAAACAGAAGGATTTCTACAATTCTAGGTATGTCTCATGTTGAGGGGGAGGACATCATGGAAATATCTGATGAGTAAGGAGAGGTTGAGGTACTTCCTCCTGTCCTAGAGGCTCAAGATTCCACTTTTTTTCTAAAAACCCATTTATCTCTAGTGAAAGGGACTTCTAGGGAATCTAACGACATTGTTGATCATCCCTCTCCTCCAAGAATACAGACTACAGACACTCCAAGCTCAAGTACAGACAATTTCTTGTTCAAATCTATTGAAGCAATGATGGCAAAGTAACAAGCACATTACGATAAATCACTAAAGAAAGAATTCTCTAAAGTGAAAGAGGTCGAACATGATATGAATAATGGCCTTGCTAAAGTCAAGGTTTGTTTTGATAAATTGGAAGCAAACCTGGACATATGGTTAGTCCAAGGAGGGAAAGCTATAGTTCACACTATGAAAGGACTGAAGAAAAATCCTTATGTGGTTATTAATATTGATGAGAATGCTAAAACCATTATTACTGCTCAGAACAGTGGAATGAACTATTTTGATGAACAAATATTATACTACAGTAGTGAGATAGAAACGGCTATTCTTTCAGAAGTCAAAAGGGGGAAGGACGAACTCAAAGATAAGGTGCCTGCAATTAAAGCCACATTAAAAGAACAGTTTCAAGCTACCAACACCTATATTATGACAATTTCAATTGGCTATATAAAGAACTTTTTGGAGGTCCAGGAACTGCTGAAGTAAGAATGCAAGCACCATTACATGTTGATGTTCAGCCTGCTAAAGATTATTCTCAATATTAGTCAGAAACTCAAGATCTTCCTCAAGACTTTTATCAGTATGGAAAAGACGATGCTGCTGCTAATCCAAAAAATGAGCCAGTTGAAGAAATTCCTTAACCTGCAACCAAGAATAGAAGGTTTGGAGAAGGCTCATCTGCTCACAGGTCTGATCCTAACAAGGAACTGTGTGAAGTATGGAGCCCTATCACCAAGTGGATTATTTTTTTACACTTTCACACTAGTTGACATGGGAAATGAAAACTAGTGGAAATATTACAACAGAGAAGAATGGTAAAAACATGAGGTAGCAAATGCTAAGAGAAGAATTCATTTCAGAAAATTCAAAAGGGATGATGCTAATGCTCCTCCTGCGCCATCAAAATATTTTCCAAAGCCCAACGCTTATTTTGACAGGCAGAATCAGAAGTTCCAGGGGAAACATGTCTGAAGTTTTTATGATTATTTGATGTTGTGTGAAAATTGTTTGCCCCGATAGAATTCTTTATATATACATTAATATTTTGACTAAGATAGAACTTTTTATTATTTTCTTTTATGTTCCTTTCCTTATTTGTTTTTAAGATTATCTTATGTGTAATTCACCGTAGTATATAGGTTTTGAATTCTTCAAATGAGGAGAGATTATTGGGTATTGTATCCATAATGACCTTGATTTGAAGAAGTGTCCCTTGAACTAAGATGAATTGAGTTTGTATTTGATGTTTTTTTATTAGTCATGTGGTTGCAGGTTTTATTGTTAAGTACAAAACAATGTCACGTTACAGTGGGTCATGAAACACGGGATTGTATAATATAATCCCTCATTGTGTAGGCCAATGTGTTGACTCATGTGTAATCTTTCTATTAGATTGTACTTGTCTTACAAGTGCATTAGAAGATTCAAGGAAGGACAAGTTGCTGGATTCAAAAGAAACAGGAAATTTTAATAAGTAAAATTTGTCGAGTATGGTAGTGGATACTTGTCAAATTTGTCGAGTTTAATTATGTATACTCGTTGAATTCGTCGTGTATACTTACTAACACTCATCGAATTCGTCGTGTTTACTTGGAGAATACTTGGAAATCGGTTAAGTAAGATTTGTCGAGTATTCTCAAGTATACTCGTCAAATTCTTTGAGTGTTCTCATTGACACTCGTCGAATTCGTCAAATATACCAGTCTATACACGTTGAATTCTTCGAGACTCACTGGAAAAGCGTTGAGTTCATGAATCTACTTTTCTAGATTTGTCTAAGGGAAATTCGTCGATTATCGAAGTAGATTCATCGAGTATATTTATGGATATACAATGATACTCTACAAATGGACTTGGCAAAATTTTTCTAAAATTCTGTCTGACGGGTTTCTGATTCGAGTTGACGGTCATGTAAAGTACACGTGGATGTTTTGCTTTGGAAAGAATTTTCTAGCCGTTATAAGAAGGATTCCTTTAAATACCAAGGGTGATTTTTGACCAACCCTAATTGCTCTTCTGAACTTTGAAATCGTGAAAGGAGGTCGTTCTTTGTATCATGTACAACCATCGGAAATCATTTTCGCGACCTAGCTTCACACAATCGGCGATTCGTTTGAAGTGTTGATTCGATAGATCTCTTCTCCATATTTCTTAAAGTATTCGGATATTTTAAGATCAAAGATTTCTGATCAAGCGTTCAAGTTTCATCTTAAGTCTTCTTTTTTTTCAAAGGTCTCAAGAAGATTAAATTTTATAACCAAATATTCAATGAGTGGGTTCCCCCCTCTACGATCAGTACTTGGCGGGATCTTCAGAGGCAAGAGGGCTCAAGACACCGGTCGGACCCTTTTCGCCCTTGGAATTGAGTGGAGCTTGCGCTCTCGATGCCATCCGCTCTTGTCATTGAGTGAAGCTTGTACTGCCAATGCCTTCAGTTCCATGGCGTTGAGTGAAGATTGTGCTCTCGACGCCTTCCGCCCTTGGCATTGAGTGAAGCTTGCGCTCTCGACTCCTTTCTTCCTTGGCATTGAGTGAAGCTTACGTTGTCAATGCCTTCAGTTCCTTGGTGTTGAGTGAAGCTTGCGCTCTCAATGCCTTTCGCCCTTGGCATTGAGTGAAGCTTGCAATATCAACGCCTTCAGTTCCTTGGCATTGAGTGAAGCTTGCGCTCTCGACACCTTCCGCCCTTAACGTTGAGTGAAGCTTGCGCTATCAATGTCTTCAGTTCCATGGCGTTTAGTGAAGCTTGCGCTCTCGATGCCTTCCGCCCTTGGCGTTGAGTGAAACATGTGCTGTCAACGCCTTCAGTTCCTTGGTGTTGAGTGAAGCTTGCGCTCTCGATGCCTTCCTCCCTTGGCATGGAGTAAAGCTTGCGCTGTCAATGCCTTCAGTTCCTTGGCGTTAAGTGAAGATTATGCTCTCGACGCCTTCCACCCTTGGCGTTGAGTGAAGCTTGAGCTGTCAATGCCTTCAATTTTTGGCGTTTAGTGAAGCTTGTGAAGTGGACACCTTCTGATCTTGGCTCTGGAAATATGCGCGACCCTTTCGAATAGCTTTCGCCCCTTGGGCAAAAGGGGTCTCGCCCAGGGAAGGTCAGAGGGGTGAGAGGCATGAAAGGTCTCGCCAGTGATAAGCAAGTGTTCTTCAGGTCTCACTAGTGTTATGCAAGTATTCTTCAGGTCTCGCCAATGTTCTTTAGATCTCGCATTTGCTACGGGGGAATATCATGGAGGTGAGTGCCTGGCTACTCCAGCACTCGCCCCTTTAGGCGATTGGTGCCCCTATGGACCACTCGCCCAGTGGGATCCAAAGGTAAAATTACTTGGATGTCATTGTAGGGCTGCATATAGCCTTCCAAAACAGCTGAGTTTGGCTATTGGTAGACCACTTTTGGGTACATATAACCATTCAGAATAACGGAGTTACGCTATTTGCAGGTCAGGTTATAAAAACTATAAATATGCCCAAGGGGGTACCTTTGAAAGCAAGCTTTTCCAGTTCTCTTGCTCTCATGTCTTATAGCGCTTTCTGAGGTGCCCTTAGCTCAGTAAAGGTTAAGGAGGGGAAGCGCTTAAAGATCTTCCAGGTGTGTGGTGGGAGCTCTTTGCTGGATCCTTGGGTTAGTTTTGAGCTTTAAGTCTCCATTCAGTCAAGTTTACTGGGCAAAGTAAGTGTGAGATCACACCTTCCCCAAGGGTTCAGACTCCATAAGAAGCCGGTTTCAACATTTTTGTGTGGTGAGCTTGGACCGTGATCAGCACTGAAAACCTTAGCGAGCCCAATGACTTGAGGCAAAGGGCAAGGTTCTGACCAGACCGACTCGCCACCCCCTCCCCCTTTCACCACTCTCGGCATGTTTGAGGACTTCCGACAAGAGATGCGGAACCTCATTACCTTCGCACTCCCCGCTCGCAGCGAGTGCTCGACACCCCGAGTCCCAGTGGCCGCAACCCCATCCCTAGACGAGAACGCTCATGTTCGGCAGCCTGGGAAGGAAGCGGCGGTAGAAGGTAGTCCAAGAGATCTCCCTGGGCGAGATCTCGTATGGCGAGTCCTGTTTCCCGGCTTGTCGAATGCGAGAAGGCCCGACGATATGGAAACATGAGACTTCCTGTCTCATACGGCGAGTGGTGGGAGCCCTTTCAGCGAGCTGGTCTCGTTTGCCCCAGTTCTAGAGGGGTTCTGCGATCAAAATATGTCCTACTACACATAGAGGGACGGCCCGGTCCAGCACATCCAATGGTTTGAGGATATGGTTTCTATCAGGAAAATGTCAGATATCTTCAAATGTCTACTCTTTGTTATCACCCTTAAGGAGATAGCAAGGGATTGGTTCCATCAACTACCTTCCATCTCAATCTACTTTTTAGAGGACCTATGCCGGGGGTTCTTGCTGAGGTTCACCACTTCCAAGAAGAGGAAGATGGAGTTATAGTCAATGTTTCTCATCAAGCAGGGAGTGAACGAGACTCTAGGGAGATATGTGGACCGGTTCCAAGAGGAGGTACTCTAGGTATAGGAGATGTTGGGGAATACCTTCATGATGGCCTTCACCCTAGGGCTTCAGCAAGGGTTCTTCAGGATGGAGCTAAAGAGGGTGCCTCTAGTGTCCTTTGAGGAGCTGATGGAGAGGGCTTCCCAGGTATCGAGGGGGAGGCTTCGAACCCCGAGTTCATGAGTAAGTTGGCCAGGTGGGCCGCGAAGGAGGAGCTGAGAGGTGGCAAGGGCCAAGAGTTGCGGAGGCCTGAGCCCAGGAAGAGGGAGCAGTAGCAGTAGCCGAGGTGGGGCCACCAGGAGCCGAATAATCAACTAGGCTAGAGGCAGCCAGAGCGGTAATACCATGGGACAAGGAGAGGTTTCAATGGAGGAGACCACTGCCAGGGGGGCCAGGGATAGTTCAACCCTCTAGGCTAGAGACAGGGCCAGAGGCCTCCTCTCCCTGATCAACATCAGGTTATGGTAATAGTCCTGGGAGGAGGAGGAGTGCCCAAAAGATGAGAAGGCAAGAAGAAAGGGCGGAGCTACCTTATTGCGACTTTCATCAGGAGGAGGGTCATGCCACGGCCACGTGCCTGGAGTTCCTCGAGATGAGAGAAAACAGGGAGCAACAACAGCAACCCCGCTAGGAAGCGCGGATTGAGGAAGTCCTGCCCGGGGCAGAGGAGGATAAGTGTGAGGACCGGGCTGATCTCGGAGGCCGCAGAGGGATTAGAGTGATCCACGGGGTGGGGGGAGTTGAGACCGCCCGTAAGGCAAGCCTCCATACCATGTACCGCTGGAGCATCGCATCGATGTCCCAAACCCCACCCCAGGATGAGAAGATCACCTTCTCAAGGAAGGATATGTCGGATCATGAGGATCCATTTTGCGACGCGTTGGTCATCCAGGCCGCGGTCGAAAACTTTGTCGTCTCTTGGATCCTCATTGATAACGGGAGCTCGGTCAACATCCTATTAAATAAGGCGTTCGACGCGATAAAGGTGGAGGCCAGGAGGGTGTCGGCCTCAGATGGGCCTCTCTTTGGATTCTTCGGGGAGAGGAAGTGAAAGTGAGTGTAAGATAAATCCTTCACTCTAGAGGGTGAATAGAGTGTATTAAAATAATTTTGCAAATATGAAAATTTTTCTAGTAGTGGAAGACTTAATTTAGTTAGTGTAGAGTGCTTGACAGAAATCAAAAATATAACAAACAAAAGAGCAAATCCATAGCACACAACAAAAAGATAGCAAACAACCAGAAGACACAAAGAGCTATAGTGGTTCCCAAAAACCTGGGTACATCCACTCTTCTACCACCCTTGGTAGGAATCCACTGCAGGATGAGTTTATCAGGTGTCCTTGGCACCATTGAGCTTTTGATCAGGTGCTTAAAAACCAAACCAGATTTTTTGATCAGGTGTCTTGCCACCACTGAGTTTTGATCAGGTCTCAGAAACCAAAGCAAAACTTTTGAAGGGAGTTTAAAAACCCTTTTATAGAAAAGGAAAAAGAAAAATGGTGAAGTTATCTTCTCTGTCAACAGTCAAATAGAAGCACAAGTGGATGAGATGTTGTCAAAGCTCCCCCTGAGATTAGAAAGAGTTCACGAACTGGAAGCTTTGCAAGGATGATAGGTCTTCAGTTGAAAGAATGCTCCAGCAGAAGATGATTCCAGTAAGAACTGAAATATTTGTTGTCTGGAGTGAGAATGATGAAGACTTTTTAATCAGCAGGAATCAGAAAGAAAACTTGTTCTGTTTTCTGAGTTGTTGATCTTCTGTTTCTTTCTGTGTGTATTTGTTCTGTGTATATTGTTGTGTGTATTCTTGTTCTCTCTGAATGATAATAAGAAATCTAGTTGTCAAAACTTCTTGATAGCCATTAGCAAAGTCATAAAAACTTTCCTTAAATGTCAACTCTCTGAAGGAAAGAAACTAAAAACATTCCTTCTTTGTTTCCTTGAAACTTGCACCATATTTATTATAACGGCTAGAAATCTTCTGCAATAAATGCTCTGACTTGAAGACATTTGAAATGCTTAACAAACTGACAAACTTCCAGAAATCTTCGATCTCAAAAGATAATTGTCGATCTGAGCTCAACTATCGTCGAACTGAGCTCAGAGATATTAGAATTAGTCTAAGACAGAAAACGTCGATCTGAGCTCAGAGATCGTCGAACTGAGTTCGACGCTTTGTCAACCTGAACTCACAGATAGTCGAACTGGGTTAGACGCTTCATCGATCTGAGCTCGACGACAAGTTGAATTCTTCTTCTTGGCTTCTCATCTGAACTAGGAGGTTCTTGGGGAAAGCTTCCAACCTAAGTCCTAAGCCTTAGACCTAACTAGTTGACCTTTACTCTATACAACAAGGTCAAAGCAACAATCCTATAGACATAGTGATCCTGACCCAAATTAGTAATATGGTTTCCAACAATCTCCCCCTATTTGGGTTAGGATTACTATTTACATGAGTTATAGGAAATAAAAACAACAACAAAAATAGAAATACAAAAAAGCATTGCAGAACCACAGAAATAAAATTATATCACAGCAAATAATTAAGCAGAGATATAAAAGAGTTTTCAGCTTACACCCAGATTAATGCTTATCATCAATTCTTTTCTTGAAAATGATTTCTCTGTTTGGATTTTCTGAATCTTTCTTTGATCTGAAGTCATCAACAGCACCAGGAGTCTTCTGGCTTCTGTTTCTAGGAACTATAGCTTTAGGATGTAGCTGTATGTACTCCTCAGTATTGAAGAATTTCTTGGAGCTGTATCTTTCAAGTTCTTATCTTCTTTGATCTGATAGAGTAGAGATATTGGAAGTATCTTGGCCTTTTTCTCTTGCTTTCTTAATTTGATCTAGAGCAGCTATTTCTTTTAGTCTGGCTGTCTAGGAGACTGGGTTATTCTTTGGGTCTACAAAAGGAACTGGTGGCTCATACTTATTGATGGTATCAGTGGGAGGAGCTTTTGGATGAAATCCTTCTTTGAGCTTATAAGGAAAAGGACCAGAAGTGGAATCACTTGGGCTTTGTCCTTTCCTTTGATAAGGTTGATGTCTGGACTGTCCTCTGGAATTAATCTCTTTGATTGCCTCTGTAATGACTTCCTCTTGACTTATTGCCTCTTTGCTGATATCCTCTGGATTGAGATCTTCCTTGAAAATGAGAGGATCTTTGAGATGAAGCATGTGAGGATTGATGAGCTGAGTTTCCACCAGATCCTGCACCTGGAGAAGGAGGAGGAGGAGGAGGATTATAATGAGAAGTTCCTTGGTCATATTTCCTTTTCTTCCTCATGGCCTTCAATTGGTTCTTAGAGAATTGCATCCAGTGCTCAGTTATAGGGCAATTGTGCAGAATATAATATAGAATGTCATGATCAGAAGTAGTCTTGGACAATTGAACTCTTTTCATAGCGTTACTTCTAGCTTTCCTCTTCTTTGCAATAGTTGCAGAGGAATCATCAGAGTCAGTTCTGAATTCATCATCATCATCAAAAATCTAAGGCTTATCATATAAAACATCTATTTCCTTTAATATTTCTTTTGAGATAACAGGAGCTGGAGTAGGAAGAGCAGGAATAACAACATCAGTAATTGAAACAACAGGAACAACAGCATCTGAAACAATAGGCTCAGGAGCTGAACAAACTGGCTCAACTGGCTCTATAATTGCCTCTGAAATAGTAACATCAGTAGTAGTAGCAGCAAAAACCACAGAAATACTTTCCACAGATTTAACAGAATTTATATACATCTCTATCAGGGTTGGATCATAGCAGGAGAAGGGAACTATAGCCCTGGTTAGATCTTCAGCAGGGAGAGGTGCTGGAGGACAACAGCTATAAAGAGATTCAAATAAGGATAATAAAGAATGTATATCTACTGCAGGACTGATGGTTGGAGCTGGAGCTGAAGCTAGAACTGAAACTTGCTCTGAAGCTGGACTTTCTGAAACTAGAACTTCTGATATCTGCATTTTTGAAACAAAATTCTCTGAGGGCAGCACTTCTTCATAAGGCATCTCCCCCTGCCTAGTTTCAGTGATAACTGAATCTAGGCCCCCAGAAGAAGGGATGGCCTGATGGGAGAAGGAAGAAGATATTCTAATAAAAAAATCATTCAAAGTCTTGACTAAGGGAGCCAAGGTTGAATCCAGTGAGAGAGTTAGCTTGGGTGCCAACAACTCATATAATCTATCTGCCAGAGGAAGAAGATCTACTTGATCAAGATTAACTTGAGTAGAGGTAGAAGGAGGGGCTGTAGAGATGGATGGAATTGATGCAAGGTGAAGTGGTATGGATGGTTGAGAGATGGGGATGGATGTTATGGATGGAGCTGGGATGGTGACTGTTGGTAGAAATGAGGAGATGGTAGGGGAAAAGGTTATTTAAGATATGATGTCATGTAGAATTTGTTGAATGGATGTTGAGGTGGATGAAATGTCTTGGGGTGAAGATGGAGAATCATCCATGAAGGAAGCATCTAAAAGGTTGAATGATGGAAGATGGGAGGATGATTCTAAATCTATGGATGAGAAGTAATGTAGTGGATGGAAAGCTTCTTGAAAAGTGGCTGGAGGAGGTGAAGAAGCTATTTGAGATGAAGGTATGGAAGATGTAACTGGATGTGGAGAAGGAGGAGAGGATATTGAAGGGGATGACAACACTTCTGCTTGGGCAATGGACTTAGGAGGAGTGACTGATTCAGTCCTTATGCCTGAAGAAACTTTTGCTGCAGGAGCCCTGCTAGGTTTGATAATTTGTCTCTCCCACTTGCCAAATAGAGCTGAAGAAAGCCTCTTTGAAGAATTGATGTGCATCCCATTGGACACTAACAACTGAGGGCACCTATTCTGCATGAATAGGCCCAAAATTCACAAAAAATTTAGAGATCTTTTTCTTAATCAAGTCTAAGAAAATGTCTCCCCAATCAAGGTGCTTCTTATCTACAATCGCAGCCATTAGACAGAATTAATGTCTAGATAATATATCATTGGCTGAATGTTTGGCCAATATCACTTTGCCTACAACATCTGCTAGAAATCTATACTCCATAGATAGATTTTTCTTCAGCAACTTATTAGGGTTCTCAGAATTATGACCCATTCTATCTAACATTTCAGTAAATTCTACCCCTGATAGTTCTATGCTATCATTTCCAGTACTTAATCAAAAAATCTATGAATGAATGGCTAGGTTTAGGGCTACCTGTGTCCCTGAGACGGTTCCAATAACTGTGTTTTGATCCATATTGTGGGAAGTATAGACCCATTCTTTAATCTCATCTGTTGCTAGCTTGATTCTGGTGGTCATGAGGTTCACAAGTTGTTGCTCCTTGAAAAGTTCAAGAATATCCTTGAACATCTGATCAGTTCCTTCAAAAGATTCCATGTCAATATCGAAACCAGTGTCGAACTTCATTGCGGCTAGTACGGCGACTGAGACCGACATAGTTCCTGCAAAAACAAACACAATCAAGTGTAGAAAATTTTGGAGGGAAAGAAAGTTCTTGCAGAAGGTATGAAAGCGCAAAGGAGAACGACGCCTGAAAAAATGATTTTATATCAGGGTTCGACACCGAAAAGGAAAGATTGTTGAACTCAGTTTGACGATCTACGGCTCTAAGGGAAACTTAAAGGTCTCAACATCGTCGATCTCCGTTCAACGATATTTAACATCGTCGATCTTCGTTCGACGATAATTGAGATCGCTGACCGAGAAGGATAGTTTAGCACTATTTGGAAAAATGCCGAGCTTCGTTCAACGATTCTTAACATCGTCGATCTCCGTTCGACGGAAAATGAAAGATACTTGAATACTATCTGGAAACGACGAGCTCCATTCGACGATCTTCAGGATAATTGTCGAGCGCAGTTCAGAGACAGAGAAAACCTATAGACACTAGGAAATGTAAATTTTTAACCTAGTCTTTGTCTCTTTTTAGGTTTAAAGATCTTGGAACTTAATTAAGATTTCCTCCATCTAACATTCCTAACTGATTAAGGAAGAAAGTATGTTTCTTTTCATCCAAGGGTTTGGTGAAAATATCTCCCCTTTGTAAATCAGTTGAGATGTATTCCAATTCAATTTTATTTTTCTCTACATTATCCCTTAAGAAATGATGCCTAATCTCTATGTGTTTTGTCCTACTATGGAGGACTGGATTTTGAGCTATTGAAATAGCACTAGTGTTATCACAAAATATTTTGGACTTCTCTAAGTTATAGCCATAGTCCAGGAGCTGATTTTGAATCCACAATATCTGTGAGCAAGAGCTACCTGCTGCCATATATTCAGCTTCAGCAGTTGATGTGGACACATATGTTTGTTTCTTGCAAAACAAGGAGACAAGTCTGTCACCAAGAAACTGACAAGTTCCACTGGTGCTTTTCCTGTCTACTCTACATCCAGCATAATCAGCATCAGAAATTCCAATTAAATCAAATCCTGAATCAGCTGGATACCAGAGACCTAGATTTGGACAACTTTTCACATACCTAAGAATCCTCTTAACTAATATGAGGTGTGACTATCTAGGGCTGACTTGGAATCTAGCACATATGCATGTAGCAAATATTATATCAGGTCTACTAGCTGTAAGATACAATAAGGAGCCAATCATTGCTCTATATATGGTCTGATCAACTGGTTTCCCATGTTCATCAGCATCTAATACAGCATTAGTAGGCATGGGTGTTTTCATAGAGGATGCATCAGACATACCAAATTTCTTAACCAATTCTTTTGCATACTTGGTTTGAGAAATAAAGATGTCATCAGCATGTTGTTTGACTTGCAATCCTAGAAAGAATGATAGCTCACCCATGCTACTCATTTCAAATTTGGAATGCATTAGGTTGGAGAAGCTTTTGCACAAATTTGAATCAGTAGAGCCAAAATTAATATCATCTACATAGATTTGTACTAGTAGGATATAGGACATATGGGTTCTAATAAAAAGAGTTTTGTCTACTCTACCCCTTTTAAAATCATTTTCCAAGAGAAAGCAAGCTAGGGTCTCATACCATGCTCTAGGAGCTTGTTTGAGACCATATAATGCTTTATTCAATTTATAAACAAAATCAGGGTGAGTTAGAGAGATAAAACCTGGAGGCTGTTTTACATAAACTTCTTCCTTGATATCACCATTGAGGAATGCACTTTTGACATCCATTTGATATACTTTGAACTTCTTGTGAGCTGTATATGCTAGGAAGATTCTTATGGCCTCTAACCTTGTAACTGGTGCAAATGTTTGGTCATAGTTTATGCCTTCTTCTTGAGAATATCCTTAAGCAACCAGCCTTGCCTTGTTTCTTAGTATAACTCCTTGATCATCTAACTTGTTTTTGAATACCCATTTTGTTCCAACAATGGGATGATTCTTTGGCTTTGGCACAAGCTCCCAAACTTTATTTCTTTCAAATTGATTTAATTCCTCTTGCATTGCAATAATCTAGTTTGGATCTTGTTCTACATCTTGTATGGATTGAGGCTCAATTTGAGAAAGAAAGCAAGTGTGCATCAGATTTTGATTGAATTGGTTTCTAGTTTGCACACCAGCTGAGATGTCTCCAATCACTTAGGAGATTGGATGGTCTCTTGATGTTTCTAAATCAACAATAGGTGTTGATTGTTCACCAACCTGTGTTGTTATTTCCTCTTGTGGAACAACAATTGGCTCTTTATTTGGATTGTCACCATGACTTGCTAAAATCTGAATATCATCTTCATTTTCACTGCTTTCAGCTTCTTGTTCAGTGGATGAGGGTGATGGATCTTTTTGAGTGATATTTAGCTTGTCCAAATTCTCTAATAGAGAATGTACCTGCAAAGGGTCTATGGTAGAAGTGCTCTTCTCCTTGTAAGACATATTAGTTTCATCAAAAGAGACATACACTGTTTCTTCAATTTTATGAGATGATTTATTATAAACCCTATAGGTCTTACTGATCATGGAGTACCCCAGAAAAACTCCTTCATCAGCTTTGGCTTCAAATTTTGCTAAGTATTTCTTGTTAGTGTTATGAATGTAGCAAATACAACCAAAAATTCTAAGATAATCAACTTTAGGTTTCTTCCCTTTGAGTAATTCATAGGGAGTCATGCCCTTTAGCTTATGTATCAAACTCCTATTCAAAACATAGTTTGAAGTGTTCACAGCCTCTGCCCAAAAGGATAGAGGGAGGTGAGCATCTGTCAATAATGTTGTAGCAGATTAAATAGGGGTTCTATTCTTCCTTTAAGCTACCCCATTCTGTTGAGGAGTTCTAGGAGCTGAGAAAGTGTGTCTGATCCCTTCCTTCTGACAGAACTCTTGCATAAGAAGAGAATCAAACTCTGTCCCATGATCACTTCTGATCAGGGCTATGTGAGTATTGAACTCAATCTGTATACATTTGAGAAACTCCGTCAAACATTTGAAGTTATCAGACTTCTTCCTCAGAAAGAACACCCATGTGAATCTAGAGAAGTCATCTACAACTACTAAAATATAAGATTTCCCTCCTAGGCTTTGTACAGTAATGGGTCCAAACAGATCCATATGTAATAAGTACAAAATCCTAGGTGAATCGCTCTTATTAAGTGACTTAAAGCTGTTTTTAGTTTGCTTGCCTAATTGACAAGACCTGCAGAGTCCTTCCTTCTTGTAGGGGCCAGAAGGTAGTCCTCTGACAAGGTTGTCCTTAGATAGCCTAACAATGGTTCTAAGGTTGACATGTCCTAATCTCTTATGCCATAATTCATTAGGTTTGCTAAGAGAATTAAATAAATTGATATCTACCTTGGTTGAATGAAAATCTACTAGATAGATGTTACCTCTTCTATTACCTGTCAACACAGTTGTGTTGTCTTCTGATTTGATGATGCATGAAGACTTGTTGAATATAACCTGGTAGCCTTCAACACATAGCTGACTAATACTGATAAGATTGTGCTTCAGTCCTTCCATATATGCTACCTTCTTGAATGTTACTGATCCTATTTGGACTGCACCATATCCCTTGGTCTGTCCAAAGTTTGAATCTCCAAACATAACTTTGGGTCCATATTTAGCCTTGAAGGATATTAGGTTATCATTACTTCCAGTCATGTGCTTGGAGAACCCACTATCCAGATACCAATGCTGGTCCATGGTTGGATAGGTCTTCACCTGCACAAATAATAGTTCATTTGTTTTTGACCCAGTTTACCTTGGGTCTAGCTTGATAACCTTTGAAATCAGAAATGAAAGACATCTCTGGTTGACTCTTTTATCCTTCAGGATGATATCTCCTAGGAGGAATTATCCATTCAGTATAAGGGTTGAACCCTTGATATATAGGATATCTAGAATTAATTTTTGACATACCTCTTGAGAACTGGTCGTATCTCTGAGCTACGTACGACGATCGTGGAGCAGAGTTCGACGATCTTGGGTCAGATCGTCGAGCTCCATTCAGCGATCGATGTTGCCTGTGTTTAGAGATTAGAGACCGTCGACCTGAGTTCGACGTTTCAGCATGAAATCGCTGAGCTCCGTTCGAAGAACGTCGAGCTCTGTTCGACGATTTCTGTTGAACTTTGTTCTTATTGGGTAGATCAGAATTTTTTCTAGCTACCTCCACAACTCCTTTTCCTTTATCATAGATAAATTTAATGGGAGTTGTTAACACAATAGCTTGGCTGGATGAAGCACCCAAGCCAAGTGTACCATTGATTCTTGAGTTGACTGTGCTTGTGATGTCCATCAGTTTGATACTTCTCCCATTGAGGGTTTCTTAAAACTTCTTGGCCTCAAATAGTTCACTTTTCAGTGAAGCTATATGCTCCCTACAACATTCTAACTCATCTGAGAGTTTGAGGTTATCTGAACTTAAGGTACTGTATTCAGATAACTGATTTCTCAGAGAGATAATTTCTTTCTCAAAATTGAGTAGATCTAAACACAGTGCTTTAAATTCAGACTTGAAGTCCTCAGAATTAAAATCAAATGAATCAATTACCTGATCTTCTTCTAGCTCTGGTTCAGATTCAGATTCAGATTCATGTTCTGAATAAGTATTGTTCTGAGATGCATTGATTGCCATCATGCAGAATTCTTTTTCTTGTGCATCATCTTCATCATCACTTGAGCTTGATGATGCATCAGATTCTTCTTCTGTTGCACTCCATGTTTTAGCAACAAATCCCTTCCTTATGTGCTTGTTCTTGCTGGAAGAAGATCTGTCATAGTGATTTCTTCTGGAGTCTTTATCTTTTCTCTTTTCTCTCTTGTCCTTCTTATCCATGTTTTGACTTTTTGGACAATCAGGAAGTATGTGGCCTAATTTCCTGCAACCACAACAAATAATCTCTTTATTATTTGATTTATCATACCTTGGCTTTTCTTGGCCTCTAGATGACCTTTTTTTGAAGTCCTTCCTGGCCATTTTGTAGAACCTCTTAGCTAGGAGGCTCATTAATTATTCATTGCTTGTTACTTTGTCCTCAGGCTGTTCTTCTGTTGCCTTGAAAGCAATTGACTTCTCATTCCTGACTGCTGGAGAAGATTTCTTCTGCTCTTCTTCTCTGTTCTTGATGAGCTGCTCATAAGATTTGAGCTTTCCCAATAGAGCTTCTGTAGTGATCTCATTCAGACTTTTGGCATCCTTGATGGGTCGGATCCTTGAATCCCAAGTGCTGGGGAAGCACATTAGGATTTTGTCATTTATCTTTGTGAGAGAGATCTCCTTGTCCAAGGTCTTGAGTTCACTAATAATCAGACTTAATCTGTTGTACATGTCAGCTACTGATTCACTTTCTGCTTTCTTGAAATTCTCATACTGAGTGATGAGATGAGATCTCCTATCTTTTCTCTCATCAGCTGATCGTGACACAAGCTCAGATAGCTTGTCCCAAATCTCTTTAGCTAAGTTGCATTCAGCTACCTTCTGAAAGATGTCATCAGACATTGTCTGAGCCAGGATGTTCATAGCTTTAGCATCAGCAACCTTCCATTTCTTTATATCAGCATCTGTTCCTGAAGGAGGTGGAACAACATTTGTACTTGTGCTTGTAGGAGGCTTTGGGCAATCTGTCAAAACAGAATTAAAGATATCTTCATCAATAGAATTCATGTATAATCTGATCCTTGCCTTCCAAAGTGCAAAATTGGATAGATTGCACACTGGAGGTATGATACTAGCATAATCTTTGTTCTGTGCCATGGATTTAGATTAAAATAAATATAATAAAAATAACCCTCTATTAAGGATGGATCTTAAGAGATCTTTTGGTTCAGGTGTTATCCTGTATGAACAACCAAACTGGCTGAGCAACCAACCTCCCTCTGATACAAATTGAAAGTGAGTGTAAGATCAATCCTTCACTCTAGAGGGGGGTGAATAGAGTGTATTAAAATTATTTTGCAAATATGAAAATTTTTCTAGCAGTGGAAGACTTAATTTAGTTAGTGAAGAGTGCTTGACAGAAATAAAAAATATAACAAACAAAAGAGCAAATCAACAGCACACAGCAAAAAGATAGCAAACAACCAGAAGACACAAGGAGCTATAGTGGTTCCCCAAAACCTGGGTACATCCACTCTTCTACCACCCTTGGTAGGAATCCACTGCAGGATGAGTTGATCAGGTGTCCTGGGCACCAATGAGCTTTTGATCAAGTGCTCAAAAACCAAACCAGATTTTTTGATCAGGTGTCTTGCCACCACTGAGTTTTGATCAGGTCTCAGAAACCAAAGCAAAATAATTGAAGAGAGTTTAAAAACCCTTTTACAGGAAAGGAAGAAAGAAAAATGGTGAAGTTGTCTTCTCTGTCAACAGTCAAAGAGAAGCACAAGTGAATGAGATGTTGTCAAAGCTCCCCCTGAGATTAGCAAGAGTTCAGGAACTGGAAGCTTTGCAAGGATGATAGGTATTCAGTAGAAAGAATGCTCCAGCAGAAGATAATTCCAGTAAGAACTGAAATATGTGTTGTCTGGAGTGAGAATGATGAAGACTTTTTAATCAGCAGGAATCAGAAAGAAAACTTGTTCTATTTTCTGAGTTGTTGATTTCTTGTTTCTTTCTGTGTGTATTTGTTTTGTGTATATTGCTGTGTGTATTCTTGTTCCCTCTGAATGATAATAAGAAATCCAGTTGTCAAAACTTCTTAATAGACGTTAGCAAAGTCATAAAAACTTTCCTTAAATGTAAACTGTCTCTGACGGCATGAAACTAAAAACATTCCTTCTTTGTTTCCTTGAAACTTGCTCTAGATTTATTATAACGGCTAGAAATCTTCTGCAATAAATGCTCTGACTTGAAGACATTTGAAATGCTTAACAAACTGACAAACTTCCAGAAATTGTCGATATCAAAAGATAATCGTCGATCTGAGCTCAACTATCGTCGAACTGAGCTCAGAGATATTGGAATTAGTCTAAGACAGAAAACGTCGATCTGAGCTCAGAGATCGTCGAACTGAGTTCGACGCTTTGTCAACCTGAACTCACAGATAGTCAAACTGGGTTCGACGCTTCGTCGATCTGAGCTCGACGACAAGTTGAATTATTCTTCTTGGCTTCTTATCTGAACTAGGAGTTCTTGGGGAAAGCTTCCAACCTAAGTCCTAAGCCTTAGACCTAACTAGTTGACCTTTACTCTATACAACAAGGTCAAAGAAATAATCATATAGACATAGTGATCCGAATCCAAATTAGTAATAGGGTGTTCCAACAGGAAGGAAGTAGGAGGAGTGAAACTCCATGTTACCCTAGGGGGGCAGTCCCGAAACTGCAGGTTCGTCATTATGGACGCCCCTTGCTATTACAATGCCATATTAAGATGGCCCCTCATCAGCGCCTTCCGTTGTATGCCCTCCCTATTCCATCAGTGCCTCAAGTCCAACGCCGAGGGCATCCAAGTATGGGTCTGTGGAGACCCCAAGGTGGCAAGGGAGTGCTATGTCATCGTGGTGAACTCCATATCTTGGTGGGGTGGAGCCAAGGAGATGTAGAGGAGGATGAAGGAAGTGTCTAGGCAGGAAGCCAGAGAATCAGTCGGAGAAATGGAGGTGGTGGAGGAATAAGCCCACACTCGGGAAGTGGTGGTAGAAGACGTTCTGGAGGAGCCGGCCGAGGTGATGGTTGTGGAAAAAAGCTGAGGAGGGAGTTCTTACCCCAGGCAAGGGGGCTGCTAGCGAGTGGGATGATCAGTCCCGGATGGAAGCAGCGAAAGTGATGGTGGAGATGGAGGTTCTCACCCGGGAAGGCTGGGTAGAGATGGTGCGCGTCAGCAGAGGGCTGAGCTAGGAGGACCTGGGGAGGATGTTAGAGTTCATCCAAAAGAACATGGATGTCTTTGCATGGAGTGTGGCAGACATGCCGAGGATTAATGCGGACATTGCCTGCGACTTCCTCAACCTAGATCTTGAGGCTCGCCCTATCCGGAAAAAGAAGAGGTCTAGTGCGAACAAGCTGGCCGAGCCCATCCGAGAGGAGGTGGGTAAGCTCCTCAAGGCCGGATTCATTTCAGAGATCCAGTATCCATGCTGGGTCTCCAATGTTGTAATTGTAAAAAAGGAGATGGTCACTAGAGGATGTGTGTAGATTTCTCTCTTTTGCATAAATCATGTCCTAAAGATTATTACCCTTGCCTCAGATCGACGTGCTGGTTGACTCAACCGTCGGTTTCTCTCTAATGAGTTTCTTCAATGATTTTTCAGGTTATCATCAAATCAGGATGCACCCGCCCGACATAAAGGATGTCTCCTTAATCACCGGGGATGGGTGCTAATGTTATAAAATGATGTCTTTTGGACTAAAAAAAGCAGGGGCGACATATCAAAGGATGATGGACCGGGTCTTCTTGGATGGGAAAGGGAGGAACTTGTAGGTGTACGTGGAAGATCTTATGATCAAGAGTCAGGATGTTAACTCTTACCTCCTGGACCTTGAGGAGACCTTTGGTACCCTGCGAAAATACAAAATGAGACTTAACCCCTTGAAGTGTGCCTTCGGTGCAAGTAAGGGTAAGTTCCTAGGTCATCTCCTTACCCCCGCGGGGGTGGAACCCAATCCTGATAATGTTAAGGAGATCATGGAGTTGGGGTCGCCGCGGAATGCCAAAGAGGTCCAGCGGCTGACGAGGAAGTTGTTAGGATTTAGCAGGCTCCTCTCCCAGGCTGGGGAGAAGTGTTCACCCTTCTTCAAAGTATTGAGAGGGGGGGAAAATTAGAATGGTCCGAGGAGTGCGAGGGCGTCTTTCAATCCTTAAAGAGACATCTTACCCAGGCTCCTATTCTCAAGGGACCAAAGGAGGTGGAAGATCTATCTCTATACCTTAGTGTAGGGGTCGAGGCCCTGAGCTCTGTCTTGGTCCAGGAATAGGGCAAGGAGCAGCTGCCAATATATTATGTGAGCAGGGTCTTGAGGAGGCGGAGCTCCGGTATCCGATTCTTGAGAAGTTGGCATTTGTTTTGGTCATCTCCGCTTGGAGGCTCCAGCCCTACTTCCAGGCACACTCCATCCCAGTTGTGACGAACCACCCCCTCATCAACATCTTTGAGGGGGTGGATCATTCGAGAAGATTGGCAAAGTGGTCGGTGGAGCTGACAGAATTTTATATAACTTTTGTCCCCCGTCTCTCGATCAAGGATCAAGCGATGGTCGACTTTCTGGCTGATTATATGGTTGAAGTGGTGAAGTTCGAGCTCACTCACCCAGTATCTTGGAGGGTGAAGGTTGATGGCGCATCGGGGAGGCATTACTTGGGGGGCAGGGGTGCTTTTAGAGAGCCTATAGGGAACAAAGATTGAACAAACTGTGGTCATCCATTTTCCCATCACCAACAATTAAGCAGAATATAAGGCAGTGATAGCGGGGCTTCATTTGGCAAGGGAGTTGGTGGTGGATAATGTGGAAGTACTGACGGATTCCATGGTGGTGGCCTCTCAAATCAACGGGGAGTTTGAGGTTAGGGAGCCCACTCTCCAATTATACGTAGTCAAAGTAAAGGGTGTTATCGGCATGTTCCAAACATTCTCTATCAGACATGTGCCATGGGAGGAAAATGAGTAGGTGGATCTGTTAGCCAAGCACAGACCCCGAGTGGGAGGTACCATTACCAACTTGTTCCGCCCTTCCATCGAAGAGGGAGAGCTAATGGAGGTAGATCAGCACCCTTCATGGATTGACCCCTTTTCCACCTTCTTGTCCACAGGTGAGTTCCCAGATGGTTTTGATAAGAAGCGTTTCAAACACAAGTCGGCGTACTATCTTATGCGCAAGGGGAAGTTATATTGCAAGACCCTCTCAGGGCTCCTAGCACATTGTGTGGCTGAGGAGAGAATCCAGAGGATCTTTGAAGAACTTCATGTCGGGGAATGTGGGAGTCACTCGGGAAGCCGGAACTTGGAAGGGAGGATAATGAGGCAAGGGTACTTCTGGACGACCCTGGGACAAGATGTCGCTGAGTTCACAAAGAAATGCCACAAGTGCCAACTGTTCGCCACGCTCCAACTGCTACCAGCTCAGAGACTAACCAGCATCATTGCGCTCTAGCCCTTCTCCATCTGGGGAATGGATCTTGTTTTACCCTTCCCCCAGGACAGTGGGCAGAGGAGGTTCCTGCTAGTAATGATTTACTATTTTTCTAAGTGGTTGGAGGTGAAGACACTGGCCAAGGTAACCTCCCAGGTAATCAGAAACTTTGTATGAGGCGAGATCATCTGCCGATACGGGTTGCCTCAGACCATTATCACGGACAATGGGTCGTAGTTTTCTAGCGCCGAGTTTATCAACTTCTGTGTCCAACTTTGGATTGATCTTAGGTTCGTGTTGGTCCATCATCCCAGGAGCAATAGGCAGGTGGAGGCGGAGAACAATATCATCATGAACCGCTTGAATAAGAAGGTGGAGAATTTTAAGGGGAGCTGGGTAGAGCAGCTCCCTTCAGTCCTATGGGCCCTGAGGACCACTCCCAACATGGCCACAGGGGAAACCCCCTTTAGGCTCTCCCATGGCTGTGAAGCACTACTCCCCAAAGAGTTCGAGGTCCAGACACCTCAGGTCATTGAGGTAGAGGAAGGCAGAGAAGAGTGGCAAGCCGAGAACGAGGATGGTTTGCGGCTCTCCCTAGATATAGTGGAGGACTTGTGTGATCTATCTGCCATCTGGTAGGAGGAGGTCAACTTTTTCGTGGAAGGGGACCTGATCCTGAAAAAGTTTGATGCAGCAGGAAGATCAACTATCGTGGGAAAGCTCAACCCCAACTGTGAGGGTCCATACATTGTAAAAGAAGTGTTGATGTCAGGAGGGTATCGCCTCCAGAATGTTGAGGACGTGACCCTAAGTCATACCTGGATCAGTGATGACTTGACGCATTTCTACCCTTGAGCCATATAAATGACGTCCTTTTTTTAATAAAGCTTCCTGATATTCCAATTTTCTTCTGCAATGATTCATACGAACGGATGAAGGGTTCACTTAGTGGACACCAAGCAGATCCCGCTTCCAGACTCTCACCTTGCAGGTAGTTGTCACAACCCGTATTTTCTCCGAATTTAAAAAGTATGAGAGTGAGAGAAAACGCGCGTTATGATGCCACGTCAGGCAGGGGATAACTGCCGACGCTCAGGCAAACACCACAACTCACTTCAAAGGAATCCATGATTTTTAATATTTAGGAAAAAAACGTTTTTATTTATTTATTTATTTAATAAAGGCCGTATCCCTCGGCTCAGCGGATCAACTAGTCCGCAGTTTAAATCTATAGTTTTACGTAGCGGAAAAAATACTTCATTTTATTTATAAGGACACCCTAAGAAAAGTACATAAGGGCCGCCAGAGGGCCACTTACAAAATGCAATACCCTAATTTAAATGTATAATATAAGTAAGAAAAGTGTTTTTTTACGTTGTTTGGAAAGTAATATTTGAGCTTTTTTAAAATCATGTTGAGTAATGTTATACATATAGCAAGTTTTTATAAGTTTTAAAATAACTAGCAACCTAGCATAAATCCTTCCCAAGAGCAAGTATAGCAAACTAGAAGCAGTAAATCTAGCAGTGAAAACATCAGTACAAAGTGTCTACAAGAGAAACCACAAGTGGGCATCAACACCTGACACGAACCCACTGGTGAGTACGCATGTCTATACTACGGGTCTAAAGGATCTACCTCTCAATAGAGAAACTCACAACAGCAGCAAACACTGAAAATCTCTGGAGCAGCCAAGCCGCACTAACGGCTAAAAACCTGTACCTGAGGTATTCAGAAAGAAAAGAATACCTCAGCAAATTATATTCAACAGGAACGGAAGGTGCAGTAGTAAAAGAAGGAATTAAAACGGGAATTTAAATGTACTCTTCAAACGGTGAAAGAGGGAAAAAAAGTTCACCAAGTTCACGAATGAAGCCAAGCTTCGAGGGTCTCTGCAAAAGGATTAGCACAATAACCATAACATGTAATAGGATAAAACAAAAAGAGTCACCTAGTACTGGAGATGGATAAAACAAATTTAGTAACAAGTGGCCTAGACTGGTGGCCGCATGTCCAACCAAGTCTATTCAGCCTAATTATCCTCATGGGCTGTGGTGGTGGTATCCGTCCAACTCAACCCAACAGCTCATATTGCCTTAGTAAGGCAAGAAAGAAAACCAGGGTGGCGACAGCGGTCCGACATACCCCAAAATCACATCCTACTCAAGTCCTAAGTGACTCAAGGAAAAACCCAAGCTGGTGGTCTCGTGTACCACCAAGCAAATTCCAAGAGCCC
This sequence comes from Platanthera zijinensis, assembly GCA_039513925.1. NCBI lineage: Eukaryota > Viridiplantae > Streptophyta > Magnoliopsida > Asparagales > Orchidaceae > Platanthera > Platanthera zijinensis. The sequence goes on from CM077091.1 coordinate 94,234,997, forward strand.
TAAACTCACTAGAGCAACCCACATAGGAGCCCTATAAAGACACGGAGACTCACTACTAGTTATGCACGAACAGATAAATATTAATCACCCGCAGTTGGTGTGACCTGGACCTAAGCCCGCAATTCTGATCCCCCAAACTAGGCGTATGGAATTAATTCATACCCGACCCTACACGGTCAATTTGATTTCTGACGCATCTACAATGAAATTTTCTTTTATACCACCCCCATGCCCCGTTAATTTACTACCCGACTCATGCATCATTAACTTGGTGCCAACCCCGCATGATTAATTTTGATACAACACAAACCATTGGCTCCATCGCATATCGGGTTGGTCTTGGCTTTCACCCAAGGAAAACCTCCACTCGCTTCAATGTATTTTGACGCGAACGGGGTCCTAACAAGTGCGCACGTCCGAAAAGAAAAGAAAAATTGAACAAAAGAACAAGTTTTGATACTCTATAATTTTCTTAGCCCTTACTCAAGTTCTAACCTAGGCGCCCCACAACTAACTATTGAACACGGTGTTGGCATGGCTCGCAAACCCCCTAAAAAAAAGAGAAACAACCTACCTAAAAATCTCCTTGTACGACCGGATCCCATGCCTAAATTGGTGAGTCCGCAACACACGCACACACACAAAAAAGGGTAGCACAACGATTTCGGGTAGAGTTTGGGTAGGATTTGGGTAGGAGCAACTAGGATATCCGTCATATGAAAGTAAAAAACAACAAAACAACGATTTAAGGAGGTCAGACGGCAATGGCGAAGGGCGCACTTGCCTCGATTCTCCACCAAAATTTTCGCCAGCACAACCCTGCAAATCCGGCCTGCTACAAGCACGCAAATCCCCTCGGAAAAACTGAGAAGAACAACTCATCAAATCAAGGAACAAAAAGGGACGATGTCAAACTCAAGTTCATACAAAATCAATGGAGAAACACCAAAATACTCACTTCGGAACAAAGATCGCGGCGAGAGGAGTCCGGATCCGGCCTCAAACCAAGCTTGCTCTACCGACGAGGAGGCGGCGGTCGGAGCGGCACCAGGCTTCCGCCTCTCTTCTTCCGCTCGCAAGAGCCGGCGCTCGGTTTATTTCCCCCCTTTTTTTCTCACGGGAAAGGGAGAGGGCTCTAATAATAAAACCTAATATCAACCCTAATAATAAGAAACCTAATAAACTCTAATTAGATATAAACTTATATGATCCTAATCTAACCTAAAAACTTAATTATCATGAATTAGTTTACTAAATTATAACTCCTAATTAACTAAGAGAACAACTAACCCCACTAATTACAAACACTCATATGTATATTTCCCCTAATATATATATATATAAACACTCGCATTTACGCACGAACACACATACATCCGTGCACACAATTTCTACCCCGCATGCACGCACACGCGTGCACGCGCACGTACATAATTACCGGCACAAATAAATCACACATTATGCCCAAAAACGCGCAACTATGTATAAACGCTCGCATAAGGTGACGACTCGCTAACAAGCGATCGTCGGAACGGCGCAACAATTAACATTCTCGGATTTTGACCAAACTCGCACCGTAGCCAAATACTCGGGCTACAAAAACAACGGCGAAGTCGAAAACAACTTTTGACGATCACACACTCGAGCTAACCTCGCCCGAAGCCAAAGCACAAGGATTCCCTAAGAGGCTCAGCCGGGCCTCCAAAACAGACGCCGGCGAGCTGGGGTAACCATAAAACAGGCTACACCTCTAAGAACACCTAACGAGGTACTCTAACAATGGCACGAGTCGGAACATGCGTCCATGTAACGCCCAAGGAGAATTAAATAAATACAGAAAAACAGGGGGCGTTACAGTCACCCCTCCTAAAAGAAAGTTTTGTCCCGAAACTTTACGCACAAGCTCCCAATAGGGAAGAAACAGGAATAGTCTAACAAGAGCTAAAAAGGAGAAGACAAAACATACCCGGCACAAATCAAGGGAAGAGATGAAGGTGAGCCTCCCTCATTGCTGACTCCAACTCCCAAGTGGCGCTTTACACCTCCTGGTTCCTCCACATGACCTTAACCATGGGTATGGTCTTTTGCTGCAACACTCGGTCCTGCGCATCAAGAATGTGGACCGGCCTTTCCACAAAAGTCAAATTCGGCTCCAACTGAGGCACCGCATCCAACACTTGCCTACTACTCCGCACACACTTCCGCAGCTGACTCACATGGAACACATTGTGCACATCGTGAAAGGTTGCTGGCAAATCCAACTTGTACGCTGCCACACCAATACGCTCTATAATCCTGAATGGGCCCACATACCTCAGATCCAGCTTATGGTTCTTGCCGAATTTCTTCACTCCAACCATCAGGGACACCTTCAAGAATACCATATCCTCCACCGAAAATTCCAAATCAGACCTACGCCGGTTGGCGTTCTTATCATACCTCTCCTGAGCCACCCGAAGCTTCTCCCAAATAAGCTTCACGGTAACCTCCATTTCCTCGAGCGCATCAGGACCCAACAAAGGCCTCTCACCAGCCTCAACCCAAAACAACAGTGTTCTGCAGCGCCTCCCATATAAGGCTTCAAAAGGAGCCATCTATAGGCTCTCTTGATAACTGTTATTATATGCGAACTCCATCAGCCTCAAACGCTCGTCCCACGCTCCCCCGTGATCTAGAATATAACATCGGATCATATCTTCCACAATCTGGTTGATGCGCTCCGTCTGCCCGTTGGTCTGCGAGTGGTATGCGGTAGAGTATCTCAAGTTCATGCCCAACATGCGAGACATCCACATACACGTCATAGTCCTGACCCTCCGTAGGCAACGTCAACACAGGGGCAGAGCACAACCTGCTCTTCAGCTCCAGAAAGCCTCCTCGCATTTCTCTCTTCAAATGAACGCCGTATTCTTCTGCGTCAGCTTAGTCAAGGGCGCTGCCAAGGTAGAAAAGCCCTCAACAAACCTTCTATAATAGCCGGCCAACCCCAAGAAGCTCCTAATTTCCTTGGGTGTACTCGGCCTAGGCCAATCCATTACTACAGAAATCTTCACTGGGTCCACTGAAATGCCATCCTTGTTCACCACATGACCCAGGAAGGAAATCTGAGGCAACCAGAATTCACATTTACTCAGCTTGGCATATAACTGATGGTCTCTCAAGGCGGATAACACCAACCGCAAGTGCTGATCATGCTCTGCAGCATTCCGAGAATAAATCAGAACGTCGTCTATGAATACGACCACAAACTTGTCCAGGAAATCTTTGAACACCTGGTTCATCATGTCCATGAAAACTGACGGCGCGTTGGTCAACCAAAACGACATAACTAGGAATTCGAAATGCCCATGCCTCGATCAGAATGCCGTCCGTGGAATGTCCGACTCCCGAATCCTGAGCTGATGATATCCTGATCGAAGGTCAATCTTGGAGAACACCGAGCTACCACGCAACTGATCGAATAAGTCGTCGATCCTAGGCAGGGGATATCTGTTCTTGATGGTGACCTTGTTCAGCTCTCTATAATCGATGCAAAGCTGCATCGAGCTATCCTTCTTCTTTACAAAGAGCATGGGAGCACCCCAGGGCGACGAACTCGGCCTAATGAAACCCTTCTCCAATAACTCATCCAACTGAGTACGCAGTTCCTCCAGCTCTCGCGGGGCCATCCGATACGACGCCTTAGCAATGGGACGTGTACCGGGCTCCAAGTTAATCACAAACTCAACGTATCTGTCTGGAGAAAGACCGGGAAGATTGCTAAGAAACACATCTGGAAACTCCCGCGCAACAGGAATCTCATCTAACTGTGGCCCACTGCTAACAGTCCCCAACATCGAAACAAAGTAAGAAAAACAATCAGAACAAAGTAGCCTCTGAGCACATACCATAGAGATCGCCGGAGAAACCTGACACGGATCACCATAAATACTCCCAGGCTGACCGTTGTCCTTCCTAAAATCCAAACGCTTTCCCCTGCACTGAATCACTGCATCGTAACGGGACAACCAATCCATACCTAGGATGACGTCGAAATCCTCCAAGTCGATCACCTTCAGATTCTCCTTGGCCAGAAAATCCCCCAAAATAATAGGGCAATAAGGAATGCCCTGATTCGATAGCATAGAATCACCCGAGAGGAACTTGACGCAAAAGGCCTCACCGACACGGTCTAGAACCAAATTGAACCGCTCTACAAAGGCTCTAGCCACAAATGAGTGGGTAGCACCTGAGTCAAAGAGAACGCGCGCCCAGCGGTTCTTTACCTTAAAACTCCCTATATAAATAAAAGATTTGCACACACATCTAAGAGAGGAAATTGTAATGCTAAAACTATACAGAAGTGAAAAATACAAGAGAGAGAGTTTACCTGAAATGACTTGCATCGAAGTCTGAGCCTCCGCTGAAGAAATCACGTTCAACCTTCCCTTGCCTTTCTCCGTAGACGGAGGCAGTGGCAAGGACTAAAGAGGAACAGGCCTGAGCACAGACTGAAGCTGCGGGCACCTGGCCTTGGTATGGCCCTTCTGTCCGCACTGATAGCAGACCTTGTCCTTCAACCAGCAATGGGCAACGTCATGCCCCTCTTTCTTACACAAAGAACACACCGCCTTCTGACTGGGAGCACCTTGAATGGCATGGACCTGCTCCTTCTGCGCTGCTAACCTCTTGAATCATCTCTCCGCCGGATTGCCCGGGCGGCCACAGAAACTACAAATCTCCTTGCTCTTCTTACCGGAAGGAGCACCGGTCACCTGAGAGCCCTTTGCTTCGACAGCCTTTCTCTTATAATTTCTTGCCTGCTACCCTCTCTGCTTCGCATTCTCGATGGCTTCCACTTTTAAAGCAGCTTCAACTGCACCGGCATAAGTCACCGCTCCATGGGCAACCGCCAGCTGCTGGACGTCACTCATCATCCCACCAAGGAAGCGCTTCACTCTATCCTCCTCCGAGCTCACCAAACTGGGGGCAAACCGACTGAGCTTGCTAAACTCAATCTCATAACCGCTGACAGTAAGTTGCCTCTCCTTTAGATGCAAGAAGTCATTCATCAACCTGTCCCGCTCCACTCTAGGTAGAAACTTCCTCATTAGAATCTCCTTGAAGGAAGCCCAGGAGAATCCTCCTAACAAGCCTTCCTTCTCCCTCAACCACCAACTCTTTGCTAGCCTCTTCAGCTGGTAGGCGGTAAGCATCACCTTCTGATCCTCAGACACTCAAGAATAATGAAACATCTCTTCTATGGAGATCAACCAGTCATCCAATACCATGAAGTCCGCCTTACCATCGTAGGTAGGGGGTCGCAGTCGCTGGAACTGCGTGATGAAATCCATCTCTGGGGGCACCATCACTGTAGGCACCAAAGGAGATGGGGGTGCAGGAGGTGCAGGAGATGCTGGAACGGCTAAACCCGCAGCAGGATCCTGTGCTCTCGGGGCTATTCCTGCCATCACAGCTACCAAGGACTGAATCTGAGACTGAACCTCTACCAGCTGCCTCGATAGAGCCTTATTGCTCTGCCTCAGACTCGCCACTACCACATCGCTTTGAGCACCAGAAGACTCGCCCTCAGATTGGGGAGTTGACCTCGTCACTCTACGCTTAGGCGCCATGAAAAAAGAATAAACAAGCAATCATCAAAACCTAGTTCAACCATTAGGACAAAACAAAACAGGTACAGACAAACCTACGTAAGTACTTGCTTTCACTGCCAACTTGCTCTGGGGTTTTATTATATTTTTAATTTTTTTTATATAAAAAAATGAAGATAATGTCATGCTAATCCTGAGATGGTTTACCATCATCACCCTAACTCTTGTGCCTAGATCGGGAATGCATGAATTTATATTCTTTTTGACTCAAAAATTATGTGTGTACACATGTCATCATGCAAGTCTTTAGCTTGGCACGTGCTTATGCAATGTTATGCTATGCATGTTTGTGCTATGCATTCTATAAAAGCCCTAATACATGTTATGAGCGGCGTACGCATGAAAATGTTATGCATCCCATAATACATAACATTTTCGTGCAACGAAAAAGAAAACGTGCTAGCCGCATCCATGTGGTGAGGTTATGCACCCCATAAATACATAACCCTCACATGTTGCCTCCTATGGTGGATCCATATACGAACACATATTATGCATCCCATAATACATAATATGCCCCGTATACTTCATGTTATGCTATGAGTGTAGTGTTCGTGCTTCAGCCAAGACGTGTCGATGACATGTCGGTGTGTGTATAATATGACTCTAAACATCTAATACTTACAGGGAAAGGTTGCCCGACAATTTGTCAAGCAACCTCCCTCTGATACCAACTGTCAAAACCCGTATTTTCTCCGAATTTAAAAAGTATCAGAGTGAGAGAAAATGCGCATTATGATGCCACGTCAGGCAGGGGATAACTGCCGACGCTCAGGCAAACACCATAACTCACTTCAAAGGAATCCATGATTTTTAATATTTAGGAAAAAAACGTTTTTATTTGTTTATTTATTTAATAAAGGCCGTATCCCTCGGCTCAGCGGATCAACTAGTCTGCAGTTTAAATCTATAGTTTTACGTAGCAGAAAAAAATACTTCATTTTATTTATTAGGACACCCTAGGAAAAGTACATAAGGGCCCCCAGAGGGCCACTTACAAAATGCAATACCCTAATTTAAATGTATAATATATGTAAGAAAAGTGTTTTTACGTTGTTTGGAAAGTAATATTTGAGCTTTTTTAAAATCATCTTGAGTAATGTTATACATATAGTAAGTTTTTATAAGTTTTAAAATAACTAGCAACCTAGCATAAATCCTTCCCAAGAGCAAGTATAGCAAACTAGAAGCAGTAAATCTAGCAGTGAAAACATCAGTACAAAGTGTCTACAAGAGAAACCACCAGTGGGCGTCAACACCTGACACGAACCCACTGGTGAGTAAGCATGTCTATACTAAGGGTCTAAAGGATCTACCTCTCAATAGAGAAACTCACAACAGCAGCAAACACTGAAAATCTCTAGAGCAGCCTAGCCGCACTATCGGCTAAAAACCTGTACCTGAGGTATTCAGAAAGAAAAGAATACCTCAGCAAATTATATTCAATAGGAACGGAAAGTGCAGTAGTAAAAGAAGGAATTAAAACGGGAATTTAAATGTACTCTTCAAACGGTGAAAGAGGGAAAAAAAAGTGCACCAAGTGCACGAATGAAGCCAAGCTTCGAGGGTCTCTGCAAAAGGATTAGCACAATAACCATAACATGTAATAGGCTAAAACAGAAGGAGTCACCTAGTACTGGAGATGGATAAAAAAAATTTAGTAACAAGTGGCCTAGACTGGTGGCCGCATGTCCAACCAAGTCTATTCAGCCTAAATATCCTCATGGGTTGTGGTGGTGGTATCCGTCCAACTCAACCCAACAGCTCATATTGCCTTAGTAAGGCAAGAAAGAAAATAAGGGTGGCGGCAGCGGTCCGACACACCCCAAAATCACATCCTACTCCAGTCCTAAGCGACTCAAGGAAAAACCCATGCTGGTGATCTCGTGTACCACCAAGCAAATTCCAAGAGCCCTAAACTCACTAGAGCCACCCACCTAGGAGCCCTATAAAGACACGGAGACTCACTACTAGTTATGCACGAACAGATAAATATTAATCACCCGCAGTTGGTGTGACCTGGACCTAAGCCCGCAATTCTGATCCCCCAAACTAGGCATATGGAATTAATTCATACCCGACCCTACACGGTCAATTTGATTTCCGACGCATCTACAATGAAATTTTCTTTTATACCACCCCCATGCCCCGTTAATTTACTACCCGACTCATGCATCATTAACTTGGCGCCAACCCCGCACCATTAATTTTGATGCAACACAAACCATTGGCTCCATCGCATATCGGGTTGGTCTTGGCTTTCACCCAAGGAAAACCTCCACTCGCTTCAACGTATTTTGACGCGAACGGGGTCCTAACAAGTGCGCACGTTCGAAAAGAAAAGAAAAATTGAACAAAAGAACAAGTTTTGATACTCTATAATTTTCTTAGCCCTTACTCAAGTTCTAACCTAGGTGCCCCACAACTAACTATTGAACACGGTGTTGGCATGGCTCGCAAACCCCCTCAAAAAAAAAAGAAACATCCTACCTAAAAATCTCCTTATACGACCGGATCCCATGCCTAAATTGGTGAGTCCGCAACACACACACACACACACACAAAAGGGGTAGCACAACGATTTTGGATAGAGTTTGGGTAGGAGAAACTAGGATAACCGTCATATGAAAGTAAAAAACAACAAAAAAACGATTTAAGGAGGTCAGAAGGCAAGGGAGAAGGGCGCACTTGCCTCGATTCTTCACCAAAATTTTCGCCAGCACAACCCTGCAAATCCGGCCTGCCACAAGCACGCAAATCCCCTCGGAAAAACTGAGAAGAACAACTCATCAAAGCAAGGAACAAAAAGGGGCGAAGTCAAACTCAAGTTCATACAAAATCCATGGAGAAACACCAAAATACTCACCTCGGAACGAAGATCGCAGCGAGAGGAGTCCGGATCCGGCCTCAAACCAAGCTTTCGAGCTCTACCAGCGAGGAGGCGGCGGTCGGAGCGGCACCAGGCTTCCGCCTCTCTTCTTCCGCTCGCAAGAGCCGGCGCTCGGTTTATTTCCCCCCTTTTTTCTCACGGAAGGGGGAGAGGGCTCTAATAATAAAACCTAATATCAACCCTAATAATAAGAAACCTAATAAACTCTAATTAGATATAAACTAATATGATCCTAATCTAACCTAAAAACTTAATTATCATGAATTAGTTTACTAAATTATAACTCCTTATTAACTAAGAGACCAACTAACCCCACTAATTACAAACACTCATATGTATATTTCCCCATATATATATATATAAACACTCGCATTTACGCACGAACACGCATACATCCGCGCACACAATTTCTACGCCACACGCACGCACACGCGTGCACACACACGTACATAATTACCGGCACACATAAATCACACGTTATGCCCAAAAACGTGCAACTATGTATAAACGCTCGCATAAGGTGACGACTCGCTAACAAGCGACCGTCGAAACGGCGCGACAATTAACGTTCTCGGATTTCGACCAAACTCGCACCGTAGCCAAATACTCTGGCTACGAAAACAACGGCAAAGTCGAAAACAACTTCTGACGATCACACACTCGAGCTAACCTCGCCCGAAGCCAAAGCACAAGGATTCCCTAAGAGGCTCAGCCGGGCCTCCAAAACAGACGCCGACTAGCTGGGGAAACCATACAACAGGCTATAACCTTTAAGAACACCTAACGAGGTACTCTAACAACGACACGAGCCGGAACATGCGTCCATGTAACGCCCAAGGAGAATTAAATAAATACAGAAAAACAGAGGGCGTTACAGCAGTGCTGGATGTCACTCGAGAGAGTCTACCCGGACCCTGAGCAGATCCCATTGCCAGGCTCTCACCTAGCTGGCAGGGCTAGATGTCACTCGAGAGAGTCTACCCAAACCCCGTGCAGATCTCGCTGCCAGGATCTCACTTAGCTGGCAGGGTTGGATGTCACTCGAGAGAGTCTACCCGGACCCCGAGCAGATCCCGCTGCCAGGCTCTCACCTAGTTGGCAGGGTTGGATTTCACTCGAGATTGTCCACCCGGACCACGAGCAGATCCCGATGTCAGGCTCTCACCTAGCTGGCATGGCTAGATTTCACTCGAGAGATTCCACCCAGACCCCGAGCAGATCCCGCTGTCAGGCTCTCACCTAGCTGGCAGGGCTGGATGTCACTCGAGAGAGTCCACCCAGATGTCGAGCAGATCCCGTTGTCAGGTGAGATTGGCAAGGTTGGATATCACTCGAGAGAGTCCACCCGGACCCTGAGCAGATCTATTTATTAGGCTCTCACCTAGCTGGCAGGGCTGGATGTCACTCGAGAGAGTCTACCTATACCCCAAGCAAGACGATCCCGCTGTCAGGCTCTCACCTAGCTGGCAGGGCTGGATATCACTTGAGAGAGTATACCCGGACCCTGAGTAGATCCCGCTGCCAGGCTCTCACCTAGCTGGAAGGGCTGGATATCACTCGAGAGAGTCTACCCGGCCCCGAGCAGATCCCACTGTCAGGCTCTCACCTAGCTGGCAGGGCTGGATGTCACTCGAGAGAGTCTACCCGGACCATAAGCAGATCCTGCTGCCAGGGTCTCACCCGGCTGGCAAGGCTAGATGTCACTCGAGAGAGTCTACCCGTACCCCTAGCAGATCCCATTTTCAGGCGCTCACCTAGATCGCAGGGCTAGATATCACTTGAGAGAGTCTACCTAGAACTCGAGCAGATCCCGCTACCAAGCTTACACTAGCTAGTAGGGTAGGATGTCACTCGAGAGTGTCTCCCATCCGGTTGACTCTCAACATCCGCCTTCAGGCTCTCATCTAGCTGATCGGGCCGATAGTATTGCCCGACTGTGGGGCAGAGAAATATGTCTGATCAATACTCACCTCCCGTTGTCAGGCTCTCACCTAGCTGACAATGCTATTGGGCCCTCGGTAGACGAAGGACTCGAGAAGTTTTTCCAAGAAAGGTCATTGAGAGAGCATATCCCTCTCGGCATACCACGCCTCGTAGCCCTGTCAGCTCAATTCTCAGCATGGCCCTTTCGGCATAGCTCCTTGTATGGTCCTCCCGGCATGTCTCTCTGCGTAGTTCTCACTGCGTATCGCAAGAACGGGTTGCGAGTAGCGTTAGGGTCATCACCTAAGAGCCTAAGGCATGCGCAAGTGCATCAAAGAATACACACATAACTACGGGCTAGAGGCAGAAAGAAATCAATCAGAGAAACTAATAAAAAGCACAGAGCATGCCCAAAAAAATATCTTGTATATATGAAAAAAAAGAGTGTAGTTACACACGGCTCTCGCCCATTACATGTGTCAAAAATATATACAAGTTCAAAACAAAGAGTGTTCCCAGAAAGCCTTCAGGACAAATCGCTAGACTTCTCAGCGGGGGACTTCAAGCCCAGGATCGTGTCCCAATCATCCTCGCCCTGCTAGTCATCCTCGCCCGCGGGAACTTCGATTGGGGTGAATTTCCATGGCAGGACACTATGCGTCGTGAGCCTTTGACCCTTCTCGTTCAGCAACCCAGCACCCCGTAACACCTCGATGGTGTGCTCGGACACCCCCTAAGCATTCTCCTACATCATTACCCTGATTTCATAGTTGATGTATTGGTGACGTTTAACCTTCTCTCCCGAGGGCGGCAGTATAAGGGTCTTCTATAGGCGCTTATTCTCCGCCATTAGCCCATCGATCTCATGTTCTTGGCTAGCCACCTGGGTGCGGAGCTTCTCAGTATTCGTAGAGTCCTGAAACAATGTCAAGGGAAAGTTAGCTAGGAAGGGAGAAACTATGAAAATCTAGCAAGAAATCAGCTTACCTGTTGAGTTGGTCTGCTAGAGAGAAGGGCCTCGGTGGCAGAAATCTTCTCCTGCAGGGATACCGCCTTGGGCTCGACGAGGTTCTAGGACTTTCGAACCTCGTTCAGGTTCCGTTCAGTATAAAGGCCCCGGCGGGAGACATGTGCGCAAGCTCCAAGGCGCGTAGCTGGGCTCCTGCAGTCTCATGCGTAAGGATCCTGATGGATTCCTTTTCGAATATGATGGCATCTTCCCTACTGTACAGCCCGTATGCGAGTGTATAGTCCTCGCCGCTAGAAGTATCCAGCTCAATTTAATATGGTAGGAGGGTAGATATGGATGCCCAGTTGACCTCAGGGTTCCACTGGAGATGCGGCTGGCCGGACTCGTCCAGATGCCTCTCGCCGAGTTCAAAGTTCTGATGTCCTTTCGGCACTGGTCCCTCGAGGGCCTTCTCAGCAATGGCGGAGATCCTCTCGGTAATGCCTGCCAAACCATCTGTCAACGAGATCCTTGTAGGGGTCTCGACAACAAACTTGCCCTTGTCCTGCGCAGGTGTCTTGGACTTCTTGGAGGGAGCTGGGGTGGAACTTCTGGATTCTGCTTTCGGGCACTCGGCTGAGATGATGCCCCAAGCTCGTCCCGGCAGTTCGAGGCCTCTGATTACGTGAGTGCCAAGCCGTGGGTAAGAGTCCTAGATTCATCGTAGGGCTGGCTTACGGGAATATCTTGCTCGCCTGCACAAGTGCCAAAGATCAGTTTCACAGGCGCTAGTAAAAAATAATAAGACAGGCAAGAGGGTACCTTCCCTGACGGGAATGGGATGGAGGTTGTTTATGTCCCGCCTCAAGAACTTAACGTCGAAATTCTTTGTATCTAAGAAGGTGATGAGGGCGGCCTCGCGCCCCCATGTGCGGGAGGCCTATAAGTCGCCTTGTCATATTGCAATGGCGAGAAGGGTATGTTGCCTAAACCCATGGAAACGAACACAAATTTATGGGCCCAGTTATGGTTTTTGTTAGCGAGGCCGATGGTCTTGATAGTCTGGCCCGAAAAGAAGACAATCCTTCCCTTGGCGCTGAAATTTAAAAGCTCCTGGAATACCGGAAGGGTTAATTCAATCCTTTCTGCGCGCATGTAACATACGAAAGCTACTAGGAGCGCAACAGAATTTGGGTTGAGCTGTGCCGGGACCACCCCGAAATAGCGAAGGGCTTGTCGCACTTCTGTCCAGAGTGGAAGGCAAAACCCCACCTCAAAATGTTCCAAGGGAATGGCCAGTTCCGCTACCGGAAGGAAATTCAGCTTATCGTCGCTTTTCGAACGATGGGTTGCGTAGTCTGGCAGGATGTAGTGGCCCTCCGCCGAGACATATTCCTCCTCTGTCAGGTTATAGGGGAGGAATTCATGTTCTAGGAAGCTTTGCGTGCATTTGGCTCTTCCATCGGTCTCGCCCGACATCATCGTGAGGGTTTGGAGAAGGAATGGTTTGTGCAGGATGCGTGAGCTCTGGAAAGTGAGCGCATGGAGGAGAGACAGGGCTAGGGATCTAATGGAGTAAATGTGATTGGTGAGATTTGGCCAATTTATATAAAATCTCGACAATCATGACATTTTCCTGAAGGCGGCACGGTGCAGATAACATTTTTTTATATATATTCAGACGCCTCGTAATCCACCCGGCCTTGCTTCCGCTCCTTACCTGTGAATGGTGAAAAGCTTCTAGGCAGTTCCTGAGTGAGCGAAAGGTATAATGAAGAATGAAAAAGGGAAAAAATAAGAGCATTCAAAGCAAACACATTATAAGATAGCGAAAGCAGTCTAATTACACTCAGAGGCCACTCATCGGATGTGGGCAGAATATAGAGGCGGGAACCCTCGCGCCTAATACTGAATCCACTACCAGTGGACTCGACCTCGCCTACCTGACTGCGGGGGCACTCGCGGATAGTGGTAGGCACTCACGGCCATCATATCCTGATGGACCAGGTGCATATGGTCCCGAGCCCGCACGATATGCTTCCTAAGAGAGATCTCTTCACATCTGTCGCCTTGCCGCTCCATTTTCCCAACTAAGTGTGAGTAGTCTCACTCAAGGACCCCTACCCACCGCTCCATCGCCGCCTGGAATGTATCCTCCCTGCCAGAGTCATCTCGCTGCATCAAGATCAGCTTGTCCAGCACCTCCACCGTCCGGTCCTTGAGTGTCTCGGTATCCCCGGGATCCCCAAGGAAGGTGGCGAGATCGCTGGGGCAGGGCGGGGATAAGAACTCCTCGTCATCAGCCTCACAAGCCCTTACCGAAGTATCCCAGCAAACTGGCAAGAAGTTGCGGTCAGTACCAGAATGTCCAAACAAAAAGGGAAGATCAACAGTTTGTTTACCTAGAGTTGGGATGGAGCACCCTCCTGGAGCTTGGCGGGTAGGTCCGAGTCATCCCACAAAGGGTCTCGTGTATAGGTTGTGGCGAGTTTTTCCCTGTCTCGGGCGGGTCGACCTTTGCGCGGGTAGGTGGGTCTCGGTAGGCGGGGGAATTTTCGGAGCCTTCTCGGTCAATGAACGAGATCCCGACACTAGTTCTTTAGGGATCTCGGCAACCGGGGTCTGGGGCACTAGGCTGACCCGGTCCGTACTTCAAAAGGGATCTGCAAATAAAATGTGTTAGCGAGAAGTTATTCGACTTAAAAGCGTGAAAAGGTAACTATCAATCTTACCCGGAGTGGTTGTAGTCTTGGTTCGGGTAACTTAGAGAGTCATCTCCGTGGCTGGCAACTTAATCCCTTCAGGGTGTAGGAGGGTCTCGGCATCCACCGGCGGAACAGCTTCTTTGCTCTCTGGCAAAACCATCTGTGAAGGTGCCAAGAATTCCAAGTCAAAGAGGATTCAAAGGGTTATACCAGAGGCAAATGAAGTACCCCCGCAAGAGCGGCACGATTCTCGCGACCAAGAGTCATTGTCGGAGAGGCATTTTCTTTTGTCGCTTGGTTTCGCCGAATCATTTTTACCCTTCTTGGATGATAGGGAAGATCGATTGACCTCGTGGATGACATCCATGGAGCATATTTGGAGGCCTTGGAGCTAGCCTTCTCATGTGCCGCCGCAAAATAGTCCATCAGCTCTTGCGAGAGGGGTTGCTTGTACAGTCATTTGTACATAATGGTGAATGGCAAGAGATCAGAGGGAGATTTTAGGATGAACAGAGACATCAATGTATAACCTCGGGCTCGCGGGAGCAGAAGGCTCTAGGAAAAGAGGGGAGAAGGCGAGACGGACCTGTGGAGTGGGCAACTCGCTAGGGAAGAGGGGCCCAGGAAGAAGGCCACTCGCAAGGCGAGAGCCAATTCGCTAGGCGAGAGGGATCCAAAGAGAGGTCCACTCGTGAGTCGAGGGCCCACTTGCAGGGCGAGAAGGAATTGGCGAGACGAGTTACTCACGAGGTAGGATGAGGCGGGAGAAGGAGGAGCTCTCGCCCGCGAGATGTCACTCTCATCGAGCGTCAGTTCGGCGATGGGCCTAGCGTCGGTTCAATGGTTGGTTGAGTGCCAGTGTAGTGGGAAGATGGTTTTTTACCTTTTAACCCAAGGTGATTTTACACTTTTGCCCTTGGTAGTCTGCATATAGCCCTTCAGAAGAGCGGAGTTTAGTTGTTGGTAGACCCAACCCAGGGTATTTTGGTAATTTCAGGACGGTTCAGTTTAGTTATTGGCAGATAAAACTAAGAGGCTTATAAATAGACCAGTAAGGTGCCTGGATGAAGGTTCTTGACCTCTTCTTCTTCATACACTAAGGCACCTAGCTCAGCACTGGCTAGGGAGGGGAAGAAACTTTAGTTCTTCCAGGTAAGGGGTGGGACCTCCGAGCTGAAGCCCACAGTCTGTTTCTAGTCTTTGAGACTCTCGTCTTAGGAGGAATTTAGGAAGAGTAGGTGAAAGCTGCAACCTTAGATCCGAAATCTAGGAGAATTCAGGTTTCTAGCTTCAACAATCAACTTCAGGGTTGTCCTGTGGTATTTATAGAATCATTCCAGGTCAGCAAGCACTCATCAAATATATGGGGTTTGATGATTCTTTACGACTTTCGCAGAAGCTCGCAAAGAGCGTGGATTATGTACAACCCCGTATTCGATGAGTGGGTTCCCCCCTCTACGATCAGTACTTGGCGGGATCTTCAGAGGCGAGAGGGTTAAGACACCGAGTCAGACTATTTCTGCCCTTAGCGTTGACTGAAGCTTGCGCTCTCGACGCCTTCCTCCCATGGCGTTGAGTGATGCTTGTACTGTCAACGCCTTCAGTTCCTTGGCATTAAGTGAAGATTGCACTCTTGATGCCTTCCTACCTTGGCATTGAGTGAATCTTGAACTCTCGATTCCTTCTACCCTCTGAGTTGTGTGAAGCTTGCGCTGTCAATGCCTTCAGTTCCTTGGCGTTGAGTGAAGCTTGCGCTCTCGACGCCTTCCGCCCTTGGCGTAAAGTGAAGCTTACAATGTAATTTCCTTTAGTTCCTTAGCATTGAGTGAATCTTGTACTCTCGATGCCTTCCGCCCTTGGCGTTGATTGAAGCTTGCGCTGTCAACACCTTCAGTTCCCTGGCATTGAGTGAATCTTGTGCTCTAGACGCCTTCCTCCCTTGGCGTTGAGTGAAGCTTGTATTTCCAATGACTTCAGTTCCTTGGCATTGAGTGAAGCTTGCGCTCTCGACGCCTTCCGCCCTTGGCATTGAGTGAAGCTTGTGCTGTCAATGCCTTCAGTTCCTTGGCATTGAGTGAAGCTTGCGCTCTCGATACCTTCCACCCTTGGCATTGAGTGAAGCTTGCACTGTCAACTCCTTCAGTTATTGGCATTGAGTGAAGCTTGTGCAGTGGACACCTTCTGATCTTGGCTCAAGAAATGTGCAAGATCCTTACCGAATAGCTTTCTCCCGGGGGAAAAGGGGTCTCGCCCAGTGAAGGTCAGGGGGACGAGAGGCATGAAAGGTCTCGCTAGTGTTAAGCAAGTTTTCTTCAGGTCTCACTAGTGTTAAGCAAGTGTTCTTTAGATCTCGCCAGTGTTCTTTAGATCTCGCATTCTCCACGGGGGGATATCGCGGAGGCGAGTGCCTGCCTGCTCTAGCACTCACCCTTTTAGGCGAGTGGTGCCCCTATGGACCACTCACCCAGTGAAATCCAGAGGTAAAATTACTTGGATGCCCTTGCAGGGCTGCATATAGCCTTCCAGAACAGCGGAGTCTGGCTATTGGCAGACCACATTTGGCAGCATATAACCATTCAAAACAGCGAAGTTACGCTATTTGCAGGTCAGGTTGTAAAAATATAAATAGGCCAAAGGGGGTACCTTAGAAAGCAAGTTTTTCCGGTTCTCTTGCTCTCATGTCTTATAGAGCTTTCTGAGGTGCCTTTAGCTCAGCACAGGCTAAGGAGGGGAAGCATTTTATGATCATCCGGGTGTGTGGTGGGACCTCCGTGTTGGAGCCTTGGGTTAGTTCTGAGCTTTAAGTCTTCGGTCAGTCAAGTTTGTTGGGCAAAGTAAGTGTGCGATCACCCCTTCCCCAAGGGTTCGGACTCCACAAGAATTCGGTTTCCAGTTTCAACATAAATAGTCTCATATCTAAATAAATAGATTGTTTTCAATCTAGAGTTTTGTATAAAACGATTTTGTATTATTATAGGAAGTTTATCTTCCGAGTTGGAGATCCTTGCGTTAGGATCGAGTGTAGGAGAGCTTGTTCTCCAAGGGTAAGAGAGGTTGTTCTCAAAGAAGTAGGAGTAGTGAATCCAAGTTGTAAGCATTGTTTAAATCTGAGAAAGGTGAAGTAATCGAATCTAGCTCTTCATGGTACATAGGTGAGGCAGGACAGTGTACGTACCCAAATCGAGGAACCGCTATAAATTCCTGTGTTGTGTTGTTTTGTTTGCTCGCTCTTTATAATTTTTAATCTGATATTAGACGCAGAACACACTTATTCACCCCCTCTAGGTGATTTAGGTAGAGAGCTTGACACTTTCGGTGACCCTAGTTGTTTCCTCACCAGCTCCGTTCGAGAACATAATGTTGCTGACAAGACCTACTTCTAACCACGCGCCTGTTTTGGCTATTTCATATCATGGTTGTGGGAACTCCGGGCACCATGCATTTGAGTGCCCCACTGGTGAGCTATCTTCATAATTTTTTTCAATTTTGAATGTAGAAGAGAGTGTTAATTTTGTTAAAAATCAAAATCGTGGTGTGCCTTTCTCCAATGCGTATAACCCGGGTGTGAGAAACCACCCAATTTTTTCTTTGAACCAAAATACTGTTGGACAACGATGGTAATCAGGAAAGCTTCAATTTGATGCTCCATCTTCTGGGAGCCAACCGAGGCCACCACAACTGAGTTATACTTAGGGTTCTCATGTGCAAAGAAAGAGTGCACTTGAAGAAATGATGGAGAAGTTTGTTGATATGGCCCAATCCAATATGGCCAACTAGGCTGCCTCCATGAGAAACTTGGAGATGAAACTGGGCAAGGTGGCCCCAGTGCTATCTGAGCGAGCTCAGGGTGCTCTCCCCAGTACAACTGAAAAGAATCCACAAAAACATGGGAAGAGCTTTGTTGAGCTGGATGGTTTCCATGAGGGCGAATTTGTTATCGAGTGCATGATCAACAGTTTTAAGACTACTGCGTTATGTGATTCTGGCTCATCACATAACATTCTTTCCCTGCAAGACTCTAAGAAACTCAAGTTGAATATCGATGTTGATGACTGGACTTCTCTTGTGCTGGCTAACGGATCAATTGTGATAACTAAAGGAGAAGCTAAAGAAGTTGTGGTCATAGTGGACGACACATCTTTCATCATTAAATTTCAAGTGTTGGGACCCATGGAGAAAAATTCAATTCTAATTTTCGGTGTCCTATTCTTTAAAAAAGAGTGACGCTATTATCCATAATGCTGATGTTTTGGTGGCCCTGGTATCTAAGGTAGCACATCATCCATGTCAACCAGTTATAATAAAGGTTCTCAGTGATCCATTTGAAAATCCCGATTTACCCGCTCTTGTTTTTTATTTGGCTTTGAGTGATGTTGAGTTAAGGTCTGAGATTGTGAAGTTGATGGAGGATGTGGATGACGATGAGAAGGGAAGGAGTAATGCTAAGACTGAATTAGAAGTGGTTGTGGATTTCATGAATAATACTGTCGAGGTGGAAGAAAGTGGTAATGCCATGGAATTGTGTGATGAAGCAGCAAGTTCGGTTGCGATTATATCAGTTCATACTATTGATTTTATTGTGCCTTATAAACAATTAAAATTTGTTCGTTGGGTGGATCTATCACCTGCTGCGGGTGAAGACATGTTGCCCCATGATGCCCCTCTAACTAGGAAGATTGTTTTAGTTCGTGTTTTTGGTACTCATTGGCACTTTTCCATTGTGGAGAAACTTAAATGTGAAAGGTTATTACATGCTGTTCAATCTGCTTCCCTCCGGTGCGAGAAGGGGGAGGTTAGGGTCAAGGGAGGTTAATTTCCCTTGGGCCCTAAAGATTTCACCTCTTTTCCATCTCGCATGGCGGGGGAGAACCACAAGTCGACATAAAGCTGATTCAGGATTGTTCTCCGGGCTTTGTTTGTGGTCATTTTTTTGTACCAGAGCTGTGTTTTCTTCTTGTCATGGAGATTCTGCGTGTTTAGGTATTTTTGTTCTATTAAACATTGCTAGTAACTATATTTGAAAACTGCTAATACAGGTATTTGTTCCACCTTAAGGATGGTAAACAAAGGGGCTTTTAGGAGAAAACCCATGTGTTGATTTCATTTTCTTTTTTAACGCTTTTTATTACCTTTTCTTTTGTTTTGTCGATGTTCTTTCTTGCAGGTTTGGCAATGTTTCAGTGGAGGGCTTGGATCCTCTTTCAAATTTAACACCAATCTTCTCGTATGCTCATTTCTGAGCATGAGTAATCTCTTCCTTAGCTCCTTTACATATACTTAAATGCTCATCAATTGCTTGGATTGTTTAGATCAAATATTGGGGAGAGAGTGATTTTGTTGTTACCCGTGCACATGCACACTATATAGCATGCCAAGAAGCATATTTCTTATTTCATTCTATGTATTCATGTTCATGTCCATTGCACACCACTGCACCCACTCGAGTGCTTGCTTGACTGTTCGCACGTGCGGAACATTTTTCAGTCTCTTGTGTGTGATTTAAAAATCACTGTGCTGGCTTAGGAATTATGAGACGGAGTAAATTATTGACTCTTGTAGTGATCTTAATCTATGCTCATGTCTCACTTAGAGATTTGTGTAGATGTAGTTTCTTTTTATGCTTGTAGTTTATATTTTTCCTTTAGCGTAGACATTTTTTATTCTACTAAAATCTATGAATCTGGTGTGAATCAAACTGTAGTGGAGGATTGTGTAGATGTTTGGTAGGCTCGTATTGCTCAAGTCGGGAGGACGATTAGTCTTTTTCAGTGGCTAAAAGCTTGCCCCAAGCTACTCTCGAAGTATGGGTACATGGTTAGTCAAACGTGCGAGTGTGATGTTTGACATCATTTTGGCCCGGTTGAGGTTTTGTGCCCATTCAATCATCTTATCCTTGTTAGCCCCATTATGCCCACCCATCCGTTGATTTAACTCCACTATTATCCCACCAAAGCCAAATTGTCAACCCTAATCGCATGCCCAAATTTGAGCTTTAGTGTTTTATATTTCCATGTTGGGGGTGTTGATGTGTGGATGTGCTTTATTGATAGTATATGCTGAATATGTTGTGAAAAAAGAGAAAAATAAATAGAAAATTATGAAAAGAAAGAAAAGTTTGACTAAAAATCTTTGTGTGGAATTTTTATTATAGTAGGAGGTGCACAAATCATATAGTCAATTCCAAGTCTGGGGGTGTGGTACACCCACATTTATTTTGTGGTTATAGAGGATAGTGTTTTGTACTAGCTCTGTTGGGTTTAGTGTATGAGCCATTGTTTTTATCATTTGTTTACATCACCTAAACCCAAGCCCCTTTAAACCTACAGTTCTATTGATTTGTGCGCTTGAGTCGAACCAATGTCGTGGAGAGAGTGTGAACGAGCAAGTGTATGACCATCGACATTGATGACTTTCTTTGGATGTTAGTCGGAGACCCGGTCTTTGGAAATTCTCAACTCATCGTTCAGTCTACTTTCATCATGCGTGTGACCGGATGATACATCATGATTAAAAATTTTAGTGGAAATAATATTTTTATACGCACCTAGAAATTATAAATCGCTATGTAATGTTAGAAATTTCTTCTAGTGCTTCTCTGTGAGGGTGAACATGCGACTTCGCATGGTACTCCATTCTCAAAATTGCTTTGCCAGCTAGTTCTTCTATTTTTGTTGATAGATGATATGCTCGGGGCGAGTAAATGGTTAAGTCTTGGGGTGTAATGAGTCCGATATTTGTAGTGTTTTTCGGACTCATCCAGGCTAGTTTTCATGCATGTGAACTGCACTTTAGGCTCATTATGTAAGAACCCTTTTTTTCTTTTAAATCACTGGGGTCTTATGCTCAAAACCGCCGCTTTGCGGTGACACCAACACACCCGGGAAGGTCGTCACTACAAAACGCCGATCCTGCCGGCCAAAACCGATCGCAGAAGAGTAGAATAAATATAAGAGTACATGAAAACTCAAATACTGGTCCACAGAAAATTACATGAAATATAATAAATCTCCATGAAGGGAGAGTCCACAGAAAAGATTAAGTAAAGTACTAAAGAGGGCTCCTGCCCGATACATTAAAATCCTCACTACAAATCACTCAATGCGGAAGTAAATCTATAATCTCTACTAATGATCGAGACTCAATATTCCTACTGGCTGAACTCCTGTGCTAGACTATCCCATCTCCAAGCGCACCGACCTCTAGGGCTGCATCTCCTGGTTCGGCTCAACAATCCCCTAAAATGATTTGAACAATGACTGTAAGTCTAAAAGACCAAATCCTATCATCCTCTACCCCTCCCTCATGGCTCCTAGGCACCGAGCGGGGAGAAGGAAAGGAAAGGTAATGAAGGTGGAGAGTAACAAAGGTAAGCAGATGGCGACGGAACTAGTCTATCATGAGTTCTTAAATAGAGCAAAAAAATGTAAGTAGTGGTAGGTAAACAATATAAGTATACATAAGAGCAAGAGAACAAGTACAGTATAAGAAGGTAAACTATGTAAATTACTATGACCTATAGGAATGCCCATACAAATCTATAGACCAAGGGGTCGTTTTGCAAGGCCTATTGTATAAAGTGTCTCATACCAATTTATACAATAGGTGTCAAGGGTTATATGCAATGATGATGCTATGTCATGCAAGTATGCTATGATGCGAACAAGCAAGTGCAACACTATAACGCCCCCGATTTTTCGATGATTTTATTTGATTTGGTATCGTCATATTATGATGTCATGGCGTTATTTTTAACGTCGAGTTGACGGCGCATCGCCATTAAGGCATTTTCACGTCTGTGCGGTCAAGTCGGCCAAATTCATGTTGTAATTAGAAAATTTTGTACTTGGAAATTAAGTTAAGTAATTTTGGACTTTCTCGTCAAGTTTCGTCGCAATTTGAGCGATATTCGGGCCTCGACGATTTTCCGAAGTTTTGTAGAATTTATGTTCACCGTAGGCTTTGAAATTTTATATCTCGATAATGGCTCGTCGGATTTTGGTTTTGACTTCGTCGTTGGGTTCGTAGCGTCAGTCTTCGCCTTCGGAGCGAGTTTCGTTTAATTCGGCGCGCGTTTGGACCTCCGTTTTGAACTCATGCTTCCTTGTTCAAAATATAAATATGATTATTTTAATATTAAAACACTATTCAAAAATGTCTTTTACTATTCATCTCTATCTCTATAGTTTGATTTTGGATTTTTTCAAAAAACACTATTCATGAGAACAAAAAAGTAATGTTTGTGCAATTTGTTTTTTTCTCTGTGCTCGAGTGATCTCATTTCTCTCGGGTACTGCTGGCCTTCTTCACTCGAGTGTTGACTGTATTGTTCTCGAGTACTGACTGTTGTTCTCGAGTACTTAGTTTTTAGTACTCGAATACTAAATTTTATTACTCGAGTAGCCTTTTTCTACTTCTCGAGTACCTGTAATCTCGTTCTTGAGTACTGTATGTTCATCCCGAGTAGTCCGTTACAGTTTGCGTTCGGGCACCTTTTTGAGGGTCAAAACGGTGTCGTATAAAAAAATGGTGAACATGAAATTTGTTCGTCTCGACGAGATATACAACTTTCATGTTGGGGACGTTTTGATTTGAAGCCATCATAAACCTTTTTTTTACTTCCGCGCATCCGCTTGTAAATACTCCGTTTTTTTCTATTTAGACATGAAATTTTATAAATACATATATATATATATATATATATATATATATATATATATACATATATATATACATATATATATACTCTTATACTTTGGTAATTAGAAAAACACTTCATCTTCTCCAAAATTGTGAACCAAACCAGAGAGACGTAGGCGAGAGAGAGGAAGTCGTTCGTGAATATTTTGGTGTCCGCCGACGGTGCTCCGGTGCTCGAAATCTTGAACCAATCGTAGATCTGGAAAGCTCTCATTGAGAGCTACGCCATCATGGTAAAACTTTTCCCGTTTCTTGAGTTTTCTCGTTAGGGTTTTTCGGCCCTAACATCTATTTCGGTCATTTTTGTTCTGATTTCCACTCCTCCCGTCTTCCTTTGCCCCGATCTGCGACGGGGAGTGGTTTGGAGAACTTTTTCGGTAAAACTAAGGCAAGTGGTGATTTACCCTCATTTCTCCTTGTCTGATTTGATGGTAACTGTTAAGTTTTGTTTTTAATCTTTTTGCACTTTGTCATTCCAATTTATTGCCAAGTTTAATCCTTCCTTTAAGATCGCCTGTATGAATAAGATTTGTCATGGTGATTCAATTTCGTCATGCCATGTTTAATCTTTCTTGAAATGTTTCATCGCTGGCTTTAATCACCTTATCTATCGTTGTTGAACTTATTAGAGTTTATCTAGAATTGTAAATCGTTCCTAAGGATTGATCAACCACGTCCTTAATCTAGAAATGTTAAGTAAAAATCTGATGTGTCAAGTCTCGAGATATATGTGTTTGTTTTTTTGTTGGTCTTCTTGATTGCGGGAGTTAGTGGACGAAACCATCTCCAAAATGTTTGTTTCCTTTATTAGTACCTTGTGGAAGTCAACCAAGTTTTTGGGTGTCTTCGGTGTAAGGTGGAGAGTATGAGACTCCCCCGCAGTTAGACGGATATTATATTCGTGAGGGTGTGTCCAGTTGAGTGACCACCTCTCCTGTGTTTTTGGGTAGAGTCGACCACAGGTGTCTAATAAAGGTTATGTATTTCTTCCTTATGATTTATTCATGTTTGTCACCTTATAGCCTCGTACGTCTGGTGTATTCTTGTTGTACGTGACGATTCACGTAAGTGTTCTTTTCCTATTAATGCTTTGTTTTTGTACTTTACTTCAGTACTATTGGTCTTGGGTTGGTACCCCTTTTGACCTTGGTTTTTTTTTACTTATCTTTCTATCACCATTTGTACCTTCATGCTGAGGTGTTCTGTCTTTAGAATGCCTCAGGTTCAGAGCAGTAGAAGATAGTGGAGCTGGTTTTGGAGTTTCTGGGCAGCAGTATTGGTTGTGGTTTTCACCTCACCGTAGCGAGGTAGTTGTCTTTTTAGTTTTGTTTACTTAGTTCAGACATACATCTATTTTTATTTGGGTTCGTGTCAGATTGTTAACGCCCACATGATAGACGGTTTTGGATACCTTGCTAGCTGCTTGTGGTTTTCTTTGTGACGGATTACTTGCTCTTTGGGATGATTTATGCTAGGAATGCATGTTAGGTATTTTCAAGTATAAAATCTAATATTATTACTTCATGCATTTGCATATTTTAAAACTCTAACTTGTAATATTTAGCGACCGTAAAAGCTATCTTTACTACTATTATAAATTTAGGGTCTTGCATAGCATGAGTTGTCCTTTGAGTCATTTACACTTATGTAGGATGTTCAATCTCATGAATGAAGTAATTTTTTTCCGCAGCGTATAAACTATTTTCTTTCGTGGACTTGATGAGCCACCAAGTTGAGGGATACGGTTAAATTGCCTTAAATTGGATTTTTGCTAAATTACTTAAGAATATCTCTTTTTGAATCTAGTAGGAGTTTTGCCTGAGCGTCCGCAGTTATCCCCTACTAACGTTGCATCATGATGCACATTTTTCCTTACTCTGATATATTATTTAATGCGGTGAAAATCTGAGTTGTGACAGTTGGTATCATAGGGAGGTTGCTTGATAATTGGTCGGGCAACCTTCCCTTGGTAGTATTAGATGTTTAGTGTCATTTCATACACACAAACCGATGTGTCATCAGTACGTCTTAACTGAAGCATAGTCACTACACTCATAGCATGATAAGAAGTATACATGGCATTTTATGTAGTATGGGATGCATAATATGTGTTTGTATATGGATCCACCATAGGAGGCAACATATGACGGTTATGTAGTATGGGATGCACTTGAAAGTTCACCTAGTGTCAACTACCTTCACCTATGGGGGGGGATAGGTGACTTTTAGCGTATTTACGGAATTAAAATTGTACCTGCACAAGAAAACAAAACAACACAGCACAGAAAATAACACAGGCAATTTATAGTGGTTCCCCGATTTGGGTACGTCCACTTTCCCCCTTCGACCTATCTCCCAACTCGGGACGACTCGGTCACTTCACCAACAGGATTTAAATCCAATCCTTGCACTATTGGAAGGAACTCTTCCACACGTAGGAGTCAACACTCCCACAACACGGGTTGCACCCAACCCTACAACTAGGAACCAAATGTTCCTTTACAATGAAAAAGAAATTGAAGTGTATAAGAAATACAAACAACTTGAAGATCTAGGTGTCCCTTTTCGTTAGACTACTTGTTCTTGTAGGCAACGAAAAGTCCACAACCCTTGATCTTTCTTGGAGATAATCTCCCCGAGACCGGCGGCGGCAAAAGGGCGGCGACAAGGCTCTCGGTGTTGGCGGCGACAACTAAAAGCAGCAGTGATGCACTGGAGATTCAATCTTCTTAGCGAAGTCGGCAAGGTGTTCCAACGGTCACACTAGGATCGATCGTCTCGATCGATTCGGATGGGGATGGATTTCCCTATCTCAAATCAAGAGACAAAAGATCTCTGGTTAGACGCGTGAGACGCTGTGCAAGACTTGGCTTCTATCACCGGGGATCTGGAGGAGATCGAGATCGACTGTGGTGACTACTGCACGAACGGCGGCAGAGACGATCGGCGGAGAAAGATCGAGAGCTAGGGCTCGACAGCGGCTATCCTTTTTGAATTCGTGTATATCTCCCCATTTACTGTTCACACATACTTGTATATTTATACATTAGGTCATAAAGATGACCGTTGTGGGCCCCACCAAAGCAAAGACCAAAGTCTGGTTCAAATAGCTGCAGGTAACATGGACTGGTCCAGGAATTCGGAAAAATCGCCCAAGGCAAAATCGGCGAGAATCGTAGGTGATTCTCGACGAATCAGCGAGAATCACTTACGATTCTCGCCGAATTCTACTTGGCGAATTCTGGCTGCATAGGTTAGAGAGGCCGGGGAGAATCGGCGGGATTCACATTTGATTCTCGCTGAATCGTCGAGAATGCAAGGTCATTCTCAACGAATCAGCGAGAATCACTTAGTGATTCTCGACGATTCTGCCTTAGAGAATTTTCTGACTGCGTCGAGACAGCAGGCCCAACCTGGCGAGAATCATCTAGTGATTCTCGATGACTCGTCGAGAATCACTAGTGATTCTCGACGAATCGGCGAGAATCACTTAGTGATTCTCGACGATTTACACTTAGACGATTCTCATCTTCCAACCCGGGAGCTGGTCTTTGGCCCATCCTTGCTCCTTGTCTGCTCTTGCTTTATCATAGCCCTGTACTTGAAATTAAGTACACCCCAATAGAGAGTGTACACGTAGGCCAACACACTGATCTGCCCAACGAGGGATTACATCGCGCAGACCCGTGTATATTGACCCACTGCACCCTGACATTGGTGTGTACTTAACGTGGAATAGCTGCAAACACAACTAGAAGAAATTCATCAAATACATAGTGAATTCATCTTAGCTTGATAGGAGGCTTCCTCAAATCCAGGTAATTGTGGATACAATACCCAACAATCTCCCCCTATTTGATGAAGCCAAAATCCTACTAAGTTAAGATGAATTTCAACACTCCAGAAAAAATATGCATTAACCAAAAGAGTGAACAATAAACATAATCAGATCAATGTGAGAGTCAATTAATAAACCACACACATGTATATATGAATATACACACAGAAATATTCACATGATTACATGATAAGGAAAGTTTAAATGTGATAATTACAATAGCTAGCATCCTAAAGATCTTTATCCTTAGCTATGTCTTCTTTAAGTTGCTGAGCTAATAACTTTCTGCTTTGTCGCTCAAGATACTCCTTGGGCTTTGGATAGTATCTCGGAGGAGGGGCTTTATCTGCCACGGTGTTGTTCCTGAAAAATATGTTACGTTTAGCTTCAAATTCTTTATGCCGCTCCCATTCGTACTGACTATATACATCATTTCGATTTATTTGCCCCCTCTGCTGTAACAGAAATGTGTCCAAGATAATACTCCTTGATACAGGACTCCATATTTTGTTCCTCACATCATCCTCCTTCAATCTGATCTTCTTTTCAGCTTGCGTTTCCCTTGATGTCCCTTCTTGAATTTTTCTCTTGTTCCTGGCTTTTGCTAGGGCTTCTTGATCAAACCAGCTTCTTCGTTCAGCCCTTTCAGCAGCTTTCTTTTCCACGGCTTCGCTCATTGGTACTTCTTCAGCCCTTATTTCACCCGCAGTAGTACCAGCAGGACCCACATCCTCAGGCGGAGCAACAGGAACATGTATTCCCGATGCCTCTGTTACCAGCCGGTGGGCCGTTTCAAAAATGTACCTATTCGAATTATCGAATTTGTATTCGTCAATTATTATTTATTAAGTTGATTAAAGGTGCAGTTATGATTTGGTAGTTTTGAAAGGCATACCTATTGGTCTGATTGAAGTTTAGAATTACTAACTCTTGAAGCCCCGCCATCTTAGTGTTATACGCTTCCTCCCCCTTTTTGGCTTTGGCTGCTATAGAGTTTGTATAGGAATGCAGAGATGCATCAATGTGCTTCACAGTTTTACTGAATTCATCCAGCAGAGTTTTCCGATTTGCGTTCAGCGTTACCATGTTGGCATCAAATTGTTGTATGTTCTGTGCCACAGCATGAACATTTTTATTGACTACTGTCAGGTCGTCAGTATTCTTCTTCAGTCCTTTCATGAGAAGAGATACGGTTGTGCCTGCCTCTGTATATTTTTCATCAAATTTCTTCTCCATCACATCTAGTTTGTGGTTGATCTGAACCACATTCTTTAGCATGAGATCCTTAGAGTCCTTCAGTCTCTTTAGCACTTTGTTGTGGGATTTCTCAAACGTATCCTTAAGCTCATCCAGCATCCCTTGGACAAAATTAACAGTGTGATTTGCTATGTTTGCTTGAAGTGGAGGAGCTGCAGGCAGACCCTGGTCAGGCTCCTCACAGAAGCACTGGGAGAGCTGGATACCACTTGAAAGTCCACAGGGGGAACAAAGGGTTGCTGAGAGGGCTCCCCCTCCATTCCTGCATCCGACCTCTCATGAGATTGTTCCTCAGATGAAACAGCAGCATCCTCCCGAGGATCCACCACTTTCTCCCTCTCAATTACTTCTTCCTCCATCTCAGTCTCCAAGTGCTCAGGCTTATCTGCAGAGTTGTGCATATCTTCCTCTGCTTCTTCCTCCTCCTCCTCATCAGCCACCTCATCTCCCAGGTAATTCATATCTTCCTCACCTTCCTCTTCCTCCTCCACATCTGCCACCACCTCCTCACCGTCTTCTTGCACAGATTCCACAACATCTTTAGCTATCTGAGAAATATCAGATATGATGTTTGCAGAAGAGAGTACAGGCTCCCCCTCAGTTCCTGCAATCAGTGCGTCAGGAACTTCACTGGGTGCTGCCGTAGAATGTGCAGGAGCACTGGTGTCCTCGGCCGGAGATGCTTCCTCTTGGTCTATTTCCCTGGCAACCTGCCCTATTCGACGCTCCCACCGGTCGAATATGCTTACGTCCATCTTTTTCAAATAGTGCAGAGGCACTCCTTTGCTCATGTCGAATGTATCTCCGTCCAGCTGATTCAGATAGAGGCTGATGATTTTGCCAAAGCTGGGGGTTCGGAGTGTGTCTTTAATTCTTTCAAAGAGCATGGCTCCCCAATTGAATCGCTTTCGGTAGACGATCGCCACCAAAATCTTGAACATTTCCCCTGAAATATGGTCGTGGGATCCAGGTTTGCAAATTAGAGCCTTCCCAACGATGTCAGACAGCAATTTTCCCTCCTCGTTCATGTCTTTCCTTTTGATTGACCTGGTCCCCCTGGCCAGTCCACAGAAGGATAGGGTCCTTGCTCTATCCTCGTCCTCCAGGAAATCTTCTTCCTCACAACTGGATAGCCGCAGGCATTGGGTCAGTTTCCTGGCGGATAACTTGATCTTCTTCCCAGCAACCTTGCTCTTGATGGAAGTGTCTTCGTGACGGAGCTTGGCAGTTGCAAAGAACTCCAATACTTCCTTGTCCAAGATCTTGCACGGGTGCTCCAGCACGAACGTCAGTCCCGCTTCCTTGAGCATAATGATTATGTTCCGGAACTCGTCCGAGGCCTGGGAGAAGCCGGTTCTCACTAGCTCGCATCCAGTGACCAGGCCTGCAGTAGTCTGTGGGGCCATAGCAAACTGGGAAGAAGGGGAATACCAATTTTCAAGTCTAAGGATCTCTGAAACAAAGAGAGGGAGAATAAAATCTACACTAAGTTCAAGTCACGGTAAGGGACAAGATGGAGATTACCTAGTGAGGAGAGGCAGTGAAAGTTCCGGCTGCTTTACCAGAGAGACGGCGAGTCGATCCGAGGCGAAGCTTGGACGAGTGCGTGGTTGCAAGAGGAAGTCTTCAGGAGGTGTCGTTAGGTCACCACGAAGTGCCGATGGAGGAACCAGCTGGGAGGAGAAGTCGAAGGGATTCCTGCGGAGCTTGCACAGGGTCTCGGCGACCGACGGAATTTGAAGGGTCGGCGGGTTTATGTTATACGCGGGTTTATGTGAGCGGGTTGGCGGGTCGGCGGGTCTCGGCGAACGACGAAATTTGAAGGGTTGACGGAATTTAGGTTCGATGTTATAAGCGGGTTTATATATATTTATGTTCGAAGGCTTTGATCGACGGAAACTGCAATAGTTGAATATTGACCGTCGGGAATGGCGGAATTTGGTTTGAGGGAAATCACCTGAGATTCCAAATTTATGTTGTTGTCAAGGGTAGGAAAGTCTTACTAGGCATAATTGTTTCTTAATTCAACCAAGGGGTTCAAAATTTTCGAGGGCGGACTTATGGCTGAAAATGTCAAACTAATCACTATTAATGTAACTAAAGATTATCTTAAACTTATACTCCTTCCTTAAGTGACTGAGCATACGTGAATAATTATTCGATATGACTCAAACATTCATTATTAAGTGTGGATATGTCAACATACATATATACATATATGGAATTGTTTATGCTTTATGGCTCAAACATTTAAGGCTAATTGCAGTTACAAGTGATAACAAGATGTAACATTCACATCATTAGTACAGAGTATATCAGGAGGTCAGTATGCATGTGCCTGTAATGATGGCACTGCTCCCATGCTCGACACTTTTTCCACGTCATTCTTGGAGCATCTCCTGTCCGGTTCCCATCAGGATTGCGGGAACCCAGACAACCCTGCAGGAAAAAGTTATCTTGCCTTAGGAACCCAATAAGTATTAGGTCCTAGGTTCCCGTCAGCATAATAATTGGAGTGCCTCCCCTCAGGAATCCTGGTGGGAGGACTAACATTGTCTCGAGGATGTGGAAGTCCCCTTGCCTTTGACACAGAAGAGTTGTGCCAACAATCTATGGCAAAATGACCCACTTTGCCACAACACCAACATTCATGAATGTTGTATCGCCGTTTGTGACCTGAACGGGTGACTGAGGGAGTCATAGTTCTAGGTCTAAATGGGATATAGCCGGATATGCTAACAGAGTTGTCTCTTCCACCGTGACTATTGGAAGGGTGAAAAGAATGCATATGGCAGGCGTCATGAGGCCTGGGAGGTGGTGCCTTCCTTTCAGTCAGCCCCCTTCCAAGGACCCCATGAGTCCCAACAACATGTTTTCTAACCCCCCTTTCCTGAGTCCTAGGGAGGTGAGAGTCGCATTGTGAGCTGATGCTGGCATATTCATGACGAGTTGGGGCTGTGGCCGAGAATACAAAGGGCTTGGTGGAAGCCTGAGGTATTCTCTTCTGGGTGGCCATGACAACCCTTGCATTATGGGTGCCTCCACATGAGGGCAAATCAACCTTGCAGTGACCACGATTATTCCTGTGGTCATACCTGAAGGCATGATGAGTACTCTCCCTACATGAGATGGGGGGACAGAATACCGTTTCCCCATTTCTCCAAGACTTAATAATACGGGAGATCCACCCATTTTCTTCCTTTCTTTTGATAGCATCAACCTTGGAGAAATTTGATACTATCCTTTTCTCATTTTCTAGACGACTCTCTAGATCTGAGATTTGAGCGTCCTTTATCTTGATAGATTCCAATTGGTGATCCATCAAGATCTTCAATCTAGCAATCTCCAGAGCTTGCTCCCCAACAAGTTGGTTGCTTTTCTGAAGAGCACACTCAAGGGAGCCAGGTGTTTCAAGCCATGGAGTAGGGCATTCCTTATCCTGGGCAACACCGGAGGGGCTATCCTCTGAACCATTCCTGTCTTCAGGAGTTTCAGAGGGAGAGGGGCAAGATGAAGGAGTTACCTGCTCCTGATTTAGCTGTTCTGAGGTAACGTTCAGTTTGACAGGGATAGCTGCGTCATCTTCATCAGAGCAGTCTTCCTCGACTTCCTCCTCAGTCTCTGATAAGGATTCTAGAGCCCTGATATAGAGAGATTTTTCATCACTGTCATCTTCTGAAATGCTGACCCCCACATAAGCCTCATCCTCTCGCTGGCAACTTGTTTCAGCAGATACTGATCCCTCCATGAGGTCTGATATTGTCTGCCATAGGGACTGGGCTGTCCTACACCTTTCCAGTCTTGATCGAAAAGGTCCAGACCATACTTCCATGATGATTCTACGGATCTCTTTATCCAGGTTGAATAAGGAGTGTTCAAGCTTTGTCATTTCAGAGACATCCATAGGTGTTTGAAGACCCTGTCCAGAGCAGGAGGTCTTCATAGGAATGAATGGACCCTCTTCCAGGATGATTGATGTCTGCAGGTCAATGGCCTCCAAGTAAACAGATGCCCTCATCTTCTAGATGGGGTAATATTCCTTTGTGCACGTAGGGAGTCTAAGCGGAGAGATATCATATTCCAGCTCCATCCTTGTTGACACAGGTGGCAGGATTCTACTCAAGGTGTGAACCTTTTTGATGAGCAACCTCCCTCTGATACCACTTGAAAGTTCACCTAGTGTCAACTACCTTCACCTATGGGGGGGGGATAGGTGACTTTTAGCGTATTTGCGGAATTAAAATTGTACCTGCACAAGAAAACAAAACAACACAGCACAAAAAATAACACAGGCAATTTATAGTGGTTCCCCGATTTGGGTACGTCCACTTTCCCCCTTCGACCTATCTCCCAACTCGGGACGACTCGGTCACTTCACCAATAGGATTGAAATCCAATCCTTGCACTATTGGAAGGAACCCTTCCACACGTAGGAGTCAACACTCCCACAACACGGGTTGCACCCAACCCTACAACTAGGAACCAAATGTTCCTTTACAATGAAAAAGAAATTGAAGTGTATAAGAAATACAAACAACTTGAAGATCTAGGTGTCCCTTTTCGTTAGACTACTTGTTCTTGTAGGCAACGAAAAGTCCACAACCCTTGATCTTTCTTGGAGAAAATCTCCCCGAGACCGGTGGCGGCAAAAGGGCGGCAACAAGGCTCTCGGTGTTGGCGGCGGCAACTGAAAGCAGCAGCGATGCACTAGAGATTCAATCTTCTTAGCGAAGTCGGCAAGGTCTTCCAACGGTCACACTAGGATCGATCGTCTCGATCGATTCGAATGGGGATGGATTTCCCTATCTCAAATCAAGAGACAAAAGATCTCTGGTTAGACGCGTGAGACGCTGTGCAAGACTTGGCTTCTATCACCGGGGATCTGGAGGAGATCGAGATCGACTGTGGTGACTACTGCATGAACGGCGGCGGAGACGATCGGCGGAGCAAGATCGAGAGCTAGGGCTCGACATCGGCTATCCTTTTTGAATTCGTGTATATCTCCCCATTTACTGTTCACACATACTTGTATATTTATACATTAGGTCATAAAGATGACCGTTGTGGGCCCCACCAAAGCAAAGACCAAAGTCCGGTTCAAATAGCTGCAGGTAACATGGACCGGTCCAGGAATTCGGAAAAATCGCCCAAGGCAAAATCGGCGAGAATCAAAGGTGATTCTCGATGAATCGGCGAGAATCACGAATTCTACTTGGCGAATTCTGGCTGCACAGGTTAGAGAGGCCGGGGAGAATCGGCGGGAATCACATTTGATTCTCGCCGAATCGTCGAGAATGCAAGGTCATTCTCAACGAATCAGCGAGAATCACTTAGTGATTCTCGACGATTCTGCCTTAGAGAATTTTCTGACTGCGTCGAGACAGCCGGCCCAACCTGGCGAGAATCATCTAGTGATTCTCGACAACTCGTCGAGAATCACTAGTGATTCTCGACGAATCGGCGAGAATCACTTAGTGATTCTCGACGATTTACACTTAGACGATTCTCGTCTTCCAACCCGTGAGCTGGTCTTTGGCCCATCCTTGCTCCTTGTCTGCTCTTGCTTTATCATAGCCCTGTACTTGAAATTAAGTACACCCCAATAGAGAGAGTACACGTAGGCCAACACACTGATCTGCTCAACAAGGGATTACGTCGCGCAGACCCGTGTATATTGACCCACTGCACCCTGACATTGGTGTGTACTTAGCGTGGAATAGCTGCAAGCACAACTAGAATAAATTCATCAAATACATAGTGAATTCATCTTAGCTTGATAGGAGGCTTCCTCAAATCCAGGTAATTGTGGATACAATACCCAACAATGATCACCATTACATGGTTTCCCATTAGCAAGTTTTCTTTTCTTGTTGCATGCGAGGTTATGTAGTATGGGATGCATAACATTTCATGTGTATGTCACTCATGACATTCATTAAGGCCTTTATTAGAATGCATAGCACTGCATACATAACATATCATCGCATAAACATGCGTGCTAAGTTAAGGTTTACATGATAACACATGTACACACATGATTTTAAATAAGAATAAAGAATCCATGAATTCATGTCATAGACACAAGAGTCAATAGGATGAGATGATATCATCCTAAGTAGGACATATCATCATTAAAAAATCCTGGAGCAAGTTGCAGCATAAGCAAGTTTCTTTTAAGTATGATCTAAAATAGTCGTGTGGCCTAGTGGTAATCTAGATTTTGATGGGTTGTTCGTTTGCCTTTTTAGAAATGCCGTCAAAGCGTATTCCAACGAGGTCGACTCCCCAGTCGGAGGGTGAGTCGTCAGGAGAAAAGAGTGATGCGATTATCGAGAGTCTGCGTCAGAGCAATGAGGCTCTGTCGAGACAATTAGTTGCGATGCAATTGCAAATTCAATTCTTGTTGCACGCCACTTCCGCGCAGCAACCTTTAGTGCAAGAGCCTTTCTTGGGCCAAGCCGTGCCCGATACCCCTGCTCCTCTGGTGCCCCTGGTGATTGCAACCTATCAGTTAAAAGGCTTGGCAAAGAGTTGGTGGATTCGGGAAAGGGAGAGTCTGAAGGAAGGTTGTTCTTGGGAATCTTTTAAGAAGTTTCTACCCTCGGTCGAGCAAGACCGCCTAATGAATAACTTCCTGCATCTGAAGCAGAGACAACTCTCGGTGAGCGAGTATGAGATTGATTTTAGCAAACTGAGTAGGTTTGCTCCTAATTTGGTAGCTTTGGAGGAGGGTAGAGTGAAACGTTTCCTAGGAGGACTTAGAAGCGATGTCCAACTGTGGGCATGCACTTATGGAGCTGAGAGTTATGCTGTGGCAGTGGAAGCCTCACTGAAAGTGGAGGCGATTAAAAATGCCAAGAATCGAGGCGCTGCGGCGAAGAAAGAGAAGAGGAAGGGTGTTGAGGATAGAAGCTCTAGGGCATCCGACCCCTCTTCAAAAAAGAAAAGTGGAGAACTATATAGCTTCTGTGGTCGACCTGGCCACCCTTACGAAAGGTGTTTCAAGAGGACTGCCACTCTGAAGAAGCAACAGGTGCACACCATCCAAGGTGCACCCAAGGGAGAGCTAGTGTGCTCGTTCTATGCAAGGAAGGGTCATGATGTGAGTCGTTGATGGTTGAAAGAAAGGACTTGCTTTCAGTGCGGGCAGAAGGGACACCAGAAGTCTTCGTGCCGCCAGGCTCAGTCCCCACTACAGCCTGCACTGCTTTGAGCTCTACCGCTGCCACCAAACCAGGACAAAGGAAAAGGAAAGCTAAATGTGGTGACTAGAGAGGATGCTCAGACCTCTACCCAAGTGATATCAGGTTAGATTCTAGATAGACTTTTACTCTTCATTGTTTGCTATAGTTTTCATTCATTTAGTTATGTATTCTACGGTTATAGGGGAGTTTAAGGTGCGGAATAGGTGGGTGTGCGTCCTTTTCGATTCGGGTACCACCCATTCCTTTGTAGCGCAGATTTTTGTGAATAGACATTGTTTGGGCGTGGTTCAGTAAGAGGATTCATTCAACGTCAAGCTTCCCTCCGAAAATCTGGTGATATCAAATCAGGGAATTCAAAGATGCCCTATTTGTCTAGGTGACTTTCTAGTCTTTGTGGATCTGATGGTGTTAGATCTGGCAGATTTCGACGTGATTTTAGGCATGGACTGGTTGTCCAAGTATGGTGCAGTCATCCAGTGTAAGGCAAAGTGATTGGATTTCAAGATGGGCAATGACCAACCTATGAGTGTCTATGGTTTTCAGGACAAGGGTTCTCTCCTTATTTCTACGGTACGTGCTTGTCGAGTTATAGAGTCTGGTTGTGAGGCGAATCTTATTTCTATGTCAGCTTTGGAAATAGCTTTTGTTACACCACATCTTGAGGATCTCTCGGTGGTGCGAGAGTTTTCAGATGTCTTTCCTGATAGTCTTCCAGGACTTCCTCCTGAGAGAGAGGTGGAGTTTGTGATAGACCTCGAGCCAGGTACTTGCCAGATTGCTAAGACACCATACTGTATGGCTCCGCGTGAGTTAGATGAGTTACGCACTCAACTTGATGAGTTTTTGTAGTGTGGTTTTATTAGGTTGAGTTCTTCTCCGTGTGGTGCCCCTATTCTATTCGTTAAGAAGAAAGATGGTTTTATGATGCTCTGCATATATTATCGAGAGTTAAATAGGGTAACAATCAAGAACCGATATCTGTTGCCTCGGATTGATGACCTATTTGATAAGTTATGGGGATGTGCTATATTTTTGAAGATTGACCTTCATTCAGGCTACCGCCAGTTGAGAGTCCGTGAGGCTGATATACCACGGATGGCTTTTCATTCCCGGCACAGGAATTTTGAGTTCTTGGTGATGTCCTTTGGTTTGACAAATGCACCCTCTGCGTTCATGGATTTAATGAATAGAGTGTTCAAAGATTTCTTGGACCATTTTGTTTTTGTGTTCATAGATGACGTCCTTGTGTATTCCAGCAGTGTTGAGGAGCATACTCAACACTTGCGTTTAGTTTTGTCAACCCTGAGGGAGCACAAGCTCTATGCCAAGCTGAGTAAGTGTAAATTCTGGTTACCCTAGGTGTCCTTTTTGGGCCATGTCGTGAGCAAGGACGGTATTTCCGTAGACCCGACCAAGATTTATGATGTGATGGAATGGAAGAGACCTTCTACCCTTAAGGAGATTAGGAGCTTCTTGGGTCTGGCCGATTATTATAGAAGGTTCGTAGAAGGGTTCTCTGTGCTGTCTTCTCCTCTAACTAGAATTACACATAAGAACACCGCGTTTATTTGGAGCGATAAGTGTGAAGAAGCCTTCCATGAGTTGAAGAAAAGATTGTGTACTGCTCCAGTTTTAACTTTGCCTACTGAAGGACTTGAGTACGTTGTATATGTAGATGCATCACACATTGGACTTGGTTGTGTTTTGATGCAAGAAGGAAAGGTGATCGCGTACGGATCAAGGCAATTAAAAGTTCATGAAAGAAACTATCCTACGCATGATTTGGAATTTGCTTCTTTTATTCATGTGCTGAAGCTTTGGAGACATTTACTGTATGACGCACTGTGCAAGATCTACAAAGACCGTAAGAGTTTGAAGTACGTCTTCACTCAAAAAGAGCTAAATCTGCGTCAGCGTAGATGGTTAGAGTATGTGGCTGATTATGATGTAGAGATCCTGTATCACCTAGAAAAAGGCTAATGTAGTAGTCGATGCTTTGAGTAGGAAGACCGCCGAAATCTTTAATTTGTCGGTGCAGTCTCTGGTGGAAGAATTCTCGTTGATGGACATCGAAGTTGGGAGTAGTACTGTGCCTGCTAGTTTGGAAGCAGAAGAGCCCTCTTAGATTTCCCTCACCAGAGTGCACCAGAAGGATGATCGTGATTTATTACATATACGGAATAGAAATAAGAAGGGAGAGTTACCTGATTTCTCTTTGGACGAGTTAGATACTCTGAAATATCGAGGTAGATTTTGTATCCCCGCTTTCGGTGATATTCGAGCTAAGATTTGTAATGAAGCTCATGGTTCTAGTGTTGCCTACCATCCTGGTTCCACCAAAATATATAAATATCTAAGAAAATTGTTTGGTGGTCGAGAATGAAGAATAATATAGCAAAGTTTGTGTCAGAATGTTATACGTGTCAATGTGTTAAGCCTGATCATAGAAGGCCTGGTGGTAAACAGACTTCGCTTGATATTCCACAATGGAAATGGGAGAGTATTTCAATGGATTTCATCACCGGTCTACCAAAATCTCCCCGTGGGTACGATTCTGTATGGGTAATAGTCAATAAATTAACAAAGTGTGCTCACTTTGTGCCTTTTAAGATTGGGTATTCTATTAAGAAAATAGCTGAGCTATATCTTGAAGAAGTCATCAGATTGCATGGAGTGCCTGTTAGCATTATATCAGATCGAGACTCCAGATTTACGTCTCGCTTTTGGAATAGTTTACAGGAGGGGTTGGGTACCGATTTAAGGTATTCCACCGCCTATCATCCACTGACAAATGGTCCAACAGAGCGATTTAATCAGATTGTGGAAGATATGATCAGATATTACATATTGGATCACGGTGGCGCTTGGGATGAGCATCTCAAACTCATGAAATTTACTTACAATAATAGTTATCAAGAGAGTCTGCAGATGGCCCCATTTGAGGCCTTGTATGGGAGGCGTTGTAGGACTTCTTTGTTTTGGGTCGAGTTTGGTGAGAGACCATTGCTAGGTCCGGAAGCCCTTGAAGAGATGAATTGTGTTGTAACTTATATTCGAGAGAAGCTCCGTGTGGCACAAGAGCGTTATGATAAGTATGCTAATCGACGAAGGGTCGATTTGGAGTTTGTTGTTGGGGACTTGGTTTTTTTGAAAGTCTCTCTGATGCCATGTGTTAAAAGGTTTGGAAGAAACCCCAAGTTAGACCCCCGGTATGTGGGACCTTTCCAAATTCTTGAGCGCATCGGAGTGTCAGCTTATAGGCTGGATTTGCCTGCGACCTTCCCTGGTGTCCATGATGTGTTCCATGTGAGCCAGTTGTGGAAGAGTGTTCGTAATGGTCGTCAAGTCCTCGACTCGGTGCCCTAGATTCAGCCAAATCTTTCGTACGTGGAAGAGCCTGTCCGTGTTTTGGAATCTCAAGAGCGTGTGTTGCTGAGAAAGACCATCCCCATGGTCAAGATTCTTTGGAGAAATCAAGACGTCGAGAGTGCGATATGGGAATTGGAATCGGCGATGAGGGAATCTCATCTGCACCTCTTCTCCTAGTTTCGGGTATGTCTCTATGTTTTCAGTCATGTTTGATTTTCTTGTTTTGGTTTGGTTTTGGAGTTGTGCTAAGTTTCAGGATAAAACTTCTTTTTAGGGAGAGTGACTGTAACGCCCCCGATTTTTCGATAATTTTATTTGATTTGGTATCATCATATTTATGACGTCATGACGTTACTTTTAACGTCGAGTTGACGGCGCATCGCCGTTAATACATTTTCGCGTCCGTGTGGTCGAGTCGGCCAAATTCCTGTTGTAATTGGAAAATTTTGTACTTGGAAATTAAGTTAAGTAGTTTTGGACTTTCTCGTCAAGTTTCATCGCAATCCGAGCGATATTCGGGCCTCGGCGATTTTCCGAAGTTTTGTAGAATTTATGTTCTTCGTAGGCTTTGAAAATCTATATCTCAAGAATGGCTCGTCAGATTTTGGTTTTGACTTCACCCTTGGGTTCGTAGCATCAGTGTTCGCCTTCAGTACGAGTTTCGTTTAATTCAGCGTGCGTTTCGGACTCCGTTTTGAATTCATGCTTCCTTATTCAAAATATAAATATGATTATTTTAATATTAAAACACTATTCAAAAATGTCTTTTGCTATTCATCTCTATAGTTTGATTTTAGATTTTTCAAAAAAACACTATTCATGAGGACAAAAAAGTACTGTTCATGTAATTTATTTTTCGCGTATTCGAGTTATCTCATTTCTCTCAAGTACTGCTTGCCTTCTTCACTCGAGTGCTGTCTGTATTTTTCTCGAGTACTGACTGTTGCTTTTGAGTACTAAATTTTTAGTACTCGAGTACTAAATTTTAGTACACGAGTAGCCTTTTTCTACTTCTCGGATACTTATAATCTCGATCTCGAGTACTGTATGTTCATCCCGAGTAGTCCGTTATAGTTTCCCTTTTGGCGCCTTTTTAAGGGTCAAAACGGTGTCGTATAAAAAAATTGAAAACATTAAATTTGTTCGTATCGACGAGATCTACAACTTTCATGTTGGGCACTTTTTGATTTGAAGTCATCCTAAATCTCTATTTTTAATTTTTTGCACACCCGCTCGTAAATAGCCCTTTTTTTCTACTTAAACAAGAAATTTTATAATACATACATATATATATATATATATATATATATATAATATATATATATATATATATATATATATATAATATATATATGCTCTTATACTTAGGGTAATTAGAAAAAAACTTCATCTTCTCCAAAATTTTGAACCGAACCAGAGAGGCGTTGGCGAGAGAGAGGAAGTCGTTCGTGAATCTTCCGGTGGCCGCCGACGGTGCTCCGGCGCTCGAAATCTTGAACCAATCGTAGATTTGGAAAGCTCTCGTCGAGAGCTACGCCATCGTGGTAAAACTTTTCCCGTTTCTTGAGTTTTGTTGTTAGGATTTTTCGGCCCTAACCTCTATTACGGCCATTTTTGTTCAAATTTTGACTCCTCCCATCTTCCTTTGCCCCGAACTGCGACGAGCAGTGGTTTGGAGAACTTTTCCAGCAAAACCAAGGCAAGTGGTGGTTTACCCTCGTTTATCCTTGTCCGATTTGATGGTAACTGTTAAGTTTTGATTTTAATATTTCTGCACTTTGTCTTCCAAGTTATTGTCATGTTTAATCCTTTCTGGAAGATCGCCTGTATGAATAAGATTTGTCATGGTGATTCAATCATGTTATGCCATGTTTAATCTTTCTTGAAATGTTTCATCGCAGACTTTAATCACCTTATCTATCGTTGTTGAACGTATTAGATTTTATCTAGGATTGTAAATCGTTCCTAAGGGTTGATCAACCGCATCTTTAATCTAGAAATGTCGAGTAAAAATCCGATGTGCCAAGTCTCGAGATATATGTGTTTGTTAATTTGTGGGTTTTCTTGATTGCGGGAGTTAGTGGACGAAACTACCTCCGAAATGTTTGTTTCCTTTATTAGTACATTGTGGAAGTCTACCAGATTTTTGGGTGTCTGCGGTGTATGGTGGAGAGTATGAGACTCCCCCGCAGTTCGAC
Source organism: Platanthera zijinensis (assembly GCA_039513925.1). NCBI lineage: Eukaryota > Viridiplantae > Streptophyta > Magnoliopsida > Asparagales > Orchidaceae > Platanthera > Platanthera zijinensis. Next base: position 94,275,679 of record CM077091.1, read on the forward strand.
GGATATTATATTTGTGTGGGTGTGTCCAGTTGAGTGACCACCTCGCCCGTATTTTTGGGTAGAGTCGACCAAAGGTGCCTAATAAAGGTTTTGTATTTCTTCCTTATGATTTATTAATGTTTGTCACCTTATAGCCTCGTGCGTATGGTGTATTCTTGTTGTATGTGACGATTCACGTAAGTGTTCTTTTCTTGTTGATGCTTTATTTTTATACTTTACTTCAGTACTGTTAGTCTTGGGTTGGTACCCCTTTTGACCTTTGTTTATTTTGGCTTATCTTTCTGCCACTACTTGTACCTTCTTGTTGAGGTGTTCTGTCTTTTGAATGCCTCAGGTTTAGAGCAGTAGCAGATAGTGGAGCTGGTTTTGGAGTTTTTGGGCAACAGTGTTGGGTGTGGTTTTCACCTCGCCGTAGCGAGGTAGTTGTCTTTTAGGTTTTGTTTACTTAGTTCAGACATACTTCTGTTTTTATGTGGGTTCGTGTCAGATTTTTGACGCCCACGGGATAGACGGTTTTGGATACCTTGCTAGCTGCTTGTGGTTTTCTTTGTGATGGATTACCTTCTCTCTAGGATGATTTATGCTAGGAATGCATGTTAAGTATTTTTCAAGTATAAAATCTACTATTATTACTGCATGCATTTGCATATTTTAAAACTCTAACTTATTATATTTAGCGACAGTAAAAACTATCTTTAATACTATTATAAATTTAAGGTCTTGCATAACATGAGTTGTCCTTGGGGACATTTACACTCATGTAGGATGTTCAATCTCATGAATGAAGTAATTTTTTTCCGCAGCGTATAAACTATTTTCTTTTGTGAACTTGATGAGCCACCAAGCTGAGGTATACGGTTAAATTGCCTTAAATTGGATTTTTGCTAAATCACTTAAGGATCTCTCTTTTTGAGTCTAGTAGGAGTTTTGCATGAGCATCTGAAGTTATCCCCTGTTGACGTGTCATCATGACGCGCATTTTCCCTTATTCAGATATATTATTTAACGCGGTGAAAATGTGGGTTGTGACAAACACACAGACTCGACTCTGTGCACACAAACCTTTAGTTCCCCCTTTCTGGAGCCTAACCTCCTCCATTGTGGCAAACGGAAGCGGTGGGTTGGTCCTAGCCCACCTCTAAACCGGTATCACACTACCAGTCAGACCTATCGTATGCCTAAACATTGGTGCACTAAGCGGAGCTCCTACGTACTCTTGTCGGCTGCGCAACGGACTTTATTTGGCCAAGTGCCAAACCACACTTGTCTTGTCAACGTACTGGTATCGGTATGACGACTCTCCAATACCGAAGACCCGCCACCTTTGTTGGGTACATTGGAAAATGTGTACCTGATTTGGAAAAGCCTCACTTAGCTCAATGATATACATCAAAGTGTATTTGATGTTATTCTTAGTTTATATGTGCAGGATAAGTATTGGCTAAAATACAGGAAAAAGTTTCTAAGTCCATGTGTCGACACCAGAGGAAGCTGTGTCGACACTTCAGCAAGTTTGTGTCGACACTTAGAAAAGGCTGTGTCGACACACAGAATAGATAGTTGACATCAACTGTGTCGACACCGGGAGGAAGTGTCGACACATAGAAGCAGTGTCGACATCAACTATGTCGACAGCTAGAGGCAGTGTTGACATACAGAATTCTTAGTCTACAACAACTGTGTCGACACACAGAACTTGTGTCGACACACATCAGAGTTTCAACATAGTTGATTGCTGTAGAGTGAAGAAGTGATTGTGTCGACACAAATAATCAGTGTCGACACATTCTCAAGATGCAGTGTTAAGAAGCTGTGTCGACATCAAGACAGCTATGTCGACACCACCAAAGTCTGTGTCGACACTTAAGTCACTTGTGTCGACACATATTGACAGATTGTCTCGACACTTTAAGATAGTCAGTCTCGACGCTTTGCTGACAGAGATAAAGGCTCAAGAACTGTTTGAGGACTTGACAGCTGTGAGTTACAACAGGTTTACTGAAGCTGTCAGACTTGTCAGAAGTTAGTTAGAAACCGGATCAGTCGGTTACCATGGATGAAGTATATATATAGATGGATTCAGAAGAAGAAAGATTGATCATACACATAACTAACACAACTATTGTGAGATTGATCTCTGATCAAGAAAGTGCAAGTCACAGAAGAAGATCTTCGTGAGAAGATCTAAGAAGACATTTTGTAGTGTTCATCCACTCAGATTTTGTCTAAGGAGAATTCATTCCAGAATTCAGAAGAAACTTAAGAAGATTTGGGGAGATAGCTCCAGCTGTTTTGAGGTCAAGAAGGAGACAATCACAAGTCTCCTAAGAAGTAGATCCAGAACTAATCTACTAAGAAGATCCAGATTCATATCTGGAATCCAAGAAGGAAGCTGGCAGTTAGTCAACTTCAAAGGAGATCAACCCAACAAAGTTCAGATTCAAGAAGCTTTGAAGAAAGCTAAGCACATGTTTATTTCTGTCATCAGTTTAATCAAAAAGCTTATCAAGAATTCTCTTATCCTTTCTCTTTCAACAAGGGTAAGAGACCATCAAATTCTGTAGGATCTTTTCAAAGATCTGTAGTATCTTTTCAAAGATCTGTAGTATCTTTTCAAAGATCTGAGTTGTAAGCCTATGTTATAAAGGCTGAGTGTAGGAGATTTTGATCTCTGAGTTGTAGGCCTTGTGGCAAGGCTGAGGTAAGGCTGATTGAGCCTGAGTATAGGAGAATTGATTCTGTGAGTTATAGGCCTTGTGGCAAGGCTAAGGTAGGACTGTTAGCCTGAGTTGTAGGAACCTTATAAGGTTCTGAGTTGTAGGAACCGTTCAGGGTTCTGAGCTGTAAGATTTGTGGATCTTAGAAGAAGGAAGAAGGTAGGCCGAATCTAGCACACTGCTAGATAGGTGAAGGGGGAAAGTGGATGTACCCAGACCTTGGGGAACCACTATAAATCAGTGTGCAATTTGTGATTTGAGTTATTATAGTTTTTGTGATTGTATATGCCGTATTAGCTGTAGAGATATCAGATTTATATTAAAGAACTGAAGTTAAATTCTGCCTTAAGTTAAAATAAGGATAAGAACCTATTCACCCCCCCCCTAGGTGTTTAGGTTGTCTTGAAGTTAAAACTATCAAGTGGTATCAAAGGGAGGTTCCTCAAAGAAGGACTTAACAGTCTGAGTTTGATCCCTAAGGCAGAATCAAGAATCAAGAAAATGAGTTCTGGAGAAAATCACAAGGAACTAGGTTCTATGAAATTACCCATCTGCAAGAAGGAGATATTTGGAATATGGAAAGAAAGGGTTAGGTTGTTTATGGAGGTTCTAACAATATATTACAGTAAAATAAGGTCCTTATGTTCCAATGAAGGTATCTGTTCTAGATACAAACCAGAGAACTCCCGAGGATTTTTTTGAGATGACTAAGGATGAGATTATACTGGCAACTATGGATAAAAGAACTCAGAACATCATAGTAAGTGCCATAGATGATTCAACCTTTCAGAATTTGATTCACTACAAGACCTCCAAGGAAATGTGGGACACTTTGATTGTCTACATGGAGGGTTCTAAATAAGTTAGACAAGATAGAAAGTCTATGCTAAATCAGGAATATGAAAGCTTCGGACAAGGGAAGTCAGATAGCATATCTGAGTGCTATAAGAAGTTCTACAGAATTGTAAATGAGCTGATGTCTTATGGAAGAGTCTTCAGTACATATGAACTGAATGATAAATTCCTAAGATCTTTGACAAAGGATTGGGACACCAAGATTTGTGCCATTAGGGAAGTGGCCAAACTTGTAGATATTTCTCCTCCAACTTTATTTGGAAAGTTGCTGTCTTATGAAATGCAACTAATGACTAGAAAAGAGGAAGAAAGAAATGCTAAAGGGGAGCATAGAGAAAATTCTTTGGCCTTAGAGGTTGAAGCCACTAGAAAGAATAGGAGGATGTCTCCATCACCTCCTAGGGAAGTTGCTGAAATTACCTCAGATAATTCAGACATCCAAAATTCAGATAGCAGTGATTCAGATGCAGATTTTGTTGCCTTTCCAAGGCAGTTTCAGAGATTTTTGAAGAAGAAGCAGTGGAAATCTAGGCCCTCAACATCATAGCCAGTTGATGACTATTATCAAAAAAGAAAGTCATCAAAGAAGGACAGGATCAGGTCAAAGCCTAGCAAATCTACAACATCAAAGATAGTTTGCTATTGCTGTAATAAGCCTGGACATGTTGTGGCTGAATATCCTGACAAAAGAAAGGAGTCTGCTGATAAAAGAAAGAATCAACAAAAGAGCAAGAAGGAGAAATCCTTTGTTGCTAAGAAGGAGAAGAGCTTGATAGACCAATCAACTACAGAGTCTGAATCTGAAGTTGAGGCATATATTGGTGTTTATGCAGCTGATGAAGAAGAAGAGTTTATGCAATTGCTGAACTCTATCTATGAACAAGAAGACCATCAGTGTATGGGACTGATGGTTGTATCAGAAGAAGACAAGTGTATGGATCAGCCTGGTCCTAGTAAGGTACAATGTATTTCTAGAAATTCTTATTGTAGCACTGGTACAGAGTCAGCTACATCTACATCAAGTGATGTGGATGGGTCTGAATCTGAAGGAGATATTCATCAGTTGATAGATGAATATGGGGACTTGTTGCAAGCACTAAAGAAAAGCAAGAACCTGGCCGAAACTCAGGCTAAGGATATTGCAGATCTTAAGATGGTTGCATCTAACTTAGAGAAAGAGTTAGATCAAAAATTAAATGAGATTGCCAAACTGAAAACTATAACTGTTATTCAGATGGGCACAATCACATACAAAAATGATCTAATTAAAAGTCTGGAAGTCAAACTTCAAAAGGAGAAAGATTTGGTGGCTAGTTATTCCAAGCCAAAATCAATTTTACCTTTAATAGATGAGTTTGTGGCTCAAAAGGGTAAGGCTGGAATAGGCTTTATAGGTAACACCAGGGCTGTCCAATTCAAGAGAAAATGAAAAGCCTCAGTCTAGGCACTGAATTTTAAATTCCATGTAGTTTTTAGAAAGGTGCATGAGCCTTCTAACAAGTATGACTTTGAGAATACTCAAGGTCATAGTAATACTGAAGTTCTGAATGATAAGGGTGGTTATGTCAATAAGGCAGCCCATGTTCATAAACCCCATGTTTTTAAGAAAACGTAGCTGCAGTAGTACTATCACAATACAAAAGAGTTGATGTATCTAAAAATAGATATAACAAGTATGAATGCTGGTGCTGTGACAAGACATGTCATTATGCCATAGATTGCTGGCACAACACTAGTGTCAGGAAGAATAACTGTCTGCCTGTTAGAAGAGCAGCAGGTAGAGTTGGTAAGTATGAAGCTAACCTGAACCAAGGACCCAATACTTACTTGGGTTCTAAGGGAAAGTAATTCTTTGTTGTAGGTGAGTCCAAGTCACCATACCCCTATATGGTACTTGGACAGTGGATGTTCTAGGAAAATGACTGGAATAAAGGGATTGCTGAAGGAGTACTTGCCTATCTTAAATGGGCCTAAAGTAATCTTTGGTGGCTCTGAAAAAGGCATCATCAAAGGATTTGGTAACATTTCTAGTAACCAGATTACTATCACTCAAGTGGCCTATGTGAAGGGTTTGAAACACAACCTTATAAGCATAAGTCAGCTGAGTGATTTAGGATATGACATTTCATTTGTTAAGAATGGATTTCATATCAAGAGGTCAAGTGATCAAAAGATCATTTTGACAGGATATAGAAAGAGGAATGTGTACTGTCTCAATTTTGAGTGTGAGAACAAAGGTTCTCCTATTTGTCTTGTAGCTGATGAGAGAGCCTCTCATTATGTCAAATGGCACAAGAGGCTGGCTCATCTTAACTACAAAATAATTGGCCAACTCTTTAGCAAAGAGTTGGTGAGGAATGATCCTCAAGTTAAGTGTATAAAGGATGGGATATGCTCAGCTTGTCAAAAAGGCAAGCAGACAAAATCCTCCTTTCATAGCTTTAAAAACAAGGATTCAGTGAGGTGTCTATACCTCTTACATATGGATCTTTTTGGTCCCATGCCAGTTCATAGTCTAGGTAGGAAGTTCTACACTTTTGTGGTGGTAGATGACTATTCTAGATATTCCTGGGTGTTCTTTCCGAGACAAAAATAAGAAACCTCAAGTGTTTTTCATAGTTTTGTCAAGCAAATCCAGAATGAACTTGACAGTATAGTGGTCAAAATCAGAAGTGACCATGGCACTGAATTTCAGTCTGAAAGTATGACAAGACTGTGTGAAGAATTTGAGATTTCTCAAGAGTTTTCCTCACCTAGAACACCACAGCAAAATGGTATTGTTGAAAGGAAGAATAGAACATTAATTGAGGCTGGTAGAACACTATTCAGTGACACTTCTCTCCCAGAATATTTCTGGGCTGAGGCAGTAAACACTGCATATCATGTGCTCAACAGGGCTTCTATCACTAAGTGCCACAAAAAGACTCCCTATGAGATTATGAAAGGTAGAAAACCAAATTTATCCTATTTTAGGATCTTTGGTTGCAAGTACTATATCCTTAACAATGGAAAGTCTTATCTAAGTAAGTTTACTGCCAAATCCCAAGATGGGATATTTGTTGGGTACAGCAACAATAGTAAGGCTTATAGGGTATACAACTTGATTACACAGGTTGTAGAAGAATCTGTACATATTGTATTTGATGAAACTAGATTGATCAACAGTGAGTTACCTTGTAGTTCATGCAGTCCAACAGGTATAAATGAGAGAATGGACAAGCTTTCCATTGCAGAAGATTCAACTGCAGATCTACAAATGGAAAATTGTGGCTATTGTCCAGGGGGAGTACAGGACTCTCTAGAAGCTGAAGAAAACCAAGAGGTGGAACACATTGAAGATACAGGAGGTATTCAGTCTGAAGAGAGACTACCTCCAGCAGTTAGACACTTAAAAGATAATCCAGTAAATTAGATAATTTGTGATCCAAGACATGGAGTGCAAACTAGAAGCTGGAATTTGAACACAGTCCTGTATTCAAGCTTTTTATCTCAATCAGAGCCAAAGAAGTTTAAAGAAGCTATCCTAGACCCACACTGGATTAATGCCATGCAAGAAGAGCTAAATCAGTTTAGAAGGTGCACGGTCTGGGAGTTAGTTCCTAAACCAAAAGACCACAATATCATTGGAACAAAGTGGATCTTTAGGAACAAATTGGATGAGAGTGGAATTATTATTAAGAATAAAGAAAGACTTGTTGCAAAAGGGTACAGGCAGGAAGAGGGTATTGACTTTGATCAAACCTTTGCCCCAGTAGCAAGGCTGGAAGCAATCAGAATGTTCCTTGCCTATGCAGCATATCAAGGATTCAAAGTATTCCAAATGGATGTAAAATCAGCATTCCTGAATGGAAATCTAAAAGAAGAAGTCTATGTTGAGAAACCTACTGGTTTTGTAGATTCTCTTAAATAAGATTATGTTTATAGACTTAGGAAAGCTTTGTATGGGTTAAAGCAAGCCCCAAGGGCTTGGTATGAAACCCTGTCTACTTTCCTTATTGAGAACCAATTCTCAAGAGGGAAAATAGACAAAATCTATTCCTAAGGGAATCCGAAGGTAAGATATTTTTAGTCCAGATTTATGTAGATGACATAATATTTGGGTCTACAGAAAACAACCTTTGCAAGAAGTTTGCTAAACTTATGCAAGGGAAGTTTGAAATGAGCAGTATGGGGGAACTTATGTTCTTCTTGGGACTCCAAGTAAGACAGACTGATGATGGCTTGTCCATATCCCATTCTAAGTTCACCAAGGAGTTAATTAAGAAGTATGGTATGGAATCATCCTCCACCATGAGAACTCCTATGGGAACAAGTATGTCTATATGCAAAGATGATGCAGGTAAGCATGTAGATGAGTCTTTGTATAGAGGTATAATTGGCTCTCTACTATATCTCACCGTTAGTAGACCAGACATTATGTATGCAACATGTGTTTGTGCTAGGTACCAATCATGCCCAAAAGAATATCATTACATTGCTGTAAAGAGAATTTTGAGATATCTAAAGGGCACACCTAATCTAGGCCTTTAGTATCCTAGGAATGGAGATTTTCTACTAACAGGATATTCAGATGCAGACTTTGCAGGTTACAAAGAAGATAGAAAAAGTACTACAGGTACATGTCAATTTCTAGGAGGAAGATTAATATCTTGGAGCAGTAAGAAGCAGACTAGTGTGGCAATTTCCACAGCTGAGTCTGAATATGTGGCAGCAGGAAGTTGCTGTGCACAGCTGTTGTGGATTCAACACCAGCTAGAAGACTATGGTATTCAGGTAAGTAGAACACCTTTATTTTGTAATTCTACTAGTGTTATTTCTATTGCTAATAATCCTGTTTCACATAGTAGGACCAAGCATATAGAAATAAGATACCATTTTCTTAGAGAACATGTAGAGAAAGAGGACATCTCACTAGAATTTGTTAAGACAGATTATCAAATTACAGATGTATTTACTAAGCCTCTAGATGAAACTAAATTCAATAGATTTAAAATTGAATTAGGAATGTTGACCATATGTTAGATTAACATAAGTGGCTAAGTAAAATTATGTCGACTCATTCAGTAATAATGTGTCGAAACAGAGGAGTTGTGTCGACTATTCAGGGAAATTGTGTCGACACAGTATCGTTGTGTCGACACCTAAGGGAAAAAATGTCGACACATCAAGAAAAGTAGTGTCGACACAACAAGAGTAATGGTGTCGACACTTCCAGAAAGTATGTCGACACTTGCAATAAAAGTCGACACAGAATTTATGATGAACTACTAAGTATGTCCAGTGTCGACATATCATCAATTGGCGTCGACACTTAGTAGTCAGCGCCGTGGTCGATACAATAGAAGTATGTGTCGACACTTTCCAACAGTGTCGACACATTTAGATAGTTTTTTTTTGCCCGCCTTTTGACCTTCTTTGTTTAAAAAGGTATAAATAGGTCGAGAAAGTATTCTGTCGACACGCTCACCAGATTTTCGAGACTAAACCCTTGTGTCCACAAACTCTCTTCTCTCAATTCAAGATTTCTCTCCTTTCCAATGGCGCCAAAGATTGAAGATAACATTAACGAAGGCTACGAGCTGGTGTGCAATGCTTTTGATGATGCGGCGACAGAGATTAAAGGGGTCATTACCCTAGTTACTGATTATGGGTTAGAATTTATTGTTTCTGAACCTACAAAAATCTGGAAGAAAGAAGTATTTGAATTCTATGCAGCTGCAACAGTGGATTCCACTAGACTAAAGATTAAATCGACAATTCATGGTAATAAAGTCAAACTTACTCTAAAGAGTTTAAGAAAGATTCTTCACCTACCAAGAATTCAGGATGAAGAAGAGGTCCCTGCCTCAAAGACAAGAGAGGCTCTTCAGTGGTGTGGATTGGATCCAACCATGAAGATTTGAGCAGCCATAAAATGAAAAGGGATGAATCAACAAGGCAAATTTCTATCTGAAGTAGTAGGGAAGGTGATTTTGTGTAAACCAGGAGGACATGATAGGCTCTCTGCCTATATGTTTAATCTGATGATAAGGATAATCTACAAGATTAACATAGATTGGTCTGCAGTTCTATTTGAGAAGATAAAAGAAGGTATCAAGAAGCCCAATTTGGCTAGATTAATGAGTTTATACCTAGTTGGAGCAATTCCAGAGATAATGCATCAGTTTCCAGGATCTAAAATAAATCATATGAGAAGGATGGACATCAGGATCATATCCAGATGGGATAGGGTCCTCTCCAAGGACACACCTGATTTGGATACCCAAGAGACTGCAGCTAAATCACCAGTCCATGACAATACTGATCTTGATCATGTGCAGGAAGACACATTGAATGCACAAGTGCAGGGGGAGAAAGTTAGGGAACTGGTCCAGGACCTAGCTGAAACTGCCTAAGTTCAAGAAGAGACAATTATTGCACAAGTGCAGGGGGAGTCAGTTACTGCCCAAGTTCAAGGGGAAGAGAGAATTCACTTGGCAAGTGAAATAGATTCACATTCTATTCTTTTGTCCCCTCATGTTAACAGTCCAGAACTAGATGTGATCATGGAGGATACATCTGTAGTTATTGATGCTCCTGAAACAGTTGTATCACCAGTTCACAATCAACCAGAGTTCACTCTGGAAGAGTTGTTTCCTGACATAGAGGGAGCAACAAGCAAGTTAACCTTTAGAAGGTGGAGCTTAGGAGTGAAAAGGAAATGCCTCCTAGTCCCAAAGAAAGAGTAAATATTGACAGTTCCTCTGATTCTGGGGATGAGGAGATAGCAAGTCTAAAGAAAAGAAAACTGATGGTTTTTAAGAGGAGAAGCCAGAACTATAAGAAGGCTTTGTAAGCAACTACTTCACAACCAGCCCCTGAGATTGAATACAGCAAATACTTGGTTGATTTACAAGTGAAATTTGATGAGCAGAGATTGGCTCTTGAAAAATATTTGGATGAAAGCCATAAGGCTCTTCAATTTGATCTAGCCCAGGATATAAAGTAAATCAGATTTGAGGTCAATCAGAATAAGAAAGAGATGACAGATTGCTTCGACAAGGGGGGCAATTTTGTGGTCTTTCTAGCAAAGCAACAAGCTGAAATCAAGAAACAAGTGGATGATATTGCTGTCAAACAAGGCTATGTCTTTGAAAATCAAATAAGAATGAATGACATTCTGACTGAATCTCACAATGAGATAGTCATTGAAGTAAGAAATACAGTTAGAAATACAGTTATTGAAATGACTGAAGCAAGAAATAAGGAGAAAGAAGAATTTGATAAGAAGCTACAAGAAGTTTAGATTCCTTTAAGACAGCTATTACTATTTTACAGCAAACAATTTCTAATCAGCTTCAAAAGTTAAAGCCATTCTTTAAAGATGGTATCAATTACTTGGATGGGCAAATCAGATTTCAGAAAGATGATTTGAGAGAACATGTGGCCAGATAAGTCATAAAGGGGGAGAGGGTGTTAGTATATGCAGGCTCTGATCATACCAAATGGGTAACCAACAGCATTAAAGACACTTTGGGATATCCACCCTTATGTGATGTTGATAATGTGGCTGAGTCAGGTGTGCAACCAACTCAACTTGAAGGTGATCAACCTGAGGTTGCCTAAGTTATTTACCCCCTGCAGATCTTGAGATGATACATCAACAAGTTCAGTCTATGTACAACCCTCCTCAACAAGTTACTAATGTTATTATTGAAAAGGTAGATATGCCAGAAGCTGGTCTGAAAGCTCAGCAAGATGCTCAATTATCAAAAAAAAAGATTTAGAGAGCAGGCAGAGTTAAAACCTGATTTTGAGCAATGGAGCCCCACTTCTAGAAATATCATATTAACTGTCTGGAAAGCTGTAAAAGACCAAGTTCATGAAAGGGGTAAATAGTATAATGAGCAGGAGTGGCAGAAGTATGAGGCTAGGCAAGAAGCTATAGTTAAATACAGAAGGAAGTCCAAGATTGGGAAGCTACCTCCTGATGCACAGGAGCCTAGCAAGTATTTTCCTAAGCCTTTTCATTACTTTGAAAGGCAAAGGATTAAGGCTAAAGCTCAAAAGAAGGCTGATTTGAAAGGCAAGAAGCTCATTGAAGATACAGAACCTTCTATGCAGGCTCAGATTAAATCAGGAAAAGGAATAGTCATCAAGGAGCTAGCCCAGCCTTAGTTTAGTTTTACTAGATGTTTCTAGAACTATGTAATTCTTAGTTTTAAAGAAATCTATTTAATCAGTGTTAAGAGGTTTTTTTTTGTGATGTGATTTTGATATTTGTTTTGTTTATAAGTTACCCTGTTAAAAATGCTTATACACATGATCATGTTTATTTATCATAAGTGGTGTATATCATTGACAAAAGGGTTATGACTTCACCAAATAGGGAGAGATTGTTGGGTACATTGGAAAATGTGTACCTGATTTGGAAAAGCCTCACTTAGCTCAATGATATACATTAAGGTGTATTTGATGTTATTCTGAGTTTATATATGCAGGATAAGTATTGGCTAAAATGCAGGAAAAAGTTTCTAAGTCCATGTGTCGACACCAGAGGAAGCTATGTCGACACTTCAGCAAGTTTGCGTCGACACTTGGAAAAGGCTGTGTCGACACACAGAATAGATAGTCGACATCAACTGTGTCGACACCGGGAGGCAGTGTCGACACACAGAAGCAGAGTCGACATCAACTGTGTCGACACCTGGAGGCAGTGTCGGCACACAGAATTCTTAGTCTACAACAACTGTGTTGACACACAGGACTTGTGTCGACACACAGCAGAGTTTCAACATAGTTGATTGCTATAGAGTGAAGAAGTGATTGTGTCGACACAAATCATCAGTGTCAATACATTCTCAAGATGCAGTGTCAAGAAAGTGTGTCGACATCAAGGCAGCTATGTCGACACCACCAAAGTTTGTGTCGACACTTAAGTCACTTGTGTCGACACATATTGACAGATTGTCTCGACACTTTAAGACAGTCAGTCTCGATGCTTTGCTGATAGAGACAAAGGCTCAAGAACTATTTGAGGACTTGACAGCTGTGAGTTACAACAGGTTTACTGAAGCTGTCAGACTTGTCAGAAGTTAGTTAGAAACCGGATCAGCCGGTTACCATGGATGAAGTCTATATATAGATGGATTCAGAAGAAGAAAGATTGATCATACACACAACTAACACAACTATTGCGAGATTGATCTCTTATCAAGAAAGTGCAAGTCACAGAAGAAGATCTTTGTGAGAAGATCTAAGAAGACATTCTGTAGTGTTCATCCACTCAGATTTTGTTTAAGGAGAATTAATTCCAGAATTTAGAAGAAACTTCAGAAGATTTGGGGATGGAGAGCTCCAGCTGTTTTGAGGTCAAGAAGGTGTAACGCCCCCGAATTTTCGACGATTTATTTAAATCCTTGTTCGGCGTTACGTTGACGTTTTCCGTCTCGAGCCGTTGTTAGAATACCTCGTTAGGTGTTCTTAGAGGTTTAGCCTGTTTGCGGGTTTCCCCAGCTAGCCGGTGTCTGTTTTGGAGACCCGGTTGAGCCTTTCAGGGAATTCTCGTGTTGGGCTTCGGGCGAGGTTAGCTCGAGTTTTGTTCGTCGGATGTCGTTTTTGACTTCGCCGTTGTTCTCGTAGCCCGGGTTTTTAGCTACGGTGCGATTTTGGTCGAATTCCGAGGACGTCGCGTTTTCGCGTCGTTTTGACGGTCGCCAGTTAGCGAGTTGTCACTTATGTGAGCGTATTTTCATGTTTACGCGTGTGTAGCATGACGCGTGTTTTGTGCGTACCGGTAGTTATGTACGTGCGTGTGCGCGCGTGTGCGTTTGTGCGCGCGGTGGTATGCGAGTTCGTGCGTAAATGCATATATGTGTATGTATTTATATATTTGGTTATATGAGTTAGTTAATATGTTTGATTACACGAGTTAGATTAGGTGTAATTATACGTGTAATTATAAGTTTGATTATATGACTTATGATTATATTATTTACGCTAGTTAGTTATTAGGTTATGGGTTTATATTATGAGATTTTACTTAGGTTATATTTAATTCGTTCGTTATCTTAGTTTAGGTTATATTAAATACAATTAGTATTAGTATTTAGGTATTAATTCTAATATAAAGCATAAGGATTAAATTAGATTTAATATCTCCTTACCTCCCTCCCCCAATTAATCAAAACCGCCCCCCCCCTAATCAAAAAAAACCTAAACAGCCGGCCCTTGACTTAAGAAATAAAAACTGCAGCCGGTCCCCCTCCAAATCAAAACAGCCGCAGCTGTTCTCCTGTGCGAAACCCCGAGCCCGACGACAGCCGACCTAGCCGGCCCCCTTCCACCGCCCGCCGCCGCCGCTCCGGCCTCCCCTTTCCGATCCGAGCCCGGATCCGCGTTCCCCTCGCCAAGAGCTTCGAGCCGAGGTAGTCTATTCGCCTTTCCTCCATGATTTTCATTTGATTTCGTTTTGGATTTTTCTTTGTTTTGGAATATATTGTTCTCCTTTCATGTTTAGATGCAATCTTAGTGGATTTGGGGTTTGTTGGAGCTTTTCGTGCTCTTGGACGTCCGCCATAGCGCCGTTGTGCCGGCGAATTTTTTGGTGATACGTGCGAGGCAAGTGTTTCTCCCTTTTTTTGCCGTTTGGCCTCTTGTGCTCTCAATTCCTTTGTAATTACTTTTATTTCATGCTTATCCGTCATGATATCGAAACCCCTAATCCTAATCCCCGACCGGTAACCGCGTTAATAATTAGATTTTGTGACCCTCCCGCTAGTGGATTCCCGTTTTAGGACGGCGTCGCGGTAGGTGATTAGCGTAGGTTTGGATTAACGTAGAGTTGAGTTTATGTTAGGCCTAGGTGTAGGTCTAGGGTTTGGGATTTTTCCTAGTTTGCCTATTTGAGGTGTTAGGTGTAATTGTGCACGCACGGCCTATGGTCGTGCGTCTTTTAAGTCGTGCGACCCGATGTCGGTGCTCGTACGCTAGGCTTAGGATCGAGTGAGTGTACTCACTCGCAGCGGCGTTGCGTAACCGCAATGATGAGTCCCTTAGCGTTGATTTCTCCCCGAGTGTTTGCTCGTGAATCGAAAGTCCCTTATCGGCTGTTACCTTTCGAAGGCCGAATCGTGGGTTGTGGTCAGTAGTGGTGGTGGATGGCTCTTTTATGGGTTGTGTGGTGTGAGGTAGCCTTGACCGCACTCTTTACCTTGACCCAAGTAGTTTTTGGGCAAGTGAGTGATGGGTCTTTTGTGCCTTCACGTGTCAACCCTTGAGCAATTTGTTGACTTGGAATTAGTGGTTGGGCGATTTGGAACGTTTTCAACCTGATTCCAAGTTTCTTGTTTTTGCTACTGCCGCCTCTCACAATTTAGGATGTTAGGCGTTTCTTCCGTAGGTGTTGCAGCATTTTTTTTGGCATCATGGCCATGTTGACTCTGCAGGTTTTTAGGCAGAGTAGTTGCTGTTTACCCGCACTTGGTGCAGGTTTGCTTTTCGCCCTTCCTTGGGCATTGTTGTTTTTACTCTAGTTGTACTCTCTTTACTTTACTTTACCTGCTTTTACCTTACTCCTTTTTAGCACTTGCATTCCTTTTTCCTTGATCTGAGGTGTTCTACTTTTCTGAATGCCTCAGGTTCAGGACAGTAGCCAGTAGGTGGCTTTGCTGTGGTGCTGTTGGAGGTTTCCTTTCTGTTGACTGTTGAGACTCTCTTGAGTCATTGTGAGGTAGTTTTACTGTTTTTCTTACGGACATGTGTACTTGCCAGTGGGTTATTGTCGTATGTGACGCCCCTGGTAGTTTTTACCTTTGCACTGGATATGTTTACTTTTACTGCTACCCTGTTTTGGGGACTTAGTTACTTGCTCTGGGAAGTTTTGTGCTAGGTTGCTAGCTATTTTTAAAACTATAAAACCTCAACTATATTATATATATACAGCATGATCAGCATGATTTTCTAAAAAGAACTCACTTAGCGTACTTTCTTAATTACGTATAACAAATGAATTTTCCTATATATGTATAAATTAAAACTAGAGTTTTGGTTCAGCGTAAGGGTCCTTCGGGATCACTTATGCGCTCATTAGATGTTGACATAAATGAAGTATTTTCCGCTACGTATAAAAATCAGTTTTGAAACCGTGGACTCTTTGGTCCACTGAGCCGAGGGATACGGCCAATAAATAAATCAAGTTTTATAATCAAATAAGTCATGATTTGAAAGGATTTGGAGTGTCGCCTGAACGTCGGCAGTTATCCCCTGCTCGACGTGGCATCACAGCGCGTAGATTTTCTCTTACTCTGATTTAATAAATAGTGAGAAAAATGCGGGTTGTGACAGTTGGTATCAGAGGGAGGTTGCTTGACAATTGGTCGGGCAACCTTCCTTTGTTTGTGTTAGATGTTTAGAGTCATATCATACACACACCGACATGTCATCGGCACGTTTTGGCTGAAGCACGAACACTGCACTACACTCATAAGCATAACATGAAGTATACGGGGCATATTATGTATTTTACGATACATAATATGTGGTTGTATATGGATCCACCATAGGGGCAACATGCGAGGGTTATGTATTATGGGGTGCATAACCTCACCGCATGGATGCGACTAGCATGTTTTCTTTTTTAGTTACATGAGAATGTTATGTATTATGGGATGCATAACATTTTCATGTGTACTCCGCCATGGCATGCACTAGGGCCTTTTTAGAATGCATAGCATAACCATGCATAGCATAACATCGCATAAGCACAACGCGCCAAGCTAAAGACGTGCAGGATGACATGTGTACACACATAATTTTTTTTGAGTCAAAATAATATAAATTCATGCATTCCCGATCTAGGCACA
The DNA here is from genome assembly GCA_039513925.1 of Platanthera zijinensis. Lineage (NCBI taxonomy): Eukaryota > Viridiplantae > Streptophyta > Magnoliopsida > Asparagales > Orchidaceae > Platanthera > Platanthera zijinensis. Next base: position 94,292,093 of record CM077091.1, read on the forward strand.
AGAGTTAGTGTGATGGTGGTGAACCATCTTAGGCTAAGCATATCATTTCCTTTGTAAATAAATAAAATAAAATCCCAGAGCAAATATAGCAGTAGAAGATCATATTTATGTACATATTGTCTGTACGTGTCTGTTGTTCGTTCTAGTAGTTAAAGTGCGTTCTAATAATTGTGATGTTTGTTTCTTTTAGGATGGCGCCGAAGAGGATGGTAACGAGGTCGACTCCCCAGTCTGAGGGTGAGTCCTCTGGTGCTCAAAGTGATGCAATGGTGGAGAGTCTGAGGCAGAGCAACGAGGCCTTATCAAGGCAGGTGGTGGAGTTGCGGGCCCAGATGCAGTCCTTTTTATCCGGAGCGGTGGGTCAGACTCCGGGAGTTCAGGACCCCGCCGAGGGTACAGCTGTTCTAGCCCCTCCTGCCCCTCCTGCTCCTCTCGTGCCTCCAGTGGTGGTGCCCCCCGGGATGGCTTTCATCTCCCAGTTTCAGCGGCTGCGACCTCCTACCTACGATGGTAAGGCGGACTATATGGTACTGGATGACTGGATGATCACCATGGAGGAGATGTTTCATTACTCGGGGTGACTGAGGACCAGAAGGTGATGTTAGCCGCCTATCAGCTGAAGGGGCTAGCGAAGAGCTGGTGGATGCGAGAGAAGGAAGGCATGGTGGGAGGATGTACTTGGGCATCCTTCAAAGAGATCCTGATGAGGAAGTTTCTACCGTCAGTAGAGCGAGACAGGCTGATGAATGACTTTATTCATCTGAAGCAGAGGCAGCTCTCCGTCAGCGATTACGAGATTGAGTTTAGCAAACTCAGTCGCTTTGGTCCTAGCTTGGTGAGCTCCGAGGAGGACAGGGTGAAGCGGTTTCTTGGTGGCCTGAGGAGCGACGTTCAGCAGCTAGCGGTCGCCCATGGAGCGGTGACTTATGCAGGGGCAGTTGAGGCCGCTTTGAAGGTAGAGGCTATCGAGAACGCGAAGCAGCGTGGACAGCAGGCGAGAAACGAGAAGAGGAGGTCAGTTGAGGAAAAGGGTCCCCAGGTTCTTGGTGCTGCTTCTGAGAAGAAGAGCAAGGTAGTGTGCAGTTTCTGTGGCCATCCGGGCCACCCAGCTGAGAGGTGCTTCAAGAGGGCAAGGGTCCAGAAGAAGGAGCATGTGCATGCTATCCAGGGTGCTCCTAGGAGGGATGTTCCTTGTCCTGTCTGCAAGCGACCCGGTCACGAGGCTGCTCAGTGCTGGTCCAGGGATCGTGTTTGCTACCAGTGTGGCCAGAAGGGCCATATTAAGTCGAGGTGCCCTCAGGTTCAGTCCGCTCTACATGCCGTTCCGCTCCAGGCTTTACCTCCGCCTCAGCCGGTGGACAAGGGTAAAGGGAAGCTGAATGTGGTATCTTCAGCGGAGGCTGAGACTTCGACGCAGGTCATTTCAGGTAAACCCCCCTCGCTTGACTTTCTCTTTTGTAGCAGTTTTAGTGTTGCTATTGTTTTGTTAATTGCTTGTGCGTTTAATATTTTGTTTGTGTATAGGGAAATTTAAGGTAAGGAACCGCTGGGCCCGCGTTCTGTTTGACTCAGGTGCTACCCACTCCTTTGTGGCTAGGGCCTTTATCGAGCGGTGCCAGTGGGTTCTTGATCGTGTTGGTGGTGCCTTTAGCGTCAAGTTCCCCTCGGGTGAATCCGTGATATCAGATCAGGGCATTCTGGACTGCCCTATTTTGTTGGGGGATTATCTGGCCAAGGCTGATCTGAAAGTGTTGGACTTAGAGGATTTCGATGTCATCCTGGGTATGGACTGGTTGTCCCGATATGATGCAGTGATTCAGTGCAGGGGAAAGCGCTTGGATTTCAGAAAGGACAGCGGTCAGCCCGGGAGTGTTTTCGGTGATTCGCGTCGGGACTCTCCGGCGATTGCTGCGGTATGTGCTCAGAGGGTTTTTCCTGCTGGTTGTTTTGCTTGTTTAGTCTCAGTGTTGGGGACTGTTAGCAGTGTGCCGCTGTTGGATGAGATTCCGGTTGCGCGAGAGTTTCCTGACGTGTTTCCTAGCGATCTTCCCGGTCTTCCTCCAGACAGGGATGTGGAGTTCGTGATTGATTTGGAGCCTGGTACGCGTCCGATTGCCAAGGCGCCGTATCGAATGGCCCCGCGAGAGCTGGAGGAGCTTCGTACTCAGCTTGATGAGTTATTGGAGAAGGGCTTCATAAGGCAAAGCTCGTCGCCCTGGGGTGCTCCGGTTCTCTTTGTGAAGAAGAAGGATGGTTCGATGCGCCTTTGTATCGACTATAGAGAGTTGAACAAAGTCACCATCAAGAACAGGTATCCACTGCCCAGAATCGACAATTTATTTGATCAGTTGCGTGGCAGTTCAGTATTTTCGAAGATAGACCTCCGTTCGGGTTACCATCAGCTTAGGATCCGAGAGTCGGATGTTCCACGGACGGCTTTCCGATCGAGGCATGGTCATTTCGAGTTCCTGGTCATGTCTTTTGGGCTGACCAATGCGCCTTCAGCATTTATGGACATGATGAACCGGGTGTTCAAGGACTTTCTGGACAAGTTTGTCGTCGTGTTCATTGACGACGTTTTGATTTATTCTCGGAATGCGGCGGAGCATGATCAGCATTTGCGGTTGGTGTTATCCGCCTTGAGGGATCATCAGTTGTACGCCAAGCTGAGCAAGTGCGAGTTCTGGTTGCCTCAGGTTTCCTTCCTGGGTCATGTGGTGAACAAAGATGGTATTTCAGTGGACCCGGAGAAGATCTCAGCAGTGATGGATTGGAGTAGGCCGAGCACACCCAAGGAGATCAGGAGCTTCTTGGGGTTGGCCGGCTATTATAGGAGATTCGTCGAGGGCTTTTCTACCTTGGCAGCGCCCTTGACAAAGCTGACGCAGAAGCATGCGGCGTTCGTTTGGAGAGATAAGTGCGAGGAGGCCTTTCTGGAGCTGAAGAGCCGGTTATGTTCTGCCCCTGTGTTGACCTTACCGGCGGAGGGACAGGACTATGACGTTTATGTGGATGCCTCGCACGTTGGACTCGGTGGCGTGTTGATGCAGGAGGGGAAGGTGATCGCTTATGGGTCTCGTCAGTTGAAGATTCATGAGCGGAACTATCCTACGCACGACCTCGAGTTCGCAGCGGTGATTTTTGCCTTGAAGCTGTGGAGACACTTACTTTATGGGGCCCAGTGCAGGATCTTTACCGATCATAAGAGCCTGAAGTACGTGTTCACTCAGAAGGAGCTGAATTTGCGCCAGCGGCGGTGGCTTGAGTATGTTGCTGATTATGATGTTGAGATTCAGTACCATCCGGGCAAGGCCAATGTGGTGGCCGACGCCTTGAGCCGGAAGACGGGGAAGGTCTTCAATCTCACCGCGGATCGCTTAGTGGAGGAGTTTCTATTGATGGATATCACCGCAGGACGCTGTGAGTTGCAGAGCAGTTTGGTAGTGGCAGAGCCGTCATGGATTTCTCTCACCAGATTGCATCAGAAAGAGGATCCGGATTTGTTGCACTTGTACCTCAGAGCTGAGAGGGGAGAGTTGCCAGATTTCTCCATCGACGAGGCGGGTACTCTGAAGTACCGCGGCAGGTTTTGCATCCCCGCAGTGGAAGGCATCAGAGTATTGATTTGCAAAGAGGCTCACGGATCCAGTGTTTCCTACCACCCGGGATCTACGAAGATGTACCATGATCTGAAGCAGATCGCCTGGTGGTATGGGATGAAGGGTGATATAGCTCGTTTTGTCTCGGAGTGTTACACTTGCAGGCGGGTGAAGGCCGACCATGGGAGGCCTGGTGGCAAGTTGGCACCTTTGGAGATCCCGACTTGGAAGTGGGAAAGCATCTCAATGGATTTCATTACAGGCTTACCGAGATCTCCGAGAGGGTTTGATTCTGTTTGGGTGATCGTGGACCGATTGACGAAGTGTGCGCACTTCGTACCATATAAGATCGATTACTCGATGAAGAAGATTGCTGAGTTGTACTTGGATGAGGTCGTCAGATTGCACGGCGTTCCAGTTAGCATCGTTTCAGATCGAGACTCTCGGTTTACATCTCGTTTCTGGAGGAGTTTGCAGGAGGGTTTGGGCACTGATTTGAGGTATTCCACAGCTTACCATCCGCAGACCAACGGGCAGACCGAGCGTGTGAATCAGATTGTGGAAGATATGATCCGGTGCTATATTCTTGATCATGGAGGTGCGTGGGATGAGCGTTTGCGGCTCATGGAATTTGCCTACAACAACAGCTACCAAGAGAGTCTACAGATGGCTCCCTTCGAGGCGTTGTATGGAAGGCGCTGCAGAACCCCTTTGTTTTGGGCCGAGGCCGGTGAGAGGCCTGTTTTGGGTCCTGATGCGCTCGAGGAGATGGAGGTTTCCGTGAAGCTCATTCGGGAGAAGCTTCGAGTTGCTCAGGAGAGGTATGAGAAGAACGCCAATCGGCGTAGGTCCGATTTGGAGTTTTCAGTGGATGACTTGGTCTTCTTGAAGGTGTCTCCGATGGTAGGAGTGAAGAGGTTTGGCAAGAATCGGAAGTTGGATCCGAGATTTGTGGGCCCGTTCAGGATTTTGGAGCGTATTGGTGTGGCTGCTTATAGGCTGGATCTGCCAGCTAGCTTCCCGGGGGTTCATAATGTCTTTCATGTGAGCCAGTTGCGGAAGTGCGTGCGGAGCAGTGGGCAAGTCTTGGACGCTGTGCCCCAGTTGGAGCCCAATCTCTCGTATGTCGAGGTGCCAGTCCGCATTTTGGAAGCTCAAGCTCGAGTGTTGCGGACGAAGTCTATTCCTATGGTGAAGGTTCTTTGGAGGAACCAGGATTTGGAGAGCGCGACTTGGGAGCTAGAGTCGGCTATGAGGGAGGCTCACCCTCATTTGTTCCCCTGAGTTTTCGGGTACGTTCCCTTTCTAGTAGTTTGTTTCTTTCCTTCTGTTGTAGGAGTAGTTCTCGCAAAGTTTCGGGTCGAAACTTTTTGTTAGGGGGAGTGACTGTAACGCCCCCGAATTTTCGACGATTTATTTAAATCCTTGTTCGGCGTTACGTTGACGTTTTCCGTCTCGAGCCGTTGTTAGAATACCTCGTTAGGTGTTCTTAGAGGTTTAGCCTGTTTGCGGGTTTCCCCAGCTAGCCGGTGTCTGTTTTGGAGACCCGGTTGAGCCTTTCAGGGAATTCTCGTGTTGGGCTTCGGGCGAGGTTAGCTCGAGTTTTGTTCGTCGGATGTCGTTTTTGACTTCGCCGTTGTTCTCGTAGCCCGGGTTTTTAGCTACGGTGCGATTTTGGTCGAATTCCGAGGACGTCGCGTTTTCGCGTCGTTTTGACGGTCGCCAGTTAGCGAGTTGTCACTTATGTGAGCGTATTTTCATGTTTACGCGTGTGTAGCATGACGCGTGTTTTGTGCGTACCGGTAGTTATGTACGTGCGCGTGCGCGCGTGTGCGTTTGTGCGCGCGGTGGTATGCGAGTTCGTGCGTAAATGCATGTATGTGTATGTATTTATATATTTGGTTATATGAGTTAGTTAATATGTTTGATTACACGAGTTAGATTAGGTGTAATTATACGTGTAATTATAAGTTTGATTATATGACTTATGATTATATTATTTACGCTAGTTAGTTATTAGGTTATGGGTTTATATTATGAGATTTTACTTAGGTTATATTTAATTCGTTCGTTATCTTAGTTTAGGTTATATTAAATAGAATTAGTATTAGTATTTAGGTATTAATTCTAATATAAAGCATAAGGATTAAATTAGATTTAATATCTCCTTACCTCCCCTCCCCCAATTAATCAAAACCGCCCCCCCTAATCAAAAAAAACCTAAACAGCCGGCCCCTTGACTTAAGAAATAAAAACTGCAGCCGGTCCCCCTCCAAATCAAAACAGCCGCAGCTGTTCTCCTGTGCGAAACCCCGAGCCCGACGACAGCCGACCTAGCCGGCCCCCTTCCACCGCCCGCCGCCGGCCGCTCCGGCCTCCCCTTTCCGATCCGAGCCCGGATCCGCGTTCCCCTCGCCGAGAGCTTCGAGCCGAGGTAGTCTATTCGCCCTTTCCTCCATGATTTTCATTTGGATTTCGTTTTGGATTTTTCTTTGTTTTGGAATATATTGTTCTCCTTTCATGTTTAGATGCAATCTTAGGTGGATTTGGGGTTTGTTGGAGCTTTTCGTGCTCTTGGACGTCCGCCATAGCGCCGTTGTGCCGGCGAATTTTTTGGTGATACGTGCGAGGCAAGTGTTTTCTCCCTTTTTTTGCCGTTTGGCCTCTTGTGCTCTCAATTCCTTTGTAATTACTTTTATTTCATGCTTATCCGTCATGATATCGAAACCCCTAATCCTAATCCCCGACCGGTAACCGCGTTAATAATTAGATTTTGTGACCCTCCCGCTAGTGGATTCCCGTTTTAGGACGGCGTCGCGGTAGGTGATTAGCGTAGGTTTGGATTAGCGTAGAGTTGAGTTTATGTTAGGCCTAGGTGTAGGTCTAGGGTTTGGGATTTTTCCTAGTTTGCCTATTTGAGGTGTTAGGTGTAATTGTGCACGCACGGCCTATGGTCGTGCGTCTTTTAAGTCGTGCGACCCGATGTCGGTGCTCGTACGCTAGGCTTAGGATCGAGTGAGTGTACTCACTCGCAGCGGCGTTGCGTAACCGCAATGATGAGTCCCTTAGCGTTGATTTCTCCCCGAGTGTTTGCTCGTGAATCGAAAGTCCCTTGTCGGTTGTTACCTTTCGAAGGCCGAATCGTGGGTTGTGGTCAGTAGTGGTGGTGGATGGCTCTTTTATGGGTTGTGTGGTGTGAGGTAGCCTTGACCGCACTCTTTACCTTGACCCGAGTAGTTTTCTGGGCAAGTGAGTGATGGGTCTTTTGTGCCTTCACGTGTCAACCCTTGAGCAATTTGTTGACTTGGATTAGTGGTTGGGCGATTTGGAACGTTTTCAACCTGATTCCAAGTTTCTTGTTTTTGCTACTGCCGCCTCTCACAATTTAGGATGTTAGGCGTTTCTTCCGTAGGTGTTGCAGCATTTTTTTTGGCATCATGGCCATGTTGACTCTGCAGGTTTTTAGGCAGAGTAGTTGCTGTTTACCAGCACTTGGTGCAGGTTTGCTTTTCGCCCTTCCTTGGGCATTGTTGTTTTTACTCTAGTTGTACTCTCTTTACTTTACTTTACCTGCTTTTACCTTACTCCTTTTTAGCACTTGCATTCCTTTTTCCTTGCTCTGAGGTGTTCTACTTTTCTGAATGCCTCAGGTTCAGGACAGTAGCCAGTAGGTGGCTTTGCTGTGGTGCTGTTGGAGGTTTCCTTTCTGTTGACTGTTGAGACTCTCTTGAGTCATTGTGAGGTAGTTTTACTGTTTTTCTTACGGACATGTGTACTTGCCAGTGGGTTATTGTCGTATGTGACGCCCCTGGTAGTTTTTACCTTTGCACTGGATATGTTTACTTTTACTGCTACCCTGTTTTGGGGACTTAGTTACTTGCTCTGGGAAGTTTTGTGCTAGGTTGCTAGCTATTTTTAAAACTATAAAACCTCAACTATATTATATATATACAGCATGATCAGCATGATTTTCTAAAAAGAACTCACTTAGCGTACTTTCTTAATTACGTATAACAAATGAATTTTCCTATATATGTATAAATTAAAACTAGAGTTTTGGTTCAGCGTAAGGGTCCTTCGGGATCACTTATGCGCTCATTTAGGATGTTGACATAAATGAAGTATTTTCCGCTACGTATAAAAATCAGTTTTGAAACCGTGGACTCTTTGGTCCACTGAGCCGAGGGATACGGCCAATAAATAAATCAAGTTTTTATAATCAAATAAGTCATGATTTGAAAGGATTTGGAGTGTCGCCTGAACGTCGGCAGTTATCCCCTGCTCGACGTGGCATCACAGCGCGTAGATTTTCTCTTACTCTGATTTAATAAATAGTGAGAAAAATGCGGGTTGTGACAAGAAGGAGACAATCAGAAGTCTCCAAAGAAGTAGATCCAGAACTAATCTACTAAGAAGATCCAAATTCTTATCTAGAATCCAAGAAGGAAGCTGGCAGTTAGTCAACTTCAAAGGAGATCAACCCAACTAGTTCAGATTCAAGAAGTTTTGAAGAAAACTAAGCACATGTTGATTTGAGTCATCAGTTTCATCAAGAAGCTGATCAAAAATTCTCTTATCCTTTCTCTCTCAACAAGGGTAAGAGACTATCAAATTATTTATCGAATTCTGTAGGATCTTTTCAAAGATCTGAGTTGTAAGCCTATGTTATAAAGGCTGAGTGTAGGAGATTTTGATCTCTGAGTTGTAGGCTGTGTGGTAAGGCTGAGGTAAGGCTGATTGAGCCTGAGTGTAGGAGAATTGGTTCTCTGAGTTGTAGGCCTTGTGGCAAGGCTGAGGTAGGGCTGTTAGCCTGAGTTGTAGGAACCTTATAGGGTTCTGAGTTGTAGGAACCTTTCAGGGTTCTCAGCTGTAAGATCTGTGGATCTGAGAAGAAGGAAGAAGTTAGGCTGAATCTACCACACTGCTAGATAGGTGAAGGGGGGAAGTGAATGTATCCATACCTTGGGGAACAACTATAAATCAGTGTGCAATCTGTGATTTGAGTTATTGTAGTTTCTGTGATTGTATGTGTTGTGTTAGCTGTAGAGATATCAGATTTATAGTAAAGAACTGAAGTTAAATTCTATCTTAAGTTAAAACAAGGATAAGAACCTATTCACCCCACCCCCCTCTAGGTGTTTAGGTTGTCTTGAAGTTAAAACTATTAACCTTTTATCTTATGCACATGCAAAAATAATGTATTTCTCACCGAGTCAAAGCTCCTCGGACTATCTCGTCTATCACAAATATCTACCGAACCATCGGCTCGTCGGACTATCTCATTCGTCACAAATATCTACCGAGCCATCGGCTCGCCGGGCTAACCTGCCCATCACTAAAACCACCGAGCCTACCGCTCATGAGACCCAACCTAACTCCCACAACACTGGAGAGTGTGAGTGTAAGTGTAATCCTAATTATACTAGTTACTCTTAAACATTGATTATTTTTACTGTTTAGGTTAGCCCAGGACTGCCCTAGCTATTCCAGGTGAAGGGCTTTTACAGGGCACTAAGAACTATGATGGTAGCTGAAGCCAATTGTTCCCTTTCGTAAGGCACTTACTATTATTGGTTATTATCTAGATTCCCGATCCCTTTTAATATTATACTGTATCTAACCATATTGTATTTTGACTCTCTTTCTCTCCACAGGAAAGGCGACCTTTCGTCAATCCCGAGCACCACTTAACACTAGCCAACCCAACACTCTCCTCATCATAACTCCAAATGATGAACTCAATTTAATTTTACCAAATCAGTATATCATTAACTCAACTCCCTATGTCCATATCCCAAGTTATCGCCATTTTTGCAGTTTTACTAAATGCTGACCAACTTAAGCTATATGATGTACATGATAGAAGGTACACTAAATTTTCATCCAAATGTCCTAAGATAATTATAGTGGGTCTATCATGACATATTTAGCCCAAATCCGGAAACTTATAATTTTCCTAATTAATTTGTCATTTATTAAATATTCTAAAAGTTAAGCCATGGGTAATTTTGAACATGAAGTACTAGATTTCCTCAAGTTATGACCACCCAAAAATTATGAACACTATATTATGCCAATATATCAGAGAATACCAAGTTTCATAAATCTTCATAAAGATTACAACCCTTAAATAATTAATTCATGATAGTTCCACTATTCAAAGGTAAAGAAGGGAATAATAAAATAAATCATCAAAAATTATAGAAAAATTACCAGAACCTAAGGGTCACTAGAAAAGGTCCTTGACCAAAAATTATAATTTTCCAAGTTCAATGGGTACCAAAATAAAATCATCTAAATTAAATTAAGAACAACAACTTTGTGAAGCAACCCTCAAAAATAGACTTCCAAATATTGCATAAAAATTCACAGAGCTTTATAATGTCATAAAAGGTACTTTGACTTAATTTCAAGTAATTCCAAGGTCAGAAAGCTACTTAGAAAAATACTCCAGGGAACCTACTATAGTGCACTTTGTGAATAAACATGCTTGTAAATTCATCCAAACTACTTGCAACAATTTTCTAAACCTCAGCATGCACAAAGAGGCTTCCTTGCCAAGTAAAAAAAATTTCCAACAAGTTCTGATATTTATTACCTATTTATCAAAATATGGTGCACTAATTCACTTAACAAATGAAGTACCATGAAAATAAGTCGAATCACTCCTAATACTTTACTAGAGCACTTAAGGGATAATTGATTAACTTTTCCAGAATTTTAAATCATTCCAAGACAATTTAAACATAGTTACTTCAATTTCACAAAAAAGGACAAGATGGAGATTAAACATATAAGTTTGGGTTTCTGATTTCTAAACATCCTAAAATAAATCTCAGAGATTAATAACACTATAAATTTACTCCTACCAAAGTTCCATGAAGACCCAAGGTCATTTGACCCCTTAATTATTCTACAAAGTGTAAAAACCTAGATTATTTCCAAGGGACTTAAGTGGGGTGAATGTGTCAAAATACAATTAAATTCCTCCCTAGGGCATTCAACCACCCTAAGAACACATGGACTAAACACCAAGTCCATACGAGGACATGTCACCCTATGTCCTTCACAACCCCCCCCCCCCCAATATTCAACCTTAGGATTTGAACTAGGGTCCTAGGGCAAATCCACCCTAATCCACCCCAAACTCCATGAGATCAGTGGCACAAGTTTCAACCTCTGTTGAGGTGACTTGGCCACTCAACACCCACATGGGGCACCTTGACCTAACTACCCTTCTTGGTCAAACTTAGGGTTTGCTTATTTCCAAACCAAATCATCTCCAAATGGGAAAAAAATTATAAAGAGCCTTATGATGACCCCAAGAAACACTCACCAAAATTTGGGTGGATTTGGAGTTTATTAGACCCCTTAATAAAATCCTACATGAAAAATTAAATGTTTTCCAAAACTTTAGAGAAATGTTTTCCAAAAAAATCCATTTTTGGACATGTTGTGGGTATGTGTAAGTATGACCCCCAGTCCAAATTTCTAGTCATTTGGACAAGTGGTTTAGTGGGGGAACTCAAATTAGTCTCTGATTAACCCTATGTACAGACCTCACCAAAATGAGTGCTAAGGTGTAACCTGAACTCCAAAATGGTCCAAATAAATTTTAAAATAAAGTAGACACATAGGGCTATAATTGTTTGATTTTATTTAATCCCGCATGAATCTTGGCGCAAGATCAGACGGCGCTGGCTCATCTTCTACCTCCAGCCGACAGATGTGATTAACCCGACCTGGATCACTTTCCAATTCCAATTCCCGGCCATCCGACCACCTCCCCAGCCAACCACCGCCACCACCACCTCTGTCAAGATGAGGGATATTGGCCGGCGGTGGTTTGGCCGCCGGAGACGGCTGTTTCTGGCGAACCCGACACCCTCAATTGTTTTGGAAAAATCAGGGAAAATCTTCACTCGATTGAGCTCAATTGAGCTCGACTCATTTCCATAACAGTTCCTAAGATCTAACCCATTGAAGAGGAGTAGAGGAGGACCTGAGTTGCGGCTTGAGAGCGGGTGGTTTGCCTCCTTGCCATTTTCGGCCGTCGGCTTGAGCTCCTCTGCAACCTTCCCGAAATCGAGATTGGAATGGCGGAACCGCCTACTCTTGTCCTGGTGAAGGTTCTTAAAGTAGGAATTGGAGAGAGGAGGCTTGCAACTCCCCAATTTTTGAAATCGTCATTAATGGCCATGAAGGCCATTTTCGGTTTCTTCTCAATTAAGGGGGCTTTGCCACCCCAAGGGTCAGCCAACACCGGGAAACTCCTCCCCTGTCTCCAAGGAGTAAAAACCCCATCAAATTGGGGGGTTATGGAACCTCCGTGGCCATGAGGGCCATTAAGCCCCCACTCTCTCTCTCTTCCAAATTGGGGTAACTTCCTCCCTCTCTCTCCTAATCACCAATCTCTGAATTTAGTGGGTCCAAAATGTGTGCCTCCACCCCCTAGACTAATGGACCACACCAATTGGGCTTTGCCCACTTGAATTGGGCTAGGTTAACCCAAATTGACCACTTTGACCCATGAGTTGACTTTGGTCAACTTGACCTTTTTAGTTGACCCCAGTGGGTCCCTATGGCTCTAATGGACCCTCTAATAGGTTAGTAGTGTATTGGTGGGGTCATGGATTCATGGTGAAGCCCTATGACCATCCCTAAGCTAGTGATTGGAATTATACTATTTGCAGACCATGGTGATCTCACCTTCCTTCCTAGGTTCACTTGCTCTTCTTGGGCTTCCTAGGGTTTTGTCATGATCTAGTCATGACAAAACCACTCCTAGGGGTCTAGTTGTCTGAGGGATGTTACAAATCTCAATACATAAAAATAAAAATTTTGTCCATGAAATTCAAGTTAGGCCTACGGGGTTTCAAATGTGAGAAGTAAAATGTAACATCCCGAGAGGTTAAAGGGAATACCTTACGCGAAAAGTTCTGGGTACCTTTGCAGCATCAAGTCCCGTGGCTCCCATGTGTGCTCCTCTTGTCCATGATTCCTCCACAAGACCTTGACCAACGAAACCTTCTTGCGTCGCAAGATCCGCATCCCAGTATCGTCTATCCGGATCGGCTCTAGGTGCACCGATCGATCAGAAGTTATAGGCTGATCTGTAGTCGTAATCTGCTGCTCCGGCCGAAGTAGAGCTCTCTTGAGGGAGGAGACGTGGAAAACGTCGTGCAAACCCTCTAGCTCTGGCGGCAGCTCCAATCTGTATGCCAAGGGACCGATCCGCTCCAGGATCCTGTAAGGCCCCATGTATCTCAGACTGAGCTTCTTCCGACCATGCACCCACGAGACTCCATGCATCGGTCGTATCTTCAGAAACACACAGTCTCATACCTTAAACTCTACCCGATGATGTCGAGCATCGTAATACTTGGCATGTCTACTCTGGGTCTCCAACATCCTGTCTAGAATAAACCGCACCTGAGCATCCGTATCCTCGATGAACTCCGAGCTAAGTGCCTTTGGATCCTCATCCTGGATCCAAGATAAAGGAGTCCTTCATCTTTGTCCATATAAATCCTCATAAGGGGCAATGCTGATGTTGGAAAGGTGGTTGTTGTTGTACGAGAATTCGATCAATGGTAGCTTCTTCTCTCATGGCTCTCCGCGGTCCAGTATGCAAAGACGTAACAAATCCTCTAGTGTCTGATTGGTGTGCTCTGTCTGTCCATCCATCTTATGGTGGAAGGCGGTACTAAATGTCAACCGGGTCCCCAAGTAAGCTGGACCGACCTCCATTCCTTAGACGTAAATCATCCATCACGATCGGACACTATCGTCCTCGGCACTCCATGGTGTCGGACGAACTGCTCCACAAACCTCCACACCAAGTCACCCACTGGAGCATCCTTCCTGATCGGTAGAAATCTGGCCACCTTAGTAAGTCAATCGACGATAACCCATATCGAGTCATTCCCCGCATGTGACCGGGGAAGACCATGTATGAAATCCATGACGATATCGTCGAACTTCCACTCTGGCACTGGAAGTGGCTGCAACAACCCGGCCGGATTCTTACATTCTGCCTTCACTAACTGATAAGCCTTGCATTGGGTCACGAAGTATGTGATGTACCTCTTCATGCTCGGCCAATACATCTTCCTCTTCAGTTCGGCCGTCATCTTGGTGGTGTCCGGGTGCACCGAGTACCTGCAGCGAGCCTCGATCATAATGTCCTCCCGAATCCTGACCTCAGCCGGTATGTACACCAATCCTCTAAAACATATACAACCCATCTCTCTCTGTATACTCCTCGGTCGTGCCTGCCTCCAAGGCCCTGAATACTAGCTCCAACTTGTCATCCCTTCTCTGCTCATCCCCGATGCGATCTCGAATATCATCGGTAGTGCTCATCGTGGCCAGATACTCCTCATAAAGCTCTAAGTCGTTCGAGTACACCAGAGTAATCTTCATATTCTCCATCATCTATACCAGCTCCATAGCCATCAACTGGGGCTCTGCTCCTAATGTGGTAGCCTCCGGCTCAGTGCGTTTACCACCACATTCGCCTTCCCCAGGTGATAGTGTATCGTGTACTCATAATAAGATAAGAACTCCACCCATCATCTCTGACAGATGTTCAACTCCTTCTGCGTATTGACATATTTCAGATTTTTATTATCCGAAAATATTTCACAGTGCACACCATAAAGGTAATGCCGCCAAATCTTCAGAGCGAACACCACTGCTCCCATCTCCAAGTCATTCACAGGGTAGTTCTGCTCGTGCTTCTTCAACTGGCGGGAGGCGTATGATATCACATGTCCATGCTGCATCAGTACAATGCCCATCCCCTAAAACGATGCATCAGTGTGCACCTGGAAGCCCTCCTTCCCAGACGGGAGATCAAGGATAGGGGCCGACGTAATCCGACCCTTCAACTCCTGGAAGGCCATCTCATGCTGCGGCGTCCAAACTAACGGAGTGTCCTTCTTCGTCAAATAAGTGAGTGGAAGGGATATCTGAGAGAATCCCTGCACAAACTTCCGGTAGTGCCCGACCAATCCCAGAAAACTTCAGATATCCGTGGTCATCTTCAACTGAAGCCAGTATCGCATTGCCTGAATCTTCGCAGGATCTACCACCAATCCCGCTCCACTAATGATGTGGCCTAAATTGGCCACCTCCGTCAGCCAAAACTGGCATTTATTGAACATGACATACAACTGATGCTCCTTGAGCTTCTCCAAAGTCAGGACCAGATATTGTGCATGCTCTTCCTTCATCCTCGAATAAATGAGGGTGTCATCTATGAACACAATGACAAACCTGTCGAGGTATGACACGAACACTCAGTTCATCAAGCTCATGAAAGCTGATGGCGCATTCGTGAGCCCAAAGGGCATCACGATAAACTCGTACAGTCCATATCTACTGCTAAACGCCATCTTTGGCATATCTTCCTCCTGAATCCGTAACTAATAGTATCCCGACCTCAGATCCAGCTTTGAGAACAATCGTGCTCCCTCTAGTTGATCAAATTATTCGTCGATCCTTGGCAGTGGATATGTGTTCCGGACTGTCAATCGGTTTAGTGCATGATAATTGATGCACAACCTGAGGGTCCCATGTAATACCCCAAAATCTCATTTATGAGTGGGCTGTGAAGGCTGAGCAACATGGTCTGGGACACGGGCATATCCAAAGCCATATCCTGCTCTGCTTGAGGAAACACGTCCAGGGACACGGGCGTGTCTAAGGCCGTGTACTACTCAGTGTACTCAAGTGGGTCTCGAGTGGGGAACACGGCCTGTGACACAGGAGGGTCCAGGGCCAGTCCTATGAGTTCGACGAAATGATCTCCATGAAATGCACTCGACGATCCTCGAGAGGCAAGTCGAGTTGGGCACACAGCCTGTGACACGGGCGTGTCAAGGGTCGTGTCCTTCTCTGTGTTTGGCCAGGATTATGAGGGTTGTTAAACACGGCCTGAACACTGGCGTGTCCTAAGTCATGTGTGGCACACGGCCTATGACACGGAAGTATCACAGGGCCGTATCTTGGTCTGGCAGAGTCGGTTTCTTTGTTGCTTAAGGAACACGGTCGGTGACATGGGCGTGTCACAAGCCGTGTTTAACCCAGGAAATTGATTTTCAGGGCGATTCGTGGTCGTTCATTTCCTTCAATTAGGATCCAACGGTCCATAACTCTTCTTGTTGTTATAAGGTCGGGAGTTGAAGGATAAACTCTCATTTCTCTCAAGCCTTTCTCTTTCTAAAGTGTTAGAGAGTGAGGAGAGCAAGGAAGGAGGTGGAGGAGGAATCCGGCTGCCGGTTGAGATTCAGAGCCCCAAATCACGAGCTGAGTCCAGATCAATGTAGGCAAGGCCGTTGCGCTGCTTTTCATCCAGCTAGTTTTCCATGGCTCCAAAGAGATCGTCAAGGGTAACGATCTCCTTCTTGGACAAGTGAAGTCCTCCTTTATGCATGTGCATGGAATCCTCCACCAAGAGGTGGAAAGCATAAGTGATTCCAGTGGGTTGATAGTTGATATCCCCGGTTGAGTCTACATCTAGATCCGGAAATGTATAGTATGGAATAGGCATGTTGTGTGAAGCCCATCCGGACGGTTGGTCTAGATTTGTGATGTTTATGTTGCAAACCGGAGAAGACTCCGTGTATGAAATGGGTAGTTTACGGAGTTTGTGAGGGTGCTTGTGAATTGTGAGTACTTCTAAAATACCCAGGAAGCTCTATGTAAGCTCCTTGTGTCGTATGCGCTGTGTGCACTGTATGCTCTGAGTGAGTTGTGTGCTGAACAAGAAAGGGAAAGCCGACCCACATCAAGATGTGCGCTATTGACGAGTTGAGCAATAGGAAAGTGCTGACCTGTACCTGCGTTATGAGAGATCGATTGGTGGCAATGTAATGGGGGGCTGCGGGCCAAATCCCGGGTTGTTACACTACAATGGTGGGTCGATCTAAAATGCTAAATTGTTGTCGTGAGGTTAACACCTCTGATTTGGATGGGCGAGGGAGTCTCTAATATGCGTGTTGTAGTAGACTAATGCCCTATGCCAACAAGTTAAGAACCTCTAATCGGTGGTGGTACCAAGGATAATTCGGTACACTATAAGCGTGCCCTGAGTGCACGGAGCGTCTGACACTAAGGCTAACATTTGTGATGATGTTGTGCGTGAGAGCACTTGTTGTGATATATAAATATATATGTTGTGATTGCGATGCATGCAGGGAAGGAACCACTACCCCAGGTAAGGGGTAGGGTCGTTATAATTGGTCAGCTGAATGCTACCCATTGCTTTGTTTATCACCCTTGGTGTGGATGTCCATATGCAGGTGCTGACGGACTGAATTGGATTGAGCGGGCTGAAGCCCTTGATGCTTGTAGACCTTGAAGGTCGTGCGAAGAATTATATTTTCATGTGTGGACGGCCTGCGTGTCGATGTATGAAATCACATCTGTTAAGAGAAACATGTTAGGCCTTGAGCTTTGGTGTATTTGTATACATATTGGTGATATATATAAATGTGTTGTTTATATATATAGTGGACATTCATTATGATGAGTTCTTGCAAGTTAAAATCTTCCGCTAGAATGCTCTGAGTTAAGATGCGAGTAGAAAGTAATTTTGATATTCATACGTGATTCCGCCGTTTGTCCGTTAAATATGGCGTGGGCCCCCGAACGAACCCTCTGTTATATTCCATGTGACGGATGGAGGCATTACAAATTGGTATTAGAGGATAGGGTTTTGTAGGGATAACATATTTGAACTCAAGAATGTCCACTAGGAATGCAATACATGTGTTTGAGGAGCGTGAGTGTGTCTACTTGATATATTTGCCGTTATGGAATGGACGTTAATGGTGTTTTGTACACTTATAGGTGACAAGGAGTGGTATGGGGCAGTCGGTTCCCCAATAATATGTAGGGAGTGCGGCACCAGCTGAGGCGCCCACACCTACTCCCTCGGCGGATACCATATGTTTAGTTACTAAGGTGGTTCTTGTAGCACTAAATGCACAGCCTATTGGGCAGGCAAGGCCTGCAGTGGTGCCAGTATGGCTTGGTGCGAGGCAAGAGCGCGTTAAGGCTCTGATTGTTGAGCAAGCAGCTGACGAGCAACTTAAACGGTTTATGAGTTTTAGTCCACCTAAGTTTGTAGGGGCGGGTTTCCCAATGCAGGCTGAGGACTGGCTCACAAGAGTGAAGAGGATCCTGACAGGAATCATAACTGAGGAGGGGCAGAAAGTTACCTTAGCCACTTTCCTGCTGGAAGGAGAGGCGAGGCTTTGGTGGGATGAAGTAAAATTGCACCACTTGGCAGGCAAAGGACTAGAGGAGATATCGATAGAGGAATTATCAAGGTTATTTTGGGCAAAGTATTTGCCAGTGTCACAGCGAATTATAGTGGAAAATGAGTTCCAACGTCTAGTGTTGGGTGAGAGTAGTGTTGATACTTACCTGCATGATTTTACTAGGCTGGGGCGCTATGCGGGGTCTAGTTTCGCAGAGGAGGAGCGGAAGACGAATATGTTCTATGAGGGACTTCGTGATGAGCTGAGGTTGGCGCTCCCGAGTTTGGTGAACCAAGGCTTCCAAGCGTTAGTAGATACTGCCCGTGCACTGGAGAAGGATTTGAAACTGGTGCAAGACAAGAAGAACTTGGCGGTGGAAAAGCCGAAGTTTAAAATGTCGCAGTCGGAAAAATAAGAGTTTAGAAAACGAGACAAGAAGAGGTTCAGGCCTGCTGAACAAACTTCTTCGAATGTTGCTTTGGGAGCAACATATGGGCAAGGATGTGTTGAGACACGTACATATTTGAATTATGGGAAGCAGGGATATTTAGCCCATTCTTGTTGGAGTGGCCCTCCAAAGGGTGAGAATAAGACTGAAAGTATCTAGTGTCAACTAAATCCACCTATGGGGGGGGAATAGGTGTCGTGCAGTCTTTTGCGGAATTTTAATTACCTGCACAAATAAGCAAACACAGCACAGAAAAGCACACAAGCAATTATAGTGGTTCCCCAATTTGGGTACGTCCACTCTCCCCCTTCGACCTATCTCCCACCAAGGGATGACTCGGTCACTTCGCCAACCGGATTGAAATCCAATCCTCACACTACGGAAGGAACCCTTCCAACCAAAGGAGTCACTACTCCTCTACCACGGGTTACACCCAACCCTTACAACTAGGAATAAAAATTCCTTTACAACAAAACAAAAATTGAATGTACAAGAAATACAAACAAACTTGTGGAGAATCCGATGTCGCTCTTCGTTCGTTGATGCTTTCTTGAAAGAGACGAAGAGTCCAAGACCAGAGTACTCTCTTGGAGAGGATCTTGACAAGATCAGCGGCGGCAAGTGAATGCGGTGGGGATGCTTTGTAGTTCCAAACTTCTTGACGAAGCAAGCAAGGTCTACAAACGATCTCAATCGGATCAGTCGTCTTAATCGATTCGGAATGAATAACTATCCTCGTTCAACAAATCGAGAGACAAGAGATCTCGAGAGAGAAGAGTGAGATGCTAGGCTTGCCTCGGTACTGTCGCTGAAAGATCAAAGAACCTCTGAGATCAGCGGCGGCGGCTATATTGCGAGCGGCGACAGCGATCGGTGACGTTCCGCGATCTGCTAGGGCACGCGTCGGCTACTTTAGATTTTCCGTGAATCGATCTGTCGGTATGTTCAAATACGCGAGTATATATACTGGAAGCCATCCCTAAATGACCATTGTGGGGCCCACAAGGAGAAACCCTAGGCCCGATCAAAACAGAGCACAACAAACTTGGTTCGGTCCAGCAAACGAGAAATTTGCCTAAGGGAAATTCGACGAGAATCGCTTGTGATTCCCGTCGAAGTCGGCGGGAATCACTCAGCATTCCTGTCGAATTTTCCTTGCAGAATTGCAGTTGGAAATCTTGTCATCCGGAGGGAATCGGCGGGAATGCAAGGTGATTCTCGTCGAATCGGCGAGAATCACTTGGTGATTCCCGTCGATTCTTCCTTAGCAGAATTCTTGTAGAAGGACAGTCAGCCGGATGAAGTCGGCGGGAATCACTGACTGATTCTCGACGATTCAGTGAGAATCACTAATGATTCCCATCGAATCGGCGAGAATCACAGTGATTCCCGTTGATTTTGACTTAGACGCTTTTTCTCTTCCTTCCTATGAACTTGGTCTTTGACCCATCTTTGCTCCTCTTCTACTCTTGATCTATCTCGACCATGTACTTGAAGTAAGTACACTCCAATAGAGAGAGAACACGTGAGTCAACACATTGATCTGCTCAATGAGGGATTACGTTGCGCAGACCCGTGTATATTGACCCACTGCACCCTGACATTGGTGTGTACTTAGCATGGAATAGCTACAAGCACAACTTGATAGAAAATCATCAAATACATTGTCAATTCAACTTAGCTTGTCCAGGAGCTTCTTCAAATCAGGTACATTGTGGATACAATACCCAACAATCTACCCCTATTTGAAAAAGCCTAAACCCTACAAGCTAAGGTGAATAGAACAGGTGGGAATGAAAATCATACGTCGAAAATTTAGTTGAGAGTGAAATTCATTACCATTTTCCTGAGAGCATACTTAACATTGGCAGCCACCTACTTAACAACCTACTTAACATTGGCAGCCACCTTAGCCTTAGCCGAGAGGGTAATCTCCCCCTTTTCGGCTTCTACAAATCTGGGACTTCACTTTGAGCCAAATGCTCCCCCTCAGTTCTTGCATCCGTGCTCAATCTTGAGTTCCTTGCTGATGCTCCCCCTTGATCCAAGAGCCTGGAGCCCTTCAGTCTTCAATCTTCATAGTTCAGCATGTCGAGTTTAGTTTGAAGAGACTGAACTTGGCCTCGTCTAGGGGCTTTGTGAAGATATCTACAACCTTCTTATCCATGAGGACATAGCAGAGAGAGATATCTTTGTTTTTCACATGCTCCCGAATGAAGTGGTAGCGCATTATATCTTTCCCAAATTCCTTGTTCCAGAGCAAGCCTGGAACATCTCTTGTCTAGGTCCCATCATGTTCATGGGTACCTAGACTATCCTGCAAAATAGAATTACCTTACCTTAGGAACCCAATAGCCATTGGGTCCTAGGTTCCTTGTTAGCACACTCCCCCTCAGGTGGTTAACCCTACGAGTGGTCGGCCTCGCATTGCCAACATGAGGAGTCTCATTGTTCCTTGGATTAAACCAACAATCCACGGCAAAGTGACCAACTTTGCCGCAGCACCAAGAGTCAAACCTATTGTACCGCTTCCTAGGCTCCAGCTTCACCCTTGGAACGGTGGGTCCAGCCGGGGCCTTGGATCTGGAGGTGGAGGCATCATGATGACAGCAGTCACACGATTTCTTCACTTCCTGTTCCTTCAGTATAACAGGCTTGGCCTTTGGTGCCTGCTTCCTATTATGGCTGCTAGAGAAGTGGCCATAATTTTCCACTTGGATTTCCTCATAAGGTGCCTTGAAGACACTCTCACCGTAGTTACGGGGGAAGGCCCAACCATCATACCGGCTCTTGGGCTTTTCAACCGAGGGCCGAAAAAAGTGGCCATAGGTTGACTCAAAGTCCTGCTCATTGCAAGGAAAGCCAGGCTTTCTGAATAGAACAGGATCGAGTGGGGCCTTTCCCTTTTCTGTAGCAGAGGCCTTCTTAGCAGCCTTATTTTTTCCTCTATTTTCTGTTTCTCCTGGATGATTTACCAGGCACACCCACGTGCCCTAAGCCAGCCCCTTTAGCCTGAGCAGAGAATTCATCAACTAGAGGAAGAATGGTCTTGGGCATGGAGAAGCTTTTGAAAATCTTCCTTTCAGCCGCTAGTTGTTCTTCCAACTTGTTGATTTCTTCCTTTTTCTGGTCAAGGAGCCTTAGAGACTCAGAGTGCTCAGAAGTCCGGTCAGGTGTTCTTGTCGGAGAGAAATCAAGGTAGTGATCTCTTCTCTTAGGGACACACCCTTGGCCTTAAGGAATTTAACTTCCTTTTTCTGAGCTCTCAACCTCTTGCGGCATTCCTCAAAGGTATTGAGCAGAAGCTCATACTTTTCGAGGAGTTCAGCTTCACGGGCAGATGGGATGCCCTCGAGATCATCATCAGGAGACTCAGAGTTAGAGTTAGAGAGGGGGGTATGATCTTTTACCTTCCCAGTAAATGGGGGGCAGTCTCCTTCTGAGTCAGAGCGACCCATTAACCCGAAGTAGGCTTCCTCATCATCACTGTAGTTTGACGAATCAGACTCACTCAGTGTCTTTGTCTTTTGCAATGCAGCTCCTCTCCTTCTTCTTATCTCTAGAGTACCTGGGGTCCTCTCCCTTTCCCTTGTCTTTCTTGCTTTGGTGGCAGTCAGCAATGACGTGACCTGGCTTATTGCATCCAAAACAAATAATGTCAGCAGAGCGATGTTTGTTCTATTTAGGTTTATACATGTCAGAAGAGTAATTCTTCTTCTGATGTCTGGAGGAGGAGCCATCTCTCTTTCTTTGATTCCTCATCTTGAGGAACTTCTTGAATTATCGAGTGATGAGGGAGAATTCTTCTTCAGATAGCTCTGAGCCGGAAGAGCATGGCTCAGAGTCTTCTTCCTCATCCATTTTCCAAGAGCGGGACGAGGCTAAACCCTTGCCTTTCCTTGAGTGATTGGCTTTCAGGTCTACAGTCTTTTCTTTGGCAGCGGCTTTGTCGGCTTCTTCTTCTTCAGCTTTTCTGGTGTTCAGCTGAAGCTCATAGGACATAAGCTTCCCAAACAAAATCTGGGGATCAGTTTCTGCTAGCTTGCCAAATTCTCTGATGTCACAGATCTTGGTGTCCCATTCCTTAGTAAGGTATCTAAGGAATTTGTCATTTAATTCACAATTGGTGAATATTCTGCCATAGCCCTTCAAGGCATTGACGATCTTCAGGAAGTTCTCGAAAGTCACTCCGATCTCTTCCTTGGGACCTTGCCTGAAGGACTCATACTTTTGGTTCAGAAGGGATCTTCGATCATCCCTTACTTCATCTGTGCCTTCCATCAGGATGATCAGGCAGTGCAAGATATCCTTAGCAGTCCTGCAGTTGCTGAAGTTCTGCATCATGGAGTCATCGACGGCGCTGAAAAGAATGTTCTGAGCCTTCTTGTCAAGACCGACTAGCACCATCTCATCCTTGTCCATTTTGGAGAGCTTCTTGGGCACTTTCTTGGTTTAATCAATGCTGGAGGCCTTAGTGGGGATATAAGGTCCCTCCTCCACCACCATGAAGAGTCGGGGGGTCGACTGCTTCCATGTAATACCTTATCCTTTCCTTCCAGATAGGAAAGTTCAGCTTGGTGCACATTGGAATCTTCCCTGAATACTTGAGTCCGTCCATTTCAGAGATCTTCTTTCTTCTTGACACAAGATGCGGGATCTTACTCAAGGTGTTAACCTTATTGTTGAGTAACCTCCCTCTGATACCACTTGAAAGTATCTAGAGTCAACTAAATCCACCTATGGGGGGAATAGGTGTCGTGCAGTCTTTTGCAGAATTTAAATTACCTACACAAATAAGCAAACATAGCACAGAAAAGCACACAAGTAACTATAGTGGTTCCCCGATTTGGGTACGTCCACTCTCCCCCTTCGACCTATCTCCCACCAAGGGACGACTCAGTCACTTCACCAACCGGATTGAAATCCAATCCTCACACTACGGAAGGAACCCTTCCAACCAAAGGAGTCACTACTCCTCCACCACGGGTTGCACCCAACCCTTACAACTAGGAATAAAAATTCCTTTACAACAAAACAAAAATTGAATGTACAAGAAATACAAACAAACTTGTGGAGAATCCGATGTCGCTCTTCGTTCGTTGATGCTTTCTTGAAAGAGACGAAGAGTCCACGACCGGAGTACTCTGTTGGAGAGGATCTTGACAAGATCGGCGGCAGCAACTGAATGCGGCGGCGATGCTTTGTAGTTCCAAACTTCTTGACGAAGCAAGCAATGTCTACCAACGATCTCAATCGGATCAGTCATCTTAATTGATTCGGAATGAAGAACTATCCTCGTTCAACAAATCGAGAGACAAGAGATCTCAAGAGAGAAGCGTGAGACGCTAGGCTTGCCTCGGTACTATCGCGGGAAGATCAAAGAACCTCTGAGATTAGCGGCGACGGCTATCTTGTGAGCGGCGATAGCGATCGGCGACGTTCCGCGATCTGCTAGGGCACGCGTCAACTACTTTAGATTTTCCGTGAATCGATCTGTCGGTATGTTCAAATACGGAAGTATATATACTGGAAGCCAACCCTAAATGACCGTTGTGGGGCCCACAAGGAGAAACCCTAGGCCTGGTCAAAACAGCGCACAACAAACTTGGTTCGGTCAAGCGAACGAGAAATTTGCCTAAGGCAAATTCGACGAGAATCGCTGGTGATTCCCATCGAAGTCGGCGGGAATCACTCAGCATTCCCGTCGAATTTGCCTTGGCAGAATTCCAGTTGGAAATCTGGTCATCCGGAGGGAATCGGCGGGAATGCAAGGTGATTCTCGTTTAATCGGCGTGAATCACTTGGTGATTCCCGTCGATTCTGCCTTAGCAGAATTCTTGTAGAAGGACATTCAGCCAGATGAAGTCGGCAGGAATCACTGACTGATTCTCGACGATTCGGCGAGAATCACTAATGATTCTCGTCGAATCGGCGAGAATCACTTAGTGATTCCCGTCGATTTTGACTTAGACGCTTTTTCTCTTCCTTCCTATGAACTTGGTCTTTGACCCATCTTTGCTCCTTTTCTGCTCTTGATCTATCTCGACCATGTACTTGAAAGTAAGTACACTCCAATAGAGAGAGCACACGTGAGTCAACACATTGATCTGCTCAACGAGGGATTACGTTGCGCAGACCCGTGTATATTGACCCAGTGCACCCTTATATTGGTGTGTACTTAGCATGGAATAGCTGCAAGCACAACTTGATAGAAAATAATCAAATACATTGTCAATTCAACTTAGCTTGTCCAGGGGCTTCTTCAAATCAGGTACATTGTGGATACAATACCCAATAAAGACAGGTGCGTCTTATGAGGAAAAGGGCAAGGCAATGACAGAGTCATCTGCATCCCGGGAGCAGCCTCGAGTGTACAATCTCAAATTACAGGAGCCGCAAATCTCAAATCGTGAAGTACAACAGCCTCACATGTATAATCTGGAATTACAGGAGGCCATAAAGCAGAGTATGAGGGATGCGGATGAGCGGAAATAAAATAAAGCGTGCACTTTGTTATCTTCGTGATGTAATAAAGTACATGTTGTATGTATGTCTGACAATATGTTTGTTAAATCCTTGTCTTTGTGCGATACCGTAGGGCGAGACAAGCTTCGGCCTCTGAGCTCTAAACCCGGGTCGTTGTATAAAAAGTGCATCAAAGGATTGGTTGTGTTGGTGTCTACAGTTGAGCTAAATTTCGGGACAAAATTTCTTTAAGTGGGGGAGAATTATAACACCCCAAAATATCATTTATGAGTGGGCTGTGTAGGCTAGCAACACTGCCTGGGACACGGGCGTGTCCAAAGCCGTGTCCTGCTCTACTTGAGGAAACACGGCCAGGTACACGGGCGTGTCCAAGGTCGTGTACTGCTTTGTGTACTCAAGTGGGGCACACGACCTGTAATACGGGCGTGTCCAGGGCCGTGTCCTATGAGTTCGACGAAATGCACTCGACGATCCTCGAGAGGCAAGTCGAGTTGGGGACACGACCTGTGACACGGACATGTCAAGGGTCGTATCCTTCTCTGTGTTTGGCAAGGTTTGTGAGGGCTGTTAAACACGGGCTGGACACAGGCGTACCCGAAGCCGTGTCTGGCACACGGCCTGTGATACGGGTATATCACAGGGTCGTGTCCTGGTCTGGCAGAGTCAGTTTCTTTGCCGCTTAAGGAACACGGTGTAACACCCCGAAATTTAGAGTTGAAACGGGCGGTGTTTGTACCAAGTTTGGATCTTGGTAGGGTGAACACGGCCTGTGACACGGGCGTGTCACACGGATGTGTCATGCTCGGGTTGTCTAGTGAAGGACACGAACTGGGACACGGGCGTATCCCATGGCGTGTTAGTGCACACGGCATGGGACACGGGCGTGTTACATGGTCGTGTACTTCTCTGGAATATTTTGGATTTTGCGTCGACGGTTGGACATGGCCGTGTACTGGTTGACATGGGCATGTCAAATCTGACACGGGCGTGTCTTCACTCGTGTCCACCAAGCGACGTGACGGATGGCGTGGAGGTTATTTGTGACACAGCCCCTAGTCACAGGCGTGTTGATGACCCGACACGGGTGTGTAAGGTTGGGACACGGGCGTGTCCCAACCCGTGTCCTTTTCTGTGCTCGATTTGTGTGGCTGGATCGAGGCACACGGCCTGGAACACGGCCGTGTGCAAAGCCGTGTTCGGCCAAGGATTAAAGATTTAAGGCTAATCTGAGCTGTTCGTTTTCTTTAAATAAGATCCAACGGCCCAGATGAGTTCCTGCTTGTCTTTAGTCCGAGATTAGAGGTTTAATTCCTCATTCCATCTTTAACTCCCTCTTTCGAATAAGTTAGAGAGAGAAGAGATCAAGGAAGAAGGAAGGGAGGAATCCGGCCGCCGGCGGAGCATCGGAGCACCAATTTGAGAACTGAGACCAGATCCGTGGAGAGAATTCCTTTGCGAAACTTTCTATCTGAGTAGTTTTTCATGGCGCCGAAGCGGACTTCAAGGGTAACGATTTTCAACTTGAGCACTTGAAGCTTTTCTTCCTTTGCATTGGAAAACCCTCTCTCGCAAGTGTGCGGTGAGTGCGCGGTGCTCCTTGGGGGTAGATATGTGAAGTCCCCCTTGTTAGAGTCCGGAATCGAAGTACGGGCATAGGCATTGTGTGTGAAGCCTACCCAGACGTGTTTGTCTTGATCGGTGATGTTGCATTGCATGAATAGCCGGAGAAGACTCTGTGCGTTGTTTTTGGGTTTCTACACGGTAGATTGCGGAAGGGATCCTTGGAGATTAACTCCAAGGCGCACCCGGAAAACTGGGCAGAAACGTAATTCTGCTAACTTGGCGGTCGGGGAGTCAGCCTTGAACATAACTGGGTTATGTGTTGTTTTGTAATGATTTAGGATCCGGGTGAAGCTTGGCTCGTACGTACGTCTTAAAGTGACTAGGCGTCGTGAGCAACGGGCGGGTGGATACGGACCTGGGCTATGTAGTTCGGTGCTAGAGGCCCTAAAGTGGAACTGGCCATTGGAATAGTCGGGAGTCTTGGACTACGGTCGGAAGGACTCAAAAATGCTCACATAGCTTGCCATCCTAAGGATGGTGGTGAAGCCACAAAATTGACCAGATTCACCGTTAATGTGCCCTGAGTGCACGAGGTGTTTGGCTGAGCAAGCCTATACCTATGGAGAAAGTCTTTATATGCACTTTATTATTTAGTTGGGCTAACATTATGCAGGGAAGGAGCACCACCGCCCGAATAAGGGGGCGGGGTCGTTATATTTTGGTCAGCTTTAGCTGATCGTTGTTCTGTTTGCCACCATGCGATGGAATGATTGCTTGCAGGTACTGCGGAACCAAGCGCCAAGTAGCGGGTTGAAGCCTACGCTACTGTGCAGGCCCTCGAAGGCCGAAGTGAACTGCTATTTTTATTTTTGGTCATGTATGGTCGGTCTGCGAGCCGATGTTTGTAAGATATTACCTTATTAAGAGAAACTTTGTAAGGCCATAAGGCTATGTACTCTTTTGTGTATTCGTTTTATTTCATTCCTAC
The DNA here is from genome assembly GCA_039513925.1 of Platanthera zijinensis. Taxonomy (NCBI): domain Eukaryota; kingdom Viridiplantae; phylum Streptophyta; class Magnoliopsida; order Asparagales; family Orchidaceae; genus Platanthera; species Platanthera zijinensis. The sequence continues at coordinate 94,319,447 of CM077091.1, forward strand.
TTTGGTTGGTGGATATTCATGCCATGCTTGTGCAAATTTTGGGTTCTATTAACCGTTTAAAAGCTTCTGCTAGAATGCTCTGTGTTAGGACGAGTAGTTGAGTATTTGGTATTATTCTGTAACCCTTCCGACTGTCCGTGGTATATGGCGTCGGGTTCCAGCTGGACCTTCTGTTATATGCCATACGACGGATGGGGGTGTTACAATTTGGTATCAGACAAGGGTGTCGGTCGTCTGTAATCGAATTTGTGGGCGAATTCTTTTAAGGGGTGGTGACAAATGTATGTGCGTCATCGTTATAACATAAAAGAACCCATGAATGTCCACTTAGAAATGAAAAAAATACACTTGTTTTGGGAACCTAAGTGTTCCAATGATTACTTTTAGCAATTTGTGTGACGCCTAATCAAGGGTTTATGCTATTATAGGTGTCTAGAAGCGGTGCGAGGCAATCGGAGCGTCCGCAATCAGCGGAAAGTAGGGCACCAAGAGATGTGCCTACAACACCTCCTTCAGCAGAAACCATCATATTTGTGGCTGAAGCAGTTTTTGCCATGATAAATGCCCAGTAAGTGCAGCACGCACCACCTGTTAATGAGCAAGAACTGATTAGAGTGGCAGTGTCGGGAGTAGTAGAGCATGGGGCAGTTGATCCGGTAATACCAAGAAGAGCCATGGAGAAACAACTCAAGCACGTGATGAGCTTTAATCCTCCGGTATTCGATGGGTTGGGAACGCCAACTCAAGCTGAGGATTGGCTCTCTACGATGAAGAGGGTCATGACCACCACATAAACTGCAGAGTGGCAGAAGACCACAAGAGCGACCTTTCTATTGGACGGTGAGACAAGGATGTGGTGGGACGAGTTGGAGGTTCATCTCTTAGTGGGAAGACAACTTGCTGACGTACCGATGGAGATATTCTACAGGTTATTCCTGGCTAGATACTTACCTTCTGCCCAAAAGCTTGAGATGGAGAATAAGTACCTTTGTTTGGCACAGGGAGAGAGAAGCGTGGATGAGTATCTCCACGAGTTTAATCGATTAGGTCGTTATGATGGTGCTATGTTTACTGAAGAAGAGAGGAAGACCAACCGATTTTATGAGGGTCTACGGAGTGACCTACAGCTACTCCTTACTGGGCCTAAGGCGCAGGGCTTCCTAGCCTTGGTAAATGCGGCTCGGTCTTTGGAAAGGATTGCAAGTAAAGTTCAAGAGAAGAAGGACCCAGTGGAAAACAAGTCAGAGTTTAAAGTGCCAAATACAAAGTCAGGTTTCCGCAGATGGAATAAGAAGCAGAAGACTTCGAGCTCAGCCCCTTCGCCTGGTATGACGGGGGAAAACCCTAGTCGAGCCCCGGTAGCCTGTTATAACTGTAGAAAGGTGGGACATTTTGCAAGAGAATGTTGGAGCGGACATGCAAAGTCTGAGAGGAGGCAAGGAGCAACTTATGAGGAAAAAGGGAAGGCGGCGGAGTCGACCGCTTCCCACCATGCTCCGGCCCAGCCTAGAGTTTATAACCTTGGCCTGCAAGAGGCCATCAAACAAGCTGACGTGGTGACAGGTTGAGTTAAATTTATTACAGTTTATCTTTTTGTTGTAACTGTTACCTTTGTATGTGTTAGCTTATTTGTGTTGGTTCTAGGCTTTGTATTGATTTTCGATCGTCCGGCGAGAGCCCTGTTTGATATGGGAGTATCGCATTCCTTATTGTCTGAAAGATTTGTATCGTACATTGGAGTCCCTTCTTCGATGGCAAAGTACAAGCTGGATGTGTTGTTGCCCAATGGGTACGGTGCTCAATGCACGCGGATAGAATCTACGTGGTAAAGTTACGGATTGGTGATCAGGAGTTCGATTTGCAAGCGTCGGTGCTGCCGTTAGTAGAGTTCGACGTAATCTTTGGAATGGATTGGCTTTCGGAGCAGCGATCCTGCATTGATTGTAACTGAAAAGAGGTTAAGTTGGGACTGAATACTGAGCGGGAGACTAGTTTTTCGGGCTTGAAAGGGTCGAGCAAGATTATGATGTTGGCTCTTCAGGTGATTAAGGCAGTTCGGTCTGGGGCTGAGCTGTTTGTCATTTCAGTACAGGCTTCAACGCCTAATCCTAGTCTAGACAGTATTGCAGTGGTATCCGAGTATCCTGATGTATTTCCAGATGATCTCCCGGGAGCCCCTCCTCAACGGGAGATAGATTTTACAATTGAGCTGGTGCCGGGTGCCAAACCGGTGTCACGCTCTCCGTATCAGATAGCGCCTAAGGAGATGGCGTATTTGAAGGTACAACTGTAATTATTGTTAGAGCAAGGGTATGTGCGTCCAAGTTCGTCGCCTTGGAGCGCACCGGTCCTTTTCGTTAAGAAGAAAGATGGGAGTTTGCGACTTTGTATTGATTATCGGGAGTTGAACAAACTTACGGTAAAGAATAAGTATCTGATCCCAAGGATTGACGATCTATTTGATCAGTTAGTTGGGTCAACAGTATATTCGAAGCTAGATCTAAAATCCAGATACTACAAGTTAAGGATAAAGGAATGTGACATCACTAAGACAGCGTTCAGCACGCGGTTTGGACATTATGAGTTTATGGTCATGCCGTTTGGGCTGACCAATGCGCCATCCGTGTTTATGGATCTAATGAACAGGACGTTCAGAGAGTACCTGGACCAATTCGTGATAGTGTTTATCGACGACATCTTGGTGTACTCGCGGTGTGAGGATGATCACTTCAAGCATCTGCATATGTTGTTGGAGACGTTGAGGAATAATCAGTTGTATGCTAAGTTCTCCAAGTGTGAGTTTTGGTTGTCCTCAATAGAGTTCCTTGGGCATATTTTTAGTGGTAAAGGGATTGCGATGGATCCGGCGAAGATAGTGGCAATTCAGAAGTTGCCTGAGTTGGCTACAGTGGCGGAAGTCCGGAGTTTTCTGGTGCTTGCCGGCTACTACAGGCACTTCGTGGAGAATTTCTCATAGATCGCGCTACCACTCTTGACGTTGACAATGAAGGATCAAAAGTTTGTATGGATGTTGGAGTGCACGCAGGCTTTTTAAGAGTTGAAGAGGCAGTTGATCTCGACACCTATCTTGTGTTCGCCGAGTGGGTCCGAAGGATTTTAAATTTATAGTGATGCTTCGGGCAGTGGTTTGGGTTGTGTTCTTCTACAATATGGGAGAGTAATAGCGTACGGATCACAATAGTTGAAGGTCCATGAGAGAAATTATCCAGTCCATGATGTCGAATTAGTGGCCGTGATATTTGCTCTAAAGATGTGGAGGCACTATCTGTACGGTGTAAAGGTTGACATTTACACCGATCATAAGAGCCTGAAGTACTTACTAGATCAGAAAGACCTGAACATGAGACAGCGAAGGTGAATGGAGTTCTTGGGGGACTACACTTTCAAGATACATTATGTGCCTGGGAAAGGAAATGCAGTGGCTGATGCTTTGAGTCGTAGGGCTCCGGCGCAGGCCAACTGGTTAGCGGTGCATGATGAGAGATTAATCTGTGATTTGGAGGCATTGGAGATCTCTTGCGTCGACAAGCAGTCTCGTGCTGAAGCAATATTGTGTTGGACGGAGGTGCAGTACGACCTAGCTGATAGGATTCGGCAGGCTTTGGTTCAGGATAGCACTATGAAGCAGGCATTTGATGAATCGTTGGATGGGTCAAATTCCCAGTTTGTAATTGTGGATGGACTGCTAAGGAAGGACAGTCGCCAATGCATTCCTAGTGCGGATAGTCTTCGGGAGGAGTTGATGTACGAGGCTCATCATACCAAGTACTCAATCTACCCGGAGAGAACGAAGATGTATAGGGATATGAAGAAGTTGTTCTGGTGGCCAGGGCTGAAGAAGGATGTAGCACTGTATGTGGCAAAGTGCCAAACATGTGCCTTTATAAAGGTGGAGTGCCAGAAGCCCAGATGTTTCTTAAAGTCCTTGTCTATCCCAGAATGGAAGTTCGATGACATATCCATGGATTTTCTGCATGGTTATCCAAACTCGCAGAAGGGAAATGACGCCATTTGGGTGGTCGTAGATAGATTGACAAAAGTGTCGCATTTCATTCCGAATAAAAAGGAAGATCCGGTGGAAAAGTTAGCCAAACTCTATGTGGATAATATTGTACGGTTGCATGGTGCGCCCCGCAGTATTGTTAGTGACCGAGATGGGCCCTTCACGTCCACTGACTGGAGGATGGTGCATAAGTTGTTGGGAACTAAGCTGAGTTTCAACACATCCTTCCACCCGCAAACGGATGGTCAGACAGAGAGGGTCAACAGGACGATGGAGGACATGCTCCGCATGTGCGTCCTAGATTTCAAAAAACACTGGGAGGATCACCTGTACATGGTAGAGTTTGCATATAATAATAGTTTTCAAGCAAGTATTGGAATGGCACCTTTCGAGGCCCTATATGGGAGAAGGTGTCGCACACCGTTGTCTTAGTTGGAAGCAGGCGAGTCAAAGTTATTCAAACGTCAGGCGGTGGAAGAAGCCACTTCAGTGGTACGTACGATTCAGGAACGATTAAGGATCGCTCATGACAGGCAAGAAAAATACTATAATGTCAAGCATAGGAATGTGGAGTTAAGTGTTGGCGATTGGGTGTATCTGAAAATCAAGCCGTTCAAGGGTGTCTCGCGGATTCGACGCTTGAAGAAGCTGAGTCCGAGATACCTTTGACCGTTTGAGATCCTTAAGCGTGTGGGTGAAGCAGCGTATCAATTGAAGTTGTCGGTGGAGCTGAGTGGACTACACGATGTATTCCACGTATCGGTGTTACAGAAGGTGGTTCAAAAGCCTTCACAAGCCGTTGCTGTCGATCAAGTGCCGATTGATAGTGAGTTGATGAAGAAGGTCAAGCCAATTTTCATTGAAGACTTTGAAGTCAAACGGCGCCCCAACAAGGAAATTCGAATGGTTAAGGTCCGTTTGGATAACTGCGGACGTGAGGACCTTTCTTGGGATCGAGAGCAGGCTATGTTGGAAGAATATCCCAAACTATTCAACTTAGGTAATATTTAAATTGTTTTGTGTACCCTTTTTCTTAATTTCGTGGACAAAATTCTTTAAGGGGAGGAGATTTGTAATACCCCGAAATTTAGAGTTGAAACGGGCGGTGTTTGTACCAAGTTTGGATCTTGGTAGGGTGAACACGGCATGTGACACGGGCGTGTCACACGGCCGTGTCATTCTAGGGTTGTCCAGTAAAGGACACGGCCTGGGACACGGGCGTGTCCCAGGGCCTGTTAGTGCACAAGGCATGGGACACGGGCGTGTCACATGGCCGTGTACTTCTCTGGAATATTTTGGGTTTTGGGTCGACTTTTGGACACGGCCGTGTACTGGTTGGCACGGGCGTGTCAAATCCGACACGGGCGTATCGTCACCCGTGTCCACCAAGCAACGTGACGGTTGGCGTGGCGGTTATTGGTGACATGTCCCCTAGTCACGGGTGTGATGATGACCCGACACGGGCGTGTTAGGTTGGGACACGGGCGTGACCCAACCCATGTCCTTTTCTGTACTAGATTTATGTGGCTGGATCGAGGCACCCATCCTGGAACACGGCCGTGTGCAAAGCCGTGTTCGACCTAGGATTAAAGATTTCAGGCTAATCTGAGCCGTTTGTTTTCTTTAAATAAGATCCAACGGCCCAGATGAGTTCTTGCTTGTGTTTAGTCCGGGATTAGAGGTTTAATTCCTCATTCCATCTTTAACTCCCTCTTTCTAAGAAGTTAGAGAGAGAAGAAATCGAGGAAGAATGAAGGGAGGAATTCGGCCGCCGGCGGAGCATCGGAGCACCAATCTTAGAACCGAGACCGGATCCGTGGAGAGAATTTTTTTGTGAAGCTTTCTATCCAACTAGTTTTTCATGGCGCCGAAGCGGACTTCAAAGGTAATGATTTTCAACTTGAAGCGTTTCTTCCTTTGCATGGGAAAACCCGCTCCCGCGAGTGTGCGGTGAGTGCGCGGTGTTCCTTGGGGTAGATATGTGAAGTCCCCCTTGTCAGAGTCTGGAATCAAAGTATGGGCATAGGCATTATGTGTGAAGCCTACTCAGACGTGTTTGTCTAGATCAGTGATGTTACATTGCATGAATAGCCGGAGAAGACTCCGTGCGTTGTTTTTGGGTTTCTACGCGGTAGATTGCAATAGGGATCCTTGGAGATTAACTCCAAGGCGCACCTAGAAAACTGGGCGGAAACGTAATTCTGCTAACTTGGCGGCCGGGGAGTCAGCCTTGAACATAACTAGGTTATGTGTTGTTTGGTAATGATTTAGGATCTGGGTGAAGCTTGGCCCGCGCGTATGTCTTAAAGTGACTAGGCGGCGTGAGCAATGGGCGGGTGGATACGGACCTGGGCAATGTGGTTCGGTGCTAGAGGCCCTAAAGTGGAACTGGTCGTTGGCATAGTCGGGAGTCTTGGACTACGGTCGGAAGGACTCAAAAATGCTCACATAGCTTGCCATCCTAAGGATGGTGGTGAAGCCACGGAATTTACCGGATTCACCATGAATGTGGCCTGAGTGCACGGGGTGTTTGGCCGAGCGAGCCTACACCTGTGGCAAAAGTCTTTATATGTACTTTGTTATTTAGCTGGGCTAGCGTTATGCAGGGAAGGAGCACCGCTGCCCGAATAAGGGGGCGGGGTTGTTATATTTTGGTCAGCTTTAGCTGATCGTTGCTCTGTTTACCACTATGCGGTGGAATGATTGCTTACAGGTGCTGCAGAACCAAGCGCCAAGTAGTGGGTTCAAGCCTAAGCTGCTGTGCAGGCCCTCGAAGGCCGAAGTGAACTGCCATTTTTATTCTATCATGTATGGCCGGCCTGCGAGCCGATGTTTGTAAGACATCACCTTGTTAAGAGAAACTTTGTAAGGCTATAAGGCCATGCACTCTTTTGTGTATTCGTTTTATTTCATTCCTATTTTGGTTGGTGGACATTCATGCCATGCTTGTGCAAATTTTGGGTTCTATTAACCGTTTAAAAGCTTCTGCTAGAATGCTCTGTGTTAGGACGAGTAGTTGAGTATTTGGTATTATTCTGTAACCCTTCCGACTGTCTATAGTATATGGCATCGGGTTCCAGCTAGACCTTCTATTATATGCCATACGAAGGATGGGGGTGTTACACACGACCTGTGACACGGGCATGTCACAAGCCGTGTTCAGCCCAGGAAATTGATTTTTAGGGTGATTCGTGGCTGTTCATTTCCTTCAATTAGGATCCAACGGTCCAGAACTCTTCCTGTTGTTATAAGGCTGGGAGTTGAAGGATCAACTCTCATTTCTCTCAAGTCTTTCTCTTTATAAAGTGTTAGAGAGTGGAGAGAGCAAGGAAGGAGGTTGAGGAGTAATCCGGCCGCCGGTGGAGCTTTAGAGCCCCGAATTACGAGCCGAGTCCAGATCTATGGCGGCAAGGTCGTTGCGGTGCTAAATTAGATTGAGCGGGCTGAAGCCCTTGCTTCTTGTAGGCCCTTGAAGTCCGTGCGAAGAATTATATTTTCATGTGTGGCCGGCCTGCGTGCCGATGTATGAAACCACATCTGTTAAGAGAAACATGTTAGGCCTTAAGGCCTTGAGCGTTTGTGTATTTGTATACATTCCTGGTGATATATATAAATTTGTTGTTTATATATGTAGTGGACATTCATTATGATGAGTTCTTGCAAGTTAAAATCTTCCGCTAGAATGATCTGAGTTAAGATGCGAGTAGAATGTAATTTTGATATTCATACCTGATTCTGCCGTTTGTTTGTGAAATATGGTGTAGGGCCTCGGCGGAACCCTCTGTTATATTCTATATGACGGATGGAGGCGTTACATCACATCCTTCTTCTTTACAAACAAGACCGGAGCTCCCCAAGGCGAGGAACTTGTCCTAACGAATCCAGCCTCCACAAATTCCTTCAGCTGACTCCTGAACTCCACCAGCTCCTTTGGAGCCATCCGATATGGAGCTCTAGACACCGGATTAGCTCTCGGCACCAACTGGATCTGAAAATCCTTCCCTCGATACGGCGGAAATCCTGGTAGCTTCTCTGGAAACATATCCACAAATTCTCGCACCACCGATATATCGGCAACCATCGTCTTGACCTAAACCTAGTCTAAAGTTGACAATTACATGTGATCCCCATATGGGCACACCACAGCTTCCGTTGCTTAGTTTTTACCCAAACTAAACTCGAGCGGGGGTGACCCAGGGTTAGTGGACTTCTATTCTTCCGATCGAGGTTTGCTCTGATACCAGTTTGTAAGACCCGTTTTTTTTTCTTTTAAACCACCGGGGTCTTATGCCCAGAACCGCCGCTTTGCGGTGACCCCAACACACCCGGGAAGGTCATCACTACAAAACACCGATCCTGCCGGTCATACTAATCGCAGAAGAGTAGAATAAATATAAGTGTACATGAAAACTCAAATACTGGTCCACAGAAAAACACATGAAATATAATAAATCTCCACGAAGGGAGAGTCCACAGAAAAGATAAAGTAAAGAACTAAAGAGGGCTCCTGCCCGATACATCAAAATCCTCACTATAAATCACTCAATGCGGAAGTAAATCTATAATCTCTACTAATGATCGGGACTCACTGTCCCTGCTGGCTGAACTCCCGTGCTAGACTGTCCCGTATCTAAGCAGTCCGACCTCTGGGGATGCATCTCCTTGTTCGGCTCCACAATCCCCTAAAATGATTTGGTCAACGACTGTTAGTCTAAAATACTAAGTCCTATCATCCCCCACCCCTCCCCCATGGCTCCTAGGCACCGAGCGAGGAGAAGGAAAGGAAAGGTAATGAAGGTGGAGAGTAACAAAGGTAAGAAGATGGAGGCGGAACTAGTCTATCATGAGTTCTTAAACAGAGAAAATAAATGTAAGCAGTGGTAGGTAAACAGTATAAGTATACACAAGAGCGAGAGAACAAGTACAGTATAAGAAGGTAAACTAAGTAAATAATCATGACCTATAGGAATGCTCATACAAACCTATAGACCATGAGGTCGTTTTTCAAGGCCTATTGTATAAAGTGTCTCATACCAATTTATACAATAGGTGTCAAGGGTTATATGCAATGATTATGTTATGTCATTCAAGTATGTTATGATGCGAACATACAATTGCAACACACATACTCGACTCTGTGCACACAGACCTTTTATTCCCTTTTTCTGGAGCCTAACCTCTCAGGATACCTCCGCAGTGGCAAATGGAAGCGGTGGGTTTGGCCTCACCCACCTCTAAACCGGTATCACACTATTAGTCAGACCTATCGTACGCCTCAATGCTGGTGCACTAAGCGGAGCTCCTGCATACTCTTGTCGGCTGCGCACCAGACTTTATTTGGCCAAGTGCTAAACCACACTTGCCGAGTCAACGTACTGGTGTCGTTGTGACGACTCTCCAATACTGAAGACCCGCCACCTTTTATCTTATGCACATGCAAAATAAATGTATTTCCCACCGAGCCAAAGCTCCCCGGACTATCCCATCCGTAACAAATATCTACCGAGCCATCGGCTCGCCGGACTATCCTGTCCGTCACAAATATCTACTGAGCCATCGTCTCGCCGAGCTAACCTGCCCATAACTAAAACCACCGAGCCTAGCGCTCGTGAGACCCAACCTAACTCCAACAACACCGGGGAGTGTGAGTGTAAGTGTAATCCTAGTTATACTAGTTACTCTTAAACACTGATTATTCTTACGGTTTTGGTTAGCCCAGGACTGCCCTAGGCATTCCCGGTGAAGGGCTCTCACAGGGCACTAGGAACTATGATGGTAGCTGAAGCTCATTATTCCCTTTCGTAAGGCACTTACTATTATTGGTTATTACCTAGATTCCCGATCCCTTTTAATATTATACTGGATCTAATCCTAGTGTATTTTGATTCTCTTTCTCTCCACAGGAAAGACAACCTTTCATCGATCCCGCACACCACTTAACACTAGCCAACCCAACACTCTCCTCATCATAACTCCCAATAATGAACTCAATATCATTTTACCAAATTATTATATCATTAACTCAACTCTCTATGTCCATATCCCAAGTTATCGCCATTTTTGCAGTTTTACTAAATGCTGACCAACCTAAGCTATATGATGTACATGATAGGAGGTACTCCAAATTTTCATCTAAATGCCCTAAGATAATTATTGTGGGTCTATCATGACATATTTTGCCCAAATCCAGAAACTTATAATTTTCCTAATTAATTTGGCATTTATTAAATTTTCCAAAGGTTAGGCCATGGTAATTTTGAACATAAAGTACTAGATTTCCTCAAGTTATGATCACCCAAAAATTATGAACACTATATGATGCCAATATATCAGAGAAAACAAAGTTTCATAAATCTTTATAATGATTACAACCCTTAAATAGTAAATTCAGTATAGTTCCACTATTCAAGGGTAAAGAAGGGAATAATAAAATAAATCATCAGAAAATTTTGGAAAATTTACAAAAACATAATGGTGACCAGAAAAGGTCCCTAACCAAAAAATATAATTTTCCAAGTTCAATGGGTACCAAAATAAAATCATCTAAATTAAATTAAGAACAACAACTTTGTGAAGCAACCCTCAAAAATAGACTTCCAAAAATTTCATAAAAATTCACAGAGCTTTGTAATGTAATAAAAGGTCTTCTAAATAAATTTCAAAAAATTCCAAGGTCAGAAAGCTACTTAGAAAAATACTTCCAGGGAACCTACTATAGTGCACTTTGTGAATAAACATGCTTGTAAATTCATCCAGACTACTTGCAATAATTTCTTGAGACTCAGCATGCCCAAAAAGGCTTCATGACCAAGTAATATAATTTTCCAACAAGGTATGATATTTATTACCTATTTATCAAAATATGATGCACTAATTCACTTAACAAATGAAGTACCATGAAAATAAGTCCAATCACTCCTAATACTTTACTAGAGCACTTAAGGGATATTTGATTAACTTTTCAAGAATTTCAAATCATTCCAAGACAATTTAACCCTAGTTACTTCAATTTCATCAAAAAGGACAAGATTGAGATTAAACCTATAAGTTTGGGTTTCTGATTTCTAAACATCCTAAAATAAATCTCAGAGGTTAATAACACTATAAATTTACTCCTACAAAAGTTCCATGAAGACCCAAGGTCATTTGACCCCTTGTTTATTCTACAAAATGTAAAGGCCTAGATTATTTCCAAGGGACTTAAGTGGGGTGCATGTGTCAGAATACAATTAAATTCCTCCCTAAGGCATTGAACCACCCTAAGAACACATGGATTAAACACCAAGTCCATACAAGAACATGTCACCCCATGTCCTTCACATCCCCCCTAGTGTTCAATCTTAGGGATTGAACTAGGGTCCTAGGGTAAATCCACCCTGATCCACCCCAAACTCCATGAGAGGGTGTTTGACATTATAACATATCAGTGGCCTAAGTTTAATCCTCTGTTGAGGTGACTTGGCCACTCAACACTCACATGGGGCACCTTGACCTAACTACCCTTCTTGGTCCAACATAGGGTTTGCTTATTTCTAAACCAAATCATCTCCAAATTGGATGAGAATTTATACAGAGCCTAATGATGATCCCATGGACCACTCACCAAAATTTAGGAGTATTTGGAGATCATTAAGCCTCTTAATTAAATCCTACATGAAAAATGAAATGTTTTCCAAAACTTTAGAATAATGTTTTCCAAAAAATTTTATTTTTGGACATATTGTGGGTATGTGTAAGTGTGACCCCCAGTCCAAATTTCTAGTCATTTGGACAAGTTGTTTAGTGGGGGAACTAAAATTAGTCTATGATTAACCCTATGTACAAACATCACTAAAATGAGCGTTGCGGTCTAACCTGAACTCTAAATTTGTCCAAATAAATTTTAAAATACAGTAGACCCATAGGGCTACAATTTTTATGTTGAACAGTTTCTCTGAAACAGCCCCTAGGTATTTTTAAAATTTAATTCAAAACACTGCAATTTGTGTGACAGAATAATACAATACCTATTGTTTGATTTTATTTAATCCCGCACGAATCTTGGCGTAATATCAGACGGCGCTGGCTCATCTTCTACCTCCAGCCAACGGATGTGATTAACCCGACCTGGAGCACTTTCCAATTCCAATTCCCGGCTATCCGATGTAACACCCCTATCCGTCGCATAACATATAGCAGTAGGTCCGGCCGGGGCCCGACGCCATATACTACGGACAGACCGGTTGGTTACGCGTTGAAACCATTCAACCAATTGTACGCCCTACACAACACCTAGCGAAAGCATTAAAATTAAGTTGCACAATTAAGAACCCTGCCAACAGCATGAATGTCCACTACAATAACACCCGCAGGAATGTTCCAATACACAGAAAATAGAAATGGCCTTAAGGCCTTACATAGTTTGCTTGATATAAAAGTGTTTTCATACATCGGCTCGCAGGCCGGCAACACATGGTCACAATGAAACACTCAAAATTAGGCCTTCGAGGGCCGGCTCAGCAACTTGGGCTTTAGCCCGCTATTTTCCGCTCGGCTCTGCAGCACCTGCAAGCACAAACCACTGCCCGGTGGCAAACAAAAGCAACGGTCAGCTATGCTGACCAAATTATAACGATCCCGCCACAAAATCGGGGCGGCGATGCTCTTTCCCTACACTTTATTAGTATAGGCAATTTATTAGTGTAAAAAACACATCATCACAGGCGTAGGCTCGCACGGTCACATACCTCGTGCACATAGGGCACATTCAGGGCGAACCGGCCAACGTCACATCAATTCAAGCCATAGACATTCCCGTTCCACCACCGCCCCTTGGGCGGCCAACCATATGAGCAATTTGTCTTCATGGCCTTGGTCACGACAATTTAAGCCATAGACCGCCGAAGACTCTCATCCATGCCAACGGTCCCACCGAACGACATAGATCGGGTATGGTTCCGCCTGACCCGTGCTCATATCGCAATGGCAATTTAATCCATATGCGCAGGTCAAGACTCACCGAGTCCCGTTTCCGCCACAACAATCACATAACCCGATTATGTTCACGTTGGCTCCCCGGCCATCGTGTTGGCAAAACTCGCTTTTGCCCAGTTTTCCGGGTGCACCTTGGAGTTAATCTCCAATGCTCCCTGTTGCAATCTACCACGTAGAAAACCCGAAAAACGCCCAAACACCCGGAGTCTTCCCCGGTTCATATGCAATGCAACATCACCGATCCGGCTCTACTTGTCCGGATAGGCTTCACACAATGCCTATGTCTGTTTTCGCATACGGACTCTATACAAGGGGGACTTTACATATCTACCCCAAGGAACACTCCAACTCTTCGCTCACTCGCGAGAGAGGGCTTCCTATGCAATGGGGAAAAGGGCTTCACATGCCCAAGAATGAGAAATCGTTACCCTTGCGTTCTTCCGCGGCGCCATGAAAAACTATGCGGTTGGAAAGCACCGCAACGACGTCACCTCCGTGGATCTGGACTCGGATCGCGATTCGGAGCTCCGACGCTCCACCGGCGGCCGGATCTTGTCCTCCAACCTCTTCCTTGCTCTCCCTTCTCTCTAAACCCTTAGAGAGAGAACTGAAAAAGAGAATGACGGTTTTGAAACCCATATCCCGGCTAAAACCACCCAGGAGCAGCCCCCCACCGTCGGATCCAAAGCCAAGGAAATGAACGGCCACGATTAGGCCTCAAATTATAAAATCTGGGCCGAACACGGGTTGCAACACGGCCGTGTGCATGGCCGTGTCACCCATTCGCCATCTCGACCGACTCGAAAACCAGCACACAGCATTCGACACGGACTCCGACACGCCCGTGTTACATGTGACACGCCCGTGTCGAGACCCGTGTCACACCCCCCCTGTATGCAATCGGCCAGCTTTCCCAACCCGAGAAGGACACGGACTGTGACACGGCACCCGACACGCCCGTGTCACATGTGACACGCCCGTGTCTGGGCCCGTGTCATGGCCCGTGCACAACTGCCAACATTTGTTTCTCGAGGAGGACACGGCCTGCGACACGGCACCCGACACGCCCGTGTCACATGTGACACGCCCGTGTCTGTTCCCGTGTCATGACCCGTGTACATGACTCAGAAAACTGCCCAAAGTGACACGCCCTGGGACACGGCCGTGTCCCAGGCCGTGTGCCTCAACTCGATGATCTCCGATCGTCAAAATGTCGACCACATGACCCGTGGCTGAACACGCCTGTGTCATGCCCGTGTCATGCCCGTGACACGCCCGTGTCATGCCCGTGTCACGCCCGTGACACCCTCTCCGAAATTTAGACTGGGCTCAAAACGTCACCCGTCCCTCTTTTGAGTTTCGGGGTGTTACAACTCTCTCCCACTAAAAAGAATTTCGCCCACGAAATTTAATAAAGGAAAACCATAGGAACTTAAAACTTTTAACGGTACCTGAGCAGAATAACTCCGGGTACTCCTCTAGCATAGTTTGCTCCCTTTCCCAAGAGAGCTCCTCCTGATCCCACCAGACCTTAACCATCCGGATCTCCTTGTTACGGAGCCTCTTGAACTCAGAGTCTTCGATACGAATGGGCTTGACCCTAGTCGTCAACCCTTCGTCCACCGGCACTTGATTAACTGCGATCACTAGCAAAGGCTCTTGCACCGCCTTCCGCAACACAGAGATGTGGAACACATCGTGTAGCCCACTCAACTCCACCGATAGCTTCAAACGGTATGCAACTTCGCCGACTCGCTCCAGAACCTCAAAAGGTCCAAGGTATCTTGGGCTCAGCTTCTTCAAGCGTCTTACCCGTGAAACCCCCTTGAACGGCTTTACTTTCAAGTATACCCAATCGCCTACCGCGAACTCCACGTTCCGGTGCTTGGCATTGTAATACTTTGCCTGCCTATCCTGAGCAATCAACATGCGCTCCCGAATGATCCGCACCAACGAGGTAGCACTCTCCACCTCCTACTTCTTGTACAACCTTGCCTTACCCATTTCTAACCAAGACAACGGCGTGCGACATTTTCTACCATATAGGGCCTCAAAGGGCGCCATTTGGATACTCTCCTGGTAGCTATTATTGTACGGGAACTCCACCAAATACAGGTGGTCCTCCCAATGCTTCCCGAAGTCTAGAACATACATGCGGAGCATGTCCTCCATCGTTCTATTGACTCTCCCGGTCTGCCCATCCGTCTGCGGATGGAAGGCTGTGCTGAACTTCAACTTTGTCCCCAGCATCTGTTATACCAACCTCCAATCATTGGACGTGAAACGCCCATCGCGATCACTCACAATGCTGCGAGGCACACCATGCAATCTAACTATATTGTTCACATATAGCTTCGCCAACTTCTCCACCGAGTCGTCCTTCCTATGCGGAATGAAATGTGACACCTTAGTTAACCGATCTACGATCACCCAGATGGTGTCATTCCCCTTCTGCGACCTTGGCAACCCATGCTCAAAGTCCATAGATATGTCGTCAAACTTCCACTCCGGTATAGGCAAAGACTTCAGAAATCCTCCCGGCTTTTGGCACTCCGCCTTCACCAAGGCGCACGTTTGGCACTTAGCCACAAACAACGCTACGTCTTTCTTAAGCCCCGACAACCAAAACAACTTCTTAAGATCACAGTACATCTTTGTGCTCCCTGGGTGGATTGAGTACTTGGTATGATGAGCCTCGTACATCAACTCCGCCCGTAGGTTACTCCCGCTTGGGAAGCACAACCGATGATCCTTCCTTAACAACCCATCTTCCACTGAAAATTGGGAATTTGACCCATCCAACGCTGCCTCCATAAGCTCTTTCATGGAGTCATCTAACTCCAATGCCTGCCAAATTCGGTCAGCCAGGTCGTACTGGACTTCTGTCCAGTTCAATATTACTTTGGCGCTTGTCTGCTTTTCAATGCAATAGATCTCAAGCTCCTCCAACTCCCGTATCAGCCGCTCATCATGCACCGACAACCAGTTGGCTTGGGCGGGAGCCCTGCGACTCAACGCATCAGCAACCGCATTGCCCTTCCCGGGTACATAATTAATCTTGAAGGTGTAGTCTCCCAGGAACTCCATCCACCTCCTCTACCTCATGTTAAGATCCTTCTGATCCAACAGGTACTTCAAGCTCTTGTAATCGGTGTAAATATCGACCCTTACGCCGTATAGGTAGTGCCTCCACAGCTTAAGTGCAAATATCACGGCCGCCAACTCCAAGTCGTGGACCGGATAGTTCCTTTCATGTAGTTTTAGTTGACGCGATCCATAAGCTATCACGCTCCCATGCTGCAACAGCACACAGCCCAAACCACTACCCGAGGCGTCACTATAAACCTCGAAGACCTCGGTCCCACTCGGCGAACTAAGCACTGGCGTCGTGGTCAACCGTCTCTTCAGCTCCTCAAAAGCTTGAACGCACTCCTGCGTCCACAAGAATCTCTGATCTTTCCTTGTCAACTTCGTGAGAGGTAGCGCTATCCACGAGAAGTTCTCTACGAAGCGCCTGTAATATCTGGCAAGCCCGAGAAAACTACGGACTTCCGCGACAGAAGACAATGCAGGCCACTCCTGTATCGCAACGATCTTCGCCGGATCCACCGCTATACCTTCCCCACTAACAACATGACCAAGGAATGCTACTGAGGGTAGCTAGAACTCGCACTTGGAGAATTTCGCATACAGCTCATTCCTCCTCAAATTCTCAAATACCAGATGCAAGTGCTTGAAGTGATCTTCTTCGCACTGCGAGTACACCAATATATCGTCAATAAAGACGATCACAAAGCGGTCCAGGAAATCTCGGAACGTCCTATTCATCAAGTCCATAAACACGGATGGCGCATTCGTCAGTCCAAACGGCATGACCGTGAACTCGAAATGCCCATACCTTGTGCTGAACGCCGTCTTCGGGATATCACAATCCCTTATCCTCAACTGATAGTACCCTGACTTCAAGTCCAACTTAGAATATACTGACGATCCGACCAACTGATTGAACAGATCATCAATCCTCGGGATCGGGTACTTGTTCTTCTCCGTCAGTTTGTTCAACTCTCTATAGTCGATACACAACCGCATACTACCATCCTTCTTCTTAACGAAGAGGACCGGTGCGCTCCAAGGCGACGAGCTCGGACGCACATAACCTTGCTCCATCAGCTCCTCTAGCTGAACTTTCAACTCTGCCATCTCTTTAGGCGCCAACCTATACGGAGCACGTGACACTGGTTTGGCCCCCGGTACAAGCTCGATGGTGAAATCAATCTCCCGTTGCGGTGGGGCTCTGGGAAGACTATCCGGGAACACATCGGGGTATTCACAAACCACGGGGATGCTATCTAACGTGGACTTTGGCTCCACAACCCCCACTATTGCGAAGAACAGCTCTGCACCAGCCCGAACTGCCTTTACCACCTGAAGAGCAGACTTCAGCGTCTTGCTCGACCCCTTGAGTCCCTCGAATGTTGTCCCCCGCCCAACACCCAGCTTGACCTCCTTCCGATCGCAGTCAATCCAAGCTTTCTGCTCCGAAAGCCAATCCATCCCAAAGATAACGTCAAACTCTACTAGCGGCAGCAATGACGCTAGCAAGTCGAACTCTTGGCTCCCTATGTGAACCTTTACGGCGCACACTCTGTCCGCACGCATCGAGCACCCATTCAGTAGCAGCACATCCAACTTGTCCTTCGCCATCGAAGAAGGGACTCCGATGCACGATATAAAATTTTCGGACAAGAAGGAGTGTGAAGCTCCCGTATTGAACAGTGCCCGTGCCGGACTATCGCTAATCAAAACAAAGCCTATGCAAACCATATTAGGCTAACAAGCAATAAACAACAGTATCTAAGTTAACTTGCTATAAATTAACTCGTACCTGTCACCACATCCGCTTGTTTAATAGCCTCTTGCTGCCCCAAGTTGTAGACTCTAAGCTGAGTCGGAGCATAGTGGGACGCGGTTGACTCCACCGCCTTGCCCTTCTCTTCGTAAGTAGCTCCTTGTTTTCTCTCGGACTTTGGACGTCCGCTCCAGCAATCGCGGGCAAAGTGCCCCATCTTTCCACACGTGAAACAAGCGCCCAGGGTTCGATTGGTAGTTGCCCTCGAGGCACCTGTAGAAGAAGCTGGACCTAACGTCCTAGCCTTCTTGTAGAATCTTCGATAGCCCGACTTCGACGTAGTCGGCGCTTTGAACTCCGATTTCTTCCCACCGGATTCCTTCTTAGCTTGCACATTTCTCATGTCCTTCTCCAAGGACTGGGCCGAGTTGACTAAGGTTAGGAAACCCTGCGCCATAGGCCCCGACAGTAGCAACCTCAGCTCATCTCTTAACCCTTCATAGAAGCGGTTAGTCTTTCGCTCCTCGTCGGCAAAGGTAGCACTAGCATATCTCCCCAACTGAGTAAACTCGTGGAGGTACTCGTCTACAGTGCTATCTCCTTGCACCAACTTTTAGAACTCGTTCTCCAATGCGATCCTCTGCGCTGAGGGGAGGTATCGAGCCATGAACAATCTTGCAAAATCCTCCATAGGAACTTCAGCCAACGGCCTTCCCCTCAACTGGTGTAGCTCTAGGCCTTCCTACCATAACCTTGCGTCCCCATCCAAAAGGAACGTCGTTATTGTTGTCTTCTGCCACTCTTCTGTTTCTGTCGCTGTCATCACCCTATTGACTCTTGAGAGCCAATCTTCAGCCTGGGTCGGGGTTCCCGTTCCCGAGAACACCGGTGGGTGGAAGCCCATCACATGCTTAAGCTGTCTCTCAATTGCTCTTCGAGGCAACTCCGGCTCTACCGCCACCTGCTCAACCCTTCTAGGCTCTGCTTCTTGGAGCGGCACTTGCTCCTTCGCAGGAGCAGGCTGCTGCACCTGTCTTGCAAGTTGCGCATTAATCATCGCCATGACAGCTTCTGCCACCAACCTAATGGTGGCAGACAGAGGTGTTGCAGGCGCTTCACTTGGCGCACTGCTTGCCTCAGAACCTGGCCGTTCTGACGGCCCAGCACAACTTCTGGTCACCTATAAACATGCAAAACACCGATAAGCGACCAAATAATATTGCAAACAGCAATTATAGGAACACGCAGGTTCCTCAAACATGTGTATTTTCATTCCTAAGTGGACATTCATGGGTTCTTTTCATGTTATAACGATGACGCACGCACATGTGCTCACCACCCCTTAAAGTGAATTCGTCCACGAATTCATTTAAGTTTGACAGAAACCAGTAGTCTGATACCAATTTGTAACACCCCTATCCATCGCATAGCATATAGCAGTAGGTCCGACCGGGGCCCGACGCCATATACTACGGACAGACCGGTTAGTTACGCGTTGAAACCATTCAATCAATTGCACGCCCTACACAACACCTTGCGGAAGCATTAAAATTAAGTTGCACAATTAAGAACCCTGCCAACAGCATGAATGTCCACTACAATAACACCCGCAGGAATGTTCCAATACACAGAAAATAGAAATGGCCTTAAGGCCTTACATAGTTTGCTTGATATAAAAGTTTTTTCGTACATCGGCTCGCAGGCCGGCCACACATGGTCACAATGAAACACTCAAAATTAGGCCTTCGAGGGCCGGCTTAGCAACTTGGGCTTTAGCCCGCTATTTTTCGCTCGGCTCCGCAGCACCTGCAAGCTCAAACCACCGCCCGGTGGCAAACAAAAGCAACGGTCAGCTATGCTGACCAAATTATAACGATCCCTCCCCAAAATCGGGGCGGTGATGCTCTTTCCCTGCACTTTATTAGTATAGGCAATTTATTAGTGTAAACACACATCATCACAGGCGTAGGCTCGCACGGCCACACACCTCGTGCACACAGGGCACATTCACGGCGAACCGGCCAACGTCACGTCAATTCAAGCCATAGACGTTCCCGTTCCACCACCGCCCCTTGGACGGCCAACCATATGAGCAATTTGTCTTCTTGGCCTTGGTCACAACAATTTAAGCCATAGACCGCCGAAGACTCTCATCCATGCCAACGGTCCCACCGAACGACATAGATTGGGTACGGTTCCGCCTGACCCGTGCTCATATCGCAACGTCAATTTAAGCCATATGCGCAGGTCAAGACTCACCGAGTCCCATTTCCGCCATAAAGATCACATAACCCGGTTATGTTCACGTTGGCTCCCCGACCATCGTGTTGGCAAAACTCGCTTTTGCCCAGTTTTCCGGGTGCACCTTGGAGTTAATCTCCAAGGCTCCCTGTTGCAATCTACCATGTAGTAAACCCGAAAAACGCCCAAACACCCGGAGTCTTCCCCGGTTCATATGCAATGCAACATCACCGATCCGGCTCTACTTGTCTGTATAGGCTTCACACACAATGCATATGTCCGTTTTCGCATACGGACTCTATATAAGGGGGAATTTACATATCTACCCCAAGGAACGCTCCAACTCTTCGCTCACTCGCGAGAGAGGGCTTCCTTTTCAAAGGGAAAAAGGCCTTCACATGCCCAAGGATGAGAAATCGTTACCCTTGCGTTCTTCCGCGGCACCATGAAAAACTATGCGGTTGGAAAGCACCGCAACGGCGTCACCTCCGCGGATCTGGACTCGGATCGCGATTCGGAGCTCCGACGCTCCACCGGCGGCCGGATCTTGTCCTCCAACCTCTTCCTTGCTCTCCCTTCTCTCTAAACCCTTAGAGAGAGAATGGAAAAAGAGAATGAGGGTTTTGAAACCCTTATCCCGACTAAAACCACCCAGAATGAACGGTCATGATTAGGCCTCAAATTAGAAAATCTGGGCCGAACACGGGTTGCAACACGGCCGTGTGCATGGCCGTGTCACCCATTCGCCGTCTCGACCGACTCGAAAACCAGCACACGGAATTCGACACGGCCTCCGACACGCCCGTGTCATATGTGACACGCCCGTGTCGAGACCCATGTCACGCCCCCCCCCCCCCCTCCCCTGTGTGCAATCGGCCAGCTTTCCCACCCCGAGAAGGACACGGCCTGCGACACGGCACCCGACACTCCCGTGTCGCATGTGACACGCCCGTGTCTAGGCCCGTGTCATGGCTCGTGCACAACTACCAACATTTGTTTCCCGAGGAGGACACGGCCTGCGACACGGCACCCGACACGCCCGTGTCACATGTGACACGCCCGTGTCTGTGCCCGTGTCATGACCCCTGTACATGACTCAGAAAACTGCCCAAAGTGACACGCCCTGGGACACGCCCGTGTCCCAGGCCGTGTGCCTCAACTCGACGATCTCCGATCGTCAAAACGTCGACCACATGACCCGTGACAGAACACGCCTGTGTCACGCCCGTGACACGCCCGTGTCACGCCCGTGACACCTGCTCCGAAATTCAGACTGGGCTCAAAACATCACCCGTCCCACTTTTGAGTTTCGGGGTGTTACATCCGACCACCTCCCCGGCCAACCACCGCCACCACCACCTCCGTCAAGGTAAGGGATATTGGTCGGCGGTGGTTTGGCCGCCGGAGACGGCGGTTTCTGGCGAACCCGACACCAACATTATTTTTGGAAAAACCAGGGAAAATCTTCACCCGATCGAGCTCAATTGAGCTCGACTCATTGCCCTTACAGTTCCTAAGATCTAACCAATGGAAGAGGAGTAGATTAGGACCTGAGTTGCGGCCTGAGAGTGGGTGGTTTGCCTCCTTGCCATTTTCAGCCGCCGGCTTGAGCTCTTCTATAACCTCCACAGCAACCTTCACGAAATCGAGATTGGAACGGGGGAAACGCTTGCTCTTGTCCTGGTGAAGGTTCTTAAAGGAGGAATTGGGGAGAGGAGGCTTGCAACTCCCCAATTTTTGAAATCCCCATTAATGGCCATGAAGGCCATTTTCGGTTTCTTCTCAATTGAGGGGGATGAGCCACCCCAAGGTTCAGCCAACACCAGGAAACTCCTCCCCTTCCTCCAAGGAGTAAAAGCCCCATCAAAGTGGGGGGTTATGGAGCCTCCATGGTCATGATGGCCATTAAGCCCCCACTCTCTCTCCTCCAAATTGGGGTAACTTCCTCCCTCTCTCTCCTAGTCACCAATATTTGAATTTGGTGGGCCCAAAGTGTTTCTCACCACCCACTAGACTAATGGACCACTCTAATTTGGCTTAGCCCACTTGAATTGGGCTAGGTTAACCCAAATTGACCACTTTGACCTATGAGTTGACTTTGGTCAACTTGACCATTTTAGTTGACCCTAGTGGGTCCCTATGTCTCTAATGGACCCTCTAATAGGTTAGTAGTGTTGTGGTGGGGTCATGGAGTCATTGTGAAGCCCTATGACCATCCCTAAGCTAGTGATTGGAATTCTACTATTTGCAGACCATGGTGATCTCACCTTCCTTCCTAGGTTCACTTGGTCTTCTTGGGTTTCCTAAGGTTTTGTCATGACCTAGTCATAACAAAACTACTCCTTAGGGTCTATTTGTTTGAGAGATTTTACACATTATTGCTCATATTTCATTTAATCTGTGTTTGTACACAAAGTGCACTTTAGGTCCGTTGTGGTGTGTAATTGCACACTTCTTTGTTGGGGGTAAGCACTTGATGCTCCCCATCATTTTCCTTTGTTCTTATGATTTTTTGTGAGTGTTGGAGGCTTGTGCCCCAATTTTGGTTTTCCTGTGCAGGTTGACAGAGCCCCATTCTAACCAAGTTCTTTCCTTTAGGAATCACACGGTCATGCATTTTTCTTTATCCACGATCTTTGCGATCGTGCGATGCCTATAGTTTTATTTTCTGGTACTATACCCCGGGCCGTAAAATTTGCTCGCGCACGGGCTGTTTTGCCCGTGCATGACCAAATTGCACGGCCTACTCTTTTGTCTAAAATTTTATGATATTATTTCTCGTGCGTTTTCTTCACGCACGGTTGGATTCAACCGTGTGCAAAGGAAATCACAGGATCTCTCTTATTGCCTAGGTTTTCAGCATTCTATCCCCGCCCGTGCATTTTTTTTCTCGCACGGCTTGTTTTCCCGTGCGTGTTCAAAATCACACGATTGGTTTTTCTTCAAGGCTAGCGTTCGATAGTGCGTTTCTTATTTTCTAACTAGGTACTATTTAAGCCCCAGTTTTCACCCTATTTTGGATCGATTTTCATTTTCACTGGGGAGCTCCTGTTTTGTGCCTGTCCGCCGCTCCACCACCGCCCATCATCTCGAGGTTCTCTAGCCACATTTTCCTTGCAAATCTCAAGCTAGAGTTTTCTCTCGGACTCTCCTTCATCCACAAGCATCCAGGACTTGTTTCGTGGGATTTCTCGCTACACTCGAAGAGTAATCCAGCGAGGAACGTGACCGAATACTATTGACAAAAAAGACGGGTAACGTTGAAGAATGTGACATCTCTTATGGACACTGGACAACAGTCAAAGCCCGAGCTCGAATGAGGATTGACAACCTTTGATTCCGACCATGAACCTTTGATGAGACTTCGTGCATCAGTTGTATTCTTCCCTCCTCTTCGCTTGTAGTAAACTTCTCTTTGTTATTATAAGTGTTTTGTGTTTGATGATTGTATGAACCCTAATTTGGTTTACTTGCATTTGTTCATGTCTAAGTGAATGCTTTGTGGTTTATGCATGTGAGGAGCGCACCCATTTCATCTCGTCACCCTCACCATTGTGTGAGTGCCGCACTAACAATTGCTAGGGGCGTGCGTTGCGAAGAGGTCCTTGCGACCCTCATTCATTTTCCTCCATTAGCCTACTATTCCATTCACCTTTGCAAAGCAGTGAAGGCGACCCACACTAGTATTTTTAGCGTTTCCTTTTCATTCACTACCCAAAATCAAGCCCCGTTTTTTTTTTACCTTTATAAATATTTTTCTAAACAATTGAATCACACACTCATTCTGGGTTACTCAAGAGATCGATATTTGGGGATATTCTCTCATTTTATATTACTTGGGCGACCGATGCACTTGCCTAACCTGCATCAGCCGCCCGAGAGCATCGAGCACTAGTGTAGTCCGTGCGAAGATGCTCGTATATAGCCCGGGCACGGTTTCCCGGCCCGGGTCTGAGCCCGATTAGGCTTGTGTCCGGTTAGGCCCGGTCCAGGCCTAGGCCCGGCCTAAAGGGTCTCACCAGGTCCCCCTTATTTGGGTAGAGCCCGGCCTAGGATAGGCCTAGGCCCTACCGGGCCAAGGCCAGATTATTATTGTTCATGTTGGGGTCGCCCAAGCATGAAATTGCTGGTGTGTGATGGCCCTAAGCAGGGCAGCCAACTTCTTCGGCCGCCCATCTTACTATTGGCAACAGCTAGCTACCATTTTGGTAGCTTGTTAAGTGTCAAATGGCAGCTAGCCATTGGCGTTTGGGGATACTTGGGCCCAGTTTTGTGGGCTGAGTAGGCCCATTACTTTGCAAGGGCTTGGGCCCGATTGGAGCTGAGCCTGACAATAAAAAAACCCGGGCCTAGGGGGCCTGGGACATGCAGGGCTTATTTGCACGCCTAGGAAATAACATATTTTAAAGGAGAGTTAAGAATAATAGGTACTTCAGATTTAGAATGTTTGTTTGTCATAGAATGTCTTTGTCAACAATGGTTATGACCTCTAGAAAGAAAAATAAAACTAGTCTGGGACATAAAAATGAATGAAGTTTCTTAGGTGAGCCCGAACATTCACAACCGATGGTTCAAAATCACTGCGTTCAACGGCCACTACGTACCATCCCGCCAAAAGAAGTGTTAATATAATAAATTTCTTATCATATTTGTTGATTGTATTAATAGTTTAGAGTTTTGCCCACACAAAACATTAATCCTGCATCCACCACTGACAGTCGAAGGTGTCGAGGGCGACAATCAACGAAAGTGAGGGTTGGTTTCAAGGTGCATCGGTGTCACTGTGCGGACCCAGTTTTTTTTTGAGGAGAATATATAAGGACATTATTGTGAACCAAACAAATCATGGATGAGCAAATAACATTTATTGATATACTTATAACATTCGTCAGGTTATATCAACTTTACCACCTAAAATAGTAGGTGGATCTTCCATCTTATAAATACCAGCAATGCACTTAATAATTTCCAGAAATCAAGGGAAGGCGGAGAGAACAAATTTTATAAGCTGATGTGAACCTAGACATCATATATAATAATATTATGAGTTGGTAGATGAAGGAAATAAAAGCAAAGGCGACCTATTTCGGGCACCGGTTACAGGTGAGTAAGGCTGGAGAATGACAACATTGTTCACAGTAATTAAAGCTTCAATGCACCTTCAATAAGTTGGTACACATTAATTGATCAAAAAAAGTTCAAAATTATTGTTGGAAATTGGTTTCAGGAAAGATAAATAATTTAGTCTCATCATATTAAACTTGATGGGGTTCACCTGAATTTTTAAAGTCAAATCAAAACGGTTTTCGGGCCAATACAGGGGAGCAAGCAAATTTGACCAGACGAGCCGCGCACAAAAAAGCAGCGTTCACTCAAAAGGCCCAAAAATATCTGAGAAGAGAGCAAAACTGCACGCACACACCCCCGACAGGGAATCAGGACAACGTACGCGTTAGCGCAAGCGCGTCAGAGCAGCCGCGCAAGCTCCAAGCGCGGCTGCGCGCCCTCCCAGAGCGCGCTACAAGGCCGCACGCGCGGAAGCATGGGGTTACCGCCGCCACTGGCGACCCTCTCCGTCTCCTGTCGCCTCCGCCGCCGTCGGCCGCCTCCTGCCTCTGCGGGTCACCGCCCCCTTCAGGCACTTTGCCAGGGCCACCCAAATTGACCCGGGGCACTCCCGTAATTTGGGCGAAATTGGTGATTTATGTGATCGAAACGGAGCGACGTCATTCGCCGGCTCAAATCACTCTCAACACAATTACCAGCATAACTCTCCAGAAAACTATAAATAGGCCCCTGAGACTTCATTTGAAGACAAGCAACTCCAGATGCAAGAGAGAGCTCTGAGGTTTTCCGGCGAGATTTTGGACTTAGGCCGATTCTCCGCTCAGGAATTCTCTCCGCTTCCACCTTGCGCTAAGGCTTCAACACGCCCCAAGTCACGTCAACCGCCTCCGCAAGAGTGCTCCCATCAAGGCTCTGCATCAACGAGAGCGCTCTCTCCAGAAGCTCCGGGGACATAGAGAATTTTCTAGCAAGAACGCTCCCACTCAGGTTCCGCAAGCTCATCAACATTCCAAGTTCGAAGCGCTTACATCGAGACTCCGAGGACAATCATATCCCATTTTACTGGGGTGTTCTAGGAGAAGAGAATTTTTGATGAATCCCATGCACTTCACGGAACTTTGTCATGCTAACAGACTGGAATTCTGTCCCATGGTCACTTCTAATTTTGACCACAGAACAGCCAAGCTCATTCTAAATTTGCTTGACAAACCTCATGAAGACATCAAGGGTTTCATCCTTCTTCTTAAGAAAGAACGCCCAAGTAAACTTGGAATAGTCATCAACAACAATAAGGGTATAGACTTTTCTACCAAGACTGTGAACTAGCATTGAACAAAATAGGTCCAAGTGCAAGAGGTATAAGCACTTCACGGAGTCTTTGGTCCCAATACCCTTGAAGGAGACTTTTGTCTGCTTACCTTTTTGGCAAGCTGAGCAGATGCCCTCCTTAGAGCACTTCACATTGGGGCCATTCCTAACTAGCTCTTGACTGAAGAGCTTCCCAAAAGTCTTGAAATTTAAATGGGCTAGTCTCTTGTGCCACAGGACACAGTAGGAAACTTTCTCATTTGCCACTAAACAGATAGGAGAATCTGTGTCTAGACATAGAAAGTTCAAGCAATAAACATTTCCACTCCTAGTGCCTTTCAAGATGACCTCTTGGTCACTTTACCTCCTAATTAGGCACTCATCCTTGTGGAAGACAGTAACATAACACAGATCAGAAAGTTGGCTTATGGTTATGAGGTTGTGCTGCAACCCTTCAACATAAGCCACCTTGGTTATAGTGACTATGCCATTTGTTATCTTACCATAGCCTCTGGTTACACCTCTATCTAAACCACTAAAGATGACTTTGGGTCCATCTTTTACTGGAGTAAACTCCTTCAAGGGTCTCCTTGTTCTATTCATATGCCTGAAACAGCCACTCAAGTACCATATAGAGGTATGACAGCTTGAACAATACTGCAATATACAAATTACTTAACCTTAGGACCCCAATATCTATTTCTTAGGTGCATGTTAGCATGAAACTGAACATGTCCACCAGCAAAATTTCTGACTGGTGGACTGACCCTGGCTCTGGCCACATTGGGATTGTGCAAGCAGTCAATGGTAAAATGTTCTATCTTACCACAACACCAACAATCATGTATGTTGTATCTTCTTTTCTGTGAAGGTCCTGCAGCTTGATGAGCAACAACCTTGACAGTAGGAATATGTGTTGCAACCTTTTTCTGATTTCTTTCAGCCAGAATTTGACAGAGGGTAAGTCTTATAGCTGGCTGATTTGGTCTGCCCTGAGTGCCAGCAGTAGCTAGCTTCTTTTCAGAAAGCATGCTTCTGATGGCTTCAGATATGCCCAGATCAGCCTGATTCTTGGACTTGCCCTTAGTCAGAGCCTTTGCTGTCAGATTCTGAGCCTTGGCTGGAGCAACATTCTGGAGAGTAGGTGCAAAAGCACCAAAAACAAATGGTCCAGATTGGGCCATTTGAAATTTCTCATTTGCAGCATTGACTAAACACACCCTGCCAAAACTTTCATCATGACAGTGAATATCATTGTTCACTCCACATGAACAACCCCTCTCCTAGTGACCATAAGAGCTTTCTTGGTCATGCCTGTTAGAGGGTATCAAAACTTTGCTGAAGAGAATTAGAGGCTTAAAAGCAATAGGTGTAACGTCCCAATTCGCGCTAGGCCCCTTGATTGCGTATTCGAGTCAAGGGGGCTGTAGTGAGCCCAATGGGGGATGTGGGGGAACAGGTGCGGACGTACGGGAAATGAGGAAAACAAGGCAAAACAGCATTTTTGGCTGACACGGGTATGGACACGGCCGTGTCCATACCCGTGTGCCTCATAAAAATAGGCTTACCAGTCAGAGAGGTACACGGCATTGGGACACGGGCGTGTCCCTAGCCGTGTGCCATGGACACGGGTTGGGACACGGGCGTGTCCCTAGCCGTGTGCCAAGGACACGGGTCGGGACACGGCCGTGTCCCTACCCGTGTGCCGCAATCCTGACCCGGCAGAAAGTGGATCTGGGAGGAACACGGCCCTAGACACGGCATGCCACACGGCCGTGTCACCTGAACACGGGTAGGAACACGGCCGTGTGCCTACCCGTGTCTGCGATGTATAAAAAGGAAAAAGTTGGAAACCCTAGGATTCATTCTCCTTTCTTCTGCCCCGAAATTCCTGAGAGGGTTCTTGGCTGGAGGAGGAGGAAGAGCTTGCCGGAGCCATCTTTGGAGGAATCAAAACGCCGCCATCGTCAAGGGAAAAACAATGCCGCCGCGAAGGAGTGCGAGGCTCATGGCCGGCCATGGTGGTACCGCTGGACTTGAGGTGAGCTTCCTCCCCTCTCCCTTGGTGCTAGATCTATAGTTATGATAGGAGAGACATCGACTCCATAGAGTCTTGATGTGAGGAGGAGAGTTCTTAGGTTAAAGTCATACCTAGGTTTTCTAGGTTTAGTCTCCCTCAACCTTCTCATCATTCAAAGAGGAGATGAGAGGGGTTTTCGTTGAGGGTTTGGCTTTGAAAGGAGAAATAAGGTTGGGTGATTTCTGGAGAAGTTTATGCGAGGCCGTTGCAAGGAAGAAGATGAACGGATGCCGTTCATCTCGCCTTAAGATGCGTGCAGAAATCTGATTTCTGCACGCTGCGACCTTCGTGGCCAATTTCGGAGGTGTTCTGGCCAAATCTGGGTGAACGACTCAACACGAAAGTCGTAGCCCTTGAAATTACCTTTCCAACGAGGGGTTGCTCGTTTCCATGCGATACCTGTAGCCACGGGAAAGCTGGTTCGAGTCCGCTGCGTTCGGGAAAATTCCTGTACAGGAAACTGTTTCCTGTACGTGTTCGAGTTGAATTTCTGGTATGTTGCGACCAGATCTGGGCGATCGACTCAACACGAAAGTCGTAGCCCTCGCGAATACCTTTCCAACGAGGGGTTGTGCATTGTGATCGGATTCCTGTAGCTCCGGGAATCCCAGTTTTAGTATCGGGCTATCCTATGTTATTGCACTTGTTAAACTATAATGCTAGCACTATTGCAATGATTGTGATTTACTCATTTGTTATCTTGCTCCCATATATCTATAATGTTGTTGTTACTATAATTTAGTATGGTTACTCATTTGGTCGTGCTATAAGGAATAACTATGCAATAGTAGGGAAATGGATTGGATGGGAAGGCTAGTAATTAAGAGTTGAGATTGGTATGGAATTTATTTATATAGTTTGATGTTGAACATATTAATTATGCGAAGTATTGAGGTGAAATCAGTGAATAGAGGGGCGTGAATATGATGAACACTATGTGAGGAGTATTTTGTAACCGTAATCCGAGCCCAAGGGGTTTATTAACAACCGATGCTTAGAGTGGTAGTCTCCCTACGGGTAGCATCGAGTGAGTTGTTTGGGGGCATGTGATGTGCGACGATTCATCGTGTCGCGGTGTTGAGATAAGGAATGTGGCAGGTCTACGGGTTCGCCAGTCGTCACACCGATGGGAGCCAATGGGTAGACCTTGGGCGGTAGGGTTAGATACTTGGTGTCCATAACCCGAGATCTCCTCCGTGCCATGAGAACGGTTGGGCTTGCACCTCGTGCGTTTCCGAGGTTCCATCCGGTTCGAAATCAAAGGCCAGGTTGGGCTGTGTTCTTGGTGCACATTGACCCAAGACCCCTTCTGAGCCGTAGTACGCATGTGAGCTCCGCTGTTGTGTTCTTAGCGTTGAGGCGTACGGGGGCCTAGGATAGGTAGTGTGATACCACCTAGTAGTGGAGACGCCCGCTCCACTGTCGCCGTCTGGCCACGACGGACGACGCCTGAGAGGTTAGCTACCTGCTCGAAAAGTGGGAACTTCTAGTCTGTGTCGACATAGCAACTTGCATGTGCGTGCGCATGAGTCGGTCATAACATAACATTCATAACATGTCATTCATTGCATACACAAGATCCTTATCGTATAAGTTTGTATGAGCACTCTTATACGATGAGTTACTTTACTGTTAAGTCGATCCTTAACTTATAAGTTTGTATGGGCACTCTTATAAGTTAAGTTACTATTCTGAGTACTTATACCTACTGTCATTTACTATTGATATTTGTAAAACTGCTAGTTGTGTAGCGTAGCTTATACTCCACTATAGTTACTGTCACCTGCTTGTTTACTTGCTTATATATATATACATATTGTACCTTGTTCCTTTCTCCGCCCGGTGCCGAGGAGTCGCCGGGGGAGCGGATGTGAAGCCACTTAGTCTTATGACTAACGGTTGCTACGTCTTCCTTTTTAGGAGGAAACCCCGCAGGTAGAGCGGCAACGGACTATGCAACAGGACAGCCAGGCCCGGATGATAGGACCTGAGGTGGTGGTGCCATCGGCACCGTCAGTGACAGTAGTGAGTGTTTTCATGTAGCCGTTTGGCAAAACATTTCTAGACTCTTGTTTATTTGTACAAGCATGTTGTGCTTGTTATCTTCCGCTATTTTGGACTTTAACTTAGCTGTGAACTGAACTGCTTTTAGTTTTACTTTTCTGTTATGGTTGGGTTGGCATAATTGTTGTGATATGGATTGTAGCCGGCGGAATAGGCGTCTTGTGGTAAAGGCTAACCCGTGCGTTAGTGCTACCGCAAGGCGGCTATTTCGGGCATAAGACTCCCCTCGTGCCGTGTGTTGTGTTCCGGGAGGGGGGGTCTTACAAATGGTATCAGACTAAGCCGATCTTCACCTACAGC
The DNA here is from genome assembly GCA_039513925.1 of Platanthera zijinensis. Lineage (NCBI taxonomy): Eukaryota > Viridiplantae > Streptophyta > Magnoliopsida > Asparagales > Orchidaceae > Platanthera > Platanthera zijinensis. Next base: position 94,350,353 of record CM077091.1, read on the forward strand.
AGTCAGGTAACAATGGGCCACTCCCGTTCGATTAGTCGGTTTGGGGACAAACCGACTTAGCGGAAGCAGTGGTGTGCCCATATGTAATTCACACTAAGTTGTCCAACTTTGACATTAGTTTTAGCCAACCTGACCCTAGTTTGTACCTTGCGTATAGGTCCCAGCGCAGGTGGAGCCGGTTGGGGGCACTCCTACCCCTTCCGTCCCTTCACAATTCCAGCAGTCGGAACTGGGACAAACGCTGTCAGCCATATTGGATGCATTTAAAGCCCAGCAAGCTCCGGTGCAGCAACAAGCGCCAAGCTCCAACTGGTTGAGCACCTTCCGTGCCCTGTCCCCTCCTGCCTATCTTTGGACAGAATCGCCGGTGCGCACCGAGGAATGGCTTGATACCGTGCAGGAATTGATGGCTGGCATAAGATGTCCGAACAGCATGGCGGTGACATTGATAGTGACGCTGCTAGAGCTGCACGCCAAAAGGTGGTGGAAGTCCCTCATGGGCTCCATCTTCCAAGGGCGGTTGTACACGGACATTGGTTGGAACGAGTTCACCGAGGCTTTTCTGGAGCACTTCATCCCTTCTTCTGCTCGGGATGGACTTGAAGAAAAATTTCTGCAGCTGAAGCAGGGATCGAATTCGGTAACGGAGTACCAGAGGGAGTTCCAACACCTCGCTAGGTTTGCCGATTCCTATGAGTTGGACGATAGAGGCTATGCGAAGCGCTTCTACAAAGGGTTAAGGGACACCCTGAGGCAGGCCCTTTTGTTTATAGCCGATGGAAGCCTGGCAGAAATCATTGACATGGCAAAGAGACTGGAGGCGGACCACATGGGATGTGGCAAGAGACCTGCGGAAGGTGTAATTGAAGTCGGCCCTAGTAATAGAAGGCGGAATGATCATGGCAGAGGAAGGGGAAACTACAGAGGCGGTCGGTGGGTCAACCGGAACTATCGGGTGGAGTACCCAACTCCGCAACCACTACCTTTACCACCACCACCGCAGCAGCAATATTATCAACAACCTGGGGGCCGACGTGAGATGATATGTTTTGAGTGCAATCAACCGGGGCATGTCCGACGAGTTTGCCCGCGACTGATCGGTGGTGCCCCTATTGCTCCCCCTCCAGTAGCTCCACGGGGACGAGGGCACATGCGTGGCCGAGGAAGAGGACCACCAGGGAGAAATCAAGGACATGCACGGGAGCATGTATTCGCATTGGATATGACTCAGGAGAGAAATCCGCAGGAAGTCATCACCGGTACGTGCAAAATTGTTTTAATATTATATGACTTGTTAGATTTATGATACAAATTATAAGCGCAATTTTGAATAGTGATTACCTTTTTGGAACTTAGGCACTGTCATGGTTAGCGGGAAACCCGCCTATACGTTATTTGACACGGGTGCGTCTCACTCGTTCATCTCGGAGGACTTCGTGAAGGACTTGGAGGGAGTGCAACACTTCACGGGCACTACTCAAAGGGTGCGCCTTCCGGACGGCTCTGAGATGACGTCGTCAGCAAGTTGCGACTTCGACACCCTTATTGGAGGAAAGTTCTTTGAAACTCCGGCGACAGTGTTAAGAATCCCGGAGTTCGATCTCATCCTGGGCATGAGGTGGTTGGACTGGCACCACGCCAGGATCAATTGTGCGGAGAAGCAAGTTATGTTGAGGCATGGAGACTCGGAAGTCATCTTCCAAGGTATTAAATTCGCACCCCGTAAATTATTGTCTTCAATCCAAGTTATGAAATCTCATATGGAAGGGGACGAGGTCTATGTAATTTGCTTCGAGTTGAAGAAATTGACATTAGAGGTCAAGGATGTGCGGGTGGTACGAGAATTTCCCGAGGTATTCCCCGAGAAATTGCCGGGACTACCCCCGCATAGGGAAGTGGACTTCCAAATCAAGCTAATTCCGGGTGCCAAGCCCGTCTCGCGAGCTCCATACCGAATGGCTCCGAAGGAACTTGCAGAGTTTAGAGTCCAGCTTCAGGAATTGGTGGAAGCAGGGTTCGTTCGCCCAAGCTCGTCGCCTTGGGGAGCGCCCGTTTTGTTCGTCAAAAAGAAGGATGGCACCTTGCGGTTATGTATTGACTATCGAGAGTTGAACCGGTTAACGGTGCGGAACACCTATCCTCTACCGCGCATTGATGAATTATTTGATCAATTGGTGGGATCGTATTGGTTCTCCAAGTTAGATCTGCGTTCGGGATATTATCAGCTGAGGATACAAGAAGATGACATTCAGAAGACGGCGTTCAGTTCGAGATATGGTTTGTATGAATTCACCGTGATGCCGTTTGGGCTCACAAACGCCCCTTCCGCCTTTATGAGCTTGATGAACAAGGTGTTCAGCCCTTATTTGGACATCTTTGTCATCGTGTTCATCGATGATATCCTAGTCTACTCCAAGACTGAAGCAGAACACGCCGAACATCTAACTTTAGTGCTGAGGAAATTAAAGGAGCACACATTGTTTGCCAAGTTCAGCAAATGCGAGTTTTGGCTTCGAGAGGTCGCGTTCTTGGGCCATGTGATTAGTGGGGCGGGGCTAGCAGTAGATCCGGCCAAGGTGCGGGCCGTGAAGGAGTGGTCGTCATTGAAGTCAGCGGCCGACATACGGAGCTTTCTTGGACTTGCCGGGTACTATCGCAAGTTCGTGAAAGGCTTCTCGAAGATCGCCCTTCCCCTTACTACGCTGACCAAGAAGGGTGTACCGTTTGAATGGACACCCCAGTGCGAAGCTGCATTCCAAGAGTTGAAAGACAGATTGACGACTGCACCCATCCTAGCTCTTCCATCTGGGAAGGAGGGCTTTCAAGTTTACACGGATGCGTCGTATCAAGGGATGGGAGCTGTGTTGATGCAGAATGGGCATGTGATCGCTTATGCTTCAAGGCAGTTGAAGAAGCATGAAGCCAGCTACCCGGTGCATGATCTAGAGTTGGGAGCGGTGGTATTCGCCTTGAAGATTTGGAGGCATTATTTATATGGCGTCCACTGCGAGATCTACTCGGATCACAAATACCTGAAGTACGTGCACACCCAAAAAGAGTTAAACCTGAGACAGCGGCGGTGGTTGGAGTTCTTGTGCGACTACGAGTTCACCTTGAACTACCACCCCGGGAAGGTTAATTCCGTAGCTGATGCCTTGAGCCGAAAGGCACCGGGAACGAGCACGGAATCCCGCTTGATGAGGATGGAGTTAATCCGAACGCTACAGGAGATGGAAATCACTTTGGTCTTTAAGAATCAACCGGAAGAGTATACAGAATATTTGGCCGCGATGAGTATAGTTTGCAGCATACGAGACCGGATCCGTACGGAACAAAAGAAGGATGCGGCTTTAATCCCGGCTTTCAAGTCGATGGAGGATGGGACTACGGAAGAATACTCTCTAAAAGACGGCCTCGTCCATTTTCGTGGCCGGCTTTACATCCCCGAAGGTGACAACATTCGGGAGGATATTCTAAAGGAGGCCCATTGCTCCAAGTACTCGGTGCACCCGGGGATCGCGAAGATGTACACCGATTTGAGAAAAACAATGTGTTGGCCGGGCATGAAGAGGGATGTCAAGTACTTCGTTACTCATTGTGTGGCTTGCCAAATGGTGAAGGCGGAGTGTAGAAGCCCCGGTGGAATGCTACAGTCGTTGCCCATTCCCGAATGGAAATTTGAGGACATCTCCATGGACTTCGTCCACGGGTTACCTCGCTCGCGCTCGGGGAATGATTCGGTGTGGGTGATAGTTGACCGGTTGACCAAGGTAGCCCGATTTATCCCAATGAAGAAGGAGGCGCAGGTGGGCGTCTTAGTGCGTCTCTTTGTGGAGCAATTTGTGCGGTACCATGGTGTGCCGAAGACGATCGTCTCCGACCGGGATGGTCGGTTTACTTCAAGAGAATGGAGGGCTGTACAAGCTTATTTGGGCTCGCGCCTCGCCTTTAGCACAGCCTTTCACCCACAAACGGACGGGCAATCTGAACGAACTATCCGAACATTGGAGGACCTTCTGAGGTTGTGTGTGCTAGATAAAAGAGAACCATGGGAGAGGCTCTTACCTCTTGTGGAGTTCTCTTATAATAACAGTCATCAAACCAGTATTGGAATGGCACCTCATGAAGCTTTGTATGGAAGGAGGTGTAGAACACCCTTGTCCTGGGTGCAAGACGAGGATCCGAAGACATTGGGAAACGAGTATATCGATGACACGGACGCGATGGTTAGGTTGATCCGGAACCGAATGCTAGAGGCTCAAAGCCGACAGGCGAAATATTACAACGCAAGGCACCGTATGGTAGAGTTTCAAGTGGGTGATAAGGTGTTCCTGAAGATTCGACCGATGCACGGAGTGTCACGAGTACGTGGAGTCAAGAAGCTCAGCCCAAGGTATGTTGGGCCCTATGTTGTAGTGGAAAGGATTGGCCCTCTGGCCTATCGATTAGAGTTACCACCGGAGCTGGAGAACCTTCACGACGTGTTCCATGTATCGTCGCTTCGGAAGGCTTTGTTGCGACCTGAACAGTATATCCCCACGGCGGATGGTGCCGTGGCGTCTGATAGGTCTGTGCGACTGGAGCCGGTGCGGATCGTTGATAACGAGATAAGAACCTTGCGCCGCAAAAGTATTCCCTTGGTGAAAGTGCTATGGTCTAATCATGGGAAGGAAGAGTGCACATGGGAGCCAAGAGATTTGATGCAAGAGCGCTACCCGGAATTATTTACTCCAGGTAAAAATTTTATTTGAAAGCATAGTTCCCTTTTTATGTGTTTCACTCCCGTAGCCTTACCCTGATTTCGGGGACGAAATCTTTTATTTTGTTTATAGGATTTGTAACGTCCCAATTCGCGCTAGGCCCCTTGATTGCGTATTCGAGTCAAGGGGGCTGTAGTGAGCCCAATGGGGGATGTGGGGGAACAGGTGCGGACGTACGGGAAATGAGGAAAACAAGGCAAAACAGCATTTTTGGCTGACACGGGTATGGACACGGCCGTGTCCATACCCGTGTGCCTCATAAAAATAGGCTTACCAGTCAGAGAGGTACACGGCATTGGGACACGGGCGTGTCCCTAGCCGTGTGCCATGGACACGGGTTGGGACACGGGCGTGTCCCTAGCCGTGTGCCAAGGACACGGGTCGGGACACGGCCGTGTCCCTACCCGTGTGCCGCAATCCTGACCCGGCAGAAAGTGGATCTGGGAGGAACACGGCCCTAGACACGGCATGCCACACGGCCGTGTCACCTGAACACGGGTAGGAACACGGCCGTGTGCCTACCCGTGTCTGCGATGTATAAAAAGGAAAAAGTTGGAAACCCTAGGATTCATTCTCCTTTCTTCTGCCCCGAAATTCCTGAGAGGGTTCTTGGCTGGAGGAGGAGGAAGAGCTTGCCGGAGCCATCTTTGGAGGAATCAAAACGCCGCCAACGTCAAGGGAAAAACAATGCCGCCGCGAAGGAGTGCGAGGCTCATGGCCGGCCATGGTGGTACCGCTGGACTTGAGGTGAGCTTCCTCCCCTCTCCCTTGGTGCTAGATCTATAGTTATGATAGGAGAGACATCGACTCCATAGAGTCTTGATGTGAGGAGGAGAGTTCTTAGGTTAAAGCCATACCTAGGTTTTCTAGGTTTAGTCTCCCTCAACCTTCTCATCATTCAAAGAGGAGATGAGAGGGGTTTTCGTTGAGGGTTTGGCTTTGAAAGGAGAAATAAGGTTGGGTGATTTCTGGAGAAGTTTATGCGAGGCCGTTGCAAGGAAGAAGATGAACGGATGCCGTTCATCTCGCCTTAAGATGCGTGCAGAAATCTGATTTCTGCACGCTGCGACCTTCGTGGCCAATTTCGGAGGTGTTCTGGCCAAATCTGGGTGAACGACTCAACACGAAAGTCGTAGCCCTTGAAATTACCTTTCCAACGAGGGGTTGCTCGTTTCCATGCGATACCTGTAGCCACGGGAAAGCTGGTTCGAGTCCGCTGCGTTCGGGAAAATTCCTGTACAGGAAACTGTTTCCTGTACGTGTTCGAGTTGAATTTCTGGTATGTTGCGACCAGATCTGGGCGATCGACTCAACACGAAAGTCGTAGCCCTCGCGAATACCTTTCCAACGAGGGGTTGTGCATTGTGATCGGATTCCTGTAGCTCCGGGAATCCCAGTTTTAGTATCGGGCTATCCTATGTTATTGCACTTGTTAAACTATAATGCTAGCACTATTGCAATGATTGTGATTTACTCATTTGTTATCTTGCTCCCATATATCTATAATGTTGTTGTTACTATAATTTAGTATGGTTACTCATTTGGTCGTGCTATAAGGAATAACTATGCAATAGTAGGGAAATGGATTGGATGGGAAGGCTAGTAATTAAGAGTTGAGATTGGTATGGAATTTATTTATATAGTTTGATGTTGAACATATTAATTATGCGAAGTATTGAGGTGAAATCAGTGAATAGAGGGGCGTGAATATGATGAACACTATGTGAGGAGTATTTTGTAACCGTAATCCGAGCCCAAGGGGTTTATTAACAACCGATGCTTAGAGTGGTAGTCTCCCTACGGGTAGCATCGAGTGAGTTGTTTGGGGGCATGTGATGTGCGACGATTCATCGTGTCGCGGTGTTGAGATAAGGAATGTGGCAGGTCTACGGGTTCGCCAGTCGTCACACCGATGGGAGCCAATGGGTAGACCTTGGGCGGTAGGGTTAGATACTTGGTGTCCATAACCCGAGATCTCCTCCGTGCCATGAGAACGGTTGGGCTTGCACCTCGTGCGTTTCCGAGGTTCCATCCGGTTCGAAATCAAAGGCCAGGTTGGGCTGTGTTCTTGGTGCACATTGACCCAAGACCCCTTCTGAGCCGTAGTACGCATGTGAGCTCCGCTGTTGTGTTCTTAGCGTTGAGGCGTACGGGGGCCTAGGATAGGTAGTGTGATACCACCTAGTAGTGGAGACGCCCGCTCCACTATCGCCGTCTGGCCACCACGGACGACGCCTGAGAGGTTAGCTACCTGCTCGAAAAGTGGGAACTTCTAGTCTGTGTCGACATAGCAACTTGCATGTGCGTGCGCATGAGTCGGTCATAACATAACATTCATAACATGTCATTCATTGCATACACAAGATCCTCATCGTATAAGTTTGTATGAGCACTCTTATACGATGAGTTACTTTACTGTTAAGCCGATCCTTAACTTATAAGTTTGTATGGGCACTCTTATAAGTTAAGTTACTATTCTGAGTACTTATACCTACTGTCATTTACTATTGATATTTGTAAAACTGCTAGTTGTGTAGCGTAGCTTATACTCCACTATAGTTACTGTCACCTGCTTGTTTACTTGCTTATATATATATACATATTGTACCTTGTTCCTTTCTCCGCCCGGTGCCGAGGAGTCGCCGGGGGAGCGGATGTGAAGCCACTTAGTCTTATGACTAACGGTTGCTACGTCTTCCTTTTTAGGAGGAAACCCCGCAGGTAGAGCGGCAACGGACTATGCAGCAGGACAGCCAGGCCCGGATGATAGGACCTGAGGTGGTGGTGCCATCGGCACCGTCAGTGACAGTAGTGAGTGTTTTCATGTAGCCGTTTGGCAAAACATTTCTAGACTCTTGTTTATTTGTACAAGCATGTTGTGCTTGTTATCTTCTGCTATTTTGGACTTTAACTTAGCTGTGAACTGAACTGCTTTTAGTTTTACTTTTCTGTTATGGTTGGGTTGGCATAATTGTTGTGATATGGATTGTAGCCGGCGGAATAGGCGTCTTGTGGTAAAGGCTAACCCGTGCATTAGTGCTACCGCAAGGCGGCTATTTCGGGCATAAGACTCCCCTCGTGCCGTGTGTTGTGTTCCGGGAGGGGGGGTCTTACAATAGGCTGAGGTGGAACTGGAGCTTTGCACTTCCTTTTAGAAGGAGCAACTCTTATGCTTCCCTTGAATCCCAACCCCTTATTGCCCTTTTGAGAGGAGAAGGAGTCTATCAAGGGGAGGACAATACTTGGCTTAGAATAGCTAGCCACTAATCTTCTCTGCTTCTCAAGCCTATCTTCAAGCTTCCTGATGAGACAATTCTTGTGCTTGATGGAGGCTACCTGAATGTCCAAGAGGTACTTCAGTTGGCCAATTTCCCTAGCTTTCTGGTCCAGCAGATTTGCTATTATAGTCTGCTAGGCAACTACAAGCTTAAGAGATGAGATCTCTTTAGCTTGCTTCTTTGACAACTTCTTGACCTTCTTGAAGGCATTCAGAAGTTCTCCATATTTGTCAATCAGTTGATTGACATCTCCCTCAGATCCAGAATCTTCTTCACCACAGGGTGAATAGGCTTCTGAGCAAGGACTAGTCTCAAACTCAGACAGATAAGCAGAGTTAGGTGATAGATACCTTACTCTGACCAGGCTGATCCTGGTTGCCTTCCTCTTCTGTCATTGCCATCAGCCCTATGCAGCTGTGAACATCTTCATCCACCTCTGACTCACTGCCTGACAGTGTTAGAGGGGCTCTGATTCCTATCCTCCCTAGAGGATTGACTTCTCCTGCTGCAATAGCTTTAGCTTTAACAGTAGTAACAACTAGCCCAATATAGGCTTCCTCTTCTTCTGACTCAGAAGATGATGAGTCTGTCCAACTCTTTTCCTTCATTACAATGAAGGACTTTTCCTTATTTCCATTATGCTGGTGCTGCTTCTTCTCCTTAGTCTCCTTCCTATTCTCTGGGCAGTCAGCTTCGCATGTCCATGCTTGCTGCAACAGTAGCAAATTACTTTAGAGGAGATATATTTATTATGTTTAGAACCATATCTATCAGTCTTGGACTTGTTCCTCCTATGATGGGTAGAATTGAAAGGCTTTTTCTTCCAATGCTTCTTCTTCATTAACCTCTGGAGTTGTCTTGAGAAGGCTGCAAGATCTTCATCAGACATGCTGATGTCTGATGCCTCTGAGTCAGAGCTGTCTAACTCAGCTAGTCTCCTAGGTGGAGAAGGAATCCTTTCCTTGCCTTCCTTGTGCTTTCAGCTTTGAAGGCCAAGGACTTTTCTTTGGCCAATGATTTGTTGGAGGCATACTCCTCCTTCCTGGTAGCCAGCTGCATCTCACATGAGAGCAGCTTCCCAAACAATATTTGGGGAGGAGTGTCAGCAAGCTTGGTCATCTCTCTTATGGCACAGATCATAGTATCTCAGTCTCTAGTGAGAGATCTGAGAAACTTGTCATTAATTTCATAATTATTGAAGACCCTTCCATAGGTTTTCAACTCATTTATGATCTTGAAGAATCTTTCATAACATGTAGTTATGTTCTCCTTCAGGCTTTGCCTGAAAGCCTCATACTCTTGGTTAAGCAGAGACTTCCTATCATCTCTTTCTTCATCAGTACCCTCTATGTAGACCACAAAGGTGTCCCACATCTCTTTGGAGGTCTGGCAGTGAACCAAGTTTAGGAAGGTTGAGTCATCTACAACACTAGCAATGATGTTCTGTGCTCTCTTATCAAGGCCAGCTAGTATGACCTCATCTTTGGTCATTTCAGAGACTTCCTATCATCTCTTTCTTCATAGGAATGATAGGTCCCTCTCTTATAGTTGCAAAAATTCTTAGATCATAGGCTTCCATGAATAGCCTCACCCTCTCCTTCCATATCCCAAACTGCTCCTTTCTGTAGATGGGGAGTTTCATGGAACTCAGCTCTCTTTGGCTCTCTCCTGAGCCCATGATCACATAGCAGCAGCTACCTTGGAGGATCACTCAGATTGTTAAATCCTTTTTGAGCAACCTCCCTCTGATACTACATGAAAGATCTTATTTTCAAGGTAGCTAGCAACCTAGAGGGGGGGGGGCTGAATAGGTCTGCTTGGGTCTTTTGAGAGTCTTTTTCAATCAGTTGATTATTTCATTTAGCTTTCAGCTTACAGTGATCTAGAGCTTTTACTTAGCACCTATAATTGAGAGAATAAAAGCAAACACAGAAAAGCACACAAGTATTTTATAATGGTTTCCCAAAATTATGGGTAAATCCACTGATGGCGAGGACCCCCCGCCGCTCGTTCGTGCCGCCATGGAGTTCTCGTTTGACCGCCGCCGCTACTTGTTCGTGGACGTTGATGGACGTTGCCGCAAACGCCGCCGCCACTGTCGTCGCAACCGTCACCGCTACCGTCGCCGGAACCGCCGCCGCCGCCACCATCGCGTCATCATGATTTAATGTTATTTCACACGTATGAAATAACATTAAATTCCTTTCTAGTTTCATTTTATAAGTGTTATAAATTTATAATTTAGTGTTATAAATTTATAACCCTATTTGTGTTGTGTTTTTAATTTTGTTAAAACAAACATTTTAAGTGGATAGGATTAGTTGATGTTGGATGAAGGGTTGGATGGAGAGGTGTAGTTTTTATATAAATATGTATGTTGGTGGAGTGGGAGGTAATTAAAGAAGAAAAAAAAAGAAGCAGCCCTAACTATCCGGTTGGAAGCAGCCCCCCCTCCTATTCGGCCCGGCCGAATCCTGCAGCCCGATCCCTGGACTCGCCGCCCCCCTAGCTGCTGCCGCCCCTTTTGGTGGTGCAACAGTGCAGCCCGGCGTCCTCCTTCCTCCTCCGGTGTGACTCCGAAGAAGGCGGTTCGGTTCTCCCTCATCCGGTGCGACTCCGGTGAACCCCGTGGAAGAGCGATTCTTCCATTTGTGCCATCCCCTCTTCCTCCTCTCCTCCTCTTGAATTCAGATTTGTGGGTAACAATTTCCTTCCCCTAAACTTGTGTAATTCCTCTTAATAGATTGTGAGCTTGGTGGAAATTATGAAGGCTAATTTTATCCTAATTGTTGTCTCCATTTGCATGTATTAAAATCTGAAATTTATAGTGTTTCATTCCGATTTTCGCGAAGGTTTTTGAAAGGATAGGTCCCCTTGGGCGTTTTGCAAATCGGGGTTTGTGTAGCCCTTTGATTTCGGACGATTCAAGAGGGTTTTGTATATCCTCGTTGATTTGTTTTGAGGGCCGATTACGGACTATTTTTGGATCGTGGCTTGAGTCCGGGCACCCTCCGTATTGATATAGAAATGCTTGGAAATGAATGCTTAGGTGTTGTGTTAGGGTAGGCTATATATATGTGGATGTTCGTGTAGGTTTGGTTGGGAGAAACCCCCTTGTGAGATCGCGCCGTTACAAACAAAGCTCCGCCGAAATTTCCAATTCCGCATGCGCACTACGTGTTCGTAGAAATGCCTCCTAGGTTGTTTTAAATGCTCGTTAGGTGTTCGCATAAATTCTCCATAGGAATTACCTGTTGTTATTTTCGAATTTAGCATCGCGTAGGGGTGGCCTGCATCAATTTAGTATCAGAGGGAGGTTTGTCAATTTCTCAACTTGACAACGATCCGCTCGAACCGAGCTACCCCCACTTGCACTTAGGTACGTTTCGTTCGTTTTAAAATTTTTATTTTAGTTATATAAAAACAAACAAAAAAAAGTTTTAAGTGCTTTCCTAATTTGAATCCTTTTTTTTCCGTTAGTCTGTCATGGCACGCGTTGGGAGTCCCCTTCCCCCATGTTCCTCGGTCGATGCCCTTCGCAAGGAGATGAACCGCCAATGTGATGACATAAGAGATATGTTAACACAACTTGGAGGTCGGCTTCCGACACCGCATCTTGATGCCCCTAGGCAACAGCTTAGGACCAATGTTCCTTCCAGTACGGTTAGTCAAGCGATTACGACACCACCATCGCGCACCTCTAGGCCTGTTAGAATTCCGGCTCCGACATACGATGGGTTAGGTAAACCGCAAGTTTTCTTACGTTGGGTAAATGATATGGAAGTTTATTTTGAGCAATATCGTCTTGTGGACCCCCACAGGATTCCCGTTGCGAGATTGCAATTATCTGGTCGAGCCCTGACCTTCTAGGTCAATGAGGAGAGACGTTTTGGACCGTCCTTCGTTGGCTCACTTGTAGGTTGGCAACTTATGAAGAATTTGTTAACGGATGAGTATTACCCTACATACTGCCGTCCTCAGTCATCTGATTACCTGAGTGAAGCGTCGCCTAAAATTTTGCCTATATCGAACAAGCACGTTCCCCCGTACTCTCGTACTAGGACGTCTCATAATTTTATTTCTCCCCGCCAGGACACTAGACCGCTTTCTGATTATAAGAGTGATGATCGGCCTCGCGTTAGATCCTTGCCCCAAAAGGATCCTACCATCTTGAGCACACCTACACCAGCCGTACGGGAACCAGAGCATCTTAGGTCCCATGTTCCGCCTTCTATTGTTATCATGACTAGGGATGTTATCCAGTCGAAGGGTAGACATAGGAAGCCAGTTAAGGTTTCCAAGGAGAAAGTTTTATGTTATGCTTGTGGTGTGACTGGCCACTACGCCGTGACATGCCCCACTAAGCCTAGGGCTTCAACTATGTCAGTCTCCACTTCGGAGCCACCCCAGACTACTTTTGAGATTGTTGCTGATCCTGATCTGGACGTTGGTGTGGTATCTCCTGATTTTGTTGAGGATGTCCAGTTAGATGAGAGTATCCTGGCATGTTCGATAGTGCCCGATGATTCTGCCAATTTTTCTGACGATGAGGAGACTGGATATCCTAGCGACTTGGATGATGATTTTTGGGATATTGATGAGGCTTTGACTTGTGAGAGTACCCCTTTATCCACTATATGTCTTGTTAGTGATATTTCATTTCACCCTACTATAGAGTACCCTCTCGAGTCTATGATCCCTATGTCGAGTGAGCCTCGATCTGATTTTTCTGAAATTAAATCTGAGCTATCTGTGGAGACAGAGATTGAGGATTTCTCAATTATTATTTTGGATGAGTTTCCTTCTGAGGGTAGGGTATCCTTGGACGATTATTCTGATGTTTGCCCGGACGTGAGTTTCCCGGATGAGTGTCCCTTGATTGAGTCACCGTTGTGTGAGATTCATTTGGATTTGGATTTAGTCCCGGGCTCGATTTTACCGACCCTCCCTCCTGCTTGTGTGCATACATTTGATATCATTTTAGGACATGGATCCGCTAGCCATAGTCTACGCTTTTATGATATACCTACTTGGATACCCCCTACGCTAGCGTTGGCCCCTCGTTTCGATGCTCAAGAGCTGATCCTAATACTCGTTGATCTTGTCACTACACCACTTTATCTTTCTCATGCTTCTTACGAGACGGGTCACTTCACGAGATATCTCCCGACGGATAGTGTTTTGTTGGTGACTATGCGTGATCTCCCTATGCTTGTGCATTTTGATTTGGTGTCTTTACGATATGGCCACCCACCAAGTCACCTTGCACATTATTTTCATTCGCCCCGACAAGAACTTCATGTATACAGGGCACCGCCTTATACCTGTGCCTTTGCTTTGCTTCACTCGCACGACTATACATGCTGGAGAGCGTCTGACTATGGAGTGATTGATCTGAGTTTAGTCTTGTCGGCCCTCGAGTGGATATCTTCGGGTTCTGTAATGAATTTCACACGTTGGAGCGCTGATCCTTACATGATTTTCTCGGATTTCGGATTTAATGCAATTTTTTCGGATTCTTACGATGCAATCGGTTTTACGCCGTGTTTCAACTTTTCGGATTTAATTTTGCATATCTTATTTCCACCTGAGTGGCTTTCTCCGACGTTTCCCTCTTCCACTTCAGATTCTCTTGGGTTGAGAGGTGAGATTTTTTCCGTGTCGCTCTTCCAGTTGGGTTTTCTGGTTCTCGCATTGGATGGTAAGAACTGCACTGTTTTTCTTTATGCTGACACATCTGCGAGATTTTCTGCTGTTCTTGCTCATGACAGGTCCTGTTCTATTGCGGATGCCCCGTGGATGTCCGCTCTCGCTATGCCACCTGTGGATGTTGCTGTCTCCTGCTATTCTCTCACTGGCAACTCATCGGTGATGAGTGATTTCGAGCGGGGGAGGATTGATGGCGAGGACCCCCCGCCGCTCGTTCGTGCCGCCATGGAGTTCTCGTTTGACCGCCGCCGCTACTTGTTCGTGGACGTTGCCGCAAACGCCGCCGCCACCGTCGCCGCAACCGTCACCGCTACCGTCGCCGCAACCGCCGCCGCCGCCACCGTCGCGTCATCATGATTTAATGTTATTTCATGCGTATGAAATAACATTAAATTCCTTTCTAGTTTCATTTTATAAGTGTTATAAATTTATAATTTAGTGTTATAAATTTATAACCCTATTTGTGTTGTGTTTTTAATTTTGTTAAAACAAACATTTTAAGTGGATAGGATTAGTTGATGTTGGATGAAGGGTTGGATGGAGAGGTGTAGTTTTTATATAAATATGTATGTTGGTGGAGTGGGAGGTAATTAAAGAAGGAAAAAAAAAGAGAAGCAGCCCTAACTATCCGGTTGGAAGCAGCCCCCCCTCCTATTCGGCCCGGCCGAATCCTGCAGCCCAATCCCTGGACTCGCCGCCCCCCTAGCTGCTGCCGCCCCTTTTGGTGGTGCAACAGTGCAGCCCGGCGTCCTCCTTCCTCCTCCGGTGTGAATTTGAAGAAGGCGGTTCGGTTCTCCCTCATCCGGTGCGACTCCGGTGAACCCCGTGGAAGAGCGATTCTTCCATTTGTGCCATCCCCTCCTCCTCTCCTCCTCTTGAATTCAGATTTGTGGGTAACAATTACCTTCCCCTAAACTTGTGTAATTCCTCTTAATAGATTGTGAGCTTGGTGGAAATTATGAAGGCTAATTTTATCCTAATTGTTGTCTCCATTTGCATGTATTAAAATCTGAAATTTATAGTGTTTCATTCCGATTTTCGCGAAGGTTTTTGAAAGGATAGGTCCCCTTGGGCATTTTGCAAATCGGGGTTTGTGTAGCCCTTTGATTTCGAACGATTCAAGAGGGTTTGGTATATCCTCGTTGATTTGTTTTGAGGGCCGATTACGGACTATTTTTGGATCGTGGCTTGAGTCCGGGCACCCTCCGTATTGATATAGAAATGCTTGGAAATGAATGCTTAGGTGTTGTATTAGGGTAGGCTATATGTATGTGGATGTTCGTGTAGGTTTGGTTGGGAGAAACCCCCTTGTGAGATCGCGCCGTTACAAACAAAGCTCCGCCGAAATTTCCAATTCCGCATGCGCACTACGTGTTCGTAGAAATGCCTCCTAGGTTGTTTTAAATGCTCGTTAGGTGTTCGCATAAATTCTCCATAGGAATTCCCTGTTGTTATTTTCGAATTTAGCGTCGCGTAGGGGTGGCCTGCATCATCCACTCTCCTCCCACCTTGCTAACTTCCTGTTAGTCAAGGCACTTCTCCAAACCAGTGCTCCCAGGAGCTTATACCTCAGATCCCTCAGGATCACCCAGTCTCCTCCAAGACTTACACCTTAGCCACAAAGGCCTACACTCAGTGATACAAATATCACCTACCTCAGGCACTAAAGCCCTACCACTAAGGTTATGGAGGATAGCCCTACCTCAGAGCAAGCTTGCTACTACAACTTAGAGAGATGCTCTCTCCTACAGTTCAGGCAATACTGCGCTACTCCTCAGTGAGTAAAACTCACCTACCTCAGAGAGTAGCACTCTCCTACAGCTAAGGAAAATTTGCCCTACCTCAGACCCAAAGGTCCTACAGCTCAGATCCCGAAGGATCCTATAAAAGAAATAGGTTAATTAATTTTGACACAGAGAAATTTTTCTGTGTCAACCACTTGAGCAGAAAACTTTCTGCTCTAACTCTCCTCACAATAGGCAGGGGATTTGTTGTAGGAACTCAAAAGATAACTTTTGAACTTGCTGCTGAAGGCTGAAGATCTTTTGATATTGAGTCTTCAAACAACTCACTGAACCTTCCAAAGGATGAGGGTTCTTCTTTCTTCAGAACAGATTCTGAATCTGTTATGGCAGATGGAGACTTGCACAGCTAACTGAACTTTTCTTGTTGGAGAGCTTCAAGCTTTTCACATGTAACAATGGAGAAGAAGATGAAGACGACTGCTCTCCATTTTGAATACTGTATGCACTAAAAGTTTTTTTGTCTTGGCCCTATCTCTTGGATTGAGGCTAACTCACTCAACGCCAAGGTCTGGTTAGGCACTGAGTGGATTCCACCCAACGCCGAGCCGTGTTGAGTAACTTCAACACTGTTTCTCTTTCCTCAATTTATGTTCCCGAGTGAGTTTCCTTGGTTATATTTGTAGTTTCCTTGTCGGCCATGTTTTCTTTCCTAAAGGCCGAATCGTGGGTTGTGGATAGTAGTGGTGGTTTGAAGCTCTTCATGGGGGAGGTGTTGTGAAATCTAGCCAAGGCCACCCTTATTCTTCTATCTTGCTCCAGGTATGGGCTGGGCAAGGGGGTGGAAGGTCACTTGTGCTTTATCATGTAGACCCCCGAGCTTGATGGCATGGAAATTGGTGGTTGGGGGACTGAGTTTGCCTCCAACCCGGATCCATGCTGTTGTTTTGCTACTACCATCTCCCACAGCTTAGGGTGTTTAGAAGTTTCTTCCTTGGTAGGTTGCAGCACTTTGGGCTCTTGGTATCCTAGTAGGCCCTGCAGGATGTAGTTCCTGGGCTGGGTTGTTGTTGTTTCCTTGCACGTAGTGCATTTCTTGTTGTCCTATTTTGGACAGTTGTGAATTTTTATACTGCATGATTTTTAGTTACTTTTCCCCCTTTGGTTTACTCCTTCGTGCAGTTTTTACCTTGTTTTGCTTGCTGAGGTATTCTGTTTTCTTTTGGAATGCCTCAGGTTCTGAGCTGTAGCCAGTTGGGTGGCTAGTTTGTAGTGGTGGTGTTGGTGGTCTCTTGGACTTTGGAGATCCGTTTGCCTTGTTGGTGAGGTAGTTTTCAGTACTTTCTTACAGACATACATATGTGCCAGTGGGTTCGTGTCAGGTTGTTGGCGCCCACTGGTAGTTTTTACCTTTGTACTGGATATATTACTTATGCTGCTACCGTTTTCTGGAGATAGTCTACTTGCTCTGAGAAGGATTTATGCTAGGTTGATAGTTACTTTTAAACCATAATTATTCTTATAAGTAAGCTCATGATCAGCATGTTTTATAAAAGTAAATCACTATTTTCCAAGCAACGTATAAAGATCGTTTTCCTATATATAATATAAATTAAATGTAGAGTCTTGCATAGTATGAGTGGTTCTCTTGAAACTCTTATACACCCCTTAGGATGCTAAACCTGAATAAAGTATTTTTCCACAGCGCATAAGTATAGTTTTTTTTTAACTGTGGACTAGGTGATCCACCGAGCCGAGGGGTACGGCCTCTAAAATATAACTGATTTTCTAATCATTAAGCTCATGATTTTCTTTCATAAAGAGTAGCAGTTGGTTTTGCCTGAGCGTCAGCAGTTATCCCCTGCTTGACATGGCATCATGACGCGCGTTTTCTCATACTCTGATAATTATTTAATTCGGGGAAAATACGGGTTGTGACAACCCCCTAGGAGCCTACAAAAAGGCTCCCAGTGCCCTCTCATTTCTAACTTTTGCTCATAGTCTTCTTCTCCTATAGGCCGGAGCTCTGTCGAAAATTTCCTACGAGCCACCACCTTACCATTATTCTGAGAATTTGTCTAATTTCACAATGCTTCGAAGTAAAAGGCACACCGCTGGCATCTCCAAAAATTCTCCTACATGCAAGACATTCATGAAGTCCTCACCAATGAACCTTCTATGCATGTCAAAGCAGCGCATAACATCCAGATAACATCTGAAAATGTCTGCCACCTACAGAAAGAGATTGATTTTGAGATTTGTGTGAGGCAGTCTATCATCCACAAAGCGCACCTGTGTTTTCTCTCATCCCAAAGTTGTAACCAGGTACAGTCTATTGCCCTTGAATCCTCTAAAAACATATAGACACCCACTGATAGTGAAGTTTGACTGGGACTGAACCAGTCATGTGTTTCTTTACCAAATTTATGGGTTTACCACGTTAAAAACATCTTTGCATTTCTTTACTTACTCTGTGATTGTTTGCGTGCTCGACCACTTCACGGGCTAAAACGACATAATTTAGTCTGATCTACCAGTAGCCATGATATTTCCGCAATAGTTTGGCGTCGTTTGTGGGAAACAATTCCCCAAAGACTGAAAAGGAATCAGAAGACAATATCCCCTGTGCATCGATACTCGTGACTATTCCGAGAAGAAAGGTTAGTGTCATCCGAGAATCTATGGGGAAAGGGCCTAGAAATGAAGCTCCTCTCCCTTTTATATTGACATGCCCTTCCACAAGGAGTCCATCAGCGTACTTGAAAACACGATTACTAAGCGCATCGTCTAGATAAATGAGCTCTAGGTTCAAGTCTTGGCCCTCTTTAGAATTCAAGAAGCAGTACAGGATCCTGTTGCGTCTCTTAAGATAATTGACTTGCCTCGACCCGGAGGACTAGATGCCTCAACTGAATGTTCCTTTAGCCAACTTTATAACAAAGAGAAAGAATTCTAATGCATAAGTAGTTTGCCAACTCCCACAGGATCAGTCCAAGAACTTGAAACTTTCCACCTTCGTTATCTGCCAGACGATGAAAATACCAAACGCAATGAGCTCAATCACGAAGGAACTTGTGTCCCGCCAATTAATAAACAGGGGCAAGACAAACATTGTGAAAGTGTCTAGGTTCCTACCTAAATCACCTAGAGGGGGTGAATTGGTGAGTTCTATGTCTAATAGTGGATTAAAAATATTAAGAGCGAGCACACAGAATAAACACATCACAACAACAGAATTTACAGTGGTTCCCCGATTTGGGTACTTCCACTGACCCTCCTCGCCTATCTACCACAATGGGCTAGATTCAGCTACTTCACCTTTCTCAGATTTAAATAAATCTTACAACTCAGAGTCATAACTCCTACTTCACAAAGAACAACCTCTCCTACAACTTGATCCTATCACAAGGATCTACACCTCGTAAGAAAAATCTTCCTACAAAAATACAAGAGAGTTTATACAATGCTTTTAGATTGAGAATCAATCTATTTCTTCAGATCTGAAAATGTTCAATTTTCTTCTTCCTTGGAATGAGATCTTGAAGGTCTTGTAGAAAGAGCAGGCTTGAAATTAATCTTGAGAGTTTTATCTGAGAACTATGATCCGACGAGATCTGAAGGCTTCAAGAACACTTGAGAAGAGATATGTTGAATCAATACTTGAAGGAATCGCCAATCGTGCAAAGTTAGGTCGTGAAATCGATTTCCGATAGCTATGCGCATGATAGAGAACGAGCGACATTTTCGCTATTTCAAATGCTAAAGAGCAATTAGGGTTGAACGATTTAACCCTAGGTATTTATTGGATTCCTTCTTCTAACGGCTAGAAAAATCTTTCCAAAATGAAAAGGTCCATGTGTGCTGTGCATGGTGTCAGCTTAAAACAGAATCCTGTCAGTTAAAATCTATAAAAATTTCGCTAAGTCCATTAATCAAGTATCGTTGTATATCCATGAATATACTCAACGAATCGCTTGATATCTGACAAATTTAACTAAGAAAAATCTTGAAAAGTAAGTTTGAGAATTCAGAAGCATTTCTATAGAGACTCGACGAATTCGACGTATATCGACTAGTATATTTGACGAATTCGATGAGTGTCGCTTTATACAATCAACGAATTCAACGAGTATACTTGAGGATACTTGACGAATATTACTTAACCGATTTTCAAGATCAGTGATATTATTTTCTAAGTAAACATGACAAATTTAATGAATGTTAGTAAGTATACACAGCGAATTCGACGAGTATACATAATTAAACCCGATGAATTCGACGAGTGTCTACTATTATACTCGACAAATTTTACTTAGGAAAATTTCTTGTTTATTCTGAATATAATAATTTGTCCTTCCATGATTCTTTAATGCACCTGTAATAGAAGTACAATCCAATAGAAATATTACACATGAGTAAATACATTGGCCTATATAATGAGGGATTACATTGTATAGTCTTGTGATTCATGACCCACTGTAACCTGACATTGGTTTGTAATTAGCAATAAACCTTGCAAGCACATGACTAAACAACATTATCAAATACAAACTCAATTCATCTTAGTTCAAGAGACATTTCTTCAAATCTAGGTCATTGTGGATACAATGCCCAACAATCTCCCCTATTTGAAGAAGTCAAAACCCTATATACTGAGGTGAATTTCACACAAGATAATCTTAAAAAAGAATAAGTAAAGGAACATAAAAGAAAATAAGTTCTATCTAAGTCAAGACAATAATGTATATATATAAATAGTTCTATCGGGGCAAACACTTTTAACACAACATCAAAGAGAATAAAAACTTCAGACATGTTTCCCCTTGGGATTCTGATTCTGCCTGTCAAAATAAGCTTTGGTCTTTGGAAAGTACTTTGGCAGCGGAGGAGGAGCATCTGCATCATCTCTTCTGAACTTTCTAAAAAGAACTCTTCTTTCAGCATTTGCTACTTAATGTTTTTGTCATTCCTCCCTGCTGTAGTGATTCCACTGCCTTCATTGCCCATGTCCACCAATGTAAAAGTATCAAGAATAGTGTCCTTTGAGATTGGGCTCCATACTTCACATAGTTCCCTATTAGGATCAGACCTTAGAGCAGATGGGCATTCTCCAAATTAACCTTCTTATCTTTAGGGCTGGTTGAAGAATGCCTTCAACAAATTCAATTTTTGGATCAGCAGCAGCAGAATCAGTTCCATCCTGTTGAAGGTCTTGAGTTTCTTACCAGTATTGAGAATAATCATATGCAGGATGAACATAAATATGCATAGGTTCTGGCACTCTAGCTTCAACAGTTCCTGAACCTCCAAAAAGTTATTTATGTAGCCAACTGAAGTTATCATAACTGTAGGTGTTAACTGCCTGAAACTGATCTTTTAAGGTGGATTCAATCGCATTGACCTTAACTTTGGGTTCTTCCTCCCCCTTTTTGACTTCTGAAAGCACAACCTTTGCAATCTCATTACTGTAATGCAGCATTTTTTCATCAAAGTAGTTCATCCTGACATTTTGAGCATGAATAATGGTTTTAGCATTTTTCATCAACATTCGTAACCACATCAAGATTTTTCTTTAGCCCTGTCATAGTGTGAACAATAGCCTTCCCACCTTGAACTAACCAAGTGTACAGGTTTGCTTCCAACTTATCAAAACGAACCCTGACTTAGCAAGGCCATTGTTCATATCCTATTTAACCTATTTCACTTTAGAGAGTACTTTCTTTAACAATTTATCGAAATATGCTTGTTTCTTGGCCATCATTGCTTCAATAGATTTTAGTAAGAAATTGTCTTAACTTGCACTGGGAATGTCTTCAGTTTGAAGTCTTGGAGGAGAGGGAAGATCAACATTATCCTTAGAGTCACCCGAAGACTCTTCCACTGGGGATAAATGAGCTTTCTGCATTAGAGTGGGATCTTGAGCCTTTAGGATAGGAGGAAGCATCTCAGCCTCTCCTTCCTCATCAGAAATTTCCATAATGTCCTCCCCCTCAACGGGAGACCCACCTGAAATCTGAGCTATTCTTCTATGAAGATTTTGAATAAACACATCAAGTTCTATTTGAACTGAGACTGAAGGTTGAATCTGCTCCCTCTCTGCCACTACTAGTAGAATCTTTGGGAGACTTACGATCATATTTTCAGAAGCAACAATCCCATCAGAAGCCAACAAATTTCTTCCTCATTTACATTATCATCGGGCTCAAAATCATCACCAGCACCATCATCAAAGTCACCAACCATATCATCATCATCAACTAAATCTGTAGCAGTCTCAACAGTAGCAATCTCAACAGTAGCAGCAACAAGGAATATATCTCGAACTATATCAACAATCACTATCTCAACTACACATGTGTCTGGAACAACATCTCTGCAGAGAAGTTTTTCTTCATCGTTCATGACTTTTCTCTTGATAGTTGTAGTACCTCTAGGAAAACCATAGAACAGAAAAGCTCTAGTGAAGTCACTATCTTCAACAATATCGGCCTCTGCAACTTCTGGAAGCCACATATAACGGTTCAGGAGGGAGGCCTTCACTTTGATTGAAGTATTCTTGACCTTGCTCTTGATTACAGTGTCCTCACGGTGGAGCTTTGCATGTTGAAAGAATTCCAAAATGTTTTTATCCAATATCTTGCACGTATGTTCTAGAACGAAGGAAAGTCCGGCAGCCTCAAGCATCAAAAGATCATTGCGAAACTCGTCGGAGGCGGAAAAAAACCCTGTGCGAACGAGTTCTCCCCCAACCAGAAGGTTTCCAGTACCTCATGGAACCATGGAGTTTGAAGGAGAATCGAGGAAGACGAATCGTCAAGACGTGCAGTTGCGGAAGAGGAATAGTTCTTCGAAATCTTCTCAACGGAATCCGAAAGGTTTTTGACGAAGGTGAATTCTACTTGCCCGCTAAAGTCCTATTTATATATAAAATTTATATTTTAAGAGAGAGAAGCACGTACCTTTGCTTGAATCGACTCTTCGGATCCAATAAAAAAAGAAAAAGAATGACCTAAGTGAAATTCGTCGAAATTTCTTGAGTAATTCTGGTAATTCTTCTAAATAATATGGATGAAGACTCTGATTCGTCGAAAGTCGGCGAAATTCCTTAGCTAAACTCGACGAATTCGTCGAGATTCCACTGGCATAAACTAAAATTTGCATTAGATTTTTCAGAACTTTTTAAAATGAAAAATTCCTTGAATAATCTTACTTATGTCTGAATCCTTGACCATCTTCATGAGTCCTTGTCTAGCATACCAAGTTCTATTTTGAAGAAAGAGAACTTGGCCTCATTTAGTGGCTTCGTGAAAATATTCACGACTTGCTTATCCGTCGTGACATAATTGAGGTTGATGTCCCCATTCTTCATATGCTTTCAGATGAAATGATACCTTATTTCTATGTGCTTTGTCCGGCTTTGAGAGACTATATTATTAACAATCGCAATCGCACTAGAGGAGTCGCAAAACATTGGAATCTCCTTTAGCTTCATGTTGTAATCTTCGAGCTGATTCCTAATCCAGAGAAGTTGTGCGTAATAACTGCCTGCAGAGATGTACACTGACTCAGCCGTTAAGATTGCCACACAATTCTGTTTTTTGATGTTCCAAGAAATCAACCTTCTTCCTAGAAACTAACATTTTCCGGAAGTGCTTTTCCTGTCATCCCTACTACCTACAAAATCAGCATCTGAAAAGCCTATTAGCGCGCAGTCATTACTTCTTGGGTACTATAAGCCAAGATTAGGTGTACCCTTAATGTATCTAAAAATCCTCTTTGCAGTGGCATAATGAGATTCCTTAGTGTTCACCTGAAATCAAATGCATGCGCATGTCGAAAACATCATGTCTGGCCTACTAGTAATAAGGTAGAGCAAGGATCCAATTATACTTCTGTATTTGGTTTCATCAAAAGGTTTCCCTTTCTCATCCTTGTCCAAATACATAGCTAAATCCATTAAAGTCCTCATTGTTGGGTACATTGGAAAATGTGTACCTGATTTGAAGAAGCCCAACCTAGCTCAATGATATACATCAAGGTGTATTTGATGTTGTTTTTGAGTTGACATGTGCAGGTGAATAATTGATAAAGTATGCAGAAAAATTCTAAGTCCAAGTGTCGACACAGAGAAAGTATGTCGACACATAGAAGAAATTAGTCGACATCAACACTGGGAAGCAGTGTCGACACATAGCAGTTAGTCTACAACTACACTGGGAAAAAGTGTCGACACTGAGAAAGTATGTCGACACATAGAAGAAATTAGTCGACATCAACACTGGGAAGCAGTGTCGACACATAGCAGTTAGTCTACAACTACACTGGGAAAAAGTGTCGACACAGAGGAAGTATGTCGACACATAGCAGTTAGTCTACAATGATACTGGGAAAGTGTGTCGACACAGAAGAAGTAAGTCGACACAACACTGGGAATTTGTGTCGACACAGAAGAAAAGCGTCGACCTCAACATTGGGAAAATGTGTCGACACAGAAAAATATAGTCGACCTCAAGTTTGTCTACACCAGCAGAATATGTCGACACATTGTGATTGAGTCGACACATTATAGCAGAGTTAAAAGAAGACTGTGTCGACACCTGAAGGCTAAGTCGACACTTACTAAGTTATGATTCTACAACAACTGTGTCGACACACAGGACTTGTGTCGACACACTGAAGAGTCAAGACCAAGTTATTTTCTGAAGAAGCTGTGTCGACTCAAAGGCAACTTAGTCGACATCACTAAAGACTGTATCGACACCAAAGTCATTTGTGTCGACACAGATAGACAGATGGTCTCGACACTTTCTAACAGACTGTCTCGACAACTTGTGGTTCAAGACTAAGGCACAGGACTTGTTTGAAGACTTGACAGCTGTGGGTTGCCACCGGTTAACTGAAGTTGTCAGACTTATCAGAAAACGGTTAGAAACCGGATCAGCCGGTTACCATGAAGAAAGTCTATAAATAGACAGATTCAGAAGGAGAAAGTAACTTTTGAAAACATTAATAAGAATCAAAAAGTTGAGAAGGATTACAATCCAATTCATTTCAAGAAAGTGCTAGGCACTTAAGAAGATCTTCTCCGGAAGATCAAAGAAGACTATCTAAGGATAGATCAAAGAAGAGTTCTAATCAGAATTCAGAAGAATCATTCAAAGTGCTGGATAGAGAGAGATCAAGACAGAATTTGAAGAAGAAGAAAGAAACCACCAGTGGATTCTCAAGAAGCTGTTTGGAATTAACTCAGCTAAGTTCATATTCAAGAAGCTTTGAAGAAGGCTCAGATACAGTTGATTGCATCAGCTGATCAAGAATTGTCTTGGCCTTTTCTCTCTCAATTTAGGCAAGACAGTTAAATAATCTTTTCTATATTTCTGTAGGATCTGTTTTCACAGATCTGAGTTGTAAGCCTGTGTTATAAAGGCTGAGTGTAGGAGTGTTGAACTCTGAGTGGTAGGGCTGTTTGCCTGAGTGTAGGAGAAGAATCTTCTCTGAGTTGTAGGCCTTGGGGCAAGGCTGAGGTAGGGCTGTTGTGCCTGAGTTGTAGGAACCAGTTGGGTTCTGAGTTGTAGGATCTGTTGATCTGATATTAGTGGAAGTTTGGCCGAATCTAGCATACTGCTAGATAGGTGAAGGGGAAAGTGGATGTACCCAGATCTTGGGGAACCACTATAAAACATTGTGCAATCTGTGATGTTTTATTTTCTGTGATTGCTGTGATTCTTTTGTTAGTCATTGAATTGAATTCTGCCTAGAAGTTTTTATAAAGAAGCAGAACCTATTCACCCCCCCCTCTAGGTGTTTAGGCTATCTTGAAAGTTAAACTATCAAGTGGTATCAGAGGGAGGTTCCTCAAAAAGGACTTAACAGTCTGAGGTAGATCTGGAAGGCAAATTCAAGATTCAAGAAGATGGGTTCTGGAGAGAATCATAAGGAGCTAGGGTCTATGAAATTACCCATATGCAAGAAGGAAATCTTTGGGATCTGGAAAGAAAGAGTCAGATTGTTTATGGAGGCATCTGACCCAAGGATTTACATCACAGTACAGGAAGGCCCCTTCATTCCAATGAAGATATCTGTTCTTGATGCAAATATCCAAATACCAAAGACTTATTCAGAAATGACCAAGGATGAAATCATCTTGGCAACCATGGACAAAAGGGCACAGAACATCATTGTTAGTGCCATAGATGATTCAACATTTCAGAATCTGATTCACTGCAAGACCTCCAAGGAGATGTGGGACACATTGATTGTCTACATGGAGGGTTCTGAAGAAGTAAGGCTGGACAGGAAGTCTATGCTAAATCAGGAGTATGAAAGCTTTAGACAAGGAAAATCTGATAGCATAACTGAGTGCTATAAGAAATTCTATAGAATTGTGAATGAGCTAATATCCTATGGAAGAGTCTTCAGTACCTATGAACTGAATGACAAATTCTTAAGATCCTTATCAAAGGATTGGGATACAAAGATCTGTGCCATAAGAGAAGTGGCTAAATTGGCAGAGATATCTCCTCCAACCCTGTTTGGAAAGTTGCTATCCTATGAAATGCAACTTATGGTGAGGAAGGAGGAAAGAAACTCAAGAGGAGATCATAGAGAAAAGACTGTGGCATTTAATGCTGAAGCCACTAGAAAGAATAGGAGGAAATCACCATCTCCTCCTAAGGAAGTTGAAGAAGATAGTTCTGAAAATACAGATAAGGGTTCAGAAAGCTGTGATTCAGATGCAGACTTTGCTGCATTCACAAGGCAATTCCAAAGGTTCTTGAAAAAGAAGCAATGGAAGTCTAGGCCTTCCCCATCACAGCAAGTTGATGACTATTATAAGAAGAAAAGGTCATCAAGGAAAGAGAAGAGCAGATCAAAACCCAGCAAAGCCACTACTTCAAAGATTGTCTGTTATTGTTGCAATAGGCCTGGACATGTAGTGGCTGATTGTCCTGACAAGAGAAAGGAATCTTCAGAAAAGAAGAAGACTTATCAGAAAGGCAAGAAGGAGAAATCCTTTGTAGCAAAGAAAGATAAAAGTCTGTCAGACCAGTCAACTTCAGAATCAGGATCTGAAACTGAAGCATATATTGGACTATATGCTGCATCTGAGGAAGAGGAGTTTATGCAGTTGCTAGACTCCATCAATGAACATCAATGCATGGGGTTGATGACAAGATCAGAAGAGGACATATGCCAGAATCAGTCTGGTCCTAATGAGGTAAAATGTCCTTCCAGTACATCTGTTTGTAGTACAAGTGAAGAATCAGCTACATCTGCATCAAGTGATGAAGATGCATCTGGATCTGAAGAAGATGTCTATCAATTGATAGACAAGTATGGGGACTTGTTGCAGGCCCTTAAGAAAAGCAAGAACCTGGTTAAAACTCAGGCTCAGGAAATTGCTGAACTAAGGGTAGCAACAACTGAGTTAGAAAAAGTCCTTGATCAAAAATTAAATGAAATTGCCAAGCTGAAGAATATAACTATTATTCAGATGGGCACAATTAATTATACTAATGATCAAGTGAAGAGTCTGGAGGCCAGACTTAGAATTGAAAGGGATTTAGTGGCTAGTTACTCTAAGCCAAAATCTGTCTTACCCTTGATAGATGAATTTGTCACTCAGAAGGGTAAGGCTGGATTAGGATTTAAAGGTAACTCTAGGGGTGGCAGATTCAAGAGGAAAGGCAAAGCCCCTATTCAGCCACTAAACCTTTCAGTCCCCATAAAGTTTAGTAAGGTGAAAGTGCCTTCTAACATATATGATCATGAAGACATTCAAGGTCATATTAAGACTAATGTTCTGAAGAACAAGGGTGTAAATGCAAGCAGGCCTACCTATGGTCATAAACCCAATGGTTTTAAGAAATCAGTAGGTGAAGTTGCAACAGCACCAGCAATGAATAGAAATTCTTCTGACAAGGATGTATCTAGATCTAGATACAATAAGTTTGAATGTTGGTGCTGTGGCAAGAGAGGCCATTTTGCATTAGACTGCTGGTATAACACAAGTGTTATAAAGAATAAGAGTCTACCTATTAGAAGAGGCTATGATAACTTTATTAATGCTAACCTGAACCAAGGACCCAAGACTTACTTGGGTTCTAAGGGTAAGTAATTCTGTATTGCAGGTGAATCCAAGTAACCATGCCCCTATATGGTACTTGGATAGTGGTTGTTCCAGGCACATGACTGGAATAAAGGGGCTCCTGAAGGAGTATTCATCTATCAAAGATGGACCTAAAGTGATCTTTGGTGGATCTGAAAAAGGAGTCATCAAAGGGTTTGGTAACATTTCTTCTAACCTAATTACTATCACCCAAGTGGCCTATGTAAAATGTTTGAAACATAATCTAATAAGCATAAGTCAGCTGAGTGATCTAGGATATGACATTTCATTTGGTAAGGATGGATGTCATATCAAAAGGTCAAGTGATCAAGAGATCATATTGACTGGGGATAGGAAGAGAAATGTGTATTGCCTTAATTTTGAATGTGAGAATAAGGCTTCCCCCATTTGTCTTATAGCTGATGACAATGCTTCTCATTGTGTTAAGTGGCACAAGAGATTGGCTCATCTAAACTACAAGACAATTAGCCAACTCTTCAGTAAAGAACTAGTGAGGAATGAGCCTCAAGTTAAGTGTATAAAGGAAGGGGTATGCTCAGCTTGTCAAAAGGGCAAGCAGACAAAATCCTCATTTCAAAGCCTTGAAAACAAGGATTCTGTGAGGTACTTATACCTCTTGCATATGGATCTTTTTGGTCCTATGCCAGTTCACAGTCTAGGTAGGAAGGTCTACACTCTAGTGGTTGTAGATGACTATTCTAGATTTACATGGGTGTTCTTTCTGAGACAAAAATCTGAAACCCCAAGTGTATTACTTAATTTTGTAAAGCAAATTCAGAATGAACTAAATAGTACAGTGGTCAAAATCAGAAGTGACCATGGTACTGAGTTTCAATCTGAAAGCATTACAAACTTGTGTAAAGACTTTGGGATTTTCCAAGAGTTCTCCTCACCTAGAACACCTCAGCAAAATGAAATTGCTGAAAGAAAGAATAGGACATTAATTGAAGCTGGTAGAACTCTATTGAGTGACACCTCTCTCCCAGAATATTTCTGGGCTGAGGCAGTAAACACTGCTTGTCATGTCATCAATAGGGCTTCTATCACCAAAAGCCACAGAAAGACTCCCTATGAGATTGTGAAAGGCAGAAAACCAAATCTATCCTATTTTAGGATCTTTGGTTGCAAGTGCTATATACTTAATAATGGCAAGTCATATTTGAATAAGTTTGCTGCCAAATCCCAGGATGGGATATTTGTTGGGTACAGCACAAATAGTAAGGCCTATAGAGTCTTCAACTTAACTACTCAAGTTGTTGAAGAATCTGTGCATGTTGTATTTGATGAAACAAGATTAATCAATTGTGAGTTGTCTTGTAGATCAAATGACTCAACAGGTATAAGCAAAAGGATGGACAAGCTCTCCATTGCTGAAGCTTCAAAGGAAGATGGAGCATTGGAAAATGAAGGCTGCTATCCAGGGGGAGTACAAGAGATAATGGAAGCTGATGAAAACCAAGAGTTTCAGCAAAATGAAGAAGCTGGAGATGCTCAACCTGAAGGGAATCTTCCTCCAGCTATAAGATATCTAAGAGATCATCCTACTGATCAGATAATTGGTGATCTAAGACAAGGAGTGCAAACTAGAAGCAGAAATCAAAGCACAGTTTTGCATTCAAGTTTCTTGTCCCAAATGGAACCTAAGAAGTTTGAAGAAGCTATCCAAGACCAGCACTGGATTGATGCAATGCAAGAGGAGCTGAATCAATTCAGAAGGTGCAAAGTCTAGGAGCTTGTTCCTAAACCAAGAGGCCACAACATAATTGGCACTAAGTGGATCTATAGGAACAAGCTAGATGAAAGTGGGATAATAGTGAAGAATAAAGCAAGGTTAGTTGCAAAAGGATACAGGCAGGAAGAAGGGATTAAATTTGATCAAACCTTTGCTCCAGTAGCAAGGCTGGAGGCAATCAGAATGTTCCTTGCCTATGCAGCCTACCAAGACTTCAAAGTATACCAGATGGATGTGAAGTCAGCATTTCTGAATGGTGATCTTAAAGAAGAAGTATATGTAGAGCAGCCATCAGGTTTTGTAGATCCTCTTAAACCTGATTCTGTGTATAAGCTTAGGAAAGCTTTGTATGAGTTAAAACAAGCTCCAAGGGCTTGGTATGAAACCCTGTCTACCTTCCTCATTGAGAATAAATTCTCAAGAGGAAAGATAGACAAAACTCTATTCCTTAGGGAATCCAAAGGAAAGATCATCTTAGTCCAGATCTATGTTGATGACATAATCTTTGGATCTTCTGAAAACAACCTTTGTAAAAAGTTTGCCAAACTTATGCAAGGGAAGTTTGAGATGAGCAGTATGGGAGAACTTAAGTTCTTCTTGGGACTCCAAGTAAGACAGACTGATGATGGATTGTCCATATCCCAGTCTAAGTTCACCAAAGAATTAATTAAGAAATATGGTATGGAGTCATCCTCCACCATGAGAACTCCTATGGGAACAAGTATGCCTATATGCAAAGATGAGGCAGGTAAACCTGTTGATGAATCATTGTATAGAGGAATAGTTGGGTCTCTACTATATCTCACTGCTAGTAGACCTGACATTATGTATGCAACATGTGTCTGTGCTAGGTACCAAGCCTGTCCTAAAGAATCTCATTATACTGCAGTCAAAAGGATTCTGAGATATCTAAAGGGCACTCCTACTCTAGGTCTTTGGTACCCTAGGAATAGAGATTTTCTACTAACAGGCTATTCAAATGCAGATTTTGCAGGATGTAGAGAGGATAGAAAGAGTACTACAGGTACTTGTCAATTCCTGGGAGGAAGACTAATATCTTGGAGTAGTAAGAAGCAGACTAGTGTGGCAATTTCTACAGCTGAGTCAGAGTATGTTGCTGCTGGAAGCTGCTGTGCACAGCTATTATGGATGCAGCATCAGCTTAAGGATTATGGTATTCAGGTAAGTAGAACACCCCTTTTATGTGATTCTAAGAGTGCTATTTCTATTGCTAATAATCCAGTTTCTCATAGTAGAACTAAGCATATAGAAATCAAATACCATTTTCTTAGAGAACATGTAGAAAAAGGAGACATCTCATTGGAATTTGTAAAAATAGATTATCAAATAGCAGATGTATTTACTAAGCCTTTAGATGAAACCAAATTCAATAAATTCAAAATTGAATTAGGTATGTTAACCATTGATTAATGTATTAACAAAATCATTAACAATGCAATTAAAGTGGGATTTAAGTAAGTTAAGTAATAACAATAGAAATTGGCTAAGTAAGAATGTGTCGACACATTCAGTAATAATGTGTCGACTCAGAGAAATAATGTCGACAAGTCAGAAATATTGTGTCGACACAGAGAATATGTGTCGACACTTAAGAGTTATATTGTCGACTTAACCAGAAATGTAATGTCGACTCAACCAGGATAATGGTGTCGACACTTACAGAATATGTGTCGACACTTATCCTTAGAGTCGACACAGAATTTCTGTCTTTCTATTATGTATCCAAGGTGTCGACATAACCACAAATTGGTGTCGACACATAGTAGGCTGAAGTAATGTCGAGTCAATAGAAGTTTGTGTCGACACATTCCGTCTGTGTCGACACATTTAGACTGTTTTTGGCGCCTTTTGAACTTCTTTCAACTGAAGCTATAAATAGGTCAAAAACTCTTTCTGTCGACACGCTTCCAAGGTTTTCGAGACTAAAACCCTGTGTCAACAGTCTATCTTTCTCTCTTCTCTCAAGCTTTCTCGACGAATCGATGGCGCCAAGGATTGAAGACAACATTAATGAAGGGTATGAGTTGGTGCGCCAGGCCTTTGCAGAGGCGCCGCCAGATGTTCAAGGGGTTATCACCCTCCTCTCTGAGTCAGGGTTAGAATTTCTAATCTCAGAACCAACTAAAATCTGGAAGAAGGAGGTGCACGAGTTCTTTATCTCTGCATCAGTCCACTCGACTGGCCTCAAGATTAAGTCCAATGTACAAGGGACTAAGGTGAAGATTACTCAAAGAAGTTTAAGAAAGATCTTTCAATTACAAGTAGTTGAGAATGAAGAGGAAGTTCCTAGTTCTAAGACAAGGGAAGCCCTTCAATGGTGTGGACTGGACTCAGGCTTGAATATTGGAGCTGCATTCAACAGGAAGGGTATGAATCAGCAAGGGAAGTTCTTGTCTGAAATAGTTGGGAAAGTGATCCTCTGCAAGACAGGTGGACATGATAGGATTTCTGCCTATATGTTCAGCCTTATGACCAGGATTGTTTTTACAATCCCTACTGATTGGTCAGGAGTGATCTTTGACAAGATCAAAGAAGGAATCAAGAAGCCTAACATGGCCAGGATCATGAGCTTATATCTCACTGGAGTGATTCCTGAAGTGATGCAGCAACTGCAAGGGACTAAGATCAATCATATGAGAAGAATGGATATGAGACTGTTCTCTAGGTGGGATAGGGTGCTGTCCAAGGATGTGCCTGAAGAGAGCAGGCCAGACACCCCTGTGAAATCCCCTACTCAAAATCAAGAAACTGAACAACTACAAGAAGACCCACTCAGGACACAGGTTGAAGAACAGCCTGACTCAACTATAGTCCAGCAAGTGTCAACACCTGCACAGATGCAGGGGGAGCAATATAACTCTCCTGCTCAAAAGGTATCTACTCCTGATCAGGTACAAGTATAGGGGGAGCTAATGTATTTTACTATAAAAGACATTGCTCATATTTTTATTACTACACAGGTTCAGGGGGAGCTAGTGTCCACTCCTCCTCAAGATACTACAAATACTGAAGTACAAGTGCAAGAGGAAGCACAGTTAAACTTATCTCAAGATTTAACTGCTGCAGAGGTTACAGCTCAACTAGAATTTACTCTGGAGGAGTTATTCCCTGATGTTGATACTATTACTGATAAAGTCGGAGGTGGACCAGAAATTGAGAAGTCCATAGGTATGGACATTGATCAGGAAGTTGAAGTTGAGCCACAGGTTGAGGGGGAGCCAGTGGTTGTTGAGGCTGAGCAACAGGTCACTGGGACAGATACAATTCATCCTCCTCAAGAAAGAATTCATTTAAATACTTCATCTGAAACTGAAACTGAAGATGCCAGGATGGCAAAGAAAAGAAAACTTGTTGTATTTAAGAGAAGAAGCAAGAATTATAAGCAGGCTTTACAGACAACACCTCTACAGGTATCTCCAGCCTTTGATTATAACAAGTTTATGGTAGATCTACAGGTAAAATTGGATGAACAAAGGATGGCTCTGGAAAAGTATGTTGATGAAAATAGCAAGTCACTTCAGTTTGACTTAGCTCAGGATATAAAGTCCATCCAGTTTCAAGTCAACATGCATAAAAAGGAAATGACAGATTGCTTCCACAAGGGTGGCAATGTTGTGGTTTATCTAGCTCAACAACAGGAGGCTATTACTACAAAGGTGGATGACATTGCTTTGAAGCAAAGCTATGTTTTGGAAAATCAGATAAGAATGAATGAGAATTTAACTGAATCTCATAATGAGATCATTGAGGAGGTAAAGAAGATTGTTCCAGGTCTGCCTGCAGATAGAGCCAAAGAAAGGGAAGAATTTGATAAGAATTTTCAAGCTGCCATTGCTTCTGTTAAGACTGGCATCACAACCTCTCAAAAAGAAATATCTGAAAAGCTTCAAAAGTTAAAACCATTTTTTAAAGAGGGTGTGAATTATTTGGATGGCCAAATCAGATTTCAAAAGGAAGATCTAAGAGATCATGTCTCTAGAGAAGCCATAAAGGGGGAGAGGATGCTAATTCATGCAGGCTCAGAGCACTCCAAATGGGTGACCAATAGTATCCGAGCCACATTGGGATATCCCCCATTATGTGATGATGCTATAGTGGCTGAGTCAGGAATACAAACAAATCTACTTGAAGGCAATCAACCTGAGGTTGCCCAAGTCATTTACCCCCCTCCAGATTTTGACATGATTGATCAGCAGGTTCAAGGCATGTATAGTCCTCCAAAGGAGGTTACTAATATTGTCATTGGGAAGGTTGATAAGCCTGAGGCTACTCTGAAAGAACAGCAAGATGCTCTATTAGCAAAGAAGAGATTCAGAGAGCAGGCTGCACTCAAGCCAGATTATAAGCAGTGGAGTCCTACTTCAAGGAACATAATACTCACTGCATGGAAAGCTGTACAAGACAAAGTTCATGAGAGAGGGAAGTGGTACAATGAGATAGAATGGCAGAAGTATGAGGCAAGACAGGAAGCAATAGTACAATTCAAAAGTAAAGCTAAGCTGGGAAGACTGCCATCAGATGCTAAGGAGCCAAGCAAGTACTTCCCAAAGCCTTTTCACTATTTTGAAAGGCAAAGGATCTTTGAAGAAGGCTCAGATACAGTTGATTGCATCAGCTGATCAAGAATTGTCTTGGCCTTTTCTCTCTCAATTTAGGCAAGACAGTTAAATAATCTTTTCTATATTTCTGTAGGATCTGTTTTCACAGATCTGAGTTGTAAGCCTGTGTTATAAAAGCTGAGTGTAGGAGTGTTGAACTCTGAGTGGTAGGGCTGTTTGCCTGAGTGTAGGAGAAGAATCTTCTCTGAGTTGTAGGCCTTGGGGCAAGGCTGAGGTAGGGCTGTTGTGCCTGAGTTGTAGGAACCAGTTGGGTTCTGAGTTGTAGGATCTGTTGATCTGATATTAGTGGAAGTTTGGCCGAATCTAGCATACTGCTAGATAGGTGAAGGGGGAAAGTGGAAGTACCCAGACCTTGGGGAACCACTATAAAACATTGTGCAATCTGTGATGTTTTATTTTCTGTGATTGCTGTGATTCTTTTGTTAGTCATTGAATTGAATTCTGCCTAGAAGTTTTTATAAAGAAGCAGAACCTATTCACCCCCCCCCTCTAGGTGTTTAGGCTGTCTTGAAAGTTAAACTATCACTCATAGATGTCGCACTCTCCATTCCGAATTTCTTAAGTAACTTATTGGTGAACTTCGTCTGAGAGATGAAAATTCCATCATCAGATTGTTTCACCTGTAATCCTAAGAAATACTTCAGCTCATCCATACTATTCATTTCAAACTTCTCCTACATAGGTTTAGAAAACTTCTTGCAAAGGAGGTGATTCGTAGAGCCAAAGATAATATCATTGACATAATTTTGCACTAGCAAAATCTTGTCATTAACTTTCCTAAAAAATAATATGTTATCTATCTTTCCCCTTGTGAACTTATTCTCAAGAAAAAAGTTAGATAGTGTCTCATACCAAGCTTGGGGAGCTTGTTTTAAACCATATAAAGCTTTATTTAAGAAATAAACATGTTCAGGGAGAGTTGAGTTGACAAAACCCAGAGGTTGAGCTACGTATACTTCCTCTTTTAGATTATCATTGAGGAAAGCTGATTTCACGTCCATTTGATAGACCTTGAAACCCATGTGAGCAACATACACAAGAAACAACCTGATCGCTTCAAGTCTTGCCACTGGAGCAAACATTTGATCAAAGTCGAACCCGTGTTCTCGTATGTATCCTTGAGCTACAAGCCTGGCTTTATTCTTTATAATTACTCCATTTTCTTCCAGCTTGTTTCTAAATATCTACTTTATTCTGATCATGTTCTATCCTTTGGGCCTTGACACCAACTCCCAAACTTTTCACCTTTCAAACTTGTTAAGCTCCTCTTGCATAGAGATTATCAAAGAAGCATCCTTGTTTGCTTCTTCAAATTTCTTTGGCTCAACCTGAGAGGGAAAGCTAAGATACAGAACTTCATTAGATGTACCTCTTTTGGTTCTTATACCATCACGAATGATCAGATCTATAGGGTGATCTCTTATGTGTCTGAACACTAAATTCCTTCCCATCCCACCAGGAGGTTCTTCCACACCCGGTGCACCTTCAGTAGTTGGATGGAGTTCTTCATCTTGACTTTCCTCTTCAACCATTCTGGGATTAACAATTTTGAAATAATTTGGAGCATCTTCCTTGACTGCTTCTTTCAAGTTCTGTTCTTTAATCCTAATACCTGCATCTTCATAACAACACAAGATGAGCTGCTATGAAGCATACTTGTCTCATCAAATACAACATTGATAGACTCTTCTACAACTCTTGAATTGTTGAAGTTCTTCCTACATTACATTAATTCAAAATGCATCTTGATTGACATCTTCAAATCTTTTTTGCTTTACATGAGACAGGAAGCTCGGGAATAGAGCTTCATTCTGAAATCTGCTCCTAGTGATGACACATTGACTTGCATCTCCAATTATGAGGGTGATGGTATGGTCCCTCATATGTCTGGTTATTGTAGGCATCTTTACAACACAATGTTGAACAACTAAAATTATTTCAGCCAATTGTTCCTCTTCAATAATTTCCTTTGTGCTGACAGCTAGCTAAATGTCTTCACTGAGCACTTCAACTTGAGATGAACTAATGCTTGAGCTTGGCTTGTCATGGATGGATAGATCTTCTATGTTGAGCTCAAAACCTGCATCATTAGGCACACTAGACTAGACTTTGTATATGAGGCTAGTCTTATCAAATATAACATGCATTGATTCTTCTACTACTTGGGTCTTCTTATTGAATATCCTGAAATCTCTACTATTAGAGCTATATCTAATAAAAATCCCCACATTGCATTTTCTAGCAAACTTAGTTAAGTGATACTTCCAATTATTTAATATCAAGCAATTGCAACCAAAAATTTTGAAGTAGGATATGGTTAGTTTTTTACCTTTCATGAGTTCATAGGGAGTCTTTTTATGGACCTTAGTGATGGAGGCCCTATTCAAGACATGACATGTAGTGTTAAATACCTTAGCCCAAAAATTTTCTAGCAGTGATGGGTCACTTAAAAAAGT
Organism: Platanthera zijinensis; assembly: GCA_039513925.1. Classification (NCBI taxonomy): domain Eukaryota; kingdom Viridiplantae; phylum Streptophyta; class Magnoliopsida; order Asparagales; family Orchidaceae; genus Platanthera; species Platanthera zijinensis. The sequence goes on from CM077091.1 coordinate 94,386,800, forward strand.
CCTGGGCCTCATTCAATGTCCTATTCTTTCTCTCAGTCACCCCATTTTATTGTGGGGTTTTGGGAGAGGAGAATTCCTGGGAGATACAAAATTCGTTACAAAACTTTGTTATGGCACTAGACAAAAATTTTGTGTCATAGTCACTTCTCACTTTGACCACAGAACATCCCATTTCATTCTAGACAGCCTCGACAAAAGTCATGAAGACACCTAGGGTATCTAACTTATTCCTCAAGAAGAATGCTCATGTAAACCTAGAGTGATCATAAACATTCACATAGGTGTACAACTTCCCTCCTAAACTTTGAATGGGCAAAGGACCAAACAGATCCATATGCAATAAATATAGACATCTAATAAAGTCTTTGGAAGCTAAGCTTTTAAAGGTGGTCCTTATTTTCTTACCTATTTGGCATGCATGACATGAACACTTTTTAACAAATTTTAACTTAAGAGAGTCTCTAACTAAGTTTTCAGAAAATAGCAAACTAATTGTCTTATAATTTATATGAAAAAGATTTTTTGTGCCATTGAACACAAAGGGATTCTTTCTCATTAGCTACAAGACAAACAAGAGTAGAAGAATTATTATAAATGAAATATAAGCAATATACATTCCTACTCCTAGTTCCTGAGAGGATAACCTCTAAGTCAGTAGACTTCTTAATTAGTCACTTATCTTTGTGAAATTCAATGACATTACACAAGTCACATAATTGGCTTATACTTAAAAAAATTTGTTGCAAACCTTCAACATAAGCTACCATTGTGATAGAGATTATGTCATTGGAAATCATACCATATCCTTTGGTGACTCCTCTATCTGAGCCTCCAAAGATAACTTTTGGCTCATTCTTCACAGGACTGTAGTTCTTTAGTAAGCTCATGGTTCCTGTCATGTGCCTTGAGCACCCAATTTCCATGTACCATATTTTTTTGAGATTGGTACTTGAACTATCCTGCAAAATGTGATTCTTTTTACCTTGAGAGCCCAAATTAACTTGGGTCCTGGCTTCTTGTTAGCATAATATGAAATATTTTTGCCAATAGTATCCTTGGCTCGAAAGCTCTTTTTTACACTAGGAACATTGGGGTTGAGCCAACAATCATTGGCAAAGTGTCCCACCTTGCCATAACACTAGCACTCATAGATGTTGTATCTTCTCTTCTGAACATTCTTTGAGGTAGATGGAGCATCAGAATGTTTTTGTTCAGTAGAGAAGATAACAACACTCTTCTTGTTTCTCTCAACTATAATTTGGCAGGAGGCTCGACGATAAACAGGCTTATTCGACAACATCTTTTTGTCAGCAATAGAAGTTTTATTTGTAGCTGACTTGGTGTTGATGGCATTAGATATGGCCTTATGAGAGTTGTTTACTGTCTTGCCATCAGTCATCTTCTTTGCTAGAGGTTTTTGGGAGGATGCTACTTCCTTACCCTTGAGTGTGGGGGCAAGACCACCAAACATAAATGGCCCATAATGGGCCATTTGGATTTCATCATGGGGAGCTTTCAAAGCATTCAAACCCATGCCCTTTCATTCTCCATAGTTAGTTGCACTTTTTACCTTACTATGGGTACTCCCATTCTTCTAGTGACCATAAATACTATCTTGGTTATACCTATTATATGGGAGCAATACCTTTTGAAAGGTGGTCTGAGGCTTCACTAGAGCCTTTCCCTTTCTTCTATTCTAAGATCTTGCTGCCCTTCCATTGAATCCAAGTCCCCTCTTATTTTTTTGGAGGTGAAAAATTCAATGATGGGAAGCACAAATTTCGGCTTAGATAATTGAGTTACTAGCTTTCTCTCTTTGAGGAGCTTCTATTCAAGATCCTTAATGATCTTTCCCTTCTGTCCTATGGTATTGACTTGAATGATTGTGATTGCTTTAAGTTGACATATTTTTCTACCCATCTGAGCAAGCTGGGTAGCTGACTAAGAGTGCACAGACATAGTTTTCTACAGAGAAGCAAACTCCTCAGCTTGCCTCTTGACAAGCTTCTTGTTCTTCATTAGAGCATTCAAGAGAACAACATATCTTTCAATAAATTGAGTGACATCATCTTCAGATTCTGATTCATCCTCATCATTAGATGGGGAGGATGCTTCACAATCTGAGCTAGCCATATACTCAAAATCAGAAGAGGAGATGGCTAGAATATGTACCTCATTAGGATCTGATTCAACCTGAGTTCCATCTTCAGTTATGTCAATCAAGCCACAACATCCTACTTCTTCTTCGTTTGCTTCACAATCACTTTCAGGACTTGATAATGGATCCATGATCCCTATCCTGGCAGCAGGGTAAGTATATTCTTACATAGCAGAAAACAACCCAATATAGGCTTCTTCTTCTTCAAAATCTGAAGAATCTGAGTCACTTTGAGTCCAACTCTTCTCCTCCTTCTTTGCAAAGAAGGTCTTCTCAGACATCTTGCCCTTGTGGTGATGCCTCTTGACACCATCATGCCTCTTTTCTTTACCAATGTTGATGCACGGAAATGGAAGGGCCGCAGACACCAGTAAATAACAGGTGCTCGGTCTCACTAGGACGAGGTGGAGAGGTTGACGGGAATGCGGTGAATGCTTCTGCACGCTCGAGAGTGGAGCACGCGCTTGATCAAGGGTTTTGGGGATAATGGGAGGTTGATGAAGAACTGTCGAGCAGATGATTACTTTGACAGTTAGACTCTGATGGTTGATTTTGTTACTGAGAGAGGAGAGGAGTAGAGAAGAAGAGGGGGCTGATGGTAGCAGTAACAGTAGACTTCGCCCTCTGCGACTTAAATGCCACTCTTGCGACGAGTTTTCCTTTGATTATGAATTGAGATATTACAACTTGAGATTGCACCTTTAAATGGAAAGCAAATAAAGGGTACAATGGGGGAAGATGTCGGTTATGGAAAGAAGTTGCCAGAGGCTGCGAGGAATGAGAAGAGAGGTCGGTAGACCACGCGGTTAGCTGATCCTGCAGCTCGCTAGACTAAGCCAAGCGGACTATGCGATTTGGCCGAGAAGACAGGTGAGATCACGCGGATTGGGAAACTGAGTCCGCAGGTCTTGATGCCTTGGTTGTCCCACTCCACTGTGCTTTTTGAATGAGAGGTATGGAGGCCTATTTATAGGCTTAGGTCGTAGACAGTCTTGGTAATGTTACCCCCGGTAGAGCGGTAAGTTGTGCGAGTAGACAGGGAGTCCTCCGAGTCCACGCCATGTTGTGCGGTTAGGGACTTGCCCGCTTGAATTGACCTTTTTTGGCGGACTGGGACGAGTCTGCTTCTGCTGTACTAAGCGAGCCTGCGCCGAGTTATGTGAGCTGAGGAGTAGCCTTCCCGCTGTTGGGAAGAAGCGGGCCCCGGGAAACTAAAGGGCTAGCTAGCAGACTGCGGACTGAGTCTGCCTAGCTCGCTGTAGACAGGATGAGCTTATATATTGGAGGCTTCACCCCCTGCTTGGCAATAAGGGCTTGGCGACCTGGCGGACTGAGGAGGCAGGTCGCGCATGCTGGCGAGGTGGAGAAGGTAGCTGTTGCTGACTGGAGGCCTGGAGGCAGGTCGTCATTCCTACTATGCGCCGAGCTGGAGGCTTATTGCTGCTGTCGATGGTGGGCAGCCTAGAGGCAGGTCGCCAATATTGTCTGGTAGTGCATTGGAGTTGAGTCTACGCCGTGTTTCACCAGCTGGGCGGAGTCCTGTTGTATTCTCCCTCAGGCGGGCTGAGGTCGAGTCCGCCCATTGCTTGCGGACAGAAGGGAGCAAATCGTGCCTGCTGTTGGATGAGACAAGTTCATTAGTTGGTGAGTAGAGCCCCCACCTCCCTTTGGCGGACAGAGGCTGAGTCCGCCACCTTATGGCGGACTGAGTTTAATCTTCGTTGTGTTGGGCGACCTGGATGCAGGTTGCCTGGCGATGAGGCAGTTTGTCTTGCTTGTTATGCGACCTGCAGGAGTGGGATGAAGAAACACGCAACTCCTGTCGGGCTTGCGGGTACTTGGCGATCTGGACGGATTACAATGCGATTCCACCGCTTAGTTTCGTAGTTCTCCTGTTAGAGATGAATGAACCATTACACAGTTAGGTGTCCTAACTGCATGGCCTACAGAGGCAGATTGAGGATGCAGTATGCAGCCCCTGTAGAACAAGCGGCTGCTGCGCGACCTGGGCGGTCAGGACGGGAAGACCGCCCTAGCTGTACGGCCTGAGCCGACAGAGAAGTCTGTTCGCCCATCCTTAGAAAAAAGGGGGCTGATAGGACGCAACCTCTAGGGGAACCTGGAGCAGGCCGCTACTTGCAAGCTAGCTACCTTGGGAGGGATCACCTATTTCTGGGTTAACATAATCCCCGCACTTTTTTAAGTCCCGAAGGGAACTTTGAAAATGTAGGATACCCACGAAAATCGTGATCTTCCCCTCAAAAAAACAAGAGGTAGGGAGAGATAGAACCTGACGTCTCTCCTTAGAAAAGGTTTGCCAATGCCTATCATTTTACTGCAAAGGAAAAGTTAATGCAGGCGAAAAGAGGTACATCTTGTGTGTACTTGAGTTCCTTTTATAAAATGGAGCAGACGTGAACATCTTCCATTTTTCTCTGCAAAACAAAGGTGAGAGGAAAGTACAGAAGAATAATAGCTTGCATGTACCTGAGGGAGACTTGCAAATACCTGTTTATCCTCTACAAAAAGAAGGGTAAGCTATAGATATGAAATCAAAGTAAGTAGCAAGTACCTGAGGGAACTTGCAATTATCTGCTAGTCTCTGCAAAAGAAAGAGTAAGCAAAAGATATGATAGAAAAGTAAGCTGCAAGTACCTGAAGGGAACTTGCTAATATCTGCTAACCTCATCAAAAGAAGAGTAAGCAGCAGATATGATAGAAAAGTAAGCTGAAAGTACCTGAATAGTACTTATTAATATCTGTTAATCTCTGCAAAAGAGAGTAAGTAGCAGATAGGATATAAAAGTAAGCTGCAAGTACCTGAAGGGAACTTGCTAATATCTGCTAATCTCTGCAAAAGAAAAGTAAGCAGCATATATGATAGAAAAGTAAGTTGCAAGTACCTGAATAGAACTTGCTAATATCTACTATTCGCTGCAAAAGGAAAATTTAGCAGTAGACATGAAAGAAAAAGTAAGTTGCAAGTACCTGAAGGGAACTTGCGAATGTTAACTGCTGATATGATAAGGAAGACGTAATTGGATAGCAGGAGAAATGCCCTGCAAGCTCTGCTACTAACTGAATAAAGATTAAACCGTGATAATGATCTTTTCACGTGATCAAATATGATATCTCTAAAATGAAATCCAGATCAGCCAGATGAAAACATCTTGATTAGAGTTAAATAGCATGACTTGTCAATAAATAGAAATAGATTCCTTGATTGAATAATATATGCCAAGAATAAGCATAATCAATCGTCAGCGGATAGAGCTTCATGAAAGCTGAATATATAAAGCGAGTATAAAAAAGATGTTGCAAATCCTTTTGATAGGTTGGACTTAACTTGTTAAACTGAAAGAAGGCAGAATGAAAAAGGAGTACACTCGAAGATGACCCAAAAAGACTGGATGCTTCCACAGGTGTTCCTCGGGGGCCTTATGCATTGCTTGCCTAAGAAAAATCATCTAGGGTGTAGTCCTACCTAGAGCAGACTAGCATCATTCCCTTAGAAGGACACAAAAGAGAAACATGCACAGAATCCTAAGAAGGAAACAATAGATACACTGCTCTCATGCCACGGGTTACAAACATCGCTGATCAATTAGACTAGATGCACCAAGTGGCCTATTGCTTGTCTGTGGAGTGATCAACGGAGTTGTGGGCCCCGCAAAGGCATGTATTGAGAGTACCATAGAGTATTTGACTATTACAACCATGAGATGATTAAGGAGGCAAGGCTACACTTGATCGCCATTGCTTGCCCAACAAAGATCATCGTAACTGTAATTTATCCTTAGCAAAGCACAACAGAGCTAACACATGGGACATCCCTTGATGCTAACTTTGTGTTAGATACCGGCTAGGATCCGAAGTCCCATAATCCTCCGCACGAGAGTTAGACGACTCCCACTACACATGCGCGAACACTCCCCACTATATGTGGTCATCGTTGTCTTACGCCGTAGTCCAACCTCGAGGGGGCCCTAAGCAAGGCTCGGCGATATCCCAGTGGTTTAGTGATCTCTTTGGCAAAAACAATAGAGGAGGAGGCACTCCAGAAAGGGAAAAGTGTTAGTATGAGATCTTTGACGTAAAATTTATTGAAATGAAATGAAAGAACACGTAGAAGTGCTTTAAAAGAGAAAATGTTTGAAGAATGAAAAGTAAAAATGACCAACAATGATTGCAAGGAGCTTTTGGAACTGCGATGTCCTTTTATCTTTAGAATAGTCTTCCAAGGTATCCCTCAACATTGGCATCAATGGTCTCGTTAATAATGAGGTTAGGATAATGGTTGATTTGACTCACTCCCTTTGAGCAGCAAGGAGTGTATGTTACTTCTTTGCCTTTTGAAGTTGACGGATCAGAATGTCCATCCTCCGGGAGTAGATTGTGCATCTTACCTTGCCTCAGCATCTTTGTACCAGTTGATGAAGCGCTCGGCAATTTTCAATTAAATTCCCGCCTTCTTTGTGAAACTCATAGAATGGATCTGAATCTTTTGATCTTGATCTGTCGCTTGTTAAGGCCTTTTGAAATTATCCATACCCTTCATGACTTGACTTACTTCTTGCATGGCCTCATCCAGTTCGAATTCTAGAAAGTCATCATCTTGCTGCTGATGAACTGAACATGCTTGCGGAGCTTGTGTTAGATAAGCAGGTGGGGCTGGCAATAGCAACAATTGATCTCTGGCATGATCCTGGACTGGGAAGGGGTGTCGATGACGTTGAAATCTTCTTCCTTCCTTGAGTGGGATTGAAAATCTTTCTGAGGAGACCTCGAAGGTTGCTTGTAATAAGAAGGATCTTTCTCTTCTATAAGCCTGGAGATGAGGCTGGGATTACCCTTTTCACCACGAATGTATGAGTTGGCTAAGCCAATCAACTCTTGATATGTCCTTGGCGCTCACACATTAGCCTCGAACTTAAGCAGTCCTTCACGAAGACCATGAATAAGAGCCACCCGATATATTTCTTGATCAACGATCTCAATATCCAAGATTTCTTTCTGAAAACGATCCACAAAATGAGACCAATTCTCATTATCTTGCTGCCTGAACTCAATGAGGGCTTCTGGACCACCCTTCCTCGTTGTAGAGGTATAAAACCTGAGCAGAAACTCTCTTCACAAATCAGCAAAGGAAGAGATGGACTGAGGACGTAGTCCATAGAACCAATCCCCGATTTTTCCATCAAAGGTTGTTACAAAGAGTTTGCATTTGGTAGCATCTGAAAAGGTCTAAAGAGCTATGATTGATTCAAAAGCTTGAAGGTGCTTCATTGGATCAGTCTCTCCAATGTAAATTTGCAATCACGGCTATCTAAAGTTAGCTTGAGTTGGTTCATGCCGAACATTCTCTAAAAATGGTGACGGCTCTTCCCGCTCTCCTATATCATAAAGAAAAAGGGAGCATAAGCCGTTGCTGTAAAAGGATCAGGTGGATAGAAGGGAAAAGCTATTGTAGGGGGAGAAAAGGCTGGAGCTGAAGAGTTAGTATGACTTCCCTAAAAGTTTAGAAATCTAGCTGGACTTCCCCGGGCTGCTTCCCAGAAGAAGTTTTGACGAGCAGCAAACTCATCATTTTGAGGCCGCAAAGTGGCTACAGGCCCTTGCGGAAAGGTTGGTGTGTGAGCAGGAGGGTAAACTGACGGATAAGCCGGAGGATAGGATTGCTGATTCTCCAATATTGGCATTGGATTTACTGGAGGAATTGGCGCTGCTGCAGATTGCGCCTTTAATCACTGCATGATAGCAGCTAGAGTATAGTTGAACCCCTAAAACTGCTGGGTTGTTTCCCGTCATGACTGCTCCAAGGCCTCCTAGTGAGGGTCTTCACTAGGACTTGATGGAGCAAGGTTCTCGACTGGTTGATGAATTGACATGAGTAACCACTGATTTTCACTGTCTGTTCGAGATCTGAATATAGCGTGTTAACTGTTCATGCGCGGAAATGGAAGGGTCATGGGAACCAGCAGATAATGGGTGTTCAGTCTCACTAGGACGAGGTTGAGAGGTTGATGGGAATGCGGTGAATGCTTCTACATGCTCGAGAGTTGAGCATGCGCTTGATCAAGGGTTGCGGGGATAATGGGAGGTTGATGAGGAACTGTCGAGCTGATGATTACTTTTATGGTTAGACTCTGATGGTTGATGTTGTTGCTTAGAGAGGAGAGGAGTGGAGAAGAAGAGGGAGCCACTAGCAGCGGCAACAACAGACTTCGCCCGCCACGGCTTAAATTCCACTCTTGCGACAGGCTTTCCTTTGATTATGAATTGAGATATTATAGCTTTAGATTGCACCTTTACCTGGAAAGCAAATAAAGGGTACAAAGGGGGAAGCTGGTAGCTAAGGAAAGAATTTATCAAAGGCCACGCGGACTTAGTAGAGAGGTCGGCAGACCGCACGGTTAGCTGATCCCGCAGCTTACTAGACTAAGCCAAGCGGACTGCGTGATCAGGCTGAGAAGACAGGTGAGATCGTGCTAACTGGGAAACTGAGTCCGCAGGTCTTGATGCCTTGGTTGTCTCACTCCACCGTGCTTTTTAATGAGAGGTATGGGGGCCTATTTATAGGCTCGGTCCGGAGATGGTCTTAGTAACGTTACCCCCAATAGAGCGGTAAGTTGTACGAGTAGACAGGGAGTCTGTCGAGTTCGCGCCATGTTGTGCGATTAGGGACTTGCTCGCTTGAATTGATATGCTATTGGAGGTCTGGGACGAGTCTGCTTCTATTTTACTGAGCGAGCCCGCACCGATCTATGCGAGCTAAGGAGTAGCCCGCCCGCTGCTGGGAAGAAGCGGGCGCCGGGAAACTAGAGGGCTAGCTGGCGGACTGTGGAATGTGTCCTCCTAGCCCGCTGCGGACAGGATGAGCTTATCTGTTAGAGGCTTGTCCCCCTTGCTGGGCGATAAGGGCTTGGGGACCTGGCGGACTGAGGAGGCAGGTCGCGCATGCTTGCAAGGTGGAGCAGGTAACCGTTGCTGACTGGCGGCCTGGAGGCAGGTAGCCATTCGTTTTATACGACGAGTAGGAGGCTTGCCACCGGTGTCGATTGTGGGTGGTCTAAAGGCAGGTTGCCACTATTGTCTGGCGGTGTACTGGATTTGAGTTTGTGCTATGTTACGCAGGCTGGGCGGAGTCCTGTTGCCTTCTCCCTCAGGCGGACTAAGGCCGAGTCTGCCTACTGTTGGCAGATAGAAGGGAGCAGATCACGCCTGCTATTGGATGAGGCGAGTTCATCAGCTGGTAAGCGGAGCGCCCACCTCCATTTGGAAGACAGAGGCTAAGTTCGCCACCTTCTAGCAGACTTAGTTGAGCCCGCATTGTATTGGGCGACCTGGAGGCAGGTCGCCTGGCGATGAGGCAGTTTGCCTCGCTTGTTGTGCGACCTACAGGAGTGGGCTGAAGAAACACGCAACTCTTGTCGGGCATGCGGTTACTTGGCAATCTAGGCGAATTACGATGCGAGTCTGCCGCTTACTTCCGTAGTTCGCATGTTGGAGAAGAATGAACCATTGCACAATTAGCTAACCTAACCGCGTGGCCTACAAGGACGGACTGAGGAAGTAGTCCGCATCCCCTGCAGAACAAGCGGCTGCTGCACGACCTGGGCGATCAGGATGGGAAGAACACCCTAGCTGCGCAGCTTGAGCGGATAGAGAAGTCTATCCTCCCATCCTTATAAAAAAGAGGGCTGACAGGCCGCGACCTCCAGGGGGAACCTGGAGCATGTCACGACTTGCAAGCTAGCTATCTTGGGAGGGATCACCGATTTATGGGTTAACAACCAGCAACCTTTTATTTTCTTTTTACTGGGCAGTTAGCAATAATATGGGCAGGCACATTAGCAAAAACATGTTTACTTGAGTTAGAGCCATACCTTTCCCCCTTGGGGTTTTTCTTGAGATAGGATGAGTAAGAAGGCTTGCTTGTCCAATACTTTTTTCTGGACATCATTTTCTTCAACTACGTAGAGAAGGCAGTAAACTCCCCATCTGAGATCTCATCATCAGATGTGTTGGTTTCAGAGGATTCCGAGTCAGCAGGTCTTCAGGGAGGGGAGAAAGCTCTCTCTTTGTTCTTATCCTTGGCCTTGAGGTAAATTGTCTTCTATTTCACGTGGGACTGACATCATTGTCCTCCTCTTTTTTGAAATTCAGTTGCATCACATAAGAGAGCATCTTTCCATATAGGGTGTGAGGATGAATGTTGGAAATGCTCCCCATTTCCCTGATGGCACAGATCTTATTATCCCAATCTCTAGTTAGAGACCTAAGGAACTTGTCGTCCAGTTCATAATCTGTGAAGACCCTCCCATAGGTTCTCAACTTATTCACTATCTTGTAAACAATTTCATAGCAATCAACTATTCTATCCTTGCCTTCCTGCCTGAAAGACTCATATATAACGTCCAGATTCGGGCTAGACCCCTCGTGTGCATTTTCAAGTCATGTGAGTTGACTCGGGCTTGGGGTGCGCTAATGGATAGGCTTGCACTTGAGCCAGGGGAAGTGCCAACTCAACATTGTGTGTTTGGACACTACGACGCGACAGTAGTAGGTATCGCGCGGCGGTAGCCATCGTCGAGTATATACGACGAATACCCAGAGGAGTCGAGAGCGTTGAGTACACAAAAGGTCATCGAGTGCTAGCGCGCGGCGATTGCGGGATACTGCGCGGTGGTAGCCGACTAATTGTCGGCGTATGACTATGTAAGCTATCGCCTGGCGTTATTAATACCACGAGCAATAGGCCCGCTATATTATTGGGTTTGTCTCTCGGTGAGATAGCACGCAACGCTAGAAGGGTACCGCATGGCGGTAGCAGTACATGTGGCGGCACCTGAGTGGGAAGTTTGGACAGTGTACTGCGGAGGAAGTTGATTTCAAAGTTACCACGCGGCGGTAGCTCCCTAATCAGGAAACTCTAGATCCATTTGGCCTCCTCCTTTATATACGATTGTCCAAGCTTGGTCGACAGTCTTCTTCCCCGATTTTACTGAGAGAACGAAGGCTTTTCATGGATGGGTAAGAAATAAGATGGGCTTTCTCTTGGAGGAGAAGAGCGAGGTCCAAGGTCGACGCCACCATGCCACCAAGGAGGATAACAAGATCTATTTATGGAAATGAGGTGAGATTCCTACCTCCTCCCTTGGTGCTAGATCTTTAGTTATGAAATAGGAGAGATGTCAGCTCAGAGGAGCTCGACCTTGGTGAGAAATGAAGATCTCCTAGGAAGAGACCATGCTAGGACCTTTATCCTAGGGTTTGTTGTCTTCAACCTTTCCTCTCTTCAATGTGAAGACGGTCGACTTGGTTTCTTGAAGAATAATGGTTTAATGAGGGTTAATAAGGGAGGAGCAAGAGCTGAATGCATTTTTGTATCAATGGTTAGAGGAAGAAAATGAACCGATGTCGTTCATTGGTCTTTAAGATGCGTGCATAAATCTATTTTCTATGCTTGGCAGACTTCAAAGACATTTTTTAGTATGGTACGGCCAAATTCAGGTCTTGGGCTTAACACAAAAATTGTAGTCCTCGGAAAGACCTTCCCAACGGATGGTTACACGTTCCCATAGGAGCTATGTAACTTCAGGAATGTTCGATCGGAGTTGTTGCACCTTAATATTATGTGTGTAGGCTGCTTTTCGGTTTATTGTATATTCATATTGGGCTCGGTAGGACGACCATAGCTAAATGATAGAGAGGAAAATTGCTAAAGGTAACTAGGATGAACAAATTGTTGTTAGAACTATTTGAATGATCAATTGGTTGTTAGATCTTGATGGAACAAATGGTTGTTGGATCATTGAACGAACAAATTGTTTAGTCATGAAAATAGATAAAGATGCATCTTAATAATAATGTGATGGATTGTATAGGTTTTTGGAAGGGCTTGTAGTATATGATGCATGAATATGTAATCTATGGCTTGCAGTGAACTAAAATTATTGAATGAGCATGTGATGTACTCCTAACATACGAATCCCCGCGGCCGTATGTTGTGTTCCAGGAGGTGGGGTCTTACAAATGTTATCAACTTGCAACGATCCTCAACTGAATAATTCATTGAACAATGGTGCCACCTCCGCTCGATTGGTCAGTTTGGGGATAAACTAGCATAGTGGAAGCAGTGGTGTGCCCATGTGTAATTCACATTATGTATGTCCAGTTAGTACCCTACGATTAGCCAACCTGACCTTAGGTTTGTCCCTTTATATGTAAATTTCGGCATGCGTAGAGCCAGTAGTGGGCACTCCCACCCCTTCTATCCTTACTCAATTTCAGTAGTCAAAACTGGGACAGACCCTCACAAAAATTTTAGATGCGTTTAGATCTCAGCAGGCCCCAGTGCAGCAGTAAGCCCCAGGTTCCAACTGGCTGAGTACCTTTTGAGCCCTCTTCCTGCCTGTTTACCATGGAATGGAGTTGGCTATTCGTACTGAGGAATGGCTAGATTCTGTGCAAGAGTTGATGGTCGGAATTAGATGCCCAGCCAGTATGGCTGTCACCTTAGCTGTATTCGTCCTGGAATCGCACGCAAAGAGGTGGTGGAAGTCCCTCATGGGCACCACTTTTCAAGGACGTGTATACACCGACATCAACTGGAATGAATTTTCTGAAGCCTTCTTAGAGAATTTCAATCCTTCCACGGCTCATGATGAGCTCGATGAAAGGTTTCTGCAATTGAAACAAGGATCCAAGTTAGTGACCGAATATCAGGGAGAGTTTCAGCATCTTGTAATATTTGCTAACTCCTATGATTTGGATGACCGCAGGTATGCAAAATGGTTTTACAAAGTCTTGCGAGATCCCCTAAGGCAAGTACTTTTGTTTATAATGGTCGCGAGCTTGGAAGAGATAATTGATATGGCAAAAAGGTTGGAGGCGGATCACTTGGGAGTCCAGGCTAGTAGTAAGAGACCCACCGAGGGCGTGATGTAAGCAGGTCACAGGTATAACAGGAGAAAAAATATTAGAAGTGAAAGAGGAAACCAAAGAGGTGGCGGACGCTTCCACCAGAATTTTTGGATAGAGCGCCCGGCCCCACACCCAACATTTACTCAACCTCCACTGTTCCAACCTCACCAACAACCAGGAGGACCATTTAAGCAAGTATGTTATCAGTGTAATCAGCCAGGTCACATCCGACGTTATTTCCCATAGTTAGGTGGAGATGCTCCCCTTGTCACTCCTCCGGCAGCTTCACGAGGATGAGGGCAAGTGTTGGGAATATTGCCCTCAATGTTCCCTAGATTTGATTTGAAGGGGCATCACCATCAACACTAAGAGCATAGTTATATTTGATGTGTGTTAAGCTCATCATGTGCAGGATGTTCCTTGGAACAAGGTTAGACAGGTTGTCTAAGTGATTGTGATAGGTGGTCACAAGGTAGAGAAGTGGGGAGACAGAAATCTGTCTAAGTCCACAGGCGTTGAGTGAAGCCAGTTTACTCAACGCCAAATATCAAAGAAGAATGCTACAAAGGCTGAAAATCACCTAAGCCCACAGACGTTGAGTGAAGCCAGTTCACTAAACGCCAGATGCCAAAAGTAACTATAAACCTTATGTGTGCTTTGTATGATTGTCTTGGAAGCAATATATAACTCACCCACAACAAACTAAGTAGAGGGAAAATTATAAAAGACCAAAAACCTATTCACCCCCCTCTAGGTGATTAACTACCTGGGAATTAAAGATTTTCAAGTGGTATCAGAGAGAGGTTGCTCAAGAAAGACTTAACAGTCTGAGTAAATCTCAAGGTTAGCTACAGGCAGTATACTTATGGGTTCAGGAGAGAACTGGAAGGAGCTGGGTTCCATGAAGCTTCCAATCTGCAGGAAGGAAGGCTTTGGAATCTGGAAAGAGAGGGTCAGGCTATTTATGTAAGCCTATGACCCAAGGATCTTTGTGACAATCAAAGAGGGACCTTTTATCCCTATGAAGGTCTCATCTCTGGATGCAACAGTCCAGAAACTAAAGACATTCTGAAATGACCAAGGATGAAGTCATACTGGCTATATTGGACAAGAGGGCACAAAACATAATTGTTAGTGTCATAGATGATTCTACCTTTCAGAATCTATTCCACTCCAAGACCACCAAAGAGATGTGGGACACTCTATTGATCTACATAGAGGGAACAGAAGAGGTCAGAGATGACAGGAAGTCCATGCTCTACCAAGAGTATGAGGCTTTCAGGCAGTCCAAAGTTGAATGCATAGGTGACTGCTATATAGATTCTTAAGGATAGTTAATGAGCTGATGACCTATGGGAGGGTCTTCAGTCATTATGAGCTTAATGACAAGTTCTCGAGGTCTCCCACTAGAGACTAGGACACCAAGATTTGTGTCATCAGAGAGGTGGCAAAGCTAGCTGATAATCCTCCCCATACTCTATTTAGAAAGCTGCTCTCTTATGAGATGCAGCTAGCTGTCGGGAAAGAGGAGGATACCATCAGCAAATCCCAAGCTAAGTAAAAGTCTTTGGCCTTCAGAGCAGAAAGAACCAGGAAGAACAAGTAGAGGATTCCCTGTCCTCCAAGAAGGCATGTTGATTTAGACAGCACAGGGTCAAGCTCATCAAACTACAACATATGTGATGAAGACTTTGATTCCTTCTCCAGGAAATTTCATAAGCTGATGAAGAAGTAGTGGAGGAGCAAACCCTCCTCCTCTTCTCATCACAGGAAGAATCACTCCAAGGGAGAAATGTATGATTCTAAAACTAGTAAACATAATTCCTCTAAAGTTGTCGGCTATTGTTGTAGCAAGCCAGGGCATGTGATTACTGACTGCCCAATGAAAAGAAAAGAGGCTAGTGATAAAAAGGTTCACCAGCATAAGGGAAAGAAGGAAAAGTTCTTCATTTCTAAGAAGGAGAAGAGCTGGACAGAATCATCTTCCTCAAATTCTGAAGATGAAGAAGCCTACATAGGGATAGTTGCTGCTGGAGAAACTGAAGACTATCCTGCTATCTAGATAGGTATCAAGGCCCATTTATCACATTCAGACAGTGACTCAGAGGAGGATGAAGATGAAGAATATGCCTACAACTGCTTTGAGCTAATGGCAATGTCTGATGAAGAATCTAGCCAGGGTCAGCCTGGTATAAAAAAGTACTTCCTCTATCTAGTTCTTCTTCTGATTCTGGGTACGAGACTAGTAACTGTAAAGAAACTTCTTCATCCAGTGGTGAAAATGATTCTGAATCTGAAGGAGATATCAAGCAATTGATTGATAGGTATTGTGAACTTCTGGATGCCTTTAAGAAGTGCAAGAAGTTGACTAAGAAGCAGGCTGAGGAGATAAACTCCCTTCAGCTTGCTGCTTCCCAGCAGGCTAAGACAACATCCTTACTGGATCAGAAGGCTAGGGAAGTCAGCCAACTCAGGAACATTACTCTCATCCAGATTGACACCATCAAGTACAAGGATAGTCTCATTAGAGATCTTGAAGAGAAGCTCCAGAGGGAGAAGAGAATTGTGGATAGTTTCTCCAATCCTAATACTGTGTTGCCCTTGATAGACTCCTCCTCTTAGAAGGGTAAAAAGTGGTTGGGGTTTAAGGGAAACACTAGAGTTGCCGCTTCTAAAGGAAAAGGGAAAGCTCCAATCCAGCCTCTAGCTTCCAAGACTCCCATCGCTTTTAAGAAGGTGATGTTGCCTTCAAATAGGTATTGAAAGTGTTAAGTTGCCTACCTAAATCACCTAGAGGGGGGTGAATAGGTGAATTGTACGTCTATTTGCGGAATAAAAAATTTGACAAACTTGCAAAAAAACAATCAAGCAATCACAGAAGACAAGAAGATTTATAGTGGTTCCCCAACCTTAGGTACATCCACTTTCCCTCACCGATCTAGTAAATCACTAGACTCGGCTACTCCACTATCTTGGATTGAAAACCAATCCTACGTCTCGGAACCAAGTTCCTACAATCTTAATCAAATGGATCTACACTCGGAAGATGAATACTTCCTACAACTCGGAGAATGAAGCTCCTACACTCGGAAAATAATCTCCTACAAGATTACAAAGAGATTTAAAATACAAACAAAAATTTTCTTCTCAGATCTGGAAAATATGTCTCTAGGTCTTCTTCTTGAACTTTGCGGCTTTTTTAGAAATTATTGAAGAAGACTCTTGGAAGATCTGATCTGAGAAAACTTTGACGTACTCGATCAAGGAGAAGTTGAAGATTCCTTAAATAACTAATCTTTCTTGATCAAAAACAGTCATGTCGATCTTCATGTTGAGCGGCGGCGACGACTTTTGTAAAATCATTCTTGAGAGAGACGGCCGATTCAGAAAATTAGAAAGTGTATGGTTCACCGCTTAGGGTTAGTATTGATGACAATACCTTATTTAAGATCTCCCCTAACGGTTAGAATTGACATTAATGACGACACGTGGACTAATAATGTCATGTCATTTTAAAATCCCGACAATTATGAACTTAAGCAATTTTCTGAAATACTAGACTGCAGTTCTCGAGAAGTATATATATATAAGTTCTCGAGAACAAGCTGATTACTCGAGGGCTATACTTTTTGGACTTATGTAAGTACTCGAGAAATAAGCGTTGAGTCTACTCAAGAACTAAGCTACGCTTCTCGAGAACTAAAATAACATTTCTCGAGAACTAAAAGAATATTACTCGAGAGCTAAAACTTGTACTCGAGTACTAAGCTGACTTCTCGAGAAGTAGAAGCTAAGTACTCAAGAACTATAACCCAGCTTCTCGAGAGATGGTCTTAGAAAATTTTCAATGCTAGCTCTGGCTACTCAAGAAGTATAGGCTGAGTCTACTCGAGAACTAGTCTAGGCTTCTCGAGAACTTTAATGATGTTACTCGAGAACTAAGACTTGTACTCGAGTAATAAGCTAAATACTCGAGTTTTGCTAACTCCACTACTCGAGAACTATACTAGACTTCTCGAGAAGTTGACTTAGAAAAATTTTGAACTTAGGAAATTTTTCTTCTTCTTGAATCCAATCTTCATTCCATGTTCCAAGTGCTTGAATGTGAAGTGTATCGCAATAGAGAGGCTACACATGAGTCAACATCTTGGATCACATAGTGAGGGATTACACTGTATGGTCCCGTGTTCATGACCCACTATAGACTAACTTTGGTCTACACTTAGCAATGATAGTCTGCAAACACACAACTAAATAGAGATATCAAATACAACTAAATTCATCTTAGTTCAAGGGTGACTTCATGCAAATCTAGGTTATTGTAGATGAAATACCCAACAATCTCCCCCTATTAGTAGATGTCGGAACCCTCTACACTAAGGTGAATTATATCAACAAAGAAAGAACTGTATATGAAAAATAGATTCAAATGCAAGAGATGAAAAATTAAACACAGAATCAGCAAAACTAGAAATTATATATATATAATGTTTTAGATTTCAAATGAACATCCATTTAATCCTTAATCTCAAAATGAGTTATCAACATAAAATCAGTCCTTGCTCTGAGTCTGGCTTGGGAATACTTTTGTTTGAAGAGGGGCCTTCCCCATACTTCCTCTTCTTAGGAATGTGGATTTCAGATAGATCTTGAGGAATCACATCATCCCAAACTTTATCATAGGAAGCAGGAGGAGGATTTTGATCTTCTGGCCTTGGAGAGAAGCATGGCATCTGAGGTTGCATCTGAGCAGGCATCTGGCTTGACTGACCTTCAGCAAGGGGGTTCAGGTGATGAGGTATGACATTAGGATCAACCTGGAATTCAGGGAATATCTTGTTATGCATCCAGACTATAGTGTCATAGTTATGAAATTTCACAGACTGAATCTATTCTAAAACATTCTTATTAATTTCAGTTATCTTGTCAGACTAGATAGTGTTTGCAGCAGCAGTAAACTTGTCCACAAACTTGTCCACATGTTCTTTCACTAAATTCTCCCCTTTCTGAATTCTACAGATAGTGTGCCTATAACATCTTCCTTGAAGGTAACAACCTCTTCATAGATTTTCATAAGGTTTTCCTGAGCTTTCTTTTCCAATTAAATTTGATTGCCAGGAAGAGTTACTGATTGATCCATGACCTTACCAACACTAGAGATGGTGAGGTCTATAGCTTTTCCACCAATCTGAAACAGATCTTTGAGAGAGTCAGTGTTGTGCTGAATTTCTGCAAAGCCTCTGCTCATCTCTTTCTCTATAGCAGATACTTTGTCATGGACTATTCTCAGAGATTCATCAAAATATTTTCTTTGCTCACTCAGCATTACTTCAATCTTACTTAGAATATCTGAACTTACCGGGGCAGCAATAGCAGGAATAGCAGGAGTAGCAATGTGAGGTGGAGAAGGGACTTCTCATGGAGGGATTTTGTCAACAACTACAAAGCTTTTAGCTCTGGTAGTATGAATGACTATATCTCCTTCTTTATTAAGGAAGGTGGGAATAGAGAAATCAAGTCTCCTCAGGGGAGCTTCAACTGCCTCTGGTTCTGGCTCATCTTCTTCTGAGAGAAGAATGGTATCTAGTTGAGGTGAGTTTTTGCTTGGAGAAGGAGAAGGTGCTGCTTTGGGAGAAGGTTCTGGAGATGGAGAAGGTTCTGGAGATGGATCCTTTGAAGGTTCTTCTGCATTTTCTGAGTGGAGGGAAGAAGAGGCTCATCAGAGGTGAGTTCTTTTATCATATTTTCTATATCTTTTGTGGTAGAGTTGAGGGTTTTCTGAACTTGCTCTTCTGAGAATGTCTCATCTGATATATCTGCCAATGGGGACATGACTGGAGATCTGATTGGACTTCTCACTGGACTTCTAATAAGAGATCTAGCTGGAGGAGGAGGAGAGGGAATTCTGGCATCTAGAACAGAGGAAGCTGGCTCCCCCTCAGTTGCTGCACCAGATGGTTCAACAACTTCATGATAGGAGGGAGATGGGGTCCTGACCTCAAAAGCAGGGTGTTCAAGCTCTTTAGTAATATGCTTGAGGTTCTTCAGTTTTAACTCCCACCTTTGTATAGAAGTTAAGGAGATCATCTTCAAGTTATGAATTGGTGTACCTTTGGAAGTCTTGAAGACAACTGGATCAATCTCATGCAATATCAAAGAGATTATCCTGGAAAACTTTGGTTCTTTAATGTTGTCCCTGATCATGTCAAACATCATCATTCCATATGGAAAGTTCTTTATGCAGACTATGACTGTCATTACATTAAATAAGTCATTGGTGATGAAACCTATAGACCCTGTCCTGCACCATAGAATTTTTCCAACAATGTCAACCAGAAACTTACTGACATCATAGAGATGTCCTCCTTAGTGAGGTTATGTCAACTAAAACTCCACAAAAATGTCAGGTTCTGTCATTATCTTCTTGAGTAAGTTCATCTTCATCATCTACAGTCGGCAGCCTTAGAAGTTTTGACACAATGGTCGGGCTTAACTTGATCTTAACTCACTTTACTCTTGATTTCAGAACTGTACTATTCCTCCTAATCTTGTCATTTTTATAGAACTCTTCTACTTCTGGGAAAAGAATTTTACAAGGTTCTTGAAGAATAAAGTTCAGACCTGTGGTTTTCGAGAGAGATGGATTTAAAATGTCGATTGATTTGTGATTTCTAAAGTTTTATATATATATAACCCTAGCTATGATAATTAAATGTCTAATTAATCTAAGATAAGCCTTTGATTAAGGCGGAAATGGGTCGGTTTGCGAAAATGAAGAAATGGACAGAATTCGAAAAGAGACGGGGCATTTCTCGAGAGATAGAGTTAGTTCTCGAGAGATAGAGTTAGAGTTCTTGGGAAGTGAATTTCTAGTACTCGAGAACTTATAATACTTCTCGAGAGATAGACCTTTAGTTCTCGAGAAGTAGACTTTAGTTTTCGAGAACTAGTTACTTACTTTTCGAGAAGTTTACTTTATTTCTCGAGAACTGCCTTCCACTTGAGAAATTTCTAACCTTTTTGTAGTATCCTCGATTCCTGAGCTTTGAAATGATCCCTTTTGGTCTATCCTTCTTTGTTCAACATCCCAAGTTCAGTTTTGAAGAAATTGAACTTGGTCTCGTCCAACGGCTTTGTGAAAATATCTATAACTTGTCAAACTGTTGGCACGTACTATATATCCACATCCCCTTGCTCCACATGCTCCCGGATGAAGTGATATCTGAGCTCGATGTGCTTTGTTCGGCTGTGCGAGACTGGGTTGTTGGCAATTGCTATTGCGCTGGAGGAGTCGCAAAACAATGGAATGTCTTTAACCTTCATGTTGTAATCTTCTAGCTGGTTCTTTAGCCAAAGCAACTGTGCACAACAACTGCCGGCAGAAATATATTCTAACTCGGCCATTGAGATTGCGACACAGTTTTGCTTTTTGCTGCTCCATGAGATAAGCCTTCTTCCAAGGAACTGACACGTCCCAGAAGTGCTTTTTCTATCATCTTTGCTACCTGCAACTACAACAAGCACACTAGACGATTTGCTTTGCAGCAAGCTCGTCTCATCAAATACAACATGTATGGATTCCTCTACAACCAGTGTTTTTCTATTGAAAATCCTGTATTCCTTACTATGGCTACTATAACCTACAAAAACACCTTCAAAACTTTTCTCACAAAACTTGGTAGTATGATACTTACCATTGTTAAGCACGAAGCATTTACAGCCAAAAATTCGAATATATGAAATAGTTGGTTTCCTACCTTTTAGAAGTTCGTAAGATGTCTTATCATGATTCTAATTGATGAGTGCTCGATTTTGCACGTGGCATGCAGTATTGACGGCTTCAGCCCAGAAGTACTCCGGTAGTGAAGCATCACTCAACATAGTCCTGCAGGCCTCTATGAGTATTCTGTTCCTTCTCTCAGCTACTCCATTTTGCTGTGGAGTACGAGGAGATGAAAACTCATGAAAGATACCTAGGCTTTCACAGAATTTTGTCATGGCCCCAGACTTGAATTCTGTTCCATTGTCACTTCTGATTTTTACTACGGAATAGTTGTATTCATTCTGGACTTGCTTGACAAAATTAGTAAAGATATCAAAGGTATCTGACTTGTGTTTCAGAAAGAACACCCACGCAAAGCGCGAGTAGTCATCAACAATAACCAATGTATATTCCTTTCCTCCCAAGCTTCTAATTTGCAGTGGACCGAACAAGTCCATATAAAGTAGATGGAGACATCTACTTGAATCTTTGTTAATAATGTTTTTAAAGGTAGCCCTTATTTGCTTGTCTTTTACGCAAGCATGACAAGGTCTATCTTTGACGTACTTGATATTCGGGGCATCACGAACTAAGTTCAGGGAGAATAATTTATTAATAGTTTTAAAATTAATATGTGCTAACCTCTTGTGTCATTGGTCACCAAGAGACGCATTATCTTTTGCTAAAAAGCACACTGGTGTAGAAGAGTCTATACAAATGAAATTTAAACAGAATATATTCCTGCTTCGAGTGTCAGATAGAATCGTTTCCATATTATCAACATGCTTTATCAAGCACTTGTCAGCATGGAATTCAACTATGTATCCTTTATCGCATAGTTGGATTATGCTTATGAGATTGTGTTCCAATCCCTCGACATAAGCTACATCTGAAAAGGATACACTACCATTAGTGATCATACCGTAGCCTTTGGTTATCCCACAGTCTGAACCTCCAAAGATGACCTTTGGTCCATTAACCACTGGAGAATAATTTTGATGTAGGCTTCTTATCCCGGTCATGTGACGAGAGCATCCACTGTCCAAATACCAGATAGGTGTTTTAGTGTCATTTGGACATCCCTGCAATCATAATCAGTTTGCCTTAGGAACCCAAACATATTTGGGTCCTTGGTATCGTGTTAAACACTCCCCCTACGAGGATAAGCATCATGAGTTGTCATTCTCATGTTGCCAAATTGAGGAGTTGCAACATTTTTTAGATTAAACCAACAATCGATGGCAAAATGACCAATTCTGCCACATCACTAATAGTCAAACCTGTTGTATCTTTACCTTAGGTACTCCTGCTTGACCTTCTGGGATAGTGGTCCAGCAGGGGTAGCATTCTTGTAGGAAGAAGCTTCATGAAGATGGCAATCACATGATTTCTTCTCCATCACAGGTTTTTCCACAATGGATTTTACTTTTGGTGCTTTCTTGAAGTTATGATCATGATCATAAGGACCATAGTCCTGAAGAATGACTTCTTCATAAGGTGCCTGTTGGATTATGAGACCGGGCGGTCTGGCGGTTTGAGCCTGGCGGGTTGTAGACCGCGCGGTCTGGCGGTTACTCTCTAGCGGTTTGATATCCAGGTTGTTGCTGTGTGGTGTCCGGCAGTCTGGCGGTTTATCTCTGGCGGCTTGGAAACCGGGCGGTCTAGCGGTCTCCTACCGCATCTCTCTCTCTTGCTTCTGGTATTGTCGAGCGGTTAGAACATTGTCTAACCGCACGGCCTTTTCCGGTCAGTTGTTCTAGCCGCCCAGATTTGTTGTATAGCTTTAGTCCCACATTATTAGTTTGTACTCTCTCCTCTCTCCTCCATTCTATAAAAGGGAGGCCATACCTTTGTAAGTGATATCTTTTTGGATAATAAAATTTTCAATTATTCAAAGTTCCGGCTTGTTTTCTAGTCGTTTGTTCGCTAATTTAGTCGTTTGTTCGCTACTTCTCACATGGTATCAGAGGAAGGTTTTTCTCCTCCTGATTCTGTGCGCCCTATCCGCGCGGCTTGCCTCTTCTTCTCACGACCTGTTCTCGCAGCTTGTCTCTTCCGCCTGCTTGTGCCCTGTCCGCGCAGCTTGCCCCTTCCTCTCGCGACCTGTTCTCACGGCTTGTCTCTTCCTCCTGCTTGCGCCCTGTCCGCACGGCCTCCTTTTACTTGCCTTTGTTCGCCGCGACCTGCTGCCTTATTCGCCTTATTTGTTCCTCACTTCTGTTTGCGTGGGCTATCTTCTAGCCATTCGAATTATTTCCCTGCTTGGATCTACGGCTTGGTCGTGGCTTCTCTGGCTTCTGGTGTCTGACATCGTGACTGCCGCAGCTCTTCTTTTTCCTATCCGCGCGGCTTGTTTTCTAACCGCGCGGCTTCTCGTTGATTTCTCCTATGGCCCTTTCTGAAACCTCCACTACCACCACTCCTATCGCCACTCTGGCTCCGCCTCCTACTCCCTTTTTAAACCTTAGCATGGTTTCTAAACTTGTTGGCTCCAACTATCCGGATTGGAGCGTTTCTTTCACCTTTCTCCTTCGCTCTCAGCACAAATGTCATCACCTCATCGATGACCCTCCTCCTACAGACTCTGCTTAATTTGATGACTGGGATGCCAGTGATGCGCTTGTCCGCACTTGGTTGGCTAACAGCCTCTCCGATGAATGCCTTCCTGTCATACGACATGATGAGACGGTCAAGACCGCATGACTTCACCTTGCTTCTCTCTACTCGAAGGGGGCCCAGACATCCCGCATTTATACTCTCTATGCGGATCTCTTCACTCGCCCTTCCATGTCTCCTGCTACGGCTTATCAGCAAGTTCAGGATCTTGGCGTCGAAATCCACCAGAATCGCCCTTTCTCCGCGGACTTGGCCGAGCAGCACAAACACTTCCAGGAACTCCTGGTTGTTTGTTATCTTCTACGGCTCCCTGAGTCTTTTGATATGATCAACAAGCAGATCTTGGGAGAAGCAGAGTCTCCCACCTTGGATGCCACCGCGGCTCGCATCGCCGCTGTTACTTCGCTGCTCCAGCGTCCTCTGTTGTCCTCCCCTCCTCCACAGGACTCCTATGCTTACCAAGTTCAGCGGGGTGGCAATAGTGGCCGCAGCCAGTCTGGCACGCGCGGTCCGTCTAGGTTCCTCTGCTCTCACTGTGGTCGTACCGGCCACTCTGTTGACCGCTGCTGGAAGAAACAACCTCATCTTCGTCCCTCCGGTGATACTTCTACCTCAACCTCCGCCTCCTCTCGGCCATCTGCTTCTGTGGCCATGACCTCAGGTAGTGCACACGTCGTTACCCAAGGTAAATGGCTGATTGACTCTGGTGCTAAAAATCACATGACCGAAAACCCTCACTGCTTCTCTCTCCTAGAAATGCATGATCGGTTACCCCCGGTTCTTGTTGTGGATGATTCGCCTTCCCCGGTTCATGGGACGGGCATGGTTCAAGTCACCCCGTCGCTTCGTTTAGCAGACACTCTCAATGTCCCGAAGTTCCCTTGCAATTTGCTATCAGTTACTACTTTATGCAAGCAACTTCAGTGCTCTGTATTATTTACTCCTACTTCTTGTTGTTTTCAGGACCCGAGGACCCAACGAACGATTTCTACTAGGACTGAGAGCGGCGACCTCTACTTCCTCAACAATGTTTCTGCTCTGTCCGCCTTCACTTCCTCGTCCACTGATCTGCTTCAATGGCATCTTTGCCTTGGACATCCTCCTCCCCGGATTCTTCGTCAGCTTCTTCCCCGCTTACCTCAGACCAGTCCTCCGCTCAACTGTAATGCGTGTCAGCTTGGCAAACATCATCGCTCCTCCTTCCCGCCGAAGCAAGGCCGTGGTTCCTCCCGCCCTTTTAATCTCATTCATTCTGATGTCTGGGGTCCTGCTCCTACTCTCACCATTGGTCGGGGTAGTTCTTACTTTGTAACTTTTTTTTGATGGTTTCTCTAGATGTACCTGGGTGTATCTATTAAAAGATCGCTCTGAACTCTTATCTGTATGGCAATCCTTTTATAATATGATTAAAACTCAGTTTGCTATTTCTATTAAAGTACTACGCTCAGATAATGCTAAAGAATATCTCAGTCATGAGTTTTCGTCTTTTTGTATGCAACATGGTCTTATTCATCAGACCAGCTGTGTTCACACCTCCCAGCAAAATGGGGTGGCGGAGCGTAAAAACCGTCATCTCCTCGATATCGCTCGCACTCTAATGACGCAGATGCAGGTGCCTCGCTCCTACTAGGGCTATGCTATTCTTCTTGCCTGCTATCTCATCAATCGCATTCCCTCTTCGGTTCTCCACGACAAAACCCCCTTCTCCATTCTCTACCCGGGCAAGGAACCCTTTCCTCTTCCTCTCTGTATCTTTGGGTGTACATCTTTTGTGCATGCTCTGTCTGCTACCCGTGACAAGCTTTCCCCCCGTTCCATAAAATGTGTATTTTTGGGATACTCGACCACTCAAAAAGGCTATTGTTGCTTTGACCCCGTTCTGCGCAAACAGTTTGTTTCCGCGGACGTCACCTTGCTCGAAAATACATCCTACTTTTCTTCTCAATCCCCGCTTCCTCCTGCTGTCTCTGACTCTCAACCATCTCTCTGTGTTCCTTCCAGGCATGTTGACGTCTCCCCTCCTATATCATCTCCTCCTCTGTCTCCTTTTCTCTCTATTATACCCCCTCCTTCTTCTCCACAGTCATGCCTCTCTAGTCCCAGGCCAGCTTTCTCTGCCACGGATGCTCCGGTCCCTGAGGTACGAGACGACCTGGATCTTTCCATTGCTCTTCGCAAAGGGGTGCGGGCGTGTACCCAACACCCGCTTTCAGTTGTTGTTTCCTATGATCGGCTTACTCCTTCTCGCAGGTGCTTTGCTTTGGCTATCTCGGCTATTACCACTCCCACACTTACTAGGAGGCTCTAGTTATTCCTCATTGGAAATCTGCCATGGATGAGGAAATCGCCACTCTTACTGAAAGGGGTACCTGGACCCTTGTTCCTCCACCGGTAGGTACTGATGTGGTTGGCTGCCGCTGGGTGTTCGTTGTGAAGTTTCGCCCAGACGACAATGTGGATCGTTACAAAGCCCAGCTGGTGGCCAAAGGCTTTACTCAAACTTATGGAGTTGACTATTTTAATACTTTCTCCCCGGTTGCTCGCCTCAGCACCATCTAGGTTCTTCTTTCTGTGGCTGTCAACAGGGAGTGGGCTGTGTCCCAGCTTGATGTCAAGAATGCTTTTCTCTATGGGGATCTTCAGGAGGACGTCTACATGGAGCAACCTCCTGGGTATGTTGCTCAGGGGGAGACACGAGTATGCCAGTTGAAGAAGGCCATCTACGGCCTAAAACAGAGCCCTCAGGCATGGTTTGATATGTTTAGTGGCATTGTGGCTGCCATTGGCTTTACAATAAGTTCGGCCGATCACTCATTGTTTATTCGCAAAACCACATCGGTCCTTATGGTTTTGGCGGTGTATGTTGATGATATTCTTCTTACCGGAAATGACCAGGCTGGGGTGGACTTGACAAAGAAACACCTCCGTCAACACCTAGTCACGAAGGATATGGGCTCCCCGAAATATTTTTCAGGGATAGAAATCTCTCAGAAGCCTGACTCATTGGTTCTCTCCCAGGGGAAGTATGCTCTTGATCTTCTACAAGAGGCTGGATTGACCGGTACCAAACCGGCCCGGTATCCCATGGCCACTAGAGAGGACAAAACATGGACAGAAGACTCCCCTCTTATATCCGATGCCATGAGGTATAAACGTCTGGTGGGCAAACTCATTTATCTCACGGTTACCAGACCCGACATCACCTATGTTGTAGGAAAGGTCAGTCAGTTCATGAAGGCTCCCAGGGAATGTCATCTTCAGTCTGCCTTGAAGATACTAGGGTATGTCAAAGCAACACCAGTAAAGGGGCTACTCTTTTAGAAGCATGGTCATCTGAGAGTTGAAGCCTACTCAGACTCAATCTATGCAGATGATAAAGGTGACCGTAAATCTACATCAGGTTTTTGCACATTTGTTGGAGGTAATCTTGTGAGCTGGAAGAGCAAGAAGCAGTCTTTTGTCTCAAAGTCCAGTGCAGAAGCCGAATACCGGAGTATGGCATCTCACAGTGCCTTAAAGACACTCTAACCAAAGTTTATGGGCCGAGTCCATCCTTGGTAATGATAATTTGGCTCTACATAAGTAGGCCTAGTCAAGTGGTCGTAGGATGAGTCAAGATCAAACTCATTGGTTGGAAATATGACTTTCTTAAAGATAGTCTGATCTGGAGGGGCCTTCCCCTTTGCTTTGGCCAAGGCATTCTTGGCGGCCTTATTCCTTCTCTTAGCCTTATTCCTCCAAGAAGATTTACTAGGAGCTCCTACAAGGCCTAGCTTAGCACCCTTGGCCTGAGTAGAGAACTCAGCAACAAGAGGAAGAACTACCTTGGGCTTAAAGAAACCTTCAACAAGTTTCTTTTTGGCTTCTAGTAATTCTTCCAACCCCTTACTGATTTCATCCTTCAGATCAAGGTGCTTGATAGACTTGTTGAACTCATCAACATTAGTATCTAAGTCCTCTCTGAGTGAGTCCATCTTAATGACTTCCTCTCTCAGAGAGCTTTCTATGGCCTTTAGAGACTTAATCTCTTTTGCCTGAGTTTTCATGACCTTTCAACATTTGTCGTAAGCCATGATCAACTCCTTATACTGGTCCATGAGTTCAGACTCATTGTCATAGGAGCTATCCTCATGATCATGCTCAGAAACTTCAGATTCTGAAAGAGGGGTGTGAGATTTTACCTCCCCGGTGAACTGGGGCTCTTGTTCATCATCTGATTGATCCATAAGCCCAAAGTAGGCTTCCTCTTCTTCACTTGACTCTGATGAGTCAGAGTCACTAAGAGTCTTGCCCTTCTTGGCTATCAGGCTCTTATCTGTCCTCTTCTTGCTGTACGAGGAATTCTTTTCTTCTCTCCTGCCACCCTCCTTCTTCTTGTGGGGGCAGTCAGCTATGACGTGACCTGGCTTCTTACAATAGTAGCAAACAATGTCAGTCGAAATATGTTTGTTCTGTTTAGAACCATACCTATCGTGGCTGCTTGAGCTCTTTCTGTGTCGATCACTGTCAAGTCGTGATCTTCTATAAGAGGCATCCTTGCCTTTCCATTGCTTCTTTTTATTCAAGAATTTCTTGAACTGTCGTGAGAGTAAGGAGAACTCTCCTTCAGATAGTTCTGATCCCGAGGTACTTGGCTCCGAGTTTTCTTCTTCACTAACTTCTTGTGCTGGGGCTGGAGAGGTAGCCTTTGACTTCATAGAGGTGTCTTCCTTTAAAGCAACAGACTTCTCTTTGGATGCAGACCTGCTCTTCTCTTCTTCAGCTTCCCTTGTGTTGAGTTGAAGCTCAAACGACATCAGCTTCCCGAAGAGATTCTGAGGATCTGTCTCAGCTATCTTTCCCAATTCCCTGATGGCACATACCTTATTGTCCCATTTCTTGGTTAAGGATCTTAGGAACTTGTCATTCAGTTCTCCGTTGGTGAAGACTCGGCCATATACTCTGAGGACATTAACTATCTTGAAAAGTTCTCAAAGGTATCTGCAATGGTATCTTTGTGCCCTTGTCGGAAGGCTTTATATTTCTTATTCAAAAGGGATCTTCTGTCATCCTTTACTTCTTCTGTACCTTCCATCAAGGTGACAAGGGACTGCCAAATCTCCTTAGCAGACTGGCAGTGGATCAGCTTTTGTAGCATAGAGTCATCGACTGCACTTGCAATTATATTTTTAGCTTTCTTGTCCAAGGAGACAAGTGCAATCTCGTCTTTATCTAGATCCATCAACTTCTTTGAGACTTTCGTTGTTGGATCTATAGTTGAGACAGTCATAGGAATGTGAGGACCTTCTTCAACAATCATGATGACCTGGGGATCCATAACTTCCATGAAAAACTTAATTCTTTCTTTCCACATGGGAAAATTGTTCTTTGTGCACAAGGGAAGCTTGGCAAAATCTTTAGCCTTGTCCATTGCTTGAAAAATTCTCTAGAGACAACTTAGAGAGGAAATTGATCAAGGTGTTAACCTTTTAATGACCAACCTCCCTCTGATACCAATTTAAAGTGTTAAGTTGTCTACCTAAATCACCTAGAGGGGGTGAATAGGTGAATTGTGAGTCTATTTGCGGAATAAAATATTTAATGAACTTGCACAGAAACAATCAAGCAATCACAGACGACAAGAAGATTTATAGTGGTTCCCCAACCTTAGGTACGTCCACTTTCCCTCACCGATCTAGTAAATCACTAGACTCAGCTACTCCACTATCTCGGATTGAAAACCAACCCTACGTCTCGGAACCAAGATCCTACAATCTTGATCCAAATGGATCTACACTCGGAAGATGAATACTTCCTACAACTCGGATAACGAAGCTCCTACACTCGGAGAATAATATCCTACAAGATTACAAAGAGATTTGAAACACAAACAGAAATTTTCTTCTCAGATCTGGAAAATATGTCTCTAGGTCTTCTTCTTGAACTTTGCGACTTTTTCAGAAATTGTTGAAGAAGACTCTTGGAAGATCTGATCTGAGAAAACTTTGACCTACTCGATCAAGGAGAAGATGAAGATTCCTTGAACAGCAAGTCTTTCTTGATCGGAAACATTCGTGTCGATCTTCAAGTTGAGCGGCGGCAACGACTTCTGTAAAATCGTTCTTGAGAGAGACTGCCGATTAAGAAAATTAGAAAGTGTACGGTTCACCGCTTACGGTTAGTCTTGATGACAAGACCTTATACAAGATCTCCCCTAACGGTTAGAATTGACAATAATGACGACACGTGGGCCAATCACGTCATGTCATTTGAAAATCCCGACAATTCTGAACATAAGCAATTTTCTGAAAAACTGGACTGCAGTTCTCGAGAAGTATATATATAAGTTCTCGAGAACAAGCTGATTACTCGAGGGCTATACGTTCTTGACTTATGTAAGTACTCGAGAAATAAGCGTTGAGTCTACTCATGAACTAAGCTACGCTTTTCGATAACTAAAATAACATTTCTCGAGAACTAAAAGAATATTACTCGAGAGCTAAAACTTGTACTCGAGTACTAAGCTGACTTCTCGAGAAGTAGAAGCTAAGTACTCAAGAACTATAACCCAGCTTCTCGAGAGATGGTCTTAGAAAATTTTCAATGCTAGCTCTGGCTACTCAAGAAGTATAGGCTGAGTCTACTCGAGAACTAGTCTAGGCTTCTCGAGAACTTTAATGATGTTACTCGAGAACTAAGACTTGTACTCGAGTAATAAGCTAAATACTCGAGTTTTGCTAACTCCACTACTCGAGAACTATACTAGACTTCTCGAGAAGTTGACTTAGAAAAATTTTGAACTTAGGAAATTTTTCTTCTTCTTGAATCCAATCTTCATTCCATGTTCCAAGTGCTTGAATGTGAAGTGTATCCCAATAGAGAGGCTACACATGAGTAAACACCTTGGATCACACAATGAGGGATTACACTGTATGGTCCTGTATTCATGACCCACTGTCGACTGACATTGGTCTACACTTAGCAATGATAGTCTGCAAACACACAACTAAATAGAGATATCAAATACAACTTAATTCATCTTAGTTCAAGGGTGACTTCATGCAAATCTAGGTTATTGTGGATGCAATACCCAATAGGTATGACTAAGAAAGTATCTATGGTCACTGGATGAATGGCAGATCCACTAGTATGTACAAAGAGATTCACAACTATGGTGGAAGGTATAGTAGGGGAGTGAGTGCCTTTAAGGCTCCCCATGAGGAAATCCAAATGGCCTATCATGGACCATTTGTGTTTAGTGCACCAGCCCCTTCACTCAAGAAAGTAGCAGTGGCTAACTCTTAAGGCCATCTAGCAAAGACCCAGACCAAGGGCAAGTTTAGCAGCAAGCCATCTAGCTATCTCTAATGTTATAAATGACATGTCATCTGCAAAGAAGACTGCTGTAAATAGCATTCAGAGCAAGCCAAGAAAGCATGCTGAAAGACTCACCTTCAGTCAGATCCTTGCTAAAAGGAACATGAAGAAGGCTACTGCACCTCTTCCTTTTGTACAATCAGTAGTTAACCCAACCACAAGACCTGCTCAGAAGAGAAGTTATAATATTCATGAGTGCTGGTGTTTTTGCATGTTGGGGCATTTTGCCTTAGACTGCTGACACAATCCTACTGTGCCAAGAGCTAGTGTTAGTCTTCCTGTCAGAAATTTACAGGAAGACATGTTCATTTTCAGGCTAATCAGTACCTAGGACCCAATAATTATTGGGGTCATAAGGTAAGGTAAATTATGTGATGCAGGTTAGTCCAAGTGCCCATAGCCCTATATGGTACTTGGACAGTGGTTGTTCCAGGCATATGACTGGGACAAGGAGTAACTTAAAGGAGTACACTCCAGTAAAAGATAGACCCAAGGTTATCTTTGGTGGTTCAGATAGAGAAGTGACAAGAGGCTATGGTAAGATTACCAATGGCATAGTCACCATCTCAGAAGTATCTTATGTTGAAGGGTTGCAACACAACCTTATCAGCATAAGCCAACTCTCTGATCTTGGCTATATCATTGTCATCCTCAAGGATGAGTGCCAGATTAAGAGGTCAAGTGACCAAGAGGTCATCCTGACAGGCACTAGGAGTGGAAATACTTATTGCTTAAACTTTCTGTGTTTAGATATAAACTCTCCTATTTATTTAGTGGCAAATGAGAAAGTTTCATATTGTGCAATGGCATAAGATACTACCTCATTTGAATTATAAGACTATTGGCAAGCTCTTTAGTGAAGAGCTAGTTAAGAATGGTCCTAAGGTGAAATGAACCAAGGAAAGCATTTGCTCAGCATGACAAAAGGGCAAGCAGACCAAAGCTTCCTTCAAGGACATTGAGACCAAAGACTCTGTGAGGTATTTATACCTCTTGCATATAGACTTGTTTGGTCCTATGCCAGTTCATAGTCTAGGTAGAAAAGTCTACACCCTTGTGGTGGTTGATGACTATTCTAGGTTTACTTGGATGTTATTTCTTAATAAAAAGAATGAAACCCGTGATATCTTCATGAAGTTTGTCAAGCAAATTCAGAATGAGTATGATAGTACTGTAGTCAAAATCAAAAGTGAACATCAGACTGAATTCCAGTCTGATAGCATGATAAAGTTTTGTGAAGAGCTAAGGATTCATCAAGAATTTTTTTATCCAAGAACACCCCAGTAAAATGGGATTGTTGAGAGGAAAAATAGAAATCTCATAGAGGCTGGAAGGACCTTGTTGAGTGACAAATCTCTCCCAAAATATTTCTGGGCTGAGGTTGTGAATACTACATGTCATGTCATTAATAGAGCTTCTATCACCAAGAGCCACAGGAAGACTCCATATGAGATCTTGAAGGCAGAAAACCAAACTTGGGCTATCTCAGGATCTTTGGTAGCAAGTGCTATGTGCTTCATAATGGGAATTCCTATATGACTAAGTTTGCTGTCAAGTCCTTTGATGAGATTTTTGTTAGGTGCAGCAATCATAGTAAAGCCTATAAGATCTACAACTTGAAAATCCAAATTATAGAAGAGTCTATACATGTAGTCTTTGATGAGTCTACCATGATTAACAATGAGCTGCCAAGCTCTTCTTCTAGTACTGCAGGTACAGAGCTGATGATGGACAAGCTAACCATCAAGGAAGCTGCTCCAGTAATCTAAGATGGAGTGGATATTCTAGACGGAGTGCAAGACACACTTGAATTGGATGAAGATCAGCAAGAAGCTGTTGTTGGAGCATGCATTCCACGCTTCCTGGTTTGCTAATAACAAATCTTGTTTGTATTTGATCTTTGAGTGTTTAGGATGTGAAAATATCACAGGTTTAACTCTAATGGCTTTTTGGTGATGAATCGGGTCAGAACTGAGCTTAGAAGATATTGCTAGGCGATATTAAGTATCGTAGATAGGCAACAACGACGATCGACGAATCTGCGTTCGACGATCAAAGAATCGTGTTCGACGAATCGGGTCAGAACTGAGCTTAGAAGATATTGCCAGGCAATATTGAGTATCGTCAACAGGAGACAGCGGCGATCGACAAATCTGCATTCGAAGATCGATGAATCACATTTGACAAATCTGCAATGCGAAAATCAGGAGTTCGTGGGCCACGAAGAATCTATTATCGATATCGCCAGGTGGCGATACCTAGCGCTAGGAGACAGTGCACGTTCAACGATCAACGGATCTGCGTTGTGAAAATGAGGATTTCATGGGACACGTGGCAGTCGTTACCGATATCACTAGGTGGCGATACCCAGTGTCGCCATGCAATATCACTAAAGTATAAAAACCATTCAATTTTCTGAGGAGATCACAAATTTCATTACCTGGAGTGCACCTTCCTGTTTAGACGAACCAGAGAGCTTCAGATTCCATATTTACTCCATACTCTCTAGAAGGCCAAAGCGCATAAGATTGACAAAACGTTTGCAGCATTCAAAGAAACCCTGGCAAGGATTCGTCGGCATCTTCACCACATTGTTTGAAGGGAGTTTTAAATCTAAAGTTTTAAATTTGTTTTGTTCTTATTCTTATTGTTATCTTATTGTAATCGAGAGGGGAAATCACCGCCTTGTGAGTGGAATCTAATTCCTTTTGTGGCTAGGTGAAAATCTCCGCCTTGTGCGTGGCGTCCAAGTCCTTGTGCGGCATAGGGAGAAATCATTGCCTTGTGTGCGACATCTAGATTATGGTAGATCTAGGGGAGGCAAGAAGCAAGATCTAGGAAGAGATACGCTTTAGCCTGCCGGTTCTTGGTAGAAGGACCGGCGAAAACATAATTAAATTATACTTTTCATAAGCCTTGTCTCTAGCTCTATAGAGATACTTTGTATTCAGATTTGGCACGTTTGGAATATATCATTATTGTTTTTGTTGGTATACAATTCAGAGTATTTAAGTTGGTTATGAAAAATTAGTCTTCATTTCTTAATTGCATTATTGTATTCACCAAGTAAAGTTTGTTTAGGTTAACAAAAATTAATTAACCCTTATTCCCCCCCCCCCTCTAAGGGCGTCGTAAGATCCAACAGCTACTACTGAAGCTGATGCTGAAAGAAGTCTGCCCCAAGCTGTCAGGCATCTAAGAGATCATCCAAGACATTAGATTATTGGTGATACAAACCATGGAGTGGTGACAAAAAGCAAGAGCCTTAATACAGCTTTGTATTCTGGTTTCCTATCAAAGGTTGAGCCCAAGAGATGTGAAGAGGCCAACATAGATTAGTTCTGGATTATAGCAATGCAAGAGGAATTGAACCGGTTAAAGAGGTATAAGGTCTTGAAGCTGGTTCCCAAATCACAAGGACATAATGTCATTGGAGTCAAGTAGATCTACATGAATAAACTTGATGAAAATGGCATTATACTCAAGAACAAGACTAGGCTAGTAGCTAAGGGGTACAAACAAGAAAAGGTATTGATTTTGATCAAACCTTTGCCCTTGTAGCAAGATTGGAAGCCATCAGACTCTTCCTTATATATGCTGGATTCAAGGGATTTAAAGTCTACCAGATGGATGCAAAGTTATCCTTATTGAATGGTGACTTAAAAGAAGAAGTTTATGTTAAACATCCTCCAGGTTTTGTTGTTCCTAACTAACCTGATTCTGTTTATAGACTTAGGAAAGCTCTATATGGGCTGAAGCAATCCCCTAGAGCATGGTATGAGACATTTTCTAGCTTCCTCATTGAGAACTAATTCTCAAGGGGAAGGTTGATAAGACCCTATTCCTAAGGGAATCTAAGGGCATGATCATCTTAGTCTGGATATGTGTAGCTGACATAATCTTTAAATATACTGATAACAACCATTGTAGGAAGTTTGCCAAACTTATGCAAGGGAAGTTTGAGATAAGTAGTATAGGTGAACTTAAGTTCTTCTTGGGCCTCCAAGTAAGACAGACTGATGATGGATTATCCATATCCCAGTCTTAGTTCACCAGGGAGTTGATCAAAAAGTTTGGTATGGAGAATGCCTCCACCATGAAAACTCCCATGGGGTAAAATATGCCTACAGGCAAAGATGAGGCAGGGAAACCTGTTGATGAAACTTTGTATAGAGGGGTAATTGGCTCCCTTCTATATTTTACTGCGAGTAGGTCAAACATCAAGTATGATACATGTGTTTGTGCTAGGTATCAGGCTAGTCATAAAGAATCTCACTACTCTACTACTAAGAGGATTGTGAGGTATATTAAGGGAACACCAGATCTTTACCTATGGTACCCTAAAAATAGGGATTTTGAACTAACATGCTATTCAGATGTAGATTTTGCAGGCTGTAAAGAGAACAAGAAGAGCACTTCAGGTACCTGTCAGTTCTTGGGAGGAAGACTAGTGTCTTGGAGCAGTAAGAAGCAGACCATTATTGCAATCCCAACAGTTGAGTCAGAATACATCTCAGCTGGTAGCTTCTATACACAGTTGTTGTTGATCCAACATAAGCTCCAGGACTATAACACATTGAGATTAGGTATCATTTCATTAGGGATCATATGGAATGTGAAGATATCAGTCTGTAGTTTGTCCCTACAGATAAGAAAGTGGCTGACATCTTCACTAAGCTACTAGATGAAGCAAAGTTCAACACCTTCAAGTTTTAGTTGGGTATGTTGAACTTGGTATAGCTTCAGTTACTCGTGTTGTTTTTTTTGTTGTAGGTTGTACTACTTCTTGCAGGTGGAAAAGACCTTCAGTGGTTTGAAGATTTTCAAGTGGTTCAAGTGCTATCCAGACTGGAATAGACTAAAGTGTTTACCAGGAAGGTTGATAGTAGATGCTCCTATTGAGGGGGAGAAAATTTACTAGTTGCAAGAACTAGTTTAGCTTCCTGTTAAGTAGCAACCAGCAGCTGCAGTGGATTAAAGATCATTACAACTGATCAGTAGATTCTCAGGACTATGCACTATCTGAGGGGGAGATCAACCCTAGTGGATGGATGCTCTTATACAGTCACTACTACTGCTGTAGAGACATGCTGTTGTAGGGAAAAAGGAATAGCCAGTACCACCCTTACTACAGCTACATAAAGCCTTAAGTGGTATAGGTGTGGCATTGGCTCAAGTGGAACTATGTTAGTAGCTAGCTTAAATGCTGCAGTGATGTGTTGTATCAATGTATCAACACAAAAGGTATGATTCCTAATCAAGTGGTTTGATCACTAGGATAATTTCCTTAGTGGTATCAACATGTGAATTTGGCTATGATAGAGAGATAAATTCACTGGTACATGATCCCCTTACCTCCCTCATTAAGAGAGATAAATTCACTGGCCAGAAAGGGGGAGAGGTAGGCAATACCTTAAACCCTAAAGGGAGAGGTAGGAAATACCCTTAACCCTAAAGGGGAAAGGGGGAGGTGTAAAGCATACTAAGTAGACCTATACCTACTTGATAAGGGGAGATGTAGAAGCATAGGTCATATTAAGTAAGTACATGTTACTTGAAAACATTTAAGTAATATGAATTTACATACAGCTCTGAATTTTCAGGAGGTATAAGAAAGCTTACAGCTGCTTCCAAATTTATTTGCTTTATGAGAAAATGCTTCTTAGTATTGTTGGGTATTCTGTCTTCTTCAAATTGGGGGAGATTGTGGGGAATATTGTCGTCAATGTTCCCTAAATTTGATTTGAAGAGATATCACCATAAACACTAAGAGCATAGTTGTATTTGATGTTTGTTAATCTCATCATGTGCATGATGTTCCTTGGAACAAGATTAGACATGTTGTCTAAGTGATTATGACAGGTGGTCACAATGTAGATAAATGGAGAGATAAAAATATGTCTAAGTCCATAGGCATTGAGTGAAGCCAGTTCACTCAACGCTAGATGTCAAAGAAGAATGCTGGAAAGGCTGAAAATCGCCTAAGATCACAGGCATTGAGTGAAGCCAGTCACTAAATTCCAGATGCCAAAAATCACTGAGTAAGGTGTTGACAGTTAAAGCCCAGCTGTCAGCAAAGCAATTCTGCGGCTAAGTCCACAGGCGTTGAGTTAAGGCAGTTCACTCAACGCCATATATCAAAAGGCATCGAGTATAGCTGAGTAAAGGGAGGACTGTCAAATCCTAGTAGTTTGGAAGATAAAAATGCGGCTAAGTCCACATGCATTGAGTGAAGACAGTTCACTCAACGCCATATAATAAGAAGCATCGAGTAAAGCTGAGTTTATCAAAGCCTCAACATTAGCAAGCTGAAAAATCGACTAAGTCCGGAATCGTTGTGTGAGTACAGCTCAATCAACGCCAAATGAAAGAAGAATTGAGTCAAGCTCAAGCATTTGAAGATTCTGTTCGGAATTTTTGCTAAGTTCAAAATCGTTGAGTGAATACAACTCACTCAACGCTAGAGAAGAAAGCGTCGTATGATGTTAAAGTTTAAGAAGAGATAGACAGAAAAATCTGTCCAAGTCTAGAAGCGTTGAGCGAGGACAACTCACTCAATGCACTCAATGCCTCAGCAAGCTGTCAGACTTCAGATAAGCAGCTAAGTACAAAAGAGTTGAGTGATGAAGCTTCACTCATCGCTCTCAATGCCTAGCAGATGCAGAAAGTTGTGGTTAAGTACAAAAGCGTTGAGTGAAGCCAGTTCACTCAACGCCTCAGCATGAAGATAGGAAATCAGTGAAGCAGCTAAGTCCATGGGCGATTAGTGATGAAGGCTTACACAACGCACTCAACGCCTGACAACTCAGAAATTTTGGCCAAGTCAAAAAACATTGAATGAATGCCATTCACTCAGTGCTCTCAATGCCTAAGCAGCAGAGAAATTGGCTAAGTCCAAATTCATTTTGTGAATGCCATTCACTCAACGCACTCAATGCCTTGATTGAATCTGAAGATTTGGCTAAGTCCATATATGTTGACATCAACAAAAGTCAACAAAAGTCAACAGAGTTCAAATTCTTTGCGGGAAAGCTATAGAACACGACAAATGGCACATGAAGCCTATTATACGCCTACTTCTGTCAAAGAAAGCTGTAGCCAACAACTACAGGTAGTCCCCACTAGTCAAATAGCCGTTAATTGGTGGGAGATAAAAGGAACACAATCGGGAGACTGAACTTAACTTTTAGGGTTTTATGATTTCAAACAGTTGTGGTTGAACTTCTTCTTCCTCGTCATTGTTGCCGAGCTCAAAGCTTGAAGTTAAATCAGCTGATCTAAAAGTTCTTTCAAGTTAGCTGTAGAAATTTCTTCTGCTATAACAAGTTCTAATAAGGTTATGATAAATGAGAAGAAATAGAGCTTTCAGGTTTCTGCAGGTCTAGGTTAGCTGATTAAAGAACACAAGAACTGTCAAATCTTCAGTCTTCTTCAGCAAGTTCAGAAAAAAGTTTCTTAGTTACTTTTAGCACAAGCTCATACCTATTAAAGATCATTCTCTTGCTACTGAGAAGAAGATAGGGCTGAGGTAAACTCAGCTTAGGTGGCAGGCACAGAGAAATTTCTCTGGTGTCAAATCAACCACACCAACAAACTACTCTTCCTGTAGGATCCTTTTAGATTTGAGTTGTAAGTTTGATTTATAAATGCTGAGGTTGGATCCCTGTAGGAATCTGAGTGTAGGGCTGTTTGCCTAAGTGTAGGACAGTTTTTCCTGAGGTAGGGGAGTCATTCTCTCTAAGGTAAGGCTGTTGAGCCTGAGATTATAGGTTCAAGTTTTGGATCTGAGGTAGGTCCTTGTGCCTCAGCTGTAAGAGACTCATCCTCTCTGAGTTGTAGGACTAACCTCCATAGCCTGAGATGTAGGACTTGTGATCATGTCTGATGTAGGTGATCTTTTGATCACTGAGTTATAGGAGCAAGTTTGCTCTAAGATAGGGCTTTGTGCTCGAGCTGTAGGTCCTGGAGGAGATTGAGAGATCCTGCGGGATTTATGTTGTAAACTCTTAGGAGACAATTTTTGGAGAAGTGTCTTGTCTAACACACTATTAGAAAGGTGGGAGGAAAAGTGGACGTACCCATAATCTGGGGAATCACTATAAATCTTGTGTATGCTTTGTGTGATTTTCTTGGAAGCAATATATAACTCACCCACAACACACTTAGTAGAGGTAAAATTATAAATGACCAAAAACCTATTCACCCCCCCTCTAGGTTATTAGTTACCTTGGAATTAAAGACTTTCAATAAGTGCGTGGCCAAGGATGAGGACCAGGATGGAGGAACCATGGACCTGTTAGAGAACAGATGTTCGCTCTAGATATGACTCAAGAGTGGAACCCTCAGGACAAGATTGCATGTATGACGTGATTGAAGGTATGTCATAATTTGTCTAATACGTTATGAACATTCATTCTTAGCTTGCCTAAAATCATGCAAAAATTTTGCTGAAATTTTTATAATTGATACTTAGGCACTGTAATTGTTAGTGGAAGACCAGCCCATACCCTATTTGATACCTGTGCCACTCATTCATTTTTCTTGGCGAACTTTGTGAAAGATTTAAATAGCGTGCAATACTTCACTGGTATCACTCGGAGAGTATGCCTCTCTGACGGCTCCAAGATGATGTCATCCACCAAGTGCGACCTAGAAGTATATATTGGAGGAAAAATTTTTGAAACCCCTACGACGGTGTTTTGAATGTAAAAATTCGATCTTATTCTGGGAAGGACATAGTTGGATTGGCACCACGCCAAGATTGATTGTGCGGTAAAGCAAATCACTTTGAGGCATGGAGACTCTAAGGTCATTTTCAAAGGTATTAGATTCGCACCCTAAATGTTGTTGTCTTCAATTCAGGCCCTTAAGGCCCATATGAGTGGGGATGAGGTGTACATGATATGTTTTGAACTAAAAGAGATGGCGATGAGCATGAAAGATATGCGGATAGTGCGGGATTTTCCTGAGGTATTTCCCGAGAAGCTTCCAGGATTACCCCCTATATAGAGGAGTGGACTTTCAAATTAAACTGGTACCGGGTGCCAAGCCCATCTCTCGGACCCCTTATAGAATGGCTCCAAAGGGACTCGCTGAGTTTAGGGTTCAGTTACAGGAGTTAGTAGAAGCAGGGTTTGTTCGTCCCAGCTCATCACCCTGGGGAGCCCCTGTTTTGTTCGTTAAGAAGAAGGATGGGTCACTACGGTTGTGCATAGACTACCAGGAACTCAACCGACTGACGGTGCGGAACACCTTCCCTTTACCCCGGATCGATGATTTATTTGATCAGTTTATGGGAGCACATTGGTTTTCCAAGTTGTATTTGTGCTCGGGGTACTATCAGTTGAGAATACAAGAGGAAAACATTCTAAAAACATCGTTTAGCTCGAGATACGGTTTTTACGAGTTCACGGTGATGCTGTTTGGGCTCACGAATTCCCCTTCTATATTCATTGAGTGTCTTTGTCATCATTTCTATCGATGGCATTTTGGTCTACTCGAAGATAGAAGAACATGTTGAACACTTGGCATTAGTTTTGAAGAAATTAAGAGAGCACTCATTGTTTGCTAAGTTCAGCAAGTGCGAGTTTTTGCTCCGAGAAATTGCCTTCTTGGACCATGTCATTAGTGGTGCTGGATTAGCAGTAGACCTAACAAAGGTGCTTGCCATGAAGGAATGGTCGCCTTTGAAGTGGGCGGTCGATGTATGAAGCTTTCTTGGACTTGCGGGGTATTATCAGAAGTTTGTGGAGGGATTTTTGAAGATAGCCCTCCCTCTCACTGCTTTAACAAAGAAGGGTGTGCCATATGAGTGGTCGCCTCCGTATGAGGCTGTGTTCCAAGAATTGAAGGACCAGCTTACCTCTACACCGATCCTAGCCCTTTGATGGTTAAAACTTGCGGCGTACCGAGGGCTGGTTTATTTTGATGGTTTATTTAGTTTGAAAAGCGTGGCGCGGGGATTTTATTTGATATAAAAGTTGAAACCGAGTTTTAATGAAAAGAGGCTAGTGCACCTATCGCGTGTAGTATAGGATATTCTGGTGGGTAATATCGGGGTCGTATTGTTCTCGGGGACGAGTTGATTATTTCTACTCTTCCCTGGAGGGACTATTATTTTACCTAAGATAACTTGTCGGGTTATAATTTAAATAGCGTGGTTATATATAAGAAGAAAAAACCGATGAAGAAATAGAGCATCAGTACCGAATCGATTAGAACTAAAATAACTTTTAATAACTAGAGATCCTAAATTTCAAATAAATTAAAGGGCGACTTGGCCGTGGAGTTTCCAAAAGAATGAGCTCACCTAGCTCTAGGAATTACGCTCACTTGAACATTAAGACAATTCGACCAAACTCTCGT
This sequence comes from Platanthera zijinensis, assembly GCA_039513925.1. Taxonomy (NCBI): domain Eukaryota; kingdom Viridiplantae; phylum Streptophyta; class Magnoliopsida; order Asparagales; family Orchidaceae; genus Platanthera; species Platanthera zijinensis. Next base: position 94,427,983 of record CM077091.1, read on the forward strand.
CCGACGAAGGATTCCTCTTAATGCCTGCATTACGCTAAGAACCCTGCTATTGGGTGGGGAATCCAATCCGGGAGAATTATGCTTTTCCTCTCTTAAGGTTATACATGCAATTCTCTTTACCCAAGGGTGATCGGTCCATATGCACGACCTCTATGCTAGCTAGCGTATGTATAACGGAAATAGAGCCCACACATTAATATGTGGTTCTACGCATCGTATACCCAGGGCAAACCTTAAGTGCTTTAATTAAAGGGAAAAAGAGGACCTTTAATTATTTAAAATGATTTTATCTGCCCCAATGCTTTTCGATAATGAGAGTTAAGAGCGATTTGCCACTCATCGGAATAGGGAAGGCTTTAAGAAAAAAAAAATTATATAAATGAAATGCAAGTCCTACTCAAACGAGTAGGCGGGAAATTAAAGCAGAAAATTGCGAGTCCTACTCAAATGAGTAGGCGGGAAATTTAAGCATTAAAGAAAGCAATAAAATGCAAGTCCTACTCAAATAAGTAGACGGGAAATGAAAGCATAAAATTACGAGTCCTACTCAAACGAGCAGGCGGGAAATGAAAGTGATATAATGACAAGTCCTACTCAAACGAGTAGATGGGAAATGAAAAGCTGAAAATGCTATCTCATACACGCATACACTCTACTTGAAGGAAAAAAGCAATGAAAATCTAACTCACACACTCACCCACACAAACGAAAATAAGAAAACAAAGTGACTGAAAAATTAAAACGACTATATTTCTACCGTTAGAATATGCTAAAAACGCAAAAAAGATAAAATAAAAATTAAAGAAGGAAAAAGTTTTGAAATAAATTAAAAAATCAAAGGTATGCAAAAATTAATATAACAACATTTTCATTCTTATAATTTTATAAAATAGCTTAAAAGTGGAAATAAAGTAAAAAAGAACGAAAAGTTTTACAAACACCAAAAAAAACTTAGTTAAAAAGGAGAAAAAACCACTTTGAAAACACTTATATAAATTCATAAGAATGAAAATGAAAAGCACTAAAAAGGCTAAAGTTAAACTATGAAAACATAAAACTAAACTCATACACACACACCCATTTTAAAAAGAAAATCAAAAGGCAAAAAGATCGCTTATGGAGGGGCACTCAGATGCATTCCAATACACAATAAGAAGAGAAAATCTAGAACTTTTATTAAGTTAAAAAGGAGTTACAGAAAAGTTAAAAACAAAAATTAAAGAGAGGGGGAGAAAATTCCCTTACATAGCATGGAAAACACCTAAGTAGCACCTACCTTAAGCAAAATGGTTAAAAAAAGGGAACATTTGATCTTACATAGAAGATCTATTTATAAGCAAAAAAATTATAGGAGGTGGCACTCTGGTGTGCAAGGGAATCTTGAAATACTGATGAATGGCCAGGTTCTAGAAGTATCAAGAACGGGACAGCTCATTTAAATTCTTCATTGGAATCGTCGAACGCAGCTGGCAAATTTTCGTCGAGCGGAGAAGTCTGGCAAAATTTCTTTGAGCGGAGCTCGATGAAAGTCGAGCGAAGAAGCGCTGGCAATGTTTCGTCGAGTGAAGCTCGACGAAAGTCGAACTCTGAAGAGGCAGACAGAATTTCGTCGAGCTTAGAAGGCAGTAATAGTTTTGTCGGGCGGAGCTCGACGAAAGTCGAGCTCCGTTGGACGCATTTTCCATATGTATAATTTTTCCCACCGGGTCAAGAGTCAAATCGTCGAACTCAGTTCGACGAAATTCGAGCTGAGGTCGATGAAATTTTTGACAAGGGCTTTTCTCTAGAATGCAGATTTTTGCTGAAATAAAAATAAAATAAGTTAGAAAATAAAATAAGGAGCATATTATTTAATAAAAATAACAAAATGACAATAAAAATACTCTAAAATTACTTATCTAAAGTACTAAAAAAAGAATATTCGCAACTTATCAAATACCCCCATACTTAAGTTTTTGTTATTCCAGAGCAAAAGTTGGAGAAGAACTTATAAGGAATTAAAATAAATCCTAAATTTAGCTAGCGCTTGAATTAATTAATAGAGAGATCTAAATAAACATCTGGGGTATAAGAGTTAAGTCCTAAATTATGATAAAATTTAAATAGAGGAAGAGTTTTAGCTAAAAACTCTTTGATATAATCGAATAGAAAGCAAAAATTGTATTTTTTTAGTTTAACAAGAATAGACTGAAATTATAGAAACTTTAGCTGGTAAGAATTAAAAAAAATAATGCAATTTAAAAATTATGCTCTCAAAAAGATTTTTAAATTAAGTCTAGAATCATTGAAATTGGCTAAGTATTTTGTTTTGGTTTATGAAGAGGGCTTGGGTTTAGAGGTGAGGTAATTATTTTTCAAACCTCTAATGTATTTTTTTTGTTTTATGTTTAGGAAAATGAAATCTTATTTTCCATAACATTCTATATATTTATATTTTTTGAACAACTTCATATAACTCAATGTATATGTATAGGAGTAATAAATTTTATCCTCTTACTTCGTAACATATAATCTTTTAAAATATTGGATGCTTATGTTTACGAAACATGATCTTATTCCCATTGACATAGGTTATTTTAACGATCAAAATTAATTATGCTAAGTAAGACATGAAAAAAAAAAGGGGAGATAGGTTTCTTTTTTCAAAAAGAAAACTAGATTTTAATAAAAAAAAACTTTGAGAGCAACCTTTATAAATTGAACATTCCTATATTTCAAAAAAAAAACTTGGAGTACACATAATTAAAGTCTAAGGTTGTTATTATTTTAACAAAATACACGTGCAATTATTTTGATAAAGTTGAAGTAGTGTTAAAAACAAGTCCCTTATCTAAAATTTTAAAAAAATAAAAGCATAAGAAATTTTTTAAAACTTAACCGCAAATATTTAAATATATCAATCTGCAATTAATAAATGAATAGTAAACAAATAATTAATGAAATTCGCTTATAAATAAACTCGCAACTAGATTTTTGGAGAGCGAAAAAGGGTTAAGAATGAGATATTTGATTTATTTGTTTTTTTTTTGTTTTTTAGGGTTATTAACTTTTTTTATTTCTTTTTTTATTTATTATCTTTTTATTTGGATTTTTATATTTATTGTATTTTTTGGATTTTTGGATTTTCTATATTTTTTTGAGTTTTTTAACATTTTTATCAATTTATTTACAAGAAAGGGAAGAGAAAGAGATGTTATTTACAAAGAAGAGAGGGGGAAAAGAGGAAGATTATTTACAAAAAAGATTTACAAAGTAAAAACAATATATATATATATATATATTTTTTGGAATTTTTTTTTTATAAATTTTTTTTTTGAAATTTTTGTTTTATGAATTTATTTTTTTATTTTTTTGATGATAAAAAAAAATTTTGGAGTTTTAAATTTTTTTGCATGTTTTTTATTTTTAATGAGTGTAGAATATATAAATGCAATAAAGAAAACTAAGAAAACACCCTCATATTTAAATCCAACATTGTCCCCAATGTTGCCATGTAAGTATGCAGAACAAAAAGAAAATAAAATATAATATTTATAAAGAAAATAAGGAGGGAGGGTAGAAACTTCCCTTAGACGAGGTCGGGGAGGCCCATTTAGAAACCCTGCATTATTTAGAAAAAAAGAAAGAGAAAGAAAACAATTTCGTTTATATGGAATTTATTTGGTTGCGCGAAGATTGTATTTCTACTATTCACCTTATTTATCCATTTATTAACTCGACTAGGCTATATGTTTCCGGGTGGTAGGGGTGGCAAGTGCGTGTGTCAGTCATAATTAGCTAACATCTTAGCTATATGAGCACAATAGAAATGCGTTCCACTGTCGCCTAAAATAACGTGAGGCATGCCAAGGCAAGAAAACAAATATATAACTCTTAATAAATTTTTTTTTGAGTTATTTAAAAAAAAGTTAAGATAAAATATATATATATATATATAATTTTTTTTAGTTTTTAGTAGTTTTTTTTAGTTTTTTGGTTTTTTAGTTTATAGTTTTTTAGTTTATAGTTTTTTAGATTTTTAGTTTTTTAGATTTTTAGTTTTTTAGTATGGGTTGATTATTTCTACTCTTCCCTGGAGGGACTATTATTTTACCGAAGATAACTTGTCGGGTTATAATTTAAATAGTGCGGTTATATATAAGCAGAAAAAGCCGATGAGGAAATAACACATCGGTTCTGAATCGATTAGAACAAAAATAACTTTTAATAACAAGAGATCCTAAATTTCAAACTAATTCAAGGGCGACTTGGCCGTGGATGTTCCAAAATAATGAACTCACCTACCTTTAGGAATATCGCTCACCTGAACATTAAGACTATTCGACCGAACTCTCGTCCGATGAAGGATTCCTCTTAATGCCCGCATTATGCTAAGAACCCCGCTATTGGGTGGGGAACCCAATTCGGGAGAATTACGCTTCTCCTCTCTTGAGGTTATGCACGCAATTCTCTTTACCCAAGGGTTATCGGTCCATATACACGGCCTCTCGGCTAGCTAGCGTATGAATAACGAAAATAGAGTCCACACATCGATATGTGGTTCTACGCGTCGTATACCCGGGGCAAACCTTAAGTGCTTTAATTAAAGAGAAAAAGAGGACCTTTAATTATTTAAAACGATTTTATCTATCTCAATGCTCTTCGATACTGAGGGCTAAGAGCGATTTCCCCCTCATCGGAATGGGGATGAATTTAAGAAAAGAAATTACATAAATGAAATGCAAGTCCTACTCAAACGTGTAGGCGGGAAATTAAAGCAGAAAATTGTGAGTCCTACTCAAACGAGTAGGCGGGAAATTAAAGCAGTAAAGAAAGTAGTAAAATACAAGTTCTACTTAAACGAGTAGGCGGGAAATGAAAGCAAAAAATTGCGAGTCCTACTCAAACGAGTAGGCGGGAAAAGAAAATGATAAAATGACAAGTCATACTCAAATGAGTAGGCGGGAAATGAAAAGCTGAAAATGCTATCTCATATATGCACGCACTCTACTTGAAGGAAAAAACAATGAAAATCTAACTCATATACTCACCAACACAATCAAAAATAAGAAAAACAAAGTGACTGGAAAATTAAAACGACTATATTTCTACCGTTAGAATTTGCTAAAAATGCATAAAAAGAAAAAATAAAAATTAAAGAAGGAAAAAGTTTTGAAATAAAGTAAAAATCAAAGGTTTGAAAAAATAAAAATAACAACATTTTCATTCTTATAATTTTATAAAAGAGTTTAAAAAGTGGAAATAAAGTAAAAAATAACAAAAGGTTTTACAAACACAGAAAAAAACAAAGTTAAAAGGAGAAAAACCACTTTGAAAACACTTATATAAATTCATAAGAATGAAAATGAAAAGTATTAAAAAAGGCTAAAGCTAAACTATGAAAACTATGAAAACATAAAACATAAAAATAAACTCATACACCCATTTTAAAAAGAAAATCAAAAGACAAAAAGATCACTTAAGGAGGGGCACTCAAATGCATTCCAATACACAATAAGAAGAGAAAATCAAGAACTTTTATTAAGTTAAAAAAGAGTTACAAAAAAGTTAGAAACAAAAACTAAAGAGAGAGGGAGAAAATTCTCTTACATAGCATGGAAAACACCTAAGTATCACCTACCCAAAGCAAAATGGTTCAAAAAACGGAACATTTGATCTTACAGAGAAGATATATTTATAAGCAAAAAAGTTAAAAGAGGTGGCACTCTGGTGTGCATGGGAAGCTTGAAACACTAATACTGGCCAGGTTTTGGAAGCATCGGGAACGGGACAGCTCATTTTAATTCTTCACTTGAATCGTCGAACGCAGCTGGCAAATTTTCATCGAGCGGTGAAGTCTAGCAGAATTTTGTCGAGCGGAGCTCGATGAAAGTCGAGCGGAGAAGCGCTGGCAATGTTTCGTCGAGTGGAGCTTGACAAAAGTCGAGCTCTGAAGAGGGAGGCAGAATTTCGTCGAGCTCAGAAGTCAGTAATAGTTTTGCCGGGCGGAGCTCGATGAAAGTCGAGCTCCATTCGGCGCATTTTCCATTTGTTGAATTTTTCCCACTGGGTCAAGAGTCAAATCGTCGAGCTCTGCTCGACGAAATTCGAGCTGAGTTCAATGAAATTTTTGACAAGGGCTTTTTTTGCATAATGCAGATTTTTGCTGAAATAAAAAATATAATAAGTTAAAAAATAAAAAAGGAGCATATTATTCAATAAAAATAACAAAAAGACTATAAAAAACCCTAAAATTACTTATCTAAAGTACTAAAAAAAAGAATATTTACAACTTATCACCCTTCCATCTAGGAAGGAAGGATTTCAGGTTTACACCGAAGCATCCTATCAAGGGATAGGAGCAGTGTTGATGCAGTATGGGAATGTGATTGCTTACGGTTCGAGACAGTTGAAGAAGCATGAGGTAAATTACCCAGTGCATGATTTGGAATTGGGAGCAGTGGTGTTCACCTTAATGGTTTGGTGACATTATTTATATGGTGTCCACTGCGAGATCTTCTCGGACCACAAGAATTTGAAATATGTTCACAGTCAGAAGGATTTGAACATAAGGTAGCGGTGGTGGTTAGAATTTTTGTGTGATTATGAATTTACGTTGAACTACCACCTCGGGAAGGAAAACTCCATAGTAAGAAAGATTCATTTTATGACATATACAGAATACTTGGCTGCCTTGAGTATAATATGCGACATCCGTGAGTAGATCCGGGCAGAGCAAGGGAGGGATGCTGCTCTGGACCCTGTGTTTAAGGAAATTTAGAATGGGTCTGTCAAAGGATATGATTTGAAGGAAGGCCTCATCCATTTCCATGGAATGCTATACATTCCCAAGGGCGGTGGAATCCGGGAAGACATCTTGAGAGAGGCACATTATAACACGTATTCAATGCATCCCGGGATTGCCAAGATGTATAATGACTTACAGAATACCATGTTCTGGCCAGGGATGAAGAGAGCTGTTAAATATTACATTACATACTATGAGTCTTGTCAAAGGGTGAAGGTGGAGTATAAGAGCCCGGGAGGATTATTACAGTCATTACCCATCCCCGAGTGGAAGTTCGAGTATATCTCCATGGATTTTTTCCATGGGTTGCCTCACTCGCGCTCTAGGAATGATTCAGTTTGGGTAATTGTTGATCGCCTAACGAAGGTTGCCAGGTTCATTCAAATGAGTAAAGAGTCGCATGTTGATGTTTTGGTGCGTCTTTTTGTGGAACAGTTTGTGTGGTACCATGGAGTGCCTAAGAAAATCGTCTCTAACCGCGGTGGTCGCTTCACTTCCAAGGAATGGAGGGCGGTTCAATCATGCATGGGCTCTCACCTTACCTTTAATACAGCTTTTCATCCTCAGATGGACGGCCAGTCTGAGAGGACCATTAGAACCATGGAAGATCTGTTGAGGTTATGCGTGTTGGATAGAGGAGAGCCATGGGAAAGGCTCTTGCCACTAGTGGAGTTTTCATACAATAATAGTTATCAAGCTAGCATCAGAATGACGCCCTACGAGGCACTTTATGGTAGGAGGTGTAAAACTTGGTTACTGTGGGTGCAATATGAAGACCCAAGGATTTTGGGAGTGGAGTATATTGATGATACTGATGTTATGGTTAGGTTGATACGAGACCGCATGCTTGAGGCTCAGAGTCGGCAGGCAAAGTACTATGATGCGAAGCACGGGATGGTGTAATTACAAGTGGGTGATAAGGTGTTCTTGAAGATAAGGCCAATGCATGGGGTATCACGTGTGCGTGGAAGAAAAAAGCTCAGCCCGAGATATGTGGGGCCTTACATTATATTGGAAAGGACTGGCCCTTTGGCCTATCGGTTGGAGCTACCACCAGAGCTGGAAAATTTGCATGGCGCTTTCTATGTGTCGTCGCTTCGGAAAGCACTCCTATGACCTGATCAACATATCACAACTACAAATGGAATAATGACAACTGATAGGTTTGTTCGACTAGAGCCGGTGCGGGTACTGGATACTGAAACGAGACGTTTGCGGCGGAAGAGTGTGCCTTAGGTGAAGGTCTTGTGGTCTAATCACGAAAAAGAGGTATACACTTAGGAGCCGATGGAATTGATGTGGAAGAGCTACCCGTAGCTGTTTCTTCAAGGTAAATTTAATAGCATACCTTAATTTTCATGCTTTGCCTTTCCCATAGACTTAGCCTGATTTCGAGGATGAAAATTTTTAGTTTGTTTTTAGGATTTGTAACGTCCTGATTCACGCTAGACCCCTTGCGCGCATTTTCAAGTCAGGTGAGTTGACTTGGGCTTGGGGTGCCTTGGTGGATAGGCTTGCACTTGAGCTGAGGGAAGTGCCGACTCGACATTGTGTGTTAGAACACTACCGCTCGGGGGTAATATGTACCGCGTGATGGTAGTATGTATCGTGCAGCGGTAGCCGTCGTCGAGTATATACGATAAATACCTAGAGGAGTTGAAAGCATTGAGTACACAAAAGGTCATCGAATGCTAGCGCACGGCGGTAGCGGGATACCGAGCGGTGGTAGCCGACTGATTTGTCGGCATATTGCTTTGTAAGTTATCGCTTGGCATTAGCGATACCGCGGGCGATAGGCCCACTGTATTATTTGGTTTGTCGCTCGATGAGATAGCATGCGACGCTAGAAGGTTACCATACGACGGTAGTAGTACAGGTGGCGGCACCTGAGTGGGCAATTTGGACGGTGGCTTGTGGAGGAAGTTTATTTCGAAGTTGCCGTGTGGCGGTAGCATGTTACCATGCGGAGATAACTGTCTAATCAGGAAACCCTAGATCCATTTGGCCGCCTCCTTTATATACGATTATCCAGGCTTGGCCAACAGTCTTCTTCGCCAATTTTCCTGAGAGAACAAAGTCTTCTCTTGGAAGGATAAGGAACAGGATGGGCTTTCTCTCGGAGGAGAAGAGTGAGAGCCAAGGTCGACGCCATCATGCCGCCAAGGAGGATAACAAAATCTATGGCTGGAAATGAGGTGTGATTCCTACATCCTCCCTTGGTGCTAGATCTTTAGTTATAAAATAAGAGAGATGTTAACTCATAGGAATTCAACCTTGGTGAGAAATGAAGATCTCCTAGGAAGAGACCATGCTAGGACCTTTGTCATAGGGTTTGTTGTTCTCAACCTTTCCTCTCTTCAATGTGAAGACAGTGGACTTGGTTTCATGAATAATGATGGTCTAATGAGGGTGAATAAGGAAGGAGGAAGAGTTGAATGCATTTTTGTATGAATGGTAAGAGGAATAAGACGAACCGATGTCGTTCGTTGGTCTTTAAGATGCGTGCAGAAATCTATTTTTTGTGCGCAACAGACTTCAAGGCCATTTTTGAATTTGGTACGGGCATATTCAGGTCTTGGGCTGAACAAAAAATTGTAGACCTTGGAAAGACCTTTCCAATAGATAGTTACACGTTCCCATAGGACCACTGTAACTCCGGGAATGTTCGGTCGAAGTTGCTGCACCTTAATATTATGTTTGTAGGCTGCTTTTCGGTTTAGGGTACATTCGGATTGGGCTCGGTAGGAAGACCATAGTTAAATGATAGAGAGGAAAATTGTTAAACCTAGTTAAAGATAACTAGGATAAACAAATTGTTGTTGAAACTATTTCAATGATCAATTTGTTGTTAGATATTGATGGAACAAATGGTTGTTGGATCCATGAACGAACAAATGGTTAATTCATGAAAACAAGTAAAGATGCATCTTAATAATAATTCTATGGATTGTATAGGTTTTTGGAAGGGCTTGTAGTATATGATACATGAATGTGTAATTTATGGCTTGCTGAAAGTGAAGGGATAGATACTACTCTAGAGGGGGGGTGAATAGAGTTATCAAATTTTGCACTAGACAAAACTTAATAGTCAACCCAACTCCCTTGGAGTAAAATGCGGAATGAAAAGATTATAGATAAGGAGATAACCCTAAAGCCTAACACAAGTGTTGTGCACAAACTTAAGCTAACTGTAATTACAGTTAAGGCTTGGAAATCCTAATCAAAAACTAGCAAACCTAGTTATATCTAATCACAGCCACAATGCAAGTAATTAAATTAAGCAAGCCAGACGACACAAGGAATTTATAGTGGTTCCCCAAACAACTTGGGTACGTCCACTCTTCTACCAACAAGGTAGGAATCCACTACAGGTTTTTGATCAGGTGCCCTGCCACCACAAGATCTGCTTCAGGTAGATCTAGAAACCCTTTAGACTTTTGATCAGGTGTCTAAAAACCGAACACAAGTTTTTGATCAGGTGCCCTGCCACCAAGGGATACTTTTGAAGGGAGTAATACCCTGTACAGGAGGGGAAAGAAGGTTAAAAAGTCTTCTCTATTTTACAATAGATTAGAGAAGCACAAAGGCTTGCACTGAGCTAGAAAGCTCAAAAGAATCAAGGCTCCCCCTGGCTCAAAGAATGTCCAGGTGAAGTCTTGCTTCAGTGCAGAAAACACTTCAGAAAGTTCTGAAGGAGAAACTACAAGAAGATATAAAATATAAAATAGAAATCTTCTAGCAGCTATCTTCTACTTCTTCAAAAGAACTCTGAGTCTGAACTTCCTGGAAGCAGGAGAACTCAGGTTGAAGAAGAGCAGAAGAGCTTAACACTTCTCAGTTGAATGAAGATTGTTGAGAGTAGTGAACTTGGTCTTGATGAAAGCTTGAATGCTAATTGAATAACTCTTAGAATAACTGGTTAGCTAGCTGAAATCCTTCTCCAAAGGATTCCTTTTATAGCAGCAACAAGCAATGGCTCTTTTCAATTTGAACTGTTTGTCTTCTTCTGAAACTTGAAACCTGGGCTGCAAATATCACAAAGACAAACAAACTCTGCAGCAAAATATTCTATAAAAGGGATCAACCTTTTTCAAAGAAGCTGCAGGAAGCAATCTGATAATAAAGGTACTAAATAAAATCACATCAGAGACAAACTCTTTATAGCAGAAGGAAGACTTTTCAGTCTAACGGGTATAAAGGACTGACAGCAGATAAAGTAAAATACACTGTCGACTAATAAGACAAACAACTTTATCTGAAAAGATTTTACTCAGGCAAAAGGGATGGAGCAGATATTGCCTGGAAATATTATCATAAAACAACTGAAATAAAATGCTAGATAATATATTAATTAATTAAATAGAATAAATAAATACACAATAAAAAGGCAAACAGAAAACGTCGAACGACCCTAGGAGATCGTCGACCGAAGAACGGAGATCGTCGAACTATCGGACAGATAGTCGAACGATCCAGATAGTCTAACTATCAAAGGAGATAGTCAAACTATCACAACAGATAGTTGAACTATCAAAAGATAGTCGAGCTATCAGATAGTCGAGCTATCAATAGATAGTCGAACTATCAAAGCAAAACCGATAGTCGACCTATCAACAGATAGTCGAACTATCAACGCAGAGCAGATAGTCGAACTATCAACAGATAGTCGAGCTATCAGATAGTTGAACTATCAAAGCAGATAGTCGAACTACCAAGGGAAAACAGATAGTCGACCTATCAACAGATAGTCGAACTATCAAAGCAAAACCGATAGTCGACCTATCAACAGATAGTCGAACTATCAACGCAGAACAGATAGTCGAACTATCAACAGATAGTCGAGCTATCAGATAGTTGAACTATCAAAGCAGATAGTCGAACTACCAAGCAGATAGTCGAGCTATCAGATAGTTGAACTATCCAAGCAGATAGTCGAACTATCAAACAAACAGATAGTCGAACTATCAACAGATAGTCAAACTATCACAGCACACAGATATTCGAACTATCAACAGATAGTCGAACTATCCACGCAGACAGAACGTCGAGCAACTGATAGACGATCGTCGAACAGTTAGTCGACGATAGTCGAGCGGCGTTCGACCATAGTCGAACGAACAAACTACTTAACCAAATTCTTATCTGGATAAGCTGGGAACTCTACAGCTAGACAACTAACCTTGACCATAGATAATTCATGGGTCAAGAGACTAAGAAGACAAGACTAAACTCAAATCAAACTAGGGTACCAACAATCTCCCCCTATTTGAGTTAAGTCTCTCAAAAACTAAAACACAGAGCTAGCTATAGAACAATAAAATCAATACAGGAAATAGTTAAACAAACTAACTAGCAATTAACAATCAGTCAGATATATAACAATCAATCAAAATTAAGGATCTACAGAATCAGGTTTGGGATCAGAAGAGCTAGGAACAAAAGATACTTTCCTCAAGGGATCTATGGCTTCTTTCTTAGACATCTTCAGATCTTGTACACCAATAATTTTAGTTCTGATGCCCTGGGATGACTGCTTCTGGATGCTTTTCCATATATTTAGAAGGGTCAAATACCTCAGGACTAACCTGGATTTTATCAAGTTCCTTCATTCTGAATTTTGACATCGTAGTAAATCCTGCAGAATCTTTTCCTTCAGCCTTAGCTTTCTTTATCTGGGCTGAGCCAACAAGCTCTAGAAATGAGCCATCCTGAAATCAGGATCTAACTCTTGACTTTCATACTTATTTTCAGATGTAGTATCTATTGGCTTCACAGCTTTAAACTTGGTAGACAGATCTAATAAATTTTCAGCTGGATCTTTAACTTCTTGAATAACAAGAGATGAAGGAGGAGCAAATTCAGCAAATTTCTTACAGGACTTTTCTGAGAAAACAGTTCTTTTACTCTTTGAAGTGTCTTTAGCAGTAGGTGAAACTTTTCTCTTGGGAGAGGGAGGAGGTGAAAAGGTTGGCTTTTGATATACCACTTCCTTTACTTGCTCTTTTGCCTCAGCATCATGTCTTTGATATCCAGAATATGATTTACCTTGATGGCTTTGAGAACTTCTCCTTGAAGGAGGCTGAGAAGGTGCAGATTTGTCAGAAGGGGCAGATGGATTTGCTGAAATATTGCCAGAGGCTCCTGCACCAGGAGGTGGAGGAGGAGGACCTCTGGGAGTCCATCTGGGAGCAGGACTATCATACCTCTTTGATTTCTTCCTCTCCTTTTGCTGGTCCTTAGAGAACCACATCCAGTGTTGGAACTCTTTGGATTTAGGATCAATCCCTTTCAGAATGTAGTAAGGAGTGTCATGATCGGGATTGGGAGGAGGAGGAGCTACAGCTTTTCTTTTCCTCTTTGCAGCTTTCTTTTTCTTAGAATCCTCAGACAGATCTGAATAATCTTCATCCTCAGAATGAGATGAGGGAAGATGATTATATGGATCATAGGCTTCTGATATAGCCTTTTCCTTTTCTTTCAGGGCAGCTTTCTCTTTCTCTTCTTCCATAGTATCCTGTGCCAGGAGAGTATCCAAGTCTAAGCCAGGGGAATCATCCCATACTGTAGATTTTTCAGCTTGCCAAGCTTTTTCTTTCTCTTCCAAATCAGCCTTTACTCTTTGTTGCCAAGCAGCTTTTGCTTTCTCTTCTTCCAAACTCAGTTTTGGGGTGTCATCTTTATTTTCAACTTGGCTTTCAGGATCCATTGCTTGACGCTCAGGAACTGTCGTAGAGACCAGTTCAATTTGCACTGCTTGCTGAGCAGGTTCAGCAGCCTCAGAAACTAGAACAGGCTCTACAGCCTCAGATAGCACTACTTGCTCTACAACCACTTGGACATCAAGAGCTGATACAGATTCAGGCTCTTTGACAATAACTACTTCTTCCATTAAATCTGTAGGATTAGGAGTAAAATCTTGCTAAATGACATCTAGTCATCCCTTCCAGATATTCCCATACTAACATATCAATTGAGTAATCTACAAATTGGGAAAGTGACATACCTTCAGGATTTTCTGCAGGGTGACCTAACTCCCAAAAATTATCTAGAAAGGATGTGATTATTCCTTCTAGGTATAGGGCAACCAGGGGAGTTGAGGATTCTTCCAGGTAAACTTTTACAACAAATTCAGTCAACATTATTGCATCAGATATTTCTTTTTCTTTTTCAGATGGAGGAGGAGCTGAAACTTCTACTGCTTTTTCTGTTACTGCAAGTTGAGCTGCTGGAGGGGAGGCCAAAGGCTGCTCAGAGACATCTTCATTGAACATCTCCCCCTGCCTGATTTCAGTGGGAACTGAAACCAGGCCCCTGGATGAAGAGGGCTCAGCAGAGTTAGAGAGAATTTTGATGGCATCAGTCAAAGAAGCAATGGAGGAAGCAAGTGGAGCAATTGCCTCTTCAATCATGATTTTGATTGAGGGGGGTAATTAACTCCACAATGATGGAAATAAAAGCTGGAGTTATTTCAAAATATGGTGGAGGAATTGCAGTTGATGGAAGATCATCAGGAGGAATGTATTCCTGATGAACTAGAGAATGAACTGGAGATGGAGATTGAATTGGAGAGTTAATTGGAGATGGATGGGTGGAAGCAGGAAGATCAATATGATCTGAAGATTGAAGAGGAGAACGAATTTGAGTAGAAGGTACAAAAGCTAATAAATTGACACTAGGATGAGATATCCTAGCAAGATGATGAGGGATAGGAGATGATGGAGGAGAAGATGGAATTTTAACTGTTGTTAAATCATGAACAGGAGATGCAGAATGTCGTACTTCAACTGAAGTTGATGGAACTTCAACTGAAGTAGACAGCAGAGCAGAAGAAGATGAAGGAATAGATGAAGGAGCTGAGACAACTTCTTGAAGGTGGGGAGCGACAGAGTCAGTCCTTGTGCTCTCAGATGCAGCTGGAGCAGCCCCTGCAGGAGCGGGCTTCACGAATGTCCTCTTCCACTTTGAGAACAAGTTGGGATCCATCTTCTTGCTGGCATTAATGGTGGTAGCAGCTGAAACTAGTAGATGAGAATACTTCTCCTTCAGAAAAATCCCAATAACCCTGCCTAGGGTAACCTCTTTCTTGCCATTCTTCTTCCTTATCAAGTCAAACAGAACACCTGCCCAATTGATCCTTTTCTTGTTGACAATTGCACACATTAGTGCAAATTGTTGTCTTGTAATGTTATCATGGGCAGAGTGTTTGCCTAGCAGCACTTTTCCGATAATCTCAGCAAGAAATTTAATCTTAAAAGGAAAATTTATCTTGAGCAGCTTCGAGGGAATGCCTTCTGCATGTCCCAGCTCAATCAACATTCTTCCAAATTCTGGAGCATCTTGCTCATATTCTTTTTCGCCATTAGTCAATCCAAATAAATCAGTCAAGACGGCGGGATTCAAAATTACCTCTACTCCGCCAATAGATCCTATCATTGAATCTTCAGTAGAAGATGAAGTAAATGCCCATTCCTTTATCTCTAGGATATTTAACTTGATCCTTGTAGACATTAGCCTTTCCAATCCTTGGTCTTTGCATAGCTGGAGAATTTCCACGATATCTGGTTCACAGCAGCTGAATGCATCAAAATCCACGCTGAAACCTGCGTCGAACTTGACTACCGCGAGGAGCGCTGGAGAAATCGCCATCGATTTGCTGGAGAAGGCGCGAGAGGAACGGAGAAGACGAATCGGTAGAGAAAAGAGACAGAGCAAGCACGATGACGGAATACGAAAAGACGCTCTCCGTCGACGATAAAAGCAAAGATCTTTTAACCTAGGTCGACTATCGGCTTTATATTAGACCGGAGATAGTCGATCTATTCAAAAGATACTGGAGACGATGGTTGAACAGTCGTTCGACAATCGGTCTAGAAGCAGAGTAGTCGAGCAATCGTTCGACTATTTCTGGCTTCTCAAACAACAAGCTATCGTCATCCAGAGATCGACGATGAGCTCGACTTGTTCGACGATGGTCGAACGCCGGTCGACGATCTTCAAACAGACAAGCTTTCATCAACCATAGGTCGATGATGGGCTTCACCCGATCGACTATCTTCGAACGTCGTTCGACTATCTTCAAACAAGTTTCAACAAGGCAGAAGTCATACTTAGTCTCTTCCATTGATCATGCCTAGTTAAACCAAAAAGAACAGATGCTTCTGTTCATCTAAGGGCTTGGTGAATATATCACCTCTCTGAAACTCAGTGGATATGAACTCAAGACTAATCTTGTTCTTTTCCACACAATCTCTCAGGAAATGGTGCTGAATCTCAATGTGCTTCGTTCTAGAGTGGTGCACTGGATTTTGTGCAATTGAGATAGCACTGGTACTATCACACATGATTTTGGTGTTCTTGTGTGAGTAACCATAATCCACAAGCTGGTTTTGGATCCACAGGATCTGTGAACAACAACTGGCAGCTGCTATATATTCAGCTTCTGCAGTTGAAGTTGATACAGAGGCCTGCTTCTTACAGAACCAAGAGACCAATCTCTCTCCCAGGAACTGACAAGTTCCTGAGGTGCTCTTCCTGTCAACTCTGCAACCAGCATAATCAGAATCAGTATATCCAATTAATTCAAATTCTGACTCAGCTGGGTACCAAAGTCCTAGATTTGGACATCCCTTCAGGTATCTCAAGATTCTCTTGAGAAGAATCAGATGAGATTCCTTGGGGTTGACCTGGAATCTAGCACAGAGGCATGTAGCAAACATTATATCTGGCCTACTTGCAGTTAAATATAATAGGGAACCAACAATGGCCCTATTATTCTTTTGATCAACTGGCTTGCTGTGATCATCAGAATCAATAACTACATTAGTAGCCATAGGTGTAGGCATTGCTGAAGCATCAGCCATCCCAAATTTCTTTACCAATTCCTTGGCATATTTAGATTGAGAGATGAAGATACCATCAGCATCTTGCTTAACTTAGAGACCAAGAAAGTAAGACAGCACACCCATACTACTCATCTCAAACTTAGAGTGCATCAGGTCAGAAAACCTTTTGCAAAGTTTGGGATCAGTGGAACCAAATATAATATCATCCACATATACTTGAACTAACAGGATTGTGTCCTTGTGGTGCTTGATGAAAAGGGTTCTATCAACTACTCCCCTAGTAAAGTTGTGCTCTAAAAGGAAACTAGCTAGAGTCTCATACCAGGCTCTGGGGGCTTGCTTTAGTCCATAAAGAGCTTTCTGCAACTTGAAAACATGTGAGGGTTGAGTTGAAGAAACAAACCCTGGTGGTTGTTCAACAAACACCTCTTCCTTAAGCTCACCATTTAGGAATGCACTTTTGACATCCATCTGAAAAACCTTAAACTTCATGTAGGCTGCATAGGCCAAGAAGATCCTTATTGCTTCTAGCCTTGCAACAGGAGCAAAGGTTTGGTCATAATCTATACCTTCCTCCTGTTTGTAGCCCTGAGCTACAAGCCTAGCTTTATTCCTTACAATAATTCCATTTGCATCCAACTTGTTTCTATACACCCACTTGGTGCCTATGATCAGTTGGCCTTTAGGTCTTGGAACCAAAGTCCAAACTTTACATCTCTCAAACTGATTGAGTTCCTCTTGCATAGCAATGATCCAGTGGGGATCTAGCTCAGCATCTTTAAAGGTGAGGGGCTCAAACTGTGAGAGGAAACAAGCGTGCATCACATCCTATCTTAACTGATGTCTTGTTTGAACACCAGCTGATATGTCTCCTATCACTTGAGATGTGGGGTGATCTCTAAGTGTGACAATATCAGCAGGTGGGATGTGATCTTCAACAACAGTTGGGATTAATTCCTCAGGAGGAATTTGATCTACTGTTGGTGGTACAATAACATCTTCTGCAATGTCTTCATCACTGTCTGATTCAGTGATCTGAAGAGTTGATAGTTGAAGAATCTCTTGAGTAGCATCAGGTACCTGCAATGAACTGGAGGAAGGAGAATTTTCCTTCTCCTTGTAAAACATCTGAGACTCATCAAAAGATACATGCACAGATTCTTCAATTTTATAGGTTGATTTGTTATAAACCCTATAAGCTTTGCTTACTTGGGAATATCCAAGCATAATTCCCATTGAAGCTTTTGCTTCAAACTTTCTAAGGTATTCTTTATTGTTATTATGAATGTACACTACACAGCCAAAAACTCTAAAATAATTAATTTTAGGTTTCTTTCCTTTAAGCAACTCATAAGGAGTTTTACACTTAAGCTTGTGTATCAGACTTCTATTCAAGACATAATTGGCTGTACTAACAGCTTCTACCCAATAGGAAAGAGGCATATTAGCATCTGCCAACAATGTGCTAGCAGCTTCAATGAGTGTTCGATTTTTCCTTTCAACTACCCCATTTTGTTGGGGAGTTCTAGGAGCTGAGAAGCTATGTTTGATACCTTCTCTCTCACAGAATTCTTGCATGAGAAGAGAGTCAAACTCAGTACCATGATCACTTCTAATCAAGGCCACATGAGTAGAGTACTCAGTCTGCACACATAATAGAAAGTCTGTAAGGGCTTTGAAGTTATCAGCCTTAGTTCTCAAAAAGAAAACCCAACTGAACCTAGAGAAGTCATCTACAATGACTAAGGTGTAATACTTCCCTCCTAAACTCTGTACATTTATTGGGCCAAAAAGATCCAGATGTAATAAATACAGGATTCTAGGAGAATCACTTTTATTTACAGATTTAAAAGAGTTTTTGGTTTGCTTGCCTAGTTGACAAGCCTTGCATAGGCTCTCCTTCTTGTAGGGGCAAGAAGGTAAACCTCTAACAAGGTTGTGTTTAGATAACCTAGATATATTTTTAAGGTTAACATGACTAAGCCTCTTATGCCACAAAGAATTATTATTAATTATTACTTCATTAAATAAACAGATTTCAGAATGAGTTGAAGTGAAATCTACTAAATAAATATTACCTAATCTAATGCCTACTAAAACAACATTATTATTTAAAGTAATATTACAAGAGGAGTTAGAAAATGAAACCTGGTAGCCAGCATCACATAGCTGGCTGACTGAGATCAAATTGTGCTTCAGTCCAGTCACATATACAACTCTCTTGAAAGTAACAGCTCCAATTGTGATCCTGCCATAGCCTTCTGTCTGACCACAGCTTGAATCTCCAAAGATAACCTTTGGGCCGAGCTTAGCTTTGAACTTTGACAGATGATTTTTATTTCCTGTCATATGCTTGGAGCATCCACTATCCAAATACCACTTATTTTGAGTGATAGGATAGGCCTTCACCTACAAGAAATTCATTTAGACATTGTGGACCCAGGTAACCTTGGGTCCCTTGTTTTTCACATAAGAAAAGCTAGAAATAAATGAAAATGCAGGCTGAGGGTGATAACCTAATGGGTGAGATCTCCTAGGTGGGATTCTCCATGCAGATGATGGGTCAACAAACCTAGGGTTTCTATTTTCATTTAGGTTTCTACGGGTTGATGATGATTTTGAAAATCATATTGAAAACGTCGATCGACGTTCGACGATGGGCGCTCAGATCGTCGAGCATCGTTCGACCATTGAGCTTCCGATCGTCGAGCAGCGTTCGACGCTCTTTGTATTTCCTTAAAAAATATTTTCTTTTCTCTCTCTTAGCTTTATTTAAAGTTTTATTAACTTGGTTTACTTGCTCAGTGTTCTTTATCCCATCAGCTGAGATAAGTTCACTGGAGTTGAAAGATTATTTTTAAGAATAACTGGGGGTTCACTGGGAGAAGCTCCTAAGCCTAGTTTGTTATTGCCTGACCTAGTGTTAGTCATGCTGGTTATTTCTAATAACTTAAGGCTTCTACCATTTAGAGATTCTTCTAACCTTTTAGATTTAGCTAACTCAATTTTAAGAAACTTAATTTCTTCACTATACTTAGTGAGATCTTCCTTTAACTTAATATTTTCAATAGATATGATTTCTGATTCAGCTAGCCTATGTCTATGTTCTTTAATCTCTTTTTCAGAACTAATTAAATCTAAGCATAAAGATTTAAAATCTAATTTGAATTCTGCAGAAGTGAAATCATAAGAAGATAGTACCTCATCTTCTGTTGGCATTTCTTCCTCTGAATCTGAACTCTCTGCAGCTGAGTGATTGCTGCAGGCATCTATTGCCATCAGGCAAATTTCCTTTGCCTTCTTCTCTTCCTCATCCTCACTGGAGCTTGAGGAGGAAGATTCCTCATCTGAATCACTCCAGGTTTCAGCAATGAAGCCTCTCTCTTTCTTCTTGTTCTTGTAGGAGGATGGCTTGGAGTGCTTCCTGTGCTATTCCTTTTCTTTCCTCTTATCTTTGTTCTTCTCCTCTGGACAATCTGGTAAGATATGTCCAGGCTTCCTGCAACCATAACAAATAATTTCTTTAGCAGGTGAACAGTCATACCTTGGTTTGTCTTCATAGCGTGAAGACTTCTTTCTGAATTCCTTTCTTCCCATCTTGAGAAACCTCTTGGCAAATAATGTCATTAGTTCCTCATTGGATTGGCTGCCTTTAGAAGCATCAACAGCCTTAAGAGCTAGAGATTGCTTTTTTCTTGTTGGAGTAGGGGTCTTTGCTTCAGCTTCAGCTTCCCTTGTCTTCAGCACTTGCTCAAAGGATTTGAGCTTGCCGAGAAGAGCTTCTGTTGAGATCTCTATTGTACTTCTGGCTTCCTTGATGGGCCAGATCCTCAGATCCCATGTGCTAGGGAAGCACATAAGAATCTTATCATTGACCTCTGTCAATGAGATATCCTTGTCAAGGGTCCTCAGCTCATTGATGATTGAGCTGAGCCTTGTATACATGGCTTCAACTGATTCAGCATCAGTTTTCTTGAAGTTTTCATATTGTGAGATAAGTTTGGACCTTCTGTCCTTCCTTTCATCAGCTAAACCAGCTACAATCTGGTTCAGTGTATCCCACATTGCTTTTGCTGAAGAGTAGTCAGCAACCTTCTGGAATACTTCATCAGACATTGTCTGAGCTAGTATATTCATTGCCTTGGCATCTGCTGTAACACCCCAAAAATCTCAAAATATGTTTGTACACAATTTTGGGTTGGAGGCTGTTAGACACGGCCTGGGACACGGGCGTGTCCCAGGGCGTGTCGGGTGTACACGGCCTGGGACACGGGCATTTGAGAGTCGACGATCGTCGAGCCTGGGACACGGCCTTCGACACGGGCGTGTCCCAGGGCGTGTTCGAATTAATTTTCGAAATTGACCTATTCAAGTCAGAGCAGGACACGGCCTTGAACACGGCCGGGAACACGGGCGTGTGAGGCTGGACACGGGCGTGTCAGTTGTCGTGTTCCGACCCGTGTACTGGTTTTGGAAATCGGTGAGTACCGTGTAACAGGAGACACGGCGTGTCTCATGACTGACACGGGCGTGTCAGGTTCGACACGGGCGTGTCGATGCCGTGTTCTAGAATATTTCAGTCGGTGCGACTGCCGCGTGTGCCGCTTAAGGGTACACGGCCTGTGACACGGGCGTGTCACAGGCCGTGTCGGCCAAATTTCAAGGGAATTTTCAGTGGATCTTGGCCCTTCATTTTCTTTAAGTAGAATCCTGTGGCTGGAGTTCATTCCTGGGCTGATAAGGTCGGGAAAGAAGGAAAAGAGGGCTCATTTCTAAAATCATACTCTCTTTCTAAAGTAAGAGAGAGGTGAGAGCAAGGGGGAAGAAGAGGAAGTGGAGTCCGGCTGCCGGTGGTGCTACGGTGGTCCAAATCACGAGCCGAGTTCGGATTTGCGAAGGCAACGCTGCTGCGAAGGCTTTCATCCGTCTCAAATTCTCTCCATGGCTCCGAAGCGAACTCCTAGGGTAACGATTTCCTGCTTGGACATGTGAAGTCCTTAATTCCTGCATTGCATAGGGAAAACCCTTCCCCGCGAGTGTGCAGTGGGTTGTGGCGTCCCTTGGGGTAGATATGTGAAGTCCCCCTGTTAGAGTCCGGAATTGGAGTACGGATCTAGGCATGCTGTGTGAAGCCCATCTGGACATGGTCTGGATTGGTGATGCTTGGTTGCATATCGGAGAAGGCTCCGTGATGATTGCTTGTATGCATGATGGATAAAAGTACTGGAGGAAGTCCAGGAAATTATGAGAGTTGGACTCTCTTGTGGCCGTGAGTGCTACTGGTGGAAAGTTGAGCCGTGAGGTTGCAACTAGGAAATGGTGGAACGGGCAAGGTGAAACTGTACCCGCGTCAGTCCAGGCGTGAGTCTGACGATGTGAGCAACGGGAAAGGTGGATCTGTACCCGCGTTATGGTTGTCTAACCTTGGGTGCTTAAGACCCTGTTAGGATCACATAGCGAGAGTCGACGGCCGGTGAGCCGATCAGACTAGAATGCTCATAGTGCGCCGTTATGTCTGGGACCTCTGAACGGTGTGAATGTGCCCTGAGTGCACGGAGCGTCGGGCCGTCGAGCCGACGTTTGTGATATGTGACGGTGCGGGCGTGCACGTCTTGCTTGAATGGCTATATATATCATGTTGGATGAATGCTTTGCAGGGATGGAATTCGCTGCCCCGTGCCAGGGGCAGGGTCGTTATAATTGGTCAGCTGAATGCTGACCGTTGCCCTGTTTTGCCACCATTTGGTGGATTGGTTCTTACAGGTGCTGGAGGAGCTGGTCCGAGCGGGACTTAGCGGGCTGAAGCCCAAAGCTGCGTTGCTGCCCTCGAAGGCATTGTTTTATTTCTTTTGTTCATGTGTGGCGGCCTGCGTGCCGATGTATGGAAACCACACTCTTGTTAAGAGAAACTGTTGTAAGGCCTTAAGGCCAGACTCTTTTGATGTATATATATACATTCCTATGTTAGTGGACAATGTTGTTTATCTTGAGTTCATTAATTCAACCGTGAAGCTTCCGCTAGAATGCTCTGTGTTAGGATGCGTTGATTATGATATTATTTAGTAGCGTCTCCGCCTGTTTGTGGAATATGGTGTGGGGCCCCGGCCGGACCCTCTATTATATTCTTCTTGACGGGTGGAGGTGTTACAATTTGGTATCAGCTTGTTGTTCGATCTCTTCCGAATTCGCGGACGAATTCTTTTGAGCGGTGGCGAGCACGTGTCAGTGCCGTCGTTATAACACTTAATTTGAACTCAGATTGTCCACTTAGGAATGCAAATACACTTGTTTGTTGAACTTGTGTATTCTCTTTGTATGATTGCCGTTTTATTGGTCGTTAACCTGTGTGTTTTACCACATATAGGTGACCAGAAGTGTTGCGGGTCAGTCCAAACCACAACGTTCTGTTGAGAGTGCGGCACCAGTCGAGGTGCCCACAACTCCTCCATCCGCTGAAACAGTCCGTCTTATCACAGAAACGGTACTTGCGGTGATGAATGCTCAGCAAGCGGGGCAGGCACGTCCTGCAGTGGTGCCAACGCAAGCTGGGGTACGGCAAGAACCGATAGAAGCCGAAGTTGATCCGCGGGTAGCAGATCAACAATGGAAGCAATTCTTGAGCTTTAACCCTCCGCAGTTCCATGGGGCGGGTACACCGGCCCAAGCAGAGGATTAGCTTGCAAGAATTAAGAGGATTATGAGAGCTATCAGGGTTGAGGAGGAACAGAAAGTGATGTTAGCCACTTTCCTAAGGGAAGGAGAGGCGCGATTGTGGTGGGATGAGATTGAACTGCATCACCTGGCCGGCAGGCAATTGGCAGAGATTACAATGGAATAATTCTCTCGGTTGTTCTTAGCACAACATCTGCCGATGCAGCAAAGGATATCGATGGAAATGGAGTTCCAACGGTTAGCACAGGGAGATCGAAGTGTGGATGACTACCTGCATGAGTTCACCCGGTTGGGAAGATATGCGGGCTCGATCTTCGCCGAAGAAGAGCGTAAGACTAGTCGGTTTTATGCGGGACTGCGAGATGAGCTAAGGTATTTGCTCTCGAGTTCTGTGAGTCAGGGATTCCAAGCCTTAGTCTGTACGGCTCGTTCTTTGGAGACGGACATGAAACGGGGGCAAGCAAAGGGAAACTTGGCGGTTGTGAAGCCGGAGTTTAAGCCGCCGCGTCCGGACAAGTTTGGCTACCGAAGGAAATGGAATAAGAAGTCTAAGTCTTCTGGACAAACTCCTTCTGCGACTGTGACGGACACATCTGGGAATGGAGCTCGTGCTTGTTTTACGTGCGGGAAGGTTGGACACTTCGCACGTGAATGCCGATTTGGTCCTCCAAAGGGTGATAGGAAGACGGGAGCGTCTTATACGGAGAAGGGGAAGGCTGTGGTGGAGTCTTCTGCCTCGCACGCGCAGCCCAGGGTCTTCAACCTTGGACAACAGGAGGCCATTAAGCAGGCTCATGTCGTCACAGGTGCGCTTAAGTTTTAATGTTTTTACTTTTGGTGTGCTGTGCTTGTTTTAATTGTCATGTTATAGGGTTTGTCCTTATACGAGAGTATCCGGCGCGAGCACTGTTTGACACAGGTGCTTCACATTCGTTTCTGTCTGAGGATTTTGTCTTGCGTGTCGGGGTGCCTATCCGGACCAAGACAGACAGTGTATAGGTGTTGTTGCCTAATGGATGTTTGATGTGCGCGGATCGATCTTGCGGTCTTGAGGTCAAGATAGGAAGTCGGGAGTTCAAGGTGGAAACACTAGTATTGCCGATCAAAGAGTTTGATATAATCTTTGGTATGGACTGGCTTTCAGAGCAGCGTGCCTGTATTGATTGCACTTCAAAAGAGGTCACACTTGGGCAAAATACCGAACAAGAGACCAAGTTCATTGGTATGCAAGGGATGAGTGGGATGTTGTTATCCGCTCTCCAAGTTGTTAAGGCAGTTCGGAAGGGTGCGGAGTTGTTCTTCACACTCATAGAGGCGGTGGCGCCGAAGGCCAGTGTGAGTGAAGTGCCTATTGTGTCGGAATATGCGGATGTGTTTCCAAAGGACCTTCCGGGGTTACCTCCCCAAAGGGAAATTGACTTCGCTATCGAGCTGGTGCCGGGTGCAAAACCCGTGGCCCGTTCGCCGTATCGGGTAGCGCCAAAAGAAATGGCCGAACTGAAAGTTCAGTTGCAAGAGTTGTTGGAGCAGGGTTATATACGCCCAAATATGTCACCTTGGAGCGCGCCTGTTCTTTTTGTGAAAAAGAAAGACGGTGGTTTGCGACTATGTATTGATTATCGCGAACTAAACAAACTGACGGAGAAAAACAAGTATCCAATTCCTCGGATCGATGACTTGTTCGATCAGCTAGCGGGCTCAACTGTCTATTCGAAGTTGGATTTGAAGTCCGGGTATTACCAGTTGCGGATTAGGGAAGGTGACATTCCCAAGACAGCGTTTGGCACACGCTATGGTCATTATGAGTTCACAGTGATGCCGTTCGGCTTATGTAATGTGCCTTCGGTATTCATGGATCTCATGCATCGTACGTTCTGCGAATACCTGGATTTGTTTGTGATTGTGTTTATTGATGATATCCTGGTATATTCACAATCGGAGGAAGATCATGCAAACCATTTGCGATTAGTATTGCATACCTTGCGAAGGAATAAGCTGTATGCCAAGTTCTCAAAGTGTGAGTTCTGGCTCTCGTCGGTGGCTTTTCTAGGCCATGTGGTAAGTGGAGAGGGCATAGCGGTGGATCCGGCTAAGATAAGTGCCATTCGGGATTGGCCAGTGTTGTCTTCAGTGGCCGAAGTCAGGAGTTTCCTTGGACTGGCGGGCTACTATAGGAGGTTCGTGGGGAACTTCTCCCGGATTGCTTTGTCTCTGACTACGTTGACGAGAAAGGATCAGAAGTTCGTTTGGATGCCGGAGTGCGCACGAGCTTTTGAGGAGCTGAAAAGTCGTTTGACCACGGCGCCTGTTTTGACGTCGCCATGTGGTACAGATGGATTTGAGATATACAGCGATGCGTCAGGAAGCGGCTTAGGCTGCGTTCTCCTGCAGTTTGGCAAGGTGATCGCTTATGGTTCACGTCAATTAAAAGTGCATGAGCATAATTACCCCGTCCATGATTTGGAGTTGGCGGCGGTGATCTTTGCGCTAAAGTTGTGGCGGCATTATCTATATGGCGTGAAAGTAGATATTTATACCGACCATAAAAGCTTAAAGTATCTGCTCGATCAAAAGTAGTTGAATATGCGACAAAGAAGGTGGATGGAATTCCTTGGGGATTTTACCTTCGACATTCACTATGTTCCCGGAAAGGGAAATGTGGTCGCTGATGCCTTGAGTCGTCGGGCTCCGGTGCAGGCAAATTGGTTGCGGATACATGATGAGCGGTTAGTCCAAGAGTTGGAAGCTCTGGAGATATCTTGTGTGGAAAGAGATTCTTCAACTGAAGCAAGCATGAACTGGTTGGAAGTTCAATATGACCTTGCTGACAGGGTTCGGCGGGCAACGGAGTTGGATGAAAGTCTCCAACGATATGCAAAGGAGGGATCTGGTGATCAGTTCTCCTGGGATGATGGCTTGCTACGAAAAGATGGCCGATTGTGCGTCCCTAGTGCGGGTAAATTGCGAGAAGGGCTGCTATATGAAGCGCACTTTACAAAGTATTCAATTCACCCTGGGAGCACAAAAATGTACAAAGACATGAAGAAACTGTTCTGGTGGCCTGGTTTAAAGAAGGACATAGCCGCGTATGTGGCTAAATGTCGTACTTGTGCTTTGGTAAAGGCAGAATGTCAACAGCCGAGTGGTTTCCTGAAGTCGTTGCCGGTTCCGCAATGGAAATTTGAGGATATTTCTATGGATTTCGTGCACGGATTGCCGAGATCTCAGCGTGGCCATGACTCAATCTGGGTGATTGTAGACCGGTTGACAAAGGTGGCTCACTTTATACCAAACAAGCGGGACGATTCAGTGGAAACGTTGGCAAAGCTCTATGTGGAGCAGATAGTTCGATTGCACGGTGTTCCCCGGAGCATCGTAAGTGACCGAGATGGGCGTTTTACTTCAAAGGATTGGAGATTAATTCATCAGATGTTGGGCACGAAGTTAGCATTCAGTACGGCCTTTCACCCGCAAACGGATGGCCAAACTAAACGAACCAACATAACGATGGAGGATATGCTCCGTATGTTCGCCCTGGACTTCGGTAAGAAGTGGGAAGAACATCTTGTTATGGTGGAGTTTGCCTATAATAATAGCTATCAAGCGAGTATAGGCATGGCCCCATTTGAAGCGCTGTATGGTCGCAAGTGTCGTACACCGCTAGCTTGGGCAGAAACTGGTGAGACTAAACTTTTAGGCAAAAAGGAAGTCGAGGATGCTACCTCAACAATACGCTCTATTCGAGAGAGGCTCCTAATAGCCCAAGATCGGCAGGCCAAGTATTACAATGCTAAGCACCGGAACGTGGAGTTCGCGGTGGGTGACTGGGTCTATTTAAAGATTAAGCCCTTCAAAGGCGTATCTCGGATCCGGCGGTTGAAAAAGCTAAGTCCGCGCTACCTTGGTCCGTTTGAAGTGGTGGAGCGAGTTGGGGAAGCTACCTATCGGTTAGCTCTTTCATTGGAATTGAGTGGATTGCATGACGTGTTTCACATCTCAGTGTTACGCAAAGCAGTCAAGGATCCAGCTCATATAGTTGACAATGATCGAGTGCCAGTTGAGTATGGGCTAACGACAAAGGTGAAGCCTATACGGATAGAGGATCGAGCCGAGAAACAGTTGCGGAACAAGGTGATCGGGATGGTCAAAGTCCGGTGGGACAATTGTGGCCGAGAAGAGCTAACATGGGAGCGCGAGCAGACCATGCGAGCCGAGTTTCCCGAGTTATTTTCGTAGCTTGTTCACTCGTTGTATATGTAATAGAAACATATAAATGTTTTGTTATTTTCTCCCTATTGTCTTCAAATTTCGGGACGAAATTTTATTAAGGGGGGAGGATTGTAACACCCCAAAAATCTCAAAATATGTTTGTACACAATTTTGGGTTGGAGGCTGTTAGACACGGCCTGGGACACGGGCGTGTCCCAGGGCGTGTCGGGTGTACACGGCCTGGGACACGGGCGTGTCCCAGGGCGTGTTCAGGCTAGTCGACGTTTGAGAGTCGACGATCGTCGAGCCTGGGACACGGCCTTCGACACGGGCGTGTCCCAGGGCGTGTTCGAATTAATTTTCGAAATTGACCTATTCAAGTCAGAGCAGGACACGGCCTTGAACACGGCCGGGAACACGGGCGTGTGAGGCTGGACACGGGCGTGTCAGTTGCCGTGTTCCGACCCGTGTACTGGTTTTGGAAATCGGTGAGTACCGTGTAACAGGAGACACGGGCTTGTCTCATGACTGACACAGGCGTGTCAGGTTCGACACGGGCGTGTCGATGCCCGTGTTCTAGAATATTTCAGTCAGTGCGACTGCCGCGTGTGCCGCTTAAGGGTACACGGCCTGTGACACGGGCATGTCACAGGCCGTGTTGGCCAAATTTCAAGGGAATTTTCAGTGGATCTTGGCCCTTCATTTTCTTTAAGTAGAATCCTGTGGCTGGAGTTCATTCCTGGGCTGATAAGGCCGGGAAAGAAGGAAAAGAGGGCTCATTTCTAAAATCATACTCTCTTTCTAAAGTAAGAGAGAGGTGAGAGCAAGGGGGAAGAAGAGGAAGTGGAGTCCGGCTGCCGGTGGTGCTACGGTGGTCCAAATCACGAGCCGAGTTCGGATTTGCGAAGGCAACGCTGCTGCGAAGGCTTTCATCCGTCTCAAATTTCTCTCCATGGCTCCGAAGCGAACTCCTAGAGTAACGATTTCCTGCTTGGACATGTGAAGTCCTTAATTCCTGCATTGCATAGGGAAAACCCTTCCCCGCGAGTGTGCGGTGGGTTGTGGCGTCCCTTGGGGTAGATATGTGAAGTCCCCCTTGTTAGAGTCCGGAATTGGAGTACGGATCTAGGCATGCTGTGTGAAGCCCATCTGGACATGGTCTGGATTGGTGATGCTTGGTTGCATATCGGAGAAGGCTCCGTGATGATTGCTTGTATGCATGATGGATAAAAGTACTGGAGGAAGTCCAGGAAATTATGAGAGTTGGACTCTCTTGTGGCCGTGAGTGCTACTGGTGGAAAGTTGAGCCGTGAGGCTGCAACTAGGAAATGGTGGAACGGGCAAGGTGAAACTGTACCCGCGTCAGTCTAGGCGTGAGTCTGACGATGTGAGCAACGGGAAAGGTGGATCTGTACCCACGTTATGGTTGTCTAACCTTGGGTGCTTAAGACCCTGTTAGGATCACATAGCGAGAGTCGACGGCCGGTGAGCCGATCAGACTAGAATGCTCATAGTGCGCCGTTATGTCTGGGACCTCTGAACGGTGTGAATGTGCCCTGAGTGCACAGAGCGTCGGGCCGTCGAGCCGACGTTTGTGATATGTGACGGTGCGGGCGTGCACGTCTTGCTTGAATGGCTATATATATCATGTTGGATGAATGCTTTGCAGGGATGGAATTCCGCTGCCCCGTGCCAGGGGCAGGGTCGTTATAATTGGTCAGCTGAATGCTGACCGTTGCCCTGTTTTGCCACCGTTTGGTGGATTGGTTCTTACAGGTGCTGGAGGAGCTGGTCCGAGCGGGACTTAGCGGGCTGAAGCCCAAAGCTGCGTTGCTGCCCTCGAAGGCATTGTTTTGTTTCTTTTGTTCATGTGTGGCCGGCCTGCATGCCGATGTATGGAAACCACACTCTTGTTAAGAGAAACTGTTGTAAGGCCTTAAGGCCAGACTCTTTTGATGTATATATATACATTCCTATGTTAGTGGACAATGTTGTTTATCTTGAGTTCATTAATTCAACCGTGAAGCTTCCGCTAGAATGCTCTGTGTTAGGATGCGTTGATTATGATATTATTTAGTAGCGTCTCCGCCTGTTTGTGGAATATGGTGTGGGGCCCCGGCCGGACCCTCTATTATATTCTTCTTGACGGGTGGAGGTGTTACATCTGCTATCTTTGCCTTTTTGTACTCATCGTTATAGTTTGGAGGAGGCACTGCACTCATATCAGATGATGAGGCAGAAGCAGCAGCAGGTGCTCTTAGGGGTCCTGACAAAATAGAAGCAAAAATACTTTCATCAATAGAATTCATATATAATTTGATCCTTGCCTTCCAGATGCCAAACTTAGCTAAGTTGCATGCTGGAGATCTGGTGCTAGAATAATCCTTGGACTGGGCCATGATAGTGACAGTGAATATCTATAAACTTTGGTATCTATCAGGATCTTGTGACTTAGGTGTTAGCCTATTCAGTCAGTCAACCTCCCTCTGATACCAATTGAAAGTGAAGGGATAGATACTACTCTAGAGGGGGGTGAATAGAGTTATCAAATTTTGCACTAGACAAAACTTAATAGTCTACCCAACTCCCTTGGAGTGAAATGCGGAATGAAAAGATTATAGATAAGGAGATAACCCTAAAGCCTAACACAAGTGTTGTGCACAAACTCAAGCTAACTGTAATTACAGTTAAGGCTTGGAATTCCTAATCAGCAACTAGCAAACCTAGTTATATCTAATCACAGCCACAATGCAAGTAATTAAATTAAGCAAGCCAGACGACACAAGGAATTTATAGTGGTTCCCCAAACAACTTGGGTACGTCCACTCTTCTACCAACAAGGTAGGAATCCACTACAGGTTTTTGATCAGGTGCCCTGCCACCACAAGATCTGCTTCAGGTAGATCTAGAAACCCTTTAGACTTTTGATCAGGTGTCTAAAAACCGAACACAGGTTTTTGATCAGGTGCCCTGCCACCAAGGGATACTTTTGAAGGGAGTAATAACCCTATACAGGAGGGGGAAAGAAGGTTAAAAAGTCTTCTCTATTTTACAGTAGATTAGAGAAGCACAAAGGCTTGCACTGAGCTAGAAAGCTCAAAAGAATCAAGGCTCCCCCTGGCTCAAAGAATGTCCAGGTGAAGTCTTGCTTCAGTGCAGAAAACACTTCAGAAAGTTCTGAAGGAGAAACTACAAGAAGATATAAAATATAAAATAGAAATCTTCTAGCAGCTATCTTCTTCTTCTTCTTCAAAAGAACTCTGAGTCTGAACTTCCTGGAAGCAGGAGAACTCAGGTTGAAGAAGAGCAGAAGATCTTAACACTTCTCAGTTGAATGAAGATTGTTGAGAGCAGTGAACTTGGTCTTGATGAAAGCTTGAATGCTAATTGAATAACTCTTAGAATAACTGGTTAGCTAGCTGAAATCCTTCTCCAAAGGATTCCTTTTATAGCAGCAACAAGCAACGGCTCTTTTCAATTTGAACTATTTGTCTTCTTCTGAAACATGAAACCTGGGCTGCAAATATCACAAAGACAAACAAACTCTGCAGCAAAATATTCTATAAAAGGGATAAACCTTTTTCAAAGAAGCTGCAGGAAGCACTCTGATAATAAAGGTACTAAATAAAATCACATCAGAGACAAACTCTTTATAGCAGAAGGAAGACTTTTCAGTCTAACGGGTATAAAGGACTGACAGCAGATAAAGTAAAATACACTGTCGACTAATAAGACAAACAACTTTATCTGAAAAGATTTTACTCAGGCAAAAGGGATGGAGCAGATATTGCCTGGAAATATTATCATAAAACAACTGAAATAAAATGCCAGATAATATATTAATTAATTAAATAGAATAAATAAATACACAATAAAAAGGCAAACAGAAAACGTCGAACGACCCTCGGAGATCGTCGACCGAAGAACGGAGATCGTCGAACTATCGGACAGATAGTCGAACGATCCAGATAGTTGAACTATCAAAGGAGATAGTCGAACTATCACAACAGATAGTCGAACTATCAGAAGATAGTCGAGCTATCAGATAGTCGACCTATCAACAGATAGTCGAACTATCAAAGCAAAACCGATAGTCGACCTATCAACAGATAGTCGAACTATCAACGCAGAACAGATAGTAGAACTATCAACAGATAGTCGAGCTATCAGATAGTTGAACTATCAAAGCAGATAGTCGAACTACCAAGGGAAAACAGATTGTCGACCTATCAACAGATAGTCGAACTATCAAAGCAAAACCGATAGTCGACCTATCAACAGATAGTCGAACTATCAACACAGAACAGATAGTCGAACTATCAACAGATAGTCGAGCTATCAGATAGTTGAACTATCAAAGCAGATAGTCGAACTACCAAGTAGATAGTCGAGCTATCAGATAGTTGAACTATCCAAGCAGATAGTCGAACTATCAAACAAACAGATAGTCGAACTATCAACAGATAGTCGAACTATCACAGCACACAGATAGTCGAACTATCAACAGATAGTCGAACTATCCACGCAGACAGAACTTCGAGCAACTGATAGACGATCGTCGAACAGTTAGTCGACGATAGTCGAGCGGCGTTCGACCATAGTCGAACGAACAAACTACTTAACCAAATTCTTATCTGGATAAGCTGGGAACTCTACAGCTAGACAACTAACCTTGACCATAGATAATTCATGGGTCAAGAGACTAAGAAGTCAAGACTAAACTCAAATCAAACTAGGGTACCAACACTTTCGGTGAACTAAAATTGTTAGACGAGCATGATATGTACTCCTAATAAGTTATGTTGATCATGTGGAAAAATAAATGGCATGATGTATGTTGTATGATTCAGAATCTGGAAGATATTTATGACTTGATATGTAGGTGTCTGTTGGATCATAGAAATGGGTCTAGAAGATAAAAATGCCCGTGTCCATGTGATATGTTGAATCCTGATCTCTGGCTTGAAGGGATGAATAGAGTAGTCCACTGCTTAGAGTTGTGTCTCCCTACGGTTAGTAGTGTGGGACTAGTATGATGTATAAGGTGGCTTGCCACCTATGTTAATGATGAACCCATGAGTGCTTGGAAGCACGGGAACATGAAAGGGTGTATGGGCGTGAGTATTTGACCCTACTGAATCGATGTGTTAATAAGGGTCTCAGTGTGGAGCCCTTGAGCGCATTTGTGCACTAGAGTGGTAATAATGAGAAGGGACTCGGTTAGAGCCCTTGGTTGTTTGATGGCATGACCATATGAATTTGCATGCGGTGTGAGTTGACACGCGGTGTTATAATCCTGAGTTAAGGATAGTGTGGTAGTTCTATGGGCTCGCCAGTCGTCATACCCACATGAGTTGATTGATAGACCTTAGACGGTTGGTCTTGATCCTCGGTGCTCATTCCCGAGGCTCCTTCTATACCAAGTGGACGATTGGGCGTGGTCCTTCGGTGATATGCTCCTAGAGGTTCCTTCCATGCCACATCGATAGGCAAGTTTGGGTTATGTTCTTGGGCACATCTACCCGAGACCCCTCTGAGCTATAGTATGTATGGGATCCACTATTGTGTTCTTAGCGTTGAGGCATACGGAGGCCTGGGCATGGTAGTGTGGATACCCGCCTAGTAGTGGAGATGCCCGCTCTACTGTCACCGTTTGGCGATGACAGATGACGCCTGGGAGGTTAGTATATTGCTTGAAAAGTGGGAACTAAAAGACTGTATCGACATAGCAGTGTGCGTGTGTGATCATGGATGTGTCTTCATATTGCATTCATATTTTATCATTGCATTGCACCGTATAAGATCCTCATCATATAGGTTTGTATGGGCACTCTTATATGATGAGTTACTTATTGTTAAGCCGATCCTTAACTTATAAATTTGTATATGCATTTGTGTAAGTTAAGTTACATTCTACGTCTACCATTTTAGGAAAAAACCCAGCAGATAGAGCAGCAGCAGTAGGTTATGCAAGAGGGAAGCCAGGCCAGGGCGACAGTGCCTGATGTGATGATACCCTTGCTGACATTTGTGACTGATGTAAGTTTAGAGAGACTTTTGTTGTAGCCCTTCGGGTAGTTGTGTACTCTGATATTAAAGAAGTGTTGTAACTTCTCATCATTGATGTACTTATTTGGACTTATACCAGTGTGGATTTGACTTCTGTTTATATTCTTAATGTTTGGTTGGAATGAATGATATTTGTTTAGCCGAATGAACATGCGTCTTGTAGTACCGGACGACCCGTGGGTTGGCGCTACCGCAAGGTAGCTGTTCTTGGCATAAGACTCCCCTCGTCCATGTGTTGTGTTCTGCGAGAGGGTTCTAACATCATATTCCTGGTTGAGGAGTGATTTTATGTCATCCCTTACCACTTCTGTTCCCTCCATATAAACAATGAGGGTGGCCCACATTTCCTTTGCAGTTTGGCAGTGGACCAAGTTTTGAAGGATGGAGTCATGAATGGCACTGACAATTATATTATTTGCTCTATTATCCATATAACAAGTGTAATCTCATCCTTTATCATGTCTGTATACGTCTTGGGAACTTGCAAATTTGGATCAATGGTGGAGGCCTTCATAGGAATGAAGGCCCCTCTTTTACTGTGATGTAGATCCTTGGGTCAGAGGATTCCATGAACAGCCTAACCCCCTGTTCTTCTGAACGCCTTCAGCAAGAACTGTCTTCTTTCTCTTTAAGCGTTGTCAAGTTCTTTATCTAAATTAGGTTTTGTGTAACGACACTGTTCCATTGACCAAGAAGTTCTTCTTTATACTCTGATAGTCTTCAACATCCTCGGGAAACTTCTTGTCAAAGTATGGACAGGAATATAATAGTTTATTCCTGCTTTCAGCACCAACCCCAATTTTCACTTCTACCAATCTATACTGGCTCAATGACATTATTTGAATCTTTTTAGTTGTACCGCTGAGTATCGACTTCATTCTTAGTGGTATTAGACTTGGTGTTGAGACCTACGGCTTTCAGCAGCTATATTAGAATCATCTCAATAGTATCGCTGAGAGGATCATTCATTCTTAGTTGTATTTACCTTGGCGCTGAGATCCGTGACTCTCAGCAGTTTTTTCATTCTTCCCGTGGTCTTATAGATATAGCTTAGAACTATAAGTTGTCTCAACAGTATAGTTCAGCTTTGCTTTGACCAATATCTTGGATTAAAAACCTAGTACCATGCATGCTCATAAAGTTGATATGCATCAAATACAATATGTTTTTAGTATTGGTAGTGATACCACTTTAAATATTGGAAGATTGAGGACAATCTTCCCAATATATTCCCCTAGTTTTGATATCTTAATTTCTACTTTGCTAGTGTTAGAAACTAGGCTAGGGCCCAAGGCTCCGAATTATCTACGGGAATATTGGGTATAAGTCTTACCTGGTCGACTGTAGTCGAATGGCAAATAAACAACGCCAACTAAAGCTCCTGGGGTCCACGTGGATAAATCCTAGGTAGGTTGATGAGCGCTGGGATAGAACCCCCGACCTCCTTTATAAGAGGGGACTAACACCACCTCTCATACCCAAGTGTGTTGTAGCGCACTTGGGTATGAGAGGTGCAGCGCACTTGGCAATGAGAGGTGGTGTTAGTACCCTCTTATAAATAGGTCGGGGGTTCTATCCCGACGCTCAAAAACCTACCTAGGACTTATTTGTGTGGACCCCAGGAGATTTGGTGGGGATTTTTCTTTGCCATTCGACTGCAGTCGGCCAAGTCGTACTTATACACAATATTCCCGTAGATAATTCGGAGCCTTGGACCCTGGTTTCTAACAGTTAGAAGTGCTCACTCTTCACCTCAACCGTAAATTGAGACTTCATTAAGTCTCGTACTTCAACCGTCAATCGATCAGCAACATCTCCCAGCTCGATGTTCTAACCTTATACTATATGGCTAGTAGGATTTGCCCCTTACCCTGATAGAAGGTTAAAACATCATCTGGATCTCATCCTTCAATCTCAAACATCCAAGAAACGAGATTATGGTCATGCTTGAAGCAACAATATCACTACCACACAAGCTCAATCAACGTCAAAAAAAGGCTCAACACCAGAAAAAACTTACAAACAATGGTGTGATACTAAGAAGTGCCCACAGTATCGCAAGCAAGAACTACTACAAAGTACAAACCTTCCACAAAATGGCAGAAGCAAACAAATACAAAAAACATAAAGTACATAGATAAAGGTACAGAAGCAAGGTGACTACATGCCCACTACATCAACATCTGAATCGGGTCTTGAGTCGTCGCCCTCAAAAAGGTCATCAAACCCAAGACTAGACACGTCGTACTCAAGTTTCCTTCCTACCATCTGAAGAGCCTTCGACACTCCATCCCTAAGAGCAACCTATCATACACCTTCCATTTGGGCTCTACCTCCCTGGTCCAAATGTCCTCTCGAATTTCCTCGCCAAGTAAGTAGTAGTCCCGGATATAGTCCAAAGAGTCCATATACTCAGCAAGTCTCATAGCCATGAACTCTACAACCCGATCTTCAGAAGAGAGTCACTTTACTTATTCCTTTGAAGCCCCAACTTGGTCTCCAAATGGGAAGTCTCTTCCTATGTGTTCCTCAACAACTGCATTATCTTCTCCATAAAGGATTTTACTATCTGTAGTGCCGCCCAAAACTCTTAAAGCCCAGCCTTCAACTCTGACCCAATTTGTCGAAATGCAGAGATATCTCGATCTTACATCTCTCTCAAGTCAGAAAGAGAGCTCTCTGTTCCTCTACATAAGCTCTATATTGTCCCAAGTCTCAATCTGAAAAAAAAAGAAAGGAGCCAGATTTATAAAAAAACAACAAAACCATAGACCAGAAAGAAGGATTTACTTACTGCATTGATCATCGCCTTCAAAGATAAAGATGCACGCTTCGCTTTTGCCACCAGTGGTATAGGACTATCCATAGTAGGTGCCTAGAGGTTAGAAGACCCTAGGACCTCAAGATCAGAATCAATCGATATAATCTCATCCCTATATCCGAAAGGGACCTCCTCGGCCTCATAATCTCTTTGTTGTGAAGATCTGGGCTTCGTGTCCGCATCACTGCAGTCTTTGAATATAAGTTTCCTCTTTTGGTCACAAACCAGTGGCGCTGCAGTTAAACGTTTAGGATCAGTAGAAAGTTCACAAAATAGCAAGTGTTTCATCTACACGAACAAGGAAATACTTAAGAGATAGTTAAGCAGCTCATGAGTATCTGTGAATGACAACATCTGAGTAAATTCTTTCTCAAGCACCTTCATACGACGATAACGATCAGGTAGCGAATTGCAAAGTTTCGGCAAACCCCAGGAGTTTCAAACATAACCAAATAAAATGTTCTTGTGAAGTCGATCCATCCGGCTTTTAAAATCAAGCCAACACTTATTGTCGTGGATCTCAATGCGCCTGTCTCCATCAACTCGAATCTCACACCATTATCTGAACATGTGTAAAGAGAGTCTTGAGCTGTACTCCCTGATGAATGTAACCAACCACAAAATGAGTGTCATCCCAAGAGGGGTAAATTAGGATATGGGAATGCCACATAACTTCAAAATCTCGATCACCTCCTCGTACGGTGGAAGATGGAATACGGATGTCAGTATCCTCTGACACAATGTTAGTCAACCCTTTGGCAGGTTCTGGACTCCCATTTTTTTTTCTCCAAACCGCAATCTATACTTCGATTAGCGAGGAGTGCAACCGCATGGGTCGATATTGTGCATTATGCCTTGGAATCTGGAAAAAAGCAAATAAAAAAGGCGGGAAAGGACGCCAAAAAGGGCAAAAAACACTCACATGCCTCGAAAAAGGTCTCCTCGTGGGCATGATGAGGGAATCTCATACGCGCATCAGAGACCCCCCCCCCCATATACAAGAACAACACGTAAGACCGCAGCACAAGCATGCAAACCCGGGTACGAGAGCGCGCAGGACTGCGTGCAAGTGCGCATTGGCCTAGGTGAAATGCCCGAGAAGTCCTACGCGGGCTCGCTCGGGAGCACGCAGACATGCATGAGAGAACATGTAGGCCATCACACCAACGTGTATAGGCCCGCACAATGCATCCAGGTATGACCCGTGTGCACAACATGCATGTCTAATCTAACCGCGCTTGCAGTTCATCCGTACGTATATAGCGCGTGGGTTCGCACTGAGTGCACCTACGGTCCATCTGCACACACATAGCGTGCAAACCACCTCTGAACGCGCGCGCGGGGGTGCGTCCTAAGCAAGAGCACCTTTTTTTGCTCCACCTCTTTGTTCATTCACATCATACCTTGGCATGCGCGCGTTGCCATTTGAATTTTTTGGTGTCCTTTTGTTCACCTCCACCATGATTGACATATCCCAGTCTCTCGTAAAAATTCCCTGCTCTTCTCACGCTTCGACTACGAACACCGAGAACTTTGGGGAGTAAATCATGAGCCAAGTATAATTTATGAAAAAACCAGTATGTAGTTAACCATTAACCCATAACCCCCACTAATTTGGTGGGGATCATGGAAATAACCACCGCACGGATGATCGGCATGCCCGATCCTTATGAAATTTGCGCACATAATCCCACTATGTGCACCACCCTAGTAACCACCCGCGGCTGACTACCATCATCGCCTCAACCGCTATCATCATCGTCGACACCATCATTATCAGTGTCGGTAAGCCCTTGCTTGACCAATCTCCGTGAGGTCGGCACCGCGCGCCACTCGATCGACCTCGCGATGGCCGACACCAAGCGGCCCTCGCCTGGCCGTCCTCCGTGAGCCCGGTGTCGGGTGTCCATCACCTGACCGGCCTTCATGAGGCCAGTACCGGGAGCCTCCTAGCCAGCCTCCCGATGGCCAGCACTAGGCGGCCCTCGTTCGACCGACCTCCATGAAGTTTGCGCTATGTGTTCATCACCTAGCCAGCCTCCCTGAGGCCGGTGTCGGCAGTCGCCCGGTTGGTTGCTCTTGGACGGCCAATCTCGACCAGCCTCCTTTGTTGTATCTAGTTACCAACCTTAGAGGGGGGGTGAATAAGGTTTTGGATGTTAATTGGAAATTCGAAATATTTTAGTACAAAGAAACTAGTTCTGGAATCTACCATGGGGAGCTAAGTAGCTAACGTGCGGTGGTAGGTCATAGACCTCATTTTTCTGGGCAAAATCCTCCTTGAAGACTTATGCACCCTTTATAGAATTACAGGCTGACAATCACAATTTTATACGCAAGTGAAGAAATAAAAAGTGAATTTCATTACAAACTAAATCAACAACTGTTTTTATCAATTACAAAATCTTGATCTCCGTGATGCCGGAGATCAGAGGCGGTGAATGAACAAAGACTTTTGGTTTTCTATACCGACCCGCTTCCCGAACTAGTTGCCTCTCTCCCTTTCCCTCCAAGAAAGGTCTTCGAGCCGGCTCTTCACCTTCACACATGAAAGTGTCTTAGAGCTCTACTAGATCCCCTGATCGTGACATCCCTTCCCCACGATGATTTCTCACGGAATCCTTCCCGGATTCCGACGACCTCTGCCGGTTGATTTCCCTTACACAAAGATCACAGAAAAGAGAGAAATACACAAAGAAATAAAAAGATTAAAGTTTGAATCTCCCTTGAGATGACTCCTCTATTGAGCGATCTGTAATCGGTGTTATAACTCTTTGTGTGCTTGCAACCGATCAACTTCTTTGTAGTCATTGTTGTCTTTGGCTTGCCGGAGTTCTTCGAGCAAGAATGTGAGGGAGATGGTTTTCTTTTCCTTCGATGGAGACGACAAAACAGAATAACAGAGGCGGCTATCGAACCCTAGGAATGAATGTTCTGAGTCTGTATTCGTCTTAACCAAGGAATTCAAAAAATGACAATGCCTTTTATACATCTTTGTAAAAATAGGCTACCGTCGCCGGTAAGACTAGCGCCCGGCGGTAGGTTCATGCGCTTGAGGCTGACAGCTATCCTACATATTTGGAAAATTATTCAAAACGAATATTTTACTCCTTTTCATGCTAGCGCGAAGCAGTAGGAAGGTATCACTTGGCGGTAGTAAGGTATCGCTTGGCAGTAATCCGGGCGTCTCGACGAATCCATCACGACAATTGTTGAGTGGGCTAGTGTGGCACGTTAATAAGTTAATGCCTATACGGTAGCATCCCGAGTTCCTGTCTGAATTAAATCCTCAATCTAGTGTTGGCAGTAGGACTAGCGCGGCGCGGTAGTAACTTGAATGTCATGTCTATTAAATTCAAGCTACTGCCTGGCGGTAATTGCTACCACTCTACGGTAGGTGCCAAAGGAGAGCCCGCTTGCTTTGCTTGGACCTGTAAACCTGCACACTCTACCAAACACAAGTTGTGATCAAATACAACATGAGAATTGATATTATCAAACCGAGAATATGTGAACCGTCGGCTCCAACAAACTCCCCCTTTTGATAATATTAAATCATGTTCATGAGATATAACAATGAAGTGCATTATATGGCATATATATATAAGAGATAATCTTTCAAGCTCAGGTTTTAGGTTATATATAGCTTCCCCTACACACATACTCCCCTTATATACGTGTTCTACATGCTCCTCCTATCTATATGCACACAGCGAAATGAGCTCCCCCTATATGTGATCTACCCTTACCCATGACTCATGAACAATCTATTCTCCCCCTTTGATATTATTGAAAGGGGGTAAGCCAGACCAAAAGTAAACAAGTGCATGCACGAGAAAAAAGGAATGCAGTATATAATGAGCGTGATAAAAAAATAGTACATGTTAGATAGAGTGAAACGAGAGTCGAAAAACACTAGGTGGTGACCAAATAAAAATCAGAGAATATAAAACATACAGGTCAAACTGATGAGCAGAATACACAGACACAGTTCAAAGAAGTTTTTAGAGTTAAAAAAGGATTGGACAACACAGATTAAACTAAGAACACAACGAGTTAGAGTACAATTCTAAGAGAGATATATAATTAATACCGAGGAACATTATACAAGCCAGGAATAGAAATCGTCTACTAGTACTTACGTGCTATAGACATAGAATGTCATGTCAGTCCAATTCCAATGCATCAAAGCGTTAGATAGATCAATGACATGTGTACATGTAGTATCAGAAGACAA
This sequence comes from Platanthera zijinensis, assembly GCA_039513925.1. Classification (NCBI taxonomy): domain Eukaryota; kingdom Viridiplantae; phylum Streptophyta; class Magnoliopsida; order Asparagales; family Orchidaceae; genus Platanthera; species Platanthera zijinensis. The sequence goes on from CM077091.1 coordinate 94,468,620, forward strand.
ACATCAAGTAGTGTTAACATTTATCACATGTTTTATCTCAATAATTTAATATGCTATCACGAGAGAAATAAAGTGAAAAATCACGTAACATTTCTTCCTGCATTATACCAAAATTAGAACTAGGGGCACTAAGCTTAAGGTTTTAGTCTATGCACAAGATAGAAATTATTCTTTGGACCAAGGTGTTCATCCTCACAATGCTCATAAAGACTTATCAGGAGGAGTGAGTAGTGCTTTGTGGGTATCCTTGACACAAGGCTTGATAACATGGAGTTTTTTTCATTTATACGTGTTGCACTATTAATTTTATAGTGTGGATTTCAAGGACCCCAAATCAATCGAAATCTACCCACATAGATAGATACACTTTAACTTGTATACACAAGACTTGACCACTATAGATTTTGCCCAAAGTTCTACCCTTTATAGAAACGCATATTTATCGTGACATTGATTATTCAAGTTATTTCTAACGTGGTAGACACAATATCATGAGTTATAGCATGTAAGCATATTATTCTACAAGAGTGCTTCATCTAGGGATGTGTGAACAGTGTAAAGTCATTCTGCTACCAAAATCCTTACACATACTTAGAGGTATATTCGACGAATACCAACACTTCTAGTTGCACTCAGTAGCTAAGCACCAATAGATTCGACACATCATGACAAAGGTAGACAATGTTCACAGGGATTAACACGCCTAAGTCAAAAATTGTACATAATTGTTATGATTTATGTTCTGGCCATCTGTGTCCTAAGAGTTATCAATCCATAGTTTTTTTTAGATTTTTGGGTTATATATATATTTTTTGTATTTTTTGATTTAACAAAAAAACAACGAGAACACCACAAACAAGACTAAAGACAAGTTTTTTTGTTTTTGGATTTAATATATTTTTTGAAAAACAATTATTGAAAGGAGAAAAACAAAAATATAAGCGGAAGGAACAAACACAAAACTCAAAACAATCAAAAACAAAACACCCCTATGACACTTGGTGATGTAGCATAACTAGATACAGAGATCGAAAACGCTCTGCTCGAGTTGAAGTAACGAGAAAGGAGCATCTGAGAGGGATTTTGTGAATATATTAGCTAGTTGGTCATCGGTTCCAATGAAACTTACTCTCACGTTCTCTTTCTTAATGTGATCCAGAATGAAATGATGACGAACGTTAATATGTTTGGAATGAGAGTGATGTACTAAATTATTTATCAAGTCTATGGCACTCTTGTTGTCACACCTAAGAATAACTTTCCTCAAATTAAGCCAAAGTCTTCTAACATTTGTGAAATCCAAAGTTCTTGTGCTCAACAACTTCCTAAGGCAATATACTCGGCTTCAGTAGTAGAGAGGACAACAGAGTTTTATTTCCTACTTGACCATATGACTAGTGTCGGACCGAGGAAGTGACAGTTACCACTTGTGCTCTTGCGATCAAGTGAGCATCCAACATAATCAGAGCCGAAGTACCCGTAGAGTGTGAAGTCAGTGGTGTGGGGTATCAAAGACAAAGATTTTGGGTGCCTATTAAATACCTAAGATATGTTTAACCACTTTAAAGTGTGATACTTTAGGATCGGCTTGGTACCTAGCACATAGATACACCGCGAATGTAATATCAGCCCTAGACATACTTAAGTAGAGTAGTGATCTGATCATTCCTCTAAAAATAGTTTTGTCCACTAAAATGCCACTTTCATCCTTTCCTAATTTTGGAGAGGTACTCATTGGAGTTTTGACTTATTTCAGATTTTCAAAGCCGAATCGCACAAGCATATCTTTTATGTATTTCAAATGACTTATAAAAATTTTATCATTACGTTGAGAAATCTAAAATCCTAAGAAATAAGTTAACTCTCCAACTAGACTCATTTCAAATTCAGACTGCATTAGAGTGACAATTTCTTTGCATAATTTATCATTTGTGGCCCCAAAAATAATATCATCCACGTAAATTTATAAAAGAATTAAATCAAGATTATCGTGCTTCACAAACAGAGTGGTGTCCGCCCTACCCATCTTAAAGTCATGTCCTAGGAAAAAAGTTGTGAGTCTATCATACGAGGCACGTGGTGCTTGCTTTAGTCCATATAAGGCTTTTAGCAACTTGTACACGTGATTTGAGTAGTCAGCATCCTTGAATCTGGGCGGTTGCTCGACATATACCTCTTCCTTAATATATTCATTCAAGAATGCACTGTTAACATCCATTTGATATAATTTAATTTTTTTTGTGACTCGCAAATGATGAAAACATACGAATGGATTCAAGACGAGCAACCGGTGCAAATGATTCCTCAAAATCCACACCCTCTATTTGTGAGTAACCATGAGCCACCAACCTAACTTTGTTTCTAGTTATCCTAGAGTCACCATCAAGTTTATTTTTATATACCTATTTCAAATCTATAACTTGATGGCTATCAGGACGCTCCACTAACACCCAGACTTTACTTCTCTCAAATTGATTGAGCATTTCATTCATAGCCAAGAACCACTATTCATCCTTTAAGACTTCTGAGATATTCTTGGGTTCAATTTTAGATAAGAAGCACGGGTTCGAAATGGATTCATGCAAGGCTGACCGGGTTCTAACTCATGTGAGGGATCTTCTATTACTAGTTCTCGCGGATGTTGCTTTAAGAAATTTAGAGTGCTTGGAGGCCTATATTCGTCTACGTGAGTTGGAACATCAACCGACACTTCTGTCTCCTCACCCTTAGCTTCTAACTGTGCATCATCATCAATTTACTCTTCATTTGGCATAGGTTCTTCAGTTGGCGTATTTTTGTTAAAGTGTACGTGAGCCGATTCTTCAACAACTAAGGTTCGTTTGTTATAGACTCTATAGGCACGACTTGTACTAGAGTATCATAACAGGATACCATGGTTTGATTTTTTGTCAAGTTTTCCTAAGTGATCCTTAGTGTTTAGAATAAAGCGCGGGCAACCAAAGACTCTAAAATAGGATACTGATGACTTCTTATTGAAGTAGAGCTCATACGGATTTAACTTAAGAATGGGGAGAACCAAGACTCGGTTCATCACATAACATGTTGTGTTAACCGCTTCTGCCAAAAAATATCGAGGCAAGCCAAACTCGGCGAGCATAGTGCATGCTAACTCTTGAAGACTGTGGTTCTTTCTCTCTACAACGTCGTTCTGTTGAGGAGTGCGAGGGGCTGATAATTTGTGCTTAATTCCTAAATTATTACAATAGTTCGTGAAGTTCTTATTCTAAAATTCCTCCCATGATCTGACCTTATGCATTTTATTTTTTAGTTCCTTATCATTTTGAAATCTAGTGCATTGATTAGAGAATTCAAGAAACGTGTCAGATTTATTCGTTAGGAAGATCGTCCAGTAATAACGGGAGTAGTCATTTATAAGAACAAACGTGTATCATTTTCCACCTAGACTGCATGTACTAAGAGGACCAAACAGATCCATGTGAATGAATTCAAGTGGTCTAGTCATGGAAATGTCATTTTTGCTCTTGAATGAGGTTTTAACAAATTTCCCTTTTTGACATGGAGCACATAATGAGTTTAAATTACCACTTAATTTGGGAAAACCACGAACAAGTTTATTTCTCGATAGTTTGACAATTAATTTACTTCCTGAGTGTCCTAGACTCTTATGCCAAAGATTTAGTTCTTCATTCTTGGTAACTAAGCATTTCAAATCAGAGGAAGATATATCTTCAAAGCTAACCGTGTAAACATTAAGAGTTATATGAGAAGTAAGTAAACCACTCTTAGTTTAAGCATCTATAATCTTGTAAATGTTTGTAGATGATTCAAATATAACATTCAAGCCTTTATCATATAGTTGACTAATTGAGATTAAATTATGCTTAAGTCCATCTACAAACAACACATTTGAAATTGAAAATGCTTTTTTACATATGGTGCTGATTCCGAGAATGCGTCCTTTGATGTTGTCCCCAAAGATCACCATGCCCCCTTCATCTTCTCTAGGCTAAGGAACTTGTCTTTATATCCTATCATGTGCTTGGAATAACCAGAGTCCAAGTACCACACGTTCTCCTTGTCCTTAGCCTCCAACACACCTAAAAGGAAGATGAGGGTAAAGATCTAGTTACCCAAGTAGTTCCACCAATACGATAGGTAGAAGACTTTGATAGCTAGACTTGCATAGTTTTCTTGTCACCTTTCCTCAGACACAACTCGGATGTGTGACCAAACCTTTGACAGTTCGCACACAAAGTATAGATAATGATGTTTCCTTTATTGTGTTCTTAGGGTCATGCTTGAGAATGGGGATAGCCTTTCTGAATTATTGATATTTTTGTGTGATTTTTTAGAGTTCGTTTTAGACATATCATGAATATGATTACCGCTTGGTGATAGCGTTGGACCTACATATTCTAGTCCAAATTTTCCAGATCCATGACACTGTGCACCCAATAATATTTTCAGAGATTTTTTCCTTATCCCAAATTTTTGGATAACATAGTTAAGATCATGAATCCTCGCCTTTAGGGTGGTGTTTTCAGTGACTAGCATTACGCACTGATTGGCGAATTGTAGTTTATCTTCTTCTATCTTGGCAAGAGACATTTGAAGTCTTTTCTCCAAAACAATCTTTTCATTGTTGAGATTGTTTGTTTTCAATGATGCCTTGGAGAGACTTGGTTTTATCTCTTTGATCGTTGCAATCGAGTGAGGACACTCTAGGCACTCGATCTTCTCTTTGCCGCATTTTATTAATTCACTCTTTAAATTTTCTAAGTCTATTTTAATTTTCTTGTTTTCATTTCTAATGGAATTTTTCTCAAGTATAACACTGTCTAACTTATCACATAGTTATTCGTAAATTTCAAGAAGTTCATTATAGGAGGGTGGAGTTACCTCAACGTCTCTATATACACTAGACTCATCTTCAGACTCATCCAGATTTCTCCCCGTGAGGCACAAATTTGCCTCATCTTCACTTCTTGAGTTCGAGGTGCTTGAATCGCCAGATCCATCCTCGTCCCAAGTTAGCGCATTTAGCACCTTCTTCTTTCCTTTGTGTCGGCTCTGTTTCGCCTTTTCCTCCTTATGGAGTCTTGGAAATTCCCTCTTTATGTGCTCAGGCTTGTGACAGTGATAGCACTCAGGTAGGATCTTCTCATCACTGTAACAACCTGTAATTTAAAAAAAAAGAGGAAAAAAAACCTAATTCTCCTACTTAACCCAAGCTGAGCCTCCCTTTTCCCCCGATCCCGTAACCCGCCATCCTAGGTCTTCTTTCTACTGGAAAGCCACAAGCTATCGCCAGTTTCCACAAAGCTCGCGCAAGCCCGTCTCCCATTCCTATCGTTACTCCTGCACGATGCGCCGACTCCCAATCCCGCTCGGATCCCGTTTCCGTCATCCGTGAAAGCGAGGGATAGATCTGATTTACACTAGAGTGGGGTAAATAGTGTATATTAAAAACTTTAATTAATTTTTATAGCGGATTTAAAGTAAGAGATATATATATATATATATATAAATAAAAATCACAGCACACAAATAAAGAAAGTAAAGCAATCACAGACAACATAAGGAAATTTATAATGGGTTTCCCAATAAATTTGGGTACGTACACTCTTCTATCACTCTGGTGGGAATCCAATACAGGTTTTTGATCAGGTGTCCTGCCATAAGAAGATCTATTTTCTAAGTGAGATCTTGCAACCCTTTGAGCTTTTGATCAGGTGCCCAAAAACCAAGCTTAAGTCTTTTGATCAGGTGACTTAGGAACTAAGAGGTCAACTTTTGAAGGGAGTTATAACCCTGTACACAATTTAGGAAGTAAACTAAAAGAGTGATGATGTCTTCTCTATCAATTATCTCTGAGAAGACTAGTGGATGATGAAGCAAAAAAGCTCCCCCTGATTTGAGTAGAGGTTTGAGATCAGGAGGGGAGGCTTTTCTTCAGGGTATAGGCCTTCTTGTATTTGATTGATGAAGACTTTGCAATTGCAGAGACTGAAGCATAAAATCTATTAAAAATATGTTGATTTGTTAATTAGCTCATTAACCCTTTAGCAGTAATCTTCTGAAAGTATATATAGAATGCCTGAGGAGAATTCAAATATTTGAATTAAAGTTATTCTGAAATGCCTGAAACATCTCTGAGAATTGTAACAGCCCTGGTAATTAATTAGATTAATAAATCTATGATAAATCCATATTTAATGTTGTCTTTAAACGACTATATTCATTAAGAATATTTAGCATTAAATATCAGAGTGTAACTGCCTCAGATTTAGCCCTGAAACCATTCGGCCTTCAGTAAATAAAACTGCCTAAATACTATAAAGAAATCGTCGAACACTGCAAGATCTCGTCGAACAGAGCCTGGAGTTCGTCTAACTGAGTCTGGAGTTCGTCGAACTAAGCCTGGAGTTCGTCGATCTGAGCTTTTGAGAAGAGAACAACGTTCGTCGAATGGAGCTCAGCATTCATCGAGCTAAGCTCAGAATTAGAACTCTGAGTTTGTCGAACTGAGCTTGACGTTCGTCGAACTGAGATCAGCTTTCGTCTAACAAAATCCTGCATTCATCGAACTGCATTTCTTTGGAAATCTTTTGAGGTAGCAACCCTGGAATTAATAACCTATGACCCTAGACTATACATTTTGGGTCAAACTAATCATCCTAAATAAATGATAGTGATCTTAGCCCAAATCAATAATGGGGTTCCAACAATCTCCCCCTATTTGGGTGAGGATACTATCTAAAGTAGAAAAATACAAAGCAGAAAATATCTAGCAGAAATAAAACTTTCATCAGATATATAGAAAGTGCTTTGAGAGTTTAAAGACAATAACACAGTTTAAAAACATAAAATAAGAAATCAAGAGTCTTTCTTAGGAGCTTGAGAGGGAGAATCTGAAGATGGTTTGGTGAAGACTAGCTTTCTGTTTGGATCTACAGCTTCCCTTTGTCTCATCTTTAAATCCTGAGAGCCAATAATCTTCAGAGAGGTGATTCTGGGAACTACTGCCTCTAGATACAGATTCATGTACTTGTCCACATTGAATAGGCTCTTCTTTGAATATTTGTCAAGCTCCTTTTGCCTATATGAGGACATGGTGGTTAACTGTAAAGGGTCCTTGCCTTCTGCTCTAGATTTCTTAATCTATGAAAGAGCAACCAGCTCTTTAAACCTTGCCATTTTGATATCTGTATCCATCTCTGGATCATATACTGGTGAAGGTGGCCTCTCTTGACTAGATTGTTGTTGCTGACTGCTTTGACTTGATTGTTGTTTCTGGCTGCTATGAGAATCTGACCTTGAAGGTTTATCCTGTCTTTCCTGATAAGATCTTGAATAAGGATGAGAAGTAGGGTTTTGAGAAGAAGAAATATTACTAGATGACCCTACTGCTAGAGGAGGAGGTCCTCTCCTAGAACTTAGAGGTGAAGAATATCTCCTCATCTTCTTCCTATTTTCTATTCAATTTTGGAAAATCTCATCCAGTTTGGAAGGTCTAGAGTGAGAGGAATTCCATGTAGAATGTAGTATGGAATATCTGCAGTTGAGGAAGTTTGAGGAGCAACCTTAACTGGAGCCCTTTTCTTTAATTTTCTTTTCTTGGAGCTTGAGTCTTCTGACTCATCAGACTCTGCATCATCATCAGATTCTTCCCTTGGTTGATCATATAAACGATCAATCAGTTTAAATAAATTAGTCTGATCAACAGACTGAGCCTCTGTCTGTACAGTTACAATGTCTTCTTCCTGCTCCATATCTTCATTAAGAAGATTATCAAAGCTTGGCATAGGGGATTCATCCCATGTAAAAGTAGGAGGGGAATAAACTTGCTCTATAACATTTATTATATTAGCAATAGTTATTGCAGGCTGAGAGACTGAAATAGAACTACTAGAAAAAGTTCTTACACTAGATTTAATCTCTTCTAAAACTGAAGCATTAATGGAAGCAAAATAGCAAACTACTGCTCTTGAGAGATCTTCTTAATAAACTGGTAAGGCAGGAAGATAACTAGGTAGAAAATCAAATACTGAAAATAGGGAACGCAAATTGACTGTGGGATGGAAAAACACATCACTAATAGTAACAGCTTCTGGTACTCCTGCTGCTTCTTCTTCAACTGAACTGATCATCTCTGTATCCTGTGATTGAACAAAAACTGTTGCTGGTACTGCTGATGTAACTAGATCTGCAGTATTGTTTGGAGCTTCTTCATTAAATATCTCCCCCTGCCTAGATCCAGGGAGACCTGAATCTAGGCCCCCAGAAGAAGAGACAAAATTGGAGGAGGCAAGCTGATAGGGCAGAGAGAGTAGCAACAAGAGGAGCCACTGCTTCATCTATCAGTTTCTTGAGAGTGGGAGTAATGAATTCAATGAGATTTGAAGCAATGGAAGAAAAATCCAAATACATAAACTCAGTAGGATTCTGAGCAGATGTTGATGTTGGTTTTGGAGTAGAAGAAGAGAGAGTAGATCTGATGGCACAGGTTGGACAGATAGTGAAGGCTTGAGGAATAGATGAAGGAGGTATGGCAGGGGTAATGCCATCAGGAATGATTTCCTGAATTATTGAATGTGGTGGAGATATATGAGATTGAGGTGGATATGAAAGTAGTAGAGAGAAGAAAGGAGGAGATGAGAGTAGTGGAGATGAAGGTGGTGATAGATGAATTGGGGATTCTGTATAAAATGAAGTGGATGGAATTTCTTCAATGAGATGAGGTGGTAGCGGTGACTGAGGAATAGGGGAATCAATATGTGGAGTTGATGATGGAATTTGTTCAGATAAAGTTGTTTGTAGAGTAGATGATGTGGAAGATCTAGGTAAGCGATGTGGAGATGGTGGATGAGAAGAATTAGGAGGAGCAGGATCCTCTTCTGGGGTGGAGAAAGTGGATGGAATAGCCCTTGTGCTTTCAGAAGTAATCCTAGAGGAGGTAGCCCTGGATGGCTTAGGGATCACCCTGTCCCACTTTCCAAACAAAGCAGAAGAAATCCTTCTAAATGCATTGATATGCACAGTCGGAGAGACCAGAACTTCTAGACATTTGGTTTGGAGGAAAATACCCAGAATTCTTCCATAACTAACATCTTTCTTATTAATCTTCTTTTTAATTGAATCAAATAAGATTGTCCCCCAGTTTATGGTTTTCTTATCAACCAAAGTACACATCAACATAAATTGGTGCCTGGTGACATAATCGTGGGCTGAATGTTTGCTCAATAGAACCTTACCGACCACATCGGCTAAAAATTTATATTCAATTGAAAAATTCTTTTTCAGAAGGTGATTAGGGTTTCCCTGGGAGTGATCCAATCTATCTAACATCTCATTAAATTCTGAACTAGACAATTCAATATCATCTTCTCCATCGACGAAACAAAAAATTTCAGATAAAATATTAGGTGTTAGAGAAACCTGATGTCCTGTGACTGATCCAGTAATAGTTATAAGGTCTTGAATCTTTGCAGTATAGACCCATTCCTTAATTTCCATGATGGGGAGCTTGATTTTGGTGGACATAAAGTTTCGTAGATGTTGCGCCTCAAAAAGTTGCAAAATATCCTTTAATATTTGATCTGAATGACTGAAAGAGTCCATGTCTATATCAAATCTTGCATCAAACTTCATTACTGTGAGAATCTCCTGTGACACTGCCATTTTCCTAAAAAACAAAAAAGATCAAGCGCAAGAGAAGGGAAATGGAGAATGCGTGGGATAGAGTTTGATGAAAACCAAATTATAAGTTTTCAGAAGTTGAAAAGGCGAACTCTGTCCGACAAAAAGGAAAACATCGAACTCGGTTCGATGAAAAATTTCTTAAAAGAAATACCTTTCGTCGATCTCTGCTCGACAAAAGTTTTGCGAAAGAAAATACATTTTGTCGATTTCTGTTCGACGAAAAGTACTAGAAACTAATTTGTCGATCTCCGTTCGATGAAAGTTTCTCAAAGAAAGTTTGTCGATCTCCATTCGACAAACATTACATGAGAAGTTCATAGTTCGTCGAGCTCCGTTCGATGAAAGGTGCACAATTCGTTGATCTCAGAACAAAAAATCAAATTAATGACTCTCCATTTATCATTCTTAACTGATTTACGGAAAATATATTTTTCTTTTCATCTAAAGGTTTATTGAAAATATCAGCTCTTTGAAAATCAATAGAAATAATAAGATTAATTTTATTTTTGTCTACGTTATCTCTCAGAAAATGATGCTTAATTTCTATATACTTAGTCCTACTATGAAGGACTAGATTCTGTGCAATTGATATTGCACTCGTATTATCACAAAATATTGTTGAATTATTTAAGTTATAACCATAATCTAGAAGCTGATTTTGAATTCACAAAATCTGTGAACAATAACTACCAGCTGCAATGTATTCAGCTTCAAGAGTTGAAGTAGAAATAGATGTTTGCTTTTTGCAAAACCATGACACAAGCCTATCACCAAGAAACTTACAAGTTTCTGATTTTTTATTTTTTCTGTCAACTCTACATCCAGTATAGTCAGCATCTGTGAATCTAGTTAATTCAAATCCTGACTCAATACATACCAGAGTCCTAGATTAGGGCAACCTTTTATGTATCTCAAAATTCTTTTTACTAAAATTAGGTGAGATTCTTTTGGATTTACTTGGAACCTAGCACAAATACAGGTGGAAAACATAATGTCAGGCCTACTTACTGTTAAATATAATAGGGACATAATGATTGTCCTATATATTTTCAACAAGTTTACCCTGCTCGTTATTATCAACTACAACATTAGAGGGCATGAGTGTTTTCATAGCTGAGACTCTGACATCCCAAATCTTTTAATTAGCTCTATAGAATATTTAGATTGGGATATAAAAATACCATCAGGAGTTTGCTTCACTTGTAAACCAAGGAAGTAGGATAATTCACCCATGCTACTCATTTCAAACTTTGAGTGTAATAGGTCAGAAAACCTTTTGCAAAGTTTGGAATCAGTATAGTCAAAAATTATGTCATCTACATATATTTGAACTAGTAAAATCATAGATTTATGATATCTAAAAAACAATGTTATATCTACCATGCATCTACTAAATTTATTTTCTAAAAGAAAACTAGCAAGGGTCTCATACCAAGCTCTTGGAGCTTGTTTAAGACCATAAAGGGCTTTGTTAAGTTTAAAAACATGAGTAGAATGAGTTGGAGAGGTAAAACCTGGAGGTTGTTCTACATAAACTTCCTCTTTGAGTTCTCCATTCAGAAAGGCACTCTTCACATCCATCTGATATACTGTGAATTTCTTGAATGTTGCAAATGCAAGAAATGTTCTTATAGCCTCCAATCTTGCAATAGGAGCAAAAGTCTGATCATAGTTTATGCCTTCCTCTTGTGAATATCCTTGAGCTACCAATCTTGCTTTATTTCTTATAATGATTCCTTGAGCATCCAACTTATTCCTGAAGACCCATTTGGTTCCAATGACTGGATAGTCTTTGGGTCTTGGAACTAAACCCCAAACTCTACATCTCTCAAATTTATTGAGTTCCTTTTGCATAACAATGATCTAGTGGGGATCTTGTTCTGCATCTTTGATGGATTGAGGTTCAATCTGAGAAATAAAACAAGCATGCATCTGATCTTGATTCAATTGATGCCTTGTTTGAACACCATCTGATATGTCTCCAATCACTTGAGATCTAGGGTGATCTCTAAGTGTGACAAAATCAGCAGGTAGAGTTGGTTCTTCAACTTCTTATGGTACTAATTCCTCTGGGGAATTTCATTGACCACAATATTTTCAGCATACATTTCATGATTTTCTTCATCACTGTCATCATCAATGACCTGTTGAGAAGGATGTAATGTATCCTCTTGTGTTAGGATTAATTCATCCAGTTTGTCACATAGATTTGGTACCTGAAATGAGTCTATGGTAGAGGTGTCCCTCTCCTTATAAAACATGTTAGTTTCATCAAAAGATACATGTATTGACTCTTCTATCCTAAGGGTAGATTTATTAAAGACCCTATATGCCTTGCTAACTTGAGAATATCCAAGAAATATTTCATCTGCAGCTTTGGATTCAAATTTCCATAAGTATTTCTTGTAATTATTATGTATATAAGATCTACATCCAAATACTTTAAAGTAATTTACTTTAGGTTTCTTATTTTTAAGTAATTCATAGGGAGTCTTACCCTTCAGTTTATGAATTAGACTTCTATTAAGAACATAATTTATTGTGCTTACAGCCTCCGCCCAAAAGGATAGCGGCAAGTGAGCATCTGCAAGTAATATTCAAGCAGATTCAATTAGGGTTCTATTTTTACATTCAGCTACACCATTTTGTTGAGGAGTTATAGGAGCTGAAAAACAATGTCTGATACCTTCATTCTCACAGAATTCTTTCATCAGAAGAGATTCAAACTCAGTGTCATGATCACTTCTAATCAATGCAATCTGAGTAGAGTACTCAATCTTGATGTTCCTAAGAATGTCTGTAAGAACTTTTAAAGTTATCTGACTTGTTTCTAAGAAAGAACACCCAAGTGAATATTGAGAAATCATCAACAATAACTAAGGTATATGACTTTCCTCCCAAACTTTGTAATACAATAGGTCCAAAAAGGTCCATATGTAGTAAATACAAAATCCTGGGTGAATCACTTTTAGATATGGATTTGAAACTGTTTTTGGTTTGCTTTCCTAATTGACAAGCCCTGCAAAGTCCTTCCTTCTTGTAAGAACCAGAAGGTAGTCCTCTAACAAGGTTATCGTTAGATAGTTTAGCAATAGTCCAAAGATTTATATGAACTAATCTTTTATGCCATAATTCATTTATTTTACATATTTGATTAAACAGACAAATTTCAGATTTAGAAGAGTTGAAATTAACTAGATATATATTACCCTGTCTAACCCCAGTTAAAACTATTTTGTTTTTAATAGATGTAATAAAATATAATGGCTTATTAAAAGATACCTGATAACCTTCATCACATAATTGACTTATGGAGATAAGGTTATGCTTGAGATCTTTCACACAAGCTACCTTCTTGGAGGTAACTGCTCTAACCTTGATAATGTCTGGCCTTCTGTCTGTCCACAGTTGGAGTCTCCAAAGATGACTTTACGTCCAAGATTTGTTTTGAAGTCACTTAAATTTTCTTTTCTACCCGTCATATGTTTTGAGCATACACTATCCAAATACCATAGTTCCTCTGTGGTAGGATAGTTCTTTTCCTGCATAAAAAAAATTATGTGTTTTTGACCCAGGTTACCTTGGGTCCTATTTTTCTTTTATGATAATTTGAAATATAAGAACACTCTGGTTGATCCTTATATCCAAGTGGATGATCCACTGAGTAAAAGGATTTATAAATTCTTGTGTTTGATTATATTGTTGAAAAGAATTAAAATTTCTATTTTGAAAATCTGGGTTCGACAAATTATATTGAGTTCGTCGAGCTGAGTTCGACGAATGGAAGTGAGTTCGTCGAGCTCCATTCACAGAATCATAATGTTCATTTTCTGCATTCCACGTTCGTCGATCACAGTTCGACGAATCATATTGATTTCGTCGAGCACCATTCCAATAATTATACTCAAGCCCTGCGTTCATAGTTCGTCGAGCTCTGTTCGACGAATAGTGTTTATTTCGTCCAGCTCGGTTCAACGAATTATTTTGAGCATGATTTTTGTGAAAATTTTTGTTCTGATTTGGAATAGATTTTGATTTAAGAACCTATATGTTTTTATCTGTGATAGCTAATACTTCTTTCCTTTGGCAGAAATAAATTTTATAGGAGTAGATAAAATATTTTCCTGTAAAAGATGAGGTTGACTTGATGAAGCTCCCAAGCCTAGTTTGTCATTTAGCTTGGAATTGACCGTGCTTGTGATATTCATCAGTTTGATGCTTCTCTCATTAAGGGATTCTTTAAACTGCCTTGCCTAAGATAATTTATTTTCTAAGAAAACTACTTGTTCCTTAAGAATTTTTAACTCTTCTTTAAGTTTTAGGTTTTCTAAAGATACATTATTTAGTTCAGTAAATTTCTATCTGAGAAGTTTTATTTCTTTCTCAGATTGTATCAAATCTTTACATAGTAGTTTAAAATCTATTTTAAACTGATCTGAAGTAAAATCAAATGTAGAGATTTCCTAGTCTTCTTCAGACTCAGATTCAGCATCAGAATTGTTGCATGATGCATTTATTACCATTAGACAGACTTCTTTGGCCTTTGCTCCCTCTTCATCTTCACTTGAACTGGATGAAGATTCAGCTGATTCACTCCAAGTTTCAGCAATAAAACCTCTCTCTCCTTCTTTTTGTGTTTACCAAAAGAAGGTTTGTTGGAGTACTTCTTGTAGTCTTTCTCCTTCTTCTTATCCTTCTTCAGATTTTCAGGACACTCTGGAAGAATGTGTCCTTGTTTCCTGCAACCATAACAAATAATTTCTTTAGTTGGTGTTTTATCATACCTTGGTTTTTCTTGGTTTCTAGATTATCTTCTCCTGAAGTATTTTCTAGCTATCTTATAGAACCTTTTAGCCAAAAGACCCATAAGATCTTCATTCTGTGGAAGAACTTCTGCTTCTTCTGTTGCTTGGAAAGCTATGCTCTTCTCCTTCTTTACTAAAGGTCAAGTCCTTTGTTCAGCTTCCCTTATTTTGATGAGCTGCTCATAAGATTTGAGCTTGCCCAATAAAGTCTCAGTTGAAATCTCATTTACACTCTTGACTTCTCTAATTGGTCAGATTCTTGAATCTCATATGCTAGAGAAACACATGAGAATCTTATCATTGACGTCTGTCAATGTAATATCCTTTTCCAAAGATTTCAGCTCATTAACTATGAGAATGAGTCTTGTGTATATATCTACAACTGATTCACTTTCTCCCTTTTGAAATTCTCATACTGAGAAATCAAGTGGGATCTTCTGTCCTTTCTTTCATCAGCTGATCTAGCAACCATTGCATTGAGGGAGTCCCAAATAGCTTTAGCTGAGGTGCATTCAGCAACCTTATGAAAAATGTCATCTGACATTGTTTGGGCTAAAATATTCATAGTCTTGGCATCAGCATTTTTTGCTTTCTTCAGGGCTTTTATCCATTAAGGAGGTGGTACAGCACTGGTGCTTGTTGTTGCCAATGGTAGAGGTTGACCTGTCAAAATAGATTTATAGATATCTTCATTAATATAGTTCATGTATAACCTAATTCTTGTCTTCCATTGTACAAACTTATTAAGGTTGCACACATGAAATCTAGTGCTTGAATACTCTTTATTTTGTGCCATGATGAGAAAAACAAACTAGAGAAAATAAGATCTATCAGATCTGTTGGTTCAGGTGTTAGCCTGTAAAACCAAAGAACCAACCTCTAATACCAATTGAAACTGAGGGATAGATCTGATTTACACTAAAGGGGGTGAATAGTGTATATTAAAAACTTTAATTTTTTTATAGCGGATTTAAAGTAAGTGATATATATATATATAGAAAGAAAAATCACATCACACAAATAAAGAAAGTAAAGCAATCACAGACGACAAAAGGAAATTTATAATGGGTTCCCCAATAAATCTTGGTACGTCCACTCTACTATCACTCTGGTGGAAATCCACTACAAGTTTTTGATCAGGTGCCCTGCCACAAGAAGATCTATTTTATAAGGGAGATCTTGCAACCCTTTAAGCTTTTGATCAGGTGCCCAAAAAACAAGCTTAAGTCTTTTGATTAGGTGACTTAGGAACCAAGAGGTCAACTTTTGAAGGGAGTTATTACCCTGTACACAATTTAGGAAGTAAACTAAAAGAGTGATGATGTCTTCTCTATCAATTATCTCTGAGAAGACTAGTGGATGATGAAGCAAAAAAGCTCCCCCTGATTTGAGTAGAGGTTTGAGATCAGGAGGGGAGGCTTTTCTTCAGGGTATAGGCCTTCTTGTATTTGACTGATGAAGACTTTGCACTTGTAGATACTGAAGCAGAAAATCTGTTAAAAATATGTTGATATATATTCATCTGTTAATTAGCTCATTAACCCTTTAGCAGTAATCTTCTGAAAGTATATATAGAATGCCTGAGGAGAATTAAAATATTTGAATTAAAGTTATTCTGAAATGTCTGAAACATCTCTGAGAATTGTAACAGCCCTGGTAATTAATTAGATTAATAACTCTATAATAAATCCATATTTAATGTTGTTTTTAAATGACTATATTCATTAAGAATATTTAGCATTAAATATCAGAGTGTAACTGCCTCAGATTAAGCCCTGAAACCATTTTGCCTTCAGTAAATAAAACTGCCTGAATACTGCAAAGAAATCGTCGAACACTGTAAGGAGTTCGTCGAGCAGAGCCTAGAGTTCGTCGAACTTAGCCTGGAGTTCGTCGAACTGACCCTAGAGTTTGTCGAGCTGAGCTTTTGAGAAGAGATCAACGTTCGTCGAATGGAGCTCAGCATTCTTTGAGCTAAGCTCAGAGTTAGAACTCTGAGTTCGTCGAACTGAGCTCAACATTTGTCAAACTGAGCTTAGCTTTCGGCGAATAGAATCCTGCATTCGTCGAACTGCATTTCTCTTGAAATCTTCTGAGGTAGCAACCCTTGAAGTAATAACCTATGACCCTAGACTATACATATTGGGTCAAACTAATCATCCTAAACAAATGATAGTGATCCTAGCCCAAATAGGTAATAGGGTTCCAACAGTCCACCCCTGTGCCTCCTGCCGCAGCTGCTTACGCCTTCTTCTGCAAGGGTCGGCAGCCGCCTACTACTCCTTCTTCCTCCTCTCCAAAGAACAGATAATATCCCCCTCTTCTTAGTGCTAACAAAAGTTTCTTCCTCCTCCAAAAGGCCGGCATCCGCTTTTCTCCCTCCGACAACCCTAATTTTGCCTCCTCGTCTTCGTATTAGCCGGTTTTTGCTAGAGGGATGTCTATGGTTTCTTCCCCTCTCCTCCTTGAGCCTGGATTTGATTTTATTTGGGTAAGTTTACCCCGCTTTACCACTCTTCATATTTTTATTGAGATTATTCGTTAATTTTTGCGCTCCAAATAATTATTTTTTTGTCGATCTAACTTGCGTTCGTCGTATACTCGACTAATCCTTGTGTATTTGGGATTTTTGGCATCATTCGTCGCATCAATTGACGGTTCGTTAAGGAATCCCTCTACAAATTACGGTTTTTCCATACCCAAGCGCCACTAAATCTTTGTCTCAGCGTGGTGTCTCTTCTCCCCTCACTCTTGAGGTAGATAAATCTCTTAGTCGCTCTTGATTTAGTTATGTAATGAATATTTATTGTGCTAGCATTTTGGATTCCTATCATGTCTATTTATCAAATATTTTTTGTGATTGTTCTTGAATAGGTCCAGTTAGGGTTTCCAAATCTTGCTTGCGCCACTCAGCCGCCTCTGTTAGATTCAACCTCCTTCAGGCAAGTAGAGATCCCTCTCTCTCTTGTAAGCATCGAAATTAAATTTATTCCTCTGTTCTCTGATTCATGACTGCATTTCTGTATATATTGATCTGTTAAATGGATTTGTATCCTAATTATTTTGTCTGTTCTTACGATTCTATGATTTCTCCCTGAAATGTCTGGTTGGTCAATAAGTTTAAATCTCGAATACCCAGTCTGATAACTTATAATTTAGGGTGTAATATATTTGGAATTACATGAATTTGTGATCATGAGCGAGTCTTTTATTGATATACACTTAGATGAATACTATATTTGGATAATTAGGAGATGAGTTAGTGAATGATATAGTTAATTGAATATTCAATTAGATGAACTACATCTTAGTTGATGAATAATTTGAAGAATTGTAGATCGTTAATCACGAGCCATATTATCACGACTATAATTATAACGAATTCAGCTTAGCACGTATATGATTGGTGTTTGAATATATCATGCTCGTAACGCATTTATTTTACTTGGAAAATACGTGTGTCAAAGGATTATTTAACCTAGATGAGTACTTGACATCTCCGATCAAATATATTTCAATTTGTCTATGCAATATACTCGATAAATCATCTTGATATTATGACATTAATCTCCTGAACTCGCGAGGCTCAAAACTCACAGTTTGGTTCCTTCTGTGTCGTCGAATCTGGTTTTGTATGTCTGTCTGAGTAAAACCTATTCTTGGTCTAATCGTTCACTTTAAGTATTTTTTGTTTCTGTTAAAAATCACTATAGTGTGAATCATGTAACTCATAATATCATAAGCAAACATTAAAACGTGTTGGGGTCACTTGGGTTGTAGCCTTCACGGTGCCAGTTGAGACCCACTAAGACTCCTTGAGCCGGGCCTTGGCCGTGACGAGGGTCACGATAAGCAGGAAGTTTCCTGATAAGACTTGTATCCGAACTGAGTGTGAAGCATGTGCACGACTCAAAACACCTACACACTTCATTGATTGTAGCTTATGATATTACTTATTCTATTATATGTTATGTTCTGGAGTAAACTTAATTCAGTTATTTCTGCTTGACTATTACTTGTATGTTTTGGTAGCATTGCTTTATGAAAACCAGTATACTCATACATTTTTGATACTATTACTGTTTTATACTTTACTTTGCTCACTCTGCTTATTTCAATGTTCTGAGGCTTTTCCTTTTTGTTTTGGAATTGCCTCAGAGTTCGTGCAGTGCCGCTAGGTCCTCGAGTCCGATCTGCTTAAAGTTTCAGGTTCTATGTTTACATTTCTTTTACTGTCAAATATTTCTTTTATGTAATAATTGTGTTGGTACCCTAGTTTGGATTTGAGTTTAGTCTTCTCATTTAGTTTCTTGACCCAAGATTTATCTATGGTCAAAGGATAGTTGTTTAGTTAGATTGCTCTAGTTGTAGAGTTGTCACTTATCCAGATGAAAAATTGGTTAAGTTGTTTTTGGTTCGACTATGGTCGAACGCCGCTCGACTATCGTGTATCAACTGTTCGACGATCGTCTATCAGTTGGTCGACTATCGTCAGTCAGCAGATCGTCTATCTCTGAGTTAGTTCAACTCTCATTAGCACGACGTTCTGTGGTATCTGCCTCGTCGATCGTCGAACCCCGCTCGACTTCTTTTCACCAGACAGATTTCTTGATAGTTCAACTATCTGATAGCTCGACTATCTGCTTGATAGGTCGACTATCTATTCTGTTTGATAGTTCGACTATCTGTCTTGATAGTTCAACTATCTGATAGCTCGACTATCTGTTTTGCTTGATAGTTCGACCATCTGCCTTGATAGTTCAACTATCTGACAGCTCGACTATCTGTTCTGTTAGTTCGACTGTCTGCTTTGGTAGTTCGACTATCTGCTTTGATAATTCGACTATCTATGTCGTTCGACTATCTGTTTGATAGGTCGACAATTTCTGTGCTACGGTCGACGATCTCCGAGGGTCGTTCGACGTTCTTCTGTCTATCTTTAGTAATTTTCTACTCCTTCTATTCTTTGATTTATTTCTTGTTTATTTAGCATATTTTATTAAAGATTATTTCATTGATTTTGTGCATACATCTCAAGGCAATCTTTGCCCCATCCTTTGTGCATAAGTCAAGCTTTATCTGACAAAGTCTTTTGTCTTATTAGTTGAAATATCTTTTTTCTTTATTCTGCCATGCTGTCCTTTATAGTCGTTAGACACAAAAGTCTTCTCTGGCCGTAAAGAGTTTAGTCTGATGTGACTTTCTTTAGTACTCCTTTTATCAAATTGGATTTGCAGCTTCTTAGAAAGCGTTATCCCTTTATAGCATGTCTGTCTGCAGGATATGTTTTGTTTTGTGCTACTTGCAGCCCAGATCGAAGATCTCAGAAGAAGACAAAATTCAAACAAAGATTAGAGCTGTTACAAAGGCCCATATATAAAGAGTTTCTTTTGAAAGAACAACATATACAAGTCAACACAGATATTCATATACAGATTCAATACAAGAAGAGATACAGCTCTCAGATATTGTTACATCCAACTGAGAAGATCGACCTTATTCATCTCTCTCTTCTTCAATCCCGAGTTCATCCTACTGCCAGGAACATTCACTCAAAGTCTCAAGAAGAAGAAGAAGAAGGAAGAAAATCTATTGAAGAAGAACATCCATTACAAATCAAGAGTCTTCTTCAAGCTACTCCTTCAAGAACTTCAAGACAGCTCTCTGTCACAAGTTCAGAAGAGTTCCTGCACCGTGAAGCAAGACTTTTTCCTGGATATCACTAAGCCAGGGGGAGCCTTGATTCTTTAGAGCTTTCTAGCTATGTGCAATCCACTTGCTTCTCTAATATTGTTTTAACAATAGAGAAGATCCTCTAACCCTCTTTCAAACTCCTGTATAAAGGGTTATTACTCCTATCAAAAGTGAATCTTGGTGGCAGGGCACCTGATCAAAAACCTATGTTGGATTTTGAGCTCCTGATAAAAAGCTCAAAGGGTCTTCTTGATCTACTTGAAGCAGATCAGTTGGTGGCAGGGCACCTGAACAAAAACCTATAGTGGATTCCTACCAGGGTGGTAGAAGAGTGGACGTACCTATTTAGAGGGAACCACTATAAACTTCTTGTGTCGTCTGTGTTGCTTAATTAATTTATTGCACTGTGGCTGTGAGTAGAAATAACTAGGATTGCTAGTTGCTGTGATAGGACCAAAGCTCAACTGTAATTACAGTTAGCTTTCTCTAGTGCACTTCACTTTGTGTTAGGCTCTAGGGTTTCAAATTTCTATAAACTCATTCTGCAAATTAACTCTAAGGGAGTTGAGTAGGGTGTCATAATTTTTGAATACTCTATTCACCCCCCCTCTAGAGTTGTATCTATCCTCACTTTCAATTGGTATCAGAGGGAGGTTGACTGACTGTACAGGCTAACACCTGAGTCACAAGATCCTGATAGATACCAAGTTTATAGATATTCACTTCATGGCCCAGTACAAGGATTATTCTAGCACCAGACCTCCAGTATGCAACTTAGATAAGTTCAGCATCTAGAAGGCAAGAATCAAGTTATATATGAATTCTATTGATGAAGATATTATTTCTTCTATTTTGACAGGACCTCCAACACCACCTGCTGCAGCCACTTCTACTACATCTACAAATCTCAGTGCAGTGCCACCTCCAGACTACAATGATGCATACAAGAAGGCCAAAGTAGCTGATGTAAAAGCGATGAATATTCTAGCCTAGACTATGTCTGATGAAACCTCAGAAAGTGGCTGATTGCACTTCTGCAAAAGCCATGTGAGACTCACTGAACCAGATTGTAGCTAGTTCAGCTGATGAGAGGAAGGACAGAAGGTCCAACCTTATATCCCAATATGAAAACTTCAAGAAGACTGAAGCTGAATCAGTTGAAGGAATGTACACCAGGCTCAGCTCAATCATCAATGAGCTGAGAACCCTTTATAAGGAGATAACATTGACAGAGGTCAATGATAAGATACTGATGTGCTTCCCCAACACATGGGATCTTAGGATCTGGCCCATCAAGGAGGCCAGAAGTACTACTGAGATCTCAACTGAAGCCCTCCTTAAAAAGCTCAAATCTTTTGAGCAAGTTCTAAAGACCAGGGAAGCTGAGGCTGAAGCCAAGACTCCAACTCCAACAAGGAAAGAGCAAACTCTTGCTCTGAAAGTTGTTGATGCTTCTGAAGGAAGCCAATCCAATGAGGAGCTGATGGCACTCTTTGCCAAAAGGTTTCTCAAGATGGGCAGAAAGGACTTCAGAAAGAAATCTTCAAGATATGAAGATAAACCAAGGTATAACAGATCTCCTGCTAAAGAAATTATCTGTTATGGTTGCAGGAAACCTGGACACATTCTACCAGAGTATCCAGAGGAAAAGAACAAAGAAAAGAGAAAAGAAAAAGAACATCACAAGAAGCACTCTAAGTCCTCCTCCTACAAAAATAAGAAGAAGGAGAAAGGATTTGTTGCTGAAACCTGGAGTGATTCAGATGAGGAATCTTCCTCCTCAAGCTCCAGTGAAGATGAGGAAGAGAAGAAGGCAAAGGAAATTTGCCTTATGGTAATTGATGCCTGCAGCAATCACTCAGCTGTAGAGAGTTCTGATGAAGATGAAGAAATGCCTACAGAAGATCAAGTATTATCTTCTTATGATTTTTCTTCTACTGAATTTAAATCTGAATTTAAATCCCTTTGTTTAGATTTAATTAGTTCAGAAAAAGAAATTAAGGAGCTTAGAAATAGGATAGCAGAATCAGAAATCCTCTCCATTGAAAATGCTAGGTTAGAAGCAGAACTCACTAAGTCTAGTGAAGAAATAAAATTTCTTAAAAATGAACTAGCTAAATCAAAAAGATTAGAAGAATCTCTAAATGGTAGAAGCCTTAAGCTGCTAGAGATCACTAGCATGACAAACACTAGGTCAGGCAATAATAAGCTAGGCTTAGGAGCCTCACCAAGTGAACCCCCATTAGTTCTTAAAAATCATCTTTCAACTCCAGTAAACTTTATTTCAGCTGATAGAATAAAGAATACTGAGCAAGTAAATCTAGTTAACAAAGCCTTAAATAAAGCTGAGAGAGAAAAGAGGAAGCAAAAAATTTAAGGAACTACAAAAGTCGTCGAACACTGCTCGACGATCGAAGGCTCAATGGTCGAATAATGCTCGATGATCTGAGCATCGATCGTCGAACGATGATCGACGATTTCAATATGATTTTCAAAATAATCACCTAAACCTTAGAAACCCTAATGTAAATAGAAATCCTAGGTTTGTTGACCCATCAACTGCATGGAGTATCCCACCGAGGAGATCTTACCCTTTAGGATATAAACCCCAACCTGCTTATTCTTTTATTTCAAGTTTTCATTATGTGAAGAATAATGGACCCAAGGTTGTCTGGGTCCACAATGTCTAACTATTTAATTTGCAGGTGAAGACCTATCCAATTACTAAAGATAAATGGTATTTGGATAGTGGCTGTTCCAAACACATGACAGGAAATAAAGAAAATTTGTCAAGTTACAAGGCCAAGCTTGGACCAAAGGTGATCTTTGGGGATTCTAGCTGTGGTCAAACTGAAGGATATGGTAGGATTACCATTGGAGCAGTAACATTCAAAAGGGTTGCATATGTAACTAGACTGAAGCACAACCTAATCTCAGTAAGCCAGTTATGTGATATAGGATATCAGGTATCTTTCACTAACACTCTCTGTAATATTACTTTAAATAGTAATGTTGTGTTAGTAGGCATTAGACAGGGTAATATTTACTTAGTAGATTTTAACTCAACTCAATCTGAAATCTGCCTGTTTAATGAAGTAACAAATAATAACACCTTATGGCATAGGAGGCTTAGCCATGTTAACCTCAAGAACATATCTAGGTTATCTAAATACAACCTTGTTAGAGGTTTACTTTCTTGCCCCTACAAGAAGGAGAGACTATGCAAGGCTTGTCAATTAGGCAAGCAAACCAAAAAATCCTTTAAATCTGTAAATAAAAGTGATTCACCTAGAATCCTGTATTTATTACATTTGGACCTTTTTGGCCCAATAAATATACAGAGTCTAGGAGGGAAGTATTACACTTTAGTGATTGTAGATGACTTCTCTAGGTTCACTTGGGTGTTCTTCTTGAGAACTAAGGCTGATAACTTCAAAGTTCTTACAGACTTTCTGCTATGTGTGCAGACTGAGTATTCTACTCATGTTGCCTTGATCAGAAGTGATCATGGTACTGAGTTTAAGTTTCTTCTCATGCAAGAATTCTGTGAGAAAGAAGGTATCAAATATAGCTTCTCTGCTCCTAGAACTCCCCAACAAAATGGGGTAGTGGAAAGGAAGAATAGAACCCTGATTGAAGCTGCTGGAACATTATTGGCAGATGCTAACATGCCTCTCTCTTATTGGGCAGAAGCTGTTAGCACAGCTAATTATGTCTTGAACAGATTTCTTATACACAAGCTTAAGAGTAAAATTCCTTATGAGTTGCTTAAAAGAAAGAAATCTAAAATTAATTATTTTAGAGTCTTTGGTTGTGTAGTGTATATTCACAATAACAACAAAGAATATCTTAGAAAGTTTGAAGCAAAAGCTTTAGTGGGAATTTTTCTTAGATATTCCCAAGTAAGCAAAGCTTATAGGGTGTTTAATAAATCAACATCTAAAATATAGGAGTCTGTGCATGTTTCTTTTGATGAGTCAAAGATGTTTTACAAGGAGAAAGAAACCTCTCCTTCCTCAAGCTCATTGCAGGTATCAGAATCATGCAAAGATGTCACTCAAGATATTCTCCATCTATCAACTCTTCATATCACTAACTCAGACAGTGATGAAGACACTGTGAAAGTATTTGCTGTACCACCAACAGTTGATCCAATTCCTCAGGAGGAATTAATCCCAACTATTGCTGAAGATCACATCCCACCTACTGATCTTGTCACACTTAGAGATGATCCTACATCTCAAGTGATTGGTGACATATCAGCTGGTGTGCAAATAAGACATCAATTAAGACAGGATGTGATGCATGCATATTTCCTTTCACAGATTGAGCCCCTCACCATAAAAGATGCTGAGCTTGATCCCCACTGGATCATTGCTATGCAAGAGAAGCTTAATCAATTTGAAAGATGTAAAGTATGGACTTTGGTTCCAAGACCTAAAGGCCAACTGATCATAGGCACCAAGTGGGTGTTTAGAAACAAGTTAGATGCAAATGGAATTATTGTAAGGAACAAAGCTAGGCTTGTAGCTCAGGGCTACAGACAGGAGGAAGGTACAGATTATGACCAAACATTTGCCCCTGTTGCAAGGCTAGAGGCAATAAGGATCTTTCTAGCCTATGCAGCCTATATGAAGTTTAAGGTTTTTCAAATGGATGTCAAGAGTGCATTCCTAAATGGTGAGCTAAAGGAAGAGGTATTTGTTGAACAACCTCCTGGGTTTGTCTCCTCAACTCAACCCTCAATTATTTACAAGTTGCAAAAAGCTCTTTATGGACTTAAACAAGCACCCAGAGCCTGGTATGAGACTCTAGCTAGTTTTCTATTAGAGCACAACTTTGTTAGGGGAGTAGTTGATAGAACCCTTTTCGTTAAGCACCACAAGGACACCATCATGTTAGTTCAAGTTTATGTGGATGATATTATTTTTGGCTCCACTGATCCCAAACTATGCAAAAAGTTCTCAGACCTGATGCATTCTAAGTTTGAGATGAGTAGTATGGGTGAGCTGTCTTACTTTCTTGGTCTCCAAGTAAAGCAAGATGCTGATGGCATATTCATCTCCCAATCCAAATATGCCAAGGAATTGGTAAAGAAGTTTGGGATGGCTGATGCTTCACCAATGCATACACCTATGGCTACTAATGTAGTTATAGATTCTGATGATCAGGGTAAGCCAGTTGATCAGAAAAACTATAGGGCCATTGTTGGTTCCCAATTGTATTTAACTGCAAGTAGACCAGATATAATGTTTGCCACATGCCTATGTACTAGATTCCAGGTCAACCCCAAGGAATCTCATTTGATTCTTCTTAAGAGAATTTTGAGATACCTGAAGGGATGTCCAAATTTAGGACTATGGTACCCAGCTGAATTAGAATTTGAGTAAATTGGATACTTTGATTCTGACTATGCTGGTTGTAGAGTTGATAGGAAAAGTACCTCAAGAACATGTCAGTTCCTAGGAGAGAGATTGGTCTCTTGGTTTTGTAAGAAACAGGCTTCTGTCTCAACTTCAACTACAGATGCTGAATATATAGCAGCTGCGAGTTGTTGTTCACAGATCCTGTGGATTCAAAACCAGCTTTTGGATTATGGGTACACACACAAGAACACCAAAATCATGTGTGATAGTACCAGTGCTATCTCCATTGCACAAAATCCTGTGCACCACTCTAGAATCAAGTACATTGATATTAGACACCATTTCCTGAGAGATTGTGTGGACAAGAACAAGATCAGCCTTGAGTTCATATCCACTGACCTTCAGAGAGGTGATATTTTCACCAAGCCCTTAGATGAACAGAAGCATCTGTTCTTTTTGGTTCAACTAGGCATGATTAATGGAAAAGACTAAGTGTGACTTCTACCTTTGTTGAAATCTGTTTGAAGATCATCGAACGACGTTCGACGATAGTCGAATAGGTCGAGCCTATCGTCGACCTATGGGTGACGACGGCTTGTTTGTTTGTGAAGACAGAAATAGTCGAACGACTGATCGACTACTCTTCTTCAGGAAACGATCGTCGAATGACCGTTCGACCATCGTCTCCAGTATCTGTTAAAATAGATCGATGATTGCTATTTTAATATAAAACCGATGGTCGACCTAGGTTAATAGATCGTTCTTTTTGTAGTCGACAGAGCTCGTCGTTTCATATTCCTCACTCCTGCTTGTGAGTTTTGACTTGAGCTCTGCCCCACGCCTTCTGTCATTTCATCTTCGTCGTCCTCTCCAACCAAATCAATGGCGGTTGCTCCAGCTCTCCTGACAGCGATGAAGTTTGACGTCGGGTTCAGCGTGGATTTCGACTCGTTCAGCGCTTGCGATGCGGAGATTTTAGAGATGCTCCAGATCTACAAGGATCAAGGTTTAGAAAAGCTGATGTCTACCAGGATCAAGATCAACATCCCAGAAATCAAAGAATGGGTTTATTCTTCATCTTCCAACGACGAATCCTGACTCCCGCCGTTCTGACTGAAATTTTTGAACTGTTGAATGGTCAAGAAGAATATGACCAAGATATTCAAGAATATGGAAGGATGCTCGTCAAGCTAGGTCATGCTGAGGGCATCCCTACAAAGCTGTTGAAAGTGAACTTCCCATTGAGGATTAAGTTCTTAGCTGAACTGGTTGGAAAAGTGCTTTTAGGAAAGCACTCAGCTCATGATAATATAACCAGGCAGCAGTTTGCCTTGATGAGCGCGATTATCAACAAGAAAGAGATAGATTGGGCAGGGATATTGTTTGATTTGATAAGAAAGAAGAACAGTAAGAAGGAAGTAACCCTTGGAAGGGTGATAGGAATTTTCTTAAAAGAGAAATATCCCCAACTGTTGGGAACAGTTGCTACTTCCATCAATGCCAGTAAGAAAATGGACCAGGACTATTTGTTAAGTGGAAAAGGAGCATTCAGAAGCCTTCACCAGCTGGGGTAGCTCCTATTGTATCTGAGAGCACCAGGACTATTTCAGTCACTCCCCACCTACATGAATAAGGCTCCTCCATTCCCCCATTTCTTCTACTTCTTCATTGCCATCCATACCTGCATTACCATCCACTTCTACTGAAGTGCCATCTACTTTTGTATTACCATATACATCCACTGTCTCTCTTCTTCTTGATTCCTCCATAATTCTCCATGCATCACCAGCATCTCCACTTCCTTCACATCTTGCTAGGATTTCTCATCCTAGTTTTGATCTATTGGTTTCTGAGAATCTACCCACTCCTCCTCAGTCACCAATTTCTCATCAAGATCATTTTGATCTTCCTGCATCCACCCATCAATCACCAGTCAAAAATATATCTCATCAGGAGACCATCATCCCTGATGATCTTCCATCTACTGAGCTTCCCCCATCCACTTCATTTGAAATAACTCCAGCTTTTATTGCAAACATCTTGGAGCTAATTACTCCTTCAATCAAAATTATGATTGAAGAAGCAATTGCCCCTCTCGTTTCTTCCATCTCTTCCCTGTCATCCTCCATCTTAGCCCTGTCCAAGTCTGCTGAGCCCTCTTCATTTAGGGGCCTGACTTTAGTATCTACTGAAATCAAGCTGGGGGAGATGTTCGAGGAAGATGCCTCAGGACTGCCCCTTGTTACTCTTCCAGCAGATCCCCAAGCTGAAATTCAAGAGGAAACAACAGCTCCAGAAATTCAAGAAGAAACAGTAGTTCCAGTTGACACTACCTTATCATCTGTAGAACCAACACCAGTTCAGAGGCCTTTCATTATCATAATGGAAGCAGAATTTGCTTTCAAAGTATGCCTTGAAGAAGCTTCTACTCCCATAGTTGCTCTGTTCCTAGAAGGAGTCATTACCTCCTATCTAGAAGACTTGTGGGAATTAGAAAATTCTGAAGAAAATCCTGAAGGTAATTCATTTACTCAATTCCTTGACATGTTAACTGACATGCTAGTCTGTGAATATCTAGAAGGGATGTTTCAATTCCATTTAGTAAATCTGTTTTCCTGATACTACAGATCTAGTGGAAGAAGTTCAAGCTGCTCAAGAACCTGCTCAACATTTAGCTCTAGAACCAGCTCCAGAACTAGTGCAAGAACCTGCCATTCAAGATCCTGTATCTTCTCCTCCAGCTCAGACAGCTGTGCATGATGAACTGGTCCTCAAGACAGTTGCAGTTGAGAAAGAAAAAGTTTCAGATGTTCAAGAAGAAAAATCTACAGTCTGGGATGACACCCCAGGACTAGATCTAGATACTCTTCTGGCACAGGATGCCTTAGAAGAAGAGAAAGAGAAAGCTTCATTAAAAGATAAAGAAAAAGCTGAGCAAGAGGCTTTTGATCCTTATGATCAACCTCCATCATCTCATTCTGAGGATGAGGATGACTCTGATGATTCAGAAAAGTCTAAGAAGAAGAAAGCAGCTAAAAGAAAAAGGAAAGTTGCTGCTCCTCCTCCTCCTAATCCTGATCATGACATTCCTTATTATATACTGAAAGGGATAGATCCCAAATCCAAAGAATATCAATATTGGATGGGATTATCCAAAAATCAGCAAAAGCAGAGAAAGAAAAGTAAAAGATATGATAGTCCAGCTCCCAAGTGGACTCCTAGAGGTCCTCCTCCTCCACCTCCTAGTGCAGGAGCATCTGGAAATATTTCTGCCAATAAATCAGCCCCTTCTGCTAGATTCACTCCGTCTCAAGCGCATCAAAGAAGAAGCAATCAAGGATATCAAAGCAGATCTCAATCTGGACATCAAAGACAAGATGCTGTTACAAAAGATCAAGTAAAGGAAATAGTATATCAGAAGCCAACCTTTTCTCCTCCTCCTTCACCCAAGAGGAAAGCATCTCCTTCAAAAGAAAGCAAAAGCATACCATCCAAAAGGCCAGGTCAAACAAAGAAAACTGATTCAAAAGGGAAAAGGATTATTCTCTCTGAAAAATCAAGTAAAAAATATGAAGAGTTTGCTCCTCCAGCTTCTTTAGTTATTCAAGAAAATAAAGAGCCAGCTGCAAGTTTGTTGGAACTCTCAATAAAATTCAAAGCTGTAAAACCTCTAGATCCAACTGGTGAAAATGAATATGAAAGTCAAGAGCTTAATCCTGATTTCAGGATGGCTAGATTTCTTGAATCAGTTGGATCAGCCCAGATCAGAAAAGCCAAAGCTGAAGGAAAAGATATTACAGGCTTAACTACTATGTCAAAATTCAGAAAGAAGGAGCTAGATAAATTCCAGGTCAGACCTGAGGTTTTTGATCCTTCAAAATATATGGAAAAGCACCCTGAAGCAGTAGTACCAAGAGCAGGAGAATCTAGAATCATTGGAGAACAAGATTTAAAGATATCAAAGAAGGAAGCTTTAGATCCTTTCAGAAAAATTTCTTTTCTTCCTGGTTCTTCTGTATCTAAATCAGATTCTGATGCTTCTTAAGTTTCATTGATTGATAGTTTTTTTTGTCTGTTTGATTAATGCTATTTGCTGCTTAGTTGTTTCCTTTCCTGAGTTGTATTTATTTCCTGTAGTTTTGTTTTGAGAGACTTAACCCAAATAGGGGGAGATTGTTGGTACCCTAGTTTGGATTTGAGTTTAGTCTTCTCATTTAGTTTCTTGACCAAAGATTTATCTATGGTCAAATGATAGTTGTTTAGTTAGATTGCTCTAGTTGTAGAGTTGTCACTTATCCAGATGAAAATTTGGTTAAGTTGTTTTTGGTTCGACTATGGTCGAACGCCGCTCGACTATCGTCTATCAACTGTTCGACGATCGTCTATCAGTTGGTCGACTATCGTCAGTCAGCAGATCGTCTATCTCTGAGTTAGTTCAACTCTCGTTAGCTCGACATTCTGTGGTATCTGCCTCGTCGATCGTCGAACCCCGCTCGACTTCTTTTGACCAGACAGATTTCTTGATAGTTTAACTATCTGCTTGGATAATTCAACTATCTGATAGCTCGACTATCTGCTTGATAGGTCGACTATCTGTTCTGTTTGATAGTTCGACTATCTTCCTTGATAGTTCAACTATCTGATAGCTCGATTATCTTTTTGATAGGTCGACTATTTGTTTTGCTTGATAGTTCGACTATCTGCCTTGATAGTTCAACTATCTGACAGCTCGACTATCTGTTCTGATAGTTCGACTGTCTGCTGTGGTAGTTCGACTATCTGCTTTGATAGTTCGACTATCTGTGTCGTTCGACTATCTGTTTGATAGGTCGACGATCTTTGTGCTTCGGTCGACGATCTCCGAGGGTCGTTCGATGTTCTTCTGCCTGCCTTTAGTAATTTTGTACTCCTTCTGTTCTTTGATTTATTTCCTATTTATTTAGCATATTTTATTAAAGATTATTTCATTGATTTTGTGCATACATCTCAAGGCAATCTTTGCCCCATCCTTTGTGCATAAGTCAAGCTTTATCTAACAAAGTCTTTTTTCTTATTAGTTGAAATATCTTTTTACTTTATTCTGCCATGCTGTCCTTTATAGCCGTTAGACACAAAAGTCTTCTCTGGTCGTAAAGAGTTTAGTCTGATGTGACTTTCTTTAGTACTCCTTTTATCAGATTGGATTTGCAGCTTCTTAGAAAGCGTTATCCCTTTATAGCATGTCTGTCTGCAGGATATGTTTTGTTTTGTGCTACTTGCAGCCTAGATCGAAGATCTCAGAAGAAGACAAAATTCAAACAAAGATTAGAGTCGTTACAAAGGCCCATATATAAAGAATTTCTTTTGAAAGAACAACATATACAAGTCAACACAGATATTCATATACAGATTCAATACAAGAAGAGATACAACTCTCAAATATTGTTACATCCAACTGAGAAGATCGACCTTCTTCATCTCTCTCTTCTTCAATCCTGAGTTCATCCTGCTGCCAGGAACATTCACTCAGAGTCTCAAGAAGAAGAAGAAGAAAGAAGAAAAGCTGTTGAAGAAGAACATCCATTACAAATCAAGAGTCTTCTTCAAGCTACTCCTTCAAGAACTTCAAGACAGCTCTTTGTCACAAGTTCAGAAGAGTTCCTGCACCCTAAAGCAAGACTTTTTCCTTGATATCACTAAGCCAGGGGGAGCCTTGATTCTTTAGAGCTTTCTAGCTCTATGCAATCCACTTGCTTCTCTTATATTGTTTTAACAATAGAGAAGATCCTCTAACCCTCTCTCAACCTCCTGTATAAAGGGTTATTACTCCCATCAAAAGTGATCCTTGGTGGCAGGGCACCTGATCAAAAACCTGTGTTGGATTTTGAGCTCCTGATCAAAAGCTCAAAGGGTCTTCTTGATCTACCTGAAGCAGATCAGTTGGTGGCAGGGCACCTGAACAAAAACCTGTAGTGGATTCCTACCAGGGTGGTAGAAGAGTGGATGCACGTGTTTAGAGGGAACCACTATAAACTTCTTGTGTCGTCTGTATTGCTTAACTAATTTATTGCACTGTGGCTGTGAGTAGAAATAACTATGATTGCTAGTTGTTGTGATAGGACCAAAGCTCAACTGTAATTACAGTTAGCTTTCTCTAGTGCATTTCACTTTGTGTTAGGCTCTAGGGTTTCAAATATCTATAAACTCATTCCGCAAATTAACTCTAAGGGAGTTGAGTAGGGTGTCATAATTTTTGAATACTCTATTCACCCCCCCCCCTCTAGAGTTGTATTTATCCTCACTTTCAAATTGCAATCAGACATTTTCTCTAGTGTCATGGACAACTGTTAGGCTATTTAAATACTTTATGTACTAGAATTTGATGTCAATGCATGTGCATCCTCTTTTGAATCATAATTGCATGAAATATGTAGAAATTTCTTGGAAAAACATGAATTTTACAAAATACATGTGCATTTAAATTCTCACTGTTTTAAAACTCTAAAAGCTTCCGCATAATAAAAAATCAAACTATTTTTACTTAAAAGTAATTATTTTAATCTATAAGCAATATCTCTGCATCCGCCTTAATAGACATGGTTTTCTTTTCGTCCATGCCTGTGGCATCACGACTCGCCTCGAAGCGCACTCTGACTTTAGTCGAGACGGGCCGTGACAGTTGGTATCAGAGCCAGGTTAGGGAGGTTAGTTTCATAAGATAAAATATTTTATAATTATCACTTATTTTGAAACTTATTTTATAAAAAAATAAAGATACATGCATCATTTCTTCACTCACTTGTCATTATCTATTGTTCGCGGCTAAAACACGCACACACTCACTCATAAGCATGAGTAGTATGCACACGAATGTTAAGGGAGTATGAACAAACTTAATATTTTTGTGCATATGAATTTCCACTAGAATATACACCGCTTGCGAATATTAAATTGTATGTACGGTTTAATATTTTCAAGTGCGCTGACATTAAAGTCCTAATATGCAAGACATATTATGTGATATGAGCTCTTAACATGGCAAGTGTATCTATTCATTTGCATTTATATCATAAATCATTGCACAAGTGTGAAACCAAGAACAACAATAATGATTGTACACACATGGATTTTCTATTTGCTTGACATTGTACATGATCTCGGTATTGCACCTGCATGATTATTACCTAGAGTTGTCTAATGAAAATGTTGTAATTATTACCCAATTTATGTACATGACAGTAAGAAATGTGTTAGAATCTCTAATTTCAAGTCCTCAATATTCGTATTTAGGTCTTTCTGTTCTGCTTAACTATCGATCTTATTATTTCCTCTTGTTTTTACTCTAGTTAGCTTCTGAGTGTCAGCAAGAAATGAGATTCTTCTTGTGAATTGCTCAGCTGTATTTCTTCAGCGTTGATTTATGTTCTTCCATCTCTGTGATGATTCGCTTCTGTGGGCAATCAATTATCGTTCAGTTTCTTTTCCTCTTTGGTGTCATGTCTTTTCTACGTGCGAGATCTTTTCGCTCCCAGATTCTCGTGTTTTGCTGCTCAATTTTGAGCTAATTGAAGCAATTCTTGTGCTCCGTGAAGCCAATCCTTCATATCTTGCCGAAACTTCTAAGTCTAAAAAGTTCTCCTGTGAACTTGAATTTGACCAGCGTGACTGCGTTGCAAGTATCTGTAACTTTTCTCTTGATCATAGTAAGTCTTCGCGCTTGTTCTCCTCTTTGCTTCTTTGTATTCATAAATAACTTCTATGTCTTGATCTGCAAACCTTGTTGGAATTAATGTCATCTGAATTTTCGGCATGAGAGACCCCATTCAGAGAATTCTCAAAAAGTTTCGGGACGAAACTTCCTAAATATGAGTGAATGTAACAACCTGTAATTTTTTTTAAAAAAAGAGAAAAAAACCTAATTCTCCAACTTAACTGATGCAGTAGCCCCGAGCCGGCCCCTCTCGGTCGGCCAACCTCGGCCTAGCCAGCGAACCACGTGCTGGCGACCACTGTCGGGCTGCAGCCCAAGCACCCCACCCATGACCGCACCTATTCTCAGCGCGGCGGGATGTTGAGGCGAGGTCTCGAACCCAGCCCCCTTGATAAAGAGCTTTCCTAACAGCTCTCATCACCAACTGAGCTTTCCTAACAGCTCAAGGGGGCTGGGTTCGAGACCTCGCCTCAACATCCCGCCGCGCTGAGAATAGGTGCGGTCATGGGTGGTGTGCTTGGGCTGCAGCCCGGCAGTGGTCGCCAGCACGTGGTCCGCTGGCTAGGCCGAGGTTGGCCGACCGAGAGGGGCCGGCTCGGGGCTACTGCATCATTAACCCGAGTCGAGCCCCCCTTTTCCCCCAATCCCGTAACCCGCTGGCCTAGGTATTCTTTTCGCAGGAAAGCCGCAAGCTTGCACAAGCCCGTCTTCGTCCGTTACGTGGGTATCCACCCTGGTAACCGCTGACATAACCACCCTCATGAGTGAGGGAAAATAAATAAAATAATTGTGGCATATGTATAGGGAAATTATAAAATAAAATGCACTGAAAACTATATTAAATATGATCTGCACATAATAATTTGGGTGATTACGGTTTGCAGATAGCCGCATAACTACTGTAACCATCCATTGGTAGCCTATAAAAAGGCTCACGGACCCTTCTCATTTTTAACTTTCTGCTCACAGTCTTCTTCTCATACAGGTCGGAGCTCTTCTGAAATCCTTCTACGAGCTTGCTCCTTCACATTATTCCGAGAATTTGTCTAAATCATCCACGACGCTTCGAAGCAAAAGACGCACCACCGGCCTCTTCGAAAATCTCATACGTGCAAGACATTCAACAAGTCATCACCAACGAACCTCCTAAGCACGTCGATGCAGCGCACAACATCGGAGAAGCATCCAAAAGCGTCCACCATCTACAGAAAGAGATATATTTTGAGCCTTGTGTGAGGCGGTATGTTACCCACCAAGCGCACCTATGTTTCTCTCATCTCAAATCAATAACGAGGAGCAGTTTGTCGCTCTCAAATTCTCTTACAACTTGTACACCTCGCTGATAGTGAAGTTTGACGGGCACCGAACCGTTCACATGGTTTTTTACCTAATTTATAGATTTTTCACGTTAAAAACGTATTTTACATTTTTTACTTACTCTGTGATTGTTTGCGCGCTCGACCGCTCCAAGGGCTATGACGGACTAATTTAGTCCAGTCTACTTCCCCTTGAGTTTCCCGAAACAACGATTAATACTTACAGTTTTGCGAGACTGTATATATAGGTAGTAGTTGTTTTAAAAAGTACACATTGAGATTTCTGTATTCTCATTCTTGAGATTTTGCTTTGTTTTTTTATGCTTGCTTGATCAAGTGAAAGTTCGAGTTGTCAATTCA
This sequence comes from Platanthera zijinensis, assembly GCA_039513925.1. Classification (NCBI taxonomy): domain Eukaryota; kingdom Viridiplantae; phylum Streptophyta; class Magnoliopsida; order Asparagales; family Orchidaceae; genus Platanthera; species Platanthera zijinensis. The sequence continues at coordinate 94,503,535 of CM077091.1, forward strand.
TCTTCCGTGCCCATCCACATTGTAGTTTTCACGAACAAGCCAAATATTATATTTTGAAGAAGTAAGCATCAATCCTCAATCAAAGAATGGTACAATTTCTTTAGAACAATTATCACACGCCTTAATTTTTATTTCTTAGTAAACATTTAGTCTTGTATTTTTGGAAATATTGTCACTCATTTTTATTACTCTCCTTTTTTTTCATGTTACGTTAAATAATGGAAATAATATACTAACACCGACCCCGTGTTGTCATCTCCTAAGAAAAATATCACAACTAGACATTGACGCTGTCAAAAACAGTACAAGTTTACAACAGTACTCGTATTTATTTATACAAGGAAATGCAGGACATTCCGTCGTGCATGTGCCCCTCACGCCAGCTCCGACCTCATATTTGTCGCTTTGACAATCAATTAATCTTATATTTGTGTGTCCGCCTTATTTATCGATTTTTTTTGGGTGGTTGACATTTTTGATTTTGACGCAGAAACTTCTATTATTCATTGTGCATAAGGTTTTGAAATGCGGTGAAATACGAGCTTCTATATATTACTCCAAGGAATTGCATCCTCGAGTTAAATTAGGACATTAATAGGACATTGTTATTATCACTTGTAATTTGGCTATAAGCACTTAAAAAACAAATCTTGCAAGACTTTTTAAAAAAATCTATCCACACTCACTCTCTGCCTACCGACGCCACTCACCTAAAACCTCTTCGATGACTTCATAGTTCAGGCGCCCAAACAACTCTCCCCCATCCCGGTGGTGCCCCCTCCATTTTTAGTTGTTAATGGCTGGATCCTGTTACCCTGTACTTCATGTGCTTCGCCGTCCAGCCCCTGGATCCTTGACCTCATTTACCGGTTAGTCGCCGGATTCTTGAACTATCACTTGTCATTCAGTAGCCGGATCACAATATTCTAGGTTTCAATGACATCATTTGGCAATCATCTGAGGCGTGATGTCACGACCCGCCTAATAACAAAAGTTAGAGTGCACTTCGGGCGGATCGTGATGCCACAAATATGGGGAAAAGAAATTTCATATTTGTTAGACAGAAACTGAATTAGTATCATTATATTTAAAATAAATAATTTAGAGAAAAATTCATTATTTTTATGAAGAAACTTTAGAGTATAGCAGTTATTGAAGTTGGGAAAATTTCCTACTCCAAAAGATAGATCTAAGTGCAATCTAAGGTTACTGGTTCAACAATCGGGTTTAACGGATTGACGGGCAAGGACAAAGAGACTAAGAGAGCACTAAAAGTACTCTAGACACTACGGCAGGGAGGTCTCACCACGTAACTGGAAGCTTAGAAGAAACTTCTCCTCCACCACCAAGAATTGATGAGGAGGGTTCGAGGAAGGCCCTAACTTGGTGACTAACAAAAACAGATGGTCATCAAGAGGGATGATCACTATCTCATGACCCAAGTCAATGAGTTAGTCTCGTTGCCAACATAATATGAGCTTATGAGGTCGAACATAATAACGTATGTGAAATTGGATAATTGATCGGGATGCTTCGACTCATATTAGATATGAGCACAAAGACAAAATTAGTTGATTAGAAACTGTTTGACAGTTTGTGGACTAGAAGTTTTGTCGGTTGAAGAGTCAAGCAGATATAGTCAATGCAGTCGACAAATCATGCAACAAATGTATTCGATGAAGTCGACAAATTGTGCAGTCGATGTAGTCGACAAATTATGCATCCAATGTAGTCGATGCAGTCGACAAATCGTGCAACCGATGTAGTCGACAAATTATGCATACGATGTAGTCGATGCAGTCGACAAATCGTGCAACCGATGTAGTCGACAAATCATGCATCCAATGTAGTCGATGCAGTCGACAAATCGTGCAACCGATGTAGTCGACAAATCATGCATCCAATGTAGTCGATGCAGTCGACAAATCGTGCAACCGATATAGTCAATGCAGTCGATAAATTAGGCAGCCGATGTAGTCGACAAATAAGGCAACCAACGTAGTTGATGCAGTTGACAAATCGTGCAGCCGATATAGTCGATGTAGTCGACAAATTGTGCAGCTGATATAGTCGATGCAGTCGACAAACCATGCAGTTGATGTCGATGCAGTTGATATTTCCGGGAAAAACTGTTTGACAGTTTTCCAACAGGATTGTCCAGCCGATGTAGTCGATATAATATATATCAGCTTGGATTGATAAAAAGAATAGGTCCAGTGTCGACTGGAAAAATATCGACTGTATCCGCATTTTGCCTATTTTAAACCCTGAACCTGGTTCGACTTCTCCAAGGGATAATTCCTGTTAAACCTGAACCCGGTGCATTGATCATTATATATATATACATATATCTATACATATATACAAAGAATATTGACTATTGCGATTGTACTGTGTAATATCTAAGACCCTCCAAATCAATCTTGATCGTCCATTTAAATATTTATTTATTTGTTTTTATTTTTAACTTTTTAAATATAAAAAAAAGTTTAAAATACAAATAATATGTAATGATAAGAAAATTATATTAAGAAAATTACATGATAAAAAAAATATTAAGAATCGCCGGGAGCGGCGGGCTCGTCCGCCACAGACGGGAAACTATCGCGCGGAACACGGAGGGCGTCTCGTGCACTGTAACTCGTATTTACATATATATACATATATATATCTACACATGCGCACACATATATATATATACACACATATATATATATATATACACATATATTATATAGATATACACACATATATATACACACATATATACACACACATATATACACACACATATATACACACACATATATACACACACATATACACACACACATATATACACACACATATATATACACATATATATATACACATATATATATTATATATACACATATATATAGACATATATATATATATATGTATTGTACAATCTCATATTCGATGAGTGGATCCCATCAGATATGCGAGTGAGGCAATTTGTCCTGCACTCGCCAAAGGCCTAAAGAGGGGCATTCGCACAACCCTAGGAGGGGTGGTTTGGCCCTTCGGTGAGTGCAATCTTCATCCAGCACTCGCCTAAGGATCTCGCGCCTTAGCGCGCATACGAGGCCAGTTCTCGCCAGGCCAGGCGAGTGGCCGCCCATCCAGACACTCGCCCTTCAGAGAGCTTCAAGGAGGCGAATGCGTTGTGCTCCCGACATTCTCCCCTTCAGCCGAGTGGCGCTCTCACAGATCATTCATCCAACAGGGTCCAGATGCAAAACTACCAGGATGCCTTCAGAGGTCTGCATTTAGCCCCTAAGGACAACAGAGTTATGTTGTTGGCAGACCAATTTGGACTGCTTATAGTCGTTTAAAACAGCGGAGGTTGGCTATTGGCAGACCATTTTCAGAAAAGTATAAATAAACCCAAGATGGTACCTTAGAGGGCATGCTTACTTGTGCCCCGGTCTTCTAGCGCTTTTGAGGTATCCTTAACTCGGCATTTAGCTAGGGAGATAAAGTGCTCTAAGATATTCTGGGTGTGTGGTGGGTCATCCACGCCCAGCCCTTAGGTCTGTTCCCTATCCTTTTTCCTTAGTTGTTTGGCTCGCGAGAGAGAAGTAAGTGTGCGATCAGCCCTTCCCCAAGGGTGAACTCCATAGAGATCGAGTTTTCGGTTTCAACATTTTAGGTGCGGTTAGCGTGGAGCGTGGTTAGCACCAAAAAATATTCTGCAAGCTCGATGACTTGAGGAGAAGGGCAAGGTTCAGACAGGGGCGACTCGCCACCCCCTCCCCCTCTCACCACGGTGGGGATGTTCGAGGAGTTCATGCAGGAGGTGCTCGTCCTCATTAGGTTCGCACTCAGCGTGCGTGCCGAGTGGTCGACACAAGCAGCCACTGTACTCGCGGTCCCGGCTTTTGGCGAGGACGCTCCCGACAGGCGAGTTGGGAAGGAGGTTGTAGAGGAAGCGAGGGAGCGAGATCTCCCCATACGAGTGTTGTTCCCCAGTTCGGCGAGCGGAGGCCGGTTTGACAAGATGGGAGCGCGAGACCCTCCGGCTCGCCTGATAGGGGGAGGCAGCCCCTTCAACGTGTTAGTTTCTTCTGCTCAGTCCCGAAGGGGTTTTGGGAGCCGAAAATGTCCTACTATACCGGGAAGGATAACCCGGTTTAGTACATCCAATGGTTCGAGGATGTGGTTTCAATAAGACAGACGTCATATGTCTTTAATTGCAGACTCTTCGCCATCATCCTCAAGGAGAAGGCGAGAGAGTGGTTCCACCAGCTGCCGACAACCTCAATCTACTTCTTCGAGGACCTGCGCTGGGGGTTCATGTTGAGATTTACCACCTCCAAGAAAAGGAAGAAAGAATCTGAGTCCCTATTCCACATCAAACAGGAGGTGAATGATACCTTGGGAAGTTATGTTGACCGGTTCCAAGAAGGGGTCACCTAGGTCCAGGAGATGGCAGGGCACACCCTAATGATGGCCTTCACTCTAGGGCTACAACAGGGCTTCTTTAGTATGAAGCTGAAGAGGGTGCCTCCCCTCTTCTATGAGGAGTTAATGGAGAGGGCTGCAAGGGAAGTCGAGTGGAGGCATCAAACCCTGAGTTTGCGAAAAAGCTGACCAGGTGAGCCACGGAGGAGGAGAAAGGGCCAGGAGGTGGCCGAGGTCAGGAGGTGAGGAGAGCTAAACCCTGACAGTGGGAACAGTGTCAGCAGGGGCAGTAGCAACAGCCGAGGTGGGGGCGTCAATAGCTGAATAATCGGCTCAACTAGAGGTAGCTAGAGTGGAAGGATCACGGTCAGCGGAGAGGTTTCCACGGAGGAGACAACCGTTAGGGAGGCCAGGACCACTTCCACCCTCCAGGCTGGAGGACGGGGCAGAGACCCCCCTCCCCTATAAGCATTAAGCTATGACGATAGCAACACAGAGGAGGAGGGGTCAGCAGATGAGGTGGAGGGAAGTCAGGGTGGAGTTACCCTATTGTGACTTCCATCAAGAGGATGGGCACGCTACAGCCACGTGCCCAGAGTTCCTCGATATGATAGGAAATAGGGAGCAGCAACAAGACTGTCTGGAGGTGTGGATTGAAGAAGTCTTGCCTCGGGCAGAGGAAGACATGTGCGAGGAACGGGTTGATGTTGGGGCCCGAGTAGGGATTAGAGTGATCCATGGGGGAGTGGGGGTTGAAGCTTCCCGGAAAGCGAGCCTCCACGCTATGTACCGCTGGAGCGTTGGCTCCACATCCTAGACCCCACCACTATAGGAGAAGATTACCTTCTCGAAGAAGGACATGCCAGATCATGAGGACCCCTTTTGTGATGCGCTGGTCATCTAGTCAACCATCAAAAATTTCACTATCTCCTGGATCCTCATCGATAATGGGAGTTCGGTCAACGTCAACTTCAAGAAGGCTTTCGATGCAATGAAGGAAGAGGCCAAGAGGGTGCTTGCCTCGTGTAAGAACCCTCCTCTTACCAAGGAGGCTCCCAGTCTTATGCCCAGAACCACCACCTTACGGTGACACTAACTCACGGGTTAGTAGACACCGCAAGAGGCTGATACTGCTGGCTTTTGCGATCATATAACCTGTTCGACCAATTGAGAATAGAAGTATAAAAAGCAGTATATAATAAACAGCTAGTCACAAATCACCGCACTATATCAATATGAATATAAGAAGTACAAACAGAGTCCAGAAAGAGTACATTGAAAGATAAAAAGGGCTTATGCCCTGTACATGATATCAAATTTCTCTCTCTCTCAAAATGACAACAAGCGAAAGCTAAGCTATCATCAGTAAAGTCGTCCCACCTAACGACGGATTGCAGTAATAGTAGGTGGTGGTGGTATTAGCTTCTCACATCCTGCCACCTCATCATGCTTGTCCTGCTGGCGCTCCAACTCCTCGAGGTCCTAAAAATGATACGGTCACAACCGACCATTAGTCATAAAGACTAAGTCATTTCCTCCACACCTCGCCCCCACAACTCTTTGGTACCGAGCGGGAGGACGAAATGGAGGATAATTAGGGGTATGAAAGTATAACAGGTGACAGTGTAACTAATTTACCAGGGTGATATAATAGCAAGTACATTTCTACTCTAGCAGTTCTATATAGTACAAAAATAGTAAGTAAAGAATGGTACTGAAATGAAGTGCATTAAATAATAAAGAGCGGAGCAGAAAGTAAGCTAAGTTACTACCAAGCTATCATCTCAAAAGTACCTTAACTTATATGAATGCCCATACAAACTTATAAGTTAAGGTTTCAAAAATGTAACTTATCATATAAAAGAGCTCATACTAATTAATATGATAAGGATCTATGGTGTGTATTAACTAAGTATGCATGTATGTTATGCATGCGGTTATGGTTCATACAAGTGCAACTCTCACACACGACTCTGTTATCACAAACCTCTAATTCCCGCTTTTTGGAGCTAGCATCACTCTCTGGTAGCACCGTTGTGGCTACGGCAGCAGCGGAACGGGCACTTCCGCTTCCTAGGCGGGTCTACACACTACAAAGCATAGACCCTTCATACGCCTCTGTACACGTCCTAGGTGCATTCTAGAGTCTCTGCATACTAATGCTGGCCAACTGCAAGACTTCCTTTGTCGGGTGTGCATTTTCGGGGATTGTCCTCCAGACCGCAGTATAAACAACCTATTGGCCCCTCAAAACCTCACACCTCACCAGAGTCACCGTACTGCCATTGGTGTGACGATTGGCCCAGTACTGCATGACCCACCACTAGTTTTGTTTTATGCACATGCAAGGTATCTCAACTCGAGCCTCTAGCTCGCAGGACCAACCCGTCCTGAAATAAACCTCTCGAGCCTCCAGCTCACAGGACTAAACATGTCCTGAATCCCTCCAACCCTTCACGAATGAGATTTACATATCATTGCCTTAGTTCTGAATCCATCTAACCCTTCACGGGTGAGATTTTTACAGTGTTCTCTTAGCATATTAGACTAATCTTGTCTAATGTTTATTACACTTGGCAATTTAGGGTTATTCCCAGGACTGCCTAGGGTATGCCTAATGAAGGGGTCTCGGGGGCACTAAGAACCAAGATGGGATTGAAAGCCCAAAGTTCTCTTTCATAAGGATACTTACTTTTATTAATATCTACCCATGATCCATACCAAACTCTCATTGTTACTCTGGAACAAACCTAATAACTTAGGATGTTATTGGGAGAACGGTGGTCTTCCGCCGTTCTCCGTTCTAGCTACTATCCTTGGGATTTAGCACTCTACCACTCGTTATCAAGAAGTGACCTATTGGACACCAACCAGGGTTTATCTTCCCAATATAGTTATCAAATCAACCTCCTATTGTATCCATTGTGGGTCCTAGTATTATATATTATTTATGCTAAGCGCAACCCATGACCTAATTTTAACCCGTATAGTGTGACTTCCAAATCTTTGGGTCATATGCCCCTAATTATTTATCATGGGTTGGTATGGTGTATGATATTGATCATTCAAGATTCTACCATTTTTCTAAGTAATTAAGGGTCTAAATTAATTCCTTGAATTGTGTGGCCTAGGTCACTTTGCACATGAAGTACAACATTTAATGGTTCAACCTACCTAAGGAATTTACTAGGTGTTCCATGAGGTTAAATATCACTGCCTATTAGGTTTCATAATTTTCCCATGGAAATTTCTATTTCATTCCCATTTAATGTTAAAATCCCAATTTGACCACTTTCCAAATAAAGTACATCAACTACACAACCAAAAATTCTAAAAAAATTACCGAGGATCCATGTTTACATAAAAAAGCTAAATACAGAATTTCAAAATCATAAACAGTGATTTGACCTGACATATATCCATATGAACAATATTACCAAAATGAGATTATTAGGGTTTTTCAGTATATAGAGACATCCAAAAATTCTCAAATAATTTAACAGGGATTTAATCATAGATATAAACTACTGTAAATTTTTAATAATATTTAAACAGTAATTTCCCTTATTTTTAATTAATTTCCATAATGGGCAAAATGACAAATACTACTTAAAATCCAAGTTAACATTATTTAACTGTCCCATAAATTTTTCCAGATGTGAACTATGTTCTACTAAAGCTTGTGACAAAATTTCAGAATTTATTAAATTCATTTGCCCTAGTTTCAAATTTATTTTCTAACTAGGCATATTTTAAAATAATTCAAAATAATGGGATTCTTGATCCCAAAAAATCCCAATATTTCTATGGGAGATGTATTTCATCCTTATGAGCCTCTGTCCAAACTTTCATGGACATGCATTGGTCCAAGTGGGGTAATTCCCCATTTTTGTATTTGACACAATTACTTACAAATCTACCATCAACATGCATGTTGGTTTTCCCCAACATGCAAAAGTTCAAATGATTTGAAATTTCTACCATGGCCTTATAGTGAACCTAAGACCAAGCCACCCAAATTTGGGGGCATTTGGAGTTGTAAAACTCCCTAAATTATATTTATTTAATAAATCAAATGTTGACTAAAACTTTTAGAAAATGTCCTCCAAAAATTTTGATTTTTGGATACAATCTATGTTTAGGATATACACATGCATGGTTTAAATTTCATTATATGTGGAATTGTATTTTATCCTGGGCACGCATTTTAATTTATGTCCTAATTTAGGAGCAGTCCTAGGAGAATAACCCTACAAGGAGCCACAGTGCTCCACATTACAAGTTTATGGTGCCAAATTATAGGTAATACATAGAGATACAATTTTATGTTGGTGACCTATTTTGGATTTTCCTCTAAGAGGCCTAATTGTAACATGCAATCTTCTTTATAACATGTGACAGAAAATACAAATTAAATAAAATATTCTATAGTTTATATAAAAATTTATCAACGACATCCCTTCATCTCCTACCTCCAGCCAACGGCCCTGATTAACCCGACCTGTACTAGCTATATCTTGCATTTCCCAGCCATCCGACCACCTCCCTGGCCGACCACCGCCACCACCACCTCCGTTGAGGTCGTGTCCATCGATTGGCAGCGACTTGGCCGCCAGAGGCGGCGGTTTCCGGCGAACCCGAACACCTCAATTTCATGGATTTTTCTTTATTTCCTCTCATGGGATCGGGCTCATTTGAGCCCGATATCTCCCCTAGTAGATCTAGAAAACAATCACGGGGTGAGGGGAGGTGAAACGGACCTTGATCGGAGCCCGACGGCGGCGGCGGCTGCGGGGTGCCATGGAATTTCTCCTCCCCGGCGAGCTTGTCCCAAGCTCCGATTCTCCATGGTTTCCCTCGATCCAGGACTCGATTTTCACTCCTCTCGACCTTCTGAAGCTGATGGTGAGGTCAAATTGAGTTGATATTGGTTGTATAGTGAGCTTCCATTAAGGGGATTTCGGACTCTACATTGGATTCTCCTCCTAGATGCCATGTGGCATGGAGCTTGCTGGAAATGGCTGGTAAATGCTACTAGAGCTCTTAAATAAGCTTGGGAAGGGAGGAGGAGGGCAACATGGTCTCCATCCACTCATTTCCTCCATTATTTCTTCCTTTTCATAAAAATTCCAAAACTACCCACATGCATGTAATCTCTCTCCAAATTCAGGGGGGTAGGGGCTTTCAATGGTAATTTGGGTTGGTCATGGGCCTTGGCTCATGGGCTTTGCCCATTAGGAATGAGCTTGGCCTTCATTTTTCTTCCTTTAGGCCATTTGTTAACTTGTTGACTTTTTAGATTGACTTGGTCAACTTGATTAGTGGGCTGACCCTACTTGATGTTCATGGACCCTATGACACCACCAAACTTGGGTTGGGCCATGATGGTGCCCCACTTGGACTAATTAGGCCTATAGGTGTGGGTTTGACCAATTTAGGTTTTGTGTTGACGTGGTCAACTTGGGTCAATAGGTGACCCAATGATATGGATTATGGTTCACTTAGATTGTTTTTAGGGTTAGGGCATAGTGGTGGGGCCAATGTGTAGCTAAGATCCCAATTGGGGCTAGTTTGACTTGAGTTAATTTGGGTCCTATAGTGGGTCCTATGTCACTACACCCTAACTCCCTTGGTCAAACCAAGCCTAAACCCATGCCCCACCACATGTCCTAACCCAATCTAAGTTAAGGGGGTCTAATAGGAAATGGGATGTTATAAATCCCAATAAACAAAAAAAAATAATTTCGTCCCCAAAATTTAAGTTCGGGTCTACGTGGTTTTTATACACAAGAATTTAAGAATTTTAAACAAAATTTAAGTATTACCTGAGGTAAAAAGCTCCGGGTTCCACTCTAGCATCAGATCCCTCAGCTCCCAGTTGTGTTCCTCCCGTCCATGGTTGGACCACAACACCTTCACTAGGGGAACCTTCTTCTTTCACAACACTCGAACCGTTGTATCGTCGATCCGGATCGACTCTAAATGAACTGATCTATCATGTGCTATCGGGCCTGCTGTAGCGGTAAAATGTTGCTCAGGCCGAAGGAGAGCTCTCCGTAGCAAAGAGACGTGGAAGACGTCGTGCAAGGTCCCCAACTCAGGTGGCAGCTCCAGCCTGTAAGCCAAGGGGCCAATCCGCTCCAGGATCAAGTATGGCCCCATATATCGAGGGCCGAGCTTCTTGTGCCTCCGCACTCAAGAGACACCATACACCGGACTTATCTTCAAGAACACTCTGTCCCCTACCTGAAACTCCACCATCCGATGTCATGCATCGTAGTGCTTGGCCTGCTTACTCTGAGCCTCCAGCATTCGATCGTGGATCAGTCGTATCTGAGTATCTATATCCTCTATATATTCTGACCTGAGTGCCTTGGGGTCCTCATACTGAACCCAAGATAGCAGCGTCCGACACTTCTTCTCGTACAAAGCTCTATAAGGACTCATTCCAATACTTGCCTCGCGGTTGTTCTTTATAAGAAAACTCTTCAGAGGTAACCGTCCCTTCCAAGTGTATTTTCGTTATACTTCGTGATATTCATAATCAAGATTACGTGGGCATATTTCCAAGTCTTTTGACACATTATCATTAAATAAACCTTAATCATAGGTTGGTTCGGAGTCCCTTACGAGCAATGATCACCAAGTACGTGAGAATTAGTAATCTTATATGTAGAATTGAGCACATAAATCTCATATTTCTCTTCCAGAATCGCATCATGCCTTATGACTTATACCATATTGATTCTTCCAATACAAGTTATCGTGATATTATTTATGATGAAGATCCAACTTATGCATAGTAATTAACCAACTTCCAAGATTATGATGTGATGAAGAGATCATCACTTTGTTTCTTCAAGATCCATGACTTATTACACCTCTACATAAATAGTAATACATAATTCATAGAGTGTTCACCTTTCAGGGCGGGTGGAAGAGAAACAAAATGATAAAAGGATAAGCCCATATACCTTGGGCTAAATTCCCTTAATATCTAGTGCATTCCTCTTATATGTGGAATCAATCCTTAGGTTTAACAATCTTAGACCTGGATTTCCACCTTAATTAATATGTTATACACCTTAGGCCTTCAAGGTTACTATACAACAAACTTTTCAAGATCAACATGTGACCCAACCAAAAATGGGTCTCTTCTGAGACTTGAATTCTTTTTCGACCATTGGTATTAGACACTATGGTTGTCTTAATGTAATCTAGTCATCAGTACGAGGGTTAAGTTTACGAGTACCCTACTCCTCCACTAATACGCTAAGCACCAAATCTCCTTGAGGTGGCCCTATCAGTTTGGGTAAGAATTGATAATATCACTCGATAGGTGGAGTAGTTACATCAAAGTTTAAGCCTTAAGTAGTGACTCTTACATTAAATGCTTTCCTTAGTCACTTTGGGTATCCTCGTACCTTAACTAATCTATATTCGAGGTCAATTTTTGGCTAAGATATGCCACAAAATCATCTTGGTAAGTAAAACTAAAGTGGTGTCCTAATTGGGTTGGCCTAACTCATTGTTTAACTGGACTGTTTTATGTGACTTTTTACACATGGGCACACCATTGATTCCGCTGCATAGTTTGATCGCAAACTAATGCTCGAGCGGGGTGATCCAGTGCTGTGGACTTCTTCTCTTATGATCGTTTGTTCAATTGATACAAGTTTGTAAGACCCCTCCCCTTACCAAGGAGGCTCCCGGTCTTATGCCCAGAACCGCCGCCTTACGGTTATACTAACTCACGAGTTAGTCGACACCGTAAGACGCCGATCCTACCAGCTAGTGCGATCATATAACCTGTTCGGCCAATTGAGAATAAAAGTATAGAAAGCAGTATATAATAAACAGCTAGTCCACAATTCACAACACCATATCAATATGAATATGAGAAGCACAAACAGAGTCCAGAATGAGTACATTGAAAGAGAAAAAGGTCTTATGCCCTGTACATTATATCAAATCTCTCTCTCTCTCTCTCTCAAAATGACAACTAGCGGAAGCTAAACTATCATCAGTAAAATCGTACCATCTGACGATGGACTATAGTAGTAGTAGGTGTTGGTGGTGGTATCAACCCTCACATCCTGCCACCTCGTCATGCTGGTCATGCTGGCGCTCCAACTCCTCGAGCTCCTAAAATGATACAGTCACACTGACTGTTAGTCATAAAGACTAATCCATTTAATCCACACCTCACCCATGCAACTCTTAGGTATCAAGCGGGAGGACGAAGCGAAGGACAATAAGGGATATGAAAGTATAGTAGGTGACAATGGAACTAATCTACCAGGGTGATATGATAGCAAGTACATTTCTACTCTAGCAGTTCTATATAGTACAAAAACAGTAAGTAAAGAACGGTACTGAAATGAAGTGCATTAAATAATAAAGAGCGGAATAGAAAGTAAGCTAAGCTACTATCAAGTTATCATCACAGAAGTACCTTTACTTATATGAATGCTCATACAAACTTATAAGTTAAGGTTTCACAAATGTAACTTATCATATAAAAGATCCCATACTAATTTATATGATAAGGATCTATGGTGCGTATGACCTAAGTATGTGTTTTGATTTGGGCTAGGTTCACTAATAAGGATTGTTGACCCATTATGTATAGTTTAGGGTCAATTTAATGGTTCTAAGGTTAGGTCAGTCTGATTAGGTTAGACTCTTATGTTCATGCCTTCAGATGACTCCAGAGACTCAGATTTAGAAGAAATGCAGTTGTTAAAGTGTTTAGAGAATTTTTTCGAAGTTCTTCGAACTCAGCTCAACGATCGTCGATCACAGATCAACAAACTCAGAGTTTCAACTATGAGCTGAGCTTGACGAAATTCGAGCTAAGGTCGACAAACTCCCTCCTCTACTCAGTATCTCTTGTCGACGAAATTCTACCTCAGGATGATGAACATGGAGCTCAGCATTGTCAGATACTTTCCAGATCAATTTTCTCTGAGCTCAGCTCGATGAAGATGATTTCTCAGCTCGACAAACTATGAGTTTAGGTCGACGAAATCTTTTCTGAGTTCGACTAATTCTGTCAGTATCAGTTTGATGTATTCTCTCACATTTTGGCTTCAAAACTTTTATTCTAAGGCAGTAATTCTCTGAATAATTAATGCTTATATTCTCAAGAATATAGCTGTTCCAAGGCAGCATTAATTATGGATCTCACAGAGTTAATTACTTGACTTATTTTCTGGGACAGTTGAGGAAATACAATAAAGACAATTTCCAAGCGTTTCAATACCCAGATTCTGAGTAACAAATCAAGGATTTAATTCAAAATTTAAAGGCTGAAAAACCTCTCAGAATATAAAAGATCATTTTCAAAAGAAGAACAACAATTTTTTACAGACATATAACAACTGATACAGAGAGAAGCATTGCTATTTTCTTATAGGAAATTGAAGAAGAACATCACACACAGATCTTTAGTCTTCTTCAGTTTCTGCTTCAGGCTTTAAAGGGACAACTTATCAACACCAGTCCAAGAAGTTCCCGAAGATCAGCAAGCTACTTCAAGGCCTACACCCTGAGCAAAGCTCTCATCTTCCTGAACCATTCTTCATCTTAGGGGGAGCTTTGACAACAACAATCCACTTGTCTTCTCAAGTTGTTTGAGAAAGAGAAGACACCATCACTTTCTTTACCTCACTGTAAAAAGGGTTTCTAACTCCCTTCAAAAGTTATCACCTGGTTGTCAAGTCTCCTTAACAAAAGACTTGTGTTGGTTTTTGGGCACCTGATCAAAAACATAAAGGGTTGTGAGATCTCCCTTGAAATAGATCTTGTGGTGACAGGGCACTTGAGCAAAAACCTATGGTGGAAGGGCACCTGATCAAAAACCTGTTAGTGGATTCCTACCGGGGTGGTTGAAGAGTGGGTGTACCCAGTTTTGGGGAACCACTATAATTTCCGTATGTCGTCTGGTTATTCCATTTCTTATTTTGTTGTGCTGTGATATTTTTGTTTTTACTTCTCTTTATTTACCTTAATATCTCTTATTTTAATTCCGCTATAAAAACTAATCAAGTTTTTAAAATACACTATTCACGCCTATCCAGAGTTACTCAGATCTATTCCCTCACTTTCAATTAGTATCAGAGGGGTATTTATTTGGTTTCACAGGCTAAAACCTGAACCAAAAGATCATTTGATAGATCTTATTACCTATAGTGTCTCTTTTATATCATGGCATAGAATAAGGAATACTCAAGCACCAGACTTCCAGTATGTTACCTTAATAAGTTTGCAATCTGGAAGACAAAGATTAGATTATACATGGATTTAATTGATGAAGATATCTATAATTCTATCTTGACAGGTCCCCCTTCTCCAGTGGCTACAACTTTAACAGTAATAACTAGCACAAATACAGTTCCACAACCTGAGTGGACTCATGCAATGAAGAAGGCAAAAATTGCTGATGCAAGGTCTATGAACATTCTGGTACAAACAATGTCAGATGACATATTCCAGAAGGTGGCTGAGTGCACTTCAGCAAAAGCCATTTGAGACTCTTTAAACCAAATGGTTGCAGGATCGGTTGATGAGAGAAAGGACAGAAGATCTCATCTCATCTCTCAATATGAGAATTTCTAGAAATATGAATCTGAGTTAGTAGTTGACATGTACAAAAGACTCAGTCTAATTGTCAATGAGCTGAAGAATTCTGATAAGAATATCTCACTGACAGATATTAATGACAAGATCCTTATGTGTTTCCCCAGCACATGAGACTCCAGGATCTGGCCAATCAAGGATGCCAGAAGCCTGAATGAAATATCCACTGAGTCTCTACTAGGCAAGCTCAAATCTTATGAGCAACTGATAAATTCAAGAGAGACAGCTGAGCAGAATACCTCCTCATTAGGAAGGAAAGAGCAAAACATTACTTTCAAAGCATCTGATGGACTAGAAGCTCCACCAGCAAATGATGAGCTCATAAGCTTACTGTCCAAGGGATTTTACAAGATGGCCAGAAAAGGTTTTAGAAGGAAGTCATCCAGACAAGATGACAGACCAAGATATGACAAAACTCCTACAAAGGAAATTGTCTGCTTTGGTTGCAGAAAACCGTGACACATTCTTCCTGAGTGTCCAGAGAATCAGATCAAGGAGAAAAGAAGAGATAAGGACTCTAGAAAGAAATACAGCAAGCCCTACTCAAGCAAGCATAAGAGGAAGGAGAAAGGTTTTGTTGTAGAAACCTGAAGTGAGACAGAAGAAATATCTTCATCTTCCAGCTCCAGTGAAGATGAGGAAGAAGCTAAAGCAAAAGAAGTTTGCTTGATGGCTATCAATGCATTACGCAGCTTTTCAAAAGCTGAGCAATCTGAAGAAGAATCTGAATCTGAAGAGGATCAGGTAATATCTTCATTTGATTTCAATTCAAAACATTTCAAAACTGAATTTAAATTATTATGTAATGATCTAATCAAATCTGAGAAGGAAATAAAAATTTCTCAAAGATAAGCTAACTGAACATGAAAATTTGTTATCTGAAAACATTGAATTAAAAGAAAAACTAGCTATAGCTTCTGAACAGATTACTTCTTTAAAAATTAAACTAAATGAGGTTAAGCAATTTGAAGAATCCCTTAATGGGAGAAGCATCAAATTGATGGACATCACAAGCACAGTAAATGCCAGGCTCAATGACAAGCTGGGCTTAGGTGCTTCATCAAGCCAACCTCATCTAATTCAGAAAAACATTCTCACAACCCCCCATTAAATTCATATCAGAAATGGGTAAAGAAAAAATAGATGAGAATAATAAACCAACTGAATTAAAACAGAAACCTAAGAAAAAAGAGAAAGAATAAGAAAAACCTTAATCATAACAATATTGAATAGATTTCATCGAACTCAGATCGATGAAATGTGTACAGTTCATCGAACTCAAGTCGACGAACTCTGAATGCAGATTTTTATTATAATTATTCTTCGAACAACGATCGACGAAACCAATATGGTTTGTCGAGCCGAGATCACGATATTGGGGCACAGAGAATGAATATTTCCATTCACTGAGCGGAGTTCGACGAACTCATCCCTATTTGTAGAACTCAGTTCGACGAACTTATCAGAATTCGTCGATCCCAGTTCAGTTTAACAGAAACTCTAATTATTTCAGAACATTTAATCAACCAAAAGAATTTGTTAACCCATTTACACAATGGATAATTCCACCTAGGAAATTTCACCCTCTAGGATACAAGAACCAAGCTGAATACTCTTATATTTCTAGTTTTAAACTTGAAAAGAATCAAGGACCTAAGGTTACCTGGGTCAAGAACACCTAATTTTTCATTTTGCAGGTGAAAGACTATCCTACCATAGAGGAACAGTGGTACCTGGATAGTGGCTGTTCAAAGCACATGACATGAAGAAAGTACAACTTAACTAACTATAAGTCTAAGCTTGGTCCAAAGGTGATATTTGGTGACTCCAACTGTGCCCAAACTGAAGGCTTTAGAAATTTTAAAGTTGGAGATGTCACTTTTAGGAAGGTAGCATATGTAAATGGACTCGAACATAACCTGATATCCATAATCCAATTATGTGATGAAGGTTATCAGGTATCATTTAATCAAATTTTCTGCATTATTATTTTTGTAGATAATAAAATTGTCTTAACTGGCCTTAGGAAATGAAACATTTATGTAGTCAACTTCAAATCTGCTAGGTCAGAAATTTGCCAATTTAATCAAATTAGTAATAATAATGAACTATGGCATAAACGATTAGGACATGTAAATCTGAAAAATATTGTTAAACTCTCTAGGGACAACCTTGTTAAAGGATTGCCTTCTTGCACCTACAAGATGGAAAGCCTCTGCAGGGCTTGTCAATTAGGCAAGCAAAACAAAAATAGTTTTAAATCTATTAATAAGAGTGATTCACCCAGGATTCTATATTTGCTACACATGGATCTATTTGAACCCATTGTTGTACAGAGCCTGGGAGGGAAATCTTATACCTTAGTCATTGTAGATGACTTCTATAGGTTCACTTGGGTGTTCTTCTTGAGAAACAAGTCAGATAACTTTAAAGTTCTTATAGATTTTCTTAAGAGCATAAAGATTGAGTATTCTACTCTAGTTGCATAGATCAGAAGTGATCATGGTACTAAGTTTGAATCTCTTGCTGTGCAAGAATTCTGTGAGATGGAAGGTATCATGCATTGCTTATCTACTCCCCGAACTCCTCAACAAAATGGGGTAGCAGAAACGAAAAAGCAGAACCCTGATTGAAGCTGAAGGAACATTGCTTGCAGATGCTCATATGCCCCTATTTTTTGGGCAGAGGCTGTAAGCACAACAAATTATGTCCTGAACAGAAGTTTGATACATAAACTTAAGGGTAAGACTCCCTATGAATTACTCAAAGGGAAGCAACCTAAAATACACTATTTTAGAATCTTTGGTTGTGTATGTTACGTTCATAATAATAACAAGAAACACCTTAGAAAATTTGAGGCCAAAGCTGCAATGGGAATTTTTCTTTGATATTCCGAAGTCAGCAAGGGTTATAGGGTATTTAATAAATCTATTTTGAAAATAGAAGAATCTGTTCATATTACTTTTGATGAAGCTAACATGTTTTACAAGGAGAAAGATTCTTCTACTAGTAACTTATTGCAGGTACCCCAACTGTGTGAGAAATTGGATGATCTGAACCTCACCAATGAGGCTGAAACATATCCTTCTCCACAAATTGATGGAGATAGTGAAGAAGAGGTCAGTGATATAATTGCTGAACCTTCAACAACAAATTTAATTCTATAAGAGGAATTAATTCTCAATGCTGTTGTTGAACCAACTCCTCCAACTAATCTTATCACACTTATAGATCACCCTATATCTCAAGTGATTGGAGACATATCAGTTGGTGTGCAAAAAGGCATCAACTTAGCCAAAATTTGATGCATGCTTGCTTCATATCTCAACTTGCGCCCCAATCCATAAAAGATGCAGAGCAAGATACCAACTGGATCACTACAATGCAAGAGGAACTCAATCAGTTTGAGTGATGCAGAGTTTGGGACTTAGTTCCTAGACCCAAAGACTCGCAAGTTATTGGAACTATGTGGGTATTCAGAAATAAATTGGATGCACAAGGAGCCATCATCAGGAATAAAGCAAGGCTGGTAGCACAAGGATACAGACGGAAGAAGGAATTGACTATGATTAAACCTTTGCACCTGTTGTAAGACTTGAGTCTATCCGAATTTTTCTTGCCTATGCAGCATATAAAAAGTTCAAAGTCTACCAAATGGATGTCAAGATTGCTTTGAATGGTGAACTCAAAGAGGAAGTATATGTTGAACAACCACCAGGTTTTATTTCTCCAACTTATTCCTCCTTTGTTTTCAAACTGCATAAAGCTCTCTATGGTTTACAGCAAGCTCCAAGAGCTTTGTATGAGACCGTAGCTAGCTTTCTCTTAGAGCATAAGTTCACTAGGGGCATTGTAGATACAACTTTGTTTACTAGGCATCATAACAATAACATATTGTTAGTACAAATATATGTAGATGACATCAATTTTGGTTCTACTTATTCCAAACTATGCAAAAGGTTTTCTGACCTGATGCATTCCAAGTTTGAAATGAGTAGCATGGATGAGCTTTCTTACTTCCTTGGTCTCCAAGTGAAGTAATCCCCTGATGACATTTTCATCTCCCAATCCAAATATTCTAAGGAATTAGTTAAAAGATTTGGGATGACTGATGCCTCAGCCAAGAAAACACCCATTGCTTCCAATGCTATGATTGATTCTGATGAACATGGCAATACAGTTGATCAGAAAACATATAGGGCGATTGTTGGGTCCTTGATGTATCTCACATCTAGTAGGCCAGATATAATGTTTGCTATATGTCTTTGTGCTAGGTTCAAGGTGAACCATAAAGAATCTCACCATATTTTCTTAAAAATATTTTTGAGATATATAATGGGTTGCCCAAATTTAGGACTCTTTTATCCAACTGAGTCAGAATTTGAATTAACTAAATTCTCAGATGTTGACTTTGCTGGATGTAGAGTTGACAGGAAAAGCACATCAGAAACATGCCAATTCCTTGGTGATAGGCTTGTGTCTTAGTTTTGTATGAAATAAAAATCTGTGTCCACCTCAACTACAGAAGCTGAATACATTGCAGCTGGCAGTTGTTGTTCACAAATATTGTGGATTCAAAACCAACTACTGGATTATGGTTATAATCTAAATAATTACACTATATTTTTTGATAGTACCAGTGCAATTTCAATTGCACAAAATCTAATACATCATAGTAGGACAAAGCATATAAGTATGGCATCATTTCATTAGAGATTGTGTGGACAAAAAGAAAATTAACCTTGTCTTTATCTGTACTAATTTACAAAGAGCAGACATCTTCAACAAACCATTGGATGAGAAGAAACATTTATTCTTCTTAAATCAGCTAGGCATGATCAATGGAGAAGCATTAATTTGATTTTTGTCTGTGGTCGAAGATTTGGTCACAGTTCGTCGAACGGAGATCGACGATTTGAGTACTATTCTTGAGAAATTTCGTCGACCTGAGATCGACGTACTCTCTGTCTGAAGTTATTTTCGTCGAACGGAGATCAACGATCTTGCTTCAGAAAAGTTCTCGTCAACCTGAGAACGACGAAAATTTTTCCCCTCTTCAGACTGAGATCGATGATATTATCTCTTCATGAAATTTTTCATCGACCTTAGAACGAAGATTTGTTTTATTTTCGCAGGACGGAGTCTACTGCTTCATATTCTAAAAACCTTTATAACTAGGTTTTCTTCGAGCTCCATCCCGCGCTTTCTATTTCTCTTGCACTTTATCTCTCTCATTTTGTAGGAAAACAATGGCGATTCCAGCGATTTACTTCTCCAGCATGAAGTACGAAACTAGATTCGATATCGACTTCGATTCTTTCCGTCATTCCGATCAAATTTTCATGGACATTCTGCAGCTATTTGAAGAACAACAACTGAAGAAAATCAATACCACAATGATTAAACTTCCAGCGAATGAGATAAGGGAATGGGTTTATACTTCAACTTATCCAGACACAGATACTATGAATGGTACCATCGCAAGCAATCAGGTTATTCTAACCCCTGCTATTTTATCTGAAATTTTTGGTTTCGTAAATGGAGAAGAAGATATAGAAATAGACAGTTCAGAGTATGAGTCTACGCTGATTAAGATTGGTCACTCCGAGGGAAACCCTAATAAATTGTTTAAAAAGAATTTATCTACAGAGTATAAATTTCTTGCTGATGTTGTTGGGAAGGTGTTGCTAGGCAAGCACACAGCCCATGACTATATAATCAGGCACCAATTCTTGGTGATGTGTGCACTAGTTAATAAGAAAGCTGTAAATTGGGGTAAGTTATTATTTGAGTTAATCAAGAAGAAGAATTCTAAGAAAGAAGTTTGTTTTGGGAGGATATTTGGAATTTTCTTCCAGACCAAGACACCTGAATTTTTGGTCTCCCAAACCATATTCACTAATGCCTCCAAGAGGCTAACATCTGCCTTATTTGTTAGATGGGAGAGGACCATCCCTAAGCCATCCAGGGCTTTCTCCTCTTCCATGAATTTTTGAGGACACTAGGGTAGTTATAGCCACTCCCCCACCACCAGAAGATCTTATCCATTCCATCAGAATTCCTTCACCTCCTCAATAACCACAACCATCATTAATTATCCCTTCTACTTCACCTCTTCCACCACCAACACCTCCACAATAACCAATCACCGTCCATGCGGATATTCCATCACCACCTCAATCTCTACTTCCAACTCATCTAACTAATATTCAATCTACTTCCTCTCAGCCCAACTTCAATCTGCTGTCTCCACCTCCACCATCTCCACATCAATCCCCAGTTCAATCACCCATTCAGGAAACCACCACAATAATTCCTACCACAACAATTCCTACTACCAAAATTCTAACCACCTCTATAACCATTCCTTCTAACCCTACTTCCACATTCCCTGAATATTCTCATACAGACTTCCCCCATGCTTTTTTCTGTATGTTCCAATTGTGGCCATCACACCTCTTACACTCCCTCTGTTCCTGAACGTTTATATTTAAATTTCTCTGATATTGCAAAAAGATCTTCCTACATTTATTACTCCATCTCTTAAGCAGCTAATAGCTGAAGCTATTGATCCTCTTTCTGCCTTTATTTCTTCTCTCTCTACTAGAGTTGCTGCTCTCACCTCTATCCCTTCTTCTGGGGGCCATGCTTCAGGACCTTTTGAAACCAGGCAGGGTGAGATGTTCCGTGAAGAAGTTCCCGTTCCTCCTCCAGCAGCAGCAGTAGTAACAACATCCCCAGAGGCAGACATTCCAACTGAAATAACAGATATTATTGATGATTCAGATACTAAAATGGCTTATTATGTAGATGAAGAAATAAGCACTGCTGGTGATCTCATTAAAAATCCCTCAGTGGACTTGGACTCTTTACTTGATTCTTTTAATTCAGTTTACAGAAATTCTTTACCAAGTTTTGATGTTTAGTACTATAAGGTTATTGTATATTATACTGCTCCCATAAGTCCTGAAGTTGTGAAGCAACTGAAGTCAAGTTTTGCAGTTCCTATGTCTATAGAGCCCTCAGTTGTTACAGAATCTATAGAGCCAGTTTCTTCTCTTGAATCCATTGAGCCTACAACTGACTCCCTTGTTGTGGCTATTTTGGATGAAATTCCTATGCCAGACATGGATGACATTATGTTCTCATACATGGAAGATTCTCCAGAAAATCCAGAAGATTTAGTTCCAACAGATGCCATTCAAATTGCCAATATATCTTTTGAGCCTCAGGCCAAGAAGCTCATTTCTAAAGAATCTCTAAAAGAAATTGATGATTTATATGATAATCCTATTGAATCATCTGGTGATGATGATGATGAGGATGATGATTCAGATTATCCTTCTTCTAGAAAGAGAAAGCTCAAGAAGAGAAAGGCTCCTCCAAAGGCTGTTCCCAAGCCAAACCCATATGCAGATACTCCCTATTATATTTTGAATAATATTAATACGTATCCAGGAATGTCTCAATGGATGTGGTATTCTAAGAATGAGCTCAAAGAAAGAAAGAAGAGGAAAAGGTACAGCTCCCCACCAAGGCCGTTTAGGAGAGGACCTTCTCCTCCTCCTGCCGCAGGTGCATCAAGAAGTGTTGTTAAGACTCAGAAGCCAGCCTCTAGTAGCTCTCAGACTCCAAGGCTAGCCTCCCATCAGTTTACGAGACCTGCTGGGAAGTACAGTCAATACAGACCTCCAAGGTCCTATTACTCAGGCCAATCTCAGCAGTCTCTTCCTCCAAAAAAATTTCAACATCAATCTATTTTATTCAGAAATCCTCAAAAGTCTTCTCAGGATGCTCCAAAAACTGATCTAGAGAGACCTCTCTCTTCAGCTTATGAATCTGAGTTAGATCCAAATTTCAGAATGGCCAGATTTCAAGAGCTGATTGGTTTATCTCAGATGAACAAAGTAAGAGCAGAAGGATCAGATCCATCAAAATTCACTACAATGTCTACCTATAGACAGAAAGAATTTGATTAATTCCAGGTAGATAGAAATTTATTTGATCCCAATGAATATATGCAGGTACATCCAGAAGCTATAGTTCCCAGGGCTTCATCTGATACATTTCTTGGAGTTTAAGACATGAAAATGTCTCAAAAGGAAGCAGAGAATCCTCACAGGACAATTGTGTCTGCTAAATCATCATCTGCTCCTCCCTCTGACAAATCTTGAATATTTATTTCTTTATGATTCAATTGTGTAATGAACTTAGCCATATCATATCTGCTGAATAGTTTAAATTCTGTCAGATATTTATATTGCTTTGTGTTTTTATGCTTTTCTTATTTGTTGGTTAGTGACCTCACCCAAATAGGGGGAGATTGTTGGAACCCCAGTTTGGATTTGGGCTAGGTTCATTAATTAGGATTGTTGACCCATTATGTATAGTTTAGGTTCAATTTATTGGTTCTAAGGTTAGGTCAGTCTGATTAGGTTAGACTCTTATGTTCCAGCCTTCAGAAGACTCAAGAGACTCAGATTTAGAAGAAATGCAATTGTTAAAGAGTTTAGAGAATTAGTTCGAAGTTCTTCGAACTCAGCTCGACGATCGTCGATCGCAGATCGACGAACTCAAAGTTTCAACTCTGAGCTGAGCTCGAAGCTATTCGAGCTCAGGTCGACGAACTCCCTCCTCTACTCAGTATCTCTAGTCGACGAAATTCTACCTCAGGAGCATGAACTTGGAGCTCAACATTGTCAGATACTTTCCAGATCAATTTTCTCTGAGCTCAGCTCGACAAAGATGATTTCTCAGCTCGACGAACTGTGAGTTCAGGTCGATGAAATCTGTTCTGAGTTTGACTAATTCTGTCAGTATCAGTTTGACGTATTCTCTCTCATTTTGACTTCAATCCTTTTATTCTAAGGCAGTAATTCTCTGAATAATTAATATTTATATTCTCAAGAATATAGTCGTTCTAAGGCAGCATTAATTATGGATCTCACAGAGTTAATTACTTGACTTATTTACTGGGACAGTTGCGGAAATACAATAAAGACAATTTCCAAGCGTTTCAACACCCAGATTCTGAGCAAAAAATCAAGGATTTTATTCAAAATTTAAAGGCTGAAAAACCTCTCAGAATATAAAATATCATTTTAAAAAGAAGAACAACAATTTTGTACAGACATATAACAACTGATACAGAGAGAAGCATTGCTATTTTCTTATAGGAAATTGAAGAAGAACATCACACACAGATCTTTAGTCTTCTTCAGTTTCTGCTTCAGGCTTCAAAGAGACAACTCATCAACACCAGTCCAAGAAGTTCCTGAAGATCAGCAAGCTACTTCAAGTCCTACACCCCGAGCAAAGCTCTCATCTTCCTGAACCATTCTTCATCTCAGGGGGAGCTTTGACAACAGCAATTCACATGTCTTCTCAAGTTGTTTAATAAAGAGAAGACACCATCACTTTCTTTACCTCACTGTAAAAAGGGTTTCTAACTCACTTCAAAAGTTATCACCTGGTTGTCAAGTATCCTTAACAAAATACTTGTGTTGGTTTTTGAGCACCTGATCAAAAGCCTAAAGGTTTGTGAGATCTCCCTTGAAATAGATCTTGTGGTGACAGGGCACTTGAGCAAAAACCTGTGGTGGAAGGGCACCTGATCAAAAACCTGTTAGTGGATTCCTACCGGGGTGGTAGAAGAGTGGATGTACCCAGTTTTGGGGAACCACTATAATTTCCGTGTGTCGTCTGGTTATTCCATTTCTTTTTTTGCTTTGCTGTGATATTTTTGTTTTTACTTCTCTTTATATACCTTAATATCACTTATTTTAATTCCGCTATAAAACTAATAATTTTTTTAAAATACTCTATTCACCCCTCTCTAGAGTTAGTCAGATCTATCCCCACACTTTCAGTATGTATGTATGTTCTACATGTGGTTTTGGTTCATAAAAGTACAACTCACACACATGACTCTGTGATCACAGACCTTTAGTTCCGGCTTTTTGGAGCTAGCATCACTCTCTGGTACCACCATTGTGGCTACGGCAGCAGCGGAATGGGCGCTTCCGCTTCCTAGGCCGGTATACACACTACCAAGCCCGGACCCTTCGTACGCCTCTGTACACGTCCTAGGTGCACTCTAGATTCTCTGCGTACTAATGTTGGCCAACTGCCAGACTTACTTAGTCGGGTGTGTGTTTTCGGGGATTGTCCTCTAAACTGCAGTATAAATAACCTACTGGCCCCTCAAACCCTTACACATCACCAGAGTTACTGTACTGTCATCGATGTGATGATTGGCCCAGTACCGCATGACCTGCCACTAGTTTTGTTTTATGCATATGCAAGGTATCTCAACTCGATCCTCTAGCTCGCAGGACCAACCCGTCCTGAAATAAACCTCTCGAGCCTCCAGCTCGCAGGACTAAACATGTCCTGAATCCCTCCAACCCTTCACGGGTGAGATTTACATATAATTGCCTTAGTTCTGAATCCCTCCAACCCTTCACGGTTGAGATTGTTACCGCGTTCTCTTAGTCAATTAGACTACTCTTGCCTAATATTTATTACACTTAGCAATTTAGGGTTAATCCAAGGACTGCCCAGGGTATGCCCAATGAAGGCGTCTTGGGGGCACTAGGAACCAAGATGGGATTGAAAGCCCAAAGTTCCCTTTCGCAAGGATACTTACTTTTATTAATATCTACCCATGATCCATACCAAACTCTCGTTGTTACTCTAGAACAAACCTAATAACTTAGGATGTTATTGTGAGAGCGGCGGTCTTCCGCCGATCTCCGTTCTAGCTACTATCCTTGGGATTTAGCACTCTACCATTCGTTATCAAGAAGTTACCTATTGAACACCAACCAGGGTTTATCTTCCCAATATAGTTATCAAATCAACCTTCTATCATATCCCTTATGGGTCCTAGTATTATATGCTATTTATGCTAAACGCAACCCATGATCTAATGTTTACCCGTATGGTGTGACTTCCAAATATTTGGGTCATATGCCCCTAATTATTTATCATGGGTTTGTATGGTGTATGATATTGACCATTCAAGACTCTACCATTTTTCTAAGTAATTAAGGGCCTAAATTAATTCCTTGAATTGTGTGACCTAGGTCACTTTGCACATGAAGTACTACATGTAATGGTTCAACCTACCTAAGGAATTTACTAGGTGTTCCATGAGGTTAAATATCACTGCCTATCAGGTTTCATAATTTTCCCATACAAATTTCTATTTCATTCCCATTTAATGTTAAAATCCCAATTTGACCACTTTCCAAATTTCTATTGAAAAATTCAGGGGCAACATATTAGAAGATGTTGGACCGGGTCTTCCGGGAACAAAAGGGAAGGAACTTGGAGGTATATGTAAATGATCTTATGATCAAGATTCGAGACGTGGACTCTCACCTCCAAGACCTGGAGGAAACCTTCACCACCTTACGTGATTATAAGATGATACTGAACCCTTGAAGTGCATCTTCGGGGTTAGCAGGGGGAAGTTCTTTGGCCATCTTCTCACCCCCGCAGCACTGGAACTGAACCCTGACAAGGTCAAGGCGATCATGGAGTTAGGGTCGCCTCAGAAAGCTAAGGAGGTGCATTAGTTGATAGTGAAGTTGGCAGGGCTATGCGGGTTCCTTTCCCGAGCTGGGGAGAAGTGTTATCCATTCTTCAAAGCATTGAGAGGAGACAAGAAGTTCGAATAGACCGGAGAATTCAAGGAGGCGTTACAGGCCTTGAAGAGGAAGTAAACTCAGGCCCCGCTTCTCTAAGGGACAAAAGAGGGGGAAGACCTATCTTTGTATCTCGGGGTCGAAGCAGAGGCCTTGAGCTCCGTCCTGGTTCGGGAAGAGGGAAAGAGGCAGCTGCCCATATACTACGTAAGTAGGGTACTGAGGAAGGTGAAGCTCTGATATCCTATCTTGGAGAAGCAGGCTTCACTCTAGTCATCTCGGCTCGGAGGCTCTGACCCTATTTTCAGGCACACTCCATTCGAGTGGTGACTGAACATCCCCTCCACAACATCTTTGATGGGGTGGAGCATTCAGGCAAGTTGGCTAAGTGGTTGGTGGAGCTGAGTGAGTTCGATATCTATTTCTTCCCGCGCCTCTCGATCAAGGCCCGGGTGATGGCCGACTTCCTTACTAATTATGTGGTCGAGGTGGCGGAGGCGGAGCTCACTCGCCCGGTCCCTTGGAAGGTGATGGTGGATGGAGCTTCGGGAAGGCATTCCCTTGGGGTGGGGGTGATCTTGGAGGGCCCCAAGAGAAATAGGATCGAGTAGACGGTGGTGGTGCATTTTCCCATCACTAATAATCAGGCTGAATATAAGGCCGTGATAGCAGGATTGCGCCTAGCCAGGGAGCTGGGGGTGCATGATATGGAGGTCCTCACTTACTCCATGGTGGTGGCCTCCCAGATCAACGGGGAGTTTGAGGTAAGGTAGCCTACTCTCCAATTGTATTTGGCTACGGTAAAGGGGGTAATCAACATGTTCCAGACCTTCTCCATCCGAAATGTGCCAAGGGAGGAAAACAAGTAGGTTGATCAACAAGCCAAGCATAGGCCTCGGGTGGGGGGTACCATCACTAACCTATTTTGTCCATCCATTCAAGAGGGAGAGCTGATTAAGGTGGACCAACACCCCTCATGGATGGACCCGTTTGCAGCAGTACTATCCATAGGGGAGTTCTCGGGAGGGATGGATAGGAAGAAGTTCAAACACAAGTCGGCATATTATCTTATGTACGACTGGCCGTTATATAGGAAGACCCTCTCAGGGATGTTGGCACGTTGCATAGCTGAGTGGGAGGTCTAGAGGATTCTGGAGGAGGTGCATTCAGGGGAGTGTAAAAGCCATTCGGGGAGAAGGACCTTGGAAGGGATGATAGTCTGACAGGGGTACTTTTGGCTGACCCTAAGTCAGGATGTGGCAGAGTTCGCAAGGAAGTGCCATAAGTGCCAATTTTTTGCCCCCCTCCAACTGTAACCAGCCCAGCGCCTCAGAAGCATCATAGACCCTGGCCTTTTGCCATCTGGGGAATGGATTTGGTAGGACCCTTCCCCCAGGCCAGCGGGCAGAGGAGGTTTCTATTAGTAATGATCGACTATTTTTCTAAGTGGTTAGAAGTGAAGGCGCTAGCCAAGGTGACCTCCCAAGTAATCAAAAACTTTGTGTGGGGGGAGATCATCTGTAGGCATGTGTTACCCCAGGCCATTGTCACGGACAATGGGCCTCAGTTTGCCAATGCCGAGTTCATCAGTTTTTATGGGCAGCTCAGGATTGATCTCAGGTTCGCGTCGGTCCATCACCCTAGAAGCAACGGGCAGGTGGAGGCGACAAACAACATCATTGTGAACCTCCTGAAGAAGAAAGTTGAAAACTTGAAGTGGAGCTTGGTGGAACAGCTTCCCTCGGTCCTCTGGGCTCTGAGGACCACCCCCAACATAGCTACAGGGGAGACCCTCTTCAAGCTCTTCCATGGCTACGAAGCAGTATTACCCATAGAATTTGAAGTCAAGACACCTCGGGTTGTAGAGGCCCGGGAAGGCAGGGAGGAATGGAGAGCTGAGAACGAGGAGGAGCTACGACTCTCCTTGGATATGGCGGAAGAATTGCGTGATCTCTCCGCCATCTGACAGGAAGAGGTAAAGCGAAGAATGGCTAAGTACTTTGACAAGCACGTCAGGGTCAAACAGTTTGCAGAAGGGGACTTGGTCCTGACGAAGGTGGATGCAGCAGGGAGATCGGCTGCGGTAGAGAAGCTCAACCCCAATTGGGAGGGCCCATACACTGTCAAGAAAGCTCTAAGGTCAGGAGGATATCGTCTCCGGATTGTGGAGGGTGAGACCCTAAGTCTAACCTGGAGTGGTGATGACTTGAAACGTTTCTATCCATAAGACATGTGTACAACCCCGTGTTCGCCGAAGGGACTTAGGCAACCAGGCGGGCCCCCCTGACTCGCACATTGAAGGGTTGCCCAAGCGAGCCAGCCGGGCCCGCACCCTCCTAGGTGGGTCGGCCTGCGCCCTCCCGGCGAGCCAGCCCTGCCTGCGCCCTCCCGGCGAGCCAGCCCTGCCTGCGCCCTCCCGGCGAGCCAGCCCTGCCCTGCGCCGCCTTTGGCGGGCCAGCTCCTCCCGCCTCCCCTAGGCGGGTCGGCCCGCCCTCTCCCGGCGAGCCAGCCCTGCCCGCGCCGCCTTTGCGGGCCAGCTCCTCCTGCCTCCCCTAGGAGGGTCGGCCCGCCCTCTCCCGGCGAGCCAGCCCTGCCCGCGCCGCCTTTGGCGGGCAAGCTTCTCTCGCCTCTCCTAGGTGGGTCAGCCCGCCCTCCCGGCGAGCCAGCCCTGCCCGCGCCTCACGCTGAGTGGAAGCATTGAAGGGCTACTCGCTCGACCCCCGGGGGGGGGGAGGATTTTTTACTGTTTTGCCCCATTGGCCTGCCCCTAGCTAGTCAAAACAGTGGGGTCTCGCTGTTGGAATACCCAGGTGGGCTGCATATAGCTGTTCAGAATAGCGGAGTTCAGCTGTTGGCAGGCCAGCCCGAGGAGCTTTTGGTAATCTTAAGGCAGCAGAGGTTCGCTATTTACAGACCATCCTCAAAATCCTATAAATAGGACCCAAGGGGTACTTCAGAAGAAAAACTTACTTATTCCCCAGTCTTCTAGCACTTTCTGAGGTACCTTAGCCCAACATTTGGCAAAGGAGGGGAAGCGCTCAGTGATCTTCTGGGTTTGTGGTGGGACCTCTGAGTCGGGCCCTTGGTCTAGTCCTTTGCTCTCCTTTCCTTTATTGTTTTTCTTGAAGGAGCGAAGTAGGTGCACGACCACCCCTTCCCCAAGGGTCGAACTCCACAAGAGACCGATTTCTCGGTTTCAACATTTTGGTGCGGTGAGCGTGGACCGTGGTCAGCACATAAAACCTTCAGCGAGCTCGATGACGGGATGAGAAGGGCAAGGATCGGACAGGACCGACTCGCCACCCCCTCCCCCTCTCGCCACCATGGGAATGTTCGAGGACTTCAGGCAGGAGGTACTCGGCCTTGTTCAGTTCGCACTAGGTACGCGCGCTGAGAGCTCGACTCCAGTAATTCTGGTTCCCGCAAATCCGACGCTCGGAGAGGCCGCACCCGTTCGGCGAGCAGGGAAGGAAGTAGCTGAAGAGAACCGGGGTGCCGAGCTCCCCGGGCGAGTACTCTTCCCTGGGTCGGGGAGCAGCGACGGACTCGGCGAGTTGGGGGCGCGAGATCCTACCGCTCGGCCAGTGGGAGGGGAGAGCCCCTTCGGCGAGCTGGTCTCCTCAGCGCAAGTTCCAGATGGGTTTAGGGAGCCCGAGATGTCCTACTACACCGGGAAGGGAGACCCGGTCCAACATGTCCAATGGTTCGAGGATGTGGTCTCGATCCGCCAGATGTCGGATGGCTTCAAATGCAAGCTCTTCGCCATCACCCTGAAGGAGAAGGCAAGGGAGTGGTTTCACTAGCTGCCGGCCAGTTCCATCTATTGCTTCGAGGACTTCTGCCGGGGGTTCATGCTGAAGTTTACAACCTCGAAGAAGAGGAAGAGGGAGTCAGAGTTCCTGTTCCGCATCAGGCAGGGGGTGAATGAGACCCTGGGGAGCTATGTCGATCGCTTCCAGGAGGAAGTCACCCAGGTTCAGGAGATGCCTGACCACACTCTGATGATGGCCTTCACCCTGGGATTGCAGCAGGGTTTTTTCCGGATAGAATTGAAGAGGATCCCCCCTCTCATTCGAAGAGTTGATGGAGAGGGTGGCAAGGGAGGTCGACGGGGAGGCGTCGAATCCGGAGTTCGCCCGGAGGCTGGCAAGGTGGGCCATGGAAGAGGAGAGACCCAGAGGAGGAAGAGGCCAGGAGGAGAGAAGGGCTGAGCCCCGGCATAGGGAGCATCCACAGCAGCAGCCCAGGTGGGGCGCCAGGAGTCGAATCATCGGCTAGGGTGGAGGCACGAATGGCAGGAGCAGGGGGAGAGGAGAGGGTTCTGTGGAGGGGACTACCGCCAGGGAGGCCAGGGCTAGTTCTATCCTCCAGGTGGGAGGCAGGGCCAGAGGCTCCCCCTCCCTGACCAAGAAGAGGCTATGGCTGTAGCCCTGGGGGAGAGCAGAAGAGCAGCGCGACGGAGGAGAAGGGAGGTTAGGGTGGAGTTACCCAACTGTGACTTCCATCAGGAGGAAGGGTACACCACGGCCATGTGCCCGGAGTTCCTCGAGATGAGAGGAAACAGGGAGCAGCAGCAGCAGCGAGACCGCCAAGGGGTGCAGATCGAGGAGGTCTTGCCTCGGGCAGAGGAGGACAGGTGTGAAGACCAGGTAGACATGGGAACCCGGGGAGGGATCAGAGCGATCCATAGGGGGGTAGGGATCGAGGCCTCCCGTAAGGCGAGCCTACACACCATGTATCGACGGAGCGTTGGCTCCACATCCCAGACCCCGCCCCCGAAAGAAAAAATCACCTTCACGGCTCAGGACATGCCGGGTCACGAGGACCCCTTTTGCGATGCGCTAGTCATCGGGGCGGCCATCGAGGATTTCACCGTATCTCGGATTCTCATCGACAACGGGAGCTCCGTCAACGTCATTTTCAAGAAGGCATTTGACACGATGAAGGTGGAGGCTAGAAGGGTGTTGGCCTCGGATGGGCCCCTGTTTGGCTTCTCGGGGGAGAGGAAGGAAGTCGAGGGAGGGGTCAGACTCCAAGTCTCTCTGGGGGAGCAGTCCCGCAATTGCAAGTTCGTCATCGTGGACGCCCCCAGTAGCTATAGCGCCATCTTCGGAAGGCCCCTCATCAGCGCCTTCCGCTGCGTCCCCTCATCCTTCCACCAATGCTTGAAGTTCAACGTTGAGGGGGTCCAGATCCGGGTTTGCTTAGACCCCAGGATGGCGAGGGAGTGCTATATCACCGTCGTAAATTCTATCTCGTGGCAGGAGGGCGCTGAAGAGATGGGGCGAAGGATGGAAGAGGCAAGGCAGAGGGCTGGTCCGAAGGAGATGGATGTGGAGAGGAGCCTTGCCCAGACGGAGGAGGTAAAGGAAGTTCGGGAGCCGGCCGAGGTAAAGGTCGCGGAGGAAGCTGAGGAAGAGACCTTCGACCCTGGAGGAGGGGAGGTCGAAGAATGGGAGGAGCGGCCTCGCCTGGAAGCGGTGGAAGAGGCTGTGGAGATGGAGGTTCTCACCCTCGGAGACAAGGTGGAGAAGGTTCGCGTATGCGGGGGGCTGACCCCGGAGGCCCAAGGCAAGATGCTAGAGTGCATCCAGAGGAACGTGGACATCTTTTCCTGGAGCACTGCAGAGATGCTCGGGATCGACGCCGACGTGGCCTCCCATCGCCTCAACCTAGATCCGGAGGCTCTCCCCGTCCTGTAGAAGAAGAGGCCTATCGCGGATAGGTTGGCCGAGCCGATTCAAGAGGAAGTGGCCAAGCTCCTTAGGGCCGGTTTTGTATCCGAGATCCAATACCCCGGCTGGGTCTTTAATATTATAATGGTTAAAAAAGGAGACGGCCGGTGGCGTATGTTTGTTGATTTTTCGCTTCTTAATAAATCATGCCCTAAGGACTGTTATACCTTGCCTCGGATCGACGTGCTGGTTGACTCAGCCGTCGGTTTCCCTGTAATGAGTTTTTTAGATGCATTTTCAGGTTATCACCAGATCAGGATGCACCCTCCCGACATCAAAGATGTCTCCTTCATCACCGGGGATGGATGCTACTGTTATAAAATGATGCCCTTCGGGCTAAAGAATGCAGGGGCGACTTATCAAAAAATGTTTGGACAGGGTCTTTCGAGAGCAGAAGGGAAGGAACTTAGAAGTGTACGTTGACGATCTCATGATCAAGAGTCGAGACGACGACTCTCACCTCCAGGATCTGGAGGAAACCATTGCCACCCTGAGCGAGTACAATATGAGGCTAAATCCCTTGAAGTGCATCTTCGGGGCGAGCAGGGGCAAATTTCTGGGCCACCTCCTCCCCCCCGCTGGAGTAGAGCCCAACCCCGACAAGGTCCGAGCGATCATGGAGTTGGGGTCGACTCGGGATGCAAAGGAGGTACAGCGATTGGCGGGGAAGCTGGCAGGGTTGAGCAGGTTCATCTCCCGGGCCGGGGAGAAGTGCTCTCCCTTCTTCAAGACCTTTAGAGGAGGCCGGAAGTTCGAATTGACCTCGGAGTGCGAGGAGCATTCCAGGCCTTGAAGAGGCAGCTGACTCAGGCCCCCTTGCTCCAGGGGCCAAAGGAGAGGAGGACTTATTCTTGTATTTGGGAGTGGGGGCGGAGGCCGTGAGTTCTGTCTTAGGTCGGGAAGAGGGGAATAAACAGCTCCCGGTTTATTATGTGAGCAGGGTGCTGAGGAAGGCCGAGCTCCGCTATCCTATCCTGGAGAAGCTGGCTTTCGCCCTCATCATCTCGGCCCGGAGGCTCCGACCCTACTTCCAGGCACACTCGATCCAAGTGGTGACTGACCACCCCCTCAACAGCATCTTCAAAGGGGTGGAGCATTCGGGCAGATTGACTAAGTGGTCGGTAGAATTGAGCGAGTTCAACATCTCCTTCGTCCCTCGCCTCTCGATCAAGGCCCAGGCCATGGCCGACTTCCTTGCTGACTATGTAATCGACGTGGCGGATGAGGAGCTCACTCGTCCGGTTCCTTGGAAGGTCATGGTGGACGATGCTTCAGGGAGGCATTCACTTTGGGTGGGAATCATCCTAGAGAACCCCCAGGGAATGAGGATCGAGCATACAGTGGTGATACACTTCCCCATCACCAACAATCAGGCCGAGTACGAGGCCGTGATTGCAGGTCTGTGTTTGGCCAGGGAACTGGGCGTGCATGATGTGGAGGTCCTCACTGACTCCATGGTGGTGGCTTCCAAGATTAACGGGGAGTTTGAGGCAAGGGAGCTGATTCTGCAGCTCTACTTGGCGAAGGTAAAGGGAGTCATCGGTACCTTCCAGACCTTTTCCATTCGACACGTGCCCAAAGAAGAGAGCGAGCAAGTAGATCAGCTGGCAAAGCATTGCCCCCGGGTGGGGGGTACCCTCACAGATCTCTTCCGCCCATCTATTGAAGAGGGGGAGCTGATGGAGGTGGAACAGCACCCCTCGTGGATGGATCCCTTCACAACGTACCTGTCCACTGGGGAGTATCCAGAAGGGATGGATATGAAAAATCTCAAGTATAATTCGGCATATTATGTCATGCGAGACGACCAGCTATACCGAAAGACCCTCTCAAGGATGTTGGCACGCTGCGTGGCCGAGGGGGAGGTCCCGAGGATCTTAGAAGAAACTCACTCCGGGGAGTGCGGGACCCATTCTGGGAGTCGAACCTTGGAAGGTCGTATCATCAGGCAGGGGTATTTTTGGCCAACCCTGAGCCGAGACGCAGAGAAGTTCGTGAAGGAATGCCACAAGTGCTAGCTGTTTTCCCCCCTCCAGCTACAGCCGGCCCAACGCCTCAGGAGTATCACGACCCCCTGTCCATTTTCCATCTGGGGAATGGACTTTGTTGGGCCCTTCCCCCAGGCCAGCGACCAGAGAAGGTTCCTACTCGTAATGATTGATTACTTCTCCAAGTTGTTGGAAGTTAAGGCGTTGGCCAAGGTAACCTCCAAGGTCATCAGGAACTTCATATGGGAGGAGATTATCTACCGTCATGGGTTGCCCCAGGCACCCGTCACGGACAACGTCCCTTAGTTCGCCAGCACCGAGTTCATCAGCTTCTGCGAACAGCTTGGGATCGACCTCAGGTTCGCCTCTATTCATCACCCCAGGAGCAACCGGTAGGTAGAAGAGGCGAACAAGATCATTATTAACCTCCTCAAAAAGAAGGTAGAGAATCTGAGAGGAAGCTGGGTGGAGCAACTCCCTTTGGTCCTCTGGGCCCTTAGAACCACACCTAATACAGCGACAGGAGAGACTCCTTTCAAGCTCTCTCATGGGTGCGAGGCAGTGCTTCTAGTAGAGTTTGAGGTTCGAACCCCCCGGGTGGTCGAGGCCGGAAAGGGCAGAGAGGAATGGAGGACCGAGAACGAGGAGGAACCGCGGCTCTCACTCGACATAGTTGAGGAATCGCGAGATCTCTCAGCCATCAGGCAAGAGGAAGTGAAGAGGAGAATGGCCAAATACTTCGACAAGCACGTCAGAGTCAAACAATTCGCGAAAGGGGACTTGGTCTTGAGAAAGGTGGACGCCGCGGGGAGGTCAGTCACCGTGGGGAAGCTCAATCCAAACTGGGAAGGACCGTACATCGTACAGGAGGCATTGAAGTCAGGAGGGTACTGCCTCCAAAATGTGGAGGGCGAGACCCTGAGTCTCACCTGGAGTGGTGATGACTTGAAATATTTTTTTCCCTGAGTCATGTAAACGTCGCTTCAATTTTCTAATAAAACCTCTGTTGATTAACTTGTGCCCCGACGATGAAAAGCGCAAACACAAATCTACCTCAGACCTCGAGCAGATCCCGCTGCCAGGCTCCCATCAAGCTGGCAGGGCTGGATGTCACTCAGAATAGTCATACTCAGACCCCGAGCAGATCCCGCTGCCAGGCTCCTATCAAGCTGGCAGGGCTGGATATCACTCAGAGGAGTCTTCATCAGACCCCGAGCAGATCCCGCTGTCAGGCTCCCATCAAGCTGGCAGGGCTGGATGTCACTCGGAGGAGTCTCCCTCAGACCCAGAGAAGATCCCGCTGCCAGGCTCTCATCAAGCTGGCTGGGATGGATGTCACTCGGAGGATTCCGCCTCAGACCCTAAGCAGATCCCGCTACCAGGCTCCCCATCAAGCTGGCAGGGCTTGATGTCACTAGGAGGAGTCTGCCTCAGACCCCGAGCAGATCCCGCTGCCAGGCTCCCATCAAGCTGGCAGGGCTAGATGTCACTCGGAGGAGTCTGCCTCAGACCCCGAGCAGATCCCGCTGCCAGGCTCCTATCAAGATGGCAGGGCCTGATAACACTCAGAGGAGTCTGCCTCAGACCCTGAGCAGATCCCGCTGCCAGGCCATCATCAAGCTGGCTATAATGGATGTCACTCGGAGGAGTCCGCCTCAGACCCCGAGCAGATCCCGCTGCCAGGCCACCATCAAGCTGGCAGGGCTGGATGTCACTCGGAGGAATCCGCCACAGACCCCGAGCAGATCCCACTGCCAGGCCACCATCAAGCTGACAGGGCTGGATGTCACTCGGAGGAGTCCGCCTCAGACCCCGAGCAGATCCCGCTGCCAGGCTCCCATCAAGCTGGCAGGGCTGGATGCCTCTCAGAGGAGTTTGCCTCATACCCTGAGCAGATCCTGCTGCCAGGCCACCATCAAGCTGGCAAGGATGGATGTCACTCGGAGGAGTCCGCCTCAGACCCCGAGCAGATCACGCTGCCAGTCCACCATCAAGCTGGCAGGGCTGGATGTCACTCGGAGGAGTCCGCCTCAGACCCTGAGAAGATCCCGCTGTTAGGCTCCCGTCAAGCTGGCAGGGCTGGATGTCACTCGGAGGAGTCTGCCTCAAACCCCGAGCAGATCCCGCTGCCAGGCTCCTGTCAAGCTTGCAGGGCTGGATGTCACTCGGAGGAGTCTGCCTCAGACCCCGAGCAGATCCCGCTGCCAGGCTCCCATCAAGCTGGCATTTGTAGATGTCACTCAGAGGAGTCTCCCTCAGACTCCGAGCAGACCCCGCTGAAAGGCTCCCATCATGCTGGCAGGGCTGGATGTCACTCAAAGGAGTCCGCCACAGACCCCGAGCAGATCACGTTACCAGGCTCCCATCAAGCTGGCAGGGCTAGATGTCTCTCGGAGGAGTCTGCCTTGGACCCCGAGCGGATACTCTATCTCGGCAGAGAGCCTCGAACGAATCGGCGGGTTGACAAGGGAACTCCGACACGATGACGAGTAAGGGGAGCCGGCTCCGGCCTAGAGGACAGCCAGCCCCCAGGAAGAGGGCCCGGACGGCGACAACACAACCGCGTCAATGCCCCGGAAGCCGGCTCGCCCAGGGTCCAGTCGCGCGCCAGGTGTCTCTCGCCCACCAGCTTAGCAAAGTTTTCGCCGAACACGTGAGGGTTGGATGTTTCTTTCCAAGCCCTTTCAAAAGCTTATAAAGAGAGGGGATTATGTAATACCCCGTGTTCGCCGAAGGGACTCAGGCAACCAGGCGGGCCCCCCTGACTCGCGCATTGAAGGGTTGCCCAAGCGAGCCAGCCTGGCCCGCACCCTCCTAGGTGGGTCGGCCTGCGCCCTCCCAGGCGAGCCAGCCCTGCCTGCACCCTTCCCGACGAGCCAGCCCTGCCCGCGCCACCTTTGGCGGGCCAGCTCCTCCCGCCTCCCCTAGGCGGGTCGGCTCGCCATCTCCCGGCGAGCCAGCTCTGCCCGCGCCGCCTATGCCGGGCCAGCTCCTCCCGCCTCCCCTAGGCGGTCGGCCCGCCCTCTCCCGGCGAGTTAGCCCTGCCCGCGCCGCCTTTGGCGGGTTAGCTTCTCCCGCCTCTCCTAGGCGGGTCAGCCCGCCCTCCCGGCGAGCCAGCCCTGCCCGCGCCTCACACTGAGTGGAAGCATTGAAGGGCTACTCGCTCGACCCCCGGGGGGAGGATTTTTTACCGTTTTTCCCCATTGGCCTGCCCCTAGCCAGTCAAAATAGTGGGGTCTCGCTGTTGGCAGACCCAGGTGGGCTGCATATACCTGTTCAGTACCACAGAGTTCAGCTGTTGGCAGGCCAGCCCGAGGAGCTTTTGGTAATCTTAAGGCAGCAGAGGTTCGCTATTTATAGACCATCCTCAAAATCCTATAAATAGGACCCAAGGGGTACCTCAGAAGAAAAGCTTACTTGTTCCCCAGTCTTCTAGCGCTTTCTGAGGTACCTTAGCCTGACATTTGGCTAAGGAGGGGAAGCACTCAGTGATCTTCCGGGTTTGTGGTGGTACCTCCGAGCCGGGCCCTTGGTCTAGTCCTTTGCTCTCTTTTCCTTTGTTGTTTTTCTTGTAGGAGCGAAGTAGGTGCGCGACAACCCCTTCCCCAAGGGTCGAACTCCACAAGAGACCAATTTCTCGATTTCAACAACATGTACGTCCTCTCCAATAATGAATATAAAATCCTTTGATCCTCCAACTATTTTGCAGATTGAACTTATGGCAGGCCGTACATATCAAGCTAAGTACTAAGAGGCTCCCGCTGCCAGGCTCCCACCTAGCTGGTAGGGTCGGGACCCTCAAATGAATATTTTCTCCCTCTAGGGTTAGGTCCCGAGATGCTCCCGCTGTAAGGCTCCCACCTAGCTGGCAGGGTCGGGATCCTCAAGTGATGTCGTTATGAACCTAGTGGTGGAGTCCGGTGGAGGTTCAACACCCGCCGTCAGGCTTTCACCTAGCTGATTGGCCCGGTGGTAGCACCCGAAGGATGGCCAAAGTAATATTCTCCCTCCGGGGTTAGGTCCCGAGACGCTCCCACTACCAGGCTCCCACCTAGCTGGCAGGGCTGGGATCCTCGAGTGACGTCATTATCACCCTATAGGTGTTGTTTGGTGGAAGTTCAACACCCATTGTCAGGCTTTCACCTAGCCGATTGGGCCGGTGGTAGTGCCCGGAGGATGGCCATAGGAATATTTTCTCCCTCCAGAGTTAGGTCCCGAGATGCTCCCACTGTCAGGCTCCCACCTAGCTAGTAGGGTCTGGATTCTTGAGTGACGTCGTTATGACCCTAGAGGTGGAGTCCGGTGGAGGCTCAACATCTTTCGTTAGGTTTTCACCTAGCTGATTGGGCCGGTGGTAGCGCCCGGATGATGGCCAAAGGTATATTTTGTCCCACAAGGGTTTGGTCTCCAGATGCTCCTGTTTCCAGGATCCCACCTAGCTAGCAGGGCCGAGATCCATGAGTGACGTCATTATGACCCTAGAGGTGGAGTCCGGTGGAGGCTCAACACTCGCCGTAAACTTTCACCTAGCTGATTGGGCCGGTGGTAGCGCCCAGAGGGTGGCCAAAGGAATATTATCTCCCTCTAGGGTTAGGTCCCAAGATGCTCCCGCTGCCAGGCTCCCACCTAGCTGGCAGGGCTTGGATCCTCGAGTGACTTTGTTATGACCCTAGAGGTGGAGTCCGGTGGAGGCTCAACACCCACCGTCAGGCTTTCACCTAGCTGATTGGGCCAGTGGTGGCGCCCGGTGGTTAGTCAAAGGAAAATGGGATCCTCTTTTCAGGGCTAAGTCCAGAGTTGCTCCGATTGTCAGGCATTCACCTAGCAGGTAGGGCAGGGATCCTCGGTTATCGAAGTTTTCAAAATATGTCCCCAACTAGTCTCACTGGTAAAATAGGTCCGAGGGCTAAGGTTTTCTTTAAAGAAAGGATAAGGTCCCGGGGAGATCTCGCCAAGTAAGAGGATCTTGCCAGTCTGAACAGGGTAAGCCAATGTGTGTGCTAATAGCTCGCTCTCGCAGGTCTGACAACTTGCATGCCCGTGGGCTTAAAGGGAGAGAATGGAGCAAAGCCTAATCCTAAGAAAATGTTGGCCTAAGGTATTACAAGATGCTACGGCCGTGGGTTAAGCAGAAGCGCGAGTCGAATGCATGTCTAAGTACCGCGTCACTCAACATCAGGAAGAATAAAGGTAAGAAATGAGAATTTTTATAAAAATGTATTCAATGTATTCCATCTGTCAATCATTACATTGACAAAAGGGGGCAAGGCCCGAAAGAAAAAAGTATAAGCGAAAGCAAAAAAGGGGGAGAGAGCCTCAGGGCGATGAAGCCGAGTGCTCACTCTCGCCAGAATCCCCATCTGCGCTCTCCATGGGCTCGAGAACAGGTTGGAATAGCTCTGGCATCAAGATCTCGCCGTCGCTGTTTAGGAAACTGGCCTGCTGCATCATCTGGAGCACATAGCTGGCTCCCAAGATGGCATGCTCCTGCATCATCAGGTCAATCTTATGTTGTGAATACGACAAGGCCTCCTTCTTCTCGCCAAGGGGAGGAGGGATCAACGAGTCGATCAACTGCTGATTTTGAGCCCTTATTTGCCTGTTCTCGTCCTCAAGATGGGCGATACACGCATCCTTCACGGCGACGGTCGCGGCATCCTGCGAAATAGCCAAGGATCAGGGCGAGAGTAAAAAGTATGGAGAAAATACAAGCGAGGGAGTAAGAACTTACCACTCCAGCTTCTCGTAGGGCGAGATCCTTCTTGGAGGCCGCGAGCTCCTCCTTCAGTGTTTTCACCTCCTAGTAGGGAGCGGATGACATCGCGCTAACATCCACCAATTTTCGCACAAGGAGGATGCTACGATGCGCTTACATATGCGCGAGCTCGAGGGAGTGGAATTGGGCCCGCGAGCTCTCGTAGGTGAGTGATTTTGTTAATGCCCTGTCATAGTAGGTGGCGTTGTCCCGCCCATACATGCTGAAAGTATCTTTTGTTGACTAAATCCACCTATGGGGGGGGGGAATAGGTGTCTTGCAGTCTTTTGCAAAATTAAATTTACCTGCATAAATTAACAAACACAACACAGAAAACACACAAAGAATTATAGTGGTTCCCCGATTTGGGTATGTTTACATTCCCCCTTCGACCTATCTCCCACCAAGGGATGACTCGGTCACTTCTCCAAATGGATTGAAATCTAATCCTCACACTACGGAAGGAACCCTTCCAACAAATAAGTCAAAACTCCACCACCACGGGTTGCACCCAACCCTTATAACTAGGAATTAAAATTCCTTTACAACAAACCAAAATTGAATGTAAAAAAATACAAACAAAGCTTTTGGAGATTCCGATGTCCTTCTTCGTTCGTTTAAGCTTTCTTGAAAGTTACAAAGAGTCCACAACCGGATTTCTCTCTTGGAGAGGATCTTGTCAAGATCGGCGGTGGCAAGTGATTGCGACGGCGATACTTTATAGATCCAAACTTCTTGACGAAGCAAGCAAGGTCTACCAATGATCTCAGTCGGATCAATCGTCTCCACCGATTCAGAATAGAGAACTAGTCTCGTTCAACGAATCGAGAGACAAGAGATCTCAAGAGAGATGCGTGAGACGCTCGGCTTGCCTCGGTACTGTCATCGTAAGATCAAAGATGATCAAAGATTAGCAGCGACGACGAACTGCGAGCGGCTATAGGCGATCGGCGCTTTCCGCGATCCGCTAGGTTACGCTCGGCCTCTTTTTGAATTCCGAGAATATCTCTACTATAGAAGTTCAAAATACGCGTAT
The DNA here is from genome assembly GCA_039513925.1 of Platanthera zijinensis. Lineage (NCBI taxonomy): Eukaryota > Viridiplantae > Streptophyta > Magnoliopsida > Asparagales > Orchidaceae > Platanthera > Platanthera zijinensis. Next base: position 94,544,769 of record CM077091.1, read on the forward strand.
ATATATGCCCTGATCCAACCCTAAAGACCGTTGTGGGACCCACAAGGAGAAACCCTAGCCCCGGCCGAAATAGCGCACGATACCTGGGTTCACTCAAGCGAGCGAGAAAAATTGCCTAAGGCAAAATCGGCAGGAATCGTTGGTGATTCCCGTCAAAGTCGACGGGAATCACTCACGATTCCCGTCGATTCTGCCTTAGCAGAATCCCTGTCTGGAAAACTGTCAGCCGATAGAAGTCGGCGGGAGAGGCTAGCTGATACTCGAAGAATCGGCGGGAATCACTAACGATTCCCATCGAAGTCGGCGGGAATCACATGTGACTCCCGTCGAAGTCGGTGGGAATGACTTAGTGATTCCCATCGATTTTGACATAGAAGATTTTTCTCTTCCTTCCTTTGATGACTTGGTCTTTGACCCATCTTTGCTCCTTCTTCTGCTCTTGATCTACCTAGACCCTGTACTTGAAAATAAGTACACTCCAATAGAGAGCGCACACGTGAGTCAACACACTGATCTACTCAACGAGGGATTACGTTGCGTAGACCCGTGTATATTGACCCACTGCACCCTGACATTGGTGTATACTTAGCATGGAATAGCTGCAAGCACAACTTGATAGAAGATTGTCAAATACATTGTCAATTCAGCTTAGCTTCTTCGAGGCTTCTTAAAATCAGGTCCATTGTGGATACAATACCCAACAATCTCCCCCTATTTGAAGAAGCCTAAACCCTACAAGCTAAGGTGAATAGAACAGATGGGAATGAAAATCATAAAATGAAAATGCAGTTAAGAGTGAAATTCATTACCATTCTCCTGAGAGCATACTTAGCATTGACAGCCACCTTAGCCTTAGCCGAGAGGGTAATCTCCCCCTTTTCGGCTTATGCAAATCTGGGACTTCACTTGGAGCACAAAGTTCCCCTTAGTTCTTACATCCGTACCCGATCTTAAGTTCCTCGCTGATGCTCCCCCTTGATCCAAGAGCCCGGAGCCCTTCAGTCTTCAATCTTCATAGTTCAGCATGCCGAGTTCAGTTTTGAAGAGACTACACTTGGCCTCGTCTAGGGGCTTTGTGAAGATATCTGCAATCTGCTTATCCGTGGGGATATAGAAGAGAGAGATATCTTTGTTTTCCACATGCTCCCGGATGAAGTTGTAGCGCACTTCAATATGCTTTGTTCTGCTGTGCGACACTGGATTGTTCGCAATTCCTGTTGCGCTCGAGGAGTCGCAATACATAGGAACTTCTCTGAACTGCAAGTCATAATCTTCGAGTTGATTTCTGATCCATAGAAGTTGTGCGCAATAACTTCCTGCTGAGATGTACTCAGATTCAGCCGTAGAGGTTGCGATACAGTTCTGCTTTTTACTGTTCCACGAAATAAGCCTTCTTCCGAGGAATTTGCACGTCCCGGAAGTGCTTTTCCTATCATACCTGCTTCCTGCAAACTCAGCATCTGAAAAGCCTATCAGCTCGACATCATTGTTTCTTGGGTACCACAAGCCAAGATTTTGTGTACCTTTAAGGTATCTAAGAATTCGCTTTGCAGCGACATAATGAGATTCCTTAGTGTTCACCTGATATCTGGCACAAACGCATGTGGAAAACATAATATCAGATCTACTAGCAGTAAGGTAGAGCAAGGATCCAATTATGCTTCTGTATTTGGTTTCATCAAAAGGTTTCCCTTTCTCATCCTTGTCCAGAGACACAGTGGATCCCATCGGAGTCCTCATAGAGGTTGCATTCTCCATTCCGAATTTCTTGAGGAGTTCATTTGTGAACTTCGTCTAAGAAATGAAAATTCCATCCTCAGACTGTTTCACTTGAAGTCCCAAGAAGTACTTCAGCTCACCCATACTGCTCATTTCAAACTTCCCTTACATAAGTTTAGAAAAATTCTTACACAGGTTGTTGTCCGTTGAGCCGAATATTATGTCATCGACATAGATTTGCACCAACAAAATCATGCCTTTTACTTCCCTAAGAAATAATGTCTTATCTATTTTCCTCTTGAGAACTTGTTCTCAAGAAGAAAACTTGACAGAGTCTCATACAAATCTCGAGGAGCTTATTTTAAGCCATATAATGCTTTATTAAGAAAGTAAACATGATAAGGGAATGTTGGATTAACAAAACCTGGGGGTTGCGCGACATATACTTCCTCTTTTAAATTTCCATTTAGGAACACAGATTTCACGTCCATCTGATAGACAGTGAATCCTTTGTGAGAGGCATATGCCAGGAACAACCTGATCGCCTCGAGCCTTGCAACTGGTGCAAAGGTTTGGTCGAAGTCAATCCCCTCCTCTTGTCTGTAACCTTGAGCCACCAGTCTGGCCTTGCTCTTGATGATGACCCCGTGTTCATCCAGTTTGTTTCTGAAGATCTACCTAGTGCCGATCACATTCTGTTTCTTTGGTCTGGGAACAAGCGTCCAGATGTTGCATTGTTCGAATTGATGCAATTCATCTTGCATTGCCAATATCCATGACGCATCTTTGTTCGCTTCGTCGAACTTCTTTGGCTCAACCTGTGAAAGAAAACTAAGGTGCAGAATCTCATTAATTGTACCTCTGCGAGTTTTGACACCGTCATGAGGATCTCCTATGATCTGATCTCTAGGATGATCCCTCACATGTCGGAGCTCTAAGAGTCTGGCATCTGGAGCTCTAACAGCTTCTCGGGCTCCTCCCTCTTCTGGAGGATTTTCTCCATCCTGATCGTCATCTTCTCCAGTTGGCATTTAGGTGGAGACCTTGACGTACTTGGGAGTTCCATCTTTAGAAGTCTCATCGAGACTTAGCTGTTCAAGCCTTGCACCTGCATATTCAAGAATGCCACTGGAAGAATTGCTGTGAAGCAAGCTTCCTTCATCAAATACAATATTAATGGACTCCTCTACCACTAGGGTTTTCTTATTGAAAACCCTATATGCCCGACTATGGCTACTATAGCCCATGAAGATGCCTTCGAAGCATTTTTCTCCGAATTTAGTAAGTGGGTACTTCCTATTATTGAGTACATAACATCTGCAGCCAAAAATCCTTAAATAGGACATGGTCGGTTTCCTGTCTTTCAATAGCTCATAAGGCATCTTACGATGATTCTTGTTGATCAATGCTCGGTTCTGCACATTACAAGCCATATTGACAGCCTCTGCCCAGAAGTACTCTGGAAGAGAAGCGTCATTCAACATTGTCGTACATGCTTCAATGAGCGTTCTATTTCTCCTCTCCGCAACTCCGTTTTGCTGAGCAGTACGTGGGGAGGAAAACTCATGAAAAATACCACATTCTTCACAGAATTCTGTCATAGCACCAGACTCGAATTCTGTTCTATGGTCACTTCTAATTTTGACCACGGAGCAGTTAAGTTCGTTCTTAATCTGCTTGATAAAATTAGTGAAGATGTCAAACGTATCTGACTTTTGTTTCAAGAAGAACACCCACGTAAACCGAGAGTGATCATGAACAATCACTAGCGTATACAATTTGACTCCTAAGCTATCAACTTGCACTGGACCGAATAAGTCCATATGAAGAAGATAAAGACATTTGGAGGAGTCTTTGTCTGCAATGCCCTTAAAGGTAGCCCGAGTCTGTTTGCCCTTCTGGCATGCAGGACAAGGGCTATCTTTGATGCACTTAATAGTAGGGGCATCCCTTACTAAATTCTTAAAAAACAACATATTAATAGTCTTTAAATTAATATGTGCTAATCTCTTGTGCCATTGTTCACAGAGAGAAGCACTGCCTTTTGCTCTTAGGCACACGGGGGTAGAAGAGTGTAAGCTAAGAAAATCTAAGCAAAAGATATTTCTGCTCCTAATGTCGGTTAATACCGTCTCCGAAGAGGCACACGATATTATCAAGCACTTATCTTTGCAGAACTTAACGTCGTATCCTTTATCACACAACTGACTTACACTGATCAGGTTATGGTTTAACCCTTCAACATAGGCCACGTCTGTGATAGAGAATACACTGCTGTAAATCATACCATAACCCCTGGTGACTCCTCGATCAGATCCTCAAAATATGACTTTGGGTCCATTTTCGACTGGGGAGTAATCACACAACAGGCTTCTTGTCCCGATTATATGTCGGGAACATCCACTGTCCAAGTACCAGATTGGCATTTTGGTGGCCTTTGGACATACCTGCAAAACAGAATTATTTTCCCTTAGGAACCCAATCAAACTTGGGTCCTAGATTCCTTGTTAGCACACTCCCCCTTGGTTGGTTAACCCTACGAGTGGTCGGCCTCGCATTGCTAACAAAAGGAGTCTCATTGTATCTTGGATTAAACCAGCAATCCACGTCAAAGTGACCAACTTTGCCACAACACCAACAGTCAAACCTGTTGTACTGTTTCCTAGGATCCTGCTTCACCCTTGGAACGGTGGGTACAGCCGGGGCCTTCGATCTGGAGGTGGAGGAATCATGATGACAGTAGTCACACGACTTCTTCACTTCTTGTTCCTTCAGTATGACAGGCTTGGCCTTTGGTTCCTGCTTCCTATTATGGCCGCTAGAGAAGTTGCCATAATTCTCCACTTGGATTTCCTCATAAGGTGCCTTGAAGACACTCTCACCGTAATTGCAGGGGAAGGTACAACCATCATACCGGCTCTTGGGCTTTTCAACCGAGGGCCGAAAGAAGTGGTCATAGGTTGACTCAAAATCCCGCTCATTGCAAGGAAAGCCAGGCTTTTTGAATGAAAAGGGACCGAGTAGGGCCTTTCCCTTTTCTGCAGCAGAGGCCTTCTTAGAAGCCTTATTTTTCCTCTGATTTCTGTTTCTCCTGGATGATTTGCCAGGCCCTCCCACATGCCCTAAGCCAGCCCCCTTAGCCTTAGCAGAGAATACATAAACCAGAGGAAGAACGGTCTTGGGCATAGAGAAGCTTTTGACAATTTTCCTCTCTGCCGCAAGCTGTTCTTCCAACTTGTTGATTTCTTCCTATTTTTGGTCAAGGAGCCTTAGAGAATCTGAGTGCTCAGAAGTCAGGTCCAGATGTTCCTATCGGAGAGAAATCAAGCTAGTGTTCTCTTTTTTTAGGGACACACCCTCAGCCTTAAGGAATTTGACTTCCTATTTCTGAGCGCTCAACCTCTTTCGGCACTCTTCGAAAGTATTGAGCAGAAGCTCGTACTTTTCAAGGAGTTCGGCTTCACGGGCAGATGGACTGTCCTCGTGATCATCTTCAGGAGAATTAGAGTCAGAGTCAGACTCAGAGAGGGGGGTGCGATCTTTTACCTTCCCAGTAAATGGGGGACAGTCTCTATCTGAGTCGGAGCGACCCATTAGCCCGAAGTAGGTTTCCCCATCATCACTGGAGTCTGACGAATAAGATTCACTCAGTGTCTTTGGATTCTTAGCAATGTAGCTCCTCTCCTTCTTCTTATCTCTAGAGGACTTGTGCTCCTCTCCCTTCCCCTTTTCTCTCTTGCTTTGGTGGCAGCAAGCAACGACGTGGCCTGGCTTATTGCTTCCAAAGCAAATAATGTCAGCAGAGCGATGTTTGTTCTATTTAGATTCATACCTGTCAGAAGAGTAATTCTTCTTCTGATGTCTGGAGGAGGAGCCGTCTCTCTTTCTTTGATTCTTCATCTTGAGAAACTTCTTGAACTCTTGAGTGATGAAGGAGAATTCTTCTTCAGATATCTCTGAGCCGAAAGAGCATGGCTCGGAGTCTTCTTCCTCAGCTTTTCTCCAAGAGCGGGACGAGGCTGCACCCTTGCCTTTCCTTGAGTGACTAGCTTTCAGGGCCACAGTCTTTTCTTTGGCTGTGGCCTTATCAGCTTCTTCTTCAGCTTTTCTGGTGTTCAGCTAAAGCTCGTAGGACATTAGCTTTCCAAATAGAATCTGGGGATCAGTTTCTGCCAGCTTGCAAAATTCTCTGATGGCGCAGATCTTAGTTTCCCATTCCTTAGTAAGGGATCTAAGGAATTTGTCATTAAGTTCACCATCGGTGAACACTCTGCCATAACACTTCAGGGCATTAACGATCTTCAGGAAGTTCTCGAATGTCACTCCGATTTCTTCCTTGGGACCTTTCCTGAAGGCCTCATACTTCTGGTTCAGAAGGGATCTTCGATCATCCCTTACTTCATCTATGTCTTCCATCAGAATGATCAGGCAGTGCCATATGTCCTTTGCAGTCCTGTAGTTGCTAAAATTCTGCATCATTGAATCATCGACGGTGCTTACTAAGATGTTTTGAGCTTTCTTGTCTAGTCCTACAAGCACCATCTCATCCTTATCCATTTCGGAGAGCTTCTTGGGCACCATCTTGGTAGGATCAATGGTGGAGGACTTAGTGGGGATATAAGGACCCTCCTCCACTATCATGAAGAGTCGGGGGTCGACTACTTCCATGTAGAACCTGATCCTTTCCTTCCAGATGGGAAAGTTCAGCTTGGTGCATACTGGGATCTTTCCTGAATACTTGAGTCCATCCATTCCCTAGATCTTCTTTCCTCTTGACACTAGACACAGGATCTTACTCAAGGTGTTAACCTTACTGATGAGTAACCTCCCTTTGATACTACTTGAAAGTATCTAGTGTCGACTAAATCCACATATGGGGGGAGAATAGGTGTCTTGCAGTCTTTTGCAGAATTAAATTTATCTGCACAAATTAACAAACACAGCACAGAAAACACACAAAGAATTATAGTGGTTCCCCGATTTGGGTACGTCCACTTCCCCCTTCGACCTATCTCCCACCAAGGGACGACTCGGTCACTTCTCCAAACGGATTGAAATCCAATCCTCACACTACGGAAGGAACCCTTCCAACAAAGGAGTCACAACTCCACCACCACGGGTTGCACCCAACCCTTACAACTAGGAATTAACTTCCTTTACAACAAACAAAAATTGAATGTAAAAGAAAACACAAACAAAGCTTTTGGAGATTCCGATGTCTTTCTTCGTTCGTTGAAGCTTTCTTGAAAGTTACGAAGAGTCCACAACCAGATTTCTCTCTTGGAGAGGATCTTGTCAAGATCGGCGGCGGCAAGTGATTGCGGCGGCGATACTTTGTAGATCCAAACTTCTTGACGAAGCAAGGTCTACCAACGATCTCAGTCGGATCAATCGTCTCCACCGATTCGGAATGGAGATTTAGTCTCGTTCAACGAATCGAGAGACAAGAGATCTCAAGAGAGATGCGTGAGATGCTCGGCTTGCCTCGGTAATGTCGTCGGAAGATCAAAGATGATCGAAGATTAGCGGCGACGATGAACTGCGAGCGGCTACAGGCGATCGGCGCTTTACGCGATCCGCTAGGTCACGCTCGGCCTCTTTTTTATTTCCGAGATTATCTATACTGTAGAAGTTCAAAATACGCGTATATATATGCCATGATCCAACCCTAAATACCGTTGTGGGACCTACAAGGAGAAACCCTAGCCTCGCTAAAACAGCGCACGACACCTGGGTTCGGTCCAGCGAGCGAGAAAAATTTCCTAAGGCAAAATCGACGAGAATCGTTGGTGATTCCTGTCGAAGTCCGCGTGAATCACTCACGATTCCCGTCGATTCTGCCTTAGCAGAATCCCTGTCTGGAAAACTGTCAGCCGAAAGTAGTTGGCGGGAGAGGCTAGCTGATACTCGACGAATCGGCGGGAATCACTAATGATTCCCGTCGAAGTCGGCGGGAATCACAAGTGACTCCCATCGAAGTCGGCGGGAATGACTTCGTGATTCCCGTTGATTTTGACTTAGAAGATTTTTCTCTTCCTTCCTTTGATGACTTGGTCTTTGACCCATCTTTGCTCCTTCTTCTGCTCTTGATCTACCTAGACCCTGTACTTGAAAATAAGTACACTCCAATAGAGAGAGCACACGTGAGTCAACACACTGATCTACTCAACGAGGGATTACGTTGCGCAGACCCGTGTATATTGACCCACTGCACCCTGACATTGGTGTGTACTTAGCATGGAATAGCTGCAAGCACAACTTGATAGAAGACTGTCAAATATATTGTCAATTCAGCTTAGCTTGTTCAGGGGCTTCTTCAAATCAGGTCCATTGTGGATACAATACCCAACAATCTCCCCCTATTTGAAGAAGACTAAACCCTACAAGCTAAGGTGAATAGAAAAGATGGGAATGAAAATCATAAAACGAAAATGCAGTTAAGAGTGGAATTCATTACCATTCTCCTGAGAGCATACTTAGCATTGGTAGCCACCTTAGCCTTAGCCGAGAGGGTAATCTCCCACTTTTCGGCTTCTGCAAATCTGGGACTTACACTTGGAGCAAAAAGCTCCCCCTTAGTTCTTACATCCGTGCCCGATCTTGAGTTCCTCGCTGATGCTCCCCCTTGATCCAAGAGCCTGGAGCCCTTCAGTCTTCAATCTTCATAGTTCAGCATGCCGAGTTAAGTTTTGAAGGGACTGAACTTGGCCTCGTCTAGGGGCTTTGTGAAGATATCTGCAATCTGCTTATCCATGGGGACATAGCAGAGAGAGATATCTTTTTTTTCCATATGCTCCCGAATGAAGTGGTAGCACACTTCAATATGCTTTGTTTTGCTGTGCGACACTGGATTGTTCGCAATTGCTATTACGCTCGAGGAGTCGCAATACATAGGAACTTCTCTGAACTGCAAGTCATAATCTTCGATTTGATTTCTGTTCCAAAGAAGTTGTGCGCAATAGCTGCCTGTTGAGATGTACTCAGATTCAGCCGTAGAGGTTGCGACACAGTTCTGCTTTTTACTGTTCCACGAAATAAGTCTTCTTTTGAGGAATTGGAACGTCCCGGAAGTGCTTTTCCTATCATCCCTGCTTCCTGCAAAGTCAGCATATGAAAAACCTAACAACTCGACATCATTGTTTCTTGGGTACTACAAGCCAAGATTTTGTGTACCTTTAAGGTTTCAAAGAATTCGCTTTGCAGTGACATAATGAGATTCCTTAGTGTTCACCTGATATCTGGCACAAACGCATGTGGAAAACATAATATCTGGTCTACTAGCAGTAAGGTAGAGCAGGGATCCAATTATGCTTCTGTATTTGGTTTCATCAAAAGGTTTCCCTTTCTCATCCTTGTCCAGAGACACAGTGGATCCCATTGGAGTCCTCATAGGGGTTGCATTCTCCATTCCGAATTTCCTGAGGAGTTCATTTGTGAACTTTGTCTAAGAAATGAAAATTCCATCCTCAGACTGTTTCACTTGAAGTCCCAAGAATTACTTCAGCTCACTCATGCTGCTCATTTAAAACTTCCCTTGCATAAGTTTAGAAAACTTCTTGCACAGGTTGTTGTCCGTTTAGCCGAATATTATGTCATCGACATAGATTTGCACCAGCAAAATCTTGCCTTTGAATTCCCTAAGAAACAATGTCTTATCTATTTTTTCTCTCGAGAACTTGTTCTCAAGAAGAAAACTAGACAGAGTCTCATACAAAGCTCGAGGAGCTTGTTTTAAGCCATATAATGCTTTATTAAGAAAGTAAACATGATTAGGGAATGTTGGATTAACAAAACCTGGGGGTTGCACGACATATACTTCCTCTTTCAAATTTTTATTTAGGAACGCAGATTTCACGTCCATCTGATAGACAGTGAATCCTTTGTGAGAGGCATATGCCAGGAACAACCTGATCACCTCGAGCCTTGCAACTGGTGCAAAGGATTGGTCGAAGTCAATCCCCTCCTCTTGTATGTAACCTTGAGCCACCAGTCTGGCCTTGTTCTTGATGATGACCCCGTGTTCATCCAGTTTATTTCTGAAGATCCACTTAGTGTCGATCACATTCTGTTTCTTTTGTCTGGGAACAAGCGTCCAGACGTTGCATCGTTCGAATTGATGTAGTTCATCTTGCATTTCCAATATCCATGATGCATCTTTGTTCTCTTCGTCGAACTTCTTTGGCTCAACCTGTGATAGAAAACTAAGGTGCAGAATCTCATTAATTATACCTCTGCGAGTTCTGACACCGTCACGAGGATCTCCTAAGATCTAATCTCTAGGATGATCCCTCACGTGCCAGAGCTCCAAGAGTCTGACATTTGGAGCTCTAACAGCTTCTCGGGCTCCTCCCTCTTCTGGAGGATTTTCTCCATCCTGATCGTCATCTTCTCCAGTTGGCATTGAGGTGGAGACATTGACGTACTCTGGAGTTCCATCTTTAGCAATCTCATCGAGACTTAGCTGTTTAAGCCTTGCACCTGCATCTTCAAGAATTCCACTGGAAGAATTGCTGTGAAACAAGCTTCCTTCATCAAATACAAAATTAATGGACTCCTATACCACTAGGGTTTTCTTATTGAAAACCCTATATGCCCGACTATGGCTCTGCTATGGCCCATGAAGATGCCTTCGAAGCATTTTTCTCTGAATTTAGTACGTGGGTACTTCCCATTATTGAGTACATAGCATCTGCAGCCAAAAATCCTTAAATAGGACATGGTCGGTTTCCTACCTTTCAATAGCTCATAAGGCGTCTTACGATGATTCTTGTTGATCAATGCTCGGTTCTGCACATGACAAGCCATATTGACAGCCTCTGCCCAGAAGTACTCTGGAAGAGAAGCGTCATTCAACATTATCGTACATGCTTCAATGAGCGTTCTATTTCTCCTCTCCGCAACTCCGTTTTGCTGAGGAGCACGCGAGGAGGAAAACTCATGAAAAATACCATGTTCTTCACAGAATTCTGTCATAGCACCAGACTCTAATTCTGTTTCATGGTCACTTCTAATTTTGACCACGGAGCAGTTAAGTTCGTTCTGAATCTGCTTGATAAAATTAGTGAAGATGTCAAACGTATCTGACTTTTGTTTCAAGAAGAATACCCACGTAAACCGAGAGTGATCATCAACAATCACTAGCGTATATGATTTGCCTCCTAAGTTATGAACTTGCACTGGACCGAACAAGTTCATATGCAGAAGATAAAGACATCTGGAGGAGTCTTTGTCTGTAATGCCCTTAAAGGTAGTCCGTGTCTGTTTGCCCTTCTGGCATGCAGGACAAGGGCTATCTTTGATGCACTTAATAGTAGGGGCATCCCTTACTAAATTCTTGGAAAATAACATAATAATAGTCTTGAAATTAATATGTGCTAATCCCTTGTGCCATTGTTCATAGAGAGAAGCACTGCCTTTTGCTACTAGGCACACGGGGGTAGAAGAGTCTAAGCTAAGAAAATCTAAGCAAAAGATTTTTCTGCTCCTAATGCCGGTTAATACCATCTCCGAAGAGGCACACGATATTATCAAGCACTTATCCTTGCATAACTTAACGTCATATCCTTTATCACACAACTGGCTTACACTGATCAAGTTATGGTTTAACCCTTCAACATAGGCCAGGTCTGTGATAGAGAATACACCGTTGGAAATCATACCATTACCCTTGGTACTCTTCCTCTGACATTTCACAGTTCATAAATGGGTAGTCGGCGAATGCGGCGATGCACTTGTTCCGACCATCACCCTCTCCCGACATCTCGCTTGGAACAAAAGGGGATGTAAATACGCGAGTGCAAGAGGAAGAATAATGACAAGGAAAGAGAAAAACGTTTGAAATCGATGATTAATACGGTAGGTGGGCAGTCTATTTTAAGAATATTCTTAACGAAAAATAATCAAGACATAAAAGAGGTACATATAGCACATGTTTAGATCTCGTCCCAAGTCCCGCCTTGGCCCCTGGAGAGATCTCGCACCACCTTACTCGCACTGTGGTTCCAAGCAGGGGAAAAGACATAAGTAAAAGCATCTACAAGAACAAAAATATATGTACGATAAAAGATAGGAAAGAAAGCGAGATCAAACAATATATAACCATCACACATTGTCAGCATTCTGCATAAAGGCCGACAACCAATAATACAGAGCTTATAAAGTAGAGCTGGAGCGAGAGGCGAGTGTAGGTAGGCCCACTAGGGGGCCATTATCGTTGTTCCCGACCTCCCCTTCCCGCTCCCGGCATGGCACATGTATAATAGATGGAGCGAATGGTCTATAGTCCTCGCTGTGTGAGATGGAGTTGGTCTTTAACCCGCGCAATGTGAAGGCCAGGATATTCTGTCCCGTCACTAACCTCTCCTGACAGATTGGAAATTAGTTGTATATAGCTATTCTCTAGGATGAGAAGCCGCTCCTCAGTAGATTCCTGATTCTCCCGTACCCGATTAGCGATCTGGCGCAGCAACAACGATTGTTTCTGTATTATCTCGGCCACCTGCCGCTTCATCCTAACGGGGTCCTATGGATTGCCTAGGTAATCAACAATCGAGCCCAGAGAAGGAAGGGGCGAGACCTCCTCCTCATCGATATCAACATCAATAGAGATCTCGCGGAAACCTGCGATAAATAGCATTACATATGCTTGATTCTCGCATCTCCCACGAAAGCTAGTAAAAGTCATCACCTGATCCGTCAAACGCGTCCTTATCAAAAGGATGGTGAGAAGTGTCGGGCCGCCCCTCAAAGGGGGTGTCGAAGGTTATGTTTCTCTTCCCTAGGCTCGGGGGGAAGATCGTTGGTTCAGAAGGAGGGTTGAGGATGGCATCTGTCGGGGGTTGAGTCGAGTCGGGACCTACAGGAGTCTCGCGAGCAAAGGATCTCAGCGTTGGAACCCTTAATCGTTAAAAGGCAGGTAAGCCAGGTGAAGAAAGTCTGGAAGTTAGAAGAGGGTTTACATTTCTCCCGCGCAGGAACATCTAGCTGGAGGGGGGAGGTGATCTCGTGCGTTACCTGGCTGTACCCATTCCCCATCAAGTCCGGTTTAGCACTCGTCTCCTTACCTTCCTTCTCCACCGGCGGGATCTGTAAATAGATACAATGAATCAACATTTTATCTCGGCAACGAAAAGGGATGAGCATTGCTAAGCGAATGCAAATACAAAGGGAGTCTTGATTGGGGAAGGATTTTTAGAGGATGACTCATCCTTGGCCGGGTTGAGCCGGACCACTTTAGTTTTTTTCAACTTCGGGGATGACCCGGGTTCTTTTCGAGAGAGCAATGGGCGAGTGAGCCCATCAAGGTCTTGTTCTTATCTTGGACAGCACGTGTAATACCCCAAAACCTAGTTTTTGTTTTCAGGCTAAGTGACACGGCCTGGGACACGGGCGTGTCCCAGGGCGTGTCAAGCAAATATTCGAGCTGGTCTCGAGTAAGTTTCAAAGTTGGGTTTAGGGTGTTTTTAGAGTGACACGGCCTGAGACAAGGGCGTGTACTCCTCGGGTTGCTGCAGGTCGCGCGTTCGATGATCGTTGAGCATCGTGATCGATGATCGACAAGAAGAGGTGACACGGCCTGTGACACGGGCGTGTCACAGGGCGTGTCCTTCTCGACAATCGGCGAGATCATGTCGACGATCGGAGAGAATAATCTCGGCGATCGACGAGATTCGTCGAGAGAGGCGACACGGCCAAAGACACGGGCATGTCTCAGGCCGTGTCAAGTTAGGCGGTGGTCACGGGCATGTTCAACCCGTGTGGTAAGGCGGTTCTTTGCCGCTTAAGGGACACGACCTGTGACACGGGCGTGTCACAGGGCGTGTCAGGGCTGAAAACGTCTTTTTCTGCAGATCTCGGCCGTTTGTTTCCCTCTTTCCAGATCGGGTGGTCTTCAGTTTTCCCAGCCCCTTTAAGACCCCGAACCAGCAAACTTATCCTCACTTTATCTTCTTAAGTGAGAGAAGGAAGGAGGAAGAAGGAAGGAGGAAGAAGAAGGAGGAAGGAGAGGGAGATCCAGCTAGTCTAAGCTCGAATTCGCGATCGGAGGCCATATTCGGGAAGGCAGAGCTCCAAGCAGTGCTTGCCATGGCTCCAAAATGTCCTCCAAGGGTAACGACTTCCTCCTTGGATATGTGAAATCCTTCCTTTTTTCATATGCATGAATCCTCTACAAAGGTAGAGTTGAATTCTCTTGGGATGTTGAACTCCATCTCTTGATTCTTGTTGGAGTAGTCCCGGAAGCGAGAAGTATGGGTAGGCATGCTGTGTGAAGCCCATCTGGATAGGTTGGTCCGGATTGGTGATGATTGTATGCATATCAGAGCAAGACTCTGTATTATTGTGATGCGTGTGATGTTCTTGGTGGACACCTGCAGCTTGGTGCAGCAGGATAGTATGTGGATGGGTTGATGCTGTGTGATCTCAGCCCATGTAGCTATGAGTGCTACTTTTGGGGGGTTGAAGCTGTGTGATCTCAACCCTTGTAGTTGTGATGCTACTTTTTTATCCGGTGGGGCTGCAACTGTGAAAAGCCTGTGTGGCGAATGGGCAAGGTGAAGCTGTACCCGTGTCAGTCCTGATCGACGTCTGATGTATGTGAGCTACGGGAAAGGCTGATCTGTACCCGCATTCTGGTTGTCTAACCGTGGGGTGCTTAAGGCCCTGTTAGGATCACAGAATGAGAATCACTCTGGCTATTTGAGCCATGGAGGATTGGAATGCTCACGAATTTCCGTCATGTCTGGAACCTCTGAACGGTGGTGGACCCTTGTTTTCCGGTACACCGATAAGGTGCCATGAGAGCACGGAACGTCGGGCCGTCGTGCCGACGTTTGTGATGGATGATGACTTGTACGGGCGTACAAGTGTGATGTGCTAAAGCATACCCTTTTGATTGTATATAAGTGCTATGCAGGGAAGGAATTCTGTTGTCCCATGCCAGGGACAGGTTCGTTATAAATGGTCAGCCAAATACTGACCGTTGCTTTGTTTGTCACTGCTTGGTGGATCTTTTGCGTGCAGGTCAAGAAGGGCCAAGCAGGGATGAGGGCGGAAGACCCTAAGCTACTGCTGCTAAGTGCTAGCCCTCGAAGGCTAGTTTTGTACCTTATGTAAGAACTCATGTATGGCCGGCCTGCGTGCCGATGTATTGAAGATACCTTCTTGTATAAAGAGAAACACTTGTAAGAGGCCATAAGGCCGTACTTGTGGTTTTATATTATGGCATGTTTGGTTTAGCTGTGGACTTCTGCGTTGATGTTTGAGTTCATTCTTGCAACCCTTTAAACTTCTGCTAGAATGCTCTGTGATAGGATGCGTATTTGGTATTACTTAGTAATGTCTCCGCCTGTTTGTAAGACATGGTGTGGGGCCCCGGCCGGACCTTCTACTATGTTGCACGTAACGGGTAGGGGTGTTACAATTTGGTATCAGATTCCTTGGTTCCCTCCTCTGTTGCGGGTCAGTCAGAACCTCAGCATTCTGTTGAGAGTGCGGCACCGACAGAGGTGCCCACCCCTCCTCAATCAGCTGAAACTGTACGTTTGATTACAGAAACAGTACTTGCGGTGATGAATGCTCAACAGGCAGGGCAAGCTCGGCATGAGGCTCGCGTGCCTGTGGCAGTGCGTCAAGAACCGGTGGGCATAGTGGTTGATCAGCGTACCGCAGATCAGCAGCTGAAGCGGTTTATGAGCTTTCATCCTCCGACGTTTACTGGGGCGGGTTCCCCAGCTCAAATAGAGGATTGGCTTGCTCGGATCAAGCGCATCTTGACCACCCTTCGGGTTGAGGAGGAACAGAAAGTCACGTTAGCCAATTTTCTTCTTTAAGGAGAAGCTTGGCTGTGGTGGGATGAGGTTGAACTGCACCACTTGGCAGGCAGACAGTTGACGGGAGTCTCTATGGATGAGTTCTCTCGGTTGTTCTTGGGCAAGCATTTGTCGTTACAGCAACGGATTGCTTTGGAATTGGAGTTTTAGCGGTTGACTCAAAAGGAGAGCAGTGTGGATGAGTATCTGCATGAGTTCACGCGGTTGGGGCGTTATGCGGGCGCTATCTTTGCCGAGGAAGAGCTCAAAACCAGTCAGTTTTATGCGGGACTGCGGGATGAGTTGCGGCATTTACTCTTGAGTTCCGTGAATCAGGGATTTCAAGCTCTGGTCTACACCGCGAGGGCATTGGAAGCAGATTTGAAGCGAGGACAATCTAAAGGACCTTTGGCTGTTGCAAAACCGGAGTTCAAACCGCCGCGTCCGGAGAGAAGTGGATTTCGAAAGAAATGGGGTAAGAAGTCTAGACGTTCTGGGCAAGCTCCTTCATCAGTTACTTCGGAAGTGTCGTCGGGTTATGATTCCCGCACTTGCTATACGTATGGCAAGCAGGGACATCTTGCTCGGGACTGTCGGGTTGGTCCTCCGAAAGGTGACAAGAAGCCGGGCGCGTCCTATGCGGATAAAGGGAAGGCGGTGGCGGAGTCTTCTGCTTCGCAAGTGCAGCCTCGAGTTTTCAATCTGCGACAATAGGAGGCCATTAAGCAGGCCGACGTCGTCACAAGTGCGCGTGATCTCTGCGTTCTTTTCCCTTTATGTCGTGCTGCTATGTTTTTTGTGTTTATTGTGTTGTTGCTATATTAGGCTTCGTCCTAATTTGGGAGCATCCGGCACGAGCACTGTTTGATACTGGTGCGTCACATTCGTTTCTATAGATGACTTTAGTCCACAATCACAATGCATCATAAGAAGGTCCACATAAATACAAAATCTGAAAGGAAAGATCAAGGGGATCTTGCCCAGTACATATAGTCCTGATCACTACATAACACTTGCAGAAGTAAATCTACTAGTCACTCACTAATCCCATGACTGTTGGTCCTGCTTCCACTCTTGGGTAAGGCTGGTTCACCTCCTCTTGGACGTGTTCGTTCCCATGGTGCTGCACCCTGTCTCCCAGCTGATAACATGACCTAAAAAGGCCACCTCCTTCAACTAGAACTGGCATTTACTAAACTTTGCAAACAATCTGTGCTCCCAAAGTTTTTCTAATGTTAGTGCCAAATGTCATGCATGGTCCTCCTCTGTCCTTGAATAGACAAGGATGCCATGTGTAAATACGATGACGAAAACATCTAAATAGGCTTCGAATACCTGGTTCATCTGTAATATCCCATTTCCAGCTAGACCCTTAGGAGTGGTTTTGCCATGACTAGGTCATGACAAAACCCTAAGAAGCCCAAGAAGACCAAGTGAGCTTAGGCATGAAGGTGGAGATCACCATGGTCTGCAAATAGTAGAATTCTAAAAGCAAGCTTAGGATGACCATAGGGCTTCACCATGACTCCATGACCCCACCACAATATCCCTAAACTATTGGAAGGTCCATTAGAGCCCTAAGGGTCCATTGAAATCAACCCAAAGTGGTCAAATTTACCTAAGACCACCATAGGCCTAAATTGGGGAAGGTGCCCTAACTAAGGGCAATGTGACCCTAATATGCCCAACCAACCCTACCTAAGTCTTCCTAGACCTGAAGTGAGGCCAATGGATCACCAAGGACCCATTGGGATCAACCCAAATGGTCAATTTGAGCAAGGTCAAATCAATCCTTGAAAGAGGTCAAATTAGCCCAAATGGGCTAACTCAAGCTCAAGCCCATTTCCGCCACTTGGGCTAACCCAATCCTAATTATTAATAATGATTTTATGGGCTGCCAATAGGCTAGAGAGATGAACAAATTCATTCTTAGTAATTAGAGAGAGAAAGTGGTTTAAAGAGAGCCATTAATGGCTTTGGAAGACCAAGGGGCCTGCCTCCTTCCTTCATCCCAAAGGCTTATTCATCTCCCTTGCTGAATTAGGAGAAGTGTAAGGGGTTTTCCAGGTTGTCCAAGGCTGAAACAATGAACCCAAGCCATGGCCGAAATTCCCCTTTATGACCATAAATGGCTTTGAAGCCATGTCCCTCCCTCTCCTCTATTTGGCTCTTTTAAAAGCTTCCCTAAGCCAAGAGAATTCATTTCCACCATCCCACTGAAAAAAACGAGGGAGTTCGTTGTAGCATCGTAGAGCATCAGAAGGCTCCACCGTCGGCCATGGCGCACCACCACCAAACCCGTTGGCAAGCACGGCTAAAGGTCCTCCTCTACTCCTCTCTATGCGGGTTAGATCTTTAGATCAAATAGGGGAAGGAAATCGGGCTCCATTGAGCCTGATTGGAGAAGAAAATTTCAGAAATTTTCATGGATTTTCATCCATGTGGGATCGCTGGAAACCGCCACTCCGGCGGCCGTGCCGCCGCCCGGCGATAACCCCCACCTCAACGAAGGTGGTGGCGGTGGTGGCCGGCCAGGGAGGTGGCCGGGTGGCCGGGAAATGAGCTTGGAATAGGCTCCAAGTTCATACAATCTCAACCCTTGGCTTGAGGAAGAAGATGACCAGGAGCCTAACGATTTGCTTTAAGATACGTGCGTGATCTGGATTTATTAATTCATATTATTTCGATTTCTGTCATGTTTACTGGGTAGTTTTAAATTAAATATTAAAAATACTTAGGCCCATCTATAGGAACAATGATCAACATTAAAGTTGTATCTTCTGAAGTCTAGTTTATTTTAAAATTTGTTTGAACCCATTTGGGTAAGTGGTTTGACCGCAACATCCATTTTGGTGAGGTCTATACATAGGCTTGACCAGAACTTGGTTTGAGTGCCCCCACCAATCCAGCCATTCGAATGACTTGAAATATTGGATGGGGCTCACTCTTAACTATACCAAGAATATATCCAAAAATTGGAATTTTTGGAGAACCTTTTTCTATAGTTTTTGTAAAAATTTAATAATCCTTGAATAAATTAATTAGGTGTTCTAAACATCTCAAAACTCCCCCAGATTTGTGTGGGTGGTCTTAGATGGCATGTTAGGGCTCTGGTAAAAATTTCATCTCATTTGGAGATGTTTTGATTAGGTATTGACCCAACCCTAGGTATACCCTTATAGGGTTATTTAGGTCAAATTACTCTTTTTGGTGTTTGAGTGGTCAAATCCCCTCAACAGAGGCTGATATTTTGGCAACTGATTTTATATGGCATGTATCACCCTCCAATGGGATTTGTGGTGGTTTGGGGTAGGGTATCCCTAGAATCCTAGGGTAGGCCCTTTTATGGAGATTTTTAGGGTATGAAGGTCTTGGGGTCAAATGACCTTGGAATGACTTGAGACTTGATGGAAGGGATTATAGGATGTCTTTGGTCCTCTGGTTGAAGTTGTATTGAATTTTGAAGTCTTTAACCCCCTCATATTCCTAATCCTAGTTTAGGGCACAAGCCCAAAAGTTGGGTTTAGGCAATCAAAACACCTCACCATAACTTGAAACTTGGGCAGAGTATTTCACTGATAAAAAGAGTTCTAAAATAATTTTGGTTGAATTTTTGGGCTATTAAAATCAGTACTGCGTTAATAACCCTAATTGTGTCCTTAAATTTATTTTGTTTGTTATGATATTTATGTCCACACACAAGTTGTGAAATTTAGTATTTGGAAGTTTTACATCATGATAATTCCCTCTGTATTTTTATTGGAATTTTTAGATGATTATTTTAAGTACTTGTTTCATACATTATGAATTGTGGATTTCTGATCAAAAATAGATATAGAGCCCAATATTGCTATTAAAATTAGGACACTTTGTCAGTGAGTGTTTTATGTTATTAGGGTCGCTCTGGAATTTTCTCATAATTTTTAGGCGATTAAAAATAGTACTTCACAAGTTTATAAATTTGGAAGTTTATATTTAATTAGTTTCAGAGCCCCTCATTTGTGAAAAAAATTGTAAAACTTGGTTACTATTGATTTTAGATCATTATTAGACTTCTGGAATTTTCTTATAATTACTAGATGAGTTTTTACAGTACTTGCTTAATTAACCAATGGTTATGGAATTAATGGTTATAAATTAAAATTAGGGGCTACTGTTCACTGGAAAATTGGGAGAATACTTATAAAGTGTTTTTAGGGCATGATAAACTTACTGGATTTTTATTATAATTTTTAGAACAATATTGCTGGTCTTTGCTTCTTAAAATGGTAATATTGACTTTATGTTCTAAATTGTGGATTTTGAGCCTAAACAATTCAGAAAATTCTCAGACCTTGGATTTGCTGTAGAAATATTACCTAGTATTTATCATAATTTTTTGGTGATTTGTTTCTGATTTGAAAGTGCATTTCATGTTCAAAGTAGGGCATTCTGATTCTTATGTTAATTAGATTAAATGTCCAAATAATTAGGAAAATTATAAAACTCTGGAGTTAGTCTAAATAGGTCATGGTAGACTACCAAAAATTATTATGGATCTGTTGGATGAGTAAATGGAGTACCCCCTAGTGGGGGCACCATGTAGCTTAACACGGTCTGCATATAGTACATAGAACTGAAATAGGCTAGCTTGGAGAGCTTAAACACACTTAGGGGAGTCACACTGAAATAAAAAGGGAGGATTGGTCATGGGTAGAAATCAATAATATTAAGTTTCTTGCGAAAGGGAGCTTTTGGCTTCAGCCCATCAAAGTTCCTAGTGCCCTCGAGAACCCTTCACGGGGTATGCCTTGGGCAGTCCTGGGCTAATGTAAACAATAGGAATAATAAATGTTAAAGAGTAACTAGTATAACTAGGGGTTCACTTTCACACACCCCAGTGTCTCGGGTAGATAGGGTGACTAGGATGTTCGTGAGGTAGGCTCGGTGGTTGTGGAAATTGGCAGGGTAGCCCGGTGAGCCGATGGCTCGGTAGATATTTGTGACGGGCAGGATAGCCCGGGGAGCTTTGGCTCGATTTTTGGCTGTGACGGATGGGATAGTCCGGGGAGCTTTAGATCAGTGGATAATACATTAATATTGCATGTGCATAAGATATAAGGTTGTGGGTCTTCGGTATTGGAGAGTCGTCGCACCGAAACCAATACGTTTGCTCGACAAGTGTGGTTTTGCACTTCGCTAAATTAAGTCCGGTGCGCCAGCCGGCAAGAGTACACAGGAGTCCGCTTTGTGCACTAGCATTGAGGCATACGATAGGTCTGACTGGTAGTGCTGATACCGATTTAGAGGTGGGCCAGGCCCAACCCACCGCTTCCGTTTGCCACTATTGAGGTATCCTGGGAGGTTTGGCTCCAGAAAGGTGGAACTAAAGGTCTGTGTACATAGAGTCGGGTGGGTGAGTTGCACTTACATGATCACATCATAGCATATTTGCATGTCATAGCATCATCATGGCATCAACCCTTGACACCTATTGTGTAAAGTGGTATGGGACGCTTTATACAATAGGCCCTACAAAATGACCCCTTAGCTTATAGGCTTGCGTGAGCATGCTTATAAGTTATGGTTATTTTCCTATGATAAATATTGTTTGCTTATAAACCGACACCTCATCATATAAATTGCTATGAGACTTTTTATACGATGAGAGCCTTGCAGAAGATCCTTTAGCTTATGTGTTTTCATATAAGTTAAAGTTACATATTTCATGTTCTGTCTTTCATACTTTTATTACTGCTGCTTATACTCATAGAACTGCTAGATTAGTTCCGTCACCACCTGCTTACATTTTTTACTCCCCACCTACATAGCTTCCCTTTCCTTCTCCCCACTTGGTGCCTAGGAGCCATGGGGGAAGGGTGGGGGATTATAAGACTTAGTCTTTTAGACTAACGGTTTTCGAACCACATCATTTAGGGGATCGAGCATTAGGAGCATCAGCACCGGAGGGACAAGGAGGAGGGACATGAGGAGCAGTTGTTGCGCACAACAACTACTACACGGTGACGGGTCAAGGATGGACTTAGTTTGCTTCCGCTTAGATGTTGAGAGTTGCGAGAGTGTTTGTAGCGAGGACTTGATGTATCGGGTAGAAGCCCTTCTTTTGTACTCTGATTATTATTATTGTGGACTCTCCCTTCGTGGAGATTTATTTTATATACATGTGACTCTGGTGGAATTGTTTTATATTTACTTATGCTACTGTTCTGCGATCGATTTGGCCGACAGGATCGGGATTTTGTAGTGACAACCTTCCCGGGCGTGAAGGTGTCACCACAAAACGACAGTTCATGGCCTAAGACCCCGATGGTTTAAAAAGAAAAACAATTGGGTCTTACAAGTGGTATCAGAGGGAGGTTTCGATCCTCCGACCAGTGGGTTATGGGCCCACCATGCTTCCGCTGCGGAAAAGTAGAAGTCCACTAACCTTGGGTCACTCCCGCGCGAGCTTAGTTTGAGGACAAACTAGCAGCGGAAGCAGTGGTGTGCCCATAAGGGAAATCACATGTAAAAGTCCACTTCATCATTAATTTGAATTCTTCTTTGTAGCCTGCGACAAACCCTGCCCCCAGCAGGGAGCACCTCCGGCTGCGAAGATCTCATCTTATAATTCTCTAACCAACGAGTTAGACTCAACCCACTAGGACTCACAACTAACAATGATGATTTATAGTATGCCCTAGTTCAAAATAGACCTTAGGAATGAACTTGTTTAAGGTAAGGAGATACCCAAAGAGAATAAAGGAGGATTTTAGCATGAGAATGACTACCTAAGACATAAGCTCAGGTGTCCCTACTGTCCCAATCAAGGATTACTCAAACTGGTAGGACGGCCTTAAGGAGAATTGAAACCAATAACCATTAGTAGAATGGTAGAAGACAAATAGTATCAAACCCCGTACCAGTAACAAAATTACCTGGAGAAAACCACCACGACAAACACCGAGGGTTGGATAGGAATTCAAGTTCGGAAAAGACACAGTTGGGATTGGGAACATTTTTACCCTGATAAGGTCGTGGTAAATGTGACTCATAGAGTTTAAAGTATGGAGTATATTGACGAGTTTCAGGGTTGAACCCCAAGTCAAAGAGTTATGCCCTAGGGATTGTGCACCCAGCTAGGACAGATATAATAGGGTAATATCAAAGATACCTAGCCCAAGGTAGGTAGGGGCTTATCTTTTGTTTATTGGGGGCTTATCTTTTGTTTATTGGGGGCTTATCTTTTGTTTATTGGGGACTTGTCCTTTGTTTATTGGGCAAATTAGTATTGACTTGGGTTTCCTTAGACCTAATTTAGATAATGTGGCGTAACAAACATAGTGAGGTTGAAGTCGATATAATTTGATGTTATTCGGGCGAAGATAATATTTTGTAAAAACATATTTGGAATGTTGACCTGTAGCATTACCAAGATAATGACATGCTAATAAGACGATATAATTACGAGGATTAACTATTATCATGAAAAATTAGATGACGGGTAACAAGATTCAGGATATCTGAGAAGGTAAAAAATTTAATCGCTAAGTTGTATCATCAAAAGTATGGTGTATCTCAGAACATGTACCCCGGAGTAAAGAAAGGTGTCATGGGTTTGTTGATTCACAGTAAGGTCCGTCAGTTGATGTAGGCTATGTGAAAGAGTTTTTGGGGAACTATTACAGCAATTGCCCAAGTTGGAGTAGATGTTCGAGGGTATAATTATGGATTTTCATACACAGGATTTCTCGTCCCCACTCCGAGCACAAGTATAAAGGGAACATCGAGGATAGATTGGCCGAGGTAGCTAATGTCACCCAGACCCGGAAGAAAACTCCCGTGGGTGTTTCATAAGATTTGTTAGTATTGGTTCGTTATCAGGGTGTGCTCAAGATGACCGTGTCAAATCAGGATGGATGGTGTACGTCCAAGAAGAGAGGATCAGTCCAGCCTTATCTGGACTCTCGACTGACATTCAACACAGCTCTCCACCCTCATATGGAAGTGCAGGATTTCACTGTCATGGATCTAGGACGAGGATCCAAAGGCACTTGACTCGAAATTTATGAAGAACCCAGATACCTAGGTGTGACTAATTCAAGATAGGATGCTGGAGGCCCAGAGCAGACCGGCCAAATATTACGATGCGCGACATTTCCAAGTAGAGTCTCAAGAGGGAGACCATGATTCCTAAATATACGTCTGGTGCATGGAATCTCGCGGGTACGCTGGCGGAAGAAGACAAGTCCATGGAGTATGGGGTGTTACAGGATCGGGGAGAAGATCAGCCTATTGGATAACAGGCTGGAGCTACCGCCAGAGTTAGCGGGTTTGCATGATGTATTCCACGTATCCTTTATCAGGAAGGCTCTACTATGGCCGGAACCGCAAGTTCTTGGCATAGATTGCTCGACAAATTTTTATCAATTGGTAACAAGATGAGCCGGTCAGGATAGATGACACAGCGGTGCGGGTCTTGCGGTGCAAGAAGGTCCCACTGGTCAAGGTCTTGTATATGAACAATGGTAAGGAGGAGCATACCTGGGAGCCACCGAATCTAATGCAGTGGAGGTACCCGGATCTCTCTGGGTAAAGTATACATTCAACTTCCTATGGAATGTTACAAGCAGTTACCCTCAGTAGAAACCCCGCAGGCTTAACTTGAATTTTGAGGACGAAATTTTTGTTTTTGTTTATTGTGATTTGTAACATCCCATTTCCAGCTAGACCCCTAGGAGTGGTTTTGTCATGACTAGGTCATGACAAGACCCTAAGAAGCCCAAGAAGACCAAGTGAGCTTAGGCATGAAGGTGGAGATCACCATGGTCTGCAAATAGTAGAATTCTAAACACTAATTTAGGATGACCATAGGGCTTCACCATGACTCCATGACCCCACCACAATATCCCTAAACTATTGGAAGGTCCATTGGAACTCTAAGGGTCCATTGAAATCAACCCAAAGTGGTCAAATGGACCTAAGACCACCATAGGCCTAAATTGGGCAAGGTGCCATAACTATGGGCAATGTTCCCCTAATATGTGCAACCAACCATACCTAAGTATTCCTAGACCTTAAGTGAGGCCAATGGGTCACCAAGGACCTATTAGGGTCAACCCAAATGGTCAATTTGAGCAAGGTCAACTCAATCCTTGAAAGAGGTCAAATTAGCCAAAATGGGCTAACTTAAGCTCAAGCCCATTTCCCCCACTTGGGCTAACCCAATCCTAATTATTAATAATGATTTTATGGGCTGCCAATAGGCTAGAGAGATGAGCAAATTCATTCTTAGTAATTAGAGAGAGAAAGTGGTTTAAAGAGAGCCATTGATGACATTGGAAGACCAAGGGGCCTCCTTCCTTCATCCCTAAGGCTTGATTCATCTCCCTTGCTGAATTAGGATAAGTGCAAGGGGTTTTCCAGGCTGTGTAAGGCTGGAAACAATGAACCCAAGCCATGGCCGAAATTCCCCTTTATGACCATAAATGGCTTTGAAGCCATGGCCCTCCCTCTCCCCTATTTGGCTCTTTTAAAAGCTTCCCTAGGCCAAGAGAATTCGTTTCCACCATCCCACTGAAGAAAACGATGGAGTTCTCTGTAGCATTGTAGAGCATCAGAAGGCTCCACCATCGGCCATGGCATACCACCACTAAACCCGTTGGCAAGCACGACTAAAGGTCCTCCTCTACTCCTCTCTACGTGGGTTAGATCTTTAGATCAAATAGGAAGGAAATCGGGCTCCATTGAGCCTGATTGGAGAAGAAAATTTCAGAATTTTTCATGGATTTTCATCCATGTGGGATCGCCGGAAACCGCCACTCCGGCGGCCGTGCCGCCGCCCGGTGATAGCCCCCACCTCAACGAAGGTGGTGGCGGTGGTGGCCGGCCAGGGAGGTGGCCAGGTGGCCGGGAAATGAGCTTTGAATAGGCTCCAGGTTCGGACAATCTCAACCCTTGGCTGGAGGAAGAAGATGACCAGGAGCCCCACGATTTGCTTTAAGATACGTGCTGGATCTGGATTTATTAATTCATATTATTTCGATTTCTGTCCTGTTTACTTGGTAGTTTTAAATAAAATATTAAAAATACTTAGGCCCCTCTATAGGAACAGTGACCAACATCAAAGTTGTAGCCCGTGAAGTCTTGTTTATGTTAAATTTTTTTTAACCCATTTGGGTAAGTGGTTTGACCGCAGAACCAATTTTTGTGGGGTCTATACATAGGCCTTACCAGAAATTGGTTTGAGTGCCCCCACCAATCCAGCCATCCAAATGACTTGAAATTTTGGATGGGGGTAACTCTTAACTATACCAAGAATATATCCAAAAATAGCAATTTTTAGAGAACCGTTTTCTATAGTTTTTGTAAAAATTTTATAATCCATGAATAAATTAATTAGGTGTTTTAAACATCTCAAAACTCTGCCAGATTTGTATGGTTTGTCTTAGAAGGCATGTTAGGGCTCTGGTAAAAATTTCATCTCATTTGGAGATGTTTTGATAAGGTATTGACCCAACCCTAGGTATACCCTTATAGGGTTATTTAGGTCAATATGCTCTTTTTAGTGTTTGAGTGGTCAAATCCCCTCAACAGAAGCTGATATTTTGGCCACTGATTTTATATGGCATATAGCACCCTCAAACGGGATTTGGAGTGGTTTGGGGTAGGGTATCCCTAGAACCCTAGGGTAGGCCCTTTTATGGAGATTTTTAGGGTATGAAGGTCTTGGGGTCAAATGACCTTGGAATGACTTGAGACTTGGTGGAAGGGATCATAGAGTGGCTTTAGTACTCTGGTTGAGATTGTATTGAATTTGGAAGCCTTTAACCGCCTCATATTTCTAATCCTACTTTATGGCACAAGCCCAATAGTTGGGTTTAGGCAATCAAAACACCTTACCATAATTTGAAACTTGGGTAGGGTATTTCACTGATAAAAAGAGTCCTAAAATAATTTTGGTGGAAATTTTGGGCTAATAAAATCAGTACTTCCTTAATAACCCTAATTGTGTCCTTAAATTTATTTTGCTTGTTATGATATTTATGTCCACAAGAAAATTTGTGAAATTTTGTATTTGGAAGTTTTACATCATTTTAATTCCCTTTGTATTTTTATTGGAATTTTTAGATGATTATTTTAAGTACTTGTTTCATACATTATGAATTATGGATTTATGATTAAAAATAGATATAGATCCCAATATTTCTATGAAAATTATGAAACTTGGTCAGCGAGTGTTTTATGTTTTTATGTTGGCTCTGGAATTTTCTCATAATTTTTAGGCGATTAAAAACAGTACTTACTTCACAAGTCTGTAAATTTGAAAGTTTACATTTAATTAGATTCAGAGCCGCTCATGTGTGAGAAAAATTGTAAAACTTGGTTACTGTTGATTTTAGATCTTTATCAGACTTTTGGGATTTTCTTATAATTACTAGATAAGTTTTTACAGTACTTGTTTCATTAACCAATGGTTATGGAATAAATGGATATAAATTAAAATTAGGGTCTACTGTTCACTGGAAAATTGGGAGAATGCTTCTAGAGTGTTTTTAAGCCATGATAAACTTACTGGATTTTTATTATAATTTTTAGAACAATATTGCTGGTCTTTGCTTCTTAAAATGGTAATATTGACTTTATGTTCTAAATTGTGGATTTGGGGCCTAAACAATTCTGAAAATTCTTAGACCTTGGATTTGATGTAGAAATGTTAAATAGTATTTATCATAATTTTTTGGTGATTTGTTTCTGATTTGAAAGTGCATTTCGTGTTCAAAGTAGGGCATTAAGAGTCTTAGGTTAATTAGATTAAATGCCCAAATAATTAGGAAAATTATGAAACTCTGGAGTTAGTCTAAATAGGTCATGATAGACTCCCAAAAATTGTTATGGATCTCTTGGATGAGTAAATGGAGTACCCCCTAGTAGGAGCACCATGTAGCTTATCACGGTCTGCATATAGTACATAGAACTGAAATAGGCTAGCTCGGAGAGCTTAAACACACTTAGGGGAGTCACACTGAAATAAAAGGGAGGATTGGTCATGGGTAGAAATCAATAATATTAAGTGTCTTGCGAAAGGGAGCTTTGGGCTTCAGCCCATCGTAGTTCCTAGTGCCCTCGAGAACCCTTCACGGGGTATGCCTTGGGCAGTCCTGGGCTAATGTAAACCATAGGAATAATAAATGTTAAAGAATAACTAGTATAACTAGCGGTTCACTTTCACAAACCCCAGTGTCTCAGGAAGATAGGGTGACTAGGATGTTCGGGCGGTAGGCTCGGTGGTTGTGGAAATTAGGAGGGTAGCCCAGTGAGCCGATGGCTCGGTAGATATTTGTGATGGGAAGGATAGCCCAGAGAGCTTTGGCTCGTTTGTTGGATATGACAGACGGGATAGTCCGGGGAGCTTTGGCTCGGTGGATAATACATTAATATTGCATGTGCATAAGGTATAAGGTGGTGGGTCTTCAGTATTGGAGAGTCGTCGCACCGACACCAATACGTTGGCTCGGCATGTGTGGTTTTGCACTTCGCCAAATTAAGTCTGGTGCGCCAGCCAGCAAGAGTACACATGAGTTCGCTTAGTGCACCAGAGTTGAGGCGTATGATAGGTCTGACTGGTAGTGCTGATACCAGTTTAGAGGTGGGCGAGGCCCAACCCACCGCTTCCATTTGCCACTACGTAGGTATCCTGGGTGGTTCGGCTCCAGAAAGGGGGAACTAAAGGTCTGTGTACACAGAGTCGGGTGGGTGAGTTGCACTTGCATGATCACATCATAACATATTTGCATGTCATAGCATCATCATTGCATCAACCCCTGACACCTATTGTATAAAGTGGTATGGGACGCTTTATACAATAGGCCCTGCAAAACGACCCCTTAGCTTATAGGCTTGCGTGAGCATGCTTATAAGTTATGGTTATTTGCTTATGATAAATATTGTTTGCTTGTAAACCGACACCTCATCGTATAAATTAGTATGAGACTTTTTATACGATTGGAGCCTTGCAGAAGATCCTTTAGCTTATGTGTTTTCATATAAGTTAAGGTTACATATTTCATGTTCTGTCTTTCATACTTTTATTACTGCTGCTTATACTCATAGAACTGCTAGATTAGTTCTGTCGCCACCTTCTTACATTTGTTACTCTCCACCTTCATATCTTCCCTTTCCTTCTCCCCACTCAGTGCCTAGGATCCATGGGGGAGGGGTGGGGGATGATAGGACTTAGTCTTTTAGACTAACGGTTTTTGAATAACATCATTTAGGGGATCGAGCGTTAGGAGCATCAGCACCAGAGGGACAAGGTGGTAAAACATGAGGAGCAGTTGCTGCGCACAACCACTACTACACGGCGACGGGTCAAGGATGGACTCAGTTTGCTTCTGCTAAGATATTGAGAGTTGCGAGAGTGTTTGTAGTGAGGACTTGATGTATAAGGTAGAAGCCCTTCTTTTGTACTCTGATTATTATTATTGTGTACTCTCCCTTCGTGGAGATTTATTTTATATATATATGACTCTGGTGGACTTGTTTTATATTTACTTATGCTACCGTTCTGCGATCGATTTGGCCGGCAGGATCAGCGTTTTGTAGTGACGACCTTCTCGGGCGTGAAGGTGTAACTACAAAGCGGCGGTTCTGGGCCTAAGACCCCGGTTGTTTAAAAAGAAAAAAATGGGGTCTTACATCATCAATCTAAAATTCCACCTGATGATGCCACTTATCGAGTTTTCCAATAATAATAGTCATCAGTCCAGCATAGGCATGACTCCCAATGAGGCATTGTACGGACGAAAGTTCAGGACTCCGCTATCTTGGATCTAGGATGAGGATCCAAAGGCCCTTGGCTCGGAGTTTGTGGAAGGCTCTGATTCTCATGTGCGATTGATTCAGGACAAGATGTTGGAGGCCCAGAGTAGACAGGCTAAATATTACGATGCGCGACATCGTCAGATGGAATTTCAGATTGATGAACAAGGTATTCGAAGCCAATCTAGATGATTTCATTATCGTATTTATAGATGACATCCTTATCTATTCAAGGACAGAGGGTGACCATGTACAATATTTGGCACTGGCGTTGGAAAAACTCCGGGAGAACAGCCTGTATGCAAAGTTTAGTAAATGCCAGTTCTGGTTGAAGGAGGTGGTCTTTTTAGATCATGTTATCAGCTGGGAGACAGTGTGCAGCACCGGGGGGACCAACACATCCAAGAGGAGGTGAACCAGCCTTACCCAGGAGTGGCAGCAACACTAGCAATCATGGGATCAATTAGTGACTAGTAGCTTTACTTTCGCGAGCGTTATGTAGAGAGGACTATATGTACTGGGCAGTGAAAGTGAGGGTAATATCTACCTTTACTCTAGAGGTGGGGTGAATAGAGTATATTAAAATAATTTTCCAATTTTAAAAAAAATTATTCAGCAGTGGAAGACTTGATTTATATATATGTGCATTGTGCTTGCAGTAAATAAAAACTAAGTAAGCAAGAAACAAATCACAGCACACAGCAAATCAAACACAGCAACCAGAAGACACAAGGATCTATAGTGGTTCCCCAATCAACCTGGGTACATCCACTCTTCTACCACCCTAGGTAGGAATCCACTGCAGGAATAGTTGATCAGGTGTCCTGGGGACTAATGAGCTTTTTATAAGGTGCTCAAAAACCAAATCAGATTTTTTGATAAGGTATCTTTCCACCACTGAGTTTTAACAAGGTCTCAGAAACCAACCACAAAACTTTTGAAGGGAGTTTTGAGTAACCCTTTTGTCAAAACTCCCCCTGAGATTTGTAGTTGTTCAGGAAGAGAAGCTTTGCACAGGGTGATAGGACTTCAGTATGTTTGAGATCTCCAGCAAAGAATGATTTCAACAAAGGTTTAAATGTGATGTGTCCGGAGTCCTTGATTGATGAAGCCTTGAACACTTGAATCAGAAAGGATCTTGAAAGAATAGAGGAATTCTTTTCTGTGTGGTGATCTCCTTCACTGTTATATTTCTTATGTTCTGTAAGACTTCTAACTTGTAATCCTGTAGAACTTGTGTCTCAAAATCTATTCCTTAGAATATTATGTTCCTGTCTCAATTACTCTGAGATGATATATTGAAATGCAGTCTCATAGATAGCCGTTAGCCAGTCATAAATGACTTCCTTAAATGATATTTGTCTCTGGAGGAAAGTTCTAAGAGACATTCCATTTATTCTTCCTTGAAACTTGCTCCAGATTGATTGAAACGGCTGCAAAATCCTTTGAAATAAATGATGGATATGAATCAGATTGAATTCCATAACTGACTGAATTTGAATTCTGAAATCGTTGATCTCTCAAGAAAAGTCATTGATCTGAGCTCGACTATCGTCGACCTGAGCTCAGAGACTGGAACTTGACTTGAAATAGAAAGCGTCGATCTGAGCTAGACTATCGTCGACCTGAGCTCAGAGATCTTGATTTTGGCTAGAGACAAACATCGATATGAGCTCGGAGATCGTCGAACCGAGTTCAACGACTTGTTGAACTTAGCTCAAAGATAGTCGAACTGAGTTTGACGCCTCATCGATCTGAGCTCGACGAGAATTGCCTTAAACTTCTACACTTGAATTCTGAACTAAGGCTCTGTTTGGTTGGGCTATTGCTGATGGAAAGCTGCTGATGAACTGTTGCTGATAGAATAAGTGCTGATTCTGGAAAACAGAGTTTTGTTAAAAAACTATTTGGGTGAAACAGAGTTTACAAAACGGAGTTTTCAAAAAGTTGTTTGGATTGAAAATGGAGTTTTGAATTAAATTTTTTTTCCCAAATATAACACAATATAAAACTTCATTCATACATTGTTGTCAAATAAAATTTCATTCATACATTTATCAAATTCTACGTAACGTAACACCCAATGGGGAAATTATGCTCTAGCTTCGAACACCTGATCTGCAATAATATCACGCAGTGCGATCATCTCTTCTACACCAGCCGTAGTGAAAGAGCAATCTTCTTCCCGCCTTTGCGAGGTCATCCCAAGACATGGATCCCTTTGTTCAGACTCAATGAAATCGATATCTACACGCGAAGGGTGGCGACGTATGAAATTATGCAGTGTCATCGTGGCGATCACGATACATGCTTGTTTGTCGAAACTATAGCTTGGCATGTCCCGTAGTATGGCCCACTTCTTCTTCCAAACACCGAACGAGCGCTCTATCACACTTCTAAGCGATGAGTGTGCATGATTGAACATCTCCCGACGTCCTTCTGCTCGACGACCACCACAAGCGAAGTCTGGTAGATGATATCGCGTGTCCTGATAAGGTTTTAAGTAACCCTTTTGCAGTGGATAGCCAGAGTCAACCAAGTAATATTTTCCTGTACATTAATAATAATTATTTAGTTGCCCAAATATTATTAGGAATAAATAGATAAATGCAAAGTTAATAGTTACCAAGAGGTGGATGAGGGAAATTATAACGTGGATCACTCAGGGCAAAATTGAATATACGGCTATCGTGTGCTGATCCTTCCCAACCAGCCATAACAAAAGTAAAGCACATATTAAAATCACAAGCTGCCATGACATTTTGAGTTGGACTACCGCTTCTCCCAATGTACGGTACCTGACTTCCAACTGGCACGCACGCGTGAACATGTGTCCCATCTATCGCTCCAATGCAATTTCTAAAAAAAAGGCATGTAACGTCTGTCATATAAAATCTCTGGCGGTGTTCCCCTGAAATTTTTATCTGATGGTTGTATCACTTCCTTCGATAACTGCATTAACGCGCTAAGCCCACGAGAAAAAAATCTGCTAATTGTCTCCGTTGAATGCTGAAATCGCTCGCACGTTTTTCTCATTGATTCATTATGCGACAATATGTATATGGTCAATGCTAATATTTCCCTTGATGCAGTTCTTCGAGATCCTTTGAACGCACATTTCTCCTCCAAAGACAGTAGTAAATCCATAAAAATTTCCTGACTCATCATAAAAGAGTCATGAAATCGAACTCGAGGCGCACGAAGAAGCTCGCCAACCCATTTGTCGCCTGTTTGTTTTGATGTCATTCGAGGAACTGGACCGTTTAACAAACTAGTATATTCTGATACCACACATACTGCTGATACCACATTCTGATGACTTGCAATAGCATAATTTCTTCTCGTAGTCTCATGCTCGTCCGTCGAATATTCAGAATCATCGGTAGACATTTCCTGTTAATATAAACGAGCAATTTTTACATGTCATCAAACAATGATATCGCATCCACAGAAGAAATAAACAACATATAACTGATAATATAACATGAGTTCACATAATGATATCCGCATCAACAAAAGAGATCAACAACACATAACTGATAATATAACATGAGTTCACATAATGATATCCGCATCAACAAAAGAGATCAACAACACAGAACTGATAATATAAACTAACAGATAACAAAATCCAAAAAACAGAACAGCTAAGATAGTATCATATGCTCCATATTAACCCCCACGAAGAAAACGGTTACGCAGCCACTTGACGTTCTGGGAATCTGGAAGGCACATAAAAGTCTCTCTATGACTTCTATCCATAAAATATGTGATGGCGAAGTCATTGAAGTCCTCATCAGCTACCACTTCCGGGTACATGGCTAATTTTTCTAATGCTCGCTGAATGCTAAACTCAGAAGAAGCTTTCGGTGCTGGCTCTTGGATACATCTGCTGATGGTCTTAGAAGACTCCGCCAAATCTACTAATACAGAGCTAACAGTTTTGTTTTTCCATTTCCTTCTTTTTTTCGATACTTCTGATGTACCATCATAAGAAGCAGGACCCTTGTTTACCTCAACGTCTACATGTTCACCATCTGACATCACTCGTTCATCAAAAGATTCTGGTGGATCATTGATGGTGTTGGGGGTACATGAATGATGTCCTGTCGCGATAACAGCACTGAACATCAGGGTGAGTTTCTCCTCTAACTCTGGATGGATGCCTGAATACCGAAATTTCTTGGCGACCGGGACTACCTGAAAAATTATACGTTTTAGTAAACCTGATCAAAAAAATTTTTTTTTAACGAAATTAATGACTATAAAAAAAAATACCTTCAATCGTTCGTCCCACCACTCGTCGGAGGTGTCTATAGTTTTCCTTGACGTGTTCCAACCTAACCCGGTCTCACCGCGTTTCAACTCCATCCAGAGTTTCCATTCTTTCTTCAGATGATCCCATTTATTTTTGAATTGGACCTTATCGTACTTCTTTTCCGTTGACTCTTCAAATTTCTTCATAATATTACTCCATCCCTCCTTATTAAAATGCGTCGTTGGTCTGTTCCCGAGTTCTATCTCCTTTATGCAAATATTGCAAAAGAGTATAACATCGGCATTATCCCACATTGCGGCAACACCACCATCTTTTGGTTTACTCATCTTTATAAGGCAAATACAAACAACATCAAATACCTTATAAATGCAAAGCTAAACATGAACAACGATAGGATTTTTTTTTTATTTTCAACTTGCAATGAAAATAAAACTTGTTGCTAATGCACCCCTAGATACAATGAAAACAGAGCTTATTCGTGGACGGGAAGCACTAGATACTTTATAAATGCAAAGCTAAACAGAGCTTTTTGATTTTCAACATACACTCAAGTTTTATAAACACACACTCACACATATACACACACTCACAAATACACACACTCACACATACACTCAAGTTTTATAAACACACACTCACACATATACACACACTCACAAATACACACACTCACAAATACACACACTCACACATACACTCAAGTTTTATAAACACACACTCACACATATACACACACTCACAAATACACACACTCACAAATACAAACACTCACACATACACTCAAGTTTTATAAACACACACTCACACATATACACATACACACACATAAACACACTCACACGTACACACACATACAAATACACACACACACACACACACATATACACACACACAGACATATATATACACACTCACACATATATACACACACACAGAAATATAAACACACATACATATATATAAACACACATACACACTCACACATAAACACACATACACACACATACTCATATATATACACACACACACATATATACACACACAAATATACACACACTCACACATACACACACATACTCATATACACACACACACATATATATACACACACAAATATACACACACTCACACATACACACACATATACACACTCACACATACACACACATACAAATACACACACTTACTCATATACACACACACACATATATACACACACAAATATACACATACACACACATACTCATATACACACACACACACATATATACACACACAAATATATACACACACACACACATACACACACATATAAACACTCACACATACACACACATACAAATATATACACACACACATACTCATATATACACACACACAGAAATGTACAGACACATTCAACACTCACACACACACACACACACATATACAAGCACACACACATACATATATGATAAACAAGCAAAGTTAATAGGTCTATTTCACACAAGAACAATCACACAAACACATATAGAAACCCGAAATTAGTCCAGCTTTGAGTCCAGCTCCGCTCGACAACAACCCTAATCGGGACTGGGTGGTGCATCGAGGAGGGCGGTGAAAGCTAGAGATGAGGGAAGAACTTACAAGCATCCTAAACCCTAAAGAAACCCGTATTTTGCATAGGATATGAAGGAAGAAGGAGTATACCTCAATGGAAGAGTTAACGGTGGGAGAGGCGGAGCGGTTCGTGGACGGGAAATGCTTCGGTGTGCACCGACCTTCTTCGTGGACGGGAAGCAGCAGAGATTCACCGGCCGTCGGTAGCGATCCGCGAATGGCGTCGGTAGCGAGGACAGTGCAGCGCAGCCGTCAATCACTCCGCTCGTTACTCCGCTCGTTAGGTTATCGGGAGGAAGGAAACTGCGGCTGAACGTGGCTTTCCATCGCGGTTGAGCGTATATAGGAACTCACGGATGATAGTAACCGCCATTTCTAAAATAAGCCGTGCCAAACGGCGCTTATTTGCAAAAGTGCGGTGCGTTGGAAACGCACCGGAGAGCATAAGCCGCGCCAAACGCCACCTAAAAGGTCTTGGGGGCAGCTTTCAAACCTAAGTTCTAAGCCTTATACGTATTCTAGTTGACCTTTAAAACTATACAAGGAGGTCAAGACATTTTTCTAAGGACATAGTGATCCTTACCCAAATCAGTAATAGGGTGTTCCAACAGGCAGGATCCCCTTTATCTTTCCTTTCATCTTTTGGATTTATGCGGACCTTCTTATGATGCATTGTGATTGTGGACTGGATTCATCTATATATGTTTACTTCTTATCTTCTATGATATATGGTTGAGTTCTTGCCGGCAGGATTTGCAATTTGTGGTGATGACCTCCTCGAGAGTTGGTATCACCACAAAGCGGCGGTCCTGGGCATAAGACCCGAAAAATAGGGTCTTACATCAGAACTCCAGGAACAAAATTCGGTGATTCCTTCTGGTTCGAAAGATTATCGATCGAGGAGTGATGAGTTGTAAATATACGTATTTTACAGTACTTAATTTAGGTCATTTTAGGTTATTTTCGTTGTTTTTTTCCTTTTTTTCTTCAATAAAATGTTTCTCTTTGTATATTCCCTTCTAACTTGGCTCTATTCTCTTCTCCTAAAAATTCTGCAGAAAAATGTTAAAATTTCATGGTACACGCATGTGACCTTAAGTCACCCCGTGACCGGCGCGTGTCACATTGATGCTAGTGAAAAACTATTGCATGCTATGAATCCATGAAACAGCGAGTAGAACACACCCGTGTTATCCCGATATGTCTGTGTTGGTCGATGAGGTTTCAATCCAGTTCAGAATTAGTTGCTGCCTACATCAAGCTGTCAGGTGTCCAGTCACGCCCCCCCTACAAGCCTTGGTCACGCCCGTGACTGCTGATGGTTAAAAACTCATGCTAACAAATAAATCTAAATCGATAAGGTAAGTGTACCTATTGTTCTAGATTATAGGATTAAGTGTCATATTAGACTCGGGGCCTGTTGACTACTCCTACTCAAGCAAATTAATATTATTTTATCCGTAAATAAAAAGGTTAATTAAAACTAAAAGAAAACAAAGGATTAAAAGATATCACTTGATCTAGACTCCATTTAAAATAAAATAAACTTTCATAAAATGCAAACTACTAAATTACCTACTTCGACCGTGGATGTTCCAAATTTACAAGAGCGCCTCTCTCAAGAATACACTGTCGACTAAACTTAGGTTTATCGATTAAGACCTCTCGGCCAATCGAAACCCCAAAGCTTGTTTTATGCGCTAAACCCCACTATTGGATTTGACTCCAATCCTGAAGATTCATGCCTTCCTCTCTCGAGAAGTGCATGCAAATCCTTCTACCTTTGAGTGATCTACTCGTATCCACAATCTCTCGGTAAATCTAAGATACTGATCAAAAATCAAAATCAAAGATAAATATAAGCAGGAATAATAGAAAGTCTGGCAAGAAAGAAGAAATCTATTTTATTTTAAAGCTTATCAAGATCAAGTGCTAATGAAATTAGCTACTCATCATTATAAAAGAAGTACATAAGAGAAAGGAAAAGTAAGACATGATTTCATAAAGGAAAAATACTTTAATTAAAACCTAAACTATGAAATTGAAATTATAATAAAGAAAATGCAAGAACAAGTGGAAATAAACTACTAAAACTTCCTAAACTCTACTCCTAGATGACTCCTTAGATCTTCTTCAACTCCTAGCTCAATTTGGTATTTATAAGAATTTTTCTGGAAAGTCATGCCCCTCGGTCATGCCCTTGACCTGGGCATGTAATGTGTGGAACCATCCTCTTGAAAGCCCGAGAACGTTGGGAGAAAATCGCCAAAATTCGTCGTTCTGCGGGTCACACCCCTAGGTCACGCCCGTGACCTAGGGCGTGTCTGTACTGTTACTGGAAATGGCGGGAACTAGAAATGGCGGGAATTAAAATCTGGTAGTTGTGGGAAGTCACGCCCCTAGGTCACGCCCGTGACCTAGGGCGTGTAAGCTTGAAACCTATTAGATCTAAAACTTGCTTCATAATGCGCGTCACACCTGGATATCACGCCTGGTAGTCATGCACGTGACCTTAAGTTCACGTTCGTGTCCGAGGCCTATAACTTCAACCTGCCATGGAATTGAATTCAAGAGCTTCGTCTGCTAGTCATGCCTTGAACCATCCTCTTGAAAGCCAGGGACCGTTGGGAGAAAACCGCCAAAATTCATCGTTCTGCGGGTCACGCCCCTAGGTCGCGCCCGTGACCTAGGGCATGTATGTTGTGTTACTGGAAATGGCGGGAACTGGAAATAGAGGGAATTAAAATTTGGTAGTTGTGGGAAGTCACACCCCTAAGTCACGCCCGTGACCTAGGGCATGTAAGCTTAAAACTTGTTGGATCTAAAACTTGCTTTATAATGCGCGGCACACCTGGATGTCATGCATGGCATTCATGCCCGTGACCCAAAGGTCACGTCCGTGTCCGAGGCCTATAACTTCAACCTGCCGTGGAATTGAATTCTAGAGCTCAGTCTGCTAGTCACGCCTGCGAGTCATGCCCGTGACCTGTTTGTCACGCCCATGACCTATTGGTCATGCCCGTGACTTGGGCGTGTAATTTTAATCTGATGTGGCATTGGCTTCTTGAACTTCTTTATCGGTCACAGCCACCTGTCATGCCCGTGACCTGAGGATCACGCCCGTGACTTTGGCGTGTAAATTCGATTTTTCTATATTTCTTCAGTTTCTTCTCCTAATCAGTCGTATAAGCTCTGAATTATTATCCACTTCCCAAATTGTCCTGAAATATGAAAAGTAATGAATTAATAACAGTATTAATAGAAAACTAACTAGAATATAACTATTTATTAAATAATAATTATATTAAAATAACTATAATTATTAACTTAACAACCGCCTCGTGAAATTTCCAGAAGATTTTAGAATTCCACCAATCACCAAGTTTTTGGCTTCTCTAGCACGCCAACCTTACACGCCCCCCGGTCACGCCCGTGACCGGGGCGTGTAATCTTGATTTTTTGTCTATAAATAGAAACTTTTTGTAAGACCTAAGGGTTCACTTTTTTGGACCAAATTACTGTTTGTGGGATGCTTGAGTGCTCTTTCTTGCTATGTAAGGATATTTCTCCCCCTCTCTTTAATGTTTCTTTTAGCTTTTGTAACCCTATGTTTTCCTTAATAAAATTGGTTTTATTTTTCATCCTTATGTTGTGATGGATTGTATGTGAGTGCCCCACTTTTCTTCTCTTTTTATCTCTTGCTTTTCCTTGTTTTTTATGGGTGTGTGGGTGTATGAGAGTAAGTTTGTTCTTTATGTTTTCAAGGTTCTTTTTACTTTGTTTTGCTTTATGTTTTCTCTTATGGTTATGTGTTTTATGATAGCCTTTCTTATCATTTTCCCTTAGCTTTCTTTTGCATTTATGCTTTTTATTTGCTTTTTATTCATTCTTATGGGTTTATAAAGGTGGATTTAAAGTTTTTTAAATTTTCTTTAACTTAGTTTTTCTTTTTATTTTGTAAACTTTTTGTTCCTTTAATTTTTATTTCCACTTTTTAATGACTTTTATGAAGTTATAAGAATGAATATGTTGTTGTTTTAATTTTTGGATGACTTTGATTTTGCCTTAACTTTTTAAACCTTTTGTTCTTTTAATTTTTACTTTCACTTTTTCTTGATTTCTATGAGATTCTAAGAGTAGAAAAGTTGTAATTTTAATTTTTGAATCACTTTGTTTTTCTCTTTAAATTGTGTGTGTGAGTGTATGAGGTTAAGCTTTATTTTGTTTTGTCTTTATTTTATTCCTTCAAATTTATGTAGAGTGTGTGTGTTTGTATGCGGTAGTTTTTATTGCTTTCTTTATTGCTTTATTTATTGCTTTCTTTAATTTATATAGATTTTATGTGTGTGTATGAGATTACCCCTTTCTATTTCTTGTAATTTAGTTTCTTTTTTGTTAACTTAGTTTACTTTATGCAATTGCATTTATTTTCCAACTACTCATTCGAGTAGGACTTCCTTTATTTCAATTATGTATTTTTTTATTTTTTGTAACTTAGTTTACTTTTTGTAATTTTTCTTTCTTGTAATTAGTTTCTTTTTTGTAACTTAGCATTTATTTCATATTTATGATTTCGTTGAGAGTGTGAGTTCTCTTTTTAGTGAGTTTTACATTTTTCTAATTTTTTGTTATTTTATGTTTTTATTTACAATCCTTTAGCGCTTTGTTTCGAACTCACGACTCGTCAAATTCATAAGCCATCCCTATTCTAATGAGTTGCTAATCGCCTTATCTCTCGGTATCGAAGAGCATTGGGACATAAAAAAATACTTTTAATAATTAAAGGCCTTTTATCACTCTAATTAAAGAACTTAAGGTTTACCCCGAGTATACGATGCGTAGAACCACATGCCGATGTGTGGACTCTATTTCTGTTATCCATATGCTAGCTAGCTAAGAGGTCATGCGTATGGACCGATCACACTTAGGTAAAGATAGAGGAGGAGTAGAATTCTACCAAATTGGGTTCCCCATCCAATAGCAGGGTTCTTAGCATAAAGTGGGCATTAAGAGGAATCCTTCGTCGAATGAGAGCTCGATCGAATAGTCTTAATGTTCAGGTGAGCGATATTCCTTAAGAAAGGTGAGCTCATATTTGTGGAACCTCCACGACCAAGTTGCCCTTAATTTAAATGAAATTTAGGTTCTCTAGTTATTAAAAGTTATTTTAGTCCTAATTCAATTTGGTACCGAGCGTTATTGCTTCATCAATTTTTCTAAGTCTCTTTATAGCTTTTATATAGTTGCTCTAGTTAATTAAAATCTGACACCTTATTTTTAGTAAAATAATAGTAGCTCCTAGAGGAGTAGAAATAACCAACACGCCCTGAGAAATATACGACCTCGATATTCCCCATGAATATCCTATAATACACGCGATAGGTGCGGTTGCCTCCTTTCGTTAAAGCTTATTTTATCTTAAAAATCATCCGCAAAATTCTACCCCAGCATACTAATTAAATAAAAGTCAAAATTTGTGCCATCAAGGAGATATGAGGATTACAGAGTACTAACTGAGGAAAATATTGTGGGTGCACTGACGAAGCATCATACATTGAGAAAGCTTGATTGTCATACTAGGTCAATGAGTATTAGATACCTA
The DNA here is from genome assembly GCA_039513925.1 of Platanthera zijinensis. Classification (NCBI taxonomy): domain Eukaryota; kingdom Viridiplantae; phylum Streptophyta; class Magnoliopsida; order Asparagales; family Orchidaceae; genus Platanthera; species Platanthera zijinensis. The sequence continues at coordinate 94,585,576 of CM077091.1, forward strand.
GATGATCGTTTCTAGTGAGATACTTATGGATCGTATATATGTTGGTTGTAATTCATATGATGAATAGAGCACTATGTATTTCATTTTATGTTTATGTCAAGTTCTTTTATTCTGTCAATTCATTTCTATGTTATAGATTAATTAATGTAATAAATTCCCTTAAAATGTTTGCTTCTATAGGAATTCAAGTGCGTGACTTGAATGTGAGGGCCTATGTTTATAAGAAGCATAATTCTTAAATGGTCCATGGTTGTCGTATAATCTTAGAAATGAGGTAGATGATGATACATTAAGACTAGTATGTGCATTATCAAATAATCGGTTCTCACAGGTCATGATATTGTGGTAGCAAGTCATCACATGAGTACTTATTAGAGAATAAGTTATACTAGACAGACCCACCCTGGCACTAATTTGTGTATTGTTATATAAACGTGTCCCAAGTTAATCTCAAGTGACAATGGTGTTTGTGGTACTTTGGCCTGAAGTCACAATATTTATTAAGGAGGAAGAGCATACTTTGATGCCATTTAAAGTATTCCTTAAGAAAGGTTGATGATACAGGTGATTATTGTGTGCATTACAAATTATTTGGGTGTTTGTGTGTGGACATTAATGGGATTTGTCCTCCTATATGATAGGAGATATATACATAGGACCGTTGATGGAATGAGACTAAGAAATTCATGATCTTGTTTAGTTAAGTCAATATATGATATTGAGCTCACCAATTTCTGAACGTCCATTCTAGATAAGGAAACTGAGATTAAATTATTAAGAGGGTGACACGGTCCATGCCTCGAGTTCAATCTAGATGTAAGGGACAAAGGGACATGACAAAACTAAAACATTAGTCACAATAAGTTCATTGAGTTATGAAATCTTATGTTATTTGGGTAGCAATGATGCATTGCTTAATTCCGCACATTTCTTGTGAGACTATAGTTGATACTTTCTAGCTCAAGTGGGAGACTGTTAGTGTCTTTGTGATCTAGAAGTAGTTAATGGGTTAGTCTCACTGCCAATGTAAAATGACCTTATGGGGTCGCACATAATAACGTATGAGAAATTGGATAATTGATTGGGGTGGCTCGACTCATATACGATATTAGTGTATGGATAAACTTAGTTGATTATAAACTGTTTGACAGTTTGTCTACTAGAATATTTGTTGGTTGGATGGTCTAGAAGATATAGTTGTTACAGTAGACAAATCATGCAGCCGATATAGTCGATGCAATCATCAAATCATGCAGCCGATATAGTCGATGCTGTCGACAAATCGAGCAGCCGATATAGTCGATGCAGTCAACAAATCATGTAGCCGATGTAGTCGATATTTTTGGGAGTAAATGTTTGACAGTTTACAACCAAGATGGACCAGCCGATGCAGTCGATATGGTCAATACATTCGATATAATATATATAAGCTTGGATTGATGAAAAGACTAATTCTAGTGCCAACTAGATAAATATTAATTGTATCCGCTTTTTGCTTGTTTTACACCCTGAACCCGGTTCGACTTACTAAGGGGTAATTCCTGTTAAAGCTAGACCTGTTTAATTAAACATTATATATATATATATATATATTTTCAGATTTAGGGTTATGCCTTTTGATTCTCCCGAGCCCCTAAGGTTTTCGGAACTTATCTGAAATTCTGAGCGGCGAACACCCAATGGCCTCCTCTTATGAATTGGATATCTAGTAGTTCGTGGAGCCTCGATCATCCATTCCAGCCTCCCCTGGTGCGATGATGATGAGGCGTTTCTCTCATTAGTGTGGAATTTTAGTAAAGGCATGGATCTACTTCTGTGCTCTCGGACTCAACGAATAAGGAGTACTTGGAATAGGATTGTAATACAGTAAAGGAGATTTTCTTGGAGCATCTTGGTCGATCTTTGTGAATCAACCTCGTATAGGTACTATCTATTTGATTTTCTATTTCATGATTCAAGGAGATCGCAATATCCTTTACTCTTTTGGGTATTCCTTATAAATTTATTCCACCATGCACAAGTGATGTTCTGTACCACTCTTGTAAATAAAAACCAAACACTAACTTGGCGACTAACTAAATACAAATGTTCATCAAAAGGGATGATCACAATCTCACAACCCAAGTCTTCGAAAGCAAGATCCAAAAGATCTAACAAAAGTGCCAATCATTGCACTCCTATGCTCCTATTAATAGGGGAATCCAAAGAGGTGGGGAGTTTTATTATGACCACCCCTAGTTGGCATTTGCGCGACTATGGGGGAATGTCGCCTAGTTTGTGCGAGTATCTCCCTCGGTCGCCAACCCAGAGAGTATGATGGGATGCTTGCTCACACTCACTGAGGACTTTTTTTGCCTTAATTTTCGACCTTTGGATCTGTCTTGACCTGTTGACTTTGACTTCTATCTTATAAGAGTCCACCCTCGACGAACATGAGTTGTACCCAATCCTCGCTCTTTGTGAGTGACATTGGATCTTGGAAAAAACATCAAACCCCTATTCAAGGAGTTTCTTTGGCACTTTCTTAGGGAACCTTCTATGAACTCGTACGAGATGTCGTAGATTGTGGAGGAAGTTATTGAAGTTGGCATGGCCGAGCTGGAGGGACTCCTGAAGTCTAAAGTTCCAAAACGACCTCGTAAGGGTGATAATGTCGTCGGGCTTCCTCCGCCAAATAAGAAAAGTTTGAAATGGGAGAATAGTTGACTAATTCCTCTCAGATATCTCTAGGGGGTGAATAGAGATTAAAATTTATTTAAGTTTAACTATACAATTCACAGAATTTGTATTTACACATGATATTAACCAAAACTATAACAGATAATTATAATCACAGCACAAATAAAAATTAAGGCTCTGTTTGGGACAACTTATGATGATGAATAAGCTATTAATTGAAAATTGATGCTTGGATAGAGATTTTATAAAAATAATGATGAATAAACAGTAGACTGTTTGGAAAGTTTGTCCATAAGTGCTTATCTAAAGTTTCATTCATTCATAAAAGTCCATTTATTTGGACACGTTTTTTTCGTCCAGACGCGTTTCTTTCACTCAGGGACGTTTTTTTTTTCATGAGTGCGAATTTTTCACACGGGCGCGATTTTTCTTAAGGCAGCGATTGTTTCGCCCGAGCGCAAAAATTTTGCCCAGACGCGGTTTTTTCACCTGGGCGCGGATTTTTTGCCCCGACGTGGTTTTTTCTCCCAGGCGCGAATTTGTCGACCGAGATCAAATTTGTCACTTGGGCGCAAATATTTTGCTCGGACGCAGTTTTTCACTCGGACGCGGTTATTTCTCCCGGGCGCGATTTTTCCCGGAAGCATTTTTTCGCCGGGAACTAATTTTTTGCCCGGGCGCGAATTTTTCACCCGTGCGTGAATTTTTCGCCCAGGCACAAATTTTCTGCCCAGGCGCGCATTTTTCGCGCGGGCGAAAATTTTTTGCCCAGGAATGAATTTTTTGCGCGGGCATGAATTTTCCGCCCGGACGCGAATTTTTCGCCTGGGCCCGAATTTTCCGCCCGGGCCCAAATTTTATGCCAGGTCGCCACAGCGTAAAAACAGCTCCCATGCGAAAAAATCACGCCTGGACGAAAAAATCGCCCCCGAGCGGAAAAATCGGGTCCGTGCGGAGAAATTCTCGCCCCGGCGAAAAATTCGCTCCCGGGCAAAAATTTCGCGTCCGAATGAAAATTTCGCGCCCGGGCGAAAATTTTGCGCCCGGGCAAAATTCGTGCTCGTGGAAAAATTCTCCCCCGGGCGAAATATCTGCGCGCGGGCAAAATATCTGCGCCCGGGCGAAATATCTGTGCCCGGGTGGAAAAATTGCGCCTGAGCCGAAAAATCGCACCCTTGCGGAAAATTCGCGCCCGAGAGAAAAAATCGAGCCTGGGCGTAAAATATGCGCCCAATGGATAAAATTGCGCTATGGCAAAAAAATTGCACCATTGCAAAAAAATCACGTTCGTGCGAAAAAAATCAACTCTGAGTTTTCTTAAGGGATAAGCGCTTATGAGAAGCCATAAGCTGGAACTGGATAGCTTATGTAAAATCAACATATCATCAATTTTAAAATAAGTGATTTTCTATAAGCTACACAAACAAACATCTGAAAAACAACGTTTCCATTTTGAATAAAGATTATTCATCAACATAAGTTGTCCCAAACAGAGCCTAAATCACAAAATAAAGAATAATCACAGAAGACACATGAAATATAATAGTTTCCCAAAATATGGGTACATCCACTCTTCTACCCCCTTGGTAGAAATTTACTATTACAGTGCTTGAGTCTTTTAATAAGGAGACTCTAAGAACTAATGACCAGATCTTTTAATAAGATCTCGAATCAATATAATCTGAGTCTTTTCCCAAGAATACTCTAAGCACCTCTAACTGAATCCTTTAAAAAGGGATTCTCAAAACTCTTTTCACAAGCTGGAAAGTTTATTGAACAAAAAATAGAAAAAGTTCAAAGGATTTAATGAACTTCTTATAGAGTCCTCTCAGCAGAATCCTGAGGATTTTATGGCACTTAGTGAATTTGATATATGGTATTCTAATGAATACTTAAATAATAAAATCTCAAGGATTATAAGCCCCTATTCCAGATAATCAATTAAAATTTATCTGAATTTGATGCAGTAATTGATAAGCCCTTTAGAAGAAGAATAAGTGATTCTCTTTTCAAATTCAGGAACCAAGATGATGATCGACAGATTCAAGGAAGAACTCCATTTCCAGATGATAATCTTCCTTTCATTCTCTACCAAAATCAATCTTCCAAAACTTTGATCTGAGGTAAGTGTAATGATCGTTGGAATTATTGTTGTTGTTGTTGTCCTATTTTTAATCTCTGTGTTCTCTCTCTCTCTCTCTATATATATATCTAAAAGATACTCTAACATCTCCAAGAATTTGTTATTCAATTCAAACTTTCTTGAAGTAATTTTGAAAAAAAAAATCTTCAAAATAGTTCTTGTTTAATAATCTATTGGTCATAGCGTTATGTTCATATGTGTTGGAGCATGCGTTCCGCATCTCTTGGTTTGAGAATAATAAATACTGTAATGTATTTGATCGAATATTTTGTGTGTTTATAGTGTGCAAGTTGTACAACTTGAATGAGTAGACAAGTTCTCAGTCATGGGCATGATCCAAGGGTGTGTATACTTTAGAAAAAACCAAAGGACGAGTTTTGTGTACTAAACTTCAAAGGAACATAACTTCTAATCCGAGAAGAGTAATGGAACATGCCACTACATTTCGGAATTAGAATGAAGTCATCTACAATCTCGAAAAGGTTCAGATGGCAAAAGTGAAAAGGAGATATCGCTGGCTATAGCCACTATCGCCAAACGATAGAAAAAATGATGTCCGTGTAATGAAGGCCATATTCCACACGATCCATCCACCAAGCACACTATTTGGAGATATAGCCAGGTGATATCGGATATCGCCGGTGATAACCCCATTATCGAATCATCCTGCGGAAATCTTAGAATAATGGGACACGTGTCAGCCAAAAATGATATTGCTGGCGGGCGATAACCAGTATCGTCGGGCAATATCTCAAAAATATAAAAAGGCTAAATTCTTCTGTGGAGAGAACCAATTTAATTACCTGGAGTATTATTTCTTGTGCATTCCATCTAGAGAGCTCTAGCATTCAAAAAACTCCCACTTTCCCAAGAACATTCAAGAGTGAAGAAGAGACGGTTCGTGTACAGCATATAAAGCAATCTTTGCAAGGATTTAACGACATCTTCTGAGCTTCATTTTGAGGGAGTTTTATTTTGAATTTCTATTTTGTAACTTATCTCATCATCTTTGTAATGGGTAGAGAAACACCGCCTTGTGTGTGGCATTTAGGTCCGTGTGTGGCTTAGGAGGAAATTGTCGCCTTATGCGTGGTATCTAGGTACTTTTGAGACTTAGGAGAAATTCGCTACCTTGTGTGTAGCAATTAGGTCATGGTGGGATTTAGAGGGAGGCTATTAGCAAGATCTAGGGTAAGATAGGCTATAGCTAGTCGGTACTTGGGAGGATCTGTGAATCATCAAAAAGGGATTTTTTTTCTATTCGCCTCGATTTCTAGCTTTATAGAAATCAAACATTTTAGTATTCAATTTCTAATGAAATAAAATCATATTTCTTTTTGTCTCATTATATTGATTTTATTTTCATGTTATAAAATGTTTTGAAATATATCGTTCAAAAGTTTTAATGCAAAATATATTGTATGGTTCGTTTTTGTTAGATATAAATGCTTGAATTAAATATTCATTAACTAGCGCCTGACGAGAACACTTAACACCGGCAGTAGTGAAGAAATATTGAACTCTGCCTTTTTTTAATAGTAATCTTCAATATAATAATTTTTGATATATTAAAATATATTTTATTATAAAATATTTCGAAACTACATTAATTAACTCTGATATTTTTATCTAAAAATTAAATTCCATAATGCCCTTATTCACCCCCCCCCACCTCTAAGGGCGTCGTAAGATCCAACAATATGGATGTAACATCGTGTTCTAGCTTCTTTCAGACAATTTGTCAATTAAGTTTTGTAATCGAGGTTGCATCGATTTCATATTAGAGTATGCTTCAATTTAATCCTTTAATTCACGTTGACATATCATGTTCAGTAACTCTAACTTGTACTCGAAGTAGCATCTACTTTTAGTTAAAGTTGAGTTGACTTCTAATCAACACATGTTGGCATTTCATGACTTTTCTCTTAAATTCAGTGTTATTTTCTCATTTCCTTTATACCAATGACACACTAGGATATCTAAGACTATATTATCCTCTTTGTACATCATGAGTAGTAAACCTAGGATGTAAAATCACTTAAAGTAATTTGTTAATGTAAATTATAACGGTTTTTTCCAACAATATCCTCCTATTTAGCTTAACAAATTTTAAAAAATTTTAAAGGTGATTTTACAAAGATAAATCAGTATAATTACAAAAATTTGACTTATATACAACATGTAATGAACACAGATTATATTTAGAAAGGACAAAAATATAAGAAAGACAACCAGATATATGGGGCTTTAAAGTGAACTTTATAAACTGCCAACATTGTTCTCAAAAGTATTCCTTTAATATATATTTGTTCTAAGATTGAGCTTTTCATTTTCTGGAGAACATCATATACACACCCTTTTCCTTTTTATGCACTGGATTCTCTTCTTCAGGTAAGTCTTGATGCCCCCCTGAACTACCACAACATCATCTATTTTTTCTTTGGCTATTATGAGAATATCAACTAAATTTCTTTGTTCTGCGTCCCCCTGGACTGATGCATTAGGTTTTTTAGAAACTTAGTCATTATTTTATTTTGTAACCCCCTTAACAACTTGTTTTTCAATTTTAGAAATATAAGCTATTTGTTCATCTGTCTCTTCTTAATATAACTATTTGAGCTTCTCTAAGCAGAGCCTCATCCTGTTCAAATGGTTCCATGAACTGATCTTCCTCAGACATCTCCCCCTACTAAATCTCATAAGCCAGTGAGGTTAAGAAAGACTTGGTCACCTCTGTACAAGTAAGTTTATCTAGAATTTTCCTTATAGAAAATTGTCTTTCCAAATTTTATTTAGCATACTTCCAACTGAAGATCTATAATATATAGCATGCTCATCTATGAGGGTGGTTAATGAAATAGTAGTTTGCTGCATTACTTGGAGAATAAATTTATTGATGTCAAATAAAGCAGAGGAAGATATATCAACTTGACTATTATGATCAATAGAAATTGAGTGTTGATCATTGTTATTTTGTATGTCTATAACATGGAAGTAAATATTTATAGTCTATGAAAGACTTATTTCTTGAACTAAAAATTGTGAAGGAACTAAAGGTGTATCTGCTGGTAGTACTGATTCACAAGGTACAATTGGTACTGCTGTTTATGCTGGTAAAACTGATTCATTAAGTAATGGTGAGGATGGGGGGGGGGTGAAAGATCTTTATTTGAACCAGGCTTAAGTATTTGTCTGGTCTTCTTTGAAAACAAAGCTAAAATGAGTCTTTTTATAGGAGGTATGTGTACTCCTTTCGATTTGCACAGAGTAGGGTAGTATCATCTCAGTATCTAACTCATTAAGGTCATATATACATTATCCTTACGACTGTACCTATGACCTATAAGACTCAAAATACACTTACTCCAATTAATCTTCTTTCCTAATACAAGAACTCCCATCAAGTGCAGTTGAGCTTTAGGAATAGCATCATGTGCTCATATTTTGCACATTAGCACCTTTCCCACCAAGTCAGCTAGAAACTCGTATTATTCTGAAAAATCTTTCTTTTTCAAATGAATTTGTTTGTATTTGGAGAAATTCATCTTCTTCAAAGCTTCCTTAATTTTTTTATCTGTTAGTTCTGCTTCTCCTTCTCGAGAAGATGGATCAAATGTTGTCTGAATAAGCTCTGAAGTTATTTGAACATCTGACCAACTTATTTTTCCAATCATTATTCCATTATCGTCTACTGTAAAACTGTTGATAAACTCTGTTAACTCTGTTAAATATAGTAGACATCTTGTGGTAATCAACTTGTTTAGCCCAGCATCAGTGAATGGTTTTAAAATTCCTTTGAATGAATCTCCTACATCAGCAAAAGATTCTAGATCAACACTAAATCCTGAGTTAGTCTTGGTCGCCATTCGAATTTTTGTAAAAGTTATAAGGAAAATAGGAGAGAAAAAGTAGAGGGAAAATTATGGCGGGGAAGATGGAGAGTTTGGAGAAAATATTAAGTCTAAATAAATAGACAAAACGTTGAGAAATTAGGGCATAACTATTTCCTTAATCGATGTGTCGTCGATTTCTTTTTGACGTATGAATAAAAATCATACTCAACACATGTGTTGAGTGATGTCGACATTGCATCGACAAGACCCAAAACACTTTATAGACATTGTCTCTAGACAATGTGTTGAATAATAGTAGATGTTCTGTCGACTTGTATTCAATGTTACGTCGAGTACAGACTTAAATTTTTAAGTCTTTTGCAGGTTTTTCCAAGAAATTTTTCTTAATGAGAATTGCATGTTATAAAAACATTTACAGAGCTTTATCAAGCATGCCCAAAACATTGATAAAATAGTTGTGCTTGATTTCATCAAGAGGCTTTATGAAAATATATGCCAATGTATTTATAGAAGTCACATATTCAAAGGAAATTTTCCCTTTTTCCATATTATCTCTGAGAAAGTGATGCCTAATTTCTATATGTTTTTTCCTACTGTGCAAGATAGGATTTGAGGCAATTGAAATAGCACTTGAGCAATCACAAAATATTATAGAATTAGTGAAATTCAAGTTATAATCAAATAATTTATTCTGCATCCACAATATTTGTGAACAACAGCTTCTAGCAACAATATACTCAGCTTCTACTGTAGAAGTAGAGACAGATGTTTGCTTTTTACTAAACCATGATATCAGTCTAGCACCTAGGAATTGATATGTTCTAGAGGTATTTTTTCTATCAAATCAACATCCTGCATAATTAACACCAGAATATCCATATAATTCAAACTCTGATTCTGTTGGATACAATAATCCCATCTCAGGTGTACCCTTAAGATATCTTAAAATTCTTTTTATAGAACTAAGATGAAATTCCTTTGGATTTACCTAAAATCTTCCATAGACCCTATGATAAACAATATGTCTAGCCAACTAGCTATAAGATAAATAAGAGATCAAATAATTACTTTATATATTTTCTAAACAACAGATTTACTAGAAATATCTTTATCTAAAACAATATTAATCCATGGGAGTTTTCATGATGGAGCCAATTTCCATACCAAATATATTTATCAGTTCCTTTGCATACTTGGAATGTGATATAAAAATACCTTCATCACTTTGCTTCACTTATAATCTATGAAAGAAGGATAATTCTCTCATGCTACTCATTTTAAACCTGATTGCATTAGATCAGCAAACCTTTTGCAAAGTCTAGAGTCTTTTGAACCAAAAATATTATAATTCACATAAATTTGGATAATAAGCAACTTATTCTTAAGTGTTTTTTTACGTGTTTTATCCACCTTTCCTCTCGTGAAAGAGTGATTTAAGAGAAATTTGGATAAGCTCTCATACAAAGTTCTTGGTGCTTGCTTTAAATCATAAAGTGCTTTATCTAGTTTATATATATATGTTGGGTAAGTTGGATAAACAAAACATGCTGGTTGTTCAACATAAACTTCCCCTTGAAGATTTTCATTAAGAAAATCATTCTTTACATCCATTTGATAAACTTTGATTCTTTTATATACTGTATAGCCCAGAAATAATTTGATTACTTCAAGCCTGGCCACTTGTGAAAATGTTTGATTATAATCAACCCCTTATTCCTGTCTATAGCCTTAAGCAACAAGTCAAGCCTTATTTCTTATTATCACTCCATTAGAATCCATTTTATTTCTATATACCCACTTTGTTCCAATAATTGGGTAATCCTTTGGTCTCTCCACTAGTGTTCACACTTTATTTCTTCCAAATAATGCAAGCTCCTTGTGCATAGCAACAATCCAATGTTAATCATTATCAGCTTCTTCAAATTTCTTAGGTTTATACCGTGAAAGAAAGTATTACAACATTACTTCTGTTGATAATTAATATCTGATTTTTATTTCTTGATTCACATTTCCAATTACTTGGGTTGTCGGATGATTTCTGAGAATTGATCTCTCTAGATCTATTCTGGCTTGAACCATTTGAACTCTTTCTTTTTCTAAAATTTCCTCTATATGTTGAAAATCAGTCACTTGCTCATTATTTTGATTAGTGACAGCAGGTGGATAGAGTACTCCTTCAACTGGTGCTTCATCATCATAGCTTTCTACAATATCTTCTGACTGAAGAATAAGCTTCTTAGATGAGTTTTATATAATATCTTTAATATTCAGCTCTTTGAAACCATCATTTAAAGAAACCTATTCCTACAAAAGATTCTTAGTGCACTACTAGAAAATAGACTTTTGGCCAGGGCAAATTGCCCTGGCAAAAAGTCCAAAACCGTGGCTAAAAATCTTTAGCCACGGTCTAGCCACGGGAAAATGCCATGGCTAAAGTCAGCGTGGCTAAAAATTTAAGCAACGGATTGGCCGTAGCAAATAGTATTAGCCATGAAAAACTGCCGTGGCAAATAAGCCAACTATTAGCCACGGTATGAAACCCTGGCTAAAAGTGAACATCATTATTTTTTTAAAAACTATTTGCCAACAGTTACAAGCCGTGGCAAATACTAATTTTATGTTTTTTTTAAAAAAAAACATATTCAAATAGAGAACTATGTTTTTATATTTACACAGCCTTCAAAACTATGGTTCACCCGAGCAGGCCCGCAAAACATTTTATACAGCCTTCAAAACCATCCTAAAACAAAGCAAGCAACACACCCTTAGACTCTCTACTGCATGAACATACTATGAATCTTATGCTTTCATAAATAGTAAACCATGGAACATCAAATAATATTCAACATTCAATTGCAACTTAGAACCAAAAACAAGCTCCTAGGAGAAATTCTACTACTAATCAAACATTTATACTTGAACACGAAAACTCGTTCAGGCAGCCTCATACTCAAACATTATACTTGTCATGAATAATATAAATATTGCTTTAAATGCCAATACTACAACACATCAAGCATGTATCTTCTTCGAGCCTGTAGCCGAGACTGGCGTCGAACACATGATGTTACAGAATAGAGAACTGATCGTGAATTAATATTAATAATATTAAGCATCTATGAAGTGAATGTCGAAGGTGTTGAGATGGATTTGTCATACGTTCAAGGATGCGTACTCTTCCAAGCACTCTTTCAGCTGCGCTTTCACTATATCCCTGCACCAACACACAAAATGTCACATATATGTACATATATATATATATATATATATATATAAGTGTGAATCATGTCAAATAAATATGCCAGCTTAAAAATAATGTCATTTTGATCATTTGAGCTCAAGTTAAGTTAGTTTAGAATAATAAATCCTAATAACACTTGAAGTAAAATCAATGCGAGGTCCCGGAGATCTGGGAATGCTGGAAGATGACCTCCGGTTGGAGATATACGACGGGAGATAACTGAAAATAAAATTGGAAAGTTGTATTGCAGTGGAATGACAGTCAGAAGGTGCAATCCGTCTGGGACAGTCAATGGATGGGCTAGAGTGCGGCTGGCAATCGAGTTTCTGGGCCGAGGGAGGCTAAAATCCTACAGGATAAGTCAAAAAAAGTTACCAATTTTAATGAAATTGGTGTGTGCATTGTCTAAATATAAAAAAAAAAGTTACCATTTTTTTTAAAGTTATTTTCATAGGAAAAAAAAACTAATTTTGATCATGAAGAATTAAACCCAAGAACTTTCACTTAAATCCATAGCCTTAATATAAAGCCAAAGAGCTATATGAATAGATACAACATATTGTATATATAAGGCTGAAAATAATAATATTTAATACATGAAAATGTGTATGAGAGTGAAGTGAACATAGATTTCAGGCATCAAATGAAGAATTTGGAATTCAGGTTTCATGGGTTTTGGCATGCTGACAATTGTGGAAGAGGATTTTTATGGGATTCAAAATGCATAAAAAAGAGAAGAACTTACAGAAAAGGTGAGTCTCGAGCTTTCAGATTAAGCTGTTTTATGCCCCTCACTAGAAGTTGGAAAGACAAGGACCAAGATCATGACAAAACCCATTTCTAATTCAAAAAGGTGCAAAATTTAAGGAAACCACATATTTTTGCCAATTACACAAACAATACACCCAAAGTTGGATTTCAAGGTATGCAACTGTTAAACAAAATTAAACCTGAAGTAGCATGGATGCTTCAAGAATAGCCCCATTAAAGTATTTATGAATGAGGCTTCAAGAAGCACAAAGTCTACAACAGCAACATCTCCTCTACTTTGCACATCATCCACAATCGGTTTAACCTAATACCAGGTTAATCACAATGTCCATTAACAATGCAAAAAGTTGATGTAAGAAACTTGATAATATTAAACTTATTAAAATTCTCACCACACTAAAGATTGAAGTAAAATCAATGCGAGGTCGGGGCTTCAATTTTTAAGATCTGATAGTCGATAAGATTTCATCGTATATTGTATAGTTTGAGGTCTGGGCACTATAATAGTGATCCAGGCAAAGTAAATAATCAATAAGGAAATATACACAGATACAACTAAAAGAATTTAAAATATATATACATCAAAACTAAAACAAATTCTGTCACAATATGATGCACTAGGCAACCTTAACTTGAACAAACCAGAGGACTCAAAAGTGGAAATGTTTCAAAAGAAAGGATAAATTCTAGGGCAAAATCAACCTGGTAACACATGCTTCAAGATGCATTTATCATGTTTAGGAAAGTAGAAGACTTTGTAGAAACACCATAAAATAGCAAGGGCAGGGTGTAGGATTTACCTGCATGCCTACATATGGCACTATGGAGTTGATCAGTGGCACATTATAAGGAGTTCCTGCCAGGGTTGCTTCACTTGGGGAAAGCAACAACCTCTGCTTCAGCTCGGCTAAAAATGCATATCCCTCTGGTCTCGTCTACATAAAAAAATAGAGATGCTGAATTAGAGATTTATTTGAAAAGAATTAGTACTCCAATGAGACATGTTGCCTTCAAATATTAATCAAATAAATTAGTCAAAATGCTTCTAAGAAACCAGGGACAAATTGTAGTAGATCATAATAGAGATACTAATCACCTAATCCTTCTTACATCTAATTAAACTACAAAGGATTTTCAGTCTGTATCTAAACTGGATTTGTTAGATACACAATGCAAACAAAAGAGGCAAAAAAACTCAAGAAAAAAAGAGAGTTCCAATTAATCGAAATCAATTTTACTTTAACTTTACTATACTATAAAAGTATAAAGTAAGGAAATCTACTAGTTTTGTATTTTTTCTTGCCTAAATCGCCCATGCCACTTCCACATAATTACACATTATATTTAATATTTTAATGAGATCTCTTCTTGTTGCTGACCCGTGCATTTTCCGCCAGTTACAAAAGAATACGTACAAGAAGCGCTGAATGAATGCGAGGAATCCAAACTGTTATCATCATATATTGGAATCAATCTTTCATCCTACTCATTAGCTATTACAACTACTTAAGTATTTGAGATCAAAGCTAACAATTTAATGTTTACTTGACACAATACAACTCAAACTGAATTAAACATAAGAAACATAAGCCAAGAACTCATAAGAGTACTTCATCATGCATATGATTTAATCAGAAAAATTATATTACAGTATTGGAAATTATAAACAAATATCCTATTTCTTATTCACGACTGCTGGCTTAATCAGTTTGCATTCAATAAAGTAAGAGCAGTTACCATGAGGTACTCATCAATGTCAGCCTTAATCTGCTTTGACTTGAGAGCACCTTCAACATCAGATAGAATGCGAGGTGGCTGGCTGATTTCAGCTAGAAGATCAATCTGCCAGGGAGATTAAAATTGGGTGCAAATATTAAGTTAAAAAGAAAGCATGCAGATTTAAGCTAAAAAGAAAACACAATCAAACAAAGTAGAAACCTTTAGTTTGGTGTTGATGGATCAGGAAGTCTCATATTTCGAGGAAAAGCACTAAGAATAACATTTCACATTTGGATACAACTTGGCGGGATCACATCACAAAAACTGAAATGGCAGTCACAAAAAATTCAGGAAAATCATGTAGAAGAAGTAGTAGAACTCTGAGCGTTCCTTGTAAAAGAATTGAACTTGCATAAAAATTAAACCAGAAGGAAATAAATTATCAAAATAGGAAAATTATCACTTCTTAAAATGTCTTCACTCAAAAAAGTAAAGTAAAAATCTAACCAATTCACTTAGCTCAGCATTTCTTAGATTTGGATCCACAAACTTAAATAGATCAACAAGTAATCGCTGGAAAAATGGCCATCCCTTTGGAGAATTGATGGTAAGTAATTTTGGAATAAAACTTCTGTGACTAATCAATTCAAGCCATGCAAAATTGAAAAAGTGTAAGTAAATAAAAAAGTATAAGCCACACACATAAATTAAGAAATTATTTGAAATATATTAACTAGCTAACTCAGGAGTGATGAAATATGTTACAAGATAAAGGGACATGTTGCAATTTATTGACCCTAAATCACATCAACAATTTGAGGCCATGATCCTAACTTTACTTTTGTTTCCACCTCCTT
The DNA here is from genome assembly GCA_039513925.1 of Platanthera zijinensis. Lineage (NCBI taxonomy): Eukaryota > Viridiplantae > Streptophyta > Magnoliopsida > Asparagales > Orchidaceae > Platanthera > Platanthera zijinensis. Next base: position 94,600,840 of record CM077091.1, read on the forward strand.
ACATTACTTTCAAACAAAAAGTCATGCTGTAAATCTTGAACTAAAATATAAAATAACTTTGCAGACCAAATTTCATCAATTTTTCGTAACAGTTTATTAATTTCTAAAGCAAGTGATATAATAGGAAGATGCAAAAAAAACAACTTCATCAGAGTATTAAGAGAAATTATGGTTACTTGACTGTTGAGCTAGTAATCAAGATGTTAATACGTTAAGGGTATTGCCTTGCTGAAGTAAAACAGAATGGACAATTTGAATCATCACACACACACACAATACAGTTTCCGTCAAAATCGTTCTTATCTCTACTATTATACCAAAAACTACTCTTTGGTGAAACATTGCCTGATGTCCGTCAAAAGTAGCCAACACCAGCATGTTTCAATTTCCACAAAATAAACTATCGAAAAATTCACTCATTCTCGCGCCTTCTTCTCCCAAGTCACGGAGAAGAAATAGATCAGGAAATGCGAGTTAGAATAAGGCGGATTCATTACCTGCGGTTCTGGAACCAGACTTTGATCCACTTGGGCTCGATGGCGAGTATGGTGCACTAACGGATGAACTGTCGCCGCCTCAGCAAGCTCGGCTTAGGGCACTTGCCGTAGACCCTCTCCACCGCCTCCACCTACTCCGACGTGTACCTAACGTACTTCCTGGCGTCCATCATCCATTACACCGTCGTTATCTGCTTAGAAACGAAGTCGGAGTCGTCATTTGAGAGGTGCAACACTGTCGATTGTCTAGCGCCACAACGCCATTCCAACCAGTGAATGATAGCGGCAGATGAAATGCCGTAAAAATGAAAACCTAGAAAAGTCGGCTCGTGTGTTTTAAAAGCGGGTATTTTTGGCCACGGTTTTTTGCTTTGCATGGCTAATACAAAGTTATTAGCCATACTTTTTTTATAGCCGTGGCTAAAACCTAAATATTAGCCATGGTTTTGTGATCATGGCTAATACTGATGTATTAGCTACGATTTTTGAACCCTGGCAAAAAAAATGTAGCTAATACTCATTTTTCTAGTAGTGGTGAAAGTTTCCTCCCCTTTGGAATAAGAAAGAGTTTCATGAAATACTATGTGTACAGATTCCTCAATTCTAAGGGACTTTTTATTATAACACATATAAGCTTTGCTTGTCAAAAATTATCCTATAAATATTCCATCATCAGCTTTCTTGTCAAATTTGGCAAGATAACTTTTCCTATTATTAAGTATGTAACAAACACAGGCAAATATTATAAAATAAGAGACTATATGTGTTTTACCTTTCAAAATTTCATAAGGGGACTTTAACTTAGTTTTGTGAATGATACTTCTACTGAGAACATAATCAATAATGTTTGCTGCTTCAGCACAAAAGGACCTAGACGGATTTGACTCTACTAATAGGGTTCTACCAGATTCATTAAGTGTTCTGATATATCCTTTCAGCCACTCCATTTTATTGTGGAGTTCTAGGGGCTGAAAAGCTTTGTCTTATTCCTTCATCCTAATATAATCTATAAATAAATTGATTTTCAAACTCTGTACCATGATCACTTCTGATCAAAGACATTTTAGTATCAAATTCAGAATGAATCTGTTTGGTGAATTTTGAGAGGACTAAAAAGGTTTTAGACTTATCTCTTAGTACGAACACCTAACTAAATCTTGAGTAATCATCCACTATGACCAATTTATAAGACTTTCCTTCTGAACTTTGAGTGGTAAGAGGACCATACAAATCCATATGTAGTATATATAAAATCCTAAGGGAATCATTCTTACTAATTGGTTTGAATGATGATTTAACTTGCTTACCCTGCTGACAAGCTCTACAAGGATTTAGTATCCTATACTTATCTTTTTGTAGGAATTTTACCAAATCCTCCTTTGCAAGCTTAGCTATGGTCTTGTGATTAACATGACTAAGCCTCTTGTACCATAGCTCATTCCTATCTAATTCAGCATTAAACAGACATACCTCATTTTTAGTTGAGCTAAAATCAACTACATAAATATTACCTTTTTCTAAAACTAGATAATACTATAATATTAGTCATGGAGTTGACTATTTGACAAAGATTATGAGTGAATACAACTTTATATTCACCATCACAAAACTAACTAATACTAATTAGATTATGTTGAAGCCCTTCAACATAAGCTACTTTAGAGAATGTGATATCTCCAATTTTGATCATCTCAGAACCTTTGGTTTGACCATAGTTGGAATCACCAAAAATTATCTTTAGGCCATTTTTGGCCTTGAAATTATCAAATAATTCTTTATGTCCAATCATATTGTTAGAGTAACCACTGTCCAAATACCATAGCTAGTTTGTATAAGGACAGTCTTTTTTCTACACTTGAAATCAAACATCAATTAAGATCGAGGTTACCTTGGGCCCATTACTTCTTTTTCCATTATAGGGGGTGATGAAAGTATATGATGTCCTTTTATAATATCCCTTAGGATAAAATAGTTTTAATCTATTAAATCAACAACTTCCATCTTTATGTCCCTTGGTAAAGCATTTTGTATAAACATCATTTGCAGAATAATAATAAGAAAAAATATTATTCAAGGATATGCATCGAGTTGAAGTCAACGCAATTTTCTAGATGTTTCGATTTGAAGTCGACGCTTCATAGGTATTTTGTCAATATGAATTCAATGCATATTCTTGGTTTACTGAAACTTTTGATCTTTGATTAATGTTTAATAATGGTTGTTTACCTACAACACCTTTTCCTTTGAATTTATCCTTTTTAAATCTTATTATCTTTTCTGAATCATTAATAACATCTATGTTAGGTTGTATTTCCTTAGCATTAGTAAATGATACAAGGTTTTTCCAAGCAGGTCTATTGTTAATTGTTACTCTCTTGTGTTGATTGGCTTCTAATCCTAAGTGACTAAACCTTCTTTTAAGGTTTTTTGTAATATTCTTAAGTTGCTGACTCCTTCCATTTAAAGAATCTTCAAAGAATTTTTCTTTATAGTTCTTCTTTTAATAAAGTGTTTTCTTTAGTTAAATTTGCAACCTGATTTCTAAGTTTTTTTGCTTCAATTTCTAATAGTTTATCTTGTTCAACTTATTCTTTATCATAAGAATAACCCTTATTTAACTATATTTGTTTTCTCAAGCTTGAAATTTCTTTTTTAACCTCTAATTGATCATTACAAAATTCTTTAAAACATAATTTAAATTTTTTAGATGAAAAGTAAAAATTATCAAAAATAATTACCTGACTTTTTTCAGTATTTGAGTCAGTTTCCAATGCCATTAAGCTTTTTTCTTCTACATCAGCTTCTTCTTCACAACCTGATGAAGAACTTGACTCAGAACCAGTATCACTCCAGGTTTCTGCTATGAAACCTTTCCCCATTTTCTTATCCTTTCTCTTTAGGTATTTCTTTTGATCCTTTTTATTATGCTTATCCTTCTGTTGATCTGGACATTCAGTTGCAATATGTACAGATTTTCTGCAAGGAAAAAAATTATCTCCTTATTAGGAGTTTTGTCAAACTTTAGCTTGTTTACACTCCTGTCTCTTATTCTTGAGTTTTCAATCTTAATCCACTTTCTAAATATTCTAGCCAGAAGATTAAATGTCTCTTATTCTGATACAGATGGTTCATCATCAGTGACTTAAATAACAATAGACTTGTCTTTAGGTGTAATAATATATTCCTCTACTTCTGTTTAAGCTTTACTTTTCATGAGTTGTTCATATGATTTGAGCTTTCCTTATAGTGCATATGTTGTAAGTTCTATATGACACCTCTCTTATCTGATAGCCCATATCCTTGAATCCCATGTACTTAGAATGCACATAAGTAATTTATCAATTATCTCTATAAGAGATACATCCTTATCCAAACCTTTCAGCTCATTTATAATTATGTTGTACCGATTATACATTTCAGCTTCAAATTCATCAGCTTTCTTTTGGAAGTTTTCATACTAAGAAATTAAGAGAGATCTTCTATCTATTCCTTCATCAAAACTTCCATCAACAATCCTTGATAGTGATTACCAAATTTCCTTAGCTGATTGACATTCTGCAACCTTCTAAAATACATCATCTGACATTATTGAGACTAGTATGTTCATTGCTTTAGCATCCCAATATTTTATTCTCTTTTCTTCATCTGTCCATTCACATCCTGGTACTGGTTCTGAAGTAACATTTCCTTAAGCATCCTTCCTATAAGGCTTATGTGGTCTTATCAATATTGAACCAAAAATACCTTCATCAACTGAATTCATATACAACATGATTCTAGTTTTCCATAGTGTAAACTTTTCAAGATTACAAACCCGAGATCTTGTAGATGTAAATCCTTTGAATGTATTGGAAGACATTTTTTTCTGAAAAATTAATAAAATTTATAATAACGCAATTGTTATGACATCTTTGATCAAGTTGATTAACCTTTTCTTGATTAACCTTCTCTAGATTGACCATTTAATGATCAACCTCCCTCTAATACCAATTGAAATGGGAGAATAGTTGACAAATTCTTCTGAGATTTCTCTAAGGGGGGGGGGGTTAATAGAGATTAAAATTTATATAAATCTAACTATATAATTAATAAAATTTGCATTTACACTGGTTATTAACCAGAATTATAGCAGACAATTATAATCATAGCATAAAAAAAATTAAATTACAGAATAAAGCATAATCATAGAAGACACAAGAAATATAATGGTTCCCCAAAATCTAGGTATATTCACTCTTCTACCCCATTGGTAAGAATTCACTATCGCAGTCTATGGGGTCTTTTGATAAGAAGACTCTTAAAACTAATCATCAGATCTTTTGATAAGGAGACCTTGAGCCAATATAATTTGAGTATTTTACCAAGGATACACTCAGAACCTCTAACCAAATCATTTGAAGAGGGATTCTCAAAACTCTTTTCACAAGCTAAAAATTTAATTGAATAGAAAATAGAAAAAGATCAGGGGATTTAATGATCTTCTTGTTGAGTTCTCTCAATATAATCCAAAGGAATTTATGGCACTTAGTGAATTTGATATATGGTATTCTAATGAATCCTTGAATAAGAAAATATTAAGGATTTTAAGCCCTTAATCTAGATAATCCTTTAAAACTTCATTAAATCCGATGCAGAAATTGATAAGTCCTTGAGAAGAAGAAGAAGAAGAACTGATTCTCTTTTCAGATTCAAGAACCAGGCTGATGATCGACTAATTCAAGGAAGAACTCTAATTGCAGATGATAATCTTCCTATCCTTCTCGATCAAAACCAATCTTCCAAAACTTCTATCTGATGTAAGTGTAATGATCTTTGGAATTATTATTGTTATTGTCCTATTTTTAATTTGTCTTCTCTCTCTCTCTCTCTCTCTCTCTCTCTCTCTCTCTATATATATATATATATATATATATATATATATATATATATATAACAGATACTCTAATGTCTCCAAGAATCAGTTATTCATTTCAAACCTTTTTTTGAAGTAATTCTTAAAATAATCTTTAAAAGAGTTTTTGTTTAGAAATCTATTCAACATAATGTCGAATTTATATTGATGTTGCATTGAGTTCTGGCTTCATTCAAATAATCTGTCAATTAAGTTCTGTAATCGATGTTGCGTCGATATCATATTACAGTATGTGTCGATTTAAAACTTTAATTAACATTGAAATATAATATTCAGTTACTCTGACTTATACTCGAAGTAGTGTCAACTTCTTCTCGAACTAATGTCAACTTCTAGTCAACGCATATTGGTATTTCATGACTTTCCTCTTAAATTCAATGTGCCTTTCTCTTGTCCTTCATGAAAATGACACCATTAGACTTCTAAGACTATATTACCCTCTTTATACATCATGGGTAATAAACATTAGATGTAAAATAACTTAAAGTAATTTGTTACGGTAAATCATAATGGGTTTTCCCAACAAAGTTAGTGAAGAATAAGAAGATGCTTTCCTCCATAAAGTATAACCCTTTCCCTGCTCCCGGGAATATCACCACATTGAATACATGAGTACTCAAAGAGTGCTCGACTTGGCGATGAAGTGGAGCAACGCTCTCCTGAGTCATCTTTCCCTACTATACCATAGGTTTCCCTAGCAGCGGACCTCATTGGATCCCAGACCCAACCAGAACTTGTCTCCTTATGAGGTTCGGTTTTCACAGCTGCGTACTTTAAATTATAGGCGCTTTTGACTCTACTCTTGTTGATGGTATTCCTTTTGCCTCTCAATTCTCCTAGCTATTGGATCTCATAGCGAGCACTTATAAGTGACTCCTTTGCAATCAGTACCACTAGTCTCCCTCGAAGCTTATCCTATTCCACAAGTTGTCCAATAAGTTCAAATCAACTTTGGATCATTGATGTCATTGCTGGGGAAGTATGTTCCTTCTATGGGAAACAAGAGGACGCCTAAAATATTTAGGGTACTTTAATCACCAAGAGGGGGAGGGGGTAAATAGGTGTTTTGATGTTTTTGTTCTTTTTAAATAACATAAGCTAATCTACTATAGAGAGCAAAAGAAAAGCACACCACAGAAAACACACCATAGAAAGCACAAAAGAGTTTGTTGTGGCTCCCCAGTTAAGGGTATATCCACTTCCCCCTCCACATATCTAGTGGTGTGCTAGAATCGACCAACTTCTCCAAAATATCAAATCAAACAGATCTTACAACTCATATCCATACCTTGGATCCTATAGCTTAGAGTGAGATAATTCATACAACTTAGATTCAGATGAATCCAACCGTAGGAATATCACCAATTCCCTTATTCCCTAATTCAAGTTCTCCCTTGAACCATACCTCAGGTCTTCAATAAATGCTCTACCTCAGATTCATAAATGAATCCTACCTCTGGTCTTATTCATAAACCTTACACTCAGACCTAGAAGAGATCTTATAATGGCAGAAGTAGAATAATTTTTTATAATAGATATTGAATCAAAATAAGTAACTCTTTGAGGCCTTGAGTCTTCTTAGGCTATATTAAGAAAATCCATATTCTAGTACAATAAATGATCTTCATTAAGTGTCCTCTGAGAATAATATTTGTTTCGAACCTATCTGAATAGAAGACTTTAGGTTCTAGAAAAAATTTTAGAGATCAGTGGTTGAGCAATACTTGGAGGCCTTTAAGAATTTCTTGTATATTTTCTCCTCTTTGTAGTAGTTTTCCTCTTAAGTGTTCTGCCATCGTTTCTTATTGAGAGGATTACTATTCTATTGATTTTGAAATCCAAAGTTTTTTTAGAATAGTTAGGGTTATCTTCATATCTGTTCGCCTTATATAGGGCTCGCATCTTTAATGGTTGAGAATAGAGCAAAACGTGTAAGAAGCCTTCCAAATTAGACTTATTTGACAGTTGCTTTTGACGTTGTTGGCAATTTGAATTTTTTCAAAAATTTCCTCTACACGACACCATTTGACTTAGCCAATCTTTCTGTCTAAATATAAGCTTGAGAAGGCGCTAGCGTCGTGTGTAGTTTTTCAACACGACGTTGTTTGTTAATCTTTGACTTAGCTACTTCTTCTACCATGGTAAAGACCTCAAATGATGTTATCTTCAATAGAGCTTTGTCTTGTACATATGTGAAGTTGTGGTGTTTTACGTTGTTCATTCACACAATACTTTTTAACTTGGAATTATTATTTTTCTTTTATGGAGACTTATCACAATGACAACATCGTGTGTTGTCTAGTTATCACGACAGTACAATAAGTTGAATACTTCTCTATTTTCCCACAACATGATGTTATTTGTTCTTCTTCTGTGAAGTCATGTAATTATTAATAACATGACACATATGTGCTTAGAAATTCTCTTATTGTGGTAGTAAAGCTGATCTCGCGTGTCTTCACAACTCTATTATGAGTGAAATCATCGTCATCGCATCTTCATCTTTGCCAACTCTATTATGAGTGAATAAATATGATTATTGGGTCTATACTGTCCACCTGTCTTATATAAAATGATTTATTTACCTTTATATTAGACCTGCACAAATTAATTAAGATATACATCAAATAAAAAATGTATTTATCATTATCATGAGGACATCTTCAAATCTAGATATTATGTGTAATGATCGCAATAATCTCCCCCTATTTGAAGAAATCAAAACCTCAGTCAATGATAAAATACGTTCGTGGAATAATGGTAAAGATCATCATAAAAACTAAGCTAGGATAAGCAGTCACAACAAATAAAGAAAAAACTACAATATATCACTTATATAAAGTAGTTCAAATGTCTACAAAATATTCACACAATCAATTGCCCAAGCCATTTGAACTACAACATTTCTGACATATTCTTCTTGACTCCTTTCAGTCACTATGGATTTGGATAATATTTTGAGGTGGTGGCAGTCCATTTGGATGCTCCCACTTGTGATCCCTTCTCTTCTTCTCTTAATTCTTATGTTTGGTCCATTCAATAGTGTCATAGTACCTTAGAACATTTATTTATGGATATCTAAAGTCTTGCTTATTTGTATTATAATGTGTTTGTACTTTGGACTCCACTGCTCATAATCTGGAGCTTGCTGAATTTCTTCCCTTCTCTTTTACTTTGCCCTCATTTCTTCTAGAGTAGCAGCATTTCTCATGTGATAGGACGCAACAATTTGAGGACTTACTGACACATCTTCAGGATTAGCATAGTTGATTTGTGGCATTTACTGCATTTGAAGTATAGATTGACTAATCTACACCAGCCTTTATCATTATATTCTCCCACTTTTATACCTCTTCATAAATATAGTAACTGAGGTAATCATGAAGAGAAGTCATTTTCTTTTCCAACATGTTTATGCCTGCAGTTACATGTTCCCTAACCTCAAGGAAATGATCATCCAACACCTAGTTATAGAAGTCTATTCTTTTCATTATACTCATTTTACTATCAGTCATCCTATTTTATATGGCCTAGAATGCATCTTATAAGTTATCTGATATGATATCTTTTTTTGTTATGATGTCTTTCAGACCTTTGTGAGCAATTTTTAATAATTGAGCAGTATGATCAACTTTCGGGGCTTCTCTCATAAAGAAATTTAATGTGTTTTTTGAGAAGATTTATCTCAATTTTTAGCCTAACAGTCTCATTGGATAGATCCCTTCTCAAATCCCGGACAATAACATCCATATCCATTTCAATTTGTCTTCTTTGATCATCCAATAATAATTTATCTGATTGATAAGTGGAGTAAAAGATTGTTCAATCATTAGATCTTTTGATGAGCTTTGAATATCTGATCCTTTCTTAGAATGCCTCCTATTTAGTTTTTCCATCATGTATATCATATCTATCTCTTTATAAATTTAGGAGGGTGACCTTCTCTCAAGAACTGAACTATCACTACCCCCATTACTAGATTCCGCTTCAAAAGGGATGATCTACCTGCACATGTTTTCTATTGGCTTCTCAATCAAAGGTATTTCACCTTGATTGTCCTCCACAACAACAATGCTGCCATCCTTTTCAACATACACTTCTAGGTCCTATAAGACTGCCAACCCAATTTGGGTGGCATCTTAAACCTCTGAAACCTTAGGTGACTCCTCATTTTTTGGAGAAGGAAGCTTAATGAGATTCCCCTCTCACCAACAACATGTCTTCTTCTCTTCTCAACTATATCTTAGGTTAAGTGCTCCTCTTCCGACATACCCTCAAAATCACTGTCACTTTTAGTTTGAATTTTTGTTCCCTGGGTTGACCCCCCCCCCTGAAATTCTATGTCTGTTTTCTCTAACACTTCAATCTTTGTTAGAGAGTCTCCCTGAACTGTAAGACTTCTTACAACACCATTACTTAACTATGCCTCATCACTTAACTCTTCATCATCACTTAATTTAGGAGCAGGATCATTTCTGATAGATCCTTTATGGACTGTCATATCCTTGATAACTACTCCAATCGATAGTGATACCTATACAAGAAATCTCATGGTTCTTCCTCCACTCGAGAGCTTGAGGGAATTTGATTAACACTATTTTCCTCATTACTATAAGTGAAGTTCACTTCAGTACTTTCTTTAGATTTAACTGGCCTCTTTCCCTTACATACTTCATATCCTTCTTCCCCTTTAGGTTCTTTGACAGAACTTTTCCCCACCTTTCTTGAATATTTTAGTCAATTCTCTTCATGTGATGGATTTTGACACCCAACTTCTTATTAAGCTTATCTGGTATAACAATCAATAGGTACAAAGAAATAATCCTACCAAAGTTTGGCATGTTCTGTCTTTCCTGAATTTTTATGAGCATCATCCTTGCACAATCAATTTTTTCACAAAAATTATCCTTGCCATAATCTCAAACATGTTCTTAGATATTTTCTCATGTGAGCCAGGTTTATATAACAAAGCCTTACCTATAATATCAGCTAGTAGTTTACCCATTTGGTGGAAGTGTCTCCACAGAATGGAACCATATATCTTCTGGGAGTGCCCTCACAGTACTAGGGAATCATTTATATCACTTTCATATACTTCTTCATCTTCTTAATCTTCCTTAAACCTGGGCAGATATAAGGACCTGGACAATCTCTTAGGGAATTATTTCTATTTGTTTCACCAATTTTGTCTTCGAACCTTCTCTTGAAGGTCTTAGCCATATATTTTTGTATTATACGACCACCTCACTTCTCATAATTAGTGTGGGCTCAAATAGCACATGCTCTAGGTCAATAACATCGAGTAGTCTGATAACTGTATGAATATCTTCATTTGCATCCTTGGACCCATTTTGTACCACTTTGCATCCCACATTGAATAGGTCCTCTGGTTTCTTTAATGCCATTAAAAGAAATGAGAGGAGAAAGAGAAGATATTGTTGCGAGTTCTAGGGCTTCATGTTGAGAGGAATTAAGGGCAAATAAAGGTGTAATCTCATTCTAGATATTTGTCATATTTATAGTCTATTTTATCTTTGAATATGAAATGATGTGTACCTGGAGACTCAATAGATTATTAGATCGAAGGACTAAGATGAATTAATCCAGAGAAGTTGATTTGACGCTTATCATAATCCCGACATCGTGTTAACGTATTGTCGCAAAAGTGAACATGACACAACAAACTTGTTTTAAGTGTATTCCTTTATAATTTTCTTAACTGTTCTCTACACACCTTTTTAGACTTCTAGACCCTACTACTTGCAGAGATAAATGACATATTAGATAGATGATATTTATTTCCTTAATTTCAGCTTAAATTTGGCTTGAACTAGAGGCATAATGAAGATTTTTGATCTAAAGGTGCGATCATTAAGAGTATTGTTTTAATAGCTGGCCCAAGTTTGCTTGCACATTGAGCATGCATGGTCAGCCCCATCTTTACTTTTTTTCAAATTTGATTCACCTTTAATTAGATTTCCTAAGGTTAATTTATTTGTTATCTTATAGCTCATGTGAACTAATATCTTATGTTATTGCACATCAAGAGATTCCTTTTCATTTTCTATAAGACATACTGGCATAGAAGAATCTAAATAAAGAAAATTCAGACAATGCATATTTCCACTCCCTGTGCTTGTAGGAATTATCTCAAAGTTAATTGACCTTTTGAATTGACACAGATTCTTAAGGAATTTAATGAAATAACTAAAATCATAAGGTTAAATTATGTTTATGAGGTTGTGTTGCATCCCCTCTATATAAGCCACCATTTTTATAGAGACTTTGCCATTAGCGAACATACCATATATTTTTGTCACTCCTCTATCTAATTTACCAAGGATGACCTTGTGTCAAATTTTCACAGGAGTATGATCTCTTAGATGACTCCTTGTTCCATTCTTATGCCTAATTTAGCCACTGTTCAATTACCATATTAGCATTTGATTGTCCTTTGGACAATCCTGCAAAAACATTTTAATTTACCTTAGGAACCCAATAAGTCTTGGGTCTTAGGTTCCTGTTAGTCATAACAACATATTACCGTATAGAGATTTTTTAGTAAATTTTAAATTCTATTAGGGACTGTTGGGTTGTACCAAAAGTTAATGCAAAATGACCATCTTTGCCACATTACCAGCACTTATATTTATTATACCTCCTATACTGAACCATTTTTTGTGTAGGATGGGTAAGCTTATGTTCAGAAGAGCAGGCATGACCATTCATCTCATTTCTTTAGCTAATCTTATGGCTATGTGTATGATAAAGAATGGGATGCACTCCTATATGAGTTTTCTATAGGATGGGTCTTTGATGAATGACCTTTTCCTTGCCCTTGAGTGTTGGTGTAGTTATTCCATGCACAAATGGTCCATGTTATTTCATCTGAGTTTCTTCATGTGGAACCTTTATTGCACTCAAACTAATATCTTTCCTACCTCCTTAGTGAGGTGCATTGTCAACTCGACTGGAGGTGCATTTATTCTTCCAATTCCCATACATACTATCTCGTTCATAGTTGTTTGATGGTAGCAGGACCTTTCAAAAAGTGGTTTGATGCACTTGAGCTTTTCCTTTATAATCATTTTTCTTATCTTCCCCTTTAATGTACCTTACACCACTTTTATATGGTGCAGAGAAGCTATCAATTATGGGGAGTACTATTGTGGCATTAAAAACCAAGTCACTAGCATTTTCTCATTAAGAAGCATCTCCTAAGGATCCCTGATGATCTTATTCTCCTGGTTGATAGATCCAATATTTATTAGAGATGCTCCCGTCAAATTGCTTATTTTCTTATTCATTTGAGTTAACCGTTTAGCTTTTACAATGAGTTCAGAATTAGCAACCCTGAGAGCTTCAATCTCCTTAGCCCGCTTCTTAACAAGTTTTTTACTTTTCTTTAGTGCTTTAAAGAGAGAACCATATTTTTCAATTAAGTCATTAAATTCATTTACTGATTCAAAATCACCCTCATCATAAGAAAATGAGCATGCTTCTGACTCAACACTAGTTTCATAGTCAGATTTAGATAGAGATAAGGATTCTTTAATAATAACCCCATTAGGATGTTAATCATCATGTTCTTCCCCATTGGTATTGGCATGAAGCCACAATATTTTTCTTCTTCTTCAAAATCACTATTAGATGGTGTTAGGGGAGCCCTGATGCACACCCTTGTAGAAGGATAATCAATCAGGTCCTCTTCTTCTGATAGTATAATGAGCCCAATATAGTCTTCTTCTGACCCAGAAGGAGTTGAGTCACTATCACTCAAGCTTGTTTGTTTTTTGCCATTAGGCTCTTTTCAGCCTTCTTACAGTAGTATGACCTTTCCTTGCCTATTATAGTAGTAACAAATAATATCAATATTAAATTGTTTATTTTATTTGGAAATATACATATCCCCTTTGTGATCATTCCTTGATCTTGTAGAGCTATTATGGTACTTCTTTGAGCTGTTGGTGGAAGAAGAGTTGTTCTTCCATTTTCTCCTTAAATAACAAAATCAAGGAATGGGGAGGAACAATTACCTACCCCTAGTGAAAGAGTGTTCAATTGCACACCACAACAGGCTAAAAAGGTGCACTTCTAATGAGAAGAGTTATTGGGTTAAGAATATGTAATAATGATCAAAAAATGAAGTGCATGTGTATAAAATCGATCCCAAATGAGTCTGAAAAAACCCTAAAAAATCCAGACTCATCACGTCCCAAAACTTAGCTATTTGCTCGTCCCGAGCAAAGCATCTTCCATGCGGTCAAGAAAAAGAAATAGCTTGCACAATAACTGAAATGCGGAGGGCCATGCGAAGTCGCATACTCGCGCCCGCAGAAATATAGTAGAAATAATTTTTAGTTATACAAAACAAATTGTAATTTTCTAAATACATATTTACAAATTATTTCTACTTATAATTAGAATCACGTTGAATTCTCTGATCATTCATGAGAAGAAAGTAGACTGATCACTAAGGTAAGAATTGCTAAATATCGGGGCTCCGGAAAACCTCCAATGAAATCCATCAATGTCAGTTCCCATAAGCTCACCTGTCTGCACTCTCTCCACGATACTAGTTTGGTTCAATGCGCAAATTAGTAGGATTTTTGGTTAGATATGGGACTTGGGTTTCGGTGGAGTATAAAAAGATTAAAAAATGAAGGCTACACACACCAACCCAAATGAGCTAGCACAAAAGATCTATCCACACACCAAAAATGCATGTGGATGCACCACACCCCTAGAATTGAACTTCATAACATGGGTGTGTGTAACGCCCCGAATCTCAAAAGAGCAATGGGCAGCATTTTTAGGCGTGTTTGGGCCTTGGTAAAGGTCACACGGCTTGGGATACGGGCGTGTCCCAGGGCAATGTCAGGAGAGTGTTCGACATCTCGCCGAGCACTCAACGATTTTAACTCAACGAGCATTGAGTGACGGCACACGGCCTGGCACACAGGCATATTAGTGGTCGTGTCTTGCTCGGGCAGTTTGCTGGATTGTGCTGAGGGAGTTATACGGCCTAGGACACGGGCATGTCCCAGGGCGTGTCTAGCACACGGCATGTGACACGGGCGTGTCACATGGCCGTGTCGTGCTAGGGATGTTTCTTGTCCTGTGTCGTCTGAGGCACATAGCCCGTGACACGGGAGTGTTATTCGGAACATGGGCGTGTTCCAAGTCGTGTCACAGGTCGTGTCATGGTCGGGATTTTCCCGAATGATGGCGAATGAGTTACACGGCCTTGGACACGGGCGTGTCGCAAGCCGTGTTCGGCCCAGGAAGTTTATTTTCAGGGCGAATCGTGGCCGTTCGTTTCCTTATTTTGGGATCTAACAGTTTAGGCCTCTCCATCCTAGGGTTAAGGCCGAGATTGGGGGTTTAAACCCTCACTTTTCATTGGCCACTCTCTTTCTAAGTTCTAGAGAGAAGGGAGAGCAAGGAGGAAGAAGGAGGGAAAATCCGGTCGCCGGAGGAGATTCGGAGCGCCAAATCAGAAACCGAGTTAAGATCTATGGAGGCGAGATCATCGCAGTGCTTTTCATCCGTGTACATTTCCATGGCACCAAAGAGGAATGCTAGGGTAACGATTATCTACTTGAGCATGTGAAGCTCTTCTTCTTTTGCATAGGGAAAACCCGCTCCCGCGAGTGTGCGGCGAGTTTTCGGTGTTCCTTGGGGTAGATATGTAAAGTCCCCCATGTTTACATTTAGATTCCGAAATCGAGAAATGGACATAGGCATGGTGTGTGAAGCCTACCCGGACATATTGGTCTGGATCATTTATGTTTTACTATCCATGATTAGCCGGAGAAGACTCCATGCCTTTGGTTGTTTTTGGGTTTCTACATGGTAGATTGTAGCAAGGATCCTTGGGGATTAACCCCAAGGTGCACCCGGAAAACTGGGCGGAAACGTATTTCTGCCATCTTGGCATCCTGGGAGCCAGCTTTGAACATAACTGGGTTATGTGATTGTATGAATGAATTTGGGATCTGACGAAGTTTGACCTACGCACTTGTCTTAAGTTTGACAGTGCGGCGTGAGCAACGGGCTAGTGGAACCAGACCCGGGCTATGTGGTTTAGTGACAGATACTTGAAAAAGGGACTGGACACTGGCATAGTCGTGCGAGTCTTAGGCTTAGGTCAGAAAGACTAAATGCTCACGAGATTTGTCATCCAAGGGATGGTGGTGAGACCGTGGTTTTGACCGGGTTCACAGAGTTAGTGCCCTGAGAGCACGGGGAGTGTGGCCGTGAGCCTGCACCTGTAATGGTGTGTTTATTCACTATATTGCTTGTTACGCAAACAAGTGCAGGGAAGGAGCTTTGCCGCCCCGAGTTTGGGGGCGGAATCGTTATAATTTGGTCGGCTTTAGCTGACCGTTATTCTTGTTTGCCACCATTACGGAGAATTGTGCTTACAAGTGCTTCGGAGCTGAGCGGTAAATAGAGGCCAAAGCCCAAGTTGCTGAGCCGGCCCTCGAAGGCCATGTTTGTTTCTTTGTTTAAATCATGTGTGGTCGGCCTGCGAGCCGAAGTTTGTAAAATACTATTTAAATTTGGTGAACTATTGTAAGGCCATAAGGCCAGTACTTTTGTGTATTTTATAATTCATTCCTACTGGGTTATGTTAGTGGACAATCATGCTTGTGGCTGGGTTCTTGCTTTCACAACTTAATAATTTCTTCCGCTAGATGCTCTGTGTTGGACATGTGTATTGGTTGAATGGTTTCATCTAGTAACTCGCCAGTCTGTCTGTGGCATATGGCATCGTGCCCCAGTCGGACTAACTGCTATATGCTATATGACGAATAGGGGTGTTATAATTTGGTATCAGACTACTGGTTTCAGTCAGACTTAAATGAATTCATGGACGAATTTACTTTAAGGGGTGGTGAGCACATGTATGTGCGTCATCGTTATAACATAAAAAGAACGCATGAATGTCTACTTAGGAATGAAAATACACATGTTTGGGGAACCTGCGTGTTCCTATAATTACTTTTTGCAATGTTGTTTGGTCGCTTATCGGTGTTTTGTACGACTATAGATGACCAGGAGTCGTGCCGGGCCGTCAGAACGTCCAGTTTCTGAGGCGAGTAGCGCACCAAATGATGCGCCGACAACACCTCCTTCGGCTGAGACCATACGATAGGTAGCGGAGGCAGTGTTTGCAATGATTAACACACAGCCAGCGAGACGGGTGCAGCAGCTTGCCCCTACTGTGGAGCAAGTACCGCTCCAAGCAGCGGAGCCAAGGAGAGTGGAGCAGGTTGTAGTGGAGCCAGTGTTGCCTAGGAGAGCAACGGATAATAGCTTAAGCACATTATGGGCTTCAATCCTCCAGTGTTCTCGGGGACAGGAAACCCAACCCAAGCGGAGGATTGGCTCTCCAGAGTTAAGAGAGTAATGATAGATACAGAGACAGAAGAGTGGCAGAAAACCACTATTGCCACATTCTTGTTGGATGGTGGCGTATGATTATGGTGGGAAGGCTTGGAGTTACACCATCTGAGGGGTAGACAGCTTACAAACGTCTCGATAGAGAAATTTTTGAGACTATTCTTGGCTCGATACCTCCCCTCGACTCAGAGAATTGCTATGGAAATTGAGTTCCAGAAGCTGGTACAAGGTGAGAGTAGCGTGGATGAATATCTCCACGAGTTTACTCGCTTAGGTCTATATGCAAGCGCTACCTTCGCCGATGAGGAGCGAAAGACAAACCGATTATACGAAGGTCTAAGGATGATTTGAGACTACTACTCTTGTGGTCGGTGATGCAGGGTTTCCTGACCTTTGTCAACATGACCCGATCTTTGGAAAACGACATGAAGAATGTTCAGGCAAAGAAAGACTCCAGTGTTAGGAAGTCAGAATTCAAGGTGCTTTCTTCAAAATTCGGTTTCCGCAGGTGGAATAAGAAGGCTAGGACATTGGGTCCAGCCCCTTCTTCAAGTTCCTCGGGGTAAACTACCAACCGAACCCCGGGCGCTTGTTTTACTTGTGGAAAAACGGGGCACTTTGCCCGTGACTATTAGAGCGGACGTGCAAAGTCTAAGAGGAAGCAGGGAGCAACTTACGAGGAAAATGGCAAGGCGGTGGAGTCAACCGCATCCCATTTATCTCCGACTCAACCAAGAGTCTACAATCTGGGCCAGCAAGAGGCCATCAAACAAGCGGATTTGGTGACAGGTATGGTTTAAATTTATAGAAAGTTGGCTTTAAATACTATTACCTAGTTCTTGTAAGCTTATTACTGTTTGTATATGCTTTGTTCTGATTTGCGGTAGTACGACAAGGGCACTATTCGATACGGGAGCTTCGCACTCATTTTTGTCCGAAAGTTTCATATCGCGCATCGGAGTCCCCTATTTGATGGAGAAGGACAAATTGGACGTGTTGCTGCCGAATGGGTGTTCTATACATACGGACAAAGTATGTGCCGTAAAGATTTGTATTGGAAGTCAGGAGTTCGACTTGCTAGCATCATTACTGCCGCTAGTAGAGTTCGACGTAATTTTCGGTATGGACTGGCTTTCGGAGCAGAAAGCATATATAGATTGCAATCGTAAGGAAGTCAAGCTGGGTGTTGGGCGGGAGACAACGATTGTGGTACTGAAGGGGTCGAGCAAGACTTTAATGTCTGATCTTCAGGTGGTCAAGGCAGTCCGTTCTGGTGCAGAGCCGTTCTTCATGTTAGTGGAGGCTGTAAAGCCTAAACCCACTTTGGGTAATATCCCAATTGTGTGCGAGTACCCTGATATGTTCCCGGACAATCTTCCCAGAGCCCCACCTCGGCGGGAGATCGATTTCACAATTGAGTTAGTGTCAGGTGCCAAATCTGTGTCACGCTCTCCTTATAGGTTAGCGCCTAAGGAGATGGCGGAGCTAAAGGTTCAACTAGAGCAGTTGTTGGGAAGGGCTATGTGCGTCAAAGTTCGTCGCCTTGGAGTGCACCGGTCCTTTTCATTAAGAAGAAGGACGGAAGTTTGCGGCTCTGTATCGACTATAGAGAGCTGAACAAGTTGACAAAATAGAACAAGTACCCGATCCCAAGGATTGATGATCTTTTTGATCAGTTAGTCGGGTCATCGGTGTACTCAAAATTGGATCTTAAGTCTGGTTACTATCAGCTGAGGATACGGTAGACTGATATCCCAAAGACAGCATTCAGCACAAGGTATGAGCATTTCGAGTTTACGGTCATGCCGTTCTGGCTAACTAATGCACCATCAGTGTTCATGGATCTGATGAACAGAACATTCAGGGAGTACTTAGACCATTAATTTGTGATCGTCTTTATCGACGACATATTGGTGTACTCGCAGTGCGAAGAAGATCACTTCAAGCATCTGCATTTGGTTTTGGAGACGCTGAGGAGGAACGAACTATACGCAAAGTTCTCCAAATGTGAGTTTTGGTTATCCTCAGTGGCATTCCAGGGTCACATATTCAGTGGAGAAGGGATTGCGGTGGATCCGGCGAAGATAGTTGCGATACAAGAGTGGCCTATGTTGTCTTCGGTAGCAGAAATCCGAAGTTTTCTGGGGCTTGCCAGCTATTACATGAGCTTCGTAGAGAACTTCTCGCGGATAGCGTTACCTCTCACGATGTTGACCAGGAAAGATCAGAAATTTGTTTAGACACAAGAGCGCGTACAAGCTTTTGAAGAGTTGAAGAGTCGGTTTACCACGACGCCAGTGCTAAGTTTGTCGAGAGGAACCGAAGGCTTTGAGATCTACAGCGATGCTTCGGGCAGTGGATTGGGCTGTGTGCTGCTACAGCATGGGAGTGCTATTGCGTATGACTCGCATCAGCTGAAAGTGCACGAGACGAATTATCCGGTCCACGACTTAGAGTTGGCGGCCGTGATTTTTGCGCTAAATCTGTGTAGGTATTATTTGTACGACGTAAAGGTCGATATTTATACTGACCACAAGAGCCTGAAATACCTGTTGGATCAAAAGGATCTGAACATGAGGCAGCGGAGATGGATGGAGTTCCTGGGGACTTACATTCTAAATACATTACGTGCCCGAGAAAGGCAATACAGTTGCGGATGCGTTGAGTCGCAGGGCTCCCGCCCATGCAAACTGGTTGTCGATTCATGATGAGCGGTTGATTCGGGAGTTGGAGGTGTTAGAGATCTGTTGTGTTGACAAGCAGACTAGTGCCGAAGCGTTATTGAACTGGACGGAAGTTCAGTATGATCTAGCTGATCGGATTCAGCAGGCTATGGATTTGGATAGCAGCATGAAGGAAATCATGGATGCAGCTTCGGATGGGTCAAATTCCCAATTTACAGTTGAAGATGGACTGCTAAGGAAGGATAATCGTTTGTGCATCCCGAATGTGGGTAATTTACGGGTGGAGTTGATGTACGAGGCTCATCATACCAAGTACTCAATTCACCCAGGGAGCACAAAGATGTACCGAGATCTAAAGAAGTTGTTCTGGTGGCCAGGACTCAAGATGGATGTGGCACTATATGTGGCAAAGTGTCAGACTTTTGCCTTAGTGAAGGCAGAGTGCCAAAAGCCAGGGGGTTTCTTGAAGTATTTTCCTATTCCGGAGTGCAAGTTTGACGACATTTTGATGGACTTTGTGCATGGTTTTCCAAGGTCGCAAGAAGGAAAATGACACCATCTGGGTGATCGTAGATTTGTTGACAAAAGTGTCGCACTTCATTCCGCATAGGAAGGATGATTCAGTGGAGAAGCTGGTAAAGCTTTACATGGATAACATTGTTAGACTGCACGGTGTGCCCCGTAGCATCATAAGCGATAGAGATGGGCATTTTATGTCCAATGACTAGAGTTTGGTGCAGCAAATGTTCGGAACTAAGTTGAAGTTCAGCACAGCCTTTCATCTATAGACGAATGGGAAGACCGAGAGGGTCAACAGGACGAGGGAGTACATGCTTCGCATGTGTGTCCTGGACTTTGGAAAGCAGTGGGAAGATCATCAGTATTTGGTGGAGTTTGTGTACAATAACATCTACCAAGCGAGCATACAAATGGCGCCCTTCGAGGCCCTATATGGTAGAAAATATCGCATGTCATTGTCGTGGTTGGAAACGGGTGAGGAGAGGTTGTACAAAAAGCAAGAGGTGGAAAGCGCCACTTCATTGGTATGAAACATTCGAGAGCATTTACTGATCACACAAGATAGACAAGCTAAATACTATAATGCCAAACATAGGAACGTGGAGTTCGCGGTTGCCGATTGGGTGTATTTGAAGATAAAGCCGTTCAAGGGTGTTTCACGGGTACGACGTTTGAAGAAGCTGAGCCCGAGATACCTTGGACTATTTGAGATTCTGGAATGGATCGGTGAAGCGGCTTATCGTCTAAGGCTATCGGTAGAGTTGAGTGATCAACACGACGTATTCCGCATATCAGTGTTGCGGAAGGTGGTGTAAGAGCCTTCGCAGGTGATCACAGTTGATCAAGTATCGGTGGACGAAGGGTTAACGATAAGGGTCAAACCCGTTCGTATTGAGGACTCTGAATTCAAGCGACTTCGTAAAAAGGAGATCAGGATGGTCAAAGTCTCTTGGGACAATTGCGGTCGGGAGGAGCTCTCTTGGGAACGGGAGCAGACCATGCTTGAGGAGTACCCAGAGTTATTCCACTCAGGAACCGCTTTTGGTTTTCTGTATAATTTCCTTTGGTAATTTCGTGGACAAAATTCTTTTAAGAGGGAGAGAGTTGTAACTCCCCAAAACTCAAAAGAGAAACGGGCAGCTTTTTTAGGCGTTTTTGGGCCTTGGTAAAGGTCATACGGTCTGGGACACGGGCGTTTCCCAGGGCCGTGTCAGGCGCGTGTTCGACGTCTCGCTAAGCACTCAACGATTTTCACTCAACGAGCATTGAGTGAGGGCACACGGCCTGACACACATGCGTGTCAGTGGTCGTGTCCTGCTCGGGTAGTTTGCTGGATTATGCTGAGGGAGTTGCACAGCCTGGGACACAGGCATATCCTGGTCGTGTCGTGCTCGGGACGTTTTTGGTCCCGTGTCGTCTGAGGCACACGGCCCGTGACACGAGCGTGTCACTTGGAGCACGGGCGTGTTCTAAGCCGTGTCATAGTCCGTGTCATGGTCGGGATTTTCCCGAATGACGGCGAATGAGTTACACGGCCTTGGACATGGGCGTGTCGCAAGCCGTGTTCGGCCCAGGAATTTTATTTCAAGGGCGAATCGTGGTCATTCGTTTCCTTATTTTGGGATCTAACGGTTCAGGCCTCTCCATCCTAGGGTTAAGGTCGGGATTGGGGGTTTAAACCCTCACTTTTCATTGGCCACTCTCTTTCTAAGTTCTAGAGATAAGGGAGAGCAAGGAGGAAGAAGGATTTAAGATCGGGTCGCCTTAGGAGATTCAGAGCGCCAAATCACAAACTGAGTCCAAATCTACGGAGGCGAGATCATCGCGGTGATTTTCATCCGTGTAGATTTCCATGGAGCCGAAGAGGAATGCTAGGGTAACGATTCTCTACTTGAGCATGTGAAGCTCTTCTTCTTTTGCATAGGGAAAGCCCGCTCCCGCGAGTGTGCGGCGAGTTTGCGGTGTTCCTTGGGGTAGATATAAAAAGTCCCGCTTATTTACATTTAGAGTCCAAAATCGAGAAACGGACATAGGCATGGTGTGTGAAGCCTACCCGGACATGTTGGTCTGGATTTGTGATGTTTTACTATGTATGATTAGCTAGAGAAGACTCCATGCCTTTGGTTGTTTTCAGATTTCTACGTGGTAGATTGCAACAGGGATCCCTGGGGATTAACCCCAAGGTGCACCCGGAAAACTGGGCGAAAACACATTTCTGCCATCTTGGCAGTCTGGGAGCCAGCTTTTAACATAACTGGGTTATGTGATTGTTTGAACGAATTTGGGATCCGGTGAAGTTTGACCCGCGTACTTGTCTTAAGTTTGACAGCGCGGCGTGAGCAACGGTCTTGTGGAACTTGACCCAGGCTATATGGTTTGGTGACAGATACCTGAAAAAGGGACTGGCCACTGGCATAGTCGTGCAATTCTTAGGCTTAGGTCGGAAAGACTAAATGATCACGAGATTTGACGTCCAAGGGATGGTGGTGAGACCGCGATTTTGACCGGTTTCACCGAGTTAGTGACCTGAGAGCATGGGGTGTATGGTCATGTGAGCCTGCACCTGTGATGGTGTGTTTATTCACTATATTGCTTGTTACGCTAACAAGTGCAGGGAAGGAGCTTTATCGCCCCGAGTTTGGGGGCAGAATCGTTATAATTTGGTTGGCTTTAGCTGACCGTTATTCTTGTTTGCCACCATTACGGTGAATTGTGCTTGTAGATGCTTCGGAGCCGAGCGGCAAATAGCGGGCCAAAGCCCAAGTTTTTGAGCCAGCCGTCGAAGGCCTTGTCGGTTTCCTTATTTAAATCATGTGTGGTAGGCCTGCGAGCTGAAGTTTGTAAGACACTATTTAAATTTGGTGAACTATTGTAAGGCCATTAGACCAGTACTTTTGTGTATTTTGTAGTTCATTCCTACAGGGTTATGTTAGTGGACAATCGTGCTTGTGGCTGGGTTCTAGCTTTCACAACTTAATAATTGCTTCCGCTAGATGCTCTGTGTAGGGCGTGTGTATTGGTTGAATGGTTTAATCTAGTACCTCTCTGATCTGTCCGTTGTATATGGCGTCGGGCCCTGGCCGGACCTCCTGCTATATGCTATGTGATGGATAGGGGTGTTACAGTGTGTGCACCGCCTACTCCCAAATACACATCATCACATAAATATTTTTTCATTTTCACTTTTTCATAATTTCTTTTCTATTTCATTCATTTTCTTTTTCCTTTTCCTTTTCACAACCATTTTTAGTGGATTTTCAATGGAGCACATCCACACATCCACAATAATGTACACCACATCAACAACCCAAAATGAAAATATAAATACAACTAAAGCACGGATTTGGGTGTGCGAATAGAATTAGCTTTTTGGATTTGGTGATATGATAGTGGAGCTGAATCAAGAGGATGGGGTAGGCAAAATGGGCTAGCGAGGATTATGCGGTAGGTATGGTACAAAAGCTAAACTGAGCAAAAATGATGGCCTACATCACACTCATACAATTGAACTAACCTTTACCCATGCATCAAGAGTCACTTAGGGAAATTTCATAGCAACCAAGAATGATTATCCTTCCTCCCAACACAAGCAATACGAGTCTAATGATTATCTACACACATCACGACTCTACCGTCAGATTAACACTGTATTCAACAATTATGAGTAGAATAAGCAATATTTAAGAAAATAAAAAATATAAAAACTATAAGCATAAAGAAAAATTAATTCTACCAGGATTTCAACACGAGACGCGAGCAGTCGACTAGGAGCACTATAGGAGTCAATATTTTACTCAGTCTCACAATCCTATACACATTTTCCTCGATCACATTGCTTGAATACTTCATACTCCTAATTTAATAGGGATTTTTGTCATCCTTTACCTCCTTGATGCCCTCCATATAGATAATCAGTGTATCCCATATATCTTTAGCAGTTTGTCAATGAATTAGATTTTAGAAAGTGGAGTCATCTATGACACTATGTTCTGTCCCTTTTGTCAAAGGTGGCTAGAACTACATCATCTCTTATCATTTTAGAATATAATTTTTGTGCTCTCAGATTTGCATCTATAGAAGAAACCTTCATAGGGATGAATGGTCCCTCTTTAATAGTGATGTAAATTATAGGGCCAGAAGCTTTCATAAATAACTTGACCCTCTACTTCCAAATACAAAAAAAACTTTTTCTACAAATAGGAAGTTTCATGGAACCTAACTGTTGGTGCTACCATGGTGATCTGGAAGTGATCAAGTATGTAGCATCACTGCAAACACAGTATGAGCCTATGGGGTCGCACATAAGAGTTTTGGAGAAGTTGGATAGGTTTGTGTTGGCCTTGCTCATATGTGATATGAGTGAAGGACCAAGCCTATGACGTTCTGGATATGGTGGAATTTCATTCCGGGACCTATATTGTGAATATGGGTCGACCGGTATGTAGTCGGTAGAAGTTAAGGGAATTTTGTCGAGTAAGGGTAAGGGGTTTCGACGAATGGGCTGGATTCATCGAGTATCGTCGTGACCATTCAACGATTCGTTGAGTATTGAAGTAATACTCGATGATTTGACGTGTATCGTCATGACTACTCTTCGATTTGTCATGTTTCGCCGTGTCCATTCGTCGATTCATCATATATCGACATGATACTCACTGATTTCTGTCTCGATGGTTTATTTCTTCTAAGTCCGGGTCGGTCGTTCTTTGCTGGCATTGGTCGGTTCGGTTCAAGGTATAAATATGATTTTACTATTGAACCGAGCAGACGACTGTTCATTCCAAACCTAAATCGTGAAGCCAACAGCGATGATCTCATCGTGAAGGAACTGTTCTGCATCCGTGATCATCATCACCGTTGCCGCCGACCACCGCTTATTGCTGCCAACCGTATGCCGTCCCTATTCGCCGCCGGAAAGAGTTCCCGAGGTGCCATTTTGTCGTTACCGCCTCTCCTTGAACTGATCTAGTACTCTGTGGAGACGTTAAAGGCAAGCTTCTTTCCAACCTAGATCTTGTGCGATAAGAGTCTACGGTTCTCCGTGCTCGTTTGGATACACATAGAAGTATGGACAATATTCTACGCTCGGAACTCTGGTCGTTGTCGTTCATTAGAATGATCGGAGCACCAAAGGTTGAGTATTGACTCAATCCCGCAGAGGTATAAATTTATTTATTGCCACATTACTTTTTGATTAATGGTCGTCGCAAGATCCAAACCTTACTTTTGGGTTTTCCTTATTTCCTTATTCCACTACGCATAACTGTTATGTCGTATAGCAAAACCCAATAGTGGTATCGGAGCCAGGTTGTGCTATGATCTTTGTTTCATAAGTTGCTAATCCATTGCGTGTAGATCTGAAAATTTTAGAAGCGTTCTAAATGCCTAGGTTTATTCCTGTTTACATCAAGTGTTGATGGATTTTGTGTGGTATCGGTGGTAGTTTTTCAAAATTGGTCAAGGCGCTCCCCCGCACCTCGCAAGGGGCTCTGCCCCTTGACCCCAGTCTCTGATCGGTTAGTTAGACCACTGCCATCGATGCTTCCCCTTAGAACCCCACAAGGAGTGCATCTGATTTTGTTGTGATATTCTTTGTTACTCCTTAACAGTAACCGTCCCTCTAGTTGGTTTGTGAAAGCAAGTGTGTTAGATTTTGAATCTCACATAGATGGACGAGCTTGTCTACTGTATAAGTGGAGTTTGTGTTGCTCATGTCCCATGCATGTAAATCTGAGGATTTTGAAGTGTTCTAGATGTTCAGATTTAGCCCGGCTCATCAAGTGTTGATGATGCTCTAGTGCACATCTGGGATGCATTTGGATTATGGTGTTGAATGTTTATGGATATGCATATTGGTTAAATGTTAACCATGATTATATATTTAATCGAATATCAAAAATCCCTTAAGCAATATTAACTATTCGGATGCCTTCTGATGGATGACACTCTTCCTGCCTCGATCGATGAAGTGTGGGCTTGCCAAAGCAAGGGGCATTAATCTATCTTGGTATTGATGTGAGCGGATAATTGTGATATCCCACTATCGACATCTGGTCATGCTTAACTGGGTGACCTCAAAGGTTGAGTGCCTAGAGGCATAGGGTTGGCATGCATCATATGATGGATGTGAATAAAGAGTAAATCACCAACCATACAGGAGTTGCATAGTGATATAATCGGCAAGAGTTGCTTACCAAAATAGTTGCATTGTGAGAGAAAAGCCAAAGCTAACTCATAGTGTTAGTGAAATAAGGATCTTGTCCACTATGAGAGTTACTCGCATGAACTCTTAGAATTGATATCAAGGGTTATCGATTTGATAAAAATAGTGGGAGTTATTTTGATTAAAGTCTTAATCGAAAGAGAAAATTATATGTTGAAATGTAGTACTAATTTGCTTTGCTTGTATTCTTGTAGAATATTCATGGCAAGTGGCTCACACTGCACCCTGTCCCTCAGAGAATTCATTGAGAAGGAAAAGCTGAGTGGAACAAATTATTTGGACTGTTATAGGAACCTGAGAATTTTTCTCAAGCAAGAGAGCAAACTCTATGTTTTGGAAGTGGTATCCCCTGATGAGCCTGCCGGGAATGCATCCTGTACTGATAAAGATGCTTATAAGAAGTATCTCGATGACTCTTTAGACGTTGAATGTCTCATGCTTGCGACCATGAACTCTGAGCTTCAGAAAAAACACGAGAGCATGGGTTAAAAGGAAATTGACGAGCATCTCAATAAAATGTTTCAAGGGCAAGCTCATCAAGAGAGATTTGACGTCACTAAGGCATTATTCCAGTTAAAGATGGGAGCTCGAGACCTAATAGGGACTCACGTACTCAAGATGACTGGGTATATGAAAGTTATTACTTCAAGGTTAGGTATTCACCTAGAGGGGGTGAATATGTGTTTGAACTTTCTTAAGTCTTTTTGTTGATTTCTTTTCTAAGTGATTTAGAGCTTGTCCTTAGTACCTACAATATAAAATAAGAGCAGCAACACAACACAACACACAGATATTTATAGTGGTTCCCCAATTGGGTACATCCACTTTCCCTTCCACCTTTCTAACTTAAGTTAGACAAGGCAAAAACTCCTCCAAAATGCTCCTCAAAGCTTAAACCTCAGGCCATCAGCCTTACACTCAAGTTCTCTTCAGAACCCTACATCAGAACTATAAAGGTTCCTACCTCAGAGCCCTGTAGTGCTCCTACAGCTCAGTGGTCCACAAACAACATACCTCAGCCTTATCTATAAGGCCTACAGCTCAAGCTTCTCAGCCCTAAAACTTCAGGCAAAAGGCCCTACTCTCAGATTGCTGCAGCACTCCTACAGCTCAATACCCTTCCAGGTACCTACCTCAGTGCCCTTCCAGGCACCTACAGCTCAGCCTCCTCCAAGGCCTACAACTCAGTGACATAGTTGTCACATACAGCTAAGTGACTCAACAGTCACTTACCTCAGGCACTAGGCCCTATACTCAGTCTGGTAGGATAGCCCTACCTCAGATCCACACTTGGATCCCACCTCAATACCCAAGCAGGGAACCTACCTCAGTGATAATTAGTCATCCTACAGCTCAAGCACAATGTGCCCTACAGCTCAGATTTAGACAAGTTAAATCCTACTGGAAATTAATTAAGATGTTGAAATAAAATAAACCTTGACTCTGAGAAAAATCTCAGAGTCTACCATGCTGGACTGAGCAGATATCAGTCCAGCTCTCTTGTTGTAGAAGGAATTAGTCTTCTTCTATAGCTAGCTCCTTCTCTGCTGCACTGAAGAATATCTATCTGCTGTTGAAGTATGACGCACCTTTCACACAGCTATCTTATCCTTGCTGATTGGATGAATCAGCAACCTTGTTCTACACAGAACAAACTTGCTGAAAATTGAAGAAGCTTTAATTATCTTTCTCTGCCTTCTGGCTAGCTTTGCTGGACTTGGCTTTCAAGCACATCAGAGAAAATGAAATCCAGCCGCCTCTCTTTTCTTTTTCTTTTTTATTTCTATGTTTGTTAACCCGAATCCTCTTTTCTTCTTTTCCTTTTATATCTGTTGATTTGAATCAATGACACAATTGAATGTTGGCCCCGCCAAGGATGGTCAGTGTCCATCTCCCTCAGAAGAGGACAAACAGTACTTTCTGGCGCTACTATAGCTTTCCCGCAATAGCATGAAATACTCTGACTGCGCTCGACGAATGGTTAGCTGGGTTCGACAAATTTTGAAATCAGTTCGACGAAATCTGAACTGAGCTCGACTAACTCAAAATCTTCAACCTTTAACTTGAGCTCGACGAAAAGTGAGCTGGGTTCGACGATTTCTGAAATCAGTTCGATGAATTCTGAACTGAGCTCGACGAACTAAGAATCTTCAAACTTTAACTTGAGCTCGGCGAAAGGTGAGTTGGGTTCGACGAATTCTGAAATCAATTCGATGAATTCTGAACTGAGCTCGATGAACTCAGAATCTTCAAACTTTGACTTGAGGTCGACAAAAGGTGAGCTCAGCTCGACGAACTCAGAATTCAGTTCGACGAATTCTGAACTGAGCTCTTCTTTAGAAGCGTTGAGTGAGCTTGTCTCAACTCAACACTTCTGGACTTAGAGAAATTCTGCTTGGCTTTGTCTCAGCGGTTCCTTCTCAACTATCTCAACGGTTTCTTCTTCACAGCTGTGACTATCTTCTATCTCTGCGGTTTCTTCTCAACTTTCTCAGCTATTTTTTCTTCACAGTTAAGACTATCTCCTGTCTCAGCAGTTTTGCTGGGACTAACATTTTTCTCAACATTTTGTGTTTAGCTTCTCAGCTGTCTCAGTGGTTATGCTGAGACATTCTTCTCAGCTATCTCGACGCTTTTGACTTAGACATTCTTTTCAGCTGTCTCAGCTGTCTTTGGCATTTAGAGCGTTGAGTGTGCCTTCATCACTAAATGCTTTTTGCCTTAGTCAAATTACCTAACTTCCAGCTTACTTTTTTTGTTCACTTGTCCAATCAATGACATCCTGCATGCATTAACTTGAGCACACATCAAATACATCTATGCCCCTAGCATTATTGGTGATGCCTCTTCAAATCTTGAGGAACATTGTAGGGCACAATTCCCAACAATCTCCCCCTATTTGAAGAAGGCAGAACACTCTTCAAAGTTAAGGTGCATCAACACAAAAAAGTATCATGATAGACTTGATGAGACATTATCGTGACAACTAGCTATCCCAGTATAGGATAACTCCCCCTAGATGAGATGGCTTAACACTATGATTGAATAACCAATAGTACTGGTGAATTATTAATCATTAACGAATGTAACAGTATAATTAACAACAAAAGATTTATTAATCATTGACAAGGTAGACAATATGATTAAGATATGCCTAATCATTAACAGATTTAGTGAGCCTTAGTCCTAACAATAGTAGACAAAACCTGTGATTATAAGATGTCCATGCAGGAATAGCATTTCATTAATCACAGATATATAAATGAGAATCTCAAGCACATTTATCACAACAATATAGTCAGGGCCAACTCATATTAATTTCATTGATATAGATTTGATATTGCTAAATTATTAAAATTCATTACATGACATTGATCAAATATTTAAAGAACCCTAAGTCTTGCAGCCTCATATCAGCTCTTCTTTGATGAACTTGAATCAGCATCCTTGGTAGCAGTAGTCTTCTTTAAGTTTTCAGCTTTGTTCTCCTACCACTTGAAGTAAAGGAATGGATGAAATATATCTGGGAGGCATTTTCTTAGGGTTACTCTTCCTTTACAAGATTTTCTTTGAATACTCTTTCCCTTAGGGAATTTCTTTCCAAATGCTTTATCCATTCCTCAAAAGTATATACACTATCAATATTCTTTAAGATTTGTCCATGACTTACCCAAGCATTGATAATGATGGATTCATAGGCATCACTTAGCTGTTCATGATCTGGATCATCTCTGTTCTCAGCTCTCCTCTTTGCCATGAACTCTTCAGCCATCTGAGTTCATTCCCTCTTTCTTCTGGCAGCAAGTTGTGCATCATGTGCAACTATAGCTTATGCTGGAAAGTCTAGATCCTCTGGCCTCTTTTTATCCACGTGGAGCAGGTGTAATGCTAAGCTGGTGCCTTGAATTACATTGAGGCTTGATCTTCAATGAGTGTTGCTGTCTTAACATGGCTGCTCTCCCACTTTCTGCCTTCTTCAAGGATGACCTGTTGCTTAATATAGATTGGAATATTCTCTCATTGTCAGCAAGAAACTCATTTTTCAGAAGTATTGCCTCCTTCATAGAGTGAAAAGCAACATTGGTGACATGTTGATTTACATGATCTGTTGTACCCCTGATCACCTCATTAGTTGCACTCACATAATTCCTGATGTATCCTATGTCAGCTGAAGAGAATTGTTAGCTTATTTCCAAGGATTTCATGAGGGTGGTTGTCGCAACCCGCATTTTCTCCGAATTAAGAATTATCAGAGTAAGAGAAAACACGCGTCATGATGCCACGTCAAGCAGGGGATAACTGTTGACGCTCAGGCAAAACCAACTACCAACTTAATGAAAGAAAATCATGTGATTAATGATTAGAAAATCAGTTATATTTTAGAGACCGTATCCCTCGGCTCAGTGGATCACCTAGTCCACAAAAGAAAAACTATATTTATACGCTGCGGGAAAATACTTTATTTAGGTTTAACATCCTAAGGAGCGCATAAGGGTTCCAAGAGAACCACTCATGCTATGCAAGACCCTACATTTAATTTATATAATATATAAGAAAGCGGTCTTTATACGTGATTTGGAAAATAGTGAATACGCTTTATAAAACGTGCTGATCATGAGCTTTATTTATAATAATAATTATAGTTTAAAAGTAACTAGCAACCTAGCATAAAACCTTCTCAGTGCAAGTAGACTATCTCCAGAAAATGGTAGCAGCAATAGTATATATCTAGTACAAGGTAAAAACTACCAGTGGACGCCAACAACCTGACACGAACCCACTAGCACAAATATATGTCTGTAAGAAAGTACTGAAAACAACCTCACTAACAAGGTAAACAGAACTCCAAAGTCCAAGAGACCACCAACACCACCACTGCAAACTAGCCACCCAACTGGCTACGGCTCAGAACCTGGGGTATTCCAAAAGAAAACAGAATACCTCAGCAAGCTAAACAAAGTAAAACTGCATGAAAGAGTCAACCAAAAGGGGAAAAGTACCTGAAAAACATGCAGTAGAAAGAGTCACAACTGTCCAAAACAGGACCATAATAAATGCACAACGTGCAAAGAAATAGCAACGACCCAGCCCAGTAACCACATCCTGCAGGGCCTACTAGGCTGCCAAGAGCCTTAATGCTGCAAACTACCAAAGAAGAGACTTATAACACCCTAAACTGTGGGAAGTGATAGTAGCAAAAACAACAACGAGGAACCGGATCGAAGGCAAACGCAGTCCCCCAATCCACCATGTCCAAGTCAAAAGCTCGAGGGTCAACACGTGAAAACACAAGGGATCTTCCACCCGACATGCCCAGCCCGTACCTGGAGCAAGAAAAACATGGGTGGCCTTGGCTATATCACACAACTCCACCCCCATAAAGAGCTACAACCACCACTACTAACCACGACCCACGATTCGGCCTTTAGGAAAAAAAGAAAATGGCCGACAAGGAAAACCCAGAAATACAACTGGAAATCCACTCGGAAACGAAAGACAAGGTAAAGGAAGAGTGTTGAAATAAACCAACACGACTAGGCGTTGAGTGAAACCCACTCAGTGCCTACCTAAACTTTGGCGTTGAGTGAGCTAGCCTCACTCGCCGCCAAAATAATGCCACTACCCACAAACCCACTAAAGAATACGGAGCTCGACGATAGTCGAACGACCAAGGCAGAAGATCCAGAACTCGAGTAGTTGCCTGCCACTTGAGTATCTAAATTCCCGCACTCGAAACCAGCTAAATTCGCCTAGCAAAAGAAAATATACAGAGCGCACGATCAGTGACGCACGATCAGTGGTCGTGCGCACTCATCGGCTGATGATCGTGCGAAGCGAACCTGGAAAACCTGAGAAAACTTAGCTTCAGCGCACGATCAGTCACGCACGATCAGTGGTCGTGCGCACTGCTTGCCAGCGCTCGTGCGATCTCCGAGACAGAACTTTGGAAACTGAAAGTTATACGCGCACGAACAGAGGCACACGACCAGTGGTCGTGCGCCCTAACGGTTAACGACCGTGAGCGGCTAACCTGTACCGTTTGGAATTTCCCGAACGACACCGGAACGCGCACACGACTCACGCAACTGCAGTAGCAGCAGGAAACTACCAACGTTGCGCACCACTACTATACAAACTATGCCTAATCATTCGAGTAATACCTTAACGAAAATCGGCAACCACACCCCTCCTAACTCTCCCTCTCGGCTACACCCGAACCAGAGCAACAATCAGAGTAAAGGAAAACAACGGCTCCACGCCGACAATTTGGATTCCAATCATCACAAAATAGGGGGGTTTCAGTAGGAAGAACTAAGCCCTATAGTTAGCAAGAAATGAGAACAACAAGGCCTCTAACCTGGGCTAACCGGGATTTCAATTTCAGCAAGTAAAATCGAAAAAAAACTTGGCAAGGGCAAGAATACCACTTGCCTCAATTCACAGCGAAGCTTTGGACTGCTTTCCTCCTCTTCGCACGGATCAAAACGGTCGCAACACCTAAAAAAAACTCTCGGCCATTAATGGCGGAAAACTCCAAAACCGAAAATTCCAAACCTCCCAAAACTCCACGAAAATTGAATTTCTTACCGTAGGAATGAAGGTCTTGACGAGAGCAATCCGAATCCACTCTCGGAATCGAATTCCGACCGCTAAATCTCCCGGAATCGGCGTCCGAAGAAAAGGGGTAGTCCGGCGGTTTTCTTTCTCTCGTACAGGCGGCGGTTTCCCAATTTTCGAGAAGATGAGCGGCTCATTCTCTAATTCTAACCTAATGCTTATATATATATATATATATTAATATATAATAATATAATTAATTACAAAATTACATAAAGCACCAAAACGACGCGAAAACCGAACTATCTCGGAATTCGACGAAATTCGCACCGTAGCTAAATACCCACGCTACGAACACAACGGTGAAGTCGAAATTATTTTTCGACGAACAGAACTCGAGTTACACCCAAACAAAGCCAAACACCAACATCCCCCCGAGAGGCCACACCGGGTCACCCAAAACGACTCGGTTTGCTAGGGAGATCTTGCCAACAGGCTACCAAACAGGGCACTCAATTCTAAGGAGCTAAACCATACTCCACACATGGCTCAAGCCACGGAAACGCGTCATCGTAATGCCAAACGAGCATAAAAATAATTGCTGAAAAAACGGGGTGTTACAGTGGTTATCTTTATGCTTGCAGTTTCAGCCATGTCAAACCAGGTGGTGACCTGTTTGTTAAAGTGAGAAGATTCTTCTTTACTTTCCTTGACTTCAGTCAATTGTTCCTCCCTTAGCTTGGCAACTGATTAGTCAACATACTCCTATAGGGTTGTGGTTTGAGCATCTATGAGTGCTTTGATTTGGTTTAGTAATTCCTCATTGGAGATTGGGGTAGTTGAAGGATGGTTTATAAAAGGAGGAACATCTTCCTGAGCAGGGACCTGTGAGGGCTCCCCCTCAACTAAATCACCTAGAGAAGGAAAAATTTCCTTAGCTAAAAGTTGTATTAACACTACCAATTAAGAGGGTATAAGTATTACATGTAGTAGGTGCAGACTCAACATTTTTGTTAACAACATGATCTAGAGTTATCAAATCCATCTGATCATGCTCCCCTCAGTCTGAGCATCCCTCTCTAGGATTGACCCATTAAGATAAGTTTCTAATGCCTCAGGAGGCTCCTGGTTATCTTCTGTAGCAGGGATATCTTCAAGTGCAGCTACATCATCAGTAATAGCCATATCTGCCTCATTTTCTGCAACAACCACTTCTTCAGTAGCATTCTTTGAAACTTGTCCTAACCTTGGACTGACCAGGATTTTATCAACATGCACATCACTGACTTGAAGTTGGAAGTTTGTAAAGGATTAACTGAGTTATAAGTCAACCTACAGACCAACATCAGGTGGAGAGGAGGTTCAAAGCTCTGGTTCAGAGCTGACAGTTCTTTCTTCCTCAGTAGTTTTCTTCCCTGTGTCCCTAGATGAGTCCTTTATTGCTGAAGGTTGGCTCATTGGTAGGACCCTAGTGAATCTGTCCAAAATTTTTATGTACATTATTTTTAGGTAGTGAATCTTCACTCCTTGCTCCTGCTTGAGTGTATCAGGGTAGGTGTTCACTAGGTATAAGGAAAGAATTATGCCCATGTTTGGAGTGTGCAGGAAGTCTACTATTATCTGGTAGATGAGAGATGACCAAGAATTGTGTTCTATTGAATATTATCCTATTCATGACATCAAACATTGACCTAGAGATTGTGTCATGTGATCCAAGTTTGTAGATGAGGGCTTTCCCTACTCTATTTTCCAGTAGTTTTCCTCTCTGATTGAAGAATTTCCTCTTGAGTGACCCAGGATTGGCATCACTATATCCACACCACCTGAGGGCTCTGTCTCTTTCCGTGATGGTGGGATCTTCTTCCTCGCTCGGGTTGATGGAGGGTAGATGTAGGGCTTTGCCTAGTCTCTTAGGGTTTACCTTAATCTTGATTTCCTCAATCTTAGACTTAAGTGAGTTTTAAGAAGAAGACACCTTAATGTTGGAGAAGAATTCTACTACCTCTTCTCTAAGAATGGTACTACCTCTTCTCTAAGAATTTCCTAGTCTCTTAGGGTTTACCTTAATCTTGATGTCCTCAATCTTAGACTTATATGAGTTTTGAGAAGAGGACACCTTAATGTTGGAGAAGAATTCTACTACCTCTTCTCTAAGAATGGTAGAGGGTTCAAAAAGGGTGTACTCCAAACTCGTGGTCTCAATCATTCTTAACACTTCTTTAATCTCTGGCGAGGCATGACTGAATCCATTCCTCACAATTTAATAGCCCTCCTGGAGCTCCTTTGAGATCTTCAGCGCCATTGAGTCAGAGCGACAAGAAGCTGAGAAGGTTTCGGTCTCGATCGCTAGGGTTAAGGATTTTGAGAGCAATGTGGATTTTTGTTTCTTGTTTCTTTAATATATGTAATGAGAAAGTTTAATTACCTTATCATTAGATTAACCAATTAAACATTTTTAGACTTAAGTGAGTACTTTTAGGCTTTACAGCTTGCTCTACGCTTCCTGTTATAATATAGGGCACTTAGTGATTCTATTATACCTCTCAGCTTTTCTTTTATTCAATTAATGCTGATTAATTTGTAACTTCCCTCGCTGTCTGGATGTATATTCTATTTGTCACACCATTATACGAATATTCAATTCTAAGTATAATGGAGACCTAACATGCTAATAAGCCGGTTTTATTAGCAACCTTATTATACACTGATTTACATGTTATTTGGGCTTGAGAGAAAAGGAAACATAAGTTAACAATGCAAATAATTATGAAGAATAATTGAATCATTATTATCTAACTTATGTGCTTGATTAGGTTCATCCTAAGCACATCTAACTTACTTCATGAATTTGCAAACTTAGTCTCTATACAAGAGATAGAGACATACTTGAGGCTTGTTGTCTCTAGCTTTTGAGGAATACACACTTAACAGCCTCAACCTTTTTTATTGTTTTGCATGGAGCATATTCCTTGAGCCATCATCCTGTCCCAGACCTTTGTTTGGAACATCCATTGTCCAAATACTAAGTCTTATCTAGACAGGTATATGTACTATCCTGCATAATAAAATTTACATTCCCTTAGGAACCCAATAATTATTGGTTCCTAGGCTCATGTTAGTTTTATAGAACTTTTGTCAAACTCTCTGCCTGGTTCGAGCACCTTTCTATCCACTAGCCACATTCAAGTTATGCCAACAATCAATGGCAAATTGGCCCACTTTTCCACATCACCAACATTTATGAATGTTGTATCTTCTCTTATGGACAACACAGAATTGTTGTCCATAATAGAAGTGAGTAGCTCCAGATTTTGCTGGATAAGCATTGCATGATGCCGCTTCCCTCTTCCTAAATGAAGGTGCTGATGAACTAAATACAGCTGGTCCAGGATGGGACAATTGTATTTTTGGATCCTGCCATCTAATGGTCTCTCTCATCTCTTTAGATACATGATATTTGGATCCAAATCTAAAGAGCTTATCCTGAGCTTTATGGCTAGAGTGGACAGAATAACTCCTTCTGAGATCATGTGTCTTTACCCCACTGGTAGAGCACATATTTTATTAACCCTCATGGGGAGGTGCAAACTTGACAGTTTTAGAAGGTAAATTTGCCTTTTGAAATACTGTCTTCTTATTAGGGAATTCAGATTTGAATTGATGATTAATGTGATTAATACCCAACTTCTCAGGGACTTGGCAGGTTGTAGCTTTTGGCAACTGACCCTGTGACTGAAAAGGGTTAATCACAATCCCTAATTACTCTGTGAACTTTTGTTCCAGATATCTAATATGCTTATTCTTCTCTTCTAGAAGCTTTGTCTGACACTCAATACTTTTTTTGAGTTCAGACACCTCATGACTTTTCTCATAAAACTCAATAGATTTATTATTATAAAGAATTTTATAAGGCTTTGGGACTTCAATCTCCTTGGCTTGCCTTTTGACAAGAATTCTGCTCTTCTTTAGAGAATCTAGGAGCACCCTATACTTGTCAATCAATTGATTGACATCAGTATCAGATTTTGAGCAATCTTTATCACAGGATGAAGATGCACTAGTATTTGGACTAGTTTCATAGTCAGAGGAAGATGTATAAATGGAGAGAATTTGTACCTTGCTTTGTTTTGAATCTTCTTGACTTCTTTCATCTTCAGTCATTTCCATTAAGCCACGATATCCACAGTCTTCTTCATGCTCCTCATTGTCACTGTCAGAGTGTGACAGAGGGGCCCTGATTCCTATCCTTACAGTAGGGTATTCCTCTTCTTCTTCTGGTTCTGCACCAACAGATATCAGCCCTATATAGGCTTCTTCCTCTTCATCTTCAAATTCTGAGGAGGAAGAATATGTCCAGCTTCTCTCCTTCTTAGCCATAAAGGACTTCTCCTTCTTCTTTTCCTTGTGGTGATGGTGATGCTTTTTCTTCTTCTTCTCATCTTCTTCCTTTCTTTTGACTGGGCAGTCAGCAATGATATGCCCAGCCTTACTACAACAATAACAGATGATATTAGAAGAAATCTGTTTACTAGTTTTAGGGACATACTTATCATCCTTGGATGACTTCCTGTGATAAGAAGATGAAGATGGCATGCTCCTCGGTCCTTCTTCTTCATGAACTTCTGAAAATTCCTGGAGAAGGCAGCTAGATCTTTATCAGACATGTGGTTGTCTGATGAGCTTGACTCAGATATTTCTAAGCTTGATTCAGCTTACCTCCTTGTGGTGAGGGAGTCTTTCTTCTACTCCATCTTGGGGCTTCTGTCTTGAATGCTACATACTTATCCTTGGACATGGATTGGTTGCTCTTCTCCTCTTCTAATCTAGCAACCAGCTGCATTTCATAGGATAACAGCTTTCCAAAGAGAGTTGGTGGAGGAGTGTCTGCTAGCTTATCCATTTCCTTAATGGCACAAATCTTGGTGTCACAATCTCTAGTGAGAGATATAAGGAACTTGTTATTCAGCTCATAGTTGTTGAAGACCCAACCATAGGTTCTTAGTTCATTAACTATCCTAAAGAATCTCTCAAAGCAGTCAGCTACTTTTTCAGATTTGCTTTGTCTAAAAGCCTCATAATCTTGGTTGAGCATGGACTTTCTATCATCTCTAACTTCCTCAAAGCCTTCCATGTATACCACAATAGTGTCCCACATTTCTTTGGAGGTCTTGCAGTGTACAAGATTTTGGAAGGTTGAGTCATCAATGGCACTAGCTATAAGGTTTTGTGCCCTTTTTTCTATGGTGGACAGAATTACTTCATATCTGTCCATCTCTATATATGCCTTGGACACTCTTAGAATTGGATCTATGGTGGAAGCCTTTGTGGGGATAAAAGGGCCTTCCACTACTGTTATATTGATCGTAGGGTCAGATGCTTCCATGAACAGTCTGACCCTTTGCTTCCAGAGGCCAAATCCTTCCTTCCTGCAGATTGGCAGCTTCATGGCCCCTAGCTCCTTATAGTTCATTCCTAACCCATAATTATATCTTATAGCTAACCTTGGAGGTATACTCAGACTGTTAGATCCTTTTTGAGTAACCTCCCTCTGATACCACTTGAAATTTATTACTTCAAGGTTAGCTAGTCACCTAGAGGAGGGGTAAATAGGTGTTTGAACTTTCTTAAGTATTTTAACTGTTTTCTTTTCTAAGTGATCTATAGCTTGTACTTAGTACCTACAATATAAAATAAGAACAAGCAACACAGCACAACACACATATATTTACATTGGTTCCCGAATTTATTACATCCACATTCCCTCCCACCTTTCTAACTTATGTTAGACAAGGCACAAACTCCTCCAAAATGCTCTTCAGAGCTTACACCTCAGGCCCTCAGCCTTACACTCAAGGTTCTCTTCAGAACCCTACCTCAGAACCACAAAGGTTACTACCTCAGAGCCCTGTAGTGCTCCTACAACTCAGTTGTCCACAAACCACCTACCTCAGTCTTATCTCTAAGGCTTATATCTCAGGCTTCTCAGCCCTATAACTTTAGGCACAAGGCCCTACTCTCAGAGTGCTCCAGCACTCCTATAGCTCAGTACCCTTCCAGGTACCTATCTCAGTGCCCTTCCTGGCAACTACAACTCAGCCACCTCCAAGGCCTACAACCCATTGACACGCATGTCACCTACAGCTCAGTTACTCAATAGTCACCTACCTATGGCACTACGACCTACACTCAGGCTGGGAGGACAGCCCTACCTAAGATCCACACTTGGATCCTACCTCAGTACCCCGATAGGGCACCTACCTCAGTGACTAATTAGTCGCATATAACTCAAGCACAAAGTGCCCTATAGCTCAGATTCAAACAAGCTAAATCCTACAGGGAATTAATAAAGATGTTGAAATAAAATAAAACCTTTACTCTTAGAAAAATCTCATAGTCTACCTTGCTGGACTGAGCAGATATCAGTCTAGCTCTCTTGCTATAGAAGGAATTAGTCTTCTCCTACAGCTAGCTCCTTCTCTACTGCACTGAAGAAGAACTATTTGCTGTTGAAGGCTGACGGTCCTTCACACAGCTATCTTTCCTTGCCGATTGGATGAATCAGCTACCTTGTTCTACACAGAACAAACTTGCTAAACTGGAAGAAGCTTCAGCTATCTTTCTCTACCTTTCTGGCTAGCTCTGCTGGACTTGTCTTTCAAGCTCATCGGAGAAGAAGAAGTCCAACCACCTCTCTTTTCATTTTATTTTTCATTTCTGTGTTTGTTAACCCTAATCCCCT
The DNA here is from genome assembly GCA_039513925.1 of Platanthera zijinensis. NCBI lineage: Eukaryota > Viridiplantae > Streptophyta > Magnoliopsida > Asparagales > Orchidaceae > Platanthera > Platanthera zijinensis. The sequence goes on from CM077091.1 coordinate 94,640,381, forward strand.
TTTCTTCTTCACAGTTGTGACTATCTTCTATCTCAGCGGTTTCTTCTCAACTATCTTAACGGTTTCTTCTTCATAGCTGACTCTATCTCCTGTCTCAGCGATTTTATTGGGACCAATATTTCTCTCAATGTTTTGTGTTGAGCTTATCAGCTATCTCAACAGTTATGCTGAGACATTCTTCTCAGATGTCTCAGCTATTTCGATGCTTTTGCCTTAGACATTCTTCTCAGCTGTCTCTAGCATTGAGAGCGTTGAGTGTGCCTTCATCACTCAATGTGTTTTGCCTTAGTCAAATTACTTGACTTCCAGCTTACTCTTTTTGTTCACCAGTACAATCTAGGACAACCTGCATGCATGAACTTGAGCACACATCAAATATATTTATGCCCCTTAGCATGATTGGTGATGCCTCTTCAAATCCTGAGGAACATTATAGGGTGTTGGAACACCCTAGTTTGGATTTGGGTCAGGATCACTATGTCTTTAGGACTATTAGATTGACCCATCCATATATAGCTAAGGATCATAGGATGTGCTAAGTCAGAGGCTCTCAGAGATTGAAGAAATCAGCCAAGAGAAAACAGTCAAGAGAAGAAATCAGAAATCAACCTTAGCGTCGAGCTCAGATCGACGTTTTGAAGTTCAGGCGTCGAGCTGAGATCGACGATCTCTGAGCTCAGGTCCACGAGGCGTCGAACTACGTTCGACGATCTCTGAGCTCAGATCGACGTTTTCTGTCCCAAACCAGCTCCAATATCTCTGAGCTCAGATCGACGATAGTTGAGCTCAGATCGACGATCATCTTATTGAGATCGACGATTTCTTCCATCACTCTGAACGCAAGTTCCCAGGCAGATTTTCAGGATATTCTTGGTCCAATCAATGTGAGCTGTTCATATTCCAAAACAGCTTTATTTCAGGACAGTTACAAGAATGCATTTATGGAGATTATAGCCGTTGGAAGTAACTAAGAGGCAGCAATAATAAATGTAAGAATTCAAATGACCATTGGCCTCTTATCAGAATATATACACAGAAATACAGAGGAAAAAATAATATATAGATGAAAAAGGAGAGGAAAAAAGATACAGGAATCAGAGTTCCAGGAAGAACTCAACATCACCTGTACAGCCAGTGCTCTTCTCAGATCTACTGTTCCAAGAAGCCTGAAGAGATAACTACTCTACATCAGTCTGAAGGCTTACTGGAAGATTAACATCATCAAGGCTTCATCATTCACACTCCAAGACAACTCACATTTCAGCCTTTGCTGAAATCATCATTTGCTGGAGAAGTCATTCATTGAAGACCTATCACCCTTTGCAAAGCTTTCACTCCTGAACCTCTGCTAATCTCAGGGGGAGATTTGACAACATCATCAAAATCCACTTGTGCTTCTCTTTGAGTGTTGAATAGAGAAGACAATATCAACTCTCCCTTCCCCACTGTATAAGGGTTCTTGAACTCCCTTCAAAAGTTCTGTTTGGTTCTGAGAGCCTTGTCAAAACTCAGTGGAGGCAAGACACCTTATCAAAAAATCTAGTTCTGGTTTTTGAGCACCTTATCAAAAGCTCATTGGTGCTCAGGACACCTGATCAACTCTTCCTGCAGTGAATTCCTACCTAGGGTGGTAGAAAAGTGGATGTACCCAAGTTTAGGGGAACCACTATAAAATTCTTGTATCGTCTGGTTTGCCTTTATTTCTTTTCTTTATTATTCTTGCTATGTGTTTGCTCTAATCTCTAGGATAGATCTCCCTTTCAATTGGTATCAGAGGGAGGTTGGTTACTCAACAACTGAATCTTCACTAGTTTGGTTGTTTATACAGGCTAACACCTGAACCAAAAGATCTCTCTTGATCCATCCTAGTTAGATTAATCATTTTGTTTTTCACATAGAAAGAATATGGAATATTCTAGCACCAGACCTCCTAAGTGCAACATAAACAAATTTGCACTTTGGAAGACAAGAATTAAGTCATTTATGGACAATATTGATGAAGAAATATTTTATGCCATTATGACAGGTCTCCCAACCTTAGCAACAACAACTAAAAGGGCCAGACTAGCTGATGCTAGAGCTATGAATATCCTAATACAGTCATTATCTGATGACTTGTTCCAAGAAGTTGTTGAATGCTCAACAGCTAAGGAGATATGGGATTCTCTTCATCAAATGGCTTCTGAGCCAGTGAATGGAACAACAGAAAGAAGCTATATCATCTTATTTGAAGAAGGAGAATCAGTATCCTAGATGTTATTTGGGATGTATCAGATGATGAATCCTCATTTGATGATGAAGAGGAGGAAGCAAGGGCCAAAAAATTCTTCTTAATGGCCAGCAATACTTCCTGCAGCAGTTTAAAGTCTGAACAAATAGAAGGAAAATAAAAAACTGAAGAGGATCAGGTATTATCTAACTTTGTTTTCAGTTCAGTTAACTTAGAACTTCAATTTTGCTGCCAAGATTCAATAAAACCTGAGGAGGAAACAAAACTTCTCAGAGGAATGTTTTCAGAATATTTTCAAAGGAAAAAGAAACATTTTAATCAATGAAATAAGTTCAAATCGTCGAACTCAGATCGACGATCATATATAAAATCGTCAAACTCAGATCGACGATCCTATATAAAATCGTCGAACTCAGATCGACGATCCTATATAAAATCGTCGAACTCAGTCTGCTTTTTCATAAATTTGATTTATAATTATAAGGATAAACTATTTAAAATATTTTCAAATCCTTTTTCTATTTGGAACAAATTTATTAGGAAACATCTTTTCTTAAGGGCTGCTTCTATCCATTTGATATCTTGTTCAAAATTATGTTAGGATTTCTGTATGAGAATTCTCTGTCAGATAACTTTATATTTCTTATAGATCTTTTCTAAATTCATCTAGATTGAGTCCTCTACTCTAGTTGCATTGGTCAGCAGTGATCATGGCACTGATTTTGAATCTCTTCTGATGAAAAGAAATTCTATAGGACGAAAGATATCAGACTTTGTTTTTCAGATTCAGAATCATAATAAAATTTGCTAGACAAATATCATTTTTTATGCTAACATATCCTTTTCAAGGAGAGAGCAATCTCTACCATAGCCTTATGCAGGTACCATCTATAAGAATTAGCTGGATGACTCAATCAAAATCCAATTTTCAAAGTCATCCCAGCCTCCTCCAGTCACAGTTACTGCATCAACACAGGGAGAGTTTTGTAAAGCCAGCAGCAGTCAGTTTTAATAGCAACAGAAGTCAGCTATGCAAAGCTTCTCTTCTTATATCTTATGCTTTGTAATATTAATTGTAATTTAAATAGTAATCCTAACCCAAATAGACGGAGATTGTTGGAACAGCCTAGTTTGGATTTGGGTCAGGATCACTATGTCTTTAGGACTATTAGATTGACCCATCCATGTATAGCTAAGGGTCATAGGATGTGCTAACTCAGAGGCTCTCAGAGATTGAAGAAATCAGCCAAGAGAAAATAGTCAAGAGAAGAAATCAGAAATCAACCTTGGCGTCAAGCTCAGATCGACGTTTTGAAGTTCAGGCATCGAGCTGAGATCGACGATCTCTGAGCTCAGGTCCACGAGGCGTCGAACTCCGTTCGACGATCTCCGAGCTCAGATCGACGTTTTCTGTCCCAGACCAGCTCCAATATCTCTGAGCTCAGATCGACGATAGTTGAGCTCAGATCGACGATCATCTTGTTGAGATCGATGATTTCTGCCATCACTCTGAACGCAAGTTCCTAGGCAGATTTTCAGGATATTCTTGGTCCAATCAATGTGAGCTGTTCATATTCCAACACAGCTTTATTTCAGGACAGTTACAAGAATGCATTTATGGAGATTATAGCCGTTGGAAGTAACTAAGAGGCAGCAATAATAAATGCAAGAATTCAAATGACCATTGGCCTCCTATCTGAATATATACACAGAAATACAGAGGAACAAATAATATATAGAAGAAAAAGGAGAGGAAAAAGAGATACAGGAATCAGAGTTCTAGGAAGAACTCAAAATCACCTGTATAGCCAGTGCTCTTCTCAGATCTACTGTTCCAGGAAGCATGAAGAGAAACCTACTCTACATCAGTCTGAAGGCTTACTAGAAGATCAACATCATCAAGGCTTCATCATTCACACTCCAAGACAACTCATATTTCAGCCTTTGCTGAAATCATCATTTGCTGGAGCAGTCATTCATTGAAGACCTATCACCCTTTGCAAAGCTTCCACTCCTTAACCTCTGCTAATCTCAGGGGGAGCTTTGACAACATCATCAAAATCCACTGTAAAAGGGTTCTTGAACTCCCTTCAAAAGTTCTGTCTGGTTCTGAGAGCCTTGTCAAAACTCAGTGGTGGCAAGACACCTTATCAAAAAATCTAGTTCTGGTTTTTGAGCACCTTATCAAAAGCTCATTGGTGCCCATGACACCTAATCAACTCTTCCTGCAGTGGATTCCTACCTAGGGTGGTAGAAGAGTGGATGTACCCAAGTTTAGGGGAACCACTATAAATTTCTTTTGTCGTCTGGTTTGCCTTTATTTCTTTTCTTTATTATTCTTGCTGTGTGTTTGCTCTAATCTCTAGGATAGATCTCCCTTTCATAGGGTATAATTCCCAACAGTATTTAGAGAACCTTGAAAGACTAGGGTTCCCTCTATGCAAAGAGTTGGCTACAGACCTGATGCTGCAATCGTTGTCGGACTGTTAGGAGCAATTTGTCTTAAACTATAATATGAATGAAATTTACAAGATACTGCCTGAGCTCCTAGAAATGTTGCGAACTACCGAGATAAACATGAAGAAGGCTAAGACTACTATCCCCATAATGATGGTGCATAAAGGCAAGGGCAATGCCAAGGGCTTCAAGAAGACGAAGGTAAGACCTAAGTCAGCACTGGAGCCCAAATCTTCTGCACTGAAAAAGAAAGGCTCAGGGAAAGAGGGAAAGCGCCACCACTATGGCAAGGTAGGTCATTGGAGGAGGAATTGTCCTTCGTACATTGAGGGTCTGCAAAAGATGAGGGGAGGTATGACTTCCGCTTCAGGTATTAATGTTATAGATATAAACCTTTCTGCTCCTTCATTCTGGGTATTAGATACCAGATATGGTTCTCACATTTGTATAAATGTGCAGGAACTAGAAAGGAGAAGAATACTGAGTAAAGGAGAGGTGGACCTATGCATTGGCATTGGAGCAAGAGTTGTTTTCATCGTCGTGGGGGTTTACCATCTTTCTTTGCCGAGTGGGCTTGTTTTGGAACTTGATAACTGTTATTATGTTTCTGCAATAACTAGAAACATTATTTCTATTTCATATTTAGACATGAATATATTTTCTTTTCTTATTAAGAACAATTATTATTCTATATTTAAGAATGATGTTTGTTATGCCATAGATCAAATGTTTAATGGTTTATATGTTTTGAACTTAGACCATCAGATCTATAATATACAAAAATAATAAAAGACTAAGAACGAATGACTCGAACCCAATGTATCTTTTGCATTGTCGTTTGGGCCATATAAATAAGAAACGTATATCCAAGCTCCATAAAGATGGACTATTGGACTCATTTGATTATGAATCATTTGAGAGATGTGAATCTTGTTTGTTAGGCAAGATGACTAAAGTTCCTTTCACTGGCTTCAATGAGAGGGTTGATGATCTCTTGGGAATAATACATAGTGATGTATGTGGACCCATGAGTTCTATGGCTAGAGGTGTGTACATCTACTTTGTTACATTTAATGATGATTTCAGTAGATACGGATACGTGTATCTTATGAAGTGCAAATCTGTGACCTTTGAAAAGTTAAAAGTGTTTAAAAACGAAGTAGAGAACCAGCTGGGTAAGATGGTTAAAGCGCTCCGATCTGATTGAGGTGGCGAATACTTAAGTAATGAGTTTTGTGATCATCTTGAAAGAGTGTGGTATTGTATCACAGCTCACTCCACCTAGAACACCACAGCATAATAGTGTGTCTGAGCAGAGGAATCGTACTTTGCTAGACATGGTGCGGTCATTGATGATGAGTCATGCAGATCTGCCCATTTCCTTTTGGGGTTTTGCTCTAGAAACTACTGCTTTAACACTAAATCACACTCCAACAAAAGCGGTTCTAAAACACCATATGAGATATGGACTGGGAAGCATCTTGGTATGTCGTTCATTAAGGTTTGGGCCTGTGAGGCATACTTGCGAATGTCAAATGCCTGACAAGCTAGAACCCAAGTCAGATAAGTGATATCTTATGGGGTATCCTAAGGAATCTAAAGGGCACTATTTATACCTACCATTTGAGGGCAAAGTGTTTGTCGCAAGGACATGTGTCTTTATTTAGAAAGAGTTCTTAAGTATAAAGACTGCTAAGGTAGAACTTGAAGAAGTTCAAGAACCATAAACTGTGAATGAACCGGAATTAGAACCTGATTCAGGACTACAAGTTGTTGTAGCTGGAGAACCTGCTCAAGAAAAACAAGTTCCACATAGATCTGGTAGACCAAGGTTTGAGCCTGAGACATATGGATTTCTCGTGTCTCAAGTAGGTAATATATTGTGTATGGATCTTGATGAAGAACCTGCAACCTACTAAGAGGCTATGAGTGGATCGGACTCCGAGAAGTGGCTTGAGTCCATGAAATCTGAGATGCACACCATATATGAAAACCAAGTTTGGACTTTCGTGGAACCACCTGAAGGGGTAAGACCCATAGGGTGCAAATGGTTCTTCAAGAAGAAGACTGACATGGATGGGAATTTACAGACATTTAAAGGGCGACTGGTGGCTAAGGGTTTCAAGAAAATACATGGTATTGACTATGATGAAACTTTTTCCCCTATTGTTATGGTTAAGTCCATCATAATTTTGCTTACTATTGCTGCGTATTTTTACTACGAGATCTGGCAGATGGATGTCAAAACGGATTTCCTAAATGAGAACCTCCTTAAAGAAGTGTATGTGACATAACCCGAGAGTTTTGTATCTCCAGGTGAAGCCGCTAAAATATGCGAGCTGCAGAGATCCATTTATGGATTAAAACAAGCTTCTCGAAGTTAGAATCTTCATTTTGATGAAAAATCAAAGAGTTTGGGTTCATCAAGAACGAGGATGAACTATGTGTTTACAAACAGATTAGTGGAAGCATAGTTGTTTTCCTGATATTGTATGTAGATGACATACTGTTGATCGGGAATAACAAACCGACCCTACATGTTGTTAAGAAAAACCTAGGGAACTGCTTTTCAATGAAAGACTTGGGTGAAGTGACTAATATACTTTGTATTAAAATCTATAGAGATAGATCAAAGAAGTTGTTGGATTTAACCCAAAGTACATATATTGACAAGGTGTTGAAATGATTCAACATGCTTGAGTCCCAAAAAGGATCCTTACTCATGTAACATGGTGTGAGTCTCTCTAAGGGTAAGTGTCCTAAGTCTTGTGAAGATAAGGATCGCATGAAATTGATTCCATATGCTTCGGTAATTTGGTCAATCATGTATGCAATGATATGTACTAGACCCAATGTCTCTTATGCTTTGATCATGACAAGCAGGTATCAGTCTGATCCAGGTGAAAGTCACTAGATAGCCATCAAGAACATACTGAAGTACTTGAGAAGGACTAAGGATACGTTCTTGGCATTCAGCGGGGAGTAAGAGCTAGTTGTAAAGGGTTACACGGATGCTAGCTTCCAAACTGATAGGGACGATTCAAAGTCTCAGTCAGGGTTTGTGTTTTGCCTAAATGGAGGTGTTGTTAGTTAGAAGAGTTTCAAGCAGGAGAAAATTGTTGTTTATACAACTGAGGCCGAGTATATCGTCATTGCAAATGCAGTGAAGGAGGCTATAAGGATTAGGAAATTCATCGGCGAGTTCGATGTAGTTCCTAGCATTGTTTGTCCTGTAGTTCTCTACTGTGACAACAATAGTGCAATTGCACTTGCTTCAGAACCTAGATCTCATCAGCGCTCCAAGCACATACTTCGGTGGTTCCATCTAATTCGAGAGATTGGCGATCGAGGAGATGTGAGCATATGCAAAGTGCCGACTGAGGAGAACATTGTGGATCCACTGACAAAGCCTCTTGCATAGAGAAAGAATGATGGTCATGTTAGATCAATGGGTATAATATACCTGAATGATCAACTCTAGTTTGAATCTTGTGGATTGTATGTTTGTTGGCTGTAAAAATTTTCATTTGATGAATAAAAGTACTATATATATTTCATTTATATATTTTGTCAAGTTCTTTTATTGTGTAATTATTTTTATTGTGATAGATTAGTTAACTGTATAAATGTCCTTAGAGTGTTTGCATTCAAAGGTCAAGTAGTGACTTGAAGTGAAAACCTATGATCTTAAAAGCTTCATTCTTAAAGGTCCATGGTCGTTGTATCATCTTAGAAGCTAAGGGTGATGAGATACCTTTAAGACTACCATGTGCGTTGACTGACGACCCGTCCTCATAGGTCATGATATTGTGATATCAATTTATCACATGGGTACTTATTATGAACAAGTTGTACTGGACAGACCCACCGTGAGAATACTTTGTGGATTGTTATATGAACGTGTCACAAGTATGGCTCAAGTGGCAATGGTGTTTGTGGTTCTTTGACCTGAAGTCATAGCACTCACTAAGTGAGGAAGAGTGTGCTTTGATGCTATCAAAAGTCCAGCCTTAAGAAAGCTGGATGATAAAGATGGTTATTGGGTAGGTTACAAATCATTTGGGTATTTAAGTGTGAGCATAGATGGGATTTGTCCTCCTATATGACAGGAGTTGCATCTATGGGCCCCTTGATGGAATGGGACTGAGAAATGCATGGGCATGCTTCGTTGAGTAAAAATATGATATTGGAAACACCAATTTCCGGAATTCCATTCTAGATCAAGAAAACTAGGATTGAACAATTATGAGGGTGACATGATCTGTACCTCCAGTTCTATCCGGATGTAAGGTACGAAGGGACATGACGACACTGATACATTGGTCACAATGGCTTTCGAGTTTTAAACTCTTATTGCTTGGGGAGCAATGATGCATTGCTAGATGCCGCTCATTGTTTGTGAAGCTTTTGTTTGATATTTTTAAGATCAAGTGGGAGATTGTTGGTGCTACCGTAGTGATCTAGAAGTGATCAACCATGTGGCCTCACTGCCAACATAGTATGAGCCTATGTGGTCGCACATAAGAGTTTTGGAGAAGTAAGATAGGTTTGTGTTGGCCTTGCTCATATGTGATATGAGTGAAGTACCAAGCCTATGACATTCTGGACATGGTGGAATTTCATTTTGGGACCTGTATTGTGAATATGGGTCGAGCGGTATATAGTCGGTAGAAGCTAAATGAAATTCGTCGAGTATGGGTAAGGTGTTTCAACGAATGGGATGGATTTGTCGAGTATCGTCGTGACCATTCAACGATTCATCGAGTATTAAAGTAATACTCGACGATTCGTCGTGTCGTGACTACTCTTCGATTCATCGTGTTTTATCGTGACCATTCGCGATTCATCGTGTATTGACTTGATACTCAATGAATTCTATCTCGACAGTTTATTTCTTCTAAGTTCGGCTCGGTCGTTATTTGCTAGCATTGGCTGGTTTGGTTTAAGGTATAAATAGGATTTTACTGTTGAACCGAGAAAACAACTGTTCATTCCAGACCTAAATCGCGAAGCCAAAAGCGACGATCTCCTCGTGACGGAACTGTTCCGCATCCGCCGCCATCATCACCGTTGCCGCCGACTGCCGCTTGTCGCCTCCGACCGTCCGCCGTCCCTAGCCGCCGTCGAAAAGAGTTTCCTAGGCGTCGTATTCATCGTTGCTGCCTCTCCATGAATGGATCTAGTACTCTGTGGAGACATTGAGGGCAAGCCTCTTTCTGACCTAGATCTTGTGCGATAAGAGTCTATGGTTCTCAGTGCTCGTGTGGATACTCGTAGAGGCATGAACACTATTCTACGCTCGGAACTCCGGTCGTTACCATTCGTTTGAATCAATCAGTGCACCTAGGTTGAGTATTGACTCAATCTTGCGAAGGTATAAATTTATTTATTGCCACATTACTTCATGATTAATGGTCTTCACAAGATACACAACTTACTTTTGGTTTTTCCTTGTTTCCTTATTCCGTTGTGAATAGCTGTTATGTCGTATAGCAAAACCCAACCCTAAGTCCTTATATCCATCACTAGAAATCATGGTGTATAGACTATCTTTTCCGTAGAGGATCATGTTCAGATTATTAGGTCCTTTTTAAATAACCTGGCTTTGATGCCACTTGAAAGAATAGGGGTAGTCTAATCCCCTAGAGGGTTATAGTGGCTCCCTATATTATTAGTACATCCACAATCCCTCTCCAAATTACTTTCAGTGTGCTATACTAGGACAACTTCTCCAATATCTCAGATTTAATAATCTTACACCTCATAGTCTTTGACTCATACAGCTCAGGAATACAACAAGTCCACTACCTAAGATCCACTTCTCAGATCTTACCTCAGTTGCATACAACAACCCTACCTCAGAGTGAAAACACTCCTACAGCTTAGATTGAACAACTGAATCCTACCTCAGGTCTTCCCAATACCCTACCTTAGGCTATCAACACAGCCCTACCTTCAGATCTCAAGGATATCTTACACAGCAAAAATAATTAAGGTTATTACATAAATTTGACTCAATAACAGGATTTTACTTTGTAGCTCGAGTCTTCTTAGACTTTCAAGAATGAAAGCCTTCTCAGGAAATAGCAGACAGTATGTAACACCTCTACCCGTCAAGAAGAATATAATAGAGGGTCCGGCCGGGGCCCCACACCATATTCCACAAACAGGCGGAGACGCTACGAACTAATATCATATCCAACGCATCCTAACCACAGAGCATTCTAGCGGAAGTTTCACGGTTGAATCTTTGAACTCAAGATAAAGAACACTGTCCACTATAATATAGGAATGTACATAAACATCAAAAGAGTCTGGCCTTAAGGCCTTACAACAATTTCTCTGAACAAGAGTGTGGATTACAGACATCGGCACGCAGGCCGGCCACACATGAACAAAAGAAACAGAACAATGCCTTCGAGGGTAGCAACGCGGCTTTGGTCTTCAGCCCGCTAAGTCCCGCTCGGACCAACACCTCCAGTACCTGTAAGAACCAATCCACCAAGCGGTGGAAAATAGGGCAACGGTCAACATTCAGCTGACCAATTATAACGACCCTGCCCCTAGCACGGGGCAGCGGAATTCCATCCCTGCATAGCAATCTTCCAATATGATATATATAGCAATTCAAGCAAGACGTGCACGACCGCACAGTCACATATCACAAACGCCGGCACGACGGCCCGACGTCCCGTGCACTCATGGCACTTTCGGGTGCACCGGAAACACCGGATCTCACCATTGAGCATTTAGTCCAGCACGCAGGCCCAGGACTCTCATTATGCCGCTGATGAAAGCTCAATGCCTTGGCGCTCTCATGTCCAGCCTACATAACGCAGGTACAGATCAGCCACCCCCCGTTGCTCAAATCAGCTTGCCCAACCAAGTACATCGTACCTGAGGCCACATTTAAAGGCGCGGGTCGGTTTCACCTTGCCTGTTCGGCACGAAGCCTTTTCATACAGTTGCAGTCCAACGCTCAACCGCACACAAAGTGGCAACTCACGGCCACAAGAGTTGCACCCAACTCTCACAATTTCCTGGACTTCCTCTAGTACTTTATCCATCATGCATACAAGCAATAATCACGGAGTCTTCTCCGATATGCAAACAAGCATCACCAATCCAGACCAATATGTCTGGATGGGCTTCACACAGCATGCCTAGATCCGTACTCCAATTCCGGACTCTAACAAGGGGGACTTCACATATCTACCCCAAGGGACGCCACAACCCACCACACACTCGCGGGGAAGGGTTTTCCCTATGCAATGCAGGAATTAAGGACTTCACATGTCCAAGAAGGAAATCGTTACCCTCGGAACTCGCTTCGGAGCCATGGAGAGAAATTGAGACGGATGAAAGCCTTTGCAGCAGCGTTGCCTTCGCAAATCCGAACTCGGCTTGAGATTTGGACCACCGTAGCACCACCGGCAGCCGGATTCCACTTCTTCTTCCTCACCTTGCTCTCACCTCTCTCTTAAAGCTAAAAAGAGAAGATGAACTTAGAAATGAGCCTTTCCTCCTCCTTTGGCCTTATCAGCCCAGGAATGAGCCCCAGCCACAAGATCCTCTTTAAGGAAAATGAACGGCCACGATCTGCCTGAAAACTATACTTTTTGGCCGACACGGCCTGTGACACGCTCGTGTCACAGGCCGTGTACCCTTAAGCGGCACACGCGGCACTCTTACCGACTGAAAACTACCAGAACACGGGCATCGACACGCCCGTGTCGAACCTGACACGCCCGTGTTAGTCATGTGACACGCCCGTGTCACCTCTGTTACACGGTACTCAACGAGCTCTAAAACCAGTCAGAGCAGTACACGGGTATGCACACGCCCTCGGACACGCCCGTGTCAAATCTGACACGGCCGTGTTCAAGGCTTGGTTCTGGGCCGTGTACATTTCTGACTCAAACCGGCCATTTCTTGAGTGACACGCCCTGGGACACGCCCGTGTCCCAGGCCGTGTACCCCCGACACGCCCTGGGACACGCCCGTGTCCCAGGCCATGTCAAGCAGCCTGCACCTCAAATCAAGTTTTGAGATTTTTTTGGGGTGTTACACAGTATTGGATTTGTCTTGAAAGAAGGTTCAGTATTGAACATCCTAGTATGAAAAAATCTTCTTGCCCTCTTGAATAAGATCTTTCTTTTTCTTTGAGGCATGACTTCTTCTTCTTATAACAAAAAACTTTATTTACTTTTGTTTTTCTTTTTACGGCCAACTTGTAGAACTTACTAAGTTCACAAAGTTCTTTGTTTGCTTACTTGGTTAGGGCTTAATGACCCTCTTTTGTCCTTTAAAATATCTGACTATTCTAGCGGTCAAAAAATTAAAAAGACCAAGTCAAACTACTTTATAGAGGGAATTGATGTGACATTTGCTTTCGACATCTCCATAAATTTTAAGTGCCTCCTTTTTGTAAGTGTACAATAATAATTTTGGTTGACAAGACGATATCTTTGTGTGATGACATCTTACACAAAGATAATATACTTAGCGCAAGTTTTGCTACATCTTCTATTGTTTTCACAACGATATTATTGTGTGCTCCTAACACATCAACATTATAATATCTAACTTTAACTTTTATTTGCTTAGACCAATTTTGAGTTCTGAACAAGTTCACTTTTAGTATAAACTAATTTCCTGACTTATTGAAGTTGACTAGCAATATGTAATGTTGAACCTAACATATATCACACCAGACAAACATCAAATACAAGATGTACTTTTCATTGTATGAAGGACTTCTACAAATTTGAAACATTATGGGCAATGTTCCCAACACTCCTTCATGACAAAGCAAAAGTCTAGCTTCATACCATCCCACGCGATTCTGCCGTAACATGGGATGCCCTCTCTTCAAAGTTTTTAGCAAAATTCCACCCAATGGAAGAGATTGTGAAAACATGAAATGAGATTGTGATGTTTCATCAAAATGATCTAGAGACTCTCTCGGAGGCATGGGAGAGGTTCACTAATTTGTTGAGAAAGTGCCACCAGCATGAGTATCAATCATGGAATCTCATAAAAATCTTCTACTTTATAATGGAGCCTAACTACCAGGCAATGATTGATGTTGCTGCATGGGTAATGCCTATGAATTAGACCCTTGAGGATGCTTTCAGAATCATGCATGAAAACTACCTTACACAACTCTTACTAGACCACAGGAAAGAACACCCCTTTAGGTATTAAGGGACTCTTTAAAGTTAGTTCTTTTTTGCTACTTATAGAGACTATTTCTACATTTGAGAATGTGGCTCTATTGAAGCATCCTACTCATACTTAAGCAGTAGTCATGGTAGTTTCATGCAAAGTCAATCACGAACATCATTTGTATGAATGCCCCGCAGGTGAGCTCGCAACCTATTTTTCTAACATGAATTTTTATAAATCTGTGAACTACATAAATAATCAAAATAATCAAAATGGATTTGTCCTGTTTTCTAACATATATAACCTGGGAGTGATAAATCATCCCAACTTATCTTAGTGTGAAAATGTTGTAGGTCCAACAATGGCAAACGAGTCAACATCAATATAATGTATAGTCTTCTGGTAGTAAGCTAAGGCTGCCTCATCTGGATTATAAACAACTTGCTCATGCTCCAAAAATGAGAATGATTGAGGAAATGATGGAAAAGTTTGTTTGTATTTCCTAAGAAAACATGGCCATAAATGGTGGATGCCCTATATTTAAATTTTGTTGGATCCTTAGTTTGGATTTGGGCTAGGTTCACTAATTAGGATGTGTTTGACCCACATTGTATAGTTAGGGTCAAGTCTGTTAGTCCTAGAGTCTAGGCTAGTCTTTAGGTTCAATCTTCATGGACCAGCCAACAGAGTATTTCAGTAGACTCAGACTTAGAAGAATTCAGAGTTCAAATTATTAGTTCAAAATTCTTCGAACTCAGCTCAACGATCGTCGATCGCAGATTGACGAACTCGGAAATCTTTCTCTGAGTTGAGCTCGACGATATTTGAGATCAGGTCGACGATCTCTCCCTCAAGACAGATTCTCAGCTCGACGAACTTGAAATTCCAGTCGACGAAATCTGCCCAGAGGTCGACGAATTCTATCCCAAGCCAGATTTAGACATTTTCCTTATTTCTGCCCCTAATTTATTCTATTATTTAGCAGTAAATCTCTTGAGTAATTAATGCTCATATTCTCCAGAATATAGCCATTCTTGGTAGCATTAATTATGGATTTCATCATAGTTAATTACTTTTTTATTTTAAAGGGACAGTTGGGGAAACTCATTAAATAAGATATTCCAGCCATTTCATTCTCCAGAATCGGTCAGCAATTAATGCTTGGAATTCAAGTTTCAAAGGAGAATTTTGACAGCAGAATATAAAAGAGATTTTCTCTTCAGACGGCTGGACAGTAATGAGAATACAGAGAAGATACACAGAACATACAGAAGAATAACATCTTCTTCTCTGTGCTGAAAACATTCTGTGTTTCCCTTTATCTTTCAGAAAGCTGAAGAAGAACAACCATCACATATCAAGAGTCTTATTCAAAGAAAACATTCTGTTTTCCCTTGATCAAAGAAAGTCCAATCAGCTCTTGAAATCTGGACATCTTTGCAGTTTTCTCTTGTTCCTGATCTACAAAAGGAATAGGAGATGATTCTGGCCTTTTAGGACTAGAGACCTTCTTTGAGTCATCAAAAGATACTGAAGCACTTTTCTTTTCTATAACAGGAGGAGGATTGCTCTGATTAGATTGCTGTTGTTGACTGCTGCCTTGAGAACTTGGCTTGGAGTGTCTCTGATATGTCTTAGTGATTGGATCTGATTTGTGAGTCATACTTCCAGAGGCCCCAGGTGATGGAGGAGGAGGAGGAGGGGGTCTTTCTTGAATTGTGTAGGAGGAGACCTGTACCTTCTTCTCTTCTTCCTTTCTTTTTGCTCATTCTTTGACAGCCACATCCATTAAGGCATGCCAGGGTAAGGAGTAATCTTTTGCAAAATATAGTAGGGAGTGTCATGAGTAGGATTGGGCTTTGGAACAGCTTTGGGAACATCTTTCCTTTTCTTAGATATCTTCTTCTTAGCTTTAGGATCATAAGAATCTTCTGAATGCTCATCAACATTGTTATCATCAGAAGAACTAGGAGGATTATCATATAAAGCATCAATTTGTTCAAATAGCTTAGATTGATCTTCCTTGGAAGCTACTGGTTGTACAATCTCAATTTCTATACCAGCCAGATCAGGAGCATTCTTAACATTTCCAAGTTCTTGTGCAATATCTTCAGCAATCAAATCATCCAAATTAGGAATTGGACTTTAATCCATAATATAAGTTGGAGGTGAAAAGCTTTGCTCAACGTTATCTGTTGTAACATCTGATGGTTCTACAACCTTTGGAACAGCAAAACTTTCCTTTAATTTATTAACAACTTCAGGGCTTATTGGGGAGGTATAGCCGATAATGGCCTTAGAATGCTCTAGAAAAACTTCTGGAAGATAATTTATACATGCATAAACAAAAGACTTCAATAAACTAAAAAGTCCATTATGGGATTAATAAAGCAATCACCAACAGTAAAAATTTCTGGAAGATCTGCTGGCTCTTCTACACAAATCATATCAGTATCAACATCCTCCATCCTTCTATATCCACTCAAGACACCTTCTGAGTTCATACAATTGTATTCCCCCTCCATTCCCTCTCTACTGGAACTCATCACTCCCCTCCTCAAAAATCTCATAGCAGAGGCCATTAAACCTCTTGTTGATTCTATTTCTTCTCTAACTACTCTCATTTTTGCTGCCCCCACTATCCCTTCTTATTCTGGGGGCCTGGCTTCAGGACCCTCTTAAACCAGGAAGGGGGAGAGATTCCAATGAAGAAGCTCCAGTCAGTTCTCCTCCAATAGCAGCAGATGTACAAATTGATACAGCAATAGATGCAGATGTATATATGAATACAGAAGTTGAGGAAGTTGATACTGATATGATTTGTACAGAAGAGCAAGCAGATCTTCCAGAAATTTTTAATGTTGGTGATTGCTTTATCAATCCCATAGGGACTTATTCAGTTTATTGAACTCTTTTGTTTATGACTATATAAATTATCTTCAAGAAGTTATTCTAGAGCAGTCTAAGTCCATTGTCTGTTATACCTCCCCAATAAGCCCTGAAGTTGTTAATCAACTAAAGGAAAGTTTTGTTTTTCCAAAGGTTATAGAACCATCAGATGTTACAACAGACAACATTGAGCCAAGCTTTTCACCTCCAACTTATATTATGGATGAAAGTCCAATTCCTAATTTGGATGATTTGATTGCTGAAGATATTGCATAAGAACTTGGAAATGTTCAGAATGCTCCTAATTTGGGTGGTACAGAAATTGAGATTGTACAGCCAGTAGCTTCCAAGGAAGATCAATCTAAGCTATTTGAAAAAATTGATGTTTTATATGATAATCCCCCTAGTTCTTCTGATGACAACAATGTTGATGAGGATTCTGATGATTCTTATGATCCTAAAGCTAAGAAGAAGATATCTAGGAAAAGGAAAGTTTTTCTTAAAGCTATTTTCGAGCCCAATCCTACTCATGACACTTCTTACTATATTCTGCAAAAGAATACTCCTTACCCTAGCATGCCTCAATGGATGCGGCTGTCAAAGAATAAGCAAAAATAAAGAAAGAAGAAGAAGGTATAGGTCTCCTCCTAAGCAATTCAGGAAAGACCCTCTTCCTCCTCCATCAGCTGGGGCCTCTGGAAGTGTGTCTCACAAATCAGATCCAATCACTAAGACATATCAGAGACACTCCAAGCTAAGTTCTCAAGGCAGCAGTCAACAGCATAGCAATCTACTCAGAGCAAGCCTCCTCCTACTATAGAAAATTAAAGTGCTTCAACATCTTTTGATGACTGAAAGAAGGACTCTAGTCTTAAAAGGCCAGAATCACCTCCTATTCCATTTGTAGATCCAGAACAAGAGACAACTACAGAGATGGCTAGATTTCAAGAGCTAATTGGACTTTCTTTGATCAACAAAGCTAAAGTAGAAGGAAAAGATCCATCTCAGTACTCCACAATGTCTTCATACAGAAAAGAAGAGCTCAAAAGGTATGACAAAGCTAATAAATTTTTTAATGTAGATGATTATATGAGTCTTCATCTTGAGGTTGTTGTACTAAGGGCTACTTCATGCAACATTATTAGAGCATCTGACGTGACTATGTATAAGAAAGAAGCTACAAACCCCAATAGACAAAATCATATTCAAACAGCCATCTGAGATATCTGACAATGAGAAGTCCAAGAAATCTAAGTAACTATTTGTTTAGTTTATTTTCTGAACTATTCTGTGTTTAATCATGAAGCACCTATTGTATATATCTGCTAAATGTTTATTTTTCTGCCAGATATCTGTTTTCATGCTTTGTGATTGTATTTCTTTTTTGTGTATTAGTTACCTCACCCAAATAGGGGGAGATTGTTGGATCCAGGTTTGGATTTGGGCTAGGTTCACTAATTAGGATGTGTTTGACCCACATTTTTTAGCTAGGGTCAAGTCTGTTAGTCTTAGAGTCTAGGCTTAGTCTTTAGGTTCAATCTTCATGGACCAGCCAGCAGAGGAATTCATTAGACTCAGACTTAGAAGAATTCAGAGTTAAAAATTTTAGTTCAAAATTCTTCGAACTCAGCTCGACGATCGTCGATCGCAGATCGATGAACTCAGAAATCTTTCTCTGAGTTTAGCTCAACGATATTCGAGCTTAGGTCGACGATCTCTCCCTCAAGACAGATTCTCAGCTCGATGAACTTTGAACTCCAGTCGACGAAAATAAGCCCAGAGGTCGACAAATTCTGTCCTGAGCCAGATTGAGAAGTTTTCCTTATTTCTGTCCCTAATTTATTATATTATTTAGCAGTAATTCTCTAAGTAATTAATGCTCATATTCTCCAGAATATAGTCGTTCTTGGCAGCATTAATTATGGATTTCATCAGAGTTAATTACTTGCTTATTTTAATGGGACAGTTGGGGGAACTCATTAAAGAAGATATTCCAGCCGTTTCATTCTCCAAAATCAGTCAGCAATTAATGCTTGGAATTCAAATTTCAAAGGAGAATTTTGATAGCAGAATATAAAAGAGATTCCTCTTCAGACGGTTAAACAGTAATGAGAATACAGAGAAGACACACAGAACATACAGAAGAATAACTACTTCTTTGTGCAGAAAACATTCTATTTTCCCTTGATCTTTCAGAAAGCTGAAGAAGAACAACCATCACATATCAAGAGTCTTCGTCAAATTCTACTCCAGGAATCTTCAAGTACAAAAACTCTTGATCAGTCTGCAAGTTCCTGGATCTTTTCAAGATAAGGCTGAAGACCTATACCCTGAGCAAGGCTCCAAGCTTTATGAACTTATCAACATTTCAGAAGGAGCTTTGACAACAGCAATCCACAAGTCTTCTCTATTGTATAGAGAAAAGAGAGGACACCATCAACTCTCTCAACCTCACTATAAAAGGGCTTATTAACTCCCTTCAAAAGTTTATTGTTGGTTTTGGGGCACCTAATCAAAAGCCTAAAGGGTTGTGAGATCTCCCTGTAAATAGATCTTGTGGTGGCAGTCACCTGATCAAAAACCTGATAGTGGATTCCTAACAGGGTGGTAGAAGAGTGGATGTACCCAGTTAGGGGAACCACTAAAAAATTCTTGTGTTGTCTAATTGATCATTTTCTCTTTGTTTTTGCAGTGTTTTGGTAGTGTAGTTAGCCTATTTCTATTTCATTCTTTATAACTACTAGTATCACTTATTTTCTCTGATAAATTTAAAAACAACCAAAAGTTTTAATTACCTCTATTCACCCCCCCCCCCCCCCCGTACTCTAGAGTAAATCAGGTATATCCCCTAACTTACAATTTGTGAATGAGGATTATCAATTGCCTAAGTAATCTTTCAGATTTGTAAGAGAAATGTGTTCAAAGCTCCTTTCGATGGTGGGCTGGAAGGGAGCGACAAAATTGGGCGGAGAAGAATGCTTAGGCATGAAATGGTCAAAAAATCTGGAATTAGGTCAAGTACATGTGCTTACATAATAAATAGTCAAAAATGTCACACACAGTCAAACGCATGACCATGCATAAATCGTGCGATAATAATCGAGCAAGAATCACCTAGTCAGGCACAAAAAGAGCTCATGCGATTTTACTCAAGCACGATAAAAATTGTCCGTGCGCGAACAAAATGCATGGGTAACGACGGATTACTGAAAATCAGGCCAAATAGAGAAGATCGTGTGATTTCCTTCTCACATGGTTGAATCCAACTGTGTGTGAAGGAATGCGCAGACAATTAATTCATATTTTTAGACAAAAAAGATGAGCTCGTATGATTTTACTCATGCACTGTCTAAATCGACCATGCACGAATAAAACACACGAGCTAGGGAAAATCACCAAAATTAGGCATTATAGGAAGCACGCGGTCCCAAATATTGTGCGTCAAGGAAAAGTATTACAAGGCAATTCATACAAGAAAGAAATCTAGCAAGAATATGGATTTGCTAGCCTATATAGCAAACTAACAAATTAGGGCACAAGCCACTAACACACAGAACAGCCAAAATAACAACAAAAAGAAATGGGGAGCACCATGTGCTTACCCCTAAAAATAGAGTGCACAAATACACACCACAATTGGCTAAAGAGGTGCACTTCGAGTGAAAGTTTAAATAAGTGAAATAATAGGAATAAGGATCTAAAAGTAAAGTGCAACTGCGTGAACTTGAGACCAGATGAGTTTAAAAAATCCTATATTAATTGGACTCATCACACACTCAGATTTAACTATTTGCTTGTCCCAAGTAAACCATCCCTCATGCTAACAAGAAAATGAGATAGTTGGCAAAGAAATTGTATAGTAGAGTACCATGCAAATTCGCATGCTCACGCGCATAGTAACACAGTAGAAATATTTTTTAATTATACAAAATTGTTTATAATTTTCTATGTGCGTATCTATATATTAGTAATACTCAAAAATAAGAATCAGGTGAATCATCCGATCATGCGTAGTAAGAAAGCAGATTAATTATATAGGTGAGCATTGTCAAAGAATGGGGCTCAAGACAATCTCCAAAGAAATCCATCAATGTTGGTGACCATAAGCTCAATCATTCACACTCTCTCCATAGCACTAGTTTGGTTCAACACATGAATTAGTGGGACTTTAGGTTTATAAAAGGGGCTTGGGTTAAGGTGGGTAAACAATGATAAAATCGGTGGCTCGGCACACCTAACTTAAATGAGCTAATGTAAGTGATAAACTATCCATGCACAAATATAAATCGGCGGGGGAACCACACCCCTAGACTTGGACTTGACAAGATGGGTGCTTACAATGCCTTCTCCTAAAACAAATTCTCACATGAAATTATCATTTTGACTTTTTCTCAATTTTTTCAACATTTTTATTTTATCTTTTATTCTTTTTCATTTTCACACTACTTTTTCAGCATTATTTCAATGAGGAATATCCACATATCCACATAAATAGAAACACCACATCAATATCCCAAACATGAAAATATAAATGCAACTAAAGCTCGAATTTGGGTGTGTGACTAGGATTAGATTTTTGGCTTTGGTGAGATACAATGGAGCTGAATCAAGAGGATGGGGTAGGCACAAAGGGGCTAGTGAGGATAAGATTATAGGAATCGGTACGTAATGCTCAACCGGGCCAAAATGATGGCCTACATCACACTCGCACCATTAATTTAACCTATACCCATGCTTCGAGAATAGCTTAGGGAAAGTTCTTAGCCCCTGAGAAAGACTATTCTTCCTCTGACTCAAGCAATGTGTGTCTAAAGACCGTCTACACACATTCCCATGTTATTGTTCAGATTCACACTAGATTCACCAATTTTGAGTAGAATAAATAATATTTACGCAAGTAGAAAATGTACAAAACTACAATCATAAAGAAAAATTAAATCTACTTAAATTTCTATGCGAGACGCGGACACTCAACTAGCAGCACTACATGAGCCAACACTTTATTATGTCTCACAATCCTATGTCAGCACAGTGATTTTCCCAAATCACACAAAAGAAATGAATTAAACATCACGATATGCTAACGGTTAAACACGCGCTCATGTGGATATTGTGGTGTGTGAAAACTATAACTAAATAACAAAAATAAAATACTTACAGCATACTATGAAATTGTGCATGTGTAGTGGGTAACAAATACAGCGCCCCCCCCCCCCCCCACACACACACACGGACTTAATCTTTATTGCAATCAAGGATATATCAATGAGAATTAAAATAAAGAGCTAAGGAAGAGATGTAACCCAATGCTCAGAACCGAACATACCAGAAGATTGGTGTTAATCTTGAAAAGAAAATTCAATGTTCGCCGCTAAAGGATCACCTCACCTTTGAAAGGAAAACTCTAGCACAATAGATAATGCATAAAAATATAAGCAAGTTAGATAAAATAAAATAGTAAAACTTGGTTGTCTCCCAAGAGCCCTTTTTTTAACATCCTTAAGATGTACCAAATACCTATATAAAGCAGTTAAATAAAAATATAGTTCTCAGAATCATCTACCACTAAGCTAAGCAAAAAATAAGTTTACAAAACAACCACAACATAGAAGCATCACAGAAAACAGCAGTAGAAGCAAAACCAGCCTAAAGAACCTTCATGAATTAGCAATAAGTAGAATTATGGTGGTTCTCCCCCATCATGAGATATGGGCAGGAGGCGAAGGCTTTAAATCACAGGGGATGTTCAAGTCCCCTGCCTCTAACCTCCTCTTTCTCACACTAGAGGGCAGCAAAGCATGCAGAAATTTCTCTTGTTTTAATTTCTCCACACTAGGAAAACGATTGTGATCGTGACACGTAAGATCACAATATTGATAGTCCTCGAATCAGCATGGGGCTTCATTTCTCCGCCCACTATAGGGAGTACATCAGCCCTTTTCACCTTTTTAGATTGTCTAGGTAGAATATCAATAACATCAGATAAACTAAAATTTTGGAGGCATTGTTCACCACCTTAGCATAGAACTTTGCAGCCCTGCCGCTTCCTTCCTCAATAACTTCAGCTTGCTTCATCTCATCAGCATCCAGAACATCTACAACATCTTCCAGCATGGTATCGACTTCAAGCTTTACCACCTCTTCCTTAACATTCTCTTCTATAGCAACCTCAACCGGATCCTTAACCTCAAAACTTCAGTTTTCATTACTCAAAACCATATCAGAAATAACAATAGATAATTAAATATTTTCCTTAATTACATTGAGTTTCTCAATAGTAATAGATGGGGGAGATTGGTGTGGCTCCTTAGGAAGCAAGGACACACACACATCAGCAATGTATAATGTGGCACTACTCTCTTTCAAGAATGGGACCCCCAAAATGGGTATATAGTCATTATCCATTGGTCCCACTACTTAAAAGTTTGGCAGCAACCACCGCTCCATCTATCACAACCTCAACCTCATTCATAACACCTTCTATCTCCACCACTATACCATTATCGACGACAAGTGATGTTCTATCATCAACATTAATAATCAAATTAAATTTATCAACATCTTACAAAGCAAGAACATTGTGTGATGACCCAGAGTCGCACAAAGTAGTGATGTCGACATCATTAATTTTATATTTTGCAACCATATCACTATCGCAGCCACCAACAAATCATTCAAGCATTTTCTTTGCTCATGCGGATTATTTTCATTAGTGATAGGTAATATGCTTATAGCACGCTCGGATAACACATGGTCCAATTGGCCCAATTGCACTTCTAGATTTCTCATTGAAGCAGTTTGATTGGCCATATTCAACTGGGCCATATCCATAAATTTCTCCATCATTTCTTAGAGTGCACTATTCTTTTTCATAGGGACGGTCTGATTATAACCTAGTTTGGTGGATTTGGTTGGCTCTAGGAATCCTGTGCATCATACTTATGTTGGTCTTATTGCCATCATTGGCTAGGAGAATTCTAGTTCCACAAAAAATTGGGGTGATTTCTTACGCCCGAGTTATACACATTAGAGAATGGCAAATAATGATTTTGATTATTAATATAATTAACACTCTCATAAAAATTAACTTTAGCAAAATCATTTGAGAGCTCGCCAGTGGGGCATTCATATGTGTGATGCTTATGGGTACCACAGCCTTGGCAAGATATTGCAATCATTAAAGCAGAAGTGGCAGCAGGTCGCTTCAACAGATCTATGTACTTAAATGGTGATGGTGTTGCATCAACCGGTGGCACCGTAGCATTTACTTCAAAAAATCCTTGCATTCTTTGGGGTATTCCTACCATCTGTCCAGAATTAACTATGAGAGGCAGTGTCCTATAGGATACAGAAGGTGTCTCCAGGTGTATCATTTATTCAAGGTTTCTTAAGTGGAAGCATCAATCATAGCCAAGAGATTTGGCTCGATAGCAAAATAAAAAATTTCCACAAAATTCTAGGGCTGGTACTCCTATTAGGGGCACTTTCTCACGAGGTCTGTGAACCTCTCCCAAGCCTCAGCTAAGGACTCCTGCTCTTTCTAGCGGAAGATGATAAATTTTCAACTTATGCTCACAATCTTGTCGACTAGGTGGAACTTGGAAAGAAACTTGGGCAATATTGCATTCCATAAAGTAGCGGTATCCAGTGGAAGGTATGGAGCCATGCCTTTGCTTTATCCCCCAGTATTAAGGGAAACAACCTTAGCTTAACAGAGTCATCAAAAATACTGACATACCGGAATGCACTGCAAATCTCAGAAAATTCTGATAAGTGAAGATAAGGGCCTTCAATCGGCAACCCATAAAATTAGGTGTTGTTGCAGATGATGATTAAGATTACGGGCTTGATTTCAAACGAGTTATTTGTGATTGTTGGGCCGAAACATGGATACACACTCCCAATAGTGGGAGTGATGTAATCCCTTATTGTCCAGGGCCTCAAACGGATCGCGTCATGTTTGTCAACAACTTGACCACCATAGGGCTCAACCTCTCACCTCTGATCATTCATATTTATTAAGTTTCCTTCTATCACTGCAGCAGCTCTGCGGCACACACAAAGCGTACCCTTAATCTAAAGATCAAAATCAACTATATCACCAGGGCCACACCCCTGTATACAAACTTGCAGAAGAAAGACAAAAACAAAATACAATAAATCCTTACAACAATTTTCCCAATCGAGGAATAACACGTCGCATGCATTCCCTAGCAACTGCGCAAAAAACTTGATGTGTTGAATGGAAAGTGTATCGGTTGCACAAGTAATATAAAATTGGATGTTATTCCCAAGTATCGATCTCATAGGAATGCAGATTAGGATGTGTGAATCTATCGTTAAAAAAACTAATTATGGGGATTTTTAAATTAATAAGGTCTTTGGATTTGGATTGCGAAAATAAATAAAAACTAAATTAACTATGGCGGGTCGAAAACACCACTTCGTATTGTGAATGAGGCTACTGCAAGACGATATGCACTGCTTCGATTGGCAGAAGGGTGAGAAGGATAGTGAATGGAGGGATTGTAAAATGGTGGAGTAAGGGTCCTAAGCACCTTGTTAACAAGCATGCCGCAAGCAATAGTTAGTGTGGCAACTCAACGTTGGATGAAATGGAAGGTGGAGCAGAGGCACTGCTCATTTCACATAAACCACAAGAAATCCACATAGACATGTAATTAATAACAAAGCATGTTATGGCTTATAAGAACATCATCCACATAGTAAGAAATCAAAGTAAAACTAACTATAACACAAAGGGTTCAAGAACTACAACCGAAAAATGAAGACTCTACGCAATTCTCGGCTGGAATTTGAGGGTTATCAATTCTCGTCTACGCTTGGTCAACAATTTCCATCCAGGGTAGAGAAGGGTTGTCACCTCGTTCCAAAAGACCCATCTTCTTTACTAATCTCCTTCGATCATGGCCTTTAAAAGAGAACTCCTGAGGTATAGCAAGAACTACCATAAAATGGAGCTTGAGAACACAAGATGATGGATGAGGCCAAGGAGGAAGACCTAGCTTTGTATTTTTAAAGAGAAATGTGTCTGGATATCCTCTCGATGGTGGGCAGCAAGTGAGTGATGAAATTGGGCGGATAAGAATGCTTAGATACGAATATGGCCAAAAAGACAGGAATTAGAGCCATTACCTGCACTTATATAGTACACAATCGAAAAAAAGGGACGCGCGGTCTAATGAACAATCATGTGTGAATCGTAAGATATTAATCGAGCAGGAATCACCCAGCCAAGCACAAAAAGATCATGTGCAATTTTACTCATGCATGGGCAAAACCACCAGTACGAGACGCACAGGTTACGATAGATCCTGAAAACAAAGCCAAAGATGATCGTGTGATTTCTTTCTCGCATGCTTGAATCCAACTATTCGTGAAGGAAATGCATGGGAAATTAATTCATTAAAATTTAGATAAAAAAGATAAGCTCGTGCAATTTTACTCACGCATGGTTGAAACCGACCGTGTGCAAACAAAATGCATGAACTGGGGTAGATTGACTTTATTGGGCACTATAGGAAGCGCAAAGTCACAAAGATCATGCATCAAGGAAATGCATGATCGTGTGATTCATTCAGTAAAGAAATCTAGCAAGAATGGGGATCTGCCCACCTACATAGCAAACCAACAATCTAGGGCACAACCCACCAACACACAAAATGGCCATAATAATAATAAAAAGAAATGGGGAGCACCGTGTGCTTTCCCTTAACAATAGAGTGTGCAAATGCATTCTATAATGGGCTAAAAAGGTGCACTTTGAGTGAAAGTTGAAAGATTATTGGTAGTCTAAATCACCTAGAGGGTGTGAATAGGTGTTCTTGAAAGTTTTGGTTTCTTTAAACATAAGCAAGATAAAGCACATCAAAAAAAACACATATCACAGCACACAGAATTTATAGTGGTGCATCAATATATAGGTACGTCCAATTTCCCTAACCACTGATCTAGTGGTGTGCTAGACTTGGCAACCTCCTCCAAAACTCATCTCCAAGGGCCTACATCGCAGATTCCTCAGAATCTCTCCTTAGGTCTACACTCAGACCCTACCTTAGGCGATCAGTAGTCCTACCTCAGAGTTCTCTAACTCCTACAGCTTAGAGACCCAGCAGGTCTCCTACCTCAAATCTTCACCAAGATCCTACCTCAAACTTATCAACAAGTCCTACCTCTGGCCTATCAACAAGCCCTGCACTCATGCTATCTTTTAGCCCTATAACTCAGATCTATCAAGAGATCCTATAGATTAATGTTGTTTATAAGTAGTTACATAAATAGACTGAATAAAAATAAACCTTAAGCTTATGAGTCTTCTAAAGTTTTGTTGTGAAAGCTTTCTTCTTGAAGCAGCCCCTAATTGATAGATAGCCTTCAGTCAAACCAGATCTAGGGTTGTTCTTTATCTTCTTCTTTAGTAGGAAGAAGACCTAACTTGGAGTTGAGTAGATTGACTCCTTCTTGCTCTTTTAGAAAATTTTTGAGAGAGCATGCTTTAGCTATCACAGATTGCGTCGCTTCTTGACTTTTTATAGTTCAGCAAATTTATGCAACCTTCACCCTTACTGTTCAATTAACCTAATATCCTTTTACACTCTTGATATTTTTCAAAGGTCGATAATTAAAAATGTCCGTTCAGAGCATGAGCAAGAAATGAATGATCTGACATCTCTTTATGCACTACCGCCAATTTTTAAATCCCACCAAGCACACGCTCAACAGTAATAATAATCCTGTCAAGACGGTATTGTTTTGAAAATACTTCTTTCAAAATGATTTTACCCTTAAGCATTAAATACTTCTTCTTCTATGTCTTCCAAATGATATTGTATTGATGCATCCAACGTTCAAGAGGATAACGTCTTGTTACCCATCATTCAAGATGATAATGCTGAGAACTATCTTTATATTAGATTAATATGCCTTCAATTGCAATATTTCTTCTCTAAACCTATTATAGAGACATCACAGAGTTCTTGCATAGATTTAAATAGATATATCATAAAATACAATATGCACTTATCATTTTAAGAGATGCTTCTTCAAATCCTGTAATATTGAGGGCAATATTCCCAACAAAAGTGTAAACAAGTGAAATAATAGCAATATGGATCTTAAAGTGAAGTGCAAGTGTCTGAAATCGAGCACAAATGAGTCCAAAAAATCCTTTATAAATCAGACTCATCATTAAGTATGAGATTAATATTGTAGAAACTACATCCTTATGTGATACAAGTTCATCTCACAACATCCTTGCCCTACAGGATGTTTAGAAGTTCAAACTAAATATCAATTCTGATGAATGGAAATCACTTGTCTTAGCCAACAGGTATGTGGTTGAGACATAAGGTGAAGTGCAGGAGGTGAATGTTGTTTTGGATGGCATATGGTTGTTACTAACTTTCAATTATTAAGACCAAGGAGAATGACTCCATACCAATTCTGGGCATCCCATTCTTAAAGGAGAGTAGTGCCTCTCTTTATATAGTTGATGGTAGTGTATCCTTGCCACCCAAGGAGACGCACCATTTTTGTTCAATCCTCCATGACTGAGAACCTCATTGTTGAGCAAGAAAATAATGAGGATTCTATTATGATTTTTGATATTATGTGTAGTCATGTAGTGTGCAACCCAGGTGTTGTTTATTCAGGAGAGGAGGTTGTACTTGAGGATGTTGAGAAAGGTTAAGAGAGGACTGATGTTGATGTGTAGGGTAAAGTAGTTGTTGATCCTAAAGCTAATTTTGTGAAGCTAGCTGTGGATATTGTGGATGATAACGACAAGGTCATGGATGTGTGTGCTAATGCGGTGGGCGAGCCCGATAAGACATCAAATTTTTTTGATAACTTTAATTGCCTGTGTAAACAATTTAAATAGGTGTGCTGGGTAGATCTATTAGCCAATGACGGTAAAAATTGATGCCCTGCTAATTCTAAAAATGCTAAAGATGAATCTGAATGTATTCTTGGTGATCGTTGGTACTCTCCCAATGTGGAGACAAAAAACAGGAGAATTCATTTCACAATACGCTACCCTCTGACGCTATAAGGAGGATGTTAGAGGCAAGGGAGTTAAAAATCTCTTGAACTTTAAAGCATTCACCTCCATTCCCTCTCACATGGCTGGGGAGAATCACCACTAGTTAGCGTATAGCTAAGTCGTGGGTGATTCTATAGGCTATGTTTGTTTTCTACTGCTACTCTATCATGCTAATGTGTTATGGTTATTCTATTTGATTTTTATTTATTCACTTAGTTAGTTTTGAACAATTGGAACTCTCTATTTTATAACTATTAATACAGGTATTTTTTAAAGCTTAAGTAAACAAAAGCGTTATTGGGAAACAACCCAGATTTGGTTGTTTATGGTTTTTTTAATTTGCTAATAATTTATTTGTATATATGTTATTGCTTGAAGCTCTCTTTCTACAGGTGCAGCAATTATTTTTGATGCGAGCGTGGTTCTTTTTCAGGTATTATCGCGCTTCCTAGTATGCTCATTTCTGAGCATTAGGTAACTTCTCCCCTAGACATTATTTTAATTTATATGGTTCTATCATATGTAGTATTGATTGGCTTAAGTTTGGGGAAGAGCCATCCTGTCATTACCCACTACACGCGCACATATTTTCATGTGCATGCTAGAAGCATTTTTAATTTCAGTTTTTGTTATTTATAGTTTGTATTTATACCACTCACCACAACACTCACGTGAGCTTGCACCTATCCGTTGATGCATCGCAAGTAAATCTTATTTTTTATGTGTGATTGGAAATTCAGTGTTACTGGCATATGATTGAGAGACTGAGTAAAATGTTGACTCTTACAGTGCACCTAGTTGATTGCTCGCATCTCACCTAAAAATTGACTACAATTAACTTTTTTATGCAATTAGATTTATATTTTTCTATTTGCGTAAATATGGTTTATTTTACTCGTAATTTGTGAATCAAGTAGAATCTGGCGGTACTGTAAGAAATGTGTGTAGATAATCACTATAATTGTATTGCTCAAGTCAGGATTAAGGATAGTCTTTCTTGGTGGCTAAGAACTTGCCCCTAGTGAATCTCGAAGCATGGATATAGGTTGTTCATTAGTGCGAGTGTGATATAGGCCACATGTTGGCCAGTTGAGCCTTTTCGCTAATCTTAACACTCTATCCATACTTAGCCCAGTCATGTCTATCCCAACTATGTATTCATCTCCACCGTCAATGCCAAAAACTATCCTAATCGCACGCCAAACTCCAAGCTCAAAATCATATAAAATTTTGGGTGTTGATGTGATGTAATCATTTGTGAATGCGTGGAAGTGCTTCATTAAAAAAAATCTAACTGAAAGTGGTGTTGAAAATAAAAAGAAAATAATGAGAATGTGAAAAAAATTACGAAAAAAGAAAATGAAAATTATAAAAGTGATGAAAAAAATTTGGGATTAGATCATGTACACACCCATAGTTTCAAGTTTAAATCTAGGGGTGTGGTGCACTCGTTTTGTATTCATGCTTGGATAGTATTCATATTCACTAGCTCATTTGGGTTAGGTGTGTTGAGTCTTTATTTTTATTCTTATTTTCCCCCACCATAACCCAAGCCCCATTTTAAACCTAAAGTCCTATTGATTAGCACCTTGAACTTAACCAGTATCATTGAGAGAGAGTGAACCCGCGATCTTACGGCCATCATCATTGATGGATTTCTTTACAAGTTGTCCTGATCTTCAATCTTAGGCAGTATTCTTTGTTGCGATCAATTTACTTTCTCCTTACGTGTGATCTGAGAATTCACTGTGATTAGAATTACGAAAAGAAATACTAAGTAGAAATGCATTTTAGAAAACCACAATCCAATTCGCATAATTAAAGGCTCTTTCTATGTAATCTTGGCGTGCACAAGTACGCTACTTTGCATAGTATTCTGCACTACTAGTTGCTATGACAACTTTTATTTTTCTCATCCGTATTAGAGATAGTTTGCTCGGGACAAGAAAATTGGTGAGTCTCAAGGGTGTGATGAGTCTGATTTATATGGGATTTTTCGGACTCATCTGGTCTCGATTTCACGCACTTACACTTCACATTTAGTTTATTGTCACACATATTTATATAGTTCCTTATTCTCACATATAGTGCACATTTTGCTTTGTGTGATGTTCAATTGTGCACTCTTTTGCTGGGGGTAAGCACATGGTGCTCCCCTTTGTGTTTTTTTATTCTTGTTATGGTTTTGGACACATGGGGGCAGGGCCCAATCCTTTTGTGGAATTTGTGTCTTTCGCATGGTCGTGCATTTTTCTTTCACGCATAGGTGTTTTGCCCGTGCATTTCCTCGTCCTGGATAAGATGAGGATCTTCATGTTATCATGACCGTGTGAAGAGTCTTCACGCACGAGCTATTTTACCCATGCGAGATCATTATGCTGAAAATCGGTGGTCTACCGCCACTCGTGCGATTTGGTCACGCACGGCCGATTTTGACTGTGTAAGAGTAAAATACATGATTGACATGTTTTTGTCTAAAATTTTTATAAATTTTATTCATTGGGTCTTTCCTTCACATGTGGTTGAATTCAACCGTGCAAAAAGAAAATGACATGAGCTGCTATTTGGCCAAAAAATATAGTTGTTTGTCTTGGCCCGTGCATTTTTGTTTGTGCAAAGTTGTTTCAACTGTGCGTGAGTAAAAATCGCATGGGTGGACCCTTAGCCAATTTGGAATTTTCTCGTTAAATATTTCATGGTTTCATACATGTGGTCATACGTTCAACCATGCGATGTAATTTTTACCAAAATTTTGTATTTAAGCGTGGGAGTTTCCCCATTTTCGGATCTTTCTCCTATTTCGCACCCAGCCGCTCTGTTTATACCTTGCATCATCGCTCACCATAAGGAGGAGCTCTGGGCTTCCTTCATCTTCCATCCATTAGGGCTTTGTGCTAGGTCACATCTATCATCTCGAACATTCAAGATGTGATTTAAAGTTTCAACTTCATCATTGAAGGAGGAGATATTGCTAGAGACATTACAGGATCATTGTCCACCGAAGAAGATTGGCAAAGTGAGAGGAGGTGAGACCCATCTTGTACCTCGGACGTCAGTTGTAGATTGAGCGAGGATGCAGAGTGATTCCCCATCGACTCCTACTGATAATCCGCTATGAGCCTTTAGACTTGAATGTATCTCGTGCACTTCATCTTGTTGGGATTGTAGTTACATTTCTCTTATGATTTGGATGATGTACACATGAACTACTTGTGTTAATTATTAACTTCATGTCTTTGAATTGCTCTATTTGGTTTTGTGTATTTGAGGTTGCGCCTTCATCCACCATTCCATTGTTGTGTTGTTTGGATTTACACACTAGCAATTGCTAGGTGTGCACATTTTGAGGAGGTGATTCCAACCCTCAATTATACCGGTGTTTCCAACCCATCCTATAGCCTACTCTTCCATCTGTGAAGCTTAACAGTGCTAACGGCCTGCATAATTCCATCCTCATTGCGAATCAGGTCTCGTGACCCGTATAGCTGTAGTTTAGTTCTTTTTATTTGTGAATCACCAAACCACCCCTTTAAAATCCTTGCAATTTATTTTCTAAATAATTGAATTACACGCCCCAGCATGTATTCCTATGAGATCGATACTTGGGGATTCTCTCTCCACGTTATATTACTTGTGCGACTGGTGCACTTGCCAATAACACATTAGTTGCAAAGTGCTTCTATCATGGACTACAAGAATCTTTGAGGTAGGCACTCATTAAGGCCTATCATATGTGTTTCACAAACATGGTAGAATAGTCCTTGTCCTTGGAGGATGATCAGATGGCAATTCAGAGCTGAAATAAGAGATCGCGAGAGACCTTAACACAGACAGTAGTAGACATGAAGCTTATTAAGAAGAAGAAATTTCCTCATGGACATAGTAGATTAAGAAGAGATCGTAAATCTGGAGGTCATGGTCGATCTTAAGAGAAGTTGGAGAAGAAGCCGCTAGTTACAGTACCTTCTCAGCAGACTCAGACTCCTCAAGGAAGTGTACCTTTCTAAGGAAATTGCTGTCATTGCCACCAACTGGGGCATTTAAGGTCCTAATGTCCTCAGAGGATGGTTCATTGGGACCATGCCTTAGCACCTCCAGTGAATGGTTAAGGTCATGGCAATGATAGTCAGGGCAAGTAGAAAGAACCTCAGCAAGCTTACGCTTTGGACCTAACTCAAGGGAATAGGGCCCAAGCTATTGATACAGGTAAGTGAACTTGTTGAGTTTTAGCCTTTCTAAATTATCTTTTCTTTTGAATGTTTGATATAGTCTAGTGCTTAGTCGAGTAAACAATACTAATCATAGAAAGTACAGGTTGCATTTCTGTTAGCAACAAGATAGCAAAAATATTATTCAACACTAGAGCCA
This sequence comes from Platanthera zijinensis, assembly GCA_039513925.1. NCBI lineage: Eukaryota > Viridiplantae > Streptophyta > Magnoliopsida > Asparagales > Orchidaceae > Platanthera > Platanthera zijinensis. The sequence goes on from CM077091.1 coordinate 94,673,554, forward strand.
CATATTTTTTTGGGTCTATAGAGTTTTTCAAGGACTTGAATGGAAACTGAATTCTTTGAAGGTCCATCTCTTGTGGTCTGCTTGCCTAATGTATCACAAGTTCATTCAACAACAAAATGTTCCTAAGAGATGACATTAGAAGGCGAGACATTCAATGTCATTGCGACCATTCTAGATATCCAGTATTTGGATCTCATCTTGGGTATGGATTGGCTTTCTGAACATAAAGCCCTAATCAATTGCCAAATTAAAGAAGTTTCTTTGAGTACACCAACCAGAAATACACTTGTGTTCATAGATATAGACCTGTCTTTTAAATGCTAATGACTCCACTTCTGGTCATCAGGGCAACAAAAACAGGTGATGCGGTATTTGCAATCTTATTTTGTTGATCTGAGAGCAAGTTAGACTTTGACGTTGTAATAGTGGTAAATGAATTCCATGATGTATTCTCTCAGAAGTTGTCTGGTATGCCGCAACGGGTAGTAGAGTTTACCGTAGATTTAGTACTAGGGCTAAACCAGTATTTAGAACCCCATATTGTCTGGCTCCAAAGAAATTAGTAGAATTGTGAGTGCAATTATATGAGTTGATTGACTTAGGGTATGTTCGTCCTAGTACGTCTCCATGGAAAGCCCTGAACTCTTTGTCAAAAAGAAGGATGACAGCTGGAGGTTCTACTTCAATTATATGGAGTTGAATAGGCTGACAATTTGTAATACTTATCCTCTCTCCATGATTGATGAATTTTTTAATCAACTGCAAGGAGCTCATGTGTTTTACAAGTTAGACTTGCGATCGGGTTATTAACAATTGGGAATTAGAGAGTTGGATATCTCTAAAATAGCTTTCAACTCCCATTATGGTCAATACGAGTTCACTTTGATGCCTTTTGACCTCACGAATGCTCCATCTTTGTTCATGACCCTCATGAATCAATTGTTCGAGCCATTCCTTGACATTTTTGTGAATATATTCATTGATGATATACTTATGAACTCAAGTGATGTGGAGACTCATGTCAATCTTCTGCAGATAGTATTGCCGAAACTATATGAGTACAAACTTTATGCCAAGTTTAATTTATGTGAGTTCTAGTTGAAGAAAGTTCACTTCTTGGGCAACATAATTGGTGGAGATGGATTATCCATTGACTGGATAAACATTCAGGTTGTTAAGGTTTAGCATGTATTGAAGATAGCTAGCGACATTCGGAGTTCCCTTGGATTAGCAGGTTACTATCGAAGATTTGTGGATGGTTTTTTAAAGATAGCCCAGCCACTTACTACTCTGACCAAGAAGGATGCTCCTTTTATTTGGTCATCTCCATGTGAAGAGGCTTTCACCACTCTTAAGGATCGGTTAACGTCATCACCTGTTCTTACTTTACCATCGGGAAAGGAGGGGTTTCAAATATATACTGATGCATCATTACTCGAAAATGGGTGACGTACTTATCCATCATGGTCAAGTTATCGCTTATGCTTCCAGACTGCTTAAGAAGAATGAGAAGAACTACCCTACTCATGACCTGGAAATGGGAGCAGTAGTCTTTGCGCTTAAAATTTGGAGACAATATTTGTATAGTGTAAGGTGTAAGATCTTTCTGATCGCAAAAATTGGTGGTACATTTGTTGAATCCCTTGTTCGGATTTAGGCTAGGTTCACTTATTAGGTTATTGACCCACCATGTAAAGCTTAGGGTCAATTTGTTAGATCTAAGGTCTAGGTCAGTCTGACTAGGTTAGACATCTTTGATCCAGCCCTCAGAAGAATTCAGAAATTCAGACTTAGAAGAAATGCAGTTTTAGAGAGTTCAGAGAATCTTCTCGAAGTTCTTCGAACTCAGCTTGACGATCGTCGATCGCAGATCAATGAACTCAGAGTTTCAACTCTGAGCTAAGCTCGATGATATCCGAGCTCAGGTCGACGATTTTTTCTTCTTCTACTCAGATTCTCTGGTCGACAAAAGTCTATATCAGGATGACGAACTTGGAGCTCAGCATTGACAGATACTTTCCAGATCAATTATCTCTGAGCTCAGCTCGATGAAGGAGATTTCTTAGCTCGATAAACTTGGAGTTCAGGTCGACGAAATCTATCCTGAGTTTGACTAATTTCTTTCATTATCAGTTTATCGTATTCTCTCTCATTTTGTCTTCAGTTTGTATTGTTCCAAGGCAGTAATTCTCTGAATAATTAATGCTCATATTCTCAAGAATATAGTCATTTCTTGGCAGCATTAATTATGGTCTTCACATAGTTAACTACTTGACTTATTTACTGGGACAGTTGAGGAAACACATTAAAGACAAATTCCAGTCGATCCACTCCCAGAATCTCAGCAGTAAATTCAGGATATTATTCAAATTTCAAAAGGCTGAAATCTCTCAGAATATAAAAGCAATTTCTCTCTTCAATAGAAAAAGAACAACAACCATTACACAATCATACAACAACAGATACACATCTTTAAAGAGAGAAGCATTGTTATTGTTCTTATAAGAAATTGAAGAAGAACATCAACACACGGATCACTAGTCATCTTATGTTTCTGCTTCAGGATTTTTCTAGAGACAACAGTCAACATCTGTCTGAAAGTTCCAGAAGATCAGCAAGACAACTTCAAGGCCTACATCCTTTGCAAAGCTCTCATCTTCCTGAACCTTTATTCATCTCAGGGGGAGCTTTGACAACAACATCCACTAAGTCTTCTTAGTTGTTTGAGAAAGAGAAGACAACATCATTTTCCTTGCCTACTGTAAAAAGGGTTTTTTAACTCCCTTCAAAAGTTATCATTTGGTTGTCAAGTCTCCTTATCAAAAGACTTGGATTAGTTTTTGGGCACCTGATCAAAAGCTCAAAGGGTTGTGAGATCTCCCTTGAAATAGATCTTATGCTAACAAGGAACCCGAGCAAAAACCTGTGGTGGCAAGGAACCTGATCAAAAACCTGTTAGTGGATTCCAACCAGGGTGGTAGAAGAGTGGATGTACCCAGTTTTGGGGAACCACTATAATTTCATTGTGTTATCTGGTTATTCTATTTCTTGTTTTGATGTGCTATGGTAATTTTGTTTTTATTTCTCTTTATATACTTTAATATCACTTATTTTAATTCCGCTTTAAAAACTATTCAAAGTTCTTAAAACACTCTATTCCCCCCCCCCTCTGGGGTTAAGACAAATTTATCCCCACTTTCAATTGGTATCAGAGAGATGTTCATTTGGTTTCACAGGATAATACCTGAATCAAAAGATCCTTTGATAGATCTTAATACCTTTAGTGTCTCTCTTATATCATGGCACAGAATAAGGAATACTCAAGCACCAGAACTCCAGTATGCAACCTTTATAAGTTTGCAATCTGGAAGGCAAGGATTAGATTATATATGAATTCAATTGATGAAGATATCAATAATTCCATTTTGATAGGTCCTCCACTTCCAGAGGCTACTACTTCAAGCACAAATGCAGTTCCACCACCTGAGTGGACTGATGCACAGAAGAAGGCAAAGATTGATGATGCAAAGGCTATGAACATTCTGGAACAAACAATGTCAGATGAAATATTCCACAAAGTGGCTGAGTGCACTTCAGCAAAAGCAATTTGGGACTCTCTAAACCAAATGGTTGCATGATAAGCTGATGAGAGAAAGGACAGAAGATCTCATCTCATCTCTCAATATGATAATTTCTAGAAAGATGAATCTGAGTCAGTGGCTGACATGTACAACAGACTCATCCTAATTGTCAAAGAGCTGAAGAACCTGGATAAAAATATCTCACTGACCGAGATAAATGATAAGATTCTTATGTGCTACCCCAACACATGGTACTCCAGGATCTGGCCAATCAAGGAGGCCAGAAGCCTAAATGAAATCTCTACTGAGTCTCTACTAGGCAAGCTCAAATCTTATGAGCAGCTTATAAAGACGAGAAGCAGCTGAGCAGAAGACCTCCTCATTAGAAAGGAAAGATAAAAACATTGCTTTCAAAGCATTTGGAGGACCATAAGCTCCATTAGCAAATGATGAACTCCTAAGATTACTGGACAAAAGATTTTACAAGATGGCCAGAAAATATTTCAGAAGGAAGTCATCCAGACAAGATGACAGACCAAGATATGACAAAACTCCTGAAAGACTTTATTTCAAGAGCCTAAACAACCAAGAGGGGGGGTGAATAGGTTCTAATCCTTTTTTAATTCTTTATTTTTTAGGCAAACAGTTAGATGAATCTTCAGCACAGATTATTCAATACACAGAATATAAAACACATCACAACATACACCAGATCTATAGTGGTTCCCCAAGATATGGGTACATCCACTTTCCCCCTTCGCCTATCAAGTAGATAACTGGATTCAGCCTAACTTCCATCCACTGGCTCGGATCTGCAGATCTTATAATCTCAGAACCAAAATGATTCCTACAGCTCAGACTTAACCAAGTCCTACCTCAGATTCTTCCCCAGAATCCTACCTAAGGCCTTAGCCCTACCTCAGCCTTTATAACTAGGCTTACAACTCAGACTTATCACAAGTCCTATACCTCAGGCTATCAGCCCTACCTCAGCCTTTATAATTTCAGGCTTACAACTCAGGTCTAATAATAGATCTTACAAGAAATTGAATGTATTAAGAAATAGAAACATTCACCAGCTAGATTTCTCTATTGGTGTACCCTTCTTGATCAGTTCTTGAATGAACTGGCCCTTCTGATCCAACCTGACTTAGCTTTTCAAAGCTTCTTGATAGAACCAAAATAAGGTGGATCTTCTCTTGTTGTTTAAGTTGATCTTCAGTCAGCTTCTTCCTTAAATTCAGATTGAAATCTGAATTTTACTTGCAGACAACTCTAGATGTGCCTTCGTAAGGGTTTCCCCTATTCTTGTTGAAGAAATTCTCTCTTTTTTCCTTTTTTTTTCTTGATTGATCATCATCTTGTTGTTATAGATCTGACTCTTATATAAAGATTTCTCCACGGTTACCAGCTGATCCGGTTTATAACAAACTTCTGACTGCTCTGACAGAGGTGTCAGACTGGTTGGATATGATAGCTGTCAAGTCACCAGACATGTCAGTAGATTCTTCAAAGTCATTCCAACTCAACACAAATCACTCAGCAGACTGCTTCATATGTGTCGACACATATAGGCTAAGTGTCAACACAAGTTTTCATGGTGTCGACACAATACTCCAAGTGTCGATACAGTCATACTTCTTATTCTCGACACTTCTTCTGTTGTATGTGTCGACACAAGTCCTGTGTGTCGACACAGAAACTGCTTATCTCGACATATCTATTACAGACAGACGACGTTGAGTGTTTTTCAAACGGCATTGAGTGTGTGTCGACACAAGTCCTGTGTGTCGACACAACTGCTTCAAGTGTCGACACAGCTGTTTCTGGCAAATGGCGTTGAGTGTGTTGACAGCGTTGAGTGTGTCCAAAAGGCGTTGAGTGTGTGTCGACACAAGTCCTGTGTGTTGACACAATTGCTTCTGGTGTCGACATAGCTCCTTAGTGTCGACACAACTTCAGCTTTAAATGTCGATACAACTTCTGCTTCAGGTGTCAACACAATTCTGGGTGTCGACACAGGTCCTTCTTTAGGTGTCGACTTAGCTTTGAGTGTCGACACAACTTCTTCATTAGTGTCGACACAGCTTCTGGGTGTCGACACAACTTCTTCATAAGTGTCGACACAAGTTCTGGGTGTCGACACATCTTCTTCACAAGTGTCGACACTTGTACTTAGAAAATTCCTTCAAATTCTTAAACCTGCACAATGTAACTCAAACATCTATCAAATACAAAAATGATGCATATCATTGACTAAGATGAGACTTCTTCAAATTCTGTACACATTTTTCAATGTACCCAACAATCTCCCCCTACTTGGAGAAGTCATAACCCTTAGTCAAAGATATACATCTCTCATAAACAAAATTGAAATAGATGTATAATCATTTCAGAGCTAGTTAACACATAATCATTGTAAACAACAAAAATTAATACTGAACTGATTTTATTTACTTCAGAACAGAAAATGATAAGTTTATTAGATTTTCTTATAGAACAAACAAACAAAATATTACATTGTTCTTTTTCATAAGCCTAGCTATCCTATCACTGGCTAGGTTCCTTAATTACAATTCATTTGCCTGACTTGATCTTTGCCTGCATAGAAGGTTCAATATCCTCAGCAGGCTTCTTCCCTTTCAGAGCTTTCTTATTTTGTTCTTCAGCCTTAATTTTCTGCCTTTCAAAATAGTGGAATGGATTTGGAAAGTACTTGCTTGGCTCCTGAGCATTAGCAGGTAGCTTCCCAGCCTTAGCACTTCTTCTATGTTGAAGAATGGCTTCTTGTCCAGCTTGGTACTTTTTCCATTCCTGCTCTGAATACCACTTACCCCTATTATGGTTCTTATCCTTTACAGCCTTCCATACAGTCAATATGATATTCCTGGATGTAGGGCTCCATTGCTCAAAGTCTGGCTTTAACTCAGCCTGCTCTCTGAACCTCTTCTTAGATAACTGAGCTTCCTTTTGAGCTTCCAAGGCAGTTTCTGACATTTCTACACTTTCCAGAATCACATTTTGTGCCTCTTGTGGAGGACTATACATTTTCTACACTTTCTCTTGAATCATTTCAAAGTCTGCTGGGGGGTAGATCACCTGAGCAACTTCAGGCTAATCTCCTTCAGGATAGGCAGGTTGTATCCCAGATTCTGCAATATTATCATCATCACATAAAGGAGGATATCCAAGAGTGGCTCTGATGCTATTTGAAATCCATTTAGAATGGTCAGAGCTAGCTTTGACTATTAATCTCTCCCCCTTTATGACTTCTCTGGCAATATGATCTCTCAAATCATCTTTTTGAAACCTGACTTGATTAACCACATAGTCAGTTCCTTACATAAAGTAATCTCTTAATTTTATCAAGAAATCAGATATATTCTTTTGAGAGGCTTGAAAAGTGGCCTGAACAACAGCTATATCTTCCTTGATCTGCTTTGAAACTTCATCTTTCACAGCAGTTGTTAAATCATTAATCTTTTTCAATATAGCAAAGTGTGACTCTTGAAGATTGTCATTCATTCTTATATGGTTTTCAAGTACATATCCTTGCTTTACTTCAATTTCATCCACTTTAACGTTGATATCTTGTTGTTGCTTGGCAAGGAATACCACAGCATTACCTCCTTTATTGAAGCAATCTGTCATCTCCTTCTTATTTTGATTAACTTCAAATCTAATTGACTTGATATCCTGGGCCAATTAAAATTGTAACTCTTTATGAGTTTCATCCACAAACTTTTCTAAAGCTTGCCTTTGCTCATCCAGTTTCACTTGCATTTGGACCAGTAGTGATCTGAAGTCCATGCTTAGAGCTGATGGTGATGTGCTTATTTGCAATTGCTTTTTGTATCCAGAACTCTTTTTTCTCAAGGCAACCAGTTTTCTTTTCTTAGCCATTGAGGCTTCTTCATCTTCAGAAGAATCAGTTGTACTTTGAATATCAACTGTATCCTTACCAGCTTGGGAATCCTTAGACAACTCCCCCTCAGTCCTTGGAATATCTTTTTCTACTACATCTTCTCCCCCTCAGTCCTTGCTGGAGGAAGATCAGGGAATAGTTCTTCCATGGTGAATTCTTGTTGTATCTGTTCAGAAGGAACAAGATTAGCTTTTAAAATAAAACTTTCTCCCTGAACATTGTTGAGGAGAATACTACCAGATACCACTAGACTATTGAGGAGATACTTACTGGCTCATATTGAGCTTCTGTCTCAATAGTTTCTTGAGCTGCATTATTGATTTCAAATACTATATTCATTACAGTATCTGCATCCAAGTCACTTTTTAAGGCAGCATCAGTAATGCCTCCCTGTTGGTCAGGCAACTCAGTTGCGTCAATGTTTTCTCCCCCTAGAGTGGAGTCCATCTATTGTTCTTGGGGCTCACTGCCCTTCACTTGTTCTCGAGCTTCTTTTGGTTGCTGGTCTTCATCAGTGTTGAAGACCACTTCCTCCTCTGAATCACTGGAGGATTCATCTTGTTGAACTACTTTCTTCTTATTTTTATCTTTCTTAATTTGCTCCTGAGGAGTAGTTACTTCCTTGGTCAGAACCCTATCCCACCTTGACAGAATTCTTACATCCATTCTCCTCATATGATTGATTTTAGATCCAGCTACTTGTTTCAGAACATCTAGTATTACAGAAGATAAACATAAACTAAGAATCCTTCCCAGGTTTGGTTTCTTAATTCCTTCTTGAATTTTGTCAAACACTACTGCTGTCTAATCAGTTTTCACTTTGAAAATAATCCTTATCATCGGGTTAAACATATGGACTGAAATTCGGTCATGTCCACCTGTCTTACATAGTATGACCTTCCCAACTATTTTTGATAAGAATTTTCCTTTGGAATTCATCCCTTTCCTAGTTATGGATGATCCAAACTTGAAATGGGGGCTCAGTCCGCACCAGCTTAATGCTTCGGTAGTTAGGGATGGAGTTATTTCATTAGTATCCTTCTCCAAGGGAAGCTGAAGAGACTTCCTGATTGTCTTCAATGTAAGCTTCACTCGAGATTCTTGAACAGTAGCTTTGATTGTCTTTCCTTCAGAATCCATGGTAGATGACGAGTAGAACTCCAAAACCTCCTTTTTCCAAATATTGGTTGGTTCTGAGACCAAGTACTCCAAACCATTTTCTGAAATTAGGGCAATAACACCATGAATTTCATCCGAAGCTGTCGTGAACCCTTCAAGAACCAGCTCATATCCTTCATTGACTTTATCTTCTTAATGAGGCGCCATTGACGCATGAGTTGGAAGAGAAGATCTTTGTCGACAGAAGGTGTACAGACAAGAATTCTGAAAACGTAGTCGACCAGATTTTGGCTTCACCTATTTATAGTATAAGTATTAGGGCAGGTCAAAAGACGTGCCTAAGTCGACAAGTTTTCACACGTGTCAACATAAATGACCTAGGTCTCGACAGAACTTAGGTTAAGTCGACACAGCTATGTGTCGACATTCTAATGCCTGAGTTGACAATACTTATTTTAAGTTGACACATTTATGTGTCGACATACTTATGTCAGTGTCGACACACTTGTGTCTGTGTCGACATACTTGTGTTAGTGTCGACACACTTGTGTCTGTGTCGACACAGGCTACTAAAGTATCGACAGAGTTGTGTCGACACCAATTCTTATGTGTCGAAATAAAAATTCTCTATGCATAAGGTCTCGACCAGGTTGTGTCGATACCAATTCTTCTGTCGACACAGATACTGTTTCTGTGTCGACACATCCTTTTTCTGAGTCGACACAACATACTGAGTGTGTCGACACAACTTGCTTGTGTCGACACAAACTTTGTACTTAGACAAATTTCCAGAGAAATTTGGTGCTTACATATTCTCCTTAGGGAAGCTTGTGCTAACCTATTCTAGGTTCAACATACCTAATTCAATTTTAAAATAATTAAATTTAGTTTCATCCAGAGGTTTTGTAAAAATATCAGCTATTTGATTATCTGTTTTCACAAATTCTAGGCTAATATTTTCCGTCTCTACATGTTCTCTAATGAAATGAAACTTAATTTCTATATGCTTGGTCCTACTGTGTGATACAGGATTCTTAGTAATAGAAATGGCACTTAAAGAATCACAAAATAGTGGAATTCTACTTACCTGGATGTCATAGTCTTCAAGTTGATGCTTTATCCACATCAATTGTGCACAGCAGCTACCTGCAGCTATATACTCTGATTCAGCTGTTGATATAGCTACACTAGTTTGCTTCTTGCTGCTCCATGACACCAGCCTCCCACCAAGGAATTGATAAGTTCCTGTGAAACTCTTCCTGTCTTCTTTGCATCCTGCGAAGTCTGTATCTGAGAAACTAGTTAGTAGGAAATCTCTATTCTTAGGGTACCAAAGGCCTAGATTAGGTGTGCCCTTAAGATATCTCAATATTCTCTTAACTGCAGTGTAATGAGATTCTTTTGGGCAAGCTTGGTACCTAGCACAGACACATGTTGAATACATGATGTCAGGTCTACTAGCAGTCAAATAGAGTAGGGAGCCAATTATCCCTCTATACAAAGAATCATCAACAGGTTTCCCTGCCTCATCTTTGCCTATAGGCATACTTGTTCCCATTGGAATTTTCATGGTAGAAGCTAAGTCCATACCATACTTCTTAATCAACTCCTTGGTAAACTTAGACTGAGATATGGACAATCCACTATCAGTCTGTCTAACTTGAAGTCCTAAGAAGAACTTCAGCTCACCCATACTTCTCATCTCAAACTTCCCTTGCATGAGTTTTGCAAACTTTCTACAAAGGTTGTTTTCAGTAGAACCAAAGATAATGTCATCCACATATATCTGGACTAGTATTATCTTGCCTTTAGATTCCCTATAGAATAGAGTTTTGTTTATTTTTCCTCTAGAGAATTTATTCTCTATAAGGAAAGTAGACAAGGTCTCATACCAAGCCCTTGGAGCTTGTTTCAAACCATATAGAGCTTTCCTAAGCCTATATACATAATCAAGAAAATGAGAATCTACAAAACCTGAGGGTTGTTCAACATAGACTTCCTCTTTTAGATCCCTATTCAGAAATGTTAATTTCACATCCATCTGGTATAACTTGAACCCTTGATAGGCAGCATAGGCAAAGAACAGCCTTATAGCCTCCAACCTTGCCACTGGAGCAAAGGTTTGATCAAAGTCAATACCTTCCTCTTGCCTGTAGCCTTTTGCTACCAGTCTTGCATTGTTCTTGACTATAGTGCCATTATCATCAAGCTTGTTCCTGTAGATCCACTTAGTTCCTATTATGTTGTGATCCTTAGGTTTAGGCACCAGTTACCAGACTTTACACCTTTTGAACTGACTGAGCTCTTCATGCATTGCATCAATCCAGTTGGAGTCTTGCATTGCTTCTTAAATCTTCCTGGGTTCTATTTGAGACAGGAAGCTAGAACAAAGAACTGTGTTCATGCTCCTGCTCCTTGTCAGAAACACCTTGACTTGCATCACCAATGATTTGGTGAACTGGATGATCCTTCAGGTGTCTCCTTGCTGGAGGAAATCTATCAACATAATGGCTTCCTTCAGTTTCCTCAACTTGATGCTCCACACTATCTTCTTCATCCAGTGGGACTTGTTCTCCCCCTGGATAGCTGGTATCTTTATCTTCATCCAGCCTAGAAGGAACATCTTCATTGATGGTCAGCTTGTCTAGCCTATCTGTTAGACCTGTAGAACTAACTGAAGAACTAGACAATTCACTGTTAATAAACTTTGACTCATCAAATACAACATGCACAGATTCTTCTACAACTTGGGTAGTCAAGTTGTAAATTCTGTATGCTCTACTTTGGTTGTTGTACCTAATAAATATCCCTTCTAGGGATTTGGCAGCAAACTTTGTTTGGTAGTGCTTACCATTGACTAGTACAAAACACTTGCTACCAAAGATTCTGAAGTAAGATATGTTTGGTTTTTTGCCTTTCAAAAACTGGTAGGGAGTCATCTTGTGTTCCTTGTTGATGGAGACTCTATTGAGCACATGACATGCAGTATTAACTGCCTCAGCCCAGAAGTATTCAGGGAGAGTAGTGTCATTTAGTAGTGTTCTACTAGCCTCAATTAGAGTCCTATTCTTTCTTTCAGAAACACCATTTTGCTGAGGAGTTCTAGGTGAAGAGAATTCCTGATGAATCCCAAGTTCTTCACAGAATTTTGTCATACATTCAGACTGAAATTCAGTTCCATGGTCACTTCTGATTTTGATAACTGAACTGTTGTATTGATTCTGTATTTGTCTAACAAAAATCTGAAAAACAGTTGGGGTTTCAGATTTCTGCTTCAAGAAGAAAACTCATGTATATCGAGAATAGTCATCCACAACAACTAGTGTGTATACTTTCCTACAAAGACTGTGAACTGGCATAGGACCAAACAAATCCATATGCATGAGATACAAACATCTCATTGAATCTTTGATGTCAAGTGCTTTGAAAGAGGACTTAGTCTGCTTGCCCTTTTGGCAAGCTGAACACACACCCTCTTTGATACACTTAACTTGAGGACCATTCCTCATTAATCCCATGCTGAACAGCAGTCCTATAAACTTATAGTTCAGATGTGCTAGCCTCTTGTGCCATTTGACACATAGAGAAGCTTTCTCTCCTGCAACCAAACAAATAGGTGAGTTGTTAAAGTCACAATCTAGGTTAAGGCAATACACATTTCCTTTCCTAGTGCCAGTCAAAATGATCTTTTGATCACTTGACCTTCTTATTTGGCACTCCCCTTTGAGAAAGAGATGTCATAACCTAGATCACTAAGTTGACTTATGCTAATCAGGTTATGTTTTAGACCCTTCACATAAGCCACTTTAGTGATTGTAATTGAATCACTAGAGATGTTACCAAATCCTTTGATGATTCCTTTTTCTAATCCACCAAAGATTACTTTGGGTCCATTCTTTATGGGTACATAGTCCTTCAACATTCTTCTTATTACAGTCATGTGTCTGGAACAGCCACTATCCAAGTACCATATAGGTGTTTGGATACTTGGATTCACCTGCAATAAATAAAGAATTACTTACCCTTAGAACCCAACTTGCTAGTGGGTCCAAGGTCCTTGTTAGTTTGAAATCCTCCAGCTATTCTAATAGGAAAACTACACTTGGTTTTTACACTTGTGTTAAACCAGCAATCCATGGCAAAGTGGCCCACCTTGCCACAACACCAACACTCAAATTTATTATACCTTTTCTTAGGTACAGACATTATTACTTTGTTTCCAGTAGTCTTGTTAGGAGTTGGTGCTGGAGCAGCAAACTTCAAGAATTCTTCTTGAATACGATGGGCATGCCTATAGAGTGGCCTATTGGCATTTGCACCCTTGCCCAAGTGATTTTCATACTCAAAGTGACCATGTTTAGTGTCATGATCATACCTGTTAGTAGGATTCACCACCTTCTTAAAGAAAATAGGAGGCTTAGCAGCTAGAGGCTGAACTGGGACCTTACCTTTTCTATGAGAATTGGTAGCCCTAGTTCTTCCCTTAAAGCCTAGACCAGTCTTCCCTTTATGTGGAATAAAATTATCTATCAAGGGTAAGACAGATTTTGGCTTGGAGAATTTAGCCACTAGCTCTCTCTCTTGCTGAAGTTTTACCTCCAGTTTCTTGATATGATTCTCTTTGAAAGAGATTGTGCCCATCTGAATAAATGTAATTTTCTTTAGTTTGGCAACCTCATTCAGTTTTAGATCCAACAACTTTGTTGAATCTGCTGCATCTAGCTTAAGGGACTCAATTTCCTTGGCCTGCTCTTTAACAAGAAACTTGCTCTTCTTCAGATCTTGCAAAAACCCACCATACTCATCAATGAGTTGGTTTACATCCCCCTCAGACGCAGATCCATCCACCACTCTTGAAGCAGATACTTCTGATTCTGATCCAGTAAAGTAATCTTAAGCTAAAGAAGAATTGTATACCTTACTTGGTCCAGGATGATCCTGGCACTGATCATCTTCAGATTGAGCCATCAGCCCTTTATAGCAGTGTTCTTCAACTACATTTATGGAGTCCAGCATCTATAGGAATTCTTGTTCCCTAGAATCCTCTTCTTTTGAGAATAGCCCAACATATGCTTCTACTTCTTCTTCTCCAGTTTCTGAAGATGAAGAGTCTGTCCAACTCTTCTCCTTCTGAGCAACTAGAGACTTCTCCTTCTTGCCTTTGACTTGTTATTTCTTCTTGTCCTTTGACTCCTTTCTTTTTTCAGGACAGTCAGCTATGACATGTCCAGGCCTATTGCAGCAATAACACACAATCTTAGTATTAGATTGTTTACCAGGTTTAGAGGCATACCTGTCCTCCTTGGGAGTCTTCTTCTTCCTGTAATATTCATCCTTGGAGTAGGATGTTGATGATGGCCTGGTTTTCCACTTCTTTTTCTTCATGAACCTTTGAAATTGCCTTGTAAAGGCAGCAAAGTCCTCATCAGAAGTATGACTATCTGATGTGTTATTGTCAGAAATTCCTTCTTCTGCCTCAGCACTCCTTCTGGGTGGAGAAGGTGATTTTCTCCTACCCTTTTTAGAGCCTTCAGCCTTAAAGGCTACTGACTTTTCTTTAAACTCGGATCTGCTGCCCTTCTCCTCTTCTTTCCTGGCAGTAAGCTGCATTTCATATGATAGCAGCTTTCCAAATTGTGTGGGTGAAGGTGTATCAGCCAGCCTGGCCACTTCTCTGATGGCACATATCTTAGTGTCCCAATCCTTTCTTAGGGACCTAAGAAACTTATCATTCAGTTCATAAGTGTTGAAGACCCTCCCATAGGTCATCAGCTCATTCACTATTCTAAAGAACTTCTTATAGTATTCAGTTATGCTGTCAGATTTAGCTTGTCTAAAGCTCTCATACTCCTGATTCAGCATAGACTTCCTGTCCTCTCTGACTTCTTTTGTGCCCTCCATGTAGACAATCAATTTGTCCCACATTTCTTTAGAGATTTTATAATGGACTAGATTCTGAAATGTGTCATCATCTATGGCACTTACAATAATGTTCTGTGCTCTTTTGTCTAGTGTTGCCAGGATGATTTCATCCTTGGTCATTTCAGAATAACTCTTTGGAGTTTGAATGTTTGCATCAAGAACTGATACCTTCATTGGAATGAAGGGGCCTTCCTGTATTGTGATATAAATTCTTAGATCATATGCTTCCATAAACAACCTGACCCTTTCCTTCCAAATGTCAAAGGATTCTTTCCTGTAGATGGGTAATTTCATAGATCCAAATTCCTTTTGATTCTCATTTGAACCCATTCTTGATATATGATATTTGCCTTGGAGAATAACCATGACTATTAAGTCAATCTTTGAGAAACCTCCCTCTGATACCACTTGAAAGAATTTATTTCAAGAGCCTAAACACCTAGAGGGGGGTGAATAGGTTCTAATCCTTTTTAAATTCTTTATTTTTTAGGCAAACAGTGAGAAGAATCTTCAGCACAGATTATTCAATACACAGAATATAAAACACATCACAGCATACACCAGATCTATAGTGGTTCCCCAATATATGGGTACATCCACTTTCCCCCTTCGCCTATCCAGTAGATAACTGGATTCAGCCTAACTTCCTTTCACTTGCTTGGATCCGCAAATCTTACAATCTCAAAACCAAAATGATTCCTACAGCTCAGACTTAACCAAGTCCTACCTCAGATTCTTCCCCAGAATCCTACCTCAGGCCTTGCCCTACCTCAGCCTTTATAACTAGGCTAACAACTCAAACTTATCACAAGTCCTACACCTCAGGCTATCAGCCCTACCTCAGCTTTTATAATTTCATGCTTACAACTCAGATCTAATAATAGATCTTACAAGAAATTGAATGTATTAAGAAATAGAAACATTCACCAGCTAGATTTCTCTGTTGGTGTACCCTTCTTGATAAGTTCTTGAATGAACTGATCCTTCTGATCCAACCTGACTTAGCTTTTCAAAGCTTCTTGATAGAACCAAAATAAGGTGGATCTTCTCTTGTTGTTGAAGTTGATCTTCAGTCAGCTTCTTCCTTAAATTCAGATTGAAATCTGAATCTTACTTGCAGACAACTCTAGATTCGCCTTCATAAGGGTTTCCCCTATTCTTGTTGAAGAAATTCTCTCGTTTTTCCTTTTTTTCTTGATTGATCATCATCTGGTTGTTACAGATCTGACTCTTATATAGATATTTCTCCACGGTTACCGACTGATCCGCTTTATAACAAACTTCTGACTGCTCTGACAGAGGTGTCATACCGGTTGGATATGACAGCTTTCAAGTCACCAGACATGTCAGTAGATTCTTCAAAGTCATTCCAACTCAGCACAAATCACTCAGCAGACTGCTTCATATGTGTCGACACATATAGGCTAAGTGTCGACACAAGTCTTCATAGTGTCGACACAATACTCCAAGTGTCTACACAGTCATACTTCTGATTCTTGACACTTCTTCTGTTGTATGTGTCGACACAAGTCCTGTGTGTCGACATAGCAACTGCTTGTCTCGACATATTTGTTGCAGATAGATGGAGTTGAGTGTTTGTCAAACGGCATTGACTGTGTGTCGACACAAGTCCTGTGTATCGACGCAACTGCTTCAAGTGTCGACACAGCTGTTGCTGGAAAATGGCGTTGAGTGTGTCGACAGCATTGAGTGTGTCCACAAGGCGTTGAGTGTGTGTCGACATAAGTCCTGTATGACGACACAATTGCTTTTGGTGTCGACATAGCTCCTGAGTGTCGATACAGCTTCAGCTTTAAATGTCGACACAACTTCTGCTTCAGGTGTCGACACAATTCTTGGTGTCGACACCGGTCCTTCTTTAGGTGTAGACTTAGCTTTGAGTGTCGACACAACTTCTTCATTAGTGTCGACACAGCTTCTGGGTATCGACACAACTTATTCATAAGTGTCGACACAAATTTTGGGTGTCGACACATCTTCTTCACAAGTGTCGACACTTGTACTTAGAAAATTCCTTCAAATTCTTAAACCTGCACAATGTAACTCAAACATCTATCAAATACAAAAATGATGCATATCATTGACTAAGATGAGACTTCTTCAAATCAAGTACACATTTTTCAATGTTCCCAACAACTCCTACCAAGGAAATTGTCTTCTTTGGTTGCAGAAAACCTGGACACATTCTACCTGAGTGTCCAGAGGCCCAAAAGAAGGTTAAAAGAAGAGATAAGGACTCCAGAAAGCAGTACAGCAAGCCCTCCTCAAGCAAGCATAAGAGGAAGGAGAAAGGCTTTGTTGCAGAAACTTGGAGTGAGATAGAAGAAGAATCTTCATCTTCCAGCTCCAGTGAAGATGAGGAAGAAGATAAAGCAAAAGAAGATTGCTTGATGGCTATCAAAGCATCAGGCAACCTTTCAGAAGCTGAAAATTAAGAAAATGAAGATTCTGAATCAGAAGAGGATCAGGTAATATCCTCGTTTTATTTTAATTCAGATCTATTAAAACTAAATTTAAATTATTATGTAATGATCTAATAAAATCTGAGAAGGAAATCAAACTTCTCAAAGATAAATTAACTGAATATGATAACCTGTTTTCTGAAAACATAAAGCTAAAATATGAACTAGTTATAGCCTTAGAACAAATAATATCATTAAAAAATAAATTAAGTGAGGCTAAGCAATTTGAAGAATCCCTGAATGGGAGAAGCAAAAAATTGATGAACATCACAAGCACTGTTAATGCCAGGCTAAATGGCAAACTGGGCTTAGGTACTTCATCAATCCAACCTCATCTTATTCAGAAAAATATTCTCTCAACCCCTATAAAATTTATATCAGAAAAGGGAAAAGAAAAACTATATGAGAATAATTTACAAGTTAAATTTAATCAAAAACCCAAGAAAAAGAGAAAGAACAAGAAAAACCTTAATCATAACAATGTTCAACAGATTTCGTCGAACTCAGATCGACGAAATGTATACAGTTCGTCGAACTCAAGTCGACGAACTCTGAATGCAGATTTTTATTATAATTATTCTTCGAACAGCGATCGACGAAACCAATATGGTTCTTCGAGCCGAGATCGACGATATTGGGGCACAGAGAATGAATATTTCCATTCTCTGAGCGGAGTTCGATGAACTCATCCCTATTCGTCAAACTCAGATCGATGAACTTATCAGAATTCGTCGATCCCAGTTCAGCTAAACAGAAACTCTAATTATCTCAGAATATTTAATCAACCAAAAGAATTTGTTAACCCATTTACCCAATGGATAATTCCACCTAGGAAATTTTACCCTCTAGGATATAAGAGTCAACTTGAATGTTCTTATATTTCTAGTTTTAAATTTGAAAAGAATCAAGGACCCAAGGTTACTTAGGTCAAGAACACCTACTCTATTTCAATACAGGTGATGAACTATCCTACCACAGAGGAATAGTGGTACCTGGATAGTGGTTGTTCAAAGCACATAACAGGAAGCAAGAACAACTTAACCAACTACAAGTCTAAGCTTGGTCCAAAGGTGATTTTTGGAGACTCCAACTATGGCCAAACAGATGGCTATAGAAATGTGAACATTGGAGTTGTCACCTTCAGGAAAGTAGCATATGTGAGTGGTCTAAAACATAACTTGATATCTTTAAGCCAATTATGTGATGAAGGTTATCAGGTATCCTTTAACCATTCTTCTTGCCTTATTTCATCTGTAGATAATAAAAAGATTTTAACTGGACTTAGACAAGGGAACATCTATATAGTTAATTTTAAGTCAGTTAGTTCAGAAATTTGCCTATTCAATCAAATTAGTAATAATAATGAATTATGACATAAAAGATTAGGACATGTTAATCTTAAAAATATTTCTAAACTCTCTAGGTACAACCTTATTAGAGGATTTCCTTCTAGCCTTTACAAGAAGGAAAGCCTCTATAGGGCTTGTCAATTAGGCAGGTAAACCAAAAATAGTTTTAATCTATTAATGAGAGTTATTCACCCAAGATTTTGTACTTGCTACATATGGATCTAGTTAGACCCATTGTTGTACAGAGCTTGGGAGGGAAATCTTATACCGTAGTTATTGTAGATGACTTCTCTAGGTTCACTTAGGTGTTCTTCTTGAGAAAAAAGTCAAATAACTTTAAAGTTCTCATTTTCTTAAGAGAATAAAGATTGAGTATTCTACTCTAGTTGTATTGATTAGAAGTGATCATGGTACTGAGTTTGAATCTCTTCCTATGCAAGAATTCTATGAGATGGAAGGTATTAGGCATTGCTACTCTGCTCTTAGAACTCCTCAACAAAATGGGGTAGCGGAAAGGAAAAATAGAACCCTCATTAAAGCTGCAGGAACATTGCTTGCAGATGCTTACTTGCCCCTATCCTTTTTGGCAGAGGTTGTAAGCACAGAATATTAGGTCCTGAATAGGAGTTTAATACATAAACTTAAGGGCTAGACTCCCTATGAATTACTCAAAGGGAAGCAACCTAAAATAGATTACTTTAGACTATTTTGGCTGTAGATGTATTATTCATAATAATAATAAGAAACATCTTAGAAAGTTTGAAGCCAAAGATGCAGTGGGAATTTTTCTTGGATATTCCCAAGTAACCAATGCCTATAGGGTTTTTAATAAATCAACCTTAAAAATGGAAGAATCTGTACATATAACCTTTGATGAAGCTAACATGTTTTACAAGGAGAAGGATTCTTCTATCAAAGATTTAGTGCAGGTACCCCAACTGTGTGAGAAATTGGATGATTTAAACCTAACCAATGAGGCTACATCACATCCTTCTCCACATATTGATGTAGATAATGAAGAAGAATTCAGTGAAATGATTGATGAACCACCAATAGCAAATATAATTCCACAAGAGGAATTAATTCCCAATGCTGTTGCTGAACCAACTCCTCCAACTGGTCTTGTCACACTTAGAGATCACCCTGTATCTCATGTGATTGGAGACATATTAGTTGGTGCGCAAAAAAGGCATCAACTCAACCAGGATTTGATGCATGCTTGCTTCATTTCTCAACTTGAGCCCCAATCCATAAAAGATGCAGAGCAAGATCCCCCACTTGATTATTGCAATGCAAGAGGAGCTCAATCAGTTTGAGAAATGCAGAGTTTGGGACTTAGTCCCCAGACCCAAAGACTTCCAAGTCATTGGAACTAAATGGTTATTCAGAAATAAATTGGATGCACAAGGAGCTATCATAAGGAACAAAGCAAGGCTGGTAGCACAAGGATACAGACAGGAAGAAGGAATTGACTATGATCAAACCTTTGCACCTGTTATAAGACTTGAAGCTATCAGAATTTTTATTGTCTATGTAACCTACAAAAAGTTCAAAGTCTACCAAATGGATGTCAAGAGTTCTTTCTTGAATGGTGAACTCAAAGAGTAAGTATATGTTGAACAACCACCAGGTTTTATTTCTCCAACTCATCCCTCCTTTGTTTTCAAATTTCATAAAGCTCTCTATGGTTTAAAGAAAGCTCCAAGATCTTGGTATGAGACCCTAGCTAGCTTTCTTTTAGAGCATAAGTTCACTAGGGACATTATAGATAGAACTTTGTTTATTATGCATCATAATAATAACATATTGTTAGTACAAATATATGTACATGACATCGTTTTTTGCTCTACTGATTCCAAACTATGCAAAAGGTTTTCTGACCTTATGCATTCCAAGTTTGAAATGAGTAGCATGGGTAAGCTTTCTTACTTCCTTTGTCTTCAAGAGAAGCAATCACCTGATGGAATTTTCATCTCCCAATCCAAATATGCTAAGGAGCTAATTAAAACATTTGGGATGACTGATGCTTCAGCCAAGAAAACACACATGGCTTCCAATGTTGTGATTGATTCTGATGAACATGCTAAGCTAGTTAATCAAAAAGCATATAGAGCTATTGTTGGGTCCTTATTGTATCTCACAGCTAGTAGGCCAGATATAATGTTTGTTACAAATCTTTGTGCTAGGTTCTAGGTGAACCCTAAAGAATCTCACTATATTTTACTTAAAATAATTTTTAGATATATAAAGGGTTGCCCAAATCTAGGACTCTTTTATCCAACTGAGTCAGAATTTGAATTAACTGGATTCTCAGATGCTGACTTTGCTGGATGTAGAGTTGACAGGAAAAGCACATCAGGAACATGCCAGTTTCTAAGTGATAGGCTTATGTCTTGGTTTTGAAAGAAACAAACATCTGTGTCCACCTCAACTGTAGAAGCTGAATACATGGCAGCTGGTACTTGTTGTTCACAAATATTGTGGATTCAAAACCAACTCCTGGATTATGGTTATAATCTAAATAATTCAACTATATTTTATGATAGTACCAGTGCAATTTCCATTGCACAAAATCCAATGCATCATAGTAGAACCAAAAATATAGAAATTAGACATCATTTCATTAGAGATTGTGTGAACAAAAAGAAAATTAACCTTATCTTTATCTCTACTGATTTCTAAAGAGCTGACATCTTCACTAAAACTTACGATGAGAAGAAACATTTGTTCTTCTTCAATCAGTTAGGTATGATTAATGGGGAAGGATTAATTTAATTTTTGTCTGGGTTTTAAAGAATTGGTCACGTTTCGTCGAAAGGAGATCGACGATCTATGAACTCTTCTAGAGACTTTCGTCGAACGGAGATCGACAAAATCTCTTGTGAATTTTGTTCGTTGAACAGAGATCGACGAATTTATTTCTAAAGATATTTCGCCCAATGGAGATCGATGATCTATTTTCTCGCCCTTCTAACTTAGGTCGACGAAGCTTATCTCGTTATGGGTAATTTCGTCGAACTGAGCTCGAAGCTTCTCTTTTTGCAGGACAGAGTTCGCCGCTTCATATTCTGAAAACCATATAACTAGGTTTTCTTCGAGCTCTAGCATGCGCTTTCTAGTTCTCTTGCACTTGATCTCTCTCTCTCTCTCTCTCTCGTTTTTGCAGGAAAACAATGGCGATTCTTGCGATTTATCTCTCCAGCATGAAATATAATATTGGATTCGATATTGACTTTGATTCATTCAGCCATTCCGATCAGATCTTCACGGATAATCTACAACTGTTTGAAGAACAGCAACTGAGGAAACTTATGACCACCAGGATCAAACTATCAGTGACCGAGATAAGGGAATGGGTCTACACTTAAACTTCCCCAGATGCAGAAACAATGATTGGTACCATCGCAGGCCAACAGGTTACTCTAACACCTGCTATTTTATCTGAGATTTTTTGTTTGGTTAATGGATAAGAAGATATAGAATAAGACAGTTCTGATTATGATTCTTTGCTGATTAAGATGGGTCACTCAGAGGGAAACCCTAATAAGTTGTTAAAGAAAAACTTGTCTATAGAATACAAGTTTTTGGCTGATGTAGTAGGGAAAGTGTTGTTAGGAAAGCACACAGCCCATGATTATATTACCAGGCACCAATTCTTGGTGATGTGTGCCCTGTTCAATAAGACATTAGTAAATTGGGGTAAGTTTTTATTTGAATTAATCAAGAAGAAAACTCAAAGAAAGAAGTTTGTTTTGGGAGGATTTTGGGAATCTTCCTACAGGCCAAGGCTCCTGAACTTTTGGTATCCCATACCATATTCATCAATGCCTCTAAGAGGCTAACTTCTGCCTTATTTTGTAGATGGGAGAGGACCATACCTCAGCCCTCCAAGGCCTCCTCTTCCAGGACTTCAGAGGACACCAGGGCAGTAATAGCCACTCCCCCACCACCAGAATAAGTTCTCCCTTCCATCAGAATTCCTTCACCTCCTCAGCAACAACAACCATCCTCATTTATCCATCCTACTTCACCTTCTCCACCACCTCAATCTCCACTTCAAACTCATCTAAATGATATTCCATCCACCTCCTCATAGCCAAACTTCAACTTGATGTCTCCTCCTCTACATCTCCACACTAATCCCCAGTTCAATCCCCCATTAAGGAAAATAACATAATTACTACCACCACTACTACAATTCCATCCACCATTCCATCCAACCCTCCTTCCACATTCCTACATTACCTCCATACAGACCTCACACATTCCTTTATTGTATGTTCAAACTGTGGTCATCACACCACTTATAACCATTCTGCTCCTAAACCTTTGTATTTAAACTTCTCTAATATTGCAAAAGACCTTCTAAAATTCATCTCTCCAACTCTAGGGCAGTTAATAGCTAATGCTATTACTTCTCTTTCTGTCTCCATCTCCTCTCTCTCTACTCAAGTTGTTGCTCTCACTTCTGTCCCTTCTTCTAGGGGCCTGGCTTCAGGGCCTTCTGAACTTGGCAGGGGGGAGATGTTCAATGAAGAAGTTCTAGCTCCTCCTCCAGCAGTAGCAATAGTAGTTCCTCCAGAGGCAGATATTCCAGCAGTAGAGAAAATTGATATTATTGATGATTGAGATTCTGATATGATTTGTGATATAAATGATGAAATAAGCATTATTGGTGATTTCACTATAAATCCCACAGTTGATTTAGATTCTTTACTGCACTCTTTTGATTCTTTATATAGCAGCAGGCTTCTAGTTCCAGAAATATCTAAAGCCATTGTTTATAACTCCTCCCCAATAAATCATGAAATTTTGGACCAAATCAGGATAAGCTTATTAGCTTATAATAATATTATAGATCCTGCAGTTGACTCAGAGCCAAAGGCTTTCTCCCCTCCAACTTTTAAGTGGGTTGAGTGCCCCATGCCAAATCTTGATGATTTTATGTTTGAATACATGGAAGAAGAAAGTAACCAGGTTGTTATAGAAATTTCCACAGAGCCAGAAATTCAAGAACAGCCTCAGGCTGAAGTTGTATAATCTCAGGCTCATCCCTCTCTATCTGATGACATGCTGCAAAGGATTTATGATATGTATGATCATCCAGCAAACTCTTTAGATGATGATGATGATAGTGAAGATTCTAATGATTCTCAAGTTACAATCTCTAAAAAGAGAAAAGCCAAGAAAAGGGCCCCTCCTAAGGCTGCTCCTAAGCCCAATCCAAATGCTGACATCACTTATTACATTCTTCATAATATAACTCTCACTCAAAATTCTCCAAATTGGATGAGATATTCTAAAAATGATTTAAAGGAAAGGAATAAAAAGAAAAGATACAGTTCCCCACCTAGGCAGACTAGCAGAGGACCTCCTCCTCCTCCTGCTGATGCAGGTGCATCAAGAAATGTTATTAAGACTCTCAAACCAGCCTCAAGTAGCTCTCAGTCTCCAAGGCCAGCCTCCCATAAGTCTTCCATACCAGCTGGGAAGTATAGTCAGTGTAGACCTCCAAGGTCTTATTATTCAGGCCAACCTCAGCAGTCTTTCACTCGATCTAACTTCTAATAGTAATCCATTCTATTAAGAAATCCTCTTCAAAAGTCTTCTCAGGATGCTCCTAAATCTAATCTTGAGAGACTTCTCTCTCCAACCTATGAACCTGAATTTGATCCGAATTTCAGGATGGCCAGATTCTAAGAGCTTATTTGTTTATCTCAAATTAACAGAGCAAAAGCAGAAGGAGAAGATCCATCTAAATTCACTATAATGTCTATCTATAGACAGAAGGAGTTTGATATATTTTAGGTAAACAGAAATTCATTTGATCCTAATAAATACATGCAGATCCATCCAGAAGCTATAGTGCCCAGAGCTGTATCTGTGATAGTTCTTGGGGTTCAAGACCTGAAGATTTCTCAAAAGGAAGCAGAAAATCCAAACAGGACAATTGCTTTTGCTAAGTCATCTTCTGCTCCTCCCTCTGATAGCTCTTAAGTTTTTTTTGCTATTTTTTTGTGATTTATATGTGTAATGAACTTAGCCATATCATATCTGCTAAATAGTTTAAATTCTTCCAGATATTTATATTGCTCTGTGTTTTTATGCTTTTTTATTTTGTTTAGTGACCTCACCCAAATAGGTAGAGATTGTTGGATCCCTAGTTTGGATTTGGGCTAGGTTCACTATTAGGTTATTGACCCACCATGTATAGCCTAAGTTCAATTTGTTAGTTCTAAGTTCTTGGTCAGTCTGACTAGGTTAGACATCTTTGATCCAGCCCTCAGAAGAATTCAGAAATTCAGACTTAGAAGAAATATAGTTTTAGAGAGTTCAGAGAATCTGTTAGAAGTTCTTCAAACTCAGCTCGACGATTGTCGATCGTCAATCCCAGAACTTAGAGTTTCAACTCTGAGCTAAGCTCGATGATATCCGAGCTCAGGTCGATGATTTTTTCTTCTTCTACTCAGATTCTCTGGTCGACGAAATTCTATCTCTAGTCGACGAACTTGGAGCTCATCATTGACAGATACTTTCCAGATATATTATCTCTGAGCTCAACTCAATGAAGGAGATTTCTCAGCTCAATGAACTTGGAGTTCAGGTCGACGAAATCTGTCCTGAGTTTGACTAATTTCTTTAAGTATCAGTTCGTCGTATTCTCTCTCATTTCGTCTTCGGTTTGTATTATTCTAAGACAGTAATTCTCTAATAATTAATGCTCATATTCACAAAAATATATCCATTTCTTAGCAGCATTAATTATGGTTTTCACAGAGTTAATTACTTGACTTATTTACTGGGACAGTTGAGGAAACACATTAAAGACAAATTCCAGCCGTTCCACTCCTAGAATCTCAGCAGTAAATTCAGGATATTATTCAAATTTCAAAAGGCGAAAATCTCTCAGAATATAAAAGCAATTTCTCTATTAAATAGAAAAAGAACAACAACCATTACACAATCATACAATAACTGATACACATCTTTACAGAGAGAATCATTGTTATTGTTCTTACAGGAAATTGAAGAAGAACATCAACACACAGATCACTAGTCTTCTTCAGTTTCTGCTTCAGGATTTTTTTAGAGATAACAGTAAACATCTGTCTGAAAATTCCTGAAGATTAGCAAGCAAACTTCAAGGCCTACACCCTGTGCAAAGCTCTCATCTTCCTGAAACTTTCTTCATCTCAGGGGGAGCTTTGACAACATCATCCACTAAGTCTTCTTAGTTATTTGAGAAAGAGAAGATAACATCATTTTCCTTTCCTACTGTAAAAAGGGTTTTTAACTCCCTTTAAAAGTTATCATTTGGTTGTCAAGTCTCCTTATCAAAAGACTTGAATTGGTTTTTGGGCACTTGATCAAAATCTCAAAGGGTTGTGAGATCTCCCTTGAAATAGATCTTATGGTGATAGGGCACCTGAGCAAAAACCTATGGTGGCAGGGAACCTGATCAAAACCTATTAGGTTATTCCTACCATGGTGGTAGAAGAGTCGATGTACCCAGTTTTGGGGAACCACTATAATTTCATTGTGTCATCTGGTTGTTTAATTTCTTGTTTTACTGTGTTGTGATAATTTTGTTTTTATTTCTCTTTATTTACTTTAATATCGCTTATTTTAATTCCGCTTTAAAACTAATCAAATTTCTTAAAACACTCTATTCACCCCCCCCCCCCTCTAGATTTAAGACAGATCTATCCCCTCACTTTCAACATCTATAATCATAAGGATCTTAACTTGGGGAAGAGAAGATGTATCGAGTTCCTCTAAGATTATGATTTTGACCTTCATTATCATCCTAAGAAAGTAAATACTGTTACAGATGCTTTCATCTGAAGGCACCCAACCTCTAATAGTTTTATGAGCTTGTTAGCTTTGGAAATTGTTCCCATCCACAAAGGGAACACTTCTTCTGAGGAATACTTCTTTTGGATATAGGTTTGTTATGATGTCAGAGATAGAATCATAGTGGCGCAGAGAGAAGATCAGATTAATGCATCTATAATCCCAACTGTTAGCAATGATTCTTTGGGAGACTACTGTTTGGTCGATGGATTACTTTATTTATGACATTGACTCTACATTCCAAGTGTTGGGAACATCTAAGAAGATTTTCTAAAGGAAGCCCATTATTCAAAGTTTTTAGAACATCCCGGAATAGTTAAGATGTACGTTGATCTAAAGAGAACACTATTTTTGGTTGGCATGAAGAAATACATAACTATGTTTTTGACGCACTGCCATGCTTGCCAGATAGTGAAAGCTGAATGCAAGAGTCTGAGTGGAATGCTTTAATATCTTCTTGTACCCCAGTGGAAATTTGAAGATATTTCTATGGATTTTGTGCATAGTTTGCCTCAATCTCGGGCTAAAAATGACTTTGTTTGGGTTATTATTTATCGCTTGATTAAAGTAACACCCTTAATTCCAGTTAAGCAAAGTGATCTGGTAGATGTTCACGTTTGACTATTTGTGGAGAAAGTAGCTTTCTACCACGGTGTGCCTAAGTCAATAGTTTCTGATCGTAATTGTTATTTTACTTCCAGGGCTGAAGGATAGTACATGCCTATTTAGGTACCAAATTGATGTTCAGTACCGATTTTCATCCTCATTCTGATGGGTAGACTGGGAGGAACAATAACATTATGGAAGATCTTCTTTGTCTATGTATTTATTATTTTAATGAACCATGGGAAAGATTGTTTCCTTTAGTTGAATTCTCTTATAATAGCATACATCAGGCCAGCATTGGGAGTGCTCCCTATAAGGAACTCTATGGCAGGCAATGCCAAACACCACTTTCTTCGGTTTAGGATAAAGATCCAAAGTTTTTGGGAGTCTGATATGTGGATAATGCAGACACAATCGTGAGAATGCTCCAATAAAGTATGTTTAAAGCACAAAACCTTCAAGCAAAATACTTTGACACTAGGCATCAACTGGTTAAATTTTTTGTTGGGGATAGAGTTTTTTGAAAATAAGACCTATGCATGGAGTTTCCTAGGTCAAATGGTGATGGAAGCTAAGACCTAGATTCATCGACTCCTATTTTGTTATAGAATGTGTTTGGCATGTTACTTGTCGATTAGAGTTGCCGCTAGAGTTAGGCAATTTTCATGATGTTTTCCATGTGTCGTCTCTTAGGTCGGCATTATTGAACCATGATTAGTATGTTTCTATGCCATCAAGATAGTTAGCTCCAGATAGATAAGTGCTTTTGGAACCTATAAGAATAGTGGATTAGGAGATCCTCAATTTCGCTGTAAGAAAGTCCTATTGGTTAAGGTATTGCGGAATAATCATGGTCATTATGAGTACATATGGGAACTTGCAGATCTCATCCGAAATAAGTATCAAAAACTATTTGGCAAAGGTTCATGCTAGTATATATTTTAAAACAAATGTTTTTTATCTGCTTGATTTCTCTTTTGTACTGTACACTCAATTTCAACGACAAAATTTCTCGAAGGATCGGTGATTTGTAACATCCCAATTTTTTAGGGGTCTAGAAGTTTGGTAGCGTAACTATGTGCACCCAAGTAAGTGTACTAATCTTGGGGGAGCCTCTCATTCCCTTCAAGCTGTGTACACAAGGAATTTTTGGGGCTTTAGTAAGCTTAAGGTGTCCAATGGGTGTCTTGTTCGTGCATTGGGCTTGGTGAGTACACCTTGGTCACTATGAGCCAATCATAGCGTGGCAAATCACCTAAAGTAAAACCTAAAGTCAACTCCACTAGAATTTAGTGTTTCATGCTACTTTAGTAAACTCTAAGGATCTGTTAGACCCTTTTTTAAACACAACTCACCTTG
The DNA here is from genome assembly GCA_039513925.1 of Platanthera zijinensis. Classification (NCBI taxonomy): domain Eukaryota; kingdom Viridiplantae; phylum Streptophyta; class Magnoliopsida; order Asparagales; family Orchidaceae; genus Platanthera; species Platanthera zijinensis. Next base: position 94,701,752 of record CM077091.1, read on the forward strand.
TGGTTGGTTAAAACAATCAAGAAAGTCAAGGTTTGAAAAAGAATGGTCAAACCCAATCCCTAGGGTTTGTATTAAGAAAAATACGAAACAATTAAGTCTAATCAAAGCTAGTACGACCATGTTTAGCCTCCAAGAGGTGTGTCCCATCTTTTGCATGGTTAAGAAGGGGTTTAGAGGAGAGAGAAAGGGTCGGCCAAGGTTAACCGTCAAACTTATTGAGGAGATTAATGGAAGTCAAATATAGAGGGGTTATAAAACTCCCCAGAGCCCTTATTCCTCCTTCTCAAGCCTTTTTGAAACGAGTGAATGGGGTGGAGATTACCGCCAATGATTGTAAAAATTTGTGAACCGCGGAAAATGGGAAGCCAGGTATAGGAACACTCAACCTATCTGAAGCCAAATAAACCAGATGAACTAGAAGAGCAAGAAAACCTTATACTATCAACAATTTTTACAATGTGTGGTGATAAACTGGATTATTAACCAATTTAAGGGCACTTTTGTTGTCACCGCATAGCAGAGTGGACCCCGCACTTCTTCATGGACGTCCTCTATTAGCCTCCTAAGCCAGATGATTTCCCAAGATACAAAGGCCGAAGCCTTGTACTCCGCTTCCATAGTAAAGATGAGCACAGAATCCTGCTACTTATAGCACCAAAAGATACCCGCTGATCCATATGTGAAGACATAACCAGACGTCATCTTCCGGCCATCTGAATCTCCCCCATAGTCAGCATCTGCATAACCGTGCAGGTTGAAGCCTGTGTATCTCCTAAAAAAGGATATCCATATCAGAAGTTTACTTCACGTACTTTAGAATGCTCTTCATTGTCATCAGATGTGGCTTCTGAGGTTCCGCCATATACTGACTTAATCGGCCAACAACATAAGCAATGTCTGGCCTTGTAATCGTTAAGTAAATAAGGCTCCCAACTAGAGCCCGGAACACTAAAGGATTTGGAAGTATCCTCCCCTCATCTCGTCGAAGCTTGATGACAACATCAAGTGGAGTAGAGCTACTCTTCTCCTCCCGCATGCCGAACTGCTGAACAATCTTCTCTGCATATCCCCTTTAGGAAACGAGTATGCCACTCTCTTTCCTCTCCTGCTCGTGTCCAAGAAAGTGGAGGAGCTCACCCAAATACTTCATCTCAAACTAAATAGCAAGCTCTGCCCTGAGCCTAGCTACCTCCTCCTCAGAGTTCCTCATGACGATCATGTCGTCCTTGTATAACAACACCAAGACAAAAATCTCCCCCCTCTTCTTGATGAACAGGCTCAAATCTGAATCAGAGGCAAAATAACTGCAGAATAGGAGGTATTCTATGATTTTCCCATACCATGCCCATGAAGCCTACTTCAATCCATAAAGAGCCTTCTGGAGCTTGCATACGTATCCTGTATAATCTTCAGACACGTATCCTAGTGGCTAAACCATGAATATGTCCTTATCAATTTCCCCGTATAGAAAAGCATTCTTTACGTCCAGCTTCCACATCTTCCAACCTTGACAAGTCGCCAAGGCCATCACCACCCGAACTAAAGTCATCTTTGCAATATGACTGAACATCGCTTCATAGTCTTCACCGTACTATTGAGAGAATACTCAATCTACAAGGTAATCCTTGTACCGCTAGATGATCCCATCCGCCTTCTTATTCAACTTATACACCCACTTGCATGTCACAGGAGTAACGTCATCGACCTTGGGCACAAGGTCCCAAGTCTCATTCTTCCTGAGGGTAGCCATCTCCACATCTCTAACATTATCCCACTCCTTGACTCTAGTGTTATATTCAAAGCTAGAAGGCCCTAGCTCATCTAGAGCCCCTAATAAGAAACCAGAGACCAAGCTCACCACGTTTCCTTCGTTATAATGAGCTGGTGGTTTGACGGTCCTCTTCAATCTTCGAAGAGTCTGACCCTTGCTGACTATCTCCACTGCTGTTTCAGAACTAGCTCCATTCCTGGGCAAACTAGAAGCATCGCTCCCCCTGCTTACTAAACTAGAAGCCTCTGCCCCGAAGCTAAAAGCACCTGGAGCTACTGGTGATATAGGCAGGTCCACTAGAAGATCCTCAGCAGCCTGCTCCTGCCTGCCATCCAACCTGCTTTCCTGCCGCTCCACAGAAGAGCCACCTCCATATGAAGTCAATTCGTTGAAAACCACGTCTCTCAAGATGGCAAACTTCTATGTCACTGGATCCATGCACTTCCATCCCTTCTTCTGTTCATCATAGCCTATGAAGACAAGCTTCCTCGCCTTTGCATCCAACTTTGTCCTGAGAGCATCCGGGATGTGTATGTAGTAGGTCGATCCAAACACTTGAAGGTGTTCTACTCCAGGCTTCTCTTTAAACATCATCTCATGAGGAAACGTCATGTTGATTGGACTCAGAGGCATCCAATTGATGACAAAAGTTATGCAGGCCATCCCTTCCCCCCATAAGGACCATGAATGCCTTAGGCATGAAGACAACACTTGCAGTTCTCCGTCAGATGATGGATATTCCGCTCTGCTACTCCATTGTATTATGGAGTATGAGCACAAGTGAGCTCTCTCCAGATCTTGTGCTTCCTGTAGAAGTTAGAGAACTCATGTTAAATGAACTCACCTTCGTTGTCTGTTCTCAACTTCTTAATCTGTAGGCAAATTCGGCCCTCCACCGAATCCTTGAACTCCACAAAAAATGGAATACTTCCGACTTATCCTTCATGAAGTACACCCAAGTATACCTCGAGTAGTCATCAATCAAAACCAACATGTACTTGCTGCCTCCAAGACTGGCGGTGACGGTCGGCCCCATCAGATCACCATGGATACACTCCAATGGTGCTTTACTCCTGGTCTACGACTTGTCAAACTGAAGGCAATGAGCCTTTCCATATTGACACCCTGCACAGACATGACTGTCGTTGAAGGATGACAACTTTGGCAAGCCTTTCACAAGGCTCTTCACTGCCATATCTTTCAATTTGTCCATCCCAACATATCTTAACTGCTCATGCAAGATAGCTACACTATCATTATCCCTCATCCGATCAACGTAGGAGCTTTTTGATATCACAAACAAGTATCTCACACTTCTCCCTACATGAGCAACGTCAGCCTTTACTGCTGACACGTTTCGGAGAAACTTCACTTCTGTCGGGCCGAACAGAATGTGATAGCCCGTGTCCATCGCATTGGTCTCTGAGAAGAGGTTCTTTTTCATGCTCAATATGTGATAGACACTCCTCAAGGTGAGTAGACCATTATCACTACCTAAAGAAATGACACCCTCCTTCTCGACTGTATGAACAGTATCATCAGTAGTTATAATAGCGTTGGTACCTAAGGACGTTCGTAGAGAGGAGAACTTTGACTCGTCCCTGGTGTGGTGGTGACCACATCCCGAGTCCACTATCCAGTCATCTTTGTAGTCGATGGTGGACAATGCACGGACACATGTGCCCGTCATGAACGTATTCCTCCATCCGGCTTCCTCAGCACTGGAACTAGCTTCCTCTTTATCAGCAACGTGCCCTGGCTGTAGCTTAACCTTGCAGTCCTTATTGAAGTGACCCATCTGGTCATATCTAAAACACCTTAGCCCATCCTTATTCTTCCAATAACGCTTAGAAGTATAACTCCACTCTTTCTGATATGAAGTTTAAGGGTCATCACTAGCAGCAGGCTTCTTCTTCTTCTCCCATCTCTTCTTCTTCCCTAAGAAGAGTGCCTCACTACCTCCTTTAAAGATAGTGACTCCAGCCATCTGTCTAGCTAAGGTCACTTGCGAAGGCAGCAGGTTCTCCATCTCTAGCAAAGACGGCTGAGTGGCCCAGTATTGAACAGAAGTAACAAATACCACATATTCCATTCGCAAGCCGCGGATTATGTGCCTTTTCATCTTTGCTTCTGAAATAGGCTAATCAGGGTCCAACGCTGAAATCTCAGTGCACAAGTTCTTCATCTTCAGGAAGAATGTTAAGATTGGCAGATCTCCTTGAGTGGCCATTACCAACTCATTCTCCATGAATTATAGTAGTGTTATATTCTTCCTAATGAACAACCCATCGAGGGAAGTCCAAATCTCCGCAGCTGTCTAACATCTTATGATGTCGTCGAAGAGTTCTAGTGAGTTAGCCCTCTTGATAGTAAACTCTACTTTCACATTATTCTTCCTCCAAGCTCTCACCGCATCAACATGGCTAGCAGCAATAGTAACCTCTGCCTATCATCTCCTCTGACGATCTCCCACAGGTCCTCACCCAAAAAATAGCTTTCCATACATAACTTCAACTTCTTAAAGTTAGTCGATGTACGAAGCTAAATTCCAAGGCCTCTTGCAAGTCCACCTTCCATTACACTAACCTTGGTTCACTTAGACTTTCAGAAGCAATAGAGAAAATTGCCGATTGAATGCTGCTCAAGCCTCTGTTCCCTCGGGTACCATGTAAAAATTTGTAAACCGCAGAAAAGGGGAAACCAGGTGCAGGAACACTCAATCAATCTGAAGCCAAATAAACTAGATGCACTAGAAGAGCAAAAAAAACCTTGTACTATCATCAATATTTACAAGGCGAGGTATATATGGCGAGACAAGATTCGTCGATGTACCTGATGGAAGCAAAACAAGAATAATATAGCTAGTCGCGTGATCTCAATGAGAACCCGTCGACTCTGCTAAACTGCCTATAGAGTTCGCTGAAGTCGCCAAGTCGCCAGACCACAACCTAGCCGCGTGGACAACCCAGTTTTCCAAAACTAATAACTCTATCCGCTGATATGCAAACCATCTAACCATGAGGTCGCCTAGCCGCCAGATTGCAGCAAATAGCTACTACCGAACTGAACAAGCTGATAGAAGCGGACAGATTATTTAACAGGGAAAAGGGTGACGAAGAAATAAGACCGTCTGGACGCAAGGCGCGACTTGCTGCTAACCACCGATTGCTAAATGTAGAGTCCGCACTGATCGCTGACTGAAGTCAGAACCAAGTCTCTGGCTTCTCAGCTCTATCTGCACAACCTGCACAGCAAACACCGGTTAATCCTTCAAACCATACGAACACAAAATCCTCTCTGTAGCAACCACCTGAGCTCACTTACTGTTCATTCAGATGATCTATTTATGTGATAAGGGGTCCTATTTATAGGCGTGAATAGGAGTGTGATCACCTCCCTAGCCGATAGGATCACCACCATATCTCGCGGCGAGCACTGAGAGAATCCGCCAAGCAGCGGACACAAGGTCAGTGCGCCTTGTCTCCATAAAGCTAAACAAAGACAAGAATGTCACACTAGCAAACCCTACAGATACACCACCAGTCCACACACAGGCGGACACAGCTCAAGTCTGCATGCACCTGCTAACACTACTCTAGTCCGCACACTTCGAGCCCACAACCAAAGCACACAAGGCTGACAACTGCCGAACTCGGCAGATAAAGAAAGTAGTCTGCGCTAACCGTACGACCTCCCGGACTGAGAATACCTAGACTTGGTACAAATCCAAACCAATTCCATACCCCTAGCCATCCTTAGTGCGAACACAACACCAGCAGATACAAAGACCAGCCAACAAAAAACTAGCAGACTCTAGAACCACTCTTCCTAAACTGGAAAACTGTGCGGAAAACAATCCTAACCATACGATTACCTCGAGGGAACAAGCTGACTGCAACTCTCTTACTGACCTGACAAACACTATCTCTATCTGCACAGTCTGCATGGACAGACCGCCCAGGCCGCCACTTTCACTTCAAAAAATTCAACAGTGACTGGAGAGTAAAGAGAAGATTTCCACTGCCGTGAACTTTGTCATGCCATTGCACCATCATTCTACAACAAAAGCTATCTCTTTTGTATACATCTGAACCCCTTGGTATGTAAATCATGTAGGTGGTATAGCATAGGGACTCTAGCCACCAGAGCACCCTTTTTGTGGCCACCCGTTCCTTAGCCCACCATGGAAATAATGAAAGCACTCCAAATCACTTTAAGGTTCATTAGAGTGCATCACAATGGAGAGGAAGACTCCATGGTACTCCTTTAGGACCTTGATATAGTTGTTGTCATCGAAGAAGTCGATCTTGAGTGGCCACGCCACGAGAAAGCAATAATAATTATTTTCCGACGAAAGATGGTGGCGGTTGGCCACCGGAATGCCACCCAAGAGTTCTCCATTCTACAGCAAGTCGACTAGTGGTTGTGCCTCACTTTGGTGATCACCCGAATAGTATGGCAGAGGATATCATGTTTTGGTTGATCAACAACCGTTGATTCTATCAGGGAAGACAAAATCATCAACGTCCAAAACCTCGACAATGATTGGCTTGTCGCAATGTGGATTATTGCCACTCAATCTCGTGATTTGGATGTAAGGAATTCTATAAGGTTTCATCATAGTCATCGGTTTTATTTGATTAACATATAGCATGCTATCTGCACCCCAGGCCGCAATTAATTAAATTAATATGTGACAGACTAATTCAATTTAAACCTAGATTCCTTATTTAATTATTTTGAGGTCTTTATTTTCATTTTCAAAAAAAGTGATCAACATTAATCTTGTAGAGGACACTGAGATATTTCCAAATTGGGGTGGCACGTCTCATGACTATCATTGTAGCTCCATTTTACTATGGGCCAATATACATTAGGGCTATAATTAAATAAAGTGTGTTTTTCTCTCAAAATATATTATTTTGTGCTCAAATTTTATACATGGGCTCTTATTATTATTTAAAATCACTTATTAAAATTTGGGAATTTTGTAATAAATATTCCTATAGTTTTTGATAAAATTTGCATGTGTGACATAAATTAAATAAATGAAATTTGTAGCACTTAAAGTTCTCCAAATGACCTGAAATTTTGGTGACCCTTTTGTTATTCTATGAATTATCAGTGGGAAAACTTTGGTGACTTTTAAATGCATAAAACTTTTGTTTTGGCTTAATCTTTATTTGAAAAGTATTCATCACACCAAACTTTAGCAATGAATAATTTAGTGCTTATTCCATTTGAGAAAAGGTATTATGTACCGCAAATTGTGTTGTAAAAATTATACTCCCATATTTCGTGTATGTTAGAAATGTGGTAGCACATGACTATGGCCATAATCATATACCAACCTGTTGAAGGTAACACCAAAAGTGTCACTTAGAGAAAATATTTGATGTGACTATTTGTGAGCATTGCACAAGTGAAGGACACCAAGTTATTGGTGTAAAAATCTCTAAAATTTTAGCGTGGTTAACCCTTCTCCTGGTTTAGCCTTATCACAATTAAATAGTAGGACAAACACTTGATTTGCTAGCGAACTAGTGTTGCTAACCATGAATATCTCTCTTGTTTTATGCATAAGATGTTGCTTGTGCTTAACATGCCTTATGTTTGGGTTAGTTTTGTGAACTCATTATCAATCTCAAGAAGATGTCTTATATCATGGTTATTATGCAGTTTACTTAAGAATATTAATGTTATATTAATATCTTAATTTTTATTTATGTTAGTACTCATATTATAGTTATATACATGATTAATACATTTCTTTATCTTGTAATTTAAGGTTATGTGCACGCATGTGTCACTATCAAGAATGTGATAGATATTATAATACTATGCAGGTCCCTCTATATTTTACAAATAGTGCACATTGATGGGGTGTTTGAGAGGTGACTCTAAGAGGTAGTGGGTCTTGAGGTAATCCTTAGCTACTTTTTAAGGTGTTCTTCCCCGGTAGGATCTACACTCTTGAAACTTAAGTTATTTGCAGTTTTGTGCATTTGCCTTGGTTCTTTACTCTAGTTTAGTATGGATTTACCCATACACTAGGCCTAGGGTGATTTCTATGTTACTTCCCTAGAATTGGAGTTAACCGTGTTGGATCGTGTAGCGTATTTAAAGGGGCTGAATAAGGGTTCTTAAAACTTTAAATTAATGAGAAGAGAAAATCAAGATTTCTAGTTTCTATTATTACCGTTGGTGCTAGTGATACCATCTAGTGATATTAACTGAAACTTAGATTTAAAGATTAATATTCAGATTAAAACAATTGCCTCTAGATAAATGAAAATAAATATTTTATTTTAGACATAGTAATGATTACAAAAGATTTTATCCCAATCACGCTTGTGATCGAGGCGTTGTTACAAATTTTTTCCCTTTTCTATATCGATACTTATCCCCAAGGATGGGTTGGTTCTAGCCTAACTATCCCAAATACGTCCTCGAATTGCCCCTAGACCTACACACGATCTAGTTGCCAACACAAGCAGCGAATTCACGGAATCTTCCAAGGAAACTTGTGCCTAAACAAGACGCTTTTCCCCCTAAGTCTTGAAAGACCTAGTCACCCCTCCCTTCATCAAATTTATAACATTTTAATGATGAAGAAAAATAAAATATAACAATAATGAAGAACTCCCTCAAAATATTTGACTCATTCATGAAGATCTGTGATATGTTTGTTGTCCAAGTCTGTAGCCTTCAAGTATATAGACGGAGTTCTTATAACCAAGCGGAAGCCCTCACTAGTTTGCACGAGTTTCTGTAATGTTTGTGGCCTCCAGGTGGTGTCTCCAAGTTCTCATCATTCGTTCTCTCGTCGGTTGGAAGACAGCTCTTTTTATAGACTCAAGAGCTACCACCTGTGGTAGCAGTACAACCTAGCAATAGCTATTTTAAGATGTCATCTCTTCCTTTGTCAATCTCTATATTTGACAACCTCAAATTTAGGAAACTTTCTTCAGCCAAATTAGGAAACTTTTGATCTTTGGAAATAAGTATTGTTTTTCCTATTTTTTCCAAAAATGGACCTTTCATAGGGCTATCACCTGGTGGAGTAGTACCGCCTGGTGGTAGGACTTTCTTTCCCAAGAAGTGTCCTTCCACACCTAAGTCTTTCGTTGGCTATAGTCATAGTGTTTGCGATAGAGATAACGCGGGCAATATCAACAACACTTTGAAATCTTTGCCTTTTTGATTTGTTCTTTCATGGTGTACTTATCCTATAGTTCCTACACCTTATAAACACACAATAAACATGATCAAATACAAAATAGGATTTATTATTCTCAAACAAAAAGATGTGAAATGCATATTCCAACAAACCACTTTGTTATTCTAAAACTTCTACTTCCTCTTTATTAGTGTCAAGCATTACATCATCCTTGGGCTCCACGGGTGAAGAGGGTTCATCATCATTTCCTATCACTATAGGATCTAAAAATGGAACAATTTTATAAAATCTAACATGAATGGATTCTTTAACCACTTTTGACCTTTTATTATAAATTTGATAAGCTTTATTGGTTGAATAGTATCCAAGAAATATTCCTTCATCAGATTTTTTGTCAAATTTTCTTAATGCATATTTAGTATTTAAAATAAAACATTTACATCCAAAAAAAAATAAGATGCATTAGGTTTTTTCTGATAATAAAGCTCATAGGGTGTTATTTTTATAATTGGTCAAAGCATTACTCGATTTATTATATAGCATTCAGTGTTCACAGGTTCGGTCCAAAAAGATCTAGGTAAACCATACTCGGATAGCATAGTTCTAGCCAATTCTTGAAGATTTCTATTTTTAATCTTCACTACACCAATTTGTTGTGGAATGCATAGAGTGGAGAACTCGTGCTTAACTCCAAAGTCATCGCAAAAAATTGTAAATTTTTCATTTTCAAATTCCTCGTCATGATCTGATCGGATACACTTAATTTTTAAGTCTAGTTCATTTTGTATTCTATTGCACATTTTGAAAATTTAGAAAATGCATTTGATTTTGAGGTAAGAAATTATGTCCAGTAAAATCTAGAATAGTCATATATCAAAACATATGTATATTTTCTACCTCCTAGACTAGAAATGCTTATAGGCCCAAATAAATCCATGTGAATTAGTTGAAGATGTCTAGTTGAAAAAATCTCATTTTTATTTTTGAAAAATGCTTTTGAAAATTTTCCTTTTTGACATGGTGAGCAAAGAGAAGTTAAATTTCTATGTAGGTTTGGTAAACCTCTTATTAATTTATCTTTAGATAATTTAAAAATCAATTTGGAGCTAGAGTGGCCAAGACGTCTATGTCATAGTTCAAGTTCATCATTTTTTAAAAATTAAGTATTTTAAAGTAGCAAGTGAATGATCATGAAAAGATATAAAAATATACATTATGTGCTCTAGGTATAGTGAATACAACATCATTTTGATTTTGGATTTATAATTTTGCAAAGATTGGTAGATGACTCAAATAAAATGTTAAACCTTTATCACATAGTTGACTAATAAATATTAAATTATGCTTTAAGCCTTTTACATACAAAACATTTGTGAGAGATAAAGAGTCATAACCCACTATATAAGATCTCATGATCCTTCCCTTTTCATTATCACCAAATGTCACCATCCACCATTCCTTTTTGCTAGGCTAAGGAACTTTGATTTGCCACCCGTCATGTGTTTAGAGAATTTAGAATCCAACTACCACTTGTCTCTTTTGTCCTTAGCTTGCCAACACACCTAACAATAAGATGAGAGTAAATATCTAGATACCCAAGTGGTTCTTCCCATAGTATAAGTGGAAACCTTAAGCACCCATATTTGCTTTAAAGGGCAATGACCTATTCTCATGCATGATCCAAAAGTGTGACCAAAGCATACGCATTTGGTGCACAAAATAAAGGGGGTTGAAATACTTTTCAGGCTTAGATTTGTGCTCGAAGACTAGGGATAATCTAAATTATAAGTCATACTTTTAGATGCTCGATTATTATTTTTGTTGCTACCGCCAACAGTAGATGTTACCATTGGGCAATAGTGATAGAGACCATAGCCAAGTTTGAATTTTGTATTTCCATGGAGCTAGTTTGCTAGGATCATGTCCAGCATTTTTGACCAATTCCAAAAAAAATTATGTCCATGGTAAACTAATTGACTCAGTTTTTTAAAGTGGTATTTTCTCCCACTTGAGTTCCACACCTATTTGCAATGTTTTTTTCGAAGATCAATTTGAGAGAGCAAAGTTTTTAGGCATTTCTCTAAGTCCCCCTTTTGATATTTGAGAGATTTCATATTAGAGTGGGCCTTAGAAAGTGCATCTTTGAGATCTTTTAGTCTTTCCAACAAATAATCACATTTTTTGTAAGACATCTTCTCTTTCCCAAGACTTTTTACTTTGTTAATTTTTGGTTTTGTAAGAAAAGAATTTTTTTCTGATTTTAACAATCAATTTCTGTTAGACTTTTATCAAAAAATTTGCAAAATTTTACATATTTAATATCTAAGTCATCATAAGAGTAGGGCAGTACCTTAGTGTCACTTTGGACACTGCACTCGGCATTGGATGCCTCATGCTGATTCCTAATAAGACACATATTTGCCTCTTCTTCATTAATTTATTTGGTATCACTTGATGCCTCGGAAGATGAGTCTTCCAACGTTAAAGCTTTTGGGACTTTCTTCTTCTCCTTCCCTTTGTGTTGCTTCTCGTACTGCTCTTTCAGGTACTTAGGGCACTGGCCTATAATATTGTAGCTCTTCCTGTAGTGGAAGCATTCCGGCGGGGCACATTCTTCTTCATCATCGCTCCCTTTCTCCTTCTTTATAGATGTTCCTTTTCTTCTTGTGTCCTTGCTGAATTATTTTTGGAATGACCACCTTCTTTCAGGATTCTTCGTAAATCTTTTGAAGTTCTTCACAAAAATACTTTCCTCGTCTTCCTCATTATTTTCTTGACCTTCTCTTTTTGACTTGAGTGTCAATGCTTTCTTCTTTTGCTCCTTATTGCTTTCTTCATTTTGAATTTTGAGTTCCACCTCAAGGGTTTTTAAATTCCCAATAAGGCTCTCAATTTGGGGCTCTCATAGATCATTTGATTTAGAAATTGTTATAACCTTTAGGTTGAACTTTGGAGGGAGTGAACAAAGGATATTTCACACAAGATCACCATTAGATAAGGTTCTCCCAAGAATTCTTAAGGTGTTGACGATCTTTGTAAATTGTGTTTATATTGTGTCCATATCCTCATCAACCTCCATACAGAATTTTTCATATTCTGACTCGAGTTGGAATTGCTTTGAATCTTTAACTTGTGAGGTACCTTCATGTGTTAGTTCTAAAATATTTCAAATATCATGAGCAGTTTCACACGCACAGACTCTATTAAATTCAGTTCTATCTAGGGAGCAAAATATGGCATTCATTCCTTTAGCTTTATTTTTGCATCTAGTTTTGTCGCCCTCATCCCAGTTATCCTTAGGTTTATCTATGTTAACTTCTCCTATAATATAAGTAGGAGTCGTATAGCGTGTTTCTACCATGTTCCAAACATCAATATCTAATGTCATTAAAAAGCATCACTTGTGTGCTCTCTAGTAATTGAAATCATTTCCCGTGAATAGTGGTGGTCTACTAATTCCTTGCCCCTCATAAAAAGTGAGATCATGGAGCGTCATTATTCCCAGTTGTTAAGCCAATTTTGAATAACCTAGCTTTGATGCCACTTATTTGATCGTGTAGCGCCCTTAAAGTGGGTGAATAAGGGTTCTTAAAACTTTAAATTAATGAAAAGAGAAAATCAAGATTTCTGGTTTCTATTGCTACCGTCGGTGCTAGTGATAGCATCTGCCGATATAAAATGAAACTTAGATTTAAAGATTAATATTCAAATTATAATAATTTCCTCTAAATAAATAAAAAAAGTAATTTTATTACAAACATAGTAATGATTACAAAAGCTTGATACCAAACACGCTTAGGGTCGAGGCGATGCTAAAAATCTTTTTCCCTTTTCTATACCAACCCGTATCCCCAAGTATCAGTTAGTTCTAGCCTATCTATCCCAGATACAACCTTGAACTGGCCCCTAGACCTACCCACGATCTATTCGTTAATGATGAAGAAAAATAAAATACAACAATAATGAAGAACTCCCTCAAAATATGGACTCATTGATGAAAATCTGTGATAAGTTTGTTGATCGAGTGTGTAGCCTTCAAGTAAGTAGATGGATTTCTTGCCGCCAAGTAGAAACCCTCACAAATTTGCATGCGTTTTGGTACTAGCCGTGGCCTCCAAGTGGTGTCTCCAGGTTTTTGTTGTTCGTTCTCTCAGTGGTTGGAAGACGGCTCTTTTTATAGGCTTGGCAGATACCGCCTGCACTAGTGGTACCGCCTGGCGATAACTATTTTAAGTAGACTTCTCTTCCTTTGGTAACCTCCGTTTTAGAAAATTTCTTCGTACAAATTAGGAAACTTTTGATTTTTTGGAAACAAGCATTTTTGTTTCATAATTTTTCCAAAAATGGACCTTTCATAGGGCTATCGCCTAGCGGTAGCAATACCGCCTGGCGATAGGACTTTCCTTCCCAAGTAATTTCCTTCCACGCCTAAGGATTTTGTTGGCGATAGTGATAGCATTGGCAGTTTCAAAAAACTTTGAAATATTTGCCTCTTTGATTTGTTCTTTATGGGGTACTTATCTTGTAGTTCCTGCACCTGATAAACACAAAAAACATGTTCAAATATAAACTAGAATTTGTTATTCTCAAACCAAGAGATACGGAATGCATATTCAGACAAACCGTGTTGTTGTTGTTGTCTTGCCACTATGACAAGACTCGTAGGATCACTACCTACTTAATATGGTTATTGGTGTTAACATATATCATAAATCATGTGTTCATGATGGTTATTAGTATGGAGCTTGAGTAAGCTCGTTGTTCATATAACTACACCTAATATCTTACATTGTTTTGAATAATGCAATATCACCATAGACACTTATCTTATTTGGCGTATAGGGGTCGTAATATGATAAGTTATGATTCCAACATTTGTACTTCACTAGGGACCCTTATTATGTGAGTTAGTATAGGCTCTCTCATATAGTAAGTTACTTTATGTGTTATCATATTTATGAATGACCTTGTTAACTTAAATAAATGACTTAATCCTATGTTGGTTGATCTAAAATTCATATGACCATATTTGTCTTTTGCCCTAAGGAACACCGAGGAGCGGGAGGATGTTACTTAGTTGTTGGTAACTAATATTTTAAAATTAAACACCATAGGAGTAGGGATTACCAAACCCATAGCAGGTGCCTCCTCTGAGGTTAAACCTGTACTGATATAAAAAGAGAGCTATTCAGAAGACGACAACACCACCACCATTACCAGACTCTTTTATTGATTCGTCTAATGATCCAGTGGTCGTGAGTGATGTGTGTATTATCATACTCGACTGATTTTATATCCCATGTGTTTAGACTTTACTACTTTCTACTCTGAGACTGGATGTTTATATTTTGTAATGAGTTGGTTATCTTATGCTGGTACTACTTCCTGTTTAGACTTCCACTGAACATTATTACTCTAATTTATACTCTTATGTGGTTTGTGATATTTAGCAGACGGGATAAGCATCGTGTGATGATGAGTTGCCATGTTCTATGGTATATCCATGGGATGGTTGCACTGAGCAAAAAATCTGCTCTCTAGTTATTTTGGGAGATGGATTTTATATTCTCAATGTATATACTTTGGATAAAACCCAGCAACTTCATCAATCTATATCTATATATCTTAATACCAAGTATATAAGTCATTTGTCTCAAGTCTTTCATAGAAAAGCAATTCCCTAGCAAGTTCTTAAGATCTTGTAGGGTCGGAATGTCATTCGTAATCCATAGTACATCATTTACATTCAATATTCGGAATATAATAATGTTTCCACTAATCCTCTTGTAAACATAAGGCTCATATTCATTCTTTGTGAAAAAACTCTTAGATTTTCTCATCAAAACAAAGTTTCCAACTTTAAGAAACTTGTTTCAATCAATAAATGTGTTTGAACATGTGTTCCACATCTCTTAATTTGAGTATACCAAATCCCAGTTTGTATTTGATCATGCTTGTCGTGTGTTTATAGTGTGTAGGAACCACTAGTTCAATACTCCTTGGAATATAATTCAGAATGAATTTGGTGCTCCATCGAGTGTTAACGCATAGCATTAACGCTACTACTAGCACTAGCACAGACAATTTAGAATGATGTAGAAAGAACTCTTAATCGGGTGCTACTACAGAGCGTTAATGTCGATGTTCACACTAGCATCGATTATAGAAAAGGCAATATCATTGTGAAAGGAAATACTGATAAGAAAGGAAAGGATGGTATGAAAGATACTACCTGAGGGGTTAGATCTATTTAACTCTAGAGGGGGGTGAATAGAGTATTTTAAGATCTTTTTAAGATTTTTATTGCGGAATTAAAATAGTAATACTTATATGTGTAGTCAGTTAGTGCAGAAATAAAACTAAACTAATCAGCAAGCAGCACAAAAAAAAAAAGAGAGCATCACAGACGACACAAGAAATTTATAGTGGTTCCCCTAAACATGGGTACATCCACTCTTCTACCACCCTGGTAGGAATCCACTCAGGTTTTTGATCAAGTGTCCTGCCACCAATTAGGTTTTTGCTCAGGTGCCCTGTCACAGTAAGATCTGATTCAGATAGATCAGGAAATCCTCCAGGCTTTTGATCAGGTGCCCAATAACCAAATCAAGTATTTTGATCAGGAGACTTGCAACCAAGTGTTTAACTTTTGAAGGGAGTTAGAACCCTATGTACAGTGGGGTGAAGAAATAAAAAACTATATGTTGTCTTATCTTTTCTCAAAACAATTGAGAAGACTTGTGGATACTTGATGGTGTCAAAGCTCCCCCTGAGATGAAGTACTGTCCAGGAAGATTAAGAGCTTTGCAGGGTGTATAGGTCTTCTTGAAGAAGTTATCCAGAAAGCAGTAGACAAATGAAGTTTTATTGTCTCTGAAAGCTTGATGGAAGAAGAAGATTTGATGAAGAAGGTACAGAACTCTTTTTCTTTATATAATTTCTATGTACTGAGGCTTTTCAAAAACATTACTATATCATCTACAGCAAATTGGTCTGATAATTTGATTGTCTTGATTGACTGCAAAAATCTTGGAACTTGGACAACGGCTAGAAGAGCTATAAAGAAATTCCTTAACTGCCCCAAGAATTAGCTGTATATTAACTCTGTGAAAACCACGAGAATATAAGCATTAATTACTCATATCAATATAAGCAATAAAATAAGCCTAATCAATTCTGAAAATAACTACAGAGAATAGAAAAGATTGAACTGGCAATTTTCGTCGATCTGAGATCCTGGATCGTCGAACTCAACCTCTCTTTCGTAGAGCTGAGCCCTGATCTTCAAACTGAAATACATCTTTCCATACTGGGCTCCAAGATCGTCGAACAGAGATAGAAGATCGTCGAACTCATTCCTGATAGAAGATTAGAGATCGTCGAGCTCAGTTCATCTTTCGTCGATCTCAGTTCAGAGAAGGGATCCTGAGATCATCGAACTGAGAACGAAGATCGTCAAGCTCACATCAGAGTTCGTCGAACAACTTCTTCAACATAAAAATTTCTGCCTTGCTCTGGTTTCTGCAAACTTCTAAGTCTTCTGAGGACTTGGTCTGATCAAAATGACTTGGGTACCTACCCTATAATATATTGAAGAACTATGACCCTAGACTATACAAGGAGGGTCATACTAAAACTAATTTTAGTGAACATAGCCCAAATCCAACTAGGGATCCAATAATCTCCCCCTATTTGGGTGAGGTCACTAACACAAAGCATAAGTAAATAAAATACAATCATTGAACATGAAAGTAACTTTCTGACAGAATGAAAAATAATTCAGCAGATAAAACAAATATACACAGAAAAAATTATTTTAGGGCCTGTCTGAAGGAGGAGCAGAAGAAGGTTTAGTGAACACAATTGTTCTGAGAGGATCTTCTGCTTTTTGCTTAGACATCTTCAGGTCTTGAGCTCCCAAAAGTGTTATAGTAGAAGCTCTAGGCACAACAGCTTCTGGGTGTACCTGCATGTAAGCATTAGGATCAAAAGGATGTTTATCTACCTAAAATTTTTCAAGTTTTTTTTGTCTATAAGTAGACAAGGTAGTAAACTGAGAGGGATCAGTTCCTTCTTTCTTTGCTTTATTCATCTGAGATAAGCCTATCATCTCATGGAATCTTGCCATTCTAAAATTAGGATCTAACTCAGGTTCATATCCTGGATATGAAGGTATCTCTATATTAGTTGAAACATTCTAAGCAGTCCTTTGTGGCTTCCTGAAAATAAAAGACTGTTGCTGAAAATTTGTTGAAGGATAATTCTTCTAAGATTTTCCATCAAAATAAAAACTTAGAGGTCTGCATTCACTGTATTTTCTGGCAGGAATGGAAGAAGTCTTTTAGATGGCCTGGAAGACTATCTTTACTAAGAAAGAGTTGGCTTTGAAGATTTTCTAGAAGACTGATGAGGAGCTGGCTTAGAAGATTGAAAATCACTGGAAGCAAGCCCTTGAGATCTGGCAATATTGCCTGATGCTCCTACAACAGGAGGAGGAGGAGGAGGTGGATATTTTAGGAATCTCTTTATTGGAGAAGATCCAGACCTCTTCTTATTCTTCTGTCCTTTTTCCTGGTTCCATGACAACCTCGTCCAATTAGGAGTATTAGCAGTAAGAGGAATATTGTGCAGGATATAGTATGGAATATCATTATCTGGATTGGGCTTAGGAGTAGCCTTTACTGGAGCCTTCCTCTTCTTTGATTTAGATCTCTTGGAACTATCAGAATTAGAATCATCCTTAGAATCCTCAACATCCTCAGATGATCTAGGAGGATTATCATACAAATCATCAATCTCCAAAAGTTGCTCAGCTGAAATGGGTTGAGCTAGAAGAATTGGAGCTGGAACAACTACAACTTCCTTGGCCATTTCTTCAGCAAGAACTTCATCCATATCAGGTAATGGAGAAGTGGAGACTGCATAGGTTGGAGTAGAGAAAGCCTTGGGCTCAGAAGACTCATCATCAGAAATTTTAATAGATTCAGCCTCTGGAGCTAGAACTAGCTCAGGCTCTAGAGCTGTAAAGCTGCTCTGAATAAGTTGTAAGATTTTTGTGCTCACTGGAGTAGTATAACAGACAATATCTATGCAAAACTGATTGGAAACAAATGAAATAATGTTTATAAATATAAGGTCAAAAGAACCTAGAACTGAAAGAACATCCAAAGAATAAACTGAATCATCTGTCTCTGAATGATGGTAGATGTTGAGGGGATGTGTTGGTACCCTAGTTTGGATTTGAGTTTAGTCTTCTCATTTTATTTCTTGACCCAAGATTTATCTATGGTCAAAGGATATTTGTTTAGTTAGATTGCTCTAGTTGTAGAGTTGTCACTTATCCAGATGAAAATTTGGTTAAGTGGTTTTTGGTTCGACTATGGTCGAACGCCGCTCGACTATCGTCTATCGACTGGTCGACGATCGTCTATCAGTTGGTCGAAGTTTGTTTGTCAGCAGATCGTCAAACTCTGAGTTAGTTCAACTCATGTTAGCTCGACGATCTGCGGTATCTGCCTCGTCGATCGTCGAACCCCGCTCGACTTCTTTTGACCAGACAGATTTCTTGATAGTTCAACTATCTGCTTGGATAGTTCAACTATCTGATAGCTCGACTATCTGTTTGATAGGTCGACTATCTATTTTGCTTGATAGTTCGACTATCTGTCTTGATAGGTCGACTATCTGTTCTGCTTGATAGTTCGACTATCTGTCTTGATAGGTCGACTATTTGTTCTGTTTGATAGTTCGACTATCTACTTGGATAGTTCAACTATCTGATAGCTCGACTATCTATTTGATAGGTCGACTATCTGTTTTGCTTGATAGTTCGACTATCTGCTTTGATAGTTCAACTATCTGATAGCTCGACTATCTGTTTGATAGGTCGACTATCTGTTTTGCTTGAAAGTTTGACTATCTGCCTTAATAATTCAACTATCTGATAGCTCGACTATCTGTTCTGATAGTTCTACTATCTGCTGTGGTAGTTCGACTATCTGCTTTGATAGTTCGACTATCTGTATCGTTCGACTATCTGTTCTGATAGGCCTACGATCTCTGTGCCTCGTTCGACGATCTCCGAGGATCGTTCGACGATCTTTTGTCTGTCTTTAGTAATTTTGTACTCCTTATGTTCTTTGATTTAATTCCTGTTTATTTAGCATATTTTATTAAAGATTATTTCATTGATTTTGTGCATACATCTCAAAGCAATCTTTGCCCCATTCTTTGTGCATAAGTCATGCTTTATCTGACAAAGTTCTTTGTCTTATTAGTTGAATTATCTTTTTGCTTTATCTGCCATGCTGTCCTTTATAGCCGTTAGACTCAAAAAGTCTTCTCTGGCCGTAAAGAGTTTAGTTTGATGTGACTTTCTTTAGAACTTTTTTTATCAGATTGGATTTACAGCTTCTTAGAAAGTGTTATACCTTTATAGCATGTCTTCCTGCAGGATATGTTTTGTTTTTTGCTATTTGCAGCCCAGATTGCAGATTTCAGAAGAAGACAAAATTCAAACAAAAATTAGAGCCGTTGCAAAGGCCTGTATATAAAGTGCTTTCAAAAGACAACAACAACAACAAGATACATACACAAAGAGAGATACATAGATTCAAAAGCAAGAAGAAATATACAGCTCTCAGTTATTGATACATTCAACTGAGAAGATCATCCTTCTTCAACTCTCTCTTCTTCAATCCTGAGTTCATCCTGCTGCCAGGAACATTCACTCAGAGTCTCTAGAAGAAGAAGAAGAAGAAGAAAGAAAAGCTATTGAAGAAGAACAATCATTCTACAATCAAGAATCTTCTTCAAGCTGCTCTTTCAAGAACTTCAAGATAGTTTTCTGTCTCAAGTTCAGAAGAGTTCCTGCATCCTGAAGCAAGACTTCTTCCTGGATATTCTCTAAGCCAGGGGGAGCCTTGATTCTTTAGAGCTTTCTAGCTCTGTGCAATCCACTAGCTTCTCTAATCTGTTTTAACAATAGAGAAGAAACTTTAACTCTCTCAACCTCCTGTATAAAGGGTTATTACTCCCTTCAAAAGTGAACCTTGGTGGCAGGGCACCTGATCAAAAACCTCTGTTGGATTTTGAGCTCCTGATCAAAAGCTCAAAGGGTCTACTTGATCTACCTGAAGCAGATCAGTTGGTGGCAGGGCACCTGAACAAAAACCTGTAGTGGATTCCTACTAGGGTGGTAGAAGAGTGGACGTACCTGTTTAGAGGGAACCACTATAAAATTCTTGTGTCGTCTGTGTTGCTTCATTTAATTATTGCACTGTGGCTATGATTAGAAATAACTAGGATTGCTAGTTGCTGTGATAGGACCAAAGCTCAACTGTAATTACAGTTAGCTTTCTCTAGTGCACTTCACTTTGTGTTAGGCTCTAGGGTTTCAAATATCTATAAACTCATTCTGCAAATTAACTCTAAGGGAGTTGAGTAGGGTGTCATAATTTTTGAATACTCTATTCACCCCCCCTCTAGAGTTGTATCTATCCTCACTTTCAATTGGTATCAGAGGGAGGTTGACTGACTATACAGGCTAACACCTGAGTCACAAGATATAAATAGATACCAAGCTTATAGATATTCACTTCATGGCCCAGTCCAAGGATTACTCTAGCACCATACCTCCAGCTTGCAACTTAGCTAAGTTTAGCATCTGGAAGGCAAGAATAAAATTATATATGAATTCTATTGATGAAGACATTTTTTCTTCTATTTTGACAGGACCTCCAACACCTCCTGCTGTAGCCACTGCTACAACATCTACAAATCTCAGTGTAGTGCCTCCTCCAGACTACAATGATGCCTACAAGAAGGCAAAGATAGCTGATGCCAAAGCTATGAACATTCTGGCTCAGACTATGTCTGATGAAATCTTCCAAAAAGTGGTTGATTGCACCTCTGCAAAAGCCATGTGGGACTCACTGAACCAGATTGTAACTGGTTCAGCTGATGAAAGGAAGGATAGAAGGTCCAACCTTATATCTCAGTATGAAAACTTCAAGAAGACTGAAGCTGAATCAGTTGAAGCCATGTACACCAGGCTCAGCTCAATCATCAATGAGCTGAGAACTCTTGATAAGGAGATTACATTGACAGAGGTCAATGATAAGATACTGATGTGCTTCCCCAACATATGGGATCTCAGGATCTAGCCTATCAAGGAGGCCAAAAGTACAACTGAAATCTCAACTGAAGCACTCCTTGGCAAGCTCAAGTCTTTTGAGCAAGTTCTAAAGACCAGGGAAGCTGAGGCTGAAGCCAAGACTCCAACTCCAACAAGGAAAGAGCAAACTCTTGCTCTCAAAGCTGCTGATGCTTCTGAAGGAAGCCAATCCAATGAGGAGCTGATGGCACTCTTTGCCAAAAGGTTTCTCAAGATGGGCAGAAAAGACTTCAGATTGAAATCTTCAAGATATGAAGATAAACCAAGGTATGACAGATCTCCTGCTAAAGAAATTATTTATTATGGCTGCAGGAAACCTGGACATATTCTACCTGAGTGTCCAGAGGAAAAGAACAAAGAAAAGAGAAAGGAAAAAGAACATCACAAGAAACACTTCAAGTCCTCCTCCTACAAAAATAAGAAGAAGGAGAAAGGATTTGTTGCTGAGACCTGGAGTGATTCAGATGAGGAATCTTCCTCCTCAAGCTCTAGTTAAGATGAGGAAGAGAAGAAGGCAAAGGAAATTTACCTAATGGTAATTGATGCCTGCAGCAACCACTCAGCTGCAGAGAGTTCTGATGATGATGAAGAAATGCCTACAGAAGATCAGGTATTATCTTCTTATGATTTTTCTTCTGCTGAATTTAAATCTGAATTTAAATCTCTTTGTTTAGATTTAATTAGTTCAGAAAAAGAAATTAAGGAACTTAGAAATAAGTTAGCTGAATCAGAATCTATTTCTAATGAAAACACTAGGCTAGAAGCAGAACTTACTAAGTCTAGTGAAGAAATACAGTTTCTTAAAAATGAACTAGCAAAGTCCAAGAGATTAGAAGAATCTTTAAATGGTAGAAGCCTTAAGCTTCAAGAAATCACCAGCATGAAAAACACTAGGTCAGGTAATAATAAGCTAGGCTTAGGGGCCTCATCAAGTGAACCCCCATTGGTTCTTAAAAATCATCTTTCAACTCCAGTAAACTTTATTTCAGCTGATGGAATAAAGAACACTGAGCAAGTAAAACAAGTTAATCAAGCCTTAAATAAAGATAAAAGAGAAAACAAATATTTAAAGATCTACAAAAAGCGTCGAACGCTGCTCGACGATCGAAGGATCAATGGTCGAACGATGCTCGGCGATCTGAGCATCAATCGCCGAACGCTGATCGACGATTTCAATTTGATTTTCAAAATTATAACAAGAACGATAGAAATCCTAAGATAAATAGAAACACTAGGTTTGTGGACCCATTAACTGCTTGGAGTATCCCACCTAGGAGATCTTACCCTTTAGGATATAAACCTCAATCTAAGGTCCCCTACAGAAAACTCCAATTCAAACCTACGCCGATTGGCGTTCTTCTCGAATCTCTCCTGAGCTATACGAAGCTTTTCTCGAATAAGCTTCACTGTGACATCCATCTCCTCGAGCGCATCCGGACCCAACAAGGGTCTCTCACTTGCCTCAGCCCAAAACAGGGGAGTTCTGCAGTGCCTCCCATACAAAGCTTCAAACGGAGCCATTTTCAAACTTTCTTGATAACTGTTATTGTATGCAAACTCCATAAGTCTCAACCGCTCATCCCACGCTGTGTTTAAGTTGTATGTGTGCAGGTCCTTAATGCCAAGTGTAGACCAATGTCAGTCTATAATGGGTCACCAAACACAGGACCATACAATGTAATCCCTCATTGTGTGATCCAAAGTGTTGGCCCATGTATAGCCTCTCTATTGGGATACACTTCCTACATGCACTTGGAATGGTGGTGTAACATCCCATTTCCGGCTAGACCCCTAGGAGTCGGTTAGTTGTGACAAAACCCTAGGAAGCCCAAAATTCGAAATAAAGCGATCAATATTTTCGGGTCACGGGTTGGTCACGCCCGTGACCGACCCGTCACGCCCGTGACTTGGGCGTGACTACTTCGACGATCGTCGATCTCCACGAGACGATCGTCGAACGTGCTGTCTGGGCATGTCACGCCCGTGACCAACATGTCACGCCCGTGACTATGGGCGTGACCCCATCGACGATCGTCGATCGCCGTGAGATGATCGTCGACCTTGCGGCCGGGCATGTCACGCCCGTGACATGAGTGTCACGCCCGTGACCTAGGGCGTGACCAGCCTTCGACGATCGTCGATCTCAATTCGACGATCGTCGCCCTCAAAATTTGCCGTTCGGGCATGTCACGCCCGTGACCTAGAGGTCACGCCCGTGACCTAGGGCGTGACCAGCCTTCGACGATCGTCGATCTCAATTCGACGATTGTCGACCCCAAAATCTGTCGTTCGGGCCTGTCACGCCCGTGATCCAAGGTGTCACGCCCGTGACCATCCATCGACGATCGTCGATCTCAGTTCGACGATCGTCGAACCCAGAATTGGCTATCCGGGCCTGTCACGCCCGTGACCTATGTGTCACGCCCGTGACATTGGCCGAAACGACGGTTCAGGCCCGAAATTATTCTAACACGCGTGGTAATAAATGCTGGTGTGGGAAGTTACACCAGGAGTAACTTCCGGCCGTTTTCCTTCTATAATTATATAATAAATGAGGAAAAGGTGGTCCAATAGAAAACCGCCAGCTGGACACACCTGTTCAGTTTCCACCGTTTCTTATCCCTTCACCGTAACCGAAACGTTAAGGGGAGGAGCCTTCATGGCCATAATGGTTTTACCCATTCACCTTCCAACTTCCTGATTTATAAAAGCCCACCTGGACAAGAGGAGAAGGTTACAAGCTCAAGTAATCGGATCAGATCCTTGTTCTTACTGTAGGAGAAGTTCAGCAACGCCACCACCGCGCCATGGCACCCCGTCGTTCTTCTCGCCTTCAAACTGCGAACAAGGTCCTCCTCTACTCCTTCTCTTTCATGGGTAGATCTTAGGATTCTTAGAAAGGAGGTTCGCGCTCAACGGAGCCGGACCCATCTCTCATTTTCATGGAAAAACCATGAAAAGGATATTTTGAGTTCGCCGGAAACCGCCACCTCCGGCGGTCAAACCACCGCCGACCGATAGCCGTCGCCTCAACGGAGGTGGTGGTGGTGGTGGTGGCTGGCCAGGGAAGTGACCGAACGGCCGGCGACGGATCACGGAATGCTTACAGGAAAAATGTTTTCCTGTGTCTGTTCGGGTTCATGAAGAAGATGAACAGTAGAATTAATATTATAATACATAGATTATTATATATTACTTAATGGAAAATAGATTATTTGAACATATTTTGAGGCTGCGAAACGAGGCACTTAGAGGCCGATTTAGAAAAAATGACCAGTCACAAAAGTTGTAGCCCTCTGGGTCTACTTTAATTTAAAATTGATTTAATTCAATTTGGGTGAGTGGTTTGACCACAGCACTCATTTTGGTGGGATCAAGGCCTAGCCTAACCAGAAATTAAAATGGTTGCCCACGGTTCATAACATGTCCAAATGACTTGAAATTTAGGCTGGAGGTCTATACTATGTATATCGTGAGGCTGTCCAAAAATGGGAATTTTTGGAGATACTTTGCCTAAAGTTTTTGTTTTAATTTAATAAACTTAGAGGAATTTATTTAGATGGTCAAATGACCTCCAAACCCTCCCAAATTTTGGTGAGTGGTCCCTGGCTATAAAACCTAGGTCTGTGTAAAATTCCAATTGATTTGGAGGAGTTTTTGGTGAGAAATCTTCTACCCTTAACTAGGCGTTAGTGAGACACCTTTTAATAAAAAGTGCACTGAGAATTTGGAAAGGTCAAATCGCCTCAACAGAGGCTGATTTTCTGATCTCTGACTTAGAATGGTGTTATAACCTGCTTGGAGAAAAATGGAGTGGTTTAGGGTTGGTTTACCCTAGGATCCAAGCTCAAACCCTAAATGAAGGGTTTTGAGGTTTGTGAAGGACATAGGAGCAAAAGCTCTTGTATGACCTTGAAATTTGGAGGAGAGTGGCATGATGTACTGAAAACTCTCTGGTTGGAATAGTGAAGGAATTGGAGGTAATTGGGTACCTCGGAAGTTGAGAGTTTGAATTAGGATAGAAATGTAATTTAGTTATTTTAAGCACTAAATCTAATCCAAAAATTATGAAACTCGGGAGGAGGGAGTTTTAGGATGTTTTAGACTTATGATAATTTTCCTGGAATTTTATGATTGATAAATGTTATACTTCATGTGTTAATGGATTATTGCCCGATTTGTTGTTTCAATTATTTGGAGGCTTTAAATTAATTATAATCAGTTAAAATTCTGGATTTAGATCTTGACTAGTAGAACATTGATCCCTGAATTTTTATAGAATTTTATGTTGAATAAATCTGGTACTTTGTTCACAGATGATAGAAAGGGCTTTTATGTTTAAAAATTAATTATGGATATAATACTTGCTGGAAAATTATGAGACTTGGCCAGTGCTAATTTTAGGCATTTATCTGCATGGCATAAATTATTTATAATTTTTGGAAGAATATTTTCTGTACTTGATTCATAAACAACAGAAGTTAGAGATTATTTCTAAAATAGTTTTCATGCCCTTTTAATGATAGAAAAATTATGATACTTAGGATTTAACCTATTGAGATAACTTAGTATTTATCATAAATTTGCTGGACATCTTGCATGAGAACTTAGGGTAGTTCATGTTCTAACCGGTAGTCCTTAGGATTTTCGAGAAATTTAATTAAATGCCAAATAAATTAGGAAAATTTCCATTTTCTGGACTTAGGTCATTTATATCATGGTAAGTCTCCAGTAAATAATTTAGGGCATTTGGATGGGTAATGGATCATTGCATAACCGGTTCGACATGTAGCCTAGGTCGGTCTGCATATAGCAATTGTGAATTGAAATAAGACATGATCTGAGGAAGACATTGGAGTTAAATAATTCATTTTGTTGGGGTGGGCAATAGTGGAGGAAATCGCAATAAGAAGATATAAAGAGTAGTGAGTAGTGGTGATAGCTAGAGTTAAGAGGTGCTCGGGTTGGGCGAAAGATCGCTTTTCCCGAAGAGAGGAAGGTTAAAAATTACCCTAGGATAATCTATTGTAATATGAGAAGGGAATCGGGCTAAGGGAAATAAACCCATAATATTAAGTGCCTTGCGAAAGGGAACTTCGGGCCGTAATGCCGCCATCTTGGTTCCTAGTGCCCCTTGAGAGCCCTTCACGGGGAATACCGGGGGCAGTCCTGGGCTAACGTAAACTGTAATAACAAATCGACAAGAGTAACTTAGTAACTAGGATTGCACTTTTCACAAACACTGTTGGCACAGGAAGATTGATGAGAGCTTCGGCTCGGGTGATTTGGAAACGGACGTTTGGGTCCGGGGAGCCTCGGCTCGATTGGTTAAGAGACGGACGGGATGGTCCGGGAAGCTTCGGCTCGGTTGGTTGGAGACGGACGTTTGGTCCGGGGAGCTTCGGCTCGGTTTTTGTGTGTTTGCGATTAAACTTGCATGTGCATAAGATAGGAAATGTTAAGGTGGTGGGTCTTTCGATATCGGGGAGTTCGATTGCACCGACACCGATATCGTTTGACTCGGCGAGGTGGTTAGCACTTCGCCAACAGAAGTCCGGTGCGCCAGCCGGCAAGAGTACGCAGGCGTCCGCTTAGTGCACCAAGCGTTGAGGCGTACGATAGGTCAGACCAGTGGTGCTTTTACTGGTTTTGAGGTGGGCGAGGCCCAACCCACCGCTTCCGTCTGCCACTACGGAGGTATCCTGGGAGGTAACGGCTCCGAAAGGGGAACTAAAGGTCTGTGTGCACAGAGTCGGGTGTGTGAGTTGCACTTGCATGTTTCATCATACCCACTAGCATGTCATAGCATAATCGATTCATTTAACCCTGACACCTAAAGTATAAGTGGTATGGGACGCTTATACATTAGGACCTGCAAAACGACCCTTGGTCTATAAGCTTGTGTGGGCAAGTTTATAAATCAAAGGTTAATTTCAATATATAACAACCATTGATGTTTGATAACCGACACCCCAACGTATAAGTGGTATGGGACACTCTATACGATGGGGAGCCTTGCAAAAGATCCCTTTTGCTTATGTGTTCTCGCATAAGTGAAGGTTTAAATTCATATGTTTGCTTTTCTTACTGCTAGACCTATTATAACAATCATATTAACTGCTCACTGAATACATCTTGCTAGATTAAGTCCATAGGCACCTGTTTCTTGATTTATCTCTACCATCACGTCCTTCCCTTTCTTCCTCCCCGCTCGGTACCTAGGAGCCATGGGGGAAGGGGTAGGGGATGATAGGGCTTAGTCTTATGACTAACGGTTTTCGAACCGCATCATTTAGGGGATCGTGGAGCCCAGCATGGAGGAGCAGCCCCAGAGATCGGTGCGCCTAGAGATGGGGCAGTCTAGCTCAGGAGTTCACACAGCCGGGACCGTGAGTCTCGACTTGAGTAGTTGTCTGTTTCGCTTCGCATGAGAGACTTGTAGTGAGGACATTTTGTACCGGGCATAAGCCCGTATTTATAGTACTCTGATGATTTCTGTGGACACTCCCTTCGTGGAGATTTTATCTTATTTACATGTGATTTATTATTGTGGACTGCATTGTTCTTACTTCAATAATTGTGCTACTTTTCTGTGATCGAATTGGCCGGCAGAATCGGCGCCTTGTGGTGATGACCCTTCAGGACGTGAAGAAGTCACCGCAAAGCGGCGGTTCTGGGCCTAAGACCCCGGTGGTTGAAAAAGAAAAAAAGGGGGTCTTACAGGTGGACTCAAGTATTGAAGTATGTCTTTTTAGAAGAAATTTTTCTAAGTCCACATACTCGAGTAGTACCCTTCATATACTCGAGTAAGTGACTTAGTACTCGAGTAGATCCTTAGACATACTCGTGTAGACTCTATATACTCGTGTAAATAAGTTTATACTCGAGTAGATAGTCAATCACTCGAGTAGGTCATATCTTATTCCCGAGTAAATCCTTCTGTTCTAAATCCAGAAATTTTCTAAGTCCACATACTCGAGTACTTCTCTAGTATACTCGAGTAAGTGGGTCTGTACTCGAGTAAGTTGGTTTACATACTTGAGTAGACTGTATTCACTCGAGTAAGTGATAACTTGTACTCGAGTGGTTGGTTAGTTACTCGAGTAAGTGCCTTGTTTATACTCGAGTAGTTCTGTTCTTCCCATTTCAGAAATATTCTAAGTCCACATACTCGAGTAGTTCCCTATATACTCGAGTAAGTGACTCTGTACTCGAGTAGTTATTTTTCATACTCGAGTAAGTCAATGTTTACTCGAGTAGTTGTTCTAAGATACTCGAGTAGTTCATTTTCCCCTCACTCGAGTAGTTCTCCTAATATACTCGAGTAGTTCTTCTTCTCTCACTCGAGTATCTGCAACTTTGTACTCGAGTATTTATTCACACTTTATCTGAAATTTTTCTAAGTGTTTTCACTCGAGTATCTACTCTCATACTCGAGTAGTTCGTACATCACTCGAGTATTGATCTCTGGATCACTCGAGTAGTTTCTCTTCTCTTACTCGAGTATGCCAATTCTTGTCCACTCGAGTATATACCATCTGATACTCGAGTATGTATCTTCTATGACTCGAGTATGTCTGTTCAAATCTTTCCTGAAATTCTCTAAGTCAATGTCACTGTACATTTCGATTTGATCCTTTCTGATAGGTCCACGTGTCATCATTAATGATTCTTATGACCGTTGGAGTCTACCTATAAATAGGTCACTTCAGATTTGACTATTATCAATTCCTTCAGAGATTATTATTTTAAGAAAGAGAAAGAGAACAATCCCGTGAACCCTAATTCTTCAAGTCGCCGCCGCCGCCATTAACGTTCACGGAAGAAGCTCTGGATCGACGATCTCCGATCTCTGTTTTCAACTCTGATTCTTCAGCGATCCAGACGCAAGTCAATCACTCGATCTCGCTGCGCCTTAAAGATTCTAGATCTATTTTCTCGATCGAGGTGATTTAGTTTTTCAGATTTGTGGATCTCTCTCAAGTCGTCTTCAACTTCTCTGATCAAGCCAAAGCTCTTAAGGAAGAAGACTGTCAAGATCCAGATCTGAGATTATTGTTTGTATTTTTTAAACAAATTATTGTGTAGGAGTTTTTCTCCGAGATTCGTAGGAAGGCTTTTGCTTCCGAGTTTTGTAGATCCAGTTGGATCGAGTTTTGTAGGAACGTTGTTCCGAGGTGTAGGATCGTTTTGATCCGAGATAGTGGAGTAGCCAAGTCTAGTGGTTTACTAGATTGGTGAGGAAAGTGGACGTACCCAAGGTTGGGGAACCACTATAAATCTTTTGTCGTCTGTGATTGCTTGGTATTGTGCTGTGCTGGTTCCTTAATTTTTTATTCCGCAAATAGACGCACATCTCACCTATTCACCCCCCTCTAGGTGATTTAGGTAGACAACTTCCTCTCTCAATTGGTATCAGAGGGAGGTTGAATGTTAAGAGGTTAACACCTTGATCTGATCCTACCCGAGTTGTCTTTTGAGAAATATCAAGCATGAGTAAGACTAAAGATTTTGCCAAGCTTCCCATTTGCACCAAGAATAATTTTCCTATGTGGAAGGAAAGAGTTAGGTTCTTCATGGAAGCTGTGGATCCTCGGATCTTCATGATTGTTGAAGAAGGTCCGCATGTTCCTATGGTTGCCTCTACTATAGACTCATCCAAACAAACAAGTTCCTAAGAAGCTGATGGACTTGGATAAAGGACGAGAGTTGCACTTGTCTCCCTCGATAAGAAAGCCAAAAATATAATAGCAAGTACAGTCGATGACTCAATGCTGCAGAATCTCATCCATTGCAAATCTGCCAAGGAGATGTGGCAATCCCTAGTGACTCTAATGGAAGGTACAGAGGAAGTAAGGGATGATCGTAGATCCCTACTGAACCAGAAATATGAAGCCTTCAGCAGGGTCATAAGGAAGCCATAGCTGACACTTTTGAGACTTCTTCAAGATAGTAAATGGACTAAGAGTTTATGGACGTGTCTTCACCAACGGGGAACTCAATGACAAATTCTTAAGATCCCTAACCAAGGAATGGGACAATAAGGTATGTGCCATTCGGGAGTTTGGAAGGTTAGCTGAGACGGACCCGCAGAATCTGTTCGGAAAAGCTTATGTCTTACGAGCTGCAAATCAACTCAAGAAAAGCTGAAGAGAGACAAGCAGGTCTGCATCCAAGGAGATATCTGTCGCTCTAAAGGCAGATAGCTCAAGGAAAATAAAGGCTAGCTCTCCCGCCCCAGTTCCTGAGGCTGATGAAGAAGAATCATCTGAGCCCAGCTCATCTGGCTCAGAACTATCTGATGGAGAGTTCTCCTACTCTCAAGGCAGTTCAAGAAATTTTGAACAAAAAGAAGCAACGGAAAGGCAAGGATGCCTCATATAGAAGATCACGCAATGATGGTGATCGTCAGAAAAAGAGCTTAAGCAGCCACGACAGGTATGGCTCAAAACCGAATAAACATTATTCCACTGATATTGTTTGTTATTGCTGCAACAATCGAGGTCACGTCATTGCGGATTGCCCCCATAAGAAGAAAGAGGGCGGCAAGAAAGAAGACAAGAAGTCCTACAATAAGAAGAGGACAAAAAAGAGTTTGTTAGCTAAGAAGAGCAAAACTCTCAGTGACTCCGACTCATCCGAGTCAAGTGCAGAAGAGGAAGAAGCTTACTTCTGGCTAATGGCTCTAACAGACGATGAGCAAGTCCCCCAGTTCACTGGGGAGGTAAAATCTCACACCCCTCTTTCGGACTCTGATGATGACAATGAACCAGAGGGCTATCCCTCTGAGGATGAATCAGAACTCATATACAATATCAGGAGTTACTCAAGGCTTACGACAAATGTCGCCAAGTCGTGAAAACTCAAGCTAGGGAGATAAAATCTCTAAAAGCTTCAGAGAGCAACCTTAGAGAAGAAGTCTCTAAGATGACTCTCTCAGGAAGACTTCGATAAATCTATCGAAGAATACAACAAGGCTCTCGGGCACCCTTGACCTTAAAGAAAAATCATCAAGGAATTGGAAGAACAACTCTTGGCTGAGAAGAAGCTTGTAGAAAGCTTCTCGAAGCCTAAGACTGTGCTTCCTATGATTGTTGAATTCTCAGCTAAGGCAAGTGGTGCCGGTCAAGGCCACAAAGGAGCTCCTAGTAAATCTTCTAGGAGAAACAAGGCCAAGAGGAGAAATAAGGCGGCCAAGAAGGCCTCTGCCGAAGAGAAAGGGAAAGCTCCCTTGGAGCCGAGTCGCGTTCAAGAAAGTCATTCTTTCCTACGAACGAAATCTTTGACTACGAATCCACCTATGGTCACTTTAGCAGGCCTATCCTTGAGAAGCCTAAGACAAGATTACCAAGGGTGGACTCGCCTTCGCAACTTTGGTGAGAGCGTTTTCCAAGGAACCTTATGAGGAGATTTCAACTTCAGAGCTATGGACCTTATGTTCATGGTCATAATATTAAGAAGGCACCCAAAGTGAAAGTTGTTGTAGAAAAGCCGAAGATGGAAAAGACTTCATGCACGTACCATCATCATGAAGCCTCCACATCTAAAAATGCTGCACCTGTTGGACCTCCTCTCGAGGTATCAAGCAGGAGAAGATGAGGCAAAGATACAACAAATTTGACTGTTGGTGTTTGGTAGAGTTGGTCACTTTGCCATCGATTGCTGGTTCAATCCCAAATATGCTGCAACTCCTCAAGTTAGCAACATGAGAATGACCACTCATGAGGCTAATCCTCATAGGCGGAGTATTCTAACTTGAGACCAAGGACCCAAACTTGTTTGGGTTCCTAAGGCTAAATGATTGTAATTGCAGGTATGTCCAAAGCCACCAAAATGCCAATCTGGTACTTGGACAGTGGATGTTCTCGGCATATGACCGGACAAGGAGCCTACTACAGAATTACACCTCAGTCTGCAACGGTCCAAAGTTCATCTTTGGAGGTTCAGATCGAGGAATCACTAAAGGCTATGGTATGATTTCTAACGGTAGCGTATCGTTTTCGGATGTACCTATGTTGAAGGATTGGAACACAATTTCATTAGCATAAGCCAACTAACTGCGACAAAGGATACGTAGTTGAATTTCATGCTGACAAGTGTTTGATAAAATCGGTTAACAATATGGAAACTATTTTATCAGGCACTCGAAGCAGAAATATTTTCTGTTTAAATTTTATTTGTATAGACCCCTCGACACCAGTGTGTCTTTTGGCAAAAAGTAGTGCATCTCTTGCTGACCAATGGCACAAGAGACTAGCACATATTAATTTCAAAACTATTAATAAATTATTCTCTCAAAACTTAGTGCGTGATGCACCTAATGTCAAGTGCGTTACGGACAGTCCTTGTCACTCTTGTATCAAAGGCAAGCAAACAAGACGTTCATTTAAAAGCATAATAGGCAAGGATTCCAATAGAAGTTTGCAGCTTCTCCATATGACTTGTTTGGTCCACTGCAGGTTAGAAGTTTGGAGGTAAGGAATATACGTTGGTTATTGTGGATGATTACTCGCGCTTTGCATGGGTGTTCTTTCTGAAACACAAGTCAGATACCTTCGGTATTTTCACTAATTTTGTGAGGCAGATCCAGAATGAATACAACTGTTCCGTAGTCAAAATCAGAAGTGACAATGAACGGAATTCAAATCTGGAGCCATGACAGAATTTTGTGAAAGTCAAGGTATCTTTCATGAGTTTTCCTCTCCTCGCACTCCACAGCAAAATGGAGTAGCTGAAAGAAGGAACAGACTCTCATATAGGCTTGCCGGACCATGTTGAGTGATGCCTCACTTCTAGAGTATTTCTGGGCTGAAGCCGTCAACACCGCTTGTCACGTGCAAAATCGAGCACTCATCAACAAGAATCATGATAAGACCCCTTACGAACTTCTAAAAGGTAGGCAACCAACCATTTCATACTTTAGAATCTTTGGGTGTAAGTGCTTCGTACTTAACAATGGCAAGTATCACACTACAAAGTTTAGTGAGAAAAGCTTTGAAGGTATTTTTGTAGGTTATAGTAGCCATAGTAAGGCCTATAGAGTATTCAATAGAAAAACTCTGGTGGTGGAAGAGTCGATACATCTTGTATTTGATGAGACGAGTCTGTTGCAAAGCAACTCGTCTAGTGTGCCTATTGTAGATGCAGGTACAAAGTTGAAAGAACTTAGCTTGAATGAACCTAGTGAAGATAAAGATGAGACGTTCATCAAGATCCCCTCTACAACCACTATTGGAGAGGTAGATGATCAAGATGAAGAAGACATCCCAGCTGAAGATGCAACTCTAGTGGCTGAAGAGATCCCAGATGCAAGGACTTTAGAGTTCAGACACTTGAAGGATCATCCTATTGACCAAATCATAGGAGATCCTCGGGATGGCGTCAAACTCATCGAGGTACAACTAACGAGAATTTACACTTAAGTTTCTCTCACAGGTTGAGACCAAAGAAATTTGAGGGAAGCCAAACTCCGACGCATCCTGGGATTCTAGCCATGGAAGAAGAATTGAATCAGTTCAAAACGATGCAAAGTCTGGACACTTGTTCCTAGACCCAAGCATAAGAACGTCATCGGGACAAAATGGGTCTACCGGAACAAGATGGACGAAGATGGAACAATTATAAAGAATAAAGCCAGACTTGTCGCCAAGGGATATCGTCAAGAAGAAGGAATCGACTTCGACCAGACTTATGCTCCAGTAGCAAGACTGGAGGCGATCAGGTTATTTCTTGCCTACGCTGCACTTAAGGGCTTTACCGTCTATCAGATGGACGTTAAGTCCGCCTTCCAAAATGGTGACATAAAGGAAGAGGTGTATGTAGAGCAACCGCCAGGTTTTGTTGATTCAACCTTTCCTAATTACGTTTATTTACTGCAAAAAGCACTATATGGTCTTAACAAGCTCCTCGAGCTTGGTATGAGACGTTGTCTACCTTTCTTCTTGAGAACAAGTTCACGAGAGGAAAGATAGACAAGACATTATTTCTTAGGGAAATAAAAGGCAAGATTTTGCTAGTGCAAATCTATGTCGATGACATTATTTTCGGCTCTACAGACACACAACCTCTGCAAGAAGTTTTCTAAACTTATGCAAGGGAAGTTTGAAATGAGCAGTATGGGAGAGCTGAAGTATTTCTTAGGGCTTCAAGTGAAACAATCTGAGGATGGAATTTTCATCTCACAGACCAAGTTCACCAAAGAGCTGCTTAAGAAATTCGGAATGGAGAATGCAACCTCCATGAGGACTCCAATGGCCTCAGCTATGTCTCTGGACAAGGACGAGAAAGGGAAACCTTTTGATGAAACCAAGTACAGAAGCATAATTGGGTCCTTGCTCTACCTTACTGCGAGTAGACCAGATATAATGTTCTCAACATGTGTACGTGCTAGATTTCAGGTGAACTCTAAGGAATCTCACTACATCGCTGCAAAGCGAATCCTGAGATACCTCAAAGGCACACCAAATCTTGGCTTATGGTACCCAAGAAGTAATGATAGTGAACTAATTGGTTTTTCAGATGCAGATTTTGCAGGTAGCAAAGACGACAGGAAAAGCACTTCCGGGACTTGCCAATTTCTCGGAAGGAGACTTATTTCCTGGAGCAGTAAGAAGCAGAACTGTGTAGCCATCTCAACGGCTGAATCAGAATACATCTCTGCAGGCAGCTGTTGTGCACAGCTTTTATGGATCAAGAATCAATTTGAAGACTACAACAAGAAGTTCCAGGCCATTCCTTTGTTTTGCGACTCATCCAGTGCTATAGCAATTGCCAACAATCCAGTCTCCCACAGCCGGACCAAGCATATAGAGCTTCGCTATCACTTCATCCGGGAGCATGTGGAGAATGGAGACATAGATCTACAATATGTCCCCACAGACAGGCAAGTGGCAGATATATTCACGAAGCCACTGGACGAGTCCAAGTTCTCGTTCTTCAAAACGGAACTCGGACTGCTCAATAAAGAGGAATAGTGATGGTGGATTCACAGCCAGGCTTAGAGTTGAAGATATCAGTGGCAGTAAATCTCTCCCACGAAAATTGTATTTCAAAGTGATATACTCGAGTACATAGAGATATATACACGAGTAAACGGAAATACTCGAGTGCCAAAATTGACATACTCGAGTAGTTGGTAACCTACTCGTGTATGTTACTTGATCTACTCGTGTATACTCCATCTCATACTCGTGTATGGCGAAACCTACTCGAGTATACGGGAATCAGAAATTTGAAAATCTCCTTTTTCTTCTATTCGCACCAAAGTTTTGGCGCTCCATATCAGGTATGATTTTATTTTCAGTACTCCTCCTTAAACCTAATTAGGGTCATATATATATATATTCAGAAAAATCGGAAATCCTTTCCACTTCTCATTTCACTCGAGTAGCCGTCGTCCCTTCGTCTTCCAGAACAGTTGCAGAGTTTTGTCTTCCTCCTCCCATTTTTTCTCTTCGTACTACAGAATCGCTGATGGCTCCCTCCTCCAAGATTGGAATCGGCTCCGAACTCGTGACAGATGGTATTGCAGATATTTCGGATGACTTCAAAAATTTACTGATTCTCTTGGACACCGCCAGATTGTCCTTCGTTCTTCAAGAACCCTGCCGTCTCCTGCTTCCTGATGTTGAAGAATTTTACAGAAATCTGAAGGTTAGACGTAATGGCACAATTCTGAAATCAAAGGTAAAAGGACTTGAGATTCGGTTGGATAAAACTTCAATCGCCACTCTGCTTCGGATGCCCGTGGTTGACGAAGAAGACGACCTAGAAAAGGAAGATGCCGACCGTACTTCCCTATTCTGTGGTTGAGATCCTGAAGGTGGAGGTGAAACCTTGAATCGGTCTTTGTTCAATTCAGAAGGCAAGTTTCTAGTTGATGTCATCGCCAAAGTCCTGTGGTGCAAGACATACTCCATAAGAGATATATCCCAAAATTTATTCGACGTTATGCAAGCCATAGTCTGCAGGAAGAAATTCCAGTTCGGAATGATGATACTGGATAAGATCCGAGAGAGCGTGACACATCCAAGTTATGCTAGGATTATCTCACTCCTCCTCCATGAGATTAATCCTACAGTGTTTGACTTATCCAAAGGGACTCCTCTTCACCACATGAAGAAAGTTTCCATCTCTTCCATACAGAGGTATGACATCAAGATCCTGAATTCTGCCCAAGCTTCAAAGGCTGATGCCATCTCAGAAACTCACCAAGAAACCAGTTTACCTGAAGACAAGATTCCATCTCCTCCTCTACATCAAACTACTGCTACCTCTGGTGCAATAGTTGAGGGGGAGCCTGCCTCTTCTCTTCCTCAGCATCAAGTTTCTTCAGAATCAGTGATTCCAGAACTAGCAGAGGTAAGAGTTTCTACTCCTCCAGTCTCTCCTCCTCCAGCAGATCCTCAATCAGCAATTCCTGACTTAGTGATTCCAGATTCAACAGCTTTACTGTCTACAGCTGAAGATATAAACAGATTCATTGATGAGCTCAGCTCAGATGCTCCTCTTTTTCAGAGTGGATCAGCTGCCAAGTCTCCCATTCAGACTCCAGTTCAGACTCCAGCTCAGACTCCAGTCCAGTCTCCTGCCAAGTCTCCTGATAGTGAGCCCAGCAAATCTGATCATATTCTCTTGTCTGATGATGAGGAAATGCCTCCAGATCCTGTGGAGGCACCTCTGAGGACTTTGGATTTCTCCATGCCATCCTTCCTAAATACAGAAGAAACTGTTGAAATAGAATCTTTCAAGAGAGCTGTAAGCTCAATAGTTCTTACAGAAATTCCTCCTTGGACTGCTCCTGCTCTTGCTCCTTCAGTTCCTGCACCAACCTCAGCCCCTTCTCCCTCAGTTGTGGTAAGTCAAATTGAACAGATGCTCCTTGCACAGAGAAAGTACTTTGATGAATCTCTAGCATCAGTCAATAACAAAGTCACTACTCTTGTACAAGAGATGAGTAGAGGCTTTGCAGAAATCCAGGCCAATACTGATGAGCTAAAAAGATTGTTCCAGCTAGGTGGCAAGGCCATAGATCACACTATCACAAGCATAGGTGAACTAAGAAATCAACAAGAAACTGTTGCCAATAATCAGATCCAGTTGGCCAAGAATGCTGATGTCAATCTTATGAAAATCTGTGAAGAAGTTGGCAAGTTCAGGGATGAAGCTATAGCTCAGTTATCTGTACAGATATCACCAAGGGGGAGAAAGATAGTAAAAGAACAAGTGGAAAAACTATCTGAGCAAGCTCAAGCAGTTGTTAAAAGAACAAGTTGAAACACTATCTAACCAAGCTCAAGCTACTGTGGATGGTCTTGTAAAAAAATGAAAGCAGATATTCTCTCCCAGCTCCAGTCTGTGAAATTCTATACCTATGACACTGCTGTTTGGCTGCACAACATGAATTTCCCTAATGCCCAGCTCAACCCTACCATCATTCCACACTTCTTGAATCCTCTTGAAGCACAACCTCCTGCAGATGCTCCAGCCCAGGCAGCCATTCCAGAAGGTGTGCCAGCCTTCTCACCTAGACCTGAGGGTGATGTGACTGAGCCCCTCTCACCTATACTGATTTGTGGCAAGATGAAATTCCAGCTCCAAGGAAGAAGAGAAAATATGGTGAAGGTGCTTCTGCCAGTC
The DNA here is from genome assembly GCA_039513925.1 of Platanthera zijinensis. NCBI lineage: Eukaryota > Viridiplantae > Streptophyta > Magnoliopsida > Asparagales > Orchidaceae > Platanthera > Platanthera zijinensis. Next base: position 94,739,516 of record CM077091.1, read on the forward strand.
GTTCTGCACCCAATAGAGATCCTGCCCTAGCTTCTGAAAGCAGACCACCAATTATTCATTCTGAAGTTTGGAGTCCAACCTCCAAATCCCTAATCCTTGATACCCTGAAGTTAGTTACAGATCTTGGTGAGAACAGAGACCAGTTTTACAGTCATTCAGAATGGAAAGCCTATGAAGTGTCCCAAATCAAAATCAGACTTCATGACAGGAATTGGGGGCACAATAATCCAGCTGCTCCTCCTAGGCCCAGAACTTATTTTCCCAAGCCATTCAGTTACCTAGAGAGGCAAGAGCTGAAGAGAGAAAGGATGCATAAGGAAGGACCCTCTTGAGTAAAGAGAATGTGGAAATGGATTCTTTTTGTTTAAAAACAATTCTATATATATAATTGATCCTGATTATGGCTATTTCATTAATTATCCTGCTTTAGCTTATTTTTAAGTATATGTGTATTGTTCTTTTTACTCTGAATAATTCACCTTAGTATAGAGAATGCTGACATCTACAAATAGGGGGAGATTGTTGGGATTTGTCTCCACAATACCTCAGATTTGTAGGTGGTCAGACCTTGAACTAAGATGAATTAAGGTGTATTTGATGCTGTGTTTAAGTTGTATGTATGCAGGTCCTTAATGCCAAGTGTAGACCAATGTCAGTCTATAATGGGTCACCAAACACAGGACCATACAATGTAATCCCTCATTATGTGATCCAAAGTGTTGGCCCATGTATAGCCTCTCTATTGGGATACACTTCCTACATGCACTTGGAATGGTGGACTCAAGTATTGAAGTATGTCTTTTTAGAAGAAATTTTTCTAAGTCCACATACTCGAGTAGTACCCTTCATATACTCGAGTAAGTGACTTAGTACTCGAGTAGATCCTTGGACATACTCGTGTAGACTCTATATACTCGTGTAAATAAGTTTATACTCGAGTAGATAGTCAATCACTCGAGTAGGTCATATCTTATACTCGAGTAAATCCTTCTGTTCTTAATCCAGAAATTTTCTAAGTCCACATACTCGAGTACTTCTCTAGTATACTCGAGTAAGTGGGTCTGTACTCGAGTAAGTTGGTTTACATACTCGAGTAGACTGTATTCACTCGAGTAAGTGATAACTTGTACTCGAGTGGTTGGTTAGTTACTCGAGTAAGTGCCTTGTTTATACTCGAGTAGTTCTGTTCTTCCCATTTCAGAAATATTCTAAGTCCACATACTCGAGTAGTTCCCTATATACTCGAGTAAGTGACTCTGTACTCGAGTAGTTATTTTTCATACTCGAGTAAGTCAATGTTTACTCGAGTAGTTGTTCTAAGATACTCGAGTAGTTCATTTTCCCCTCACTCGAGTAGTTCTCCTAATATACTCGAGTAGTTCTTTTTCTCTCACTCGAGTATCTGCAACTCTTGTACTCGAGTATTTATTCACACTTTATCTGAAATTTTTCTAAGTGTTTTCACTCGAGTATCTACTCTCATACTCGAGTAGTTCGTACATCACTCGAGTATTGATCTCTGGATCACTCGAGTAGTTTTCTCTTCTCTTACTCGAGTATGCCAATTCTTGTCCACTCGAGTATATACCATCTGATACTCGAGTATGTATCTTCTATGACTCGAGTATGTCTGTTCAAATCTTTCCTGAAATTCTCTAAGTCAATGTCACTGTACATTTCGATTTGATCCTTTCTGATAGGTCCACGTGTCATCATTAATGATTCTTATGACCGTTGGAGTCTACCTATAAATAGGTCACTTCAGATTTGACTATTATCAATTCCTTCAGAGATTATTATTTTAAGAAAGAGAAAAAGAACAATCCCGTGAACCCTAATTCTTCAAGTCGCTGTCGCCGCCGCCATTAACGTTCACGGAAGAAGCTCTGGATCGACGATCTCCGATCTCTGTTTTCAACTCTGATTCTTCAGCGATCCAGACACAAGTCAATCACTCGATCTCGCCGCGCCTTAAAGATTCCAGATCTATTTTCTCGATCGAGGTGATTTAGTTTTTCAGATTTGTGGATCTCTCTCAAGTCGTCTTCAACTTCTCTGATCAAGCCAAAGCTCTTAAGGAAGAAGACTGTCAAGATCCAGATCTGAGATTATTGTTTGTATTTTTTAAACAAATTATTGTGTAGGAGTTTTTCTCCGAGATTCGTAGGAAGGCTTTTGCTTCCGAGTTTTGTAGATCCAGTTGGATCGAGTTTTGTAGGAACGTTGTTCCGAGGTGTAGGATCGTTTTGATCCGAGATAGTGGAGTAGCCAAGTCTAGTGGTTTACTAGATTGGTGAGGAAAGTGGACGTACCCAAGGTTGGGGAACCACTATAAATCTTTTGTCATCTGTGATTGCTTGGTATTGTGCTGTGCTGGTTCCTTAATTTTTTATTCCGCAAATAGACGCACATCTCACCTATTCACCCCCCCCTCTAGGTGATTTAGGTAGACAACTTCCTCTCTCACCCTCGGTTCATCATATCCATGAAAGCTGATGGTGCGTTGGTCAAACCAAACAACATCACCAAGAACTCAAAATGTCCATGCCTCGATCTAAACGCAGTCCGTGGTATATCTGCCTCATGGATCCTGAGCTGATGATAGCCAGAACGAAGATCGATCTTGTAGAACACCGTGCTACCGCGCAACTGATCAAATAAGTCATCGATCCTCGGCAGAGGGTACCTGTTCTTAATAGTGACTTTGTTCAACTCCCTGTAGTCGATGCAAAGCCGCATTGACCCATCTTTCTTCTTCACAAACAGAACATGAGAACCCCAAGGCGACGAACTCTTCCTGATAAACCTTTTTGCCAACAACTCATCCAACTGGACTCGTAACTCCTATAACTAACGAGGGGCCATCCGGTACGGCGCCTTAGCAATAGGACGCGTACCCGGTTACAAATCAATCACAAACTAAACATCTCGATCAGGAGAAAGACCAGGAAGATCATCAGGAAAAACATCAGCGAAATCACAAACAATAGAAATCTCCTCCAAGCGTGGTACGCTAACAGCAGTTCCAACCACCGAGACTAAACAAGCAAAACAATCAGAATGAAACAGCTCCCGAGCACATACCGCAGTGATGACAGGAGAATCCTGGCACGGATCAGCATACACGCTTCCGGGATGACCGTTGTCCTTGATGAAATCCAAGTGCTTCCCTTTGCACTAAATAATTGCATCATACTTAGACAGCCAGTCCATGCCCAGAATAACATCGAAGTCCTCCAGATCAATCATCTTCAAGTCTGCCTTCGCAAGAAAGTCTCCCAACAAAACAGGGCAATCTAGAATGCCCAAATCTGATAACACATATTCACCAGAGGGGAACTTGACACGAAAGGTATCCCGAACTCGATCTAGAGTCAACCGATGTCGCTCCACAAAGGCTCTAGTCACAAATGAGTGGGTAGCGCCGGAGTCAAACAGAACACGCGCCCAACGGTTCTTCACCTTAAATTTCTCTATAGGAGTATATACAACTAAGGAACTACCAAAACAAAACTGCAATCATTCTAGTAAAAACAAAAATAAAACCTTCAGGCTGGAACAACAACTAACCTGAGATGACCTGAATCGAAGCTTGAGCCTCCTCGGAATAGATCACGTTCAGCTTTCCCTTGCCCTTGTCCACACGCTGAGGTGGAGGTAATGCCTCAAGTGGAACAGCATGAAGAGCAGGCTGGACCTAAGGACGCCTAGACTTGATGTGACCCTTCTTCCCACACTGATAGCAGACTTTATCCTTGGACCAGCACTGGGCAGCATCATGCTCGGGTCGCTTGCAAACAGAACAGGAAACATCCCTCCTAGGAGCACCCTGAATAGCATGAACCTGCTCCTTCTTCTGAGCTGCTACCTTTTTGAAACACCTCTTGATAGGGTGGCCTGACCAACCACAGAAGCTACACACCACCTTGCTCTTCTTTCCCAAAGCAGCACCGAGTACTTGGGGTTTCTTCTCCTCGACAGACTTCCTCTTGTCCTTCCTCATTTGCTGGCCTCTGCTCTTTGTGGTTTCGATAGCCTCCACCTTCAGAGCAGTCTCCACTACCCCCGCATAAGTCTCTGATCCATAAGCACTGGTTAACTGCTGCACCACGCTCCTCAAGCCACCAAGAAACCGCTTGACTCGATCAGCCTCAACACTCACCAACCCAGGAGCAAATCGGCTCAACTTGTTGAACTCTATCTCATACTCACCGGCCATGAGTTTCCTTTGCTTCAGGTGGAGGAAGTCGTTCATAAGACGGTCACGCTCGACCGAGGGCAAGAAATTCCTCAGCAGCATTTCCTTGAATACTTCCCAAGAGCATTTAGCTACCAAGCTCTCCTTTTCTCTAAGCCACCAACTCTTAGCCAAACCCTTAAGCTGATAGGTGGCTATCATCACTCTCTAATTTTCTGCAATACTGGAATACAAGAAAATCTCCTCCATGGAGATCAGCCAATCGTCTATGACCATGAAATCTGCCTTCCCATCATAAGTAGGAGGGCTAAGTCTCTGAAACTGCGAGATGAATGTCATTTCTGCTCGCACCACCACTGGAGGTCTTAGGGGTGCAGGAGGAGGAGGAATAACTAACCCTCCTACAGGGTCTTGCACTCCCTGAGTCTGTCCTTCCACAACTGCCACCAAAGACTGGATCTTGGCCTGCACCTCCACCATCTTCCTGCTCAAGGAATCACTACTCTATCACAGGCTCTCGATCACCGCATCATTCTGCGCTCCCGATGACTCACCCTCAGATAGGGGGGTCGATCTAGTCGAAGGTCGTCTCGCCATCCTAAAATCATAACAACATTTGTCAGATCCTAGTACGACAGCTGCAACTAACTACAAGTACAGACAATACATACATAGATATGAACTTTAAGCTGCTAAACTTTCTCTGGGAGTTTATTTTTTTACAAAAATTGATGTTATGCCTTAACCTAGGATGGTTAACCACCACCATACTAACTCATATGCCTAGATCGGGAATGCATGACTTTACATTATTTTTGACTCGAAAACTTATGTGTGTACATATGTCATCCTGCCAGTCTTTAGCTTGGTACGTTGTGCTTATGCAATGTTATGCTATGCATGTTTGTGCTATGCATTCTAAAAAGGCCCTAATACATGTTATGAGCGGCGTACACATGAAAATGTTATGCATCCCATACTACAAAACATCCTCATGCAACGAAAAAGAAAACGAACTAGTCACAACCATATGGTGAGGTTATGCATCCCATACTACATAACCCTCACATGTTGCCCCTATGGTGGATCCATATAAGAACACATATTATGCATCCCATACTACATAATATGCCATGTATACTTCATGGTATGCTATGAGTGCAGTGTTCATGCTTTTGACAAGACGTGATGATGACATATCAGTGTGTGAATGACATGATGCTGAACTACTAATGCAATCAAAAGGGAAGGTTGCCCGACAAGCCTGTAGAGCAAACTCCCTCTGATACCAACTGTCACAACCAGCATTTTCTCTGAATTATGGGTTATCAGAGTAAGGAAAAACATGCGTCGTGATGCCACGTCAAGCAGGGGATAACTGCTGATGCTCAGGCAAATCTAACTACTTTACTTTATGGAAATTCATGAGTTAAATGATTAGAAAATCAGTTATATTTTTTTAAAGGCCGTATCCTTCGGCGCGGTGGATCATCTAGTCCACAGTTTAAAAACTATACTTATACGCTGCGGAAAAATACTTCATTCAGGTTTGACATCCTAAAAGAGTGCATAAGTGCCCATAGAGGACAACTTATACTACGCAAGACCCTACATTTAATTTATACTATATATAAGAAAACGATCTTTTTATGTTGTTTGAAAAATAGTGTTTGAGTTTTATAAAACATGATGATCATGAGATATACTTATAATAGTGTTTTTAGGTTTAAAAGTAACTAGCAAACTAACATAAATCATCCCCAGAGCAAGTAGACAATCTCCAAAAAAAGGTAGCAGCAAAAAAAATAACATATCTAGTATCAAGGTAAAACTACCAGTGGGCGCCAACAAACTGACACGAACCCACTGGCAAGTATGTATGTCTGTAAGAAAAAAACACCAAAACTACCTCGCAAAACAAGGAACTGATCTCTATAGCACAAGAGACCACTAGCAACTGCACAGCACCACTAGCCGTCAGAGCGGCTACTATCCAGAACCTGAGGCATTCAAAGAAGGAAGAATACCTCAGCAAGCAAAACAAGAAAACTGCTCAAAAGTGTCAATCAGAAGATAAGTAAAAGAGGAAAACAAAGCAGTAACAGTCACAACTGCCCAAGGCAAGGCAAAAAGGAAGTGCACTAAGTGCGAGGACACAACAGTAACTCTGCCCAAATGCTGTAGAGTCTACAAGGGTACCATGAGCCCAAACGCTGCAATCTACCAAGGAAGAAATGTCTAACACTCTAAGCTGTGCGAGATGGTAGTAGCAAAATAAACAACGCGGATCCGGGTTGGAGGCAAACTCAGTCCCCAATCCACAATTTCCAAGCAAACAAAGCTCAAGGGTCTACATGTGAAAGCACTAGGGACCTCCCACCCCCTTTCCCAGCCCGTACCTGGAGAAAGATAAAATAAAAGGGTGGCCACGGCTAAATTACATAACACCACCCCCATAAGAGCTTCAAACCACCACTACTAACCACGACCCACGATTCGGCCTTTGGGAAAGAAAACATAGCCGACAAGGAACCTCAAAAATCAAGAAATTCACTCGAGAGCCAAAATCAAGGTAAGGGAAAAGCGTTGAGATGAATCAACACGGCTTGGCGTTGAGTGAGCCCCACTCACTCAACGCCTAACCAAACCTTGGTGTTGAGTGAGTTAGCCTCACTCAGCGCCATAAACAACCATGGCGTTGAGTGAGGTTCACTCACTCAACGCCCTCCACAAGAATAGTTCTGGCATTGAGTGAGCTAACCACACTCAATGCCAAAACAGCTATGGCGTTGAGTGAGGTTCACCCACTCAACGCCTCCCGCAAGAAAACTCTTGCGTTGAGTGAGCTAACCTCACTCAATGCAAAAATAGCTATGGCGTTGAGTGAGCTTCACTCACTCAACGCCCTGACACTTAACCGCAAACAGAGACTGCGGCGTTGAGTGAGTCCACCTCACTCAACGCCATAGCAGCAATGGCGTTGAGTGAGGTTCACTCACTCAAAGCCCTGGCACTTAGACACAAACAGAGACTGCGGTGTTGAGTGAGTCCACCTCACTCAACGCCAAAGTAGTAATGGCGTTGAGTGAGGTTCACTCACTCAACGCCAAAGCAGCAATGGCATTGAGTGAGGTTCACTCACTCAACGCCCTGGCACTTAGCCGCAAACAAGGCAAGCTGCGGCGTTGAGTGAGCTAACCTCACTCAATGCCAAAATAGCAATGGTGTTGAGTGAGGTCGACTCACTCAACACCAGAGGACCTGGCCGCAAAAGAAGGGTTGTAGCGTTGAGTGAGTCTACCTCACTCAATGCCAAAGCAGCAATGGAGTTGAGTGAGGTTCACTCACTCAACGCCAAAAGACTTGGCCGCAAACAGGTCTACGGCGTTGAGTGAGTTCACCTCACTCAACGCCAAAACTGAAATGGCGTTGAATGAGGTCGACTCATTTAACGCCAAAGTACTTAGCCTTAGAAAAGGCTGCGGCGTTGAGTGAGCCCACCTCACTCAACTCCAAAGTACTTGGCCGCACAGAAAGCTATGGCGTTGAGTGAGCTAACCTCACTCAATGCAAAAACCGAAATGGCGTTGAGTGAGGTCGACTCACTCAACGCCAAAGTACTTAGCCTCAGAAAAGGCTGCGGCGTTGAGTGAGCCCACCTCACTCATCGCCAAAGTACTTGGCCACACAGAAAGCCGCGGCGTTGAGTGAGTTCACATCACTCAACACCAAAATAGAAATGGCGTTGAGTGAGGTCGACTCACTCAACCCCATAGTACTTAGCCGCTAGCAGGGGCTGCGGCGTTGAGTGAGTCCACCTCACTCAACGCCCTAGTACTTAGCCAAATAAAATAGACCAAACTATGGCTTTGAGTGTGTGCACCACACTCAACGCCAAACCTGGGAGGCTTTTGGCTTTGAGTGTGTACACCACACTCAACGCCAAATCCCGAGAGCCTACCAAGACTGGTTCTAACCAGAGCACTACCACAGAAATCTCCCTCTGTCTCTCGGCTCCACCCGCAACAGCACCAAACCAGAAATACAAATCTGGAGTCTAAAATGGTGAAACAACCAGCGGGTTGAGCAAAAACAGCACAAGGAGGGGGGCTCATAAAGGAAAACTACTGCACATAATTTAGCAAGCAGAAGAGAAAAACTTGGCTTCTATCCTAGGGCTAACCGGGTAATTAAGAGGGGGAAGATCAAAACAGCAAGTGCAAGAACCACTTGCCTCGATTTTTCAGCGAAGCTTCACTCGAGCCCTTCCTCTCCCTCGGCACCAGCAGCAGCAACACCTAGCCAGCACATCCCGAGCTTTAATGGCGGAAAGAGCAAAAACCGAAAATCTAAATCTCCTAAAAACCCTACGAAAATCAAATCTCTTATCGTAGAAACGAAGATCTGAGCGAGAGCAGTCCAAATTCACTCTCGGAATCGAATTCTGTCCACGAACACCCCCGGAATCGCTGTCCGAAGGGGTAGCAGGTCCGACGGTTTTCCTCTGTTTTCCGCGAACAGGAGCAGGCGACGGTTTTTAGGAAGGAGAAGAATGGGCCCGCTAATTTGGCTTAAGGCTTTTAAATAAATCTAATCACGCCTAATCAGTCTTAACTGCCTCCTAAGCCGCTGGTTCATTTCAAAGCTTTTGACCGCAGAAATCATTAAAATAGCTTTATTAATACATATTTGCATTTATTATTAGCACACCCAAAACGACGTGAAAACCAAACTACCTTGGAATTCGACGAAACTCGCACCGTAGCTAAATACACATGCTACGAACGCAACAGCAAAGTCGAAATTAACTTTCGACAAACAGAACTCGAGTTATACCCACCCGAAGTCAAAACACAAGCATCCCCCGAGAGGCCACACCGGGTCACCCAAAACGACCTGGCTTGCTAGGGATATCTTGCCAATAGACTACAAAATAGGCTACTCAGTTCTAAGGAGTTAAGACCACACTCCATAGATGACACAAGCCAAGAAAACGCATCGACGTAACGCCAAATGAGAATTAAATAATCGCAGAAAAATCGGGGGCGTTACAGCAGCGGGAGTCGAACAACCGGTTGGGCTGGAGGCCCCAAGAAGGACATCCCCAGGGGCAGGGGGTAGGTTATCAAGGCAGGGATAACTTCCGAGAGCAGGGAAGGTTCAATAAGCCGGTATGGAGATAGGAGCAGAGGGCCCCCCCTCCCGCGGCAGTAGGAGGCAATGGAGATTGCTCGAGGTAGAGGAGGAAGGAGAGGAGCTCGAGGAGGAGTGAGAAGAAGGGAAGGCAGGGTAGCATTGCCATTCTGTGACTTCCATTAGGAGGAAGATTATGCAACGGCCACCAGCCTAGAGTTTCTGGAGATAAGGGAGGCCAGGGGAAAGCTACGGCAGCAGCCTCCTGTGAGTATTGAAGAAGTTCTGCCAGGGGGAGAGGATAGGTGCGAGGACTGGGCAGATGAGGGGGCCCGAGGAAGGATCAGAGTGATCTATGGGGGAGTTGGGATTGAATCCACCCGTAAGGGGAGTTTCCAGACCATGTACCGAAGGAGCATCGCCTCGACCTCCCAGACTCCCCCCTGCCCCCCCCCCCCCCCCGGGAGGAAAAAATAACTTTTTCATCAAAGGATATGCCCAACTACGAAGTCCCGTTCTGTGACGCCTTGGTGATCCGGATGGCATAGAGAATTTCACGGTCTCCAGGATTCCGGTAGACAATAGAAGCTCTGTGAACGTGATTTTCAAGAAGGCATTCGACGAGATGAAGGTGGAGGACCAGAGGGTTTTGGCCTAAGATGGACCGTTGTTTGGGTTCTCGGGGGAGAGGAAGGAAGTTGAGGGAGGAGTGGGACAGTACGTGAAGTTGGGGGGGGGGGGGGGGTCAAGGAACTGTCGGTTCGTCATCTTTGATGCTCCGAGCAGCTACAATGATATTTTGGGGGGGCCCTCATCAATGCTTTTCATTGCGTCCCCTCCATATTTCATCAATGTATCAAATTTAGCAGTAGAGAAGTCCAGGTCAGGGTTAGGGGGGACTCGAATATGGCGAGACAATGCTATATGACTGTCGTCAACACTATATCTTGGATGGCAGAGGCAGAAGAGCTGGAGAAGGAGATGGCGACCCAGGAGGGGGTTGCAAAGGAGGTGGAGGTGAGCCTAGGATAGGTTGGAGAGAAGGCTACAGAGGAGCAGGGGGAAGGAGAAGCTAGGGCTGAGTCCCCGGGAGGCAGAGAAGTGGAGTCAAGGGAGAGCCTGTGGGAGGCGATGGAGGTTGAAGAAGTTGGAGGGGAGGAAGAGCTCGGGCAAGAGGAGGAGCCGAGGAGAGGCGGAGAGCAGTCCAGGTGGGAGCCGGTAGAAGAGGTCATGGAGATGGAGGTCTTCACCAGGGCAGGGAAGATGGAGAGGGTGCGGATTAGCGGCGTCTTGAGCCCTGAAGATCAGGAGAGGATGCAGGAGTGCATCCAAAGGAACGTCGACATCTTTGCTTGGAGCGTAGCCGACATGCCGGACATCGATGCAGATGTGGCGTGCCACAATCTGAATCTGGACCCCACAATGCGTCCCATATGCCAGAAGATGAGGACCATCGCCACCAAGCTGGAGGAGCCTATCTCCGGAGAGGTCAAGAAGCTTTTTGACGCAGGTTTAATCTTGGAGATCCAGTATCCAGGCTGAGTCTCAAATGTGGTAATGGTAAATAAAGGAGAGGGAAAGTGGCGTATGTGTGTATACTTTTCTCTATTAAATAAATCGTGCCCTAAGGATTACTACCCCCTGCCTCGGATCGACGCGCTGGTTGATTCAACCGTCAGTTTTTTTATTATGAGTTTTTTGGATGCTTTTTCAGGTTACCATCAGATTCACTTGCATCCCCTCGATGTCAAGGATGTCTCCTTCATCACGAGGGAAGGATGCTTCAGTTATAAGATGATGCCCTTCGGGCTAAAGAACGCAGGGGCTACGTATCAATGTATGATGGACCAGGTCTTCCAAAGTCAGAGGGTTAGAAATCTGGAGATTTATGTAGATGATCTCATGGTGAAGAGTAGGGATGTGGGTTCTCATCTCTTCGACTTAGAAGAGACATTCACCACACTGAGAAAGAATGAGGCTCAACCCCCCAGAAGTGTGTCTTCGGGGAAAGCCGGGGAAAGTTCCTTGGACACCTCCACCCCAGCAGGGGTGGAGCCTAACCCAGATAAGGTGAAGGCTATCATGGAGCTAGAGTCGCCGCGCAATGCTAAGGAGGTTCAACGTCTGACGAGTAGGCTCGCCGGGCTAAGTAGGTTCCTCTCCCGGGACGGGGAGAAATGCTCACCTTTTTTCAGGGTGCTACGGGGAAACCAGATGTTCGAGTGGAAGAAAGAATGCAAGGAGGCTTTCCGGGCATTGAAGGATCAGCTCTCCCAAGCGCCACTTCTTCAGAGCCTATAGGAGGGGGAGGATCTAGCTCTGTACCTTGGGGTAGGGACGGAAGACGTAAGCTCTATCCTGCTCAGGGAAGAGGGGAAGAAGCAGTTACCTGCCTACTACATCAGCAGAGTCTTAAAGAAGGCTGAGATCTGTTACTTCATCCTGGAGAAGCTGTCCTTCTCCTTGGTCATCTCGGCTAGGAATCTCAGGCCATACTTTCAGGCTCATTCAATAAAGGTAGCGGCGGACAATCCCCTACACAAGATTTTCGAAGGAGTGGAGCACTCGGGGAAGTTGGCCAAGTGGTCCATCGAGCTAAACAAATTTGATATCAGTTTTGTGCCACGACTCTCCATTAAGGAACAAGTAGTGGTCGATTTCTTGGCCAATTACGTCATCGAGGTAGAGGGTAAGAAGCCACCACCATGGGAGGCTTGGAATATGTTGGTCGATGGAGCCTTAGGGAAGCATTCTCTGGGGGAGGGGTAGTGTGGTAAGCCCTCAGGGGGTCATCATAAAATAGGTTGTGGTCTTGCGCTTCCCCATCACAAACAATCAGGCGGAGTATGAGGCCGTCATAGCAGGGCTGCGACTGGCCAAGGAACTCAAGGTACATAATGTGGAAGTGTTCACAGACTCGTTGGTTGTGGCATCGCAGATCAGGGGTGAGTATGAGGCTAGGGATCCTACCCTCATGAAGTACTTGTCCAAGGTAAGGGGGGATTGTCGGCGGGTTCCAGACATTTCCATTCAGTAAGTCCCCAGGGAAGAGAGTGCAGCGGCTGATCGGTTGGCCAAATTTGGGCCCCGAGTGGAGGAACTTTGACCGAGCTGTTCCACCCGACGATCGAGGAAGGAGAGTTGATGGAAGTGGAATGGCGGTCCTCATGGGTGGATCCCTTCGTAGCTTTTTTGACTACCGACAAACTTCCCGAAAGGACTAAAGATACAAAGGGCTTCAGACACAAGTCAACAAATTACCTAATGCACGAAGGAGGGTTGCATCAGAAGATGTTGTCAGGGCTTTTTGCGCGATGCGTGGCGGAGGAGGAAATCCCGCGAATTCTGGAAAAAGTGTGAATGCGGAATTCATTCAGGAGGAAGGACTTTGGAGGCAAAGATGGCCAGGCAAGGGTACTTTTGGCCATCCCTAAGGAAGGATACAACTGATTTTGCAAGGAGGTGCCAAAAATGACAGCCCTATGCCCCCTCCAACTCTTGCCTGCCCAAAGTGTAACATCCCATTTCCGGCTAGACCCCTGGAGGTGGTTTTGTCATAATAGAACCTTAGGAAACCCAGGAATTGAAGATTATCGACAAAAATTTCGAGTCAAGGGGTGGTCACGCTCGTGACCGATCCGTCACGCCCGTGACCTAGGGCGTGACCCCTTCGACGATCGTCGACCTCAGGAAGACGATCGTCGAGCTCAGAAATGTCAACATGGGCCTGACACGCCCGTGACCGGTCCGTCACGCCCGTGACCTAGGGCGTGACCCCTTCGACGATCGTCGACCTCAGAAAGACGATCGTTGAGCTCAGAAATTTCATCATGGGCCTAACACGCCCGTGACCGGTCCGTCACGCCCGTGACCTTGGAATGGCGTTGAGTGAGCTAAGCTCACTCAATGCCGTGGGCTGGATGGCGTTGAGTGAGCTTAGCTCACTCAAATCCATAAGCTGGATGGCGTTGAGTGAGCTTAGCTCACTCAAAGCCATAAGCAGGATGGCGTTGAGTGAGCTTAGCTCACTCAAAGCCATAGGTTGAAGGGCGTTGAGTGCACTGACTGCACTCAACGCCATCTGGTGTCGGCAAGAATGGCATTGAGTGAGCTAAGCTCACTCAATGCCGTAGACTGTATGGCATTGAGTGAGCTTAGCTCACTCAACGCCGTAAACGGTGAGGCGGGATGGCGTTGAGTGCGTTGAGTGCACTCAACGTCATAAGCTGAATGGCATTGAGTGCACTGACTGCACTCAACGCCATTTGGTGTTGTCTGGATGGCATTGAGTGAGCAGAGCTCACTCAACGCCATAACCTGGACGGCGTTGAGTGAGCTAAGCTCACTCAACGCCATCGTCTAAAAAGACATATTCCGGGTGGCATTGAGTGAGCAGAGCTCACTCAACGCCATAATCCGGATGGCGTTGAGTGAGCTGAGCTCACTCAACTCCATAGTCTGGAATGGCATTGAGTGAGCAGAGCTCACTCAATGCCGTAGCCTGATGGCGTTGAGTGAGCTGAGCTCACTCAACGCCATTACACTTAGACTTTTTTTCTGGCATTTTTACTTCTAGCTGGGTGCTTGTTTAGCTGAACCGGGCCGGTTCAGGAGTGAGCTGTCTTCTCCAATAAAACCTGATAAGTTTTATTTGATTTAAGTTGACCAGTCATGCTGTGCCACATGGACCGCCGGTTTTGCAAAAGGACGGTTGCGGCCATCGCCGAAAGCTTGAACTCACGGCCATCAATGGCATTTGATGCCATGACTCTTTCCCTTCCCCTGAAACTGCTGGATTCAACTCCTCTCAGGGAGAGGAGGAGTTTCCAGCCCTCCTCCAGCTGTCATAGAGTCGTTTCAGCCCCCCCCCCCCCTCCATCATGGTCGAGCCAAGCTTTTATGGGCCATTAATGGCCACCAGCTTTTGGCCATTCACCCTCCTTGTGTAAGCTTTTAAAACATCTTCAAAGGCCCAAGGGGAGTTTTTCCCAGTGTTACCCGAAGTTTTCGAGCCTCCTCTTGCTGTTGAAGAATTTCCTGCGACGCCACCACCGCGCAAATGGCTTCCCGACGGTCTGCACGCCTCCAGTCCGCGAACAAGGTCCTCCCCTCCCTCTTCTTCTGTGGATAGATCTTAGAAATCATTAGGAGAGATATCGGGCTCAAAAGAGCCGGATCGGGTGAGCGTTTCCATGGTTTTCCAAAATTTCATGGTGGCGGGTTCGTCGGAAACCGCCTCTCCGGCGGCCGTGCCGCCGCCCGACAGTAGCCCTCACCACAACAAAGGAGGTGGTGGTGGTGGCCGGCCAGGGAGATGGCTGGGTGGCCAGGAAATGGCTTTAGAAAAGCTACAGGTTTCAAGTTTTTTTTTGGTTGCTGGTTCGGGCTAAAGAAGAAGATGAACAGTAGCATTTTATTATATTATATATTGTATAATTAGGAATTAATTCCCTTTACTGTGCACTAGGTTTAAACTGAAAATTATTGCCCGTAGCGGCTGAAACATAAAAAATGGTTAACATAGAAAATGTATAACTTGAAGTCTAGGTTAATTCAAAATTGATTTCACTCGATTTGGAGTCCTGGTTAGACCACAACACACTTTTTGGTGAGGTCTATCCATAGGGCTGTCTTGACCTTGGAAAAATTCCCCACTCCAATCCAGTCATCAAAATGACTTAAAATTTGGGGGTGTGGCCTAATCTTACCTATATCTAAGTGCTATCCAAAAATTAGGATTTTTGGAAAATATTTTTCTATAGTTTTTAGAAAACTTCAATAATCCTATCATAATTAAATTAGATGGCTAAATGACTTCCAAACCCTCCCAAATTTTAGTGAGTTGTCCATGGGTTTATCATAAGGTTCTGGTAAAAATTTCATCTCATTTGGAGATGTTTTAATTTGGTTTGTGTCCAACCCTAGGTTGATCCTTATAGGATAATTTAGGATCAAACACCCCCTTGGTATTTGGGTGGTCATATCACCTCAATAGAGGCTGATATTTTGTCCAAAGGTTGTTTAGGGCATGACACACCCTCCAAGGGAGTTTGGGGTGGTTTGGTGTAGGGTAGCCCTAGAACCCTAGGGAAAATCCCTTAATGGTGGTTTTTGGGGTTGTGAAGGTCATGGGGTCAAATGACCTTGGAATGACTTAAAATTTGGTGGAGAAAACCATATGGCCAGTATATCTCTCTGGACAAAATTTTAGGGTATTTGGAGACAGCCAGGCCACCTAAAATCCTAACCCTAGTTTAGGTCACCAACTTTAATTTGAATTATTAAGCTATCTAATGAACTTCAAATCAAGTAAAGTTTGGGCAAAGTGATTTTCTGGTCCAAATGGCCATGAAATAATTTTGTTGAGATTTCTGGGTTAATTTATACAGTACTTCATTTACAACCCTAGTTGTGCCCTAGATATTTATTTTGCTGATTCTGGAATTTCTGTTCACTGGAATGTTATGAAATCTTGGATTAGGGCATCTTATAGCATGTTATACCTTTTGTATTTTTCTTGGAAATTTTAATTGATTATTTTGGGTACATATTTCTTTAATGTACTAGTTGTGACATGGAGTCAAAAATACAAATAATGTCCAATTACTGTCTGAAATATTATGAAATTTGGTCAGTGGGTGTTTAAAGTTATTCTAGTCACCCTGTAATTTTCTATTGAATTTTAGATGATTAAAAATAGCATCTCCTTCTCTAAGCTAGGAAAGTCAGTATTTTACATTAAAATAGTTTCAGAGCCCAAATGTTTGATAAAAATTATGGGACTTGGATTCTGATGGTTTTAGGTCACCATAAAACTTCTAAAATTTTTTTGGGGTTTTTGGATACATATTTACAGCACTTCCTTCATAATATAGTAGAAATGGCCTAAAATTATAAATTAGGAAATATTGGCCTAAACACCTCTCAAATTTCTCAAAACTTGGAATTACTGTTTAAATGTCTCATAGGAGTTTTTCTGAGTTTATGATGATTTATTGTTGGCTCATTAGTGCACTTCATGTTCAAACTAGGGCATTTGGAATCTTAGAATAAATAAATAAAATGCCCGATAAATAGGAAAATTTGGAAATCTTGGTCTTAGCTATATTATGTCACGATAGACCTCCAGTAAATATTATAGGATATTCGTAAGACAATTTGGAGTACCTCCTTTTATACTCCTCACGTATCTTAGGATGGTCTGCATATAGTAAAACCACGAAAATTGAACTAGAGCGGATAATGAACTTTGGGAGATGGAATTTTTGGTAGTTGCTGGTTGGATCGGGCAAGCTAAGTTAAGTTCATTATTGGAGGTCAGGATAAGTAGAGTGCGAGACTGGTTAAGGTTAAGTGGCGTACGGGAACGACGAAAGATCGTCCACCCCGGGTAGGAGTGGAAGAGTCTTAATACGCTAGGGCTAGATCTAAAGCAACTTAAAAAAAGGGATCAGGTAATGGGTATCAACCAATAACAATAAGTGCCTTGCGAAAGGGAACGGTGGGCTTCAGCTACCATCATAGTTCCTAGTGCCCTTTGAGAGCCCTTCACGGGGAATATCGGGGGCAGTCCTGGGCTAACGTAAACTGTAGAAATAATAATCTAAAGAGCAACTAGTATAACTAGGGTTGCACGTACACACACCCCGGTAGCTAGGAAGGTAGAATAAGTTGCTTTGGTTGCCATTCAGACGGTAGCTCTGAAGGTAGATGCACGAACGGGACAGTCCGGGGAGCCGAGGGCTCGAGGGTTGGAGTACGGAATAAAGGTGGTGGGTCTTCGATATCTGATTGTCATTCGCACCGGCATCGGTATGTTGACTCGGCGGTGTGGGACACTTAGCCAAGAAAGTCTGGTGGGTATAGCCAGCATTTGTACGCAGATACTCTAGGTTGTGTTCTTCTAGGGACGTACGGAAGGGCTAGGCCCGGTAGTGTGGATACCCGCCTAGGAGTGGGGGGCCCGACCCACTGTCTCCGTTTGCCACTACGGAGGTACCTGGGAGTGAAGCTAGCTGCCCGAACAGGGGGAACAAAAGTTCTGTGCGCATAGAGTCGTGTGCGTGAGTTGCACTTGCATGAATCATGGCATAGCATATCACTACACTCATATTTGCATACAACCGACACCCCAACGTATAAATCGGTATGGGACTTTTTATACGATGGGAGCCTTGTAGAAGACCCCTTAACTTATAAGTTTGTATGGGCATTTGATGCGTATAAATCGTCTCACAGACTACAATCCGAATAGGCAAGTGTACCTATCGTTTTATAGTGTAGTGATATAAATATATCATGGTCGTATAAAAACTTGGGGCAGGCAAGTACTATTACTCACAACGATTCTATTATCCTACCGAACGATTTATGAGTTTGAAAATTAAAATAAACTAAACTTATTAAGAAATAAACTATTACAAGAAAAGAGTGCTCGATCGACGATTCACTGTGAAATAAAATAACGGAATAACTTAGTTTAGCATTTGTAAATCTATTAAGACCGTGACGGATCCGATATTAGGAAATAATCTCGCTAGAGCATTAAATCCCCTAACTTATAGACGTTTTGACCGAAATCTCTTTACAAGTCAAAATGGCCTAAAGTCGCATTATCGAAGTGACCCGCACTATTGGATTTGACTCCAATCCGGAGGATTTACGTCATCCTATCTCTAGGGGTGCGTTCAACTCCTTCCTTCCTTGAGTGATCTTTCATATTCATGAGCCTCTCGGCTTCTATGAAATGAGATCAAATGCCTACTACCGTATACTAGCAATACGGAGTCGACACGATAAAAATCAAAGAAGGATCAAAAATAGAAAAATACAAATCCAAACATAAAATATGAAAGTGAGGGTAAGATCTATCTCAACTCTAGAGGGGGGTGAATAGAGTTTACTTAAAATAATTTTTCACAGATTAATAAAATAGCACAAATTAAAATTCTATTTAAGTTATAGTGTAGAGTGCTAACAGAAACTTAAAAACTGAAAGGAAAAGGACACAGCACACAGCAGACAAATCACACAAGCACAACCAGAAGACACAAGGGAATATAGTGGTTCCCCAAAACTGGGTACATCCACTCTTCTACCACCCTTGGTAGGAATCCACTCAGGACTGAGTTGATCAGGTGTCCTGACACCAATGAGCTTTTGATAAGGTGCTCAAAAACCAAAGCTAGATTTTTTGATAAGGTGTCTTGCCACCACTGAGTTTTGACAAGGCACTCAGAACCAGACAGAACTTTTGAAGGGAGTTCAAGAACCCTTTTACAGCAGGAAAAGAAAAAGTAAAAGTTGAAGTTGTCTTCTCTATTCTCAGTCAAATGAGAGAAGCACAAGTGGATTGAAGATGTCAAAGCTCCCCCTGAGATGTAGAGAGGTTCAGGCAGAGAAGCTTTGCAGAAGGGTGATAGGTCTTCAGAACTTGATCTCCAGCAAAGAATGGTTTCAGCAGGACAGCTGAAAGAAGATGTGTCTGGAGATCTAAGATGAGGATGCAAGAACACTTAGTCAGCTAGAAGATCTTGATGTTGTAGTTTTCTTGTTCTTCTACTAACAGTATTCTTCTGTGTGTTTTCTTTTTCTTTCTGTCTATCAGCTCTGTCAATTTTTTGTTGTTATTGTTCTGTATATCTAAGGACCATAGTAATAGAATTGATTTTCTGAATATTCTCCTTGTCCAAAGATGGCCGTTGGTCAGTCATAAATGTTTTCCATAAATGGTCTTGTCTTTTAGAGGAAAGTCCAGCAAACAATCTCTGAATGATACCTTGAAACTTGCTCCAAACGGCTGGGAGATCTTCTGTCATAAATGCTGATAATATTCAAAAACATTCCAAAGAATCAGCAGTATTTGAAATCTTGAAGACGTTGATCTCTCCAAATAATCGTCGATCTGAGCTCTACGATCGTCGAACTGAGCTCAGAGATGAACTGAGATAAGCAGACAGAAATCATCGAACTTAGCTCAAAGATCGTCGAACTGAGCTCAGCGACCTGAGAAATAGCTGAAGGAGGCATCGTCGAACTGAGCTAGACGATAGTAGAGGGGAGTTCGACGACTAAGCAGAAGCTAGCTAAAAGCAGATAGTCGATCTGAGCTCGAAGATCGTCGACCGGAGTTCGACGATTTGTTGAAGTTGAGCTCAGAGAGCGTCGAACTGAGTTCGACGATTCGTCGACCTGAGCTCGACGAAAATTGCTTTAGACTTAGTTCTTCATCCTTGATCTTGGAGTGGTCTTGGGGGCAGCTTCAAAACTAAGTTCTAGGCCCTAGACTCATTCTAATGTTGACCTTCTCAACTATACAACTAGGTCAACTAGGATCCTAAGACAAGCATAGTGATCCTTACCCAAATTAGTAATAGGGTGTTCCAACAATCTCCCCCTATTTGGGTTAGGATTACTATTTACAGACAATCATAAAGAGAATTCAATAATACAGAAGTTAAATACAAAATGCAGAGAAACAGCAATGCATATCACAGATAAATAGCAGCAGATATCCAAAGGTGGATGATATGTTTGCTTACACAGATCACTTCTTTTCAGTTCCCTTTTTAAATAAAATTTCTCTGTTAGGGTTTAGGGCTTCTTTCTTGGACCTTCTGTCATCTTCTGCACCTAGAGAGGTTTGAGATCTTGGCCTTGGAACTACAGCCTCTGGGTGCAGCTTCATGTACTCTTCTGGATTGAAAAATTTCTTTGAGGCATACTTTTCCAGTTCTTTCTTTCTTTGTTCTGATAAGGTTGTAATGTTGGATATTTCTTTGCCTTGTTCTCTAGCCTTCTTAATCTGATCAAGAGCAGCCAACTCTTTCATCCTAGCAGTCCAGGCCACAGGATTGTTCTCAGGATCCTCATATGGAACAGTAGGTTCATATTTGTTGAGAGATTCAGGAGCAGAAGAGGTCCTTGGAGCAACTGTGTCTTTCAGTTTGTAAGGGTAAGGACCTGACGTAGAGTCAGAATGGCCTTGTCCTTCCCTTTGATAGGGTCTCTGTCCTCTTTGATTTCCTCTATAACTACCCCTTCTGGGTTGATATCCTCTTTGATGTTGTCCCTTTTGGTAATACTTAGAATAGGATTGAGAGGAACTTTGTCTAGGAGCTGGAGCTTGAGGAGCTGAGCCTGATCCAGAGTCTGGAGGAGGAGGAGGAGGAGGCTGATGTTGAGATGATCCTTTTTCATATTTGTCAAGCTTTCTTCTCTTTTTCATGGCCTTTAGTTGGTTCTTGGAAAATTGCATCCATGGTTCAGTGATGGGGCAGTCATGCAGAATGTAATATGGAATGTCATTGGAGTCTTTGGCTTTGGCAGGAGGAACTGACATCATTGCTTTACTTCTGGCTTTTCTCTTTTTGGCAATTGTGCTGGCAGAATCATCAGAATCAGTTCTGTACTGATCACTTTCAGAACTCTGAGGTTGATCATATAAAGCATCAATTCTTCTGAGATATTCTTCTTGAGCTTTGAGCTTTGCAGCAGCAGCAGGAGCAGGAGCAGGAGCAGGAGCAGGAGGAGAGGAAGCAGCAGGGATAGCAGCAGTATCAACAAAAGGAGGCACAGTGGCCTTAGTAGCAGCATCAGATACATCCACAGCCTTCCATGACTTGATATAGGAAACAATCTGGCTGGGATTACAGACAGGTACAGGTACAATGGCCTTGGACAGATCTTCAGCAGTAATTGGAGGCAGATAGCTGAAATAGGCTGTATCAAATCTGGATAGCAACCTCTGCAGATTAAGTGCAAAAGCACATCCTGAGCTTGCTGAGAGAGTAGAAGCTGGAGCTGGAGCTGGCACATCCACTTCTTCATAAGGCATCTCCCCCTGCCTTGGTTCAGAGAGAGGTGAACCAAGGCACCCAGTAGAAGGGATTGCCTGGGAGGAGGAAAAAGAATCAAGCTTGGTGGACAGCTCCTGGACTAGCTTCAGGAGTGGAGTCAGGGAGGACTCCAGCAGAGATACCAGCTTGGGAGCTAGCAACTCATAGAGCCTGTCAGCCAGGCTAGAAAGATCTACATGCCCAAGTGAGGCTTGAGCAGAGGTAGTAGTCAAGGTGGATGGAGGGATGGTGACTGAAGCTGAAAAGGTGGAGGTAGGTGGAGTAGGGATTGTTGGTTCAGAAGATGGAATGATGGGGATAGAGAAGGTTGAGGTGGAGAGTGGGAGAGTAAAGGAGGGTATGAAGGAGGGTTGAGAGAGGATGTCAGTGAGCATTTGGTGGAGGGAAGATGTCTCAGGAGGAGAAGAGGGAGAGTCATCCATGAAGGAATCCTCTAAAAGGGAGAATGATGGTTGAGAGTGGATTGGATAGGAAAAGAGAGGATGGAAGTCCTCTGAGGAGGATGGTGGAGGGGATGACATAGGTGAGGAAATTGTAATGGGAGATGAGATAATGATGGTGGAGACTGGTGGAGAGGAGGTGATGGCTTGGGTATATGTGGCTTGGGTGGATATGGCTTGAGGAGAAGAAGAAGCAGGCAGCTCTTCTATTGAAGGAGTGACCAGATTGGTCCTTGTGCCTGAGTGAAGTGTTGCAGCAGCCCTGGAGGGGTTGATTATCTGCCTGTCCCATTTACTGAAGAGGGCACAGGAGAGCCTCTTGGATGCATTGATGAACATCCCAGAAGAGGTCAAAAGGTCAGGGCACCTTGAGTGCAGAAAGACCCCCAAGATTCTTCCAAAACTGACTGCAAACTTGCTTATCTTCTTCTTAATCAGGGTGAAGAAGATGGAGCCCCAGTCGAGGTGTTTCTTATCCAGTAAGGCTCCCATCAGGCAGAACTGATACCTGGAAATTGTGTCATGAGCTGAGTGCTTGGCCAACAGCACCTTCCCAACTACATCAGCCAGGAACTGGAATTCTATAGCCAGATTCTTTTTCAGCAGCTTATTAGGGTTAAGTACATTATGACCCATCCTACCTAACATGGAGGCATACTCCTCTCCAGACAGATCAATGGAGTCTTCTCCAGTACTGAGTTAAAAGACTTCAGTTAATAAAGCCGGGGATAGAATTACCTGGGTCCCCTTAATGGTGCCGACAACAGTATTCTCAGTCTCATCTGCTGCGGTATAACACCATTCCTTAATCTCCTCTGATGCAATCTTCATCCTGGTAGTCATTATCTGGGTTAGCTGTTGTTCTCTGAATAGATTCAGAACATCCTTGAAGCGCTGGTCGCTTCCATCAAATGAGTTTATGTCTATGTCGAAACCGGTGTCGAACTTCATCTTGGCAATAGCAGCACTCGAATTAGCCATGTGTACCTGCAACAGAAAACCAAAAACGACCAAGCGTAGAAAATTTGGAGGGAAAGGGCAGAAAGTTGCAGAGTATCAAAGCGTAAAAAGGAGAACGACGGCTGAAAAATGATTTTATATTAGGGTTCGACGGCGAAAAAGAAAATCGTTGAGCTCAGCTCGACGAAGCGTCGATCTCAGCTCGACGATTTAGGCTACAGAGGGAATCTGAAGAGTCTTCAAAATCGGCGATCTTCGTTCGACGATGTTGAAAAACGTCGAGCTCAGCTCGACGGCCTCTGAACAGAAGAAGAAAAATTCTAGATCTAGCGAAGGCTCTGAACTCAGATCGACGATAGCAAAAGCGTCGATCTCTGGTCGACGATTTTTGGAAAATCGTTGATCTCCGTTCGACGATTTTTGAGAAAACGTCGAGCGCAGTTCAGAGTCTAAACTCATTCAAAAGACAGAATTTTTAGCCTAGTCTTGGTCTGTTTTAGCTTTTCAAAATCTTGGATTTTAATTAAGACTTCCTCCATCTATCATGCCTAACTGATTTAGGAAGAACCTGTGTTTCTTTTCATCCAAGGGTTTGGTGAAAATATCTCCCCTTTGCAAATCAGTAGGAATATATTGAAGTTCAATTTTGTTTTTCTCTACATTATCCCTTAGGAAATGATGCCTGATTTCTATGTGTTTTGTCCTACTATGGAGGACTGGATTTTGTGCTATAGAAATAGCACTAGTATTATCACAGAAAATTTTTGACTGCTCTAAGTTGTAACCATAGTCTAGAAGCTGATTTTGTATCCACAATATTTGTGAGCAACAACTGCCTGCAGCCATATACTCAGCTTCAGCAGTTGAAGTTGACACAGATGTTTGCTTCTTACAAAACCAGGAGACAAGTCTGTCACCAAGGAACTGACATGTTCCACTGGTGCTTTTCCTGTCTATTCTGCATCCAGCATAATCAGCATCTGAAAATCCAGTTAATTCAAATCCTGATTCTTTTGGATACCAGAGTCCTAGATTTGGACAACTCTTTACATACCTAAGAATCCTTTTAACTAGTGTTAGGTGTGACTCTCTAGGGTTAACTTGGAATCTAGCACATATGCATGTAGCAAACATTATATCTGGTCTGCTAGCTGTAAGGTACAGTAGAGAGCCAATTATTGCTCTATATGTTGTCTGATCAACTGGCTTCCCATGCTGATCAGCATCCAATACAGCATTGGTAGGCATGGGTGTTTTCATACAAGATGCTTCAGACATACCAAACTTCTTGACCAATTCTTTTGCATACTTGGCTTGAGAAATAAAGATGCCTTCAGCATGTTGCTTGACTTGCAATCCTAAGAAGAAGGAGAGCTCACCCATGCTACTCATTTCAAATTTGGAATGCATTAGGTTGGAGAACCTCTTGCACAAATTTGAATCAGTAGAGCTAAATATGATATCATCTACATAGATTTGTACTAGTAGGGTGTGGGACTTATGGGTTCTAATAAAAAGAGTTTGGTCTACTCTCCACCTAATAAAACCATTTTCCAGAAGAAAGCATGCTAGGGTCTCATACCATGCTCTGGGAGCTTGCTTGAGACCATACAATGCTTTATGCAGTTTGTAAACATAATCAGGGTGAGTTAGAGAGATAAAACCTGGAGGTTGTCTAACAAAGACTTCCTCTTTGATGTCCCCATTAAGAAATACACTTTTCACATCCATTTGGTATACTTTGAATCCTTTGTGAGCAGCATATGCTAGGAATATTCTGATGGCCTCTAACCTTGCAACTGGTGCAAAGGTCTGATCATAATCTATTCCTTCTTGTTGAGAGTACCCTTGAGCAACAAGCCTTGCCTTGTTTCTGACTATGACTCCTTGATCATCCAGCTTATTTCTGAAGACCCACTTTGTTCCAACAATGGGATGATCTTTTGGCTTAGGCACTAGTTCCCAAACCTGATTTCTTTCAAATTGATGCAGCTCCTCTTGCATTGTAATGATCCAGTGTGGATCTTGCTCTGCATCTTGAATGGATTGAGGCTCAAATTGAGATAGGAAGCAAGTGTGCATTAGGTTCTGGTTGACCTGATTTCTGGTTTGCACACCAGCTGAGATGTCTCCAACAACTTGGGAAATTGGATGATCTCTTATTGTTACTAAATCAACAGGAGGTGTTGATTGTTCACCAGCCTGTGTTGTTGTTTCCTCTAGTGGAACAACAACAGGTTCTTCAAGGTGATTTTCTTTTAGATGTTGAACTTCTTCTTCATCATCACTGCTGTCATTCTTTTCAGTAACTTGCAGTTTGTTCAAGTCTTCAGCTAAAGAATGTACCTGCAAAGGTTCTATGGTAGAAGCATTCTTCTCCTTGAAAGACATGTTAGCTTCATCAAAAACAACATGAACAGACTCTTCAATTTTACAAGAAGATTTGTTGTACACCCTATAGGCCTTACTGATCATAGAGTATCCCAGAAACACTCCTTCATCAGCTTTGGCTTGAAATTTAGCTACATATTTCTTGTCATTATTGTGAACATAGCAAATACAACCAAAAACTTTAAAATAGTTTACTTTAGGTTTCTTCCCTTTGAGCAGTTCATAGGGAGTCTTGCCCTTCAGTTTATGTATCAGGCTTCTGTTCAACACATAGTTGGAGGTGTTCACTGCCTCAGCCCAAAAGGATAGAGGTAGGTGAGCATCTGACAACAATGTAGTAGCAGATTCAATTAGGGTTCTATTTTTCCTTTCAGCTACCCCATTTTGTTGAGGGGTTCTAGGAGCTGAGAAAGTGTGCCTGATCCCTTCACTTTGACAGAACTCTTGCATGAGAAGAGAATCAAACTCTGTCCCATGATCACTTCTGATCAGGGCAATGTGAGTGTTGAACTCAATCTGAATGCATTTGAGAAAATCTGTCAAACACTTGAAGTTATCAGACTTCTTCCTCAGAAAGAATACCCAAGTGAATCTTGAGAAGTCATCTACAATCACTAAAGTATAGGATTTCCCTCCTAGGCTTTGCACTGATATGGGTCCAAAAAGATCCATATGCAATAGGTACAAAATCCTAGGTGAATCACTCTTATTAATTGAGTTAAAACTACTTTTAATTTGCTTGCCTAGTTGACATGCCTTGCAAAGTTCTTCCTTCTTGTAGGGACCAGAAGGTAGTCCTCTAACAAGGTTGTCTTTGGATAGCCTAGCAATGGTTCTAAGGTTAATGTGTCCTAGTCTTTTATGCCACAAAATGTTTGGTTTTGAAATGGAGTTAAACAGGCAGATATCTACTACAGGTGAAAGAAAATTCACTAAGTAAATGTTACCTCTTCTGTTACCTGTCAACACAGTTGTGTTGTCCACTGACTGGACTTTGCATATGGCTTTGTTGAAGGTTACTTGATATCCTTCATCACACAATTGACTGATACTTATCAGGTTGTGCTTGAGTCCTTCAACATATGCCACCTTTTTGAAGGTGACTGAGCCAATTTGGACTGCACCATATCCTTTTGTAGTTCCAAAGCTTGAGTCTCCAAAAATTACTTTGGGTCCAAGCTTGGCTTTGAAGGAAGTGAAATTGTCCTTGTCCCCTGTCATGTGCTTTGAGCACCCACTATCCAGATACCATTGATGGTTTGATGCTGGATAGGTCTTCACCTGCACAAAAACAGCTTATTTGTTTTTGACCTAGTTAACCTTGGGCCTAGGTTGATAACCTTTAAATTCTGAAATAAAGGACATCCCAGGTTGACTCTTATAGCCTTCAGGATGGTATCTCCTAGGAGGTACTATCCATTCAGTATAGGGGTTGAGTCCATGGGATGTGCAACTTCTAGGATTGAATTTGACTGAGCCATTGAAAATGTGTTCACAATTCTGAACTCTGTTCGACGATCATCGAGCTGAGGTCGACGATCTTGGGTCAGATCGTCGATCTCTGTTCGAAGATCGATAGTGCTTGAGTTCGGAGTTTGGGTGTCGTCGAGCTGAGGTCGACGATCTTTGGTAAGATCGTCGAGCTTCGTTCGACGATCGTCGAGCTCTGCTCGACGCATTTTGTTGAACTGAAATTTTCTCTGGCAGGTCTGCATTCTTCCTAGCCACCTCTACTACTCCCTTTCCTTTGTCAGAGACAAATTTGATTGGAGTTGTTAACACTATAGGTTGGCTGGATGAGGCACCCAAGCCCAGTGTACTATTGAATCTAGAGTTCACTGTGCTTGTGATGTCCATCAGTCTGATACTTCTCCCATTTAGAGATTCTTCAAACTTTTTGGCCTTTGATAGTTCACTTTTCAGTGAAGCTATCTCCTCCCTACAGCATTCTAACTCCTCAGAGAGCTTGAGGTTCTTTGAGTTTAGGATACTATGCTCAGATAATTGATTCCTGAGAGATATTATCTCCTTCTCAGATTTTAATAGGTGTAGGCATAGTGTCTTAAATTCACTTTTGAAATCTTCAGAATTAAAATTAAAAGAATTGATTACCTGATCTTCATCTGGGTGAGTGTCTGAATCTGATTCTGATTCTTCATCAGAGTTTTGTTGTGATGCATTGATGGCCATCATGCAGAACTCCTTTTCATCTGCATCATCCTCATCATCACTGGAACTGGATGAGGCTTCAGATTCCTCTTCAGTCTCACTCCATGTCTCAGCAACAAAGCCCTTCCTTGTATGTTTGTTTTTGCTGGAGGAGGCTTTGTCTGAGTTGTTCTTCTTGTGATCCTTTCCTTTTCTTCTTTCTCTTCTATCTCTCTTGTCCTTATTCTTGTTCTCTGGACAGTCAGGCACAATGTGTCCTGGTTTCCTGCAACCAAAGCATATGATTTCTGTATTGTTATTTGATTTATCATACCTTGGTTTATCATGACCCTTGTATGGCCTTTTTCTGAAATCTTTTCTGGCCATTTTGTAGAATCTCTTAGCCAGTAGACTTATGAGCTCATCATTTCCTGTGGCTTTATCTTCAGGCTCCTCTTCTGCAGCCCTGAAGGCTATGGTCTTTTCTTTCCTTGTGGCTGGAGAGGCAGCCTTCTGTTCTTCTTCTCTATTTTTAATGAGCAGCTCATAGGATTTGAGCTTGCCCAGGAGAGCTTCAGTGGTAATCTCATTCAGACTTCTGGCATCTTTGATTGGCCAGATTCTTGAATCCCAAGTGCTGGGAAAGCACATCAGGATTTTATCATTTAGTTCAGTTAAAGAGATTTCCTTGTCCAAAGTCTTTAGCTCATTGACAATTAGACTTAGTCTATTGTACATGTCAGCCACTGATTCAGCTTCTCCTTTCTTGAAGTTCTCATATTGACTTATCAGATGAGACCTTCTATCCTTTCTTTCATCAGCAGATCCTGAGACAATTTCAGAGAGTTTGTCCCAGGTTTCTTTGGCTGAGTTGCATTCAGCTACCTTTTGAAAAATATCATCAGACATAGTTTGGGCTAAGATGTTTATAGCCTTAGCATCTGCAATCTTCCACTTCTTTATATCTGCATCTGTTCCA
This sequence comes from Platanthera zijinensis, assembly GCA_039513925.1. NCBI lineage: Eukaryota > Viridiplantae > Streptophyta > Magnoliopsida > Asparagales > Orchidaceae > Platanthera > Platanthera zijinensis. The sequence continues at coordinate 94,767,623 of CM077091.1, forward strand.
GAAGGAGGTGGAACAGCACTTGTACTTGAGCTTGCTGGTGGAGTTGGACACACTGTCAAGACAGAATTAAAGATATCCTCATCAATAGAATTCATATATAATCTAATCCTTGCCTTCCAGAGTGCAAACTTGGAGAGGTTGCACACTGGTGGTCTGGTGCTTGCATAATCTTTATTCTGTGCCATGTCTCTAAATGAGTAGATAGATGTATAGAAAGTAATCCTCTACAGAGATTGATCTTATCAGGGATCTTTTGGTTCAGGTGTTAACCAGTATGAGCAACCAACCTCCTCTGATACCAATTGAAAGTGAGGGTAAGATCTATCTCAACTCTAGAGGGGGGTGAATAGAGTTTACTTAAAATAATTTTTCACAGATTAATAAAATAGCACAAATTAAAATTCTATTTAAGCTATAGTGTAGAGTGCTAACAGAAACTTAAAAACTGAAAGGAAAAGGACACAGCACACAGCAGACAAATCACACAAGCACAACCAGAAGACACAAGGGAATATAGTGGTTCCCCAAAACTGGGTACATCCACTCTTCTACCACCCTTGGTAGGAATCCACTCAGGACTGAGTTGATCAGGTGTCCTGACACCAATGAGCTTTTGATAAGGTGCTCAAAAACCAAAGCTAGATTTTTTGATAAGGTGTCTTGCCACCACTGAGTTTTGACAAGGCACTCAGAACCAGACAGAACTTTTGAAGGGAGTTCAAGAACCCTTTTACAGCAGGAAAAGAAAAAGTAAAAGTTGAAGTTGTCTTCTCTGTTCTCAGTCAAATGAGAGAAGCACAAGTGGATTGAAGATGTCAAAGCTCCCCCTGAGATGTAGAGAGGTTCAGGCAGAGAAGCTTTGCAGAAGGGTGATAGGTCTTCAGAACTTGATCTCCAGCAAAGAATGGTTTCAGCAGGACAGCTGAAAGAAGATGTGTCTGGAGATCTAAGATGAGGATGCAAGAACACTTAGTCAGCTAGAAGATCTTGATGTTGTAGTTTTCTTGTTCTTCTACTAACAGTATTCTTCTGTGTGTTTTCTTTTTCTTTCTGTCTATCAGCTCTGTCAATTTTTTGTTGTTATTGTTCTGTATATCTAAGGACCATAGTAATAGAATTGATTTTCTGAATATTCTCCTTGTCCAAAGATGGCCGTTGGTCAGTCATAAATGTTTTCCATAAATGGTCTTGTCTTTTAGAGGAAAGTCCAGCAAACAATCTCTGAATGATACCTTGAAACTTGCTCCAAACGGCTGGGAGATCTTCTGTCATAAATGCTGATAATATTCAAAAACATTCCAAAGAATCAGCAGCATTTGAAATCTTGAAGACGTTGATCTCTCCAAATAATCGTCGATCTGAGCTCTACGATCGTCGAACTGAGCTCAGAGATGAACTGAGATAAGCAGACAGAAATCGTCGAACTGAGCTCAAAGATCGTCGAACTGAGCTCAGCGACCTGAGAAACAACTGAAGGAGGCATCGTCGAACTGAGCTAGACGATAGTAGAGGGGAGTTCGACGACTAAGCAGAAGCTAGCTAAAAGCAGATAGTCGATCTGAGCTCGAAGATCGTCGACCGGAGTTCGACGATTTGTTGAAGTTGAGCTCAGAGAGCGTCGAACTGAGTTCGACGATTCGTCGACCTGAGCTCGACGAAAATTGCTTTAGACTTAGCTCTTCATCCTTGATCTTGGAGTGGTCTTGGGGGCAGCTTCAAAACTAAGTTCTAGGCCCTAGACTCATTCTAATGTTGACCTTCTCAACTATACAACTAGGTCAACTAGGATCCTAAGACAAGCATAGTGATCCTTACCCAAATTAGTAATAGGGTGTTCCAACAAAATAAAAGATGCGTTATTTCATCGCAAAGCTTATCGCAATCGGGCACAAAATAAAGTTAGCTACGCATGATTGAGAAGGAGGTGAGAATAAGAGAAAAAGAAAATATATTCATTGCTTAAATAAGGAGAAGTACACTAAAATTATAACAAGACAAAATTAATCTACCAAAAGAAAGAGATTACAATAAAAACTACAATAAGGAAATAGGAAAATAACTCTCACTTGCTCTCTACAAAATCTCTCTCAAAAACTAAACTTAAACAACTTAACTACTTCAAAACTACTTAACATAAACAAGAGGCAAGGGGTCCTTTATATAGGAGAGGGAGGAATGTTCTAGATGAGGGGAGATAAAGGGGTGGCCGGCCATGCTAGGGTAAGAAGGTTCATGCATTTCATTCAATGAAGGGGAGAGAGAAAGGGAAGGTTCATTGTATTATATTAAATGGAAGGAGAGAGAGGAGGCTACATGCATGCATGCATTTCGGAAAATAAAAAGAAATAAAATAAATAATCAAGGGGGAATGGATGGGATTTAATTAAGGATGAAGGAGGGAGAAGGGGGTGAATGAGAATAAAAGAGGGGAGAAAGAAATAAAAGAGGAGAGAGCATATCTAGATTCATGCATTTCATTTTGGAAAAATAAAATAAATATAAAAGGGGGAATGGATGGGTTTAAATTAGAATGAAAGGGTGGAAAAAGGGATGAATGAGGTGGCCAGGTGCATGCATGTTGTGGCCGGCCAAGCATGTTGTGTGGTATGTTTTGGTTGCTCTTGTTGGGCTCGGGTAGGCTAGGTGGGCTGCTCCAATAGTGCTTGCTTGGGCTCGGGTTTGCTTGGTAGGTGGTCGGGCTGCATGGTGATGAAGTGGGCTGCTCTAAATGGACTCGGGTTGCATGTATGTGGGCTGAACTTGCATCATGTTGGAGGGCTTCTTGGTGGACTTGAACCTACAAATTAATCAAAACAAATAACATTAGTTAATTAACACAAAAAAAAATATAAGTAACATAATATATGTTATTAAAATTAAACTAAACTTAACAAACATAACGTAATATAATAATATTTATATTCATAATAAAACACAAGTTAACATAGAACATAAAATTAAAAAAAAATGCATAAAACACAAATAAAACTAGGAATTAATATATTATAAAAAGACATTAAAATATGAAATAACAAGCATGAAATATAAATAAACTTAGACTTTAGGCTACTAAATTACCCCAAAAATGATGACTAAAACTAGTCATCAGCATTCATATAAGTTAAGGTTACTTACTTCTTTATTTTTGTTCTCTGTCTGCCTTCTTATATATCTACCACTTATTACATGTTTTCTTTATTACTTACTGCCGTAGAATTGCTAGTTGTACTTTGTTCTAGTTAGTTGTTAGAATAACTCCCCTGTCATCTGCTTGATTATTCTCCACCTTTGTAGCTTCCCTTTCCTCCTCTCCGCTCAGTGCTTAGGAGCCGTGGGGGGGAGGGGTAGAGGATGATAGGGCTTAGTCTTTATGACTAATGGTTTTCGAACCACAACATTACAGGAGATCCGGATGGGAGACAGGGACCAGCAATCCAGGGACCAGCACCAGCAGAGTACGGTGCGCATGGAGGTGGGTCAGTTTAGCACCAGTGCACCTGCGACCAGCTCCGTGAGTGATTAGTACCTTTATAGTTCTGCGATGAGTGATTTGTAGTGAGGACTCTGATGTACCGGGCTCGAGCCCGTTTATCTATGTTTCATCTGAACCGTATCTTGCAGTACTTCTATTATCTATTTCCTGTTATTATCTACTGATGGACTAGATGTGATTTCACGTCTATACCTGCTTCTGTGGACTTGTTTACATTTATGTGTAATTACTTCTCTCTCTTGTGATCGAAAAGGGCCGGCAGAATTGGCGTTTTGTAGTGGCGGCCTTCCCATGAGTCGGTGCCACCACAAAGCGGCAGTTCTGGGCTAAGACCCCGGTGTCGAGAAAAGAAAAAAAGGGGGTCTTACAAGTGGTATCAGAGGAGACCTCGGTCGAAAGAGAAGTAGTCCACAAAATCTTGGGCCACCCCCGTGCGAGCTTAGTTTGCGGACAAACTAGCAGCGGAAGCAGTGGTGTGCCCATAAGGGAAATCACACGTGAAAGTCCATCCTAACCCTTCTTAAAATTCCATTCATTCGCTCTCTAACAAATGGAATTTTTACCTGTAGCCTGCGACAAACCCTACATCACAGCAGGGGACACCCCAGGCTCCGAATGTGGTCCCGCCTCCGCCGGCTCTAGCTCCGTTCCAGCAGACGGAGATGGGGCAAACACTGACGGCCATTCTGGAGGTCTTCAGAGCTCAGCAAGCCCCGACTCCACAGCCAAACCCCGGGGCCAATTGGATGACTGTCTTCCGGGGACTTTCCCCGCCATCTTACCAGGGGACGGAGTCTGCAGTACGTACGGAGGAATGGTTGGACACCATTTACGAGATGCTGGCAGGGATTCGATGCCCCACTGAGGAGGCAGTTTCTTTGGCGGTCTCCTGCCTCGAGTCACACGGAAAGAGGTGGTGGAAATCTCAGCTTGACACCACCTTTGCGGGGATGGATTGCGCTGACATTACTTGGGAGGAGTTCAGAGCAGCGCTCTTGGGACATTTTGTACCTAAGTCGGCGAGGGATGACCTGGAGGATAGGTTCCTGCGATTGAGGCAGGGGAACAGGACTGTGGTGGAGTACTTTCAGGAGTTCACTCACCTGGCCCGTTATGCGGACGCTTATCAGTTAGACGATGTTGGCTATGCCCGGAGGTTTTATAAGGGGCTACAAGACGACATGAGACAGACCCTCCTTTTCGTCTCAGAGGGGAGTCTGGCCAGGATTCTGGAGATGGCTAAGAAGAGGGAGGAGGATCAGCTTACAGTGAAGAGCCAGAAGAGACCGGCTGATGATTTAGTGATTGGAGGTCGTAGAGACCGTCCTCGGGGCCAGGTTATTGGGGAGAGAAGGAACGGGGATCAGCCTCGTCAGGAGTTTGGGCAGGAGCAGAGAATTCAGGGGGTACTGGCTCCCTAGCCTATACAGATGCTAGAAATGCCAAGGACAGCAGAGCAGCCACCGGTATGCTATCAGTACAACTAGCCGGGGCATATCAAGAGGAACTGCCCTATGAGGCGAGCACCCCCACCAGCACATCAGGGCGCTCCACCTCCCCGGCAGTTTGGCGGACGAGGACAGGACTGAGGACGAGGATTTCAGGATCGAGGCCACAGGCGAGAGAGGGAGCAGGTGTATGCTCTAGACCTGACACAGCCCGGAAACCCGGAGCAGGTTATCGCAGGCATAGTCTTTGTTAGCGGCAAGCCCGCTCACACCCTCTTCGACACTGGTGCTTCGCACTCATTCGTGTCAGAGGATTCCGTGAAAGGATTGGAAGGTGTGGAGCCATTCACCGGTAAGATGATGAGGGTGCGCCTACCCGATGGATCAGAGATAATGACCTCTGCTCATTGCAATATGGAAGCGAGGATCAGCGGGAAGGCATTTGAGGCACCAACGACGATTCTGAAGATGCCAGATTACGATCTGATCCTGGGCATGACTTGGCTGTGCTGGAACCATGCCCAGATCGACTGCGTGGTGAAGAGGATCACTGTGAGGCACGACGACTCCTTCATTGTCACAGAAGGTATTATACCATCACCCCGTACCTTATTATCGTCTATGCAGGCCGTTAAGGCCCACCTGCAGGGGGGAGAAGTTTATCAGGTCCATTTTGAGGCGGTTGTGGCCAAGGACTCCATTTCAGATATTCCAGTAGTGTGGGACTTCGCCAACATGTTTCCGGAGAAGCTACCAGGGCTACCCCCGCACCGAGAGAAGGACTTTCAGATTCAGCTCGTACCGGGGGCTAAGCCGGCATCCAGAGCTCCCAATCGAATGGCCCCAAAGGAGTTTGTGGAATTCCGAAGCCAGCTTCAGGAGTTAGTGGAGGCCGGGTTCGTTCGGCCTAGCTCTTCACCATGGGGATCTCCGGTGTTGTTCGTTAAGAAGAAGGACGGGACCCTTCGACTGTGCATAGATTACCGGGCCCTGAATAGGTTGACGGTCCGGAATACTTATCCCTTACCAAGGATAGACGAGCTATTTGACCGGCTGGAGGGATCCCATTGGTTCTCAAAGATGGATCTGAGATCCGGGTACTACCAGCTTCGCATTCGGGAGGAGGACATCCCGAAGACGGCCTTCAACAGCAGATATGGGTTGTACGAGTTTACTGTGATGCCGTTCGGGCTCACGAATGCACCCTCCGCATTCATGGCCTTGATGAATCGGGTGTTCGAGGAGTATCTGGACGTCTTCATCATCGTATTCATCGACGACATCCTTATCTATTCAAGGACGGAGGAGGAGCACACGAGACATCTGGCCTTGACCTTGGGGAAGCTGCGGGAGCATGAGATGTATGCTAAGTACAGCAAGTGCCAGTTCTGGCTAAAGGAGGTGGCCTTTCTAGGCCATGTCATCAGTGGAGCAGGTCTGGCAGTGGATCCGTCGAAGGTCCAGGCAGTACGGGATTGGCCACCACTAAAGTCGGCCTCGGATGTTCGAAGTTTCTTGGGACTTGCCGGTTACTACCGGAAGTTCGTAAAGGGGTTTTCTCAGATTGCCCTCCCTCTTACGTCTCTGACGAAGAAGGAGTCCCCTTTTATCTAGAAGCCTCGATGCAAATTTGCCTTCCAGGAGTTGAAGGATTGTCTCACCTCGACTCCCATCCTTGCTCTTCCATCAGGGAAGGAGGGATTCCAGGTGTATACAGATGCTTCTTATCAGGGGATGGGTGCCGTTCTGATGACGAATGGGCATGTAATAGCCTATGCCTCCCGTCAGTTGAAGCAGCACGAGCAGAACTACCCCGTACATGATTTGGAGATGGGGGCAGTTATTTTTGCTCTTAAGATCTGGCGACACTATCTCTACGGAGTACATTGCAATATCTTCTCCGACCACAAGAATCTGAAGTACGTCGACACCTAGAAGGAGTTAAACATCAGGCAGAGACACTGGGTGGAATTTCTATCGGACAACCAGTACACCATGCACTACCATTCGGGGAAGGCGAACGTGGTCGCAGATGCTCTGAGCCGGAGAGCGAGTACGATAATAGTAGGCCCGCAGCTGATGGCTTTGGAGTTGGTTAGATCATTCGAGGAGATGCAGATTTCACTAGTGTCTGAGGATGACCCGGAGCTATACATGGAGTACCTGGGGTCGATGGTTACTACTGATGATATTCGAGACCGCATCAGAGATGGGCAGATGCTGGATGAGAGAGCTGAGTCGATATTCCGAGCCTTGGAGGAAGGCACGACAGGAGATTACTCTTTGAGGGATGGTCTCCTATGTTTCCGAGGCAGAGTCTACATACCAGCAGGAGGACGGATCCGGGAGGACATTTTGACGGAAGCTCACTGCAGCCGGTATTCGGTACACCCGGGGATCACCAAGATGGTAAAGGATTTGAAGAGGACGATGTACTGGCCGGGTATGAAGAAAGATATTACGTACTTTGTGATGCATTGCGAGGCCTGCTAGCTCGTGAAGGCGGAGTGTAGGAACCCGGCAGGCTTGCTACAGCCGCTTCTGGTGCCGGAGTGGAAATTCGAGGATATAGTCATGGACTTCATAAATGGGCTACCTCGGTCCCGTGCGGGGAATGACTCGATCTGGGTGATAGTGGACAGGCTAACATAGGTGGCCAGATTCATTCCAGTGGCGAAGGACGCACCGGTTAGTGTACTAGTACGGAGGTTCATTGAGCAGTTTGTGCGTTATCATGGGGTGCCCAAGACTATCATTTCGGATCGGGATGGGCAGTTTACATCCAGGGAATGGAGGTCAGTCCAGGCCCATCTAGGGTCTCAGTTGACATTCAGCACAGCTTTTCACCCTCAGACCGACGGGCAGACAGAGCGCACCAACCGTACACTGGAAGATCTGTTGCAACTGTGTATTTTGGACCGTGGCAAGCCTTGGGAGAGATTGCTGCCACTGGTCGAGTTTTCGTACAACAACGCCCATCAGTCCAGCATAGGCATGGCTCCATACGAGGAGTTGTACGGAAGGAGGTGCAGGACCCCACTATCATGGGTTCAGGATGAGGATCCGCATGCACTAGGCTCGGAGTTTGTGGGAGATACAGATGCTCAGATTAGATTGATCCGGGATAGGATGTTGGAATCCCAGAGCAGACAGGTCAAATACTATGATGCGAGGCATCGTCAAGTGGAGTTCCAGGTGGGAGACCGGGTTTTCTTGAAGATACGGCCGATGCACGGAGTCTCGCGGGCTCGCGGGCGGAAGAACCTCAGCCCGAGATATATGGGGCCTTATAGGATCCTGGAGCGGATCGGCCTCTTAGCCTATAGACTAGAGCTACCACCGGAGTTAGCGGGATTGCATGATGTCTTCCACGTCTCCTCACTTCGGAGGGCTCTGCTACGCCCTGAGCAGCTGATTTCCTCGGCAGATGGCCCGGTGGCCTCGGATCGGTCAGTCAACTTGGAGCCTATCAGGATTGACGATACAGCAGTGCGGGCCTTGCGACGGAAGAAGGTTCCGTTAGTCAAGGTTCTGTGGAACAATCATGGGCAGGAGGAGCATACATGGGATCCATAGGACTTGATGCGGCAAAAATACCCAGAACTTTTTCGTCAGGTATACCTCACAACCCCTCTGGACAATCAATTTGCTTTCCTACTTTAAACCAATAAGACTAAAATTTCAAGAATAAGGGCTAATCTTATGTTTATTGGGGTGTATATACCTATTTAATTGGGCGAAATAATCTTAGATTTGATACCGCACAAATCAAACATAACGTAGAGATGTAATCTTTCAATTCTCATGGGATGTTACAAGCTTCTTTTTCCCGACGGGAGTCCCGTAGGCTTAACCTTGATTTCGGGGACGAAATCTTTGTTTTGTTTATTGGGATTTGTAACATCCCATTTCCGGCTAGACCCCTGGAGGTGGTTTTGTCATAACAGAACCTTAGGAAACCCAGGAATTGAAGATTATCGACAAAAATTTCGAGTCAAGGGGTGGTCACACCCGTGGCCGATCCGTCACGCCCGTGACCTAGGGCGTGACCCCTTTGATGATCGTCGACCTCAGGAAGACGTTCGTCGAGCTCAGAAATGTCAACATGGAACTGACACGCCCGTGACCGGTCCGTCACGCCCGTGACCTAGGGCGAGACCCCTTTGATGATCGTCGACCTCAGGAAGACGATCGTTGTGCTCAGAAATTTCATCATGGGCCTGACACGCCCGTGACCGGTCCGTCACGCCCGTGACCTTGGAATGGCGTTGAGTGAGCTAAGCTCACTCAACGTCGTGGGCTCGATGGCGTTGAGTGAGCTTAGCTCACTCAAAGCCATAAGTTGGATGGCGTTGAGTGAGCTTAGCTCACTCAAAGCCATAAGTAGGATGGCGTTGAGTGAGCTTAGCTCACTCAAAGCCATAGGTTGAAGGGCGTTGAGTGCACTGACTGCACTCAACACCATCTAGTTTCGGCAAGAATGGCGTTGAGTGAGCTGAGCTCACTCAACGCCGTAACTGGATGGCGTTGAGTGAGCTTAGCCCACTCAATGCCGTAAACGGTGAGGCGGGATGGCGTTGAGTGCATTGAGTGCACTCAACGCCATAAGCTGAATGGCGTTGAGTGCACTGACTGCACTCAATGCCATTTGGTGTTGTCTGGATGGCATTGAGTGAGCAGAGCTCACTCAACGCCATAACCTGGACGGTGTTGAGTGAGCTAAGCTCACTCAACGCCATCGTCTAAAAAGACATATTTCGGGTGGCATTGAGTGAGCAGAGCTCATTCAACGCCATAATCCGGATGGCATTGAGTGAGCTGAGCTCACTCAACGCCATAATCCAGATGGAGTTGAGTGAGCTGAGCTCACTCAACGCCATAGTCTGGAATGGCATTGAGTGAGCAGAACTCACTCAACGCCGTAGCCTGATGGCGTTGAGTGAGCTGAGCTCACTCAACGCCATTATACTTAGACTTTTTTTTCTGGCATTTTTACTTCTAGCTGGGTGTTGGTTTAGCTAAACCGGGCCGGTTCAGGAGTGAGCCGTCTTCTCCAATAAGACCTTATAAGTTTTATTTGATTTAAGTTGACCAGTCATGATGTGCCACGTGGATCGCCGGTTTTGCAAAAGGACGGTTGCGGCCATGGCCGAAAGCTTGAACTCACGGCCATCAATGGCATTTGATGCCATGACTCTTTCCCTTCCCCTGAAACTGCTGGATTCAACTCCTCTCAGGGAGAGGAGGAGTTTCCAGCCCTCCTCCAGCTGTCATAGAGCCGTTTCACCCCCCCCCCCCCTCCATCATGGCCGAGCCAAGCTTTTATGGGCCATTAATGGCCACCAGCTTTTGGTCGTTAACCCTCCTTGTCTAAGCTTTTAAAACATATTCAGAGGCCCAAGGGGAGTTTTTCCCAAGTGTTACCCGAAGTTTTCGGGCCTCCCCTTGCTGTTGAAGAATTTCCGGCGACGCCACCACCGTGCAAATGGCTTCCCGACGGTCTACACGCCTCTAGCCCGCGAACAAGGTCCTCCCCTCCCTCTTCTTCTGCGGATAGATCTTAGAAATCATTAGGAGAGATATCGGACTCAAAAGAGCCGGATCGGGTGAGCGTTTCCATGGTTTTCAAAAATTTCAAGGTGGCGGGTTCGCCGGAAACCGCCTCTCCGGCAGCCGTGCCGCCGCCCGACGGTAGCCCTCACCTCAACAGAGGAGGTGGTGGTGGTGGCCGGACAAGGAGATGGCTGGGTGGCCAGGAAATGGCTTTAGAAAAGCTACAGGTTTCAAGTTTTTTTTGGTTGCTGGTTTGGGCTAAAGAAGAAGATGAACAATAGCATTTTATTATATTATATATTGTATAATTAGGAATTAATTCTCTTTACTGTGCACTAGGTTTAAACTGAAAATTATTGCACGTAGGGGCTGAAACATAAAAGGTGGTTAACATAAAAAATGTAGACCTTGAAGTTTAGTTTAATTCAAAATTGATTTCACTCGATTTGGAGTCTTGGTTAGACCACAACATACTTTTTGGTGAGGTCTATCCATAGGGCTGTCTTGACCTTAGAAAAATTCCCCACTCCAATCCAGTTATCAAAATTAATTGAAATTTAGGGTGTGGCCTAATCTTACCTATATCTAAGTTCTATCCAAAAATTAGGATTTTTGGAAAATATTTTTCTATAGTTTTTAGAAAAAATCAATAATCCTAGCATAATTTAATTAGATGGCTAAATGACTTCCAAACCCTCCCAAATTTTGGTGAGTGCTCCCTGGGTTTATCATAAGGTTCTGGTAAAAATTTCATCTCATTTGGAGATGTTTTTATTAGGTTTGTGTCCAACCCTAGGTTGATCCTTATAGGATAATTTAGGATCAAACACCCCCTTGGTATTTGGGTGGTCATATCACCTCAACAGAGGCTGATATTTTGTCCAAAGGCTATTTAGGGCATGACACACCCTCCATGGGAGTTTGGGGGTGGTTTGGTGTAGGGTAGCCCTAGAACCCTAGGGAAAATCCCTTAATGGTTGTTTTTGGGGTTGTGAAGGTCATGGGGTCAAATGACCTTGGACTGACTTAAAATTTGGTGGAGAAAACCATATGGCTAGTATAGCTCTCTGGACAAAATTTTAGGGTATTTGGAGACAGCCAAGCCACCTAAAATCCTAACCCTAGTTTAGGTCACCAACTTTAATTTGAATTATTAAGCTATCTAATGAACTTCAAATCAAGTAAAGTTTGGGCAAAGTGATTTTATGGTCCAAATGGCCATGATATAATTTTGTTGAGATTTTTTGGTTAATTTATAAAGTACTTCATTTACAACCCTAGTTGTGCCCTAGATATTTATTTTGATGATTCTGGAATTTTTGTTCACTGGAATGTTATGAAACTTTGGATTAGGGCATCTTATAGCATGTTATACCTTCTGTATTTTTCTTGGAAATTTTAACTAATTATTTTGGGTACATATTTCTTTAATGTACTAGTTGTGATATGGAGTCAAAAATACAAATAATGTACAATTACTATCTGAAATATTATGAAATTTGGTCAGTGGGTGTTTAAAGTTATTCTAGTGACCCTGAAATTTTCTATGGAATTTTAGATGATTAAAAATAGCATCTCCTTCTCTAAGCTAGGAAAGTTGGTATTTTACATTAAAATAATTTTGGAGCCCAAATGTTTGATAAAAATTATGGGACTTGGATTCTGATGGTTTTAGGTCACCATAAAACTTCTAAATTTTTCTTGGGGTTTTTGGATACATATTTACAGTACTTCCTTCATAATATAGTAGAAATGGCCTAAAATGGTAAATTAGGAAATATAGCCCGAAATATCTCCGGAATTTCTCAAAACTTGGAATTATGGTTCAAATGTCTCATAGGATTTTTTCTGATTTTATGATGATTTATTGTTGGCTCATTAGTGCACTTCATGTTCATACTAGGGTAATTGAAATCTTAGAATAAATAAATTAAATGCCCGATAAATAGGAAAATTTGGAAATCTTGGTCTTAGCTATATTATGTCACGATAGACCTCCAGTAAATATTATAGGATATTTGGAAGACAATTTGGAGTACCTCCCTTTATACTCCTTACGTATCTTAGGATAGTCTACATATAGTAAAACCACGGAAACTGAACTAGAGCGGATAATGAACTTTGAGAGATGGAATTTTTGGTAGTTGCTGGTTGGATAGGGCAAGCTAAGTTAAGTTCATTATTGGAGGTCAGGATAAGTAGAGTGTGAGACTGGTTAAGGTTAAGTGGCGTACGGGAACGACGAAAGATCGTCCACCCCGGGTAGGAGTGGAAGAGTCTTAATACGCTAGGGCTAGATCTAAAGCAACTTAAAAAAGGGATCAGGTAATGGGTATCAACCAATAACAATAAGTTCCTTGCAAAAGGGAACGGTGGGCTTCAGCTACCATCACAGTTCCTAGTGCCCTTTGAGAGCCCTTCACGGGGAATACCGGGGGCAGTCCTGGGCTAACGTAAACTGTAGAAATAATAATCTAAAGATCAACTAGTATAACTAGGGTTGCACATACACACACCCCGGTAGCTAGGAAGGTAGAATAAGTTGCTTTGGTTGCCATTCAGACGGTAGCTCTGAAGGTAGATGCACGGACGGGACAGTCCGGGGAGCCGAGGGCTCGAGGGTTGGAGTACAGAATAAAGGTGGTGGATCTTCGATATATGATTGTCGTTCACACCGGCATCGGTACGTTGACTCGGCGGTGTGGGACACTTAGCCAAGAAAGTCTGGTGGGTATAGCCAGTAGTAGTACGCGGATACTCTAGGTTGTGTTCTTCTAGGGGCGTACGGAAGGGCTAGGCCCGGTAGTGTGGATACCCGCCTAGGAGTGGGGAGCCCAACCCACTGTCTCTGTTTGCTACTACGGAGGTTCCTGGGAGTGAAGCTAGCTGCCCGAACAGGGGGAACTAAAGGTCTGTGCGCATAGAGTCGTGTGCGTGAGTTGCACTTACATTAATCATGGCATAGCATATCACTACACTCATATTTGTATACAACCGACACCCCAACGTATAAATCGGTATGGAACTTTTTATACGATGGGAGCTTTGTAGAAGACCCCTTAACTTATAAGTTTGTATGGGCATTCATATAAGTTAAGGTTACTTACTTCTTTATTTTTGTTCTCTGTCTGCCTTCTTATATATCTACCACTTATTACATGTTTTCTTTATTACTTACTGTCGTAGAATTTCTAGTTGTACTTTGTTCTCGTTAGTTGTTAGAATAACTCCCCTGTCATCTGCTTGATTATTCTCCACCTTTGTAGCTTCCCTTTCCTCCTCTCCGTTCGGTGCTTAGGAGCCGTGGGGGGAGGGGTAGGGGATGATAGGGCTTAGTCTTGATGACTAATGGTTTTCGAACCACAACATTACAGGAGCTCCGGATGGGAGACAGGGACCAGCAGTCCAGGGACCAGCACCAGCGGAGTACGGTGTGCATGGAGGTGGGTCAGTCTAGCACTGGTGCACCTGCGACTAGCTCCGTGAGTGATTAGTACCTTTATAGTTCTGTGATGAGTAATTTGTAGTGAGGACTCTGATGTACCGGGCTCGAGCCCGTTTATCTATGTTTCATCTGAACCGTATCTTGCAGTACTTCTATTATCTATTTCCTGTTATTATCTACTGATGGACTTGATGTGATTTCACTTTTATACCTGCTTCTGTGAACTTGTTTACATTTATGTGTAATTACTTCTCTCTCTTGTGATCGAAAAGGGCCGACAAAATTAACGTTTTGTAGTGGCGGCCTTCCCGTGAGTCGGTGCCACCGCAAAGCGGTAGTTCTGGGCTAAGACCCCAGTGTCGAGAAAAGAAAAAAAAGGGGGTCTTACACAAAGGCTTCGAAGCATCACATCGTCATGGCCTTTCGCCATTTGGGGGATGAATTTGTTTGGTCCTTTTCCCCTGACGAGCGGGCAGAGAAGGTTTCTTCTATGATGATTGATCATTTCTCAAAGTGGCTGGAGGTCAAGGCGTTGGCCAAGGTAACCTCCCAGGTCATCAGGAATTTTATATGAGGGGAGATCATCTGCCTCCATGGGTTGCCTCAAGCTATCGTCACGGACAATGAACCCCAATTTGCAAGTGAAGAGTTCATCATTTTCTCCACCCAGCTGGGGATAAACCTCAGGTTTTCCTCCATTCACCACCCCAGGAGCAACGACCAAGTGGAGGAGGCAAACAAAATTATAGTAAATCTTCTTAAGAAGAAGGTTGAGAACCTGAGGGGGAGTTGGGTAGAGCAGCTCCCCTCAGTACTGTGGGCTTTACAGACCACCCCCAACACAACCATCAGAGAGACCCCCTTCAAGCTTTCTCAGGGTGCGAGGCGGTCTTGCTCGTAGAATTTGAGGTTCGGTCACCGCGAGTCGCTGTTGCTAGTGGCAGAGATGAAGAATGGAGGTAAGAAAATGAAGGGGAACTACGGCTCTCATTGGAAATGGTGGAAGAGATTCGAGACGTGGATGCCATCAGGCAGGAGGAGATCAAACAACAGATGGTCAAGTAATTTGACAAACATGTCAGGATCAAGCAATTCAAAGAGGGAGATCTAGTACTGAAGAAAGTCGACGTCGTAGGAAGGTCGGCAGTAGTCAGGAAGCTCAATCCAAACTGGGAAGGTCCCTACATAGTTGAAAAGGCTCTGGGGTCGGGAGGCTACCACCTCCAGAATGTGGAGGGGTTGACCATAAGCCATACATGGAGTGACAATGATCTGAAGCATTTCTACCCTTAGTTGGGGGTAAGATTGTAAATCCTATTATAATGAATTCATTGAATTGTCCCATGTTTGTTTCTTTTGAAGATGACAAAAAGATTGTGGTTTGCAAGACCCGGAGTAGACCCGCTATCAGGCTCTCACTAGCTGTCAGGGTCGTAGGCCCACTTGGGGGGAAAGGAAAAAGGTTGATGATTTTAAAAGACCCCGAGAAGATCCAGCTTTCGAGACTTCCATTAGCTAGCATGGATGGAAGGCGCACTTGGCCCCGAGCAGACCCGCTATCAGGCTCTCTCTAGCTGACAGGGTCGTAGGCTCGCTTGGGTGTAAGGGAACACCCCGAGAGGATCCCGTTGTTTAGGCTTCCATTACCTGGCAGGGCTGGAAGGCGCATTCGGCCACGAGTAGACCCACTGCCAGGCTCTCACTAGCTGGCAGGGTCGTAGGATTGCTTAGGGGGGGAAAGGAAAAAGGTTGATGATTTTGAAAGACCCCAAGTAGATCCCGCTGTCCAGGCTTCCATTAGCTGACAGGGTTGGAAGGAGCACTCAGCCCCGAGTAGACCCGCTGTCTAGGCTCTCACTAGCTGGCAAGGCCATAGGCTTGCTTGGGGGGAAAGGGAAGACCCCGAGAGGATCCCACTTTCCAGGCTCCTATCAGCTGGCAAGGCTGGAAGGCACACTCGGCCTCGAGCAGACTCGTTGTCTAAGATCTAACTAGCTGGCAAGGTAATAGGCTCGCTTGGGGGATAAGGGAATACCCTGAGAGGATCCCACTGTCCAGGCTCCAATCACCTAGCAGGGCAAGAAGGCGCACTCAGCTCCGAGTAGACCCGTTGTCTAGGCTCTTACTAGCTGGTAGGGCCGCAGGCTCGCTTGGGGGGAAAGGAAAGAAAAGGTTTGCGATTTTGAAAGACCCCGAGAGGATCCCGCTGTCCAGGATTCCATTAGCTGGCAGGGCTGGAAGGCGCACTCGGCCCCAAGTAGACCCGCTGTCCAGGCTCCCACTAGCTGGTAGGGCCATAGGCTCGCTTAGGGGGGAAGGGAAAAAGATTGACAGATTTGAAGGCCCGCTCGGTGGCAAGACACAAAATGTTTGGAATAATCAGAATTGAGGTCTCTCCCGTTGTCAGGCTCTCACCTAGCTGACGGGGGAGTTAGGCCCATGACAAGCATTACGAACTACTTCGCCAACAGGTTCTCAAATAGTTGGCACCTATCCTAAGTAGAGATACGGAAAGATAGACCCATCTCGACATCTACCACTCGGCAGAGGTTTCTTGGTTTGCCTTTTCGGCATGCTCATATCAGCATACCTATCTCAGCGAAGTTCATCACCTAAGAGCCTAAGGTATATGCAAAAGCTCGAAAGCGAGTACGACTAATCGACATGAAGAGAGGGTTTCGCACAATAGCCTCTCGGTAAGACGATCTCGGCAAGACCCTCTCGACAAAGAAGCCTTTGGTAAACTCTACTCAGGGAGTAAGGGTTCCGCGCGGTCATACCCTAAGATCCTAAGGAATAGGCAAAAGCTCAAAAATGAGTACGAATGATCGGCATGAAGAGAGGGTCTCGTACAATAGCCTCTCGGTAAGACCATCTCGGCATGACCCACTTTGAAAAGAAGCCTCCGGTAAACTCTACTCAAGGAGTAAGGGTTCCGCGCAATCATCCCCTAAGAGCCTAAGGCTTGAGCGAAAGTTTGGAAGCATTGGCGAGTAACTATAGATAAGAAGCAAAAATTAACTACAAAAAAGGCATTTCGGCAAAAAAGAGGATGTAACTCTACTATTTCAAAAATTACAGTTCTAGGGGTCTCGCCCCTTACATAGAAGATCAAAAAAGATACAAAATTACAAGGCAAAAATAAGACGAGAAGTCTTCAGAAAGAACTGCCGGACTTCTCGCTGGAGGTGGCTTCGCTCTCGCTGGAGGAGCTGGATCTGCTTCCGCTTGATGAGTCATCCTCTCCCTCAAGCTTCGGGATGGGCTTGTACAGCCAGGGAAGGATCCCACGTGTCGTAAGCATCTCTCCTCCTTCGTTCAAGAACCCCGAGTCCCGCAACACCTGGATCACAGTCTTGGAGGCTGCCTGGGCATTTTCCAACATCATCACCTCTATTTCGTAGTTAGAGTATTGATGACGCAAAACCTTCTCGGCGGGCGGGCGGCGGAACCAGCACGTTGGCTTCCTGCGCCTTTTTGAGTTCCTCCTTTAGCAGAGCGATCTTGCACCGGAGAGAAGCCTCCCGCACGCGCGATAGTTGGGACTGGGCGGAATCCTGCGAGGGATTTGGGGTTAGAACTAACATATACTTGCCGCAAGGCGAAAGGCCTTTGAATATTTACATACCTCGGCCGCCGGGTGAAGGGAGAGAAACTACTGGGAGGCCGCCTGATTGGCCTTCAGGGTGGTCGCCTCAACAACAACGAGATCCCTTGATTTGATCGCCTTGACAAGGTTGCGCTCAATGCTGATGTTGCGGCACACATTCATATGCGCGAGCTCGAACGCGCACATATAGGCTTGAATGAAGTCATAGGAGAGAGACCGGGTAGTCTCCCAGTCAAACGTACTGGAATCCACACGGCTGTAAAGCCCGAAACCTAGTGCAAAGGCTTCGCCGGTGATCGTGTCTCGCTCCATCCAGGAGAGGAGTAGCGACGATACCACCGGAGCAGGGGCTGGCCCTCTTAATCTCTGAACTTCTCGCTGAGTCCAAAGTTTTGATGCCCTCTCGGAACTGGCTTGGTGGAGGTTTCAATCGGGGTCTCGACAACCAGCCCAGCAACACTGTTTCGCCCACGACATATGGGGTCTCGGCGGGGGTCTCAGCGGTGGTCTCATCCACAGACTTACCCTTGTCCATCTGGAACATTTATATTCTTAGAAGGGGCTGAAGGAGCATCGGGCTTTCACTTACCGATACTTGGTCAGGAAGAAGCGCCCGGCTCGTTCCGGCAGGCGAGAGCAGCGGACTTAGCGAGAGACAGGGTGGCGGCGAAATCCCGAGCCTCGTTGAATAGTTGGTTGAGTGGGATCTCCCGCTCACCTGCGAAATCTATTAAATGTTAGTCTTAGAAGTTTGAAGCAAAGATTAAATGGGTAAGGCGGAATGGTACCTTCCCCGGCAGGAACTAGTAGGAGGGAGTCGACATCCTGTCGCAAGAACTTCACGTCAAAGTTCTTGGTCCCGAAGAAGTCGAGGAGGGAGGTCTCGTGACCTGTAGTGTCGGAGGCCTATAGGTTGCCTCATTATACGTGACTGACAAGAGGGGTATGTTGCTGAAGTTCCTCGAGACGAAGACAAACTTTTGGGGCCAGTCGTGGTTTTTGTTGGCGAGACCGCAATTCTTCACTGACTGGCCCGAGAAGAAGCCGACCCCTCCTTTGGCGCGGAAGTTGAATAACTTGTGGAAGATGGAGAGGTTGAATTCGATCCTTTCCGCGTGCATGTAGCAGGCGAAATCCACTAGCAGCTCTACGGAGTTGGGGTTGAGCTAGGCCGGCACCACCCCATAGTATCGAAGGGCCTGACGCATTTCTGGACAGAGGGGGAGGCGGAACCCCCTTGAAGTGATCTAGCGGAATGACAAGTTCCCCTTCCGATAGGAAGTTAACCCTATCCTGATTCCCAGGGTTGCGCTTGACGAACCCCGCCTGTTGTGTCCATTGATCCACATGGAACAGATTTGTAAGAAGTCAAACAAGTCAATGACACACACTAGTTGTATTTGATGTGTGTTTGAGTTTATGCATGTAGGTGGACACCAAGTAAGCTGGTGGACAGGCAGGAATTTGCCTAAGTCCATAGGAATTGAGTGAAGCAAGCTCACTCAATGCCAGGTACAGGGTGAAAACTTGAAAAAGTGACTAAGGACAAAAGTGTCGAGACAAAAGTGTCAAGACAAAAGTGTCGAGACAAAAGTGTCGAGACAAAAGTGTCGAGATAGCTGTGTTGAGACAATTTAGTTATCTCGACACCTTGAAGATCAGGTCAGCTGGAAGATGCTAGAAAGGCTAGAAATTGCCTAAGTCCACAAGCATTGAGTGAAGTCTATTCACTCAACGCCAGGTAAGCAAAATCATTGAGTACAACTAGGTTAGTCTAAGCCTAATAAGAAACAGCTGAAAATGTGTTTAAGTCCACAAGCGTTGAGTGAAGTGTACTCACTCAATGCCAAACAACTAAAAGCTGTGAGATAGGCAAAGCCTAAGAAGAAATAGCTGAAAATGTGGCTAAGTCCACATGCATTGAGTGAAGTGTAGTCACTTAACGACATACAACTAAAAGTTGTGAGACAGGCAAAGACTAAGATGGAACAACTGAAAATGTGGCTAAGTCCACAGGTTTTAAGTAAGTCCACTCACTCAATGCCATAACATCAAAATTGTTGAGTATTGCTCAATCAATCAAAGCCACAAAAAACTATGTAAATTTTTGACTAAGTCCACAAACATTGAGTGATGCTTATACACTCAACACTATGTGATAAAGAGCGTTGACTGATTCTCATCCAGTCAGAGCCAGTGTTTTCAGACATAGAAAATTGGCTAAGTCCAAATGCATTGAGCGTAGCTTACTTACTCAATGCCAGATAATTGAAGAATATCGGTTAAGTAGTTTGGCGTTGAGTGAAGCTTACTCACTCAATGCCAAGTAATAGAAAAATAGGCTAAGGGAAAAAGCGTTGAGTGATGAAGACATACTCAACACTCTCAACGCCTAATGACTGAAATATTTTCTAAGTATTTTAGTGTTGAGTGAAGGTTCCTCACTCAACACATAAAGACAGAAAACCTGTCAAAGTGTTTTGGCATTGAATGATGCTTACTCACTCAACGCCTATACTAATGTTGCTTGATTTTGGCTAAGTCCACAGATGGGTGACGTCAGCATGAGTTAGCAAAAGCCAACAAAGTAAGCGGAGTTCAAATTCGTTGCGGGAAAGATGGAGTAAGCCATTAATGGTGCCGATGGCTAGCTTTTGTCGTCTTCTGCAAATGGAAGGTGGTAAATCGACAATTAAAGCTGGGCCCCACAACTCAAAGAGCCGTTGATCGATGAGCAATAAAAAGGAAAGATTGGCTGAGTCGAAAAGAAGCAATTAGGGTTTTTTGATTTCGCAATTATGGCTAGGGGTGTGCACGGTGCGGTTTGGTGCGGTTTTGGCCCAAACCGCAATCGCACTGTAAGGGCTCGGTTTTTGCCCGAGCAAAACCGCACCAAAATTATGCGGTGCGGTTTTGGTTCGGTGCGGTTTTTTGCGGTGCGGTTTTTAACATGTATTTTACATAGACTACAGGTAAACATCAAAACTATGAATGTTGCTTGATAGTTTATGAGTTCTTTTATGTTTTGCTGTTTTTCTCTTTTTATTGTATTAAATTACATCATTTTCTTACAACAGGTGATTTTATTTTCATAAATTTTAATGCAATTATTTATCTTTCTTTTTGGAGATGTCATACCAACTTATGAACTATATAATATTTTGTGAATATCATGTTTTATAGACAAATATCTTCACACTAAACTTTATTGTAGGAGATTCATTCATTCTTATATATCAACACTTTTTATGCAATATTTTGTTTTAAATTGGATTATTAAAACTAAGAGAATGTTTTAATTGATATCCAAGTTGTCTGTGTGTGGTAGAGATACAACAACACTCAAACCTTTATCCCACTATAGTGTGGTCGGCTATATGGATCATTTGTTGCCATTGTGCCATATCTTAACATATTCCCACTAATGCGTACATCATGTTTTCCTTATAGTTTTAAGCCTTTATTCCACTATAGTGTGTGTGGAAGAGATGATTCAGCAAAATATCTCACCTAATTATATTAACTCTGACGGTAATATATCGTATTAATATATCAACTCTTACTTAATATACTTAAATGTGATGTCACATAATTATAAAAAATTAAATACACAAAATATTCTGTGTGGTGCGGTTTTTGCGGTTTTCAAAATCAAAAAATCGCACCGCACCGAACAGTGCTCGATTTGTAAAAGTTCAAAACCACACCGCACCTAAACTATGCGGTTCGGTTTTAAAATCGGGGTGGTTTTTGCGGTGCAGGCGGTTTCTGCGGTTTGCATTTTTTCATGCTCACCCCTAATTGCGGCTGAACATCGTCTTCTTCCTCGCCATTGCTGCCGAGCCAGAAGGTCCTTTTCAGTTCAGTCAACCAGAAAGAGAAAAGTGATAACTGCTGCGATATTCATCTGCGACAGCAAGGTCAGGACTGATTCCTGAAAGAGAAGAGGCAGAGATTTCTACAAAGTTGCTTCCAAAACAAGTCGTGATTCATTTGAAGATATCTGACAACTTGTTGTTGTGAAGAAGAAGTATGGGGAGACTCAGTTTCTGCCCAGGAAGACAGACACCAAGATTTTTCTATGGTGTCTAATTGTTTCAAATCATTATTATTTTCTGTAGGATCCAATCTAGGATCTAAGTGTAAGATTCTTGAGTGAATCTGAGTGTAGGCCTGTGTTATAAAGGCCGAGGAAAGATCTGTTGTAGATCTGAGTGTAGGATTCTTGAGTGAATCTGAGTGTAGTCCTGTGATATAAAGGCTGATGTAGTATCCAATTTGGATATGAGCGGTAGGGCATATTGCCTGAGGTGTAAGTCTTGAAGAAGACTGAGTGGTCTTGCAGGATCGTGTTGTAAGCTCCTTGGAGCTGAGTTTTGGGGGAAGAGACTTGTCTAACACTGTTGGGTCCATTGATCCCAATAACCCTGATTTGATGATGGCAAAAAGGTCAATGAGATACACACAGCTGTATTTGATGTGTGTGTAAGTTCATATGTGCAGAATAGTCTTTATGACAAAGATTAGGCAGGTGAACTCAAAGAAGTGGCTGGAAGGGCAGAAGATTTGCCTAAGTCCTCGGGTGTTGAGTGAAGTATATTCACTCAATGCCAGGTAAGTAAAATCGTTGAGTATAGTCAGCCAAACAATTGGCAAGCTGAAAATGTGGCTAACTCCACAGGCGTTGAGTGAAGTGGACTTCACTCAACGCCATAACATCAAAATCGTTTAGTACTGCCCAGTCAGTCAACGTCATAGGAAAACTGTAAATTTTGACTAAGTCCACAGGAATTGAGTGTAGCTCACTCACTCAACGCCATGAGATAGAAAATTTGTCTAAGTGATTAGGCGTTGAATGTAGCTCACTCACTCAACGCCACGAGACAAAAAATCTGTCTAAGTAATTAGGCGTTGAGTGTAGCTTACTCACTCAACATCATGGGACAAAATCAATCTAAGTAGTTAGGAGTTGAGTGATGCTGACTCACTCAACTCTATGGGGCTATAGCGTTGACTGAATCCTAGTCAGTCAAAGCCACTGTGTTTTTAGACACAGAAAAATTGGCTAAGTACAAATGCATTGATTGCTTTTACTTTCATCGAGCTGAGCTCTGAGTTCGTTGAACTGGGCTCTAAGTTCGTCGAATTGAGCTTTCACCTTTCGTCGAGCTGAGCTCTGAGTTTGTCGAACTGAGCTTTCAATTTTTGTCGAGCTAAGCTCTGAGTTCGTCAAACTGGGTTCTGAGTTAGTCAAACTAAGGATTTCTGGAATACACCTTCTGAAAGTAAAATATGACCCTAGTCTCATTCCTAAGTGGCATATTCACTCAACGTCTTCGCTACTGATGCTTTATTTTGTCTAAATTCAGAGAGATGGTGGCGTCAACAAAGTCAAAGCAGGTTCAAATATTGCGGGAATGCTGCTAGAGGTGCTGGGGGCAAGCTATCATGATTTTTTGTACTAGGAAAGAGATTTCTTGCTGGGGCCCACACAAAGCAAAGAGCCGTTGAATCAGCCATCACTGGAAAGTAGGTGGCTGAATGGCAAAACCACAACCACAAATTCTGGTGGGGCCCACTGCTCAATGAGACGTTGATCGACAGACGATAAAAGGAGCAGGGTCAAATCGAAAACAAAAAAAGTATCAAAAACAACAACAATCAATCAATACCAAGAAGAGACGTAATTAGAGTTCTCTGGATTTACAATCTTGCGTCTGGACGACATATTCTTCCTCATTTTCTTGTCAAGCTAGAAGAAGAAGTTCAGATTAGAGAACCTGAATGCGAAAAGAGTTAGCTGCCGCAATACTCATCTGCGACCGCAAGATCAGGATTGCTTCCTAAAAAAGAAGCAAAGATTTCAGCAAGCTGCTTCTAGAATAAGCCGAGATTCAAGTGAAGATTTATTTTCAACTTGTTGCTGTGAAGAAGGAGATAGGGCTGATATCTGCTCAGTCTAGGGAGATAGACAAGAAAACTTTCTCCGATGTCTGAGTATTTCATCTCTTTGACATTCTCTGTAACATCCAATTTGGGATCTGAGGGTAGGATTATTTAGGGAATCTGAGTGTAGGCCTGTGCTATAAAGGCCGAGGTAAGATCTGTTGTACATTTGAGAGTAGGATTCTTCTTAGAATCTGAGTGGTAAGGCTTAGTGCCTGAGTGTAGGTCTGTGTTATAAAGGCCAAGGTAGGATCCAGTTGGGATCTGAGTGGTAGGGATTAGTGTCCGAGTTGTAGGTCTTGGATAAGACTGAGTGGTCCTGCGAGATCGTGTTGTAAGATCTTAAGGAGCCGAGGAATTGGTGAAGAGCCTTGTCTAACACACTGTTAGAAAGGCAGAGAGGGACAGTGGATGTACCCAAGATTGGGGAATCACTATAGAAATATCTGAGTCATCTGTGATTGCTCTTGAAAGCATAAATCAATTAATCACTAAGCACAAAAAATATGATATAGGTCAGAGTATTTAAAAAGAAGGCCTAAAAACTTTTCTCCCCTCTCTAGGTATTTAGTTGACCTTGAAAACAAGACTTTCAAGTGGTATCAGAGGGAGGTTGCTCGTTAAAGACTCAACAGTCTTAGTAGATCTCCAAGGTCAACAAGGAAAGATAACCCTTATAGGTTCAGGAGTGAACCACAAGGAGATAGGGGCCATGAAGCTTCCTATCTATAGGAAGGAAGGGTTTGGCATATGGAAGGAGAGAGTTATTCTATTTATGGAGGTAGCTGACCCTTTAATTTTTATTACTATCAAGGAGGGACCATTCATCCCTATGAAGGTCTCAGCTCTGGATGCTAATATCAAAACACCAAAGACATACTCTGAAATGACTAAGGATGAAGTCATCCTTGCCGCAATGGACAAAAGGGCACAAAATATAATAGTCAATGCCATTGATGACTCCACCTTCCAAAACCTAGTTCACTGCAAGACATCTAAGGAGATGTGGGACACACTAGTTGTCTACATGGAGGTGACAAAAGAAGTGATGGATGACAAAAATTCCATGCTCAATTAAGAGTATGAAAGCTTTAGGTAGAACAAGATAGATGGCATAGCTGAGTGCTATGAAAAGTTCTTCAAGATTGTAAATAAGCTGAGGACATATGGCAGAGCCTTCAGCACATATGAATTAAGTGACAAGTTTCTTAGGTCTCTAACTAAAGACTGGGACACAAAAATCTTTGCCATCAGAGAAGTGGCAAGACTAGTAGACACACCACCACCAACTCTATTTGGAAAGTTGATGTCATATGAAATACAGCTGATAGCCAGAAAGGAGGAGGAGAAAATCAGCAAGTCTGTAGTCAAGGACAAGTTAGTGGCCTTCAAAATTGAAGCAACAAGGAGGAGAAGGAGAAAGAAACCTTCTCCTCCAAGGAGGGATGCTGAATCTGATTCAGAAAGTTCATAAACCAGCACATCAGACTGCCACATGTCTGATGAAGACTTTGCTGCCTTCTCCAGGCAATTTCATAAATTCATGAAGAAGAAGCACTGGAGAAGCAGACCCTCCTCTTCTTCTTATTCCAAAGAAGACTACTACAAGTGCAGAAAGAACACCTCTAAAGAGGATAGGTATGGCTCTAAACCAAATAAACATGTTTCTTCTAAAATGGTTTGTTATTGTTGCAGCAAGCAGGGGCATGTTATAGCCGACTGCCCTATAAAAAGGAAGGGTGCTGGTGAAAAGAAGGAACAACAACAAAAGGGCAAGAAGGAGAATTCCTTCATTGATAAGAAGCAAAAGAGCTGGACTGACTCCTCATTATCAGAGTCAGAAGAGAAAAATGAAGATGAAGCCTATATTGGGTTATTCACTGCTGAAGAAGAAACTGTAGTGGCAGATTTCTTAGAGAAACTGGATGCTATTGCTAGAGAAGCTGAAGATGCTGCTAGGACTGAAGAAGGAGAAGAAGACAAACATTGTCTTGGACTGATGGCTTTGACTGAGGAAGAACCCAGTTAAGAGCAGCCTGGTCTAAGCAAAGTACATTCTCTATCCTCTGTGTCAGATTATAAGATAGGTCCAGAATCAGATACATCTGCATCAAGTGATGAAGATGGCTCTGAATCTGATGGAGATATCAATCAATTGATTGATGACTATGGTAAACTTCTGTAGGCACTGAAGAGAAGCAGACTCTTAGCCAAAAAGTAGGCTCAGGAGATTGCCTCCCTGTAGCTTGCTACTTCAAAGTCAGCAAACATGCTGGACCTAAAGCTGAAATAAATCAGCAAGCTGAAAAACATTACTGTTATTTAGATGGGCACAATATCCTTCAAGAATGACCACATCAGGAATCTTGAAGGTAAACTCCAAAAGGAGAAGGAGATAGTGACTAAGTTTTCAAAGCCATGTTCTGTGTTGCCTTTGATAGATTCCTTCTCCTCCCAAAAGGATAAGAAGGGATTAGGCTTCAAAGGGAACACTAGAGTTGCCAATTCCAAAAGGAAGGGCAAATCTTTAGTGCAACCACTAGCCTCCAAGCCTCCCATTCCTTTCAGGAGAGTGCAACTACCATCTAACAGGTATGACCAAGAGAGCATCTATAGTCACTAGGAGAATGGTGGATCCACCAATGGGAACAAAGCTGTTCACCACTATGGTGGTAGGAATGGCATGGGTTCTAGTGCCTATAAGGAAGCCCATGAGGAGATCCAAATGGCCCATCCTAGACAATTTGTGTTTGGTGTACATGCCCCAACACTCAAGAATAAGGCTGCAACCCCTTCTCAAAATCTATTAGTCCACAATCACACCCATGGAAAGTCTATTAACAAACCAGACTTGGGCATATCTGAAGCCATCAGGAGCATGCTCTCTGAAAAGAAGATAGCTGCTGGTAGGGTCCAAGATAGCCCAAGTACCTCTGCTGCCAGACAAATCCCAAATCAGGCTATAGTTGAAAGACATAAGAAAAAGGCTGTTGTTGTACCTGCTGGACTGAGAGCTACTGACATCACTGCTATAAAGCCAGCCCTTAAAAGAAGGTACAACATCTATAAGTGTTGGTGCTGTGTCAAAGTGGGCCACTATGCCATTGATTGTTGACACAATAATAGTGTCTAGAGAGCTAATGCTGGCTTACCTGTTTGAAGAGCTGCAGGCAGGCATATTGATTTTTAGCCTAACATGCACCTAAGACCCAATAAGAATTGGTGTCCTAAGGTTAAATGATTTATTTCTTACAGATGAGTCCAAGTAGCCATACCACTATATTGTACTTGGATAGTGGTTGTTCCAGGGACATGACTGGAACAAGGAGCATGCTAAAGGAGTATACTCCAGTAGAGAATGGACCCAAAGTAATCTTTGGTGGTTCAGAAAAGAGAGTAACCAAATGGTATGCTAAGATATCAAATGGAATAATCACTATCACACAAGTAGCTTATGTGAAAGGTTTACAACATAACCTGATAAGCATATGCCAACTATGTGATCTTGGCTATGACATTTCTTTCCTCAAGGATGAGTGCCAAATTATGAGGTCAAGTGACCAAGGGGTCATCTTGACAGACACTAGGAGAGAAAATGTCTATTGTCTAAATTTTGTTTTTGAGAGTAACGACTCTCCTATATGCCTATTTATAGATGAGAAAGCCTCACACTATGTCCAATGTCATAAGAGGCTAGCTCACCTGAATTACAAGACCATAGGCAAACTCTTTAGTGAAGAGTTTGTGAGAAATAGACCTAAGGTAAAGTGCACCAAGGAGGGTATCTGCTCTGCATGCCACAAGGGCAAGCAAACCAAGACCTCCTTCAAGAGCCTTGGTACCAAAGACTCAGTGAGGTGTTTATACCTCCTATATATGGATCTATTTGGTCCTAAGCCAGTTCATAGTCTAGGTAGGAAAGTCTATACCCTTGTGGTTGTTGATGACTTTTACAGATTTGCCTGGGTGTTCTTCCTAAGGAAGAAATCTGAAACCCCTGATGTCTTCCAGACATTTATTAAGAAAATTCAAAATGAATTTAACAGTACTATGGTCAAAATAAGAAGTGACCATGGGACTGAGTTTCAGTCTGAGTGCATGACAAGGTTCTGTGAAGAGCATAAGATTCATTAAGAGTTCTCCTCTCCTAGAACACCTCAGCAAAATGGAATTGCTGAGAGGAAAAATTGAACCCTTATAGAGGATGGTAGGACCTTATTAAGTGACACATCTCTGCCAGAATATTTCTGGGCTTAGGTAGTAAGCATTGCATGTCATGTCCTCAACAGGGCTTCCATCACCAAAATCCATAAAAAGACTCCCTATGAGATTCTGAAAGGCAGAAAAC
The DNA here is from genome assembly GCA_039513925.1 of Platanthera zijinensis. Taxonomy (NCBI): domain Eukaryota; kingdom Viridiplantae; phylum Streptophyta; class Magnoliopsida; order Asparagales; family Orchidaceae; genus Platanthera; species Platanthera zijinensis. The sequence continues at coordinate 94,795,466 of CM077091.1, forward strand.
CAAACTTATCCTACTTCAGGATTTTTGGTAGTAAGTGCTATGCACTGAACAATGGTAAGTTCTATGTGACTATGTTTGCTGCCAAGTCCCAAGAAGGGATATTTGTTGGGTACAACAATAATAGTAGGGAATATAGGATCTACAACTTGACTAGTCAAGTTATAGAAGAATCAATCCATGTTGTCTTTGATGAGTCAAACTTGATTAACTATGAGCTGCCTAGCTCCTCTTCTAGCTTTACAGGTTTAAAGGAGGTGATGGACAAGCTTACCATCAGGGAACATGATCCAGCAGTACAAGACAAGAAAGAAGATGGGTGTTGTCCAAGGGGAGGTCAAGACTCACAAGTTGAGGATGAAGAATAGCCAGCTGAAGATAATGAAGAATAGCCAGCTGAGGACAATGAAGAACAGTAAGTTGAAGCAAGATTGCCTCCAGTTGGGAGACAACTGAGGGACCATCCAACACACCAAATCATTGGTGATGCAAGACATGGAGTCCAGACCAGAAGCAAGAGCATCAACACAGCTCTCTGTTCAAGCTTCCTATCTCAAGAAGAGCCCAAGAAACTTGAAAAGGCTATCAAAGACCCATTCTAGATTGGAGAAATGCAGGAAGAGATGAACCAGTTCAAGAGGTGTAGTGTCTGGAAGCAGGTTCCCAGACCTAAGGGACATAATGTCATATGAACTAAGTGGATCTACAGGAACATGTTAGATGAGAATGACATTATTGTCAAGAACAAGGTTATATTGGTGGTAAAAGGATACAAATAAGAAGAAGGAATAAACTTTGACCAGACTTTTGCCCCAGTAGCCAGGCTGGAATCAATAAGGCTATTCCTTGCATTTACTGTCTATCAAGGATTCAAAGTCTACCAGATAGATGTGAAGTCAGCATTCCTGAATGGGAACTTAAAAGAGGAAGTATATGTGGATCAGCCACCAGGTTTTGTAGACCCTCACCTTCCTGATTTTGTTTATAGGCTTAGGAAAGCTCTATATGGTTGAAGCAAGCCCCTAGAACATGGTATGAAACATTGTCTAGTTTCATTATTGAGAACAAATTCTCAAGGGGGGAAAATAGACAAGACCCTATTCGTAAGGGAATCTAAGGGCAAGATCATCCTAGTAAAAATATATGTCGATAACATTATCTTTGGATAAACTGAGGACAACCTTTGCAGGAAGTTTGTTAAACTTATGCAATGGAAGTTTGAGATGGGCAGTATGGGTGAGCTCAAGTTCTTCTTGGGAATCCAAGTAAGACAGACTGATGATGGCTTGTCCATATCCCAGTCAGAGTTCACCAGAGAGTTGATTAAGAAATATGGTAATTAGAATGCCTCTACCTTGAGAACTCCCATGGGGTCAAGTATGCCTATAGGCAAAGATGAGACAGGGAAACCTGTTGATGAGTCTTTGTATAGAGGGATAATTGGCTCCCTTCTATACTTGACTGATAGTAGGCCTGACATCATGTATGCTACATGTGTCTGTGCTAGGTATCAGGTCTGACCTAAAGAATCTCATTATTCTGCTACAAAAAGAATTTTAAGGTATCTTAAGGGCACACCAGATCTTGGCCTATGGTACCCTATGTGTAGAGATTTTGATCTAACAGGATTTTCAGATGCAGATTTTGCAGGCTGTAAGGAAGAAAAGAAAAGTACTACTAGTACATGTCAATTCCTAGGTGGAAGACTGGTGTCATGGAGCAGCAAGAAGCACACTAGTGTGGCTATCTCAATTGTAGAGTCAGAGTACATTTTAGTAGGCAACTACTGTGCTCAATTGTCGTGGATTCAATGTCAACTTGAATATTATAACATTAAGATAAGTAGAACTCCTCTTGATTGTGATTCTACTAGTGTTATTTCTATTGCTAGGAATCCTGTCTCACACAGTAGGACTAAGCACATAGAAATTAAGTATCATTTTATTAGGGAGCTTGTGGAGAAAGGAGACATTAGCCTAGAGTTTGTCTTCACTGACACGCAAGTGGCCTATATCTTCACTAAGCCACTAGATGAAGCCAAGTTCAACACCTTCAAGATTGAATTGGGTATGCTGAACTTAGAATCGCTTCAGATACTCCCTAAGGTATTTTTTGGTACAGGCTTGTTCTTCTTGCAGGTGATGCATATATTGTGGAAATCAAGAATAAGATGAGATCAAATGCTCCTATTGAGGGGGAGCAAGTCCAGTAGCTGCAGGACTAAAGTCAGCCTTGTATAAGGAGCAAGCTGGCAGTTGCATTACTGGCCTCATCTACATCAGCTAGGGGGAGAACATAAGGGGAGAAAAATAATTGGTGCACCTCCCTGACTATCTGAAGAAGTCAAAACAGGGGAGAGAAGAGATTGATCAAGTTCAAGTAGTATCCAAGGCGGAGAGACAAGCTCAAGAAAGGATCAAGCCCCAACATAGCAGAAAGACATGGGGAGAAAGTCATGGAGAGAATAAATTGATCAAGAATGGATTAAGCTGAGAGGTAAACCTCTATGTTAACACACACCCTGCAACAATCCAGGGGAAGTAAGTAAACCATCATCTCATTGAATTTAATAAATTTTTACTGCCCATGTGATTATGTATTTCATTGATTAAGGAAACTAATCAATGATTTTGACATCTTCAAATAGGGGGAGATTGTTGGGTCCATTGATCCCAATGGCCCTGATTTGATGATGTCAAACAGGTCAATGAGATACACACAACTATATTTAATATGTGTGTAAGTTCATGTGTGCAGGACAGTCCTTGTCACAAAGATTAGACAGTTGAACTCAAAGAAGTGGCTGGAAGGGCAGAAGATTTGCCTAAGTCCTCAGAAGTTGAGTGAATTCACTCAACACCAGGTAAGTAAAATTGTTGAGTATAGTCAGCCAAACAATTGACAAGCTGAAAATGTGGCTAAGTCCATAGGCGTTGAGTCCACTCACTCAACGCCATAACATCAAAATCATTGAGTACTTCCCAGTCAGTCAACGCCACAAGAAAACTTTGAATTTTTAATAAGTCCACAGGCGTTGAGTGTAGCTCACTCACTCAATGCCATGAGATAGAAAATCTATCTAAGTGATTAGGCATTGAGAGTAACTCACTCACTCAACGCCATGAGACAGAAAATCTGTCTAAGTAATTAGGCGTTGAGTGTAGCTTACTCACTCAACGCCATGAGATAAAATATGTCCAAGTAGTTAGACGTTGAGTGATGCTTACTCACTCAATGCCATGGGGCTATAGCGTTGACTGAATCCTAGTCAGTCAGAGCCACTGTGTTTTCAGACACAGGAAAATTGGCTAAGTCCAAATGCGTTGATTGCTTTTACTTTCGTCGAGCTCAGCTCTGAGTTCGTCGAACTAAGCTCTGAGTTCGTCGAACTGAGCTTTCACCTTTCGTCGAGCTGAGCTCTGAGTTCGTCAAACTGAGCTCTAAGTTCGTCAAACTGAGCTTTCAATTTTCGTCGAGCTTAGCTCTAAGTTTGTCGAACTAAGTTCTGAGTTCGTCGAACTAAGGATTTCTAGAATACACCTTCTGAAAGTAAAATATGACCCTAGTCTCATTCCTAAGTGTCATATTCACTCAACGCATTCGCTATGGATGCTTGATTTTGTCTATGTCCAGAGAGATGGTGACGTTAGGACAGTCAATAAAGTCAAAGCAGGTTCATATGTTGCGGGAATGCTGTTAGAGGCGATGGGGGCCACCTGTCATGATTTTCTGCACTAGGAAAGAGATTTCTCACTGGGGGCCACATAAAGCAAAGAGCCATATAATCAGCCATCAATGGAAAGTAATTGGCTGAATGGAAAAATCATAGCCACCAATTCTGATGGGGCCCACTGCTCAATGAGACGTTGATCGACAGATGATAAAAGGCCGCAGGATCAAATAGAGAAAAAAACATCAAAAACAACAACAATAATTAACACCAAGAAGAGATGTAATTAGGGTTCTTTTGATTCACAATCTTACAGCTGGACGACGTCTTCTTCCTCGTTTTCTTGCCAAGCCAGAAGAAGTTCAGATCAGAGAACTTGAACTCGAAAAGAGTTAGCTGCCGCAATAATCATATGCGACAACAAGATCAGGATTGCTTCCTAAAAAATAAGAAGTAGAGATTTCTGCAAGCTGCTTCCAAAACAAGCGGGGATTCAAGTGAATATTTCTTTTCAACTTGTTGCTGTGAAGAAGGAGATAGGGCTGATATCTTCTCAGTCCAGGGAGGCAGACACGGAGAACTTTCTCTGGTGTCTGAGTATTTCATCTCCTTGACATTCTATGTAAGATCCAATTTGGGATCTGAGGGTGGGATTCTTTAGGGAATCTGAGTGTAGGCCTGTGCTATAAAGGCAGAGGTAAGATCTGTTGTAGATCTGAGAGTAGGATTCTTGTTAGAATTTGAGTGGTAAGGCTTAGTGCCTGAGTGTAGTCTTGTGTTATAAAGGCCGGGGTAGGATCCAATTGGGATCTGAGTGGTAGGGCTTAGTGCCCGAGTTGTATGTCTTGGATAAGACTGAGTGGTCCTCTGGGATCGTGCTGTAAGCTCTTAAGGAGCTGAGGAATTGGTGAAGAGCCTTATCTAACACACTATTAGAAAGGCGGAGAGGGACAGTGGACGTACCCAAAATTAAGGAACCACTATAAAAATATCTAAGTCATATGTGATTGTTCTTGAAAGCACAAATTAATTAATCACTAAGCACAGGAAATCATATATAGGTCAGAGTATTTAAAAAGAAGGCCTAAAACCTATTCACCCCCCCCCCCCCTCTAGGTATTTAGTTGACCTTTAAAACACACACTCTTTGAAGGGCACAGAGGGACAGTGGACGTACCCAATCTCTGGTGAACCACTATAAATATCGGTGTCGCCTGGTTGATGTTCTTGAAAGCTTAAATTAACAAATCACCAAGCACAACAAATAAGGTATAGGTCTAGATAATTAAAAAGAGACCTAAAACCTATTCACCCCCCTCTAAGTGTTAGCTGACCTTGAAAACAAAGTCTTTCAAGTGATATCAGAGGGAGGTTGCTCTTTAAAGACTCAATAGTCGGAGTAGATCTCCAAGGAAACAAAGAAAATCTGTCCTTATGGGTTCAAGAGTGAACTATAAGGAGCTGGGTGCCATGAAGCTTCCCATATGCAGAAGGAAGGGTTCAACATCTGGAAGGAGAGGGTTAGGGTGTTCATAGAGGCAGCTGACCCTAGGATCTTCATCACTGTCAAGTAAGGGTCTTTCATCCCTATGAAAGTGTCTGCTCTGGATGAAAATGTCCAGATCCCAAAGACCTACTCTAAGATGACAAAGGATGAAGTTATTCTGGACACAATGGATAAGAGGGCACAAAATATAATTGTAAGTGCCATAGATGACTCCACTTTCCAAAATCTGGTATATTGCAAGACTGTAAAGGAGATGTGGGACACACTAGTGGTCTACATAGAGGGAATAGAGGAAGTGAGAGAAGACAGGAAGTTCATGCTCAATCAAGAGAATGAGGCATTCAGACAGAACAAGACTGATAGCATAACTGAGTGCTATGAAAGATTCTTCAGGATTGTCAATGAGCTGAGGACATATGGAAGAGTTTTCAGCATTTATGAGCTGAATGACAAGTTTCTCAAGTCTCTAATTAGAGACTGAGATACTAAAATCGAGACTGAGATACTAAAATCTATGCCATCAGAGAAGTGACAAAATTGACTGACACTCCATCAACAACTCTGTTTGGGAAGCTGCTGTCCTATGAAATGCAGCTGATAGGCAAAAAATACTGGAGAAAGTCAGCAAGTCCCAAGCTAAAGAAAAATCTGTGACCTTCAAAGCTGAAGCCACAAGGAGGAGCAGAAAGAAGACACCTTCACCACCAAGGAAGGATGCTGAATCTGACTCAGAAAAATCAGAGACCAACACATCAGACTGCCATATGTCTAATGAAGACTTTATTGCCAACTCCAGGCAGTTCTAGAAGTTTATGAAGAAAAAAAACTAGAGAAGCTGAAAGTACCTAGTGTCGACTAAGTCCACCTATGGGGGGATAGGTGTCGTGCATTCTTTTGCGGAATTAAATTTACCTGCATAATTAAACAAACACAGTACAGAAAAACACACAGAAAGTTATAGTGGTTCCCCGATTTGGGTACGTCTACTTTCCCACTTCGACCTATCTCCCACCAAGGGACGACTCGGTCACTTCACTAAACGGATTGAAATCCAATCCTTACACTACGGAAGGAACCCTTCCAACCAAAGGAGTCACTACTCCTCCACCACGGGTTGCACCTAACCCTTACAACTAGGAATCAAAATTTCTTTACAATAAACTAAACTTGAATGTAAAGAAAATACAAACAAATTTTTGGAGTTTCCGAATTCCTTCTTCGATCGTTGAAGCTTTCTTGAAGGATGCGAAGAGTCCACAACCGGAGTACTCTCTTGGAGAGGATCTTGTCAAGATCGGCGACGGCAAGTGATTGCGGCGGCGATGCTTTGTAGATCCAAACTTCTTGACGAAGCAAGCAAGGTCTACGAACAATCTCAGTCGGATCAGTCGTCTCAATCGATTTGGAATGAAGAACAAACCTCGTTCAACGAATCGAGAGACAAGAGATCTCAAGAGAGATGTGTGAGATGCACTGCTAGCCTCGGTTCTGTCGTCGGAAGATCAAAGAAGCTCTGAGATCTGCGGCGGCGACTAGCTTGCGAGCGGCGACAACGATCGGCGACGTTCCGTGATCTGCTAGGGCACGCGTCGGCTACTTCAGATTCTCCGTGAATGGATTCCTGTAGATGTTCGAAATACGTATGTATATATACCCGAGCCAACCCTAAAAGACCGTTGTGGGGCCCACAAGGAAAAGCCCTAGTCCCGGCCGAAAAAGCGCACGGTTTCTTGGTTCGGTCCAGCGAACAGGCGAAAATTTCTTAAGGCTAAATCCGCGAGAATCGTTGGTGATTCCCGTCGAAGTCGGCGGGAATCACTCACGATTCCCGTCGATTCTGCCTTGGCCGATTTCCAGTTGAAAAGCTTGTCAGCCTATGGGAATCGGCGGGAGTGCAACCTGATTCTCGTCGAATCGGCGGGAATTAGAATGATTCCCGTCGAAGTCGGCGAGAATCACTTGGTGATTCCCGTCGATTCTGCCTTAGCAGAATTTCTGTAGGAAAACAGTCATCCAGAAGAGGTCGGCAGGAATGCAGCCTGATTCTCGTCGAATCGGTGAGAATAATAAGTGACTCCCGTCAAAGTCGGCGGGAATGACTTAGTGATTCCCGTCGATTTTAACTTAGACGATTTTTCTCTTCCTTTCTATGAACTTGGTCTTTGACCCATCTTTGCTCCTCTTCTGCTCTTGATCTATCTCGACCCTGTACTTGAAGATAAGTACACTCCAATAGAGAGAGCACACGCGAGTCAACACACTGATCTGCTCAACGAGGGATTACGTTGCGCAAACCCGTGTATATTGACCCACTGCACCCTGACATTGGTGTGTACTTAGCATGGAATAGCAAGCAAAACTTGATAGAAGATCGTCAAATACATTGTCAATTCAACATAGCTTGTTCAGGGGCTTCTTCAAATCAGGTACATTGTGGATACAGTACCCAACAATCTCCCCCTATTTGAAGAAGCCTAAACCCTACAAGCTAAGGTGAATAGAACAGATGGGAATGAAAATCATAAAATGAAAATTCAGCTGAGAGTGAAATTCATTACCATTTTCCTGAGAGCATACTTAACATTGGCAGCCACCTTAGCCTTAGCCGAGAGGGTAATCTCCCCCTTTTCGGCTTCTGCAAATCTGGGACTTCACTTGGAGCCAAATGCTCCCTTTCAGTTCTTGCATCTGTGCTCGATCTTGAGTTCCTTGCTGATGCTCCCCCATGATCCAAGAGCCTTGAGCCCTTCAATCTTCATAGTTCAGCATCCCGAGTTCAGTTTTGAAGAGACTGAACTTGGCCTCGTCTAGGAGCTTTGTGAAGATATCTGCAATCTGCTTATCCGTGGAAACATAACAGAGAGAGATATCTTTGTTTTCTACATGCTCCCGAATGAAGTGGTAGCGCACTTCAATGTGCTTTGTTCTGCTGTGCGATACAGGATTGTTCGCAATTGCTATTGCGCTCGAGGAGTCGCAATACATAGGAACTTCCATGAACTACAAGTCATAATCTTCGAGTTGATTTCTGATCCATAAAAGTTGTGCGCAACAGCTTCCTGCTGAGATGTACTCAGATTCAGCCGTGGAGGTTGCGACACAGTTCTGCTTTTTACTGTTCCATGAAATAAGCCTTCTTCCGAGGAATTGGCACGTCCCGGAAGTGCTTTTTCTATCATCCCTACTTCCTGCAAAGTCAGCATCTGAAAAGCCTATCAGCTCAACATCATTGTTTCTTGGGTACCACAAGCCAAGATTTGGTGTACCTTTAAGGTATCTAAGAATTCACTTTGCAGCGACATAATGAGATTCCTTAGTGTTCACCTGATATCTGGCACAAACGCATGTGGAAAACATAATATCCGGTCGACTAGCAGTAAGGTAGAGCAGGGATCCAATTATACTTCTGTATTCGGTTTCATCAAAAGGTTTCCCTTTCTCATCCTTATCCAAAGACAAAGTGGATCCCATTGGAGTCCTCATAGAGGTTGCACATTCCGAATTTCTTGAGGAGTTCATTTGTGAACTTCGTCTGAGAGATGAAAATTCCATCCTCAGACTGTTTCACTTGAAGTCCCAAGAAATACTTTAGCTCTCCCATGCTGCTCATTTCAAACTTTCCTTGCATAAGTTTAGATAACTTCTTGCAAAGATTGTTGTCCGTTGAGCCGAATATTATATCATCGACATAGATTTGCACCAACAAAATCTTGCCTTTGACTTCCCTAAGAAACAATGTCTTATCTATTTTTCCTCTCGAGAACTTGTTCTCAAGAAGAAAACTAGACAGAGTCTCATACCAAGCTCGAGGAGCTTGTTTTAAGCCATATAATGCTTTATTAAGAAAATAAACATGATTAGGAAGTGATGGATTAACAAAACCTGGGGGTTGTGCGACATATACTTTCTCTTTCAAATTTCCATTTAAAAATGCAGATTTCACGTCCATCTGATAGAAAGTGAATCCTTTGTGAGAGGCATATGCAGGAACAATCTGATCGCCTCCAGCCTTGCAACTGGTGCAAAGGTTTGGTCGAAGTCAATCCCCTCCTCCTGTCTATATCCTTGAGCCACTAGTCTGGCCTTGTTCTTGATGATGACACAGTGTTCATCCAGTTTATTTCTAAAGATTCACTTAGTGCCGATCACATTCTGGTTCTTTGGTCTGGGAACAAGCGTCCAGACGTTGCATCGTTCGAATTGATGCAGTTCATCTTGCATGGCCAATATCCATGATGCATCTTTGTTCGCTTCGTCGAACTTCTTTGGCTCAACCTGTGACAGAAAACTAAGGTGCAAAATCTCGTTAATTGTACCTCTCCGAGTTCTGACACCGTCACGAGGATCTCCTAAGATTTGATCTCTGGCATGATCCCTCACGTGTCGGAGCTCTAGGAGTCTGGCATATGAAGCTCTGACAGCTTCTCGGGTTTCTCCTTCTTCTGGGAGATTTTTTCCATCCTGATCGTCAACTTCTCCAGCTGGCGTTGAGGTAGAAACCTTGACGTACTTGGAAGTTGCACCTTTTGCAGTCTCATCGAGACTTAGCTGTTCAAGCCTTGCACCTGCATCTTCAAGAATGCCACTGGAAGAATTGCTATGAAGCAATCTTCCTTCATCAAAAACAACATTAATGGACTCCTCTACCACTAAGGTTTTCTTATTAAAGACCCTATATGTCCGACTATGGCTGCTATAGCCCATGAAGATGCCTTCGAAGCATTTTTCACTGAATTTAGTACGTGGGTACTTCCCATTATTGAGTACATAGCATCTGCAGCCAAAAATACTTAAATAGGACATGGTCGGTTTCCCGCCTTTCAGTAGCTCATAAGGCGTCTTACGATGATTCTTGTTGATCAATTCCCGGTTCTGCACATGACAAGTCGTATTGAAAGCCTCTGCCCAGAAGTACTCTGGAAGAGAAGCGTCATTCAACATTGTCGTACATGCTTCAATGAGCGTTCTATTTCTCCTCTCCGCAACTCCGTTTTGCTGAGGAGTATGAGGGGAGGAAAACTCATGAAAGATACCATGCTCTTCACAGAATTTTGTCATAGCATCAGACTCAAATTCTGTTCCATGGTCACTTCTGATTTTGACCACGGAGCAGTCAAGTTCATTCTGAATCTGCTTGACAAAGTTAGTGAAGATATCAAACCTATCTCACTTTCGTTTCAAGAAGAACACCCACGTAAACTGAGAGTGATCATCAACAATCACTAGAGTTTACGATTTGCCTCCTAAGCTATGAACTTGCACTGAACCGAACAAGTCCATATACAGAGATAAAGATATCTGGAGGAGTCTTTGTCTGCAATGCCCTTAAAGGTAGCCCGAGTCTGTTTGCCCTTCTGGCATGCAGGACAGGGGCTATCTTTGATGCACCTAATAGTAGGGGCATCCCTTACTAAATTCTTAGAAAACAACATATTACTAGTCTTGAAATTATTATGTGTTAATCTCTTGTGTCATTGCTCACAAAGCGATGCACTACCTTTTGCTACAAGGCACGCGGGGGTAGAAGTGTCTAAGCTAAGAAAATCTAAGCAAAAGATATTTCTGCTCCTAATGCCAGTTAATACCGCTCCGAAGAGACACACGATATTATCAAGCACTTATCCTTGTAGAACTTAACGTCGTATCCTTTATCACACAACTGGCTTACACTGATCAGGTTATGGTTTAACCCTTCAACATAGGCCACGTCAGTGATAGAGAATACACCGTTGGAAATCATACCATAACCCCTGGTGACTCCTCGATCAGATCCTCCAAAGATGACTTTGGGTCCATTTTAGACTGGGGAGTAATCACGCAACATGCTTCTTGTCCCGGTCATATGCCGGGAGCATCCACTATCCAAGTACCAGATTGGCGTTTTGGTGGCCTTTGGACATACCTGCAAAATAGAATTAGTTTCCCTTAGGAACCCAATCAAACTTGGGTCCTAGATTCCTTGTTAGCACACTCCCCCTCGGGTGGTTAACCCTACGAGTGGTCGGCCTCGCATTGTTAACATGAGGAGTCTCGTTGAATCTTGGATTAAACCAGCAATCCACGACAAAGTGACCAACTTTGCCACAGCACCAACAGTCAAACCTGTTGTACCGCTTCCTAGGCTCCAGCTTCACCCTTAGAACGGTGGATCCAGTCGGGGCCTTGGATCTGGAGGTGGAGGCATCATGATGACAGCAGTCACACAATTTCTTCACTTCATGTTCCTTCAGTATAACAGGCTTGGCCTTTGGTGCCTGCTTCCTATTATGGCCGCTAGAGAAGTGGCCATAATTCTCCACTTGGATTTCCTCATAAGGTGCCTTGAAGACACTCTCACCATAGTTGTGGGGGAAGGCCCAACCATCATACCGGCTCTTGGGCTTTTCAACCGAGGGCCGGAAGAAGTGGCCATAAGTTGACTCAAAGTCCTGCTCATTGCAAGGAAAGCCAGGCTTTCTGAATAAAACAGGATGGAGTGGGGCCTTTCCCTTTTCTGCCGCAGAGGCCTTCTTAGCAGCCTTATTTTTCCTCTATTTTTTGTTTCTCCTGGATGATTTACAAGGCACACCCACATGCCCTAAGTCAGCCCCCTTAGCCTGAGCAGAGAATTCATCAACCAGAGGAAGAACGGTCTTGGGCATGGAGAAGCTTTTGACAATCTTACTTTCTACCGCAAGCTGTTCTTCGAATTTGTTGATTTCTTCATGTTTCTGGTCAAGGAGCCTTAGAGACTCTGAGTGCTCAGAAGTCAGGTCCAGGTGTCCCTGTCGGAGAGAGATCAAGCTAGTGATCTCTTCACTTAGAGACACACCCTCAGCCTTAAGGAATTTTACTTCCATTTTCTGAGCCCTCAACCTCTTGCGGCATTCTTCAAAGGTATTGAGCAGAAGCTCATACTTTTTGAGGAGCTCAGCTTCACGGGCAGAAGGGCTGTCCTCGAGATCATTATCAGGAGACTCAGAGTCAGAGAGGGGGGTACGATCTTTTACCTTCCCAGTAAATGGGGGCAATCTCCTTCTGAGTAGGAGCGACCTATTAGCCCAAAGTAGGCTTCATCATCATCACTGGAGTCTAAAGAATCAGATTCACTCAGTGTCTTTGGCTTTTAAGCAATGTAGCTCCTCTCCTTCTCCTTATCTCTAGAGGACCTGTGCTCCTCTCCCTTCCCCTTTTCCCTCTTGCTTTGGTGGCAGTCAGCAACGACGTGGCCTGGCTTATTGCATCCAAAGCAAATAATATCATCAGAGCGATGTTTGTTCTGTTTGGATTCATACCTGTCAGAAGAATAATTCTTCTTCTGATGTCTGGAGGAGGAGCCGTCTCTCTTTCTTTGATTCCTCAACTTGAGGAACTTCTTGTACTCTCGAGTGATGAGGGAGAAGTCTTCTTCAGATAGCTCTGAGCCGGAAGAGCATGGCTCAGAGTCTTCTTCCTCATCCTATTTTCGAGAGCGGGATGAGGCTACACCCTTGCCTTTCCTTGAGTGATTGACTTTTAGAACCACAGTCTTTTCTTTGGAAGCGGCTTTATCGGCTTCTTCTTCAGCTTTTCTGGTGTTCAGCTTAAGCTCATAGGACAAAAGTTTCCCAAATAGAATCTGGGGATCAGTTTCTGCCAGCTTGCCAAATTCTCTGATCGCGCAGATCTTTGTGTCTCATTCCTTAGTAAGAGATCTAAGGAATTTTTCATTTAGTTCACCATCGGTGAACACTCTGCCATAAACCTTCAGGGCATTGATGATCTTCAGGAAGTTCTCGAATGTCACTCTGATTTCTTCCTTGGGACCTTGCCTGAAGGCCTCATACTTCTGGTTCAGAAGGGATCTTTGATCATCCCTTACTTCATCTGTGCCTTCCATCAGAGTGATCAGGCAGTGCCATATGTCCTTGGCAGTCCTGCAGTTGCAGAAAATCTGCATCATGGAATCATCGACGACGCTTACTAAAATGTTCTGAGCTTTCTTGTCAAGTCCGACAAGCACCATCTCATCCTTATCCATTTCGGAGAGTTTCTTGGGCACTTTCTTGGTTGGGTCAATGGTGGAGGCCTTAGTGGGGATATAAGGTCCCTCCTCCACTATCATGAAGAGTCGGGGGTCGACTGTTTCCATGTAATACCTGATCCTTTCCTTCCAAATAGGAAAGTTCAGCTCGGTGCACACTGGGATCTTACCTGAATACTTGAGTCCGTCCATTTCAGAGATCTTCTTTTTTATTGACACTAGATGCGGGATCTTACTCAAGGTGTTAACCTTATTGACGAGCAACCTCCCTCTGATACCACTTGAAAGTATCTAGTGTCGACTAAGTCCACCTATGGGGGGGAATCGGTATCGTGCAGTCTTTTGCGGAATTAAATTTACCTGCACAATTAAACAAACACAGCACATAAAAACACACAGAAAGTTATATTGGTTCCCCGATTTGGGTACGTCCACTTCCCCCTTCGACCTATCTCACACCAAGGGACGACTCGGTCACTTCACCAAATGGATTAAAATCCAATCCTCACACTACGGAAGGAACCCTTCCAACCAAAGGAGTCACTACTCCTCCACCACGGGTTGCACCCAACCCTTACAACTTGGAATCAAAATTCCTTTACAATAAACTAAACTTGAATATAAAGAAAATACAAATAAACTTTTGGAGTTTCCGAAGTCCTTCTTCAATCGTTGAAGCTTTCTTGAAGGATGCGAAGAGTCCACAACCGGAGTACTCTCTTGGAGAGGATCTTGTCAAGATCGGCGGCGGCAAGTGATTGCGGCGGCGATGCTTTGTAGATCCAAACTTCTTGACGAAGCAAGCAAGGTCTACGAACGATCTCAGTCGGATCAGTCGTCTCAATCGATTCGGAATGAAGAACAAACCTCGTTCAACGAATCGAGAGACAAGAGATCTCAATAGAGATGCGTGAGACGTACTGCTTGCCTCAGTTTTGTCATCGAAAGATCAAAGAAGCTCTGAGATCTGCGGCGGCGACGAGTTTGCGAGCAACGACAGCGATCGACGACGTCCGCGATCTGCTATGGCACGCGTCGGCTACTTCATATTCTCCGTGAATGGATTCCTGTAGATGTTCGAAATACGCATGTATATATACCCGAGCCAACCCTAAAAGACCGTTGTGGGGCCCACAAGGAAAAGCCCTAGTCCCGGCCGAAACAGCGCACGGTTTCTTGGTTCGGTCCAGCGAACAGGCGAAAATTGCTTAAGGCTAAATCGGCGAGAATCGTTGGTGATTCCCGTCGAAGTCGGCGGGAATCACTCACGATTCCTGTCGATTCTGCCTTGGCCGATTTTCAGTTGAAAGGCTTTTCAGCCTGTGGGAATCGGCGGGAGTGCAACCTTATTCTCGTCGAATCGGCGGGAATCAGAACGATTCCCGTCGAAGTCGGCGAGAATCACTTGGTGATTCCCATCGATTCTGCCTTAGCAGAATTTCTGTAGGAAATAGTCATCCGGAAGAGGTCGGCAGGAATGCAGCCTGATTCTCATCGAATCGGCGAGAATCACAAGTGACTCTCGTCGAAGTCGGCGGGAATGACTTAGTGATTCCCGTCGATTTTAACTTAGACGATTTTTCTCTTCCTTTCTATGAACTTGGTCTTTGACCCATCTTTGCTCCTCTTCTGCTCTTGATCTATCTCGACCTTGTACTTGAAGATAGGTACACTCCAATAGAGAGAGCACATGTGAGTCAACACACTGATCTGCTCAACGAGGGATTACGTTACGCAGACCCATGTATATTGACCCACTGCACCCTGACATTGGTGTGTACTTAGCATGGAATAACTGCAAGCACAACTTGATAGAAGATCGTCAAATACATTGTCAATTCAACTTAGCTTGTTCAGGGGCTTCTTCAAATCAGGTATATTGTGGTACAATACCCAACAGAAGCAAGCCCTCTTCCTCCTCTCATCCCAAAGAAGACTACTATAAGGGCAGGAAGAAATCCTCTAAGGAGGACAGTTATGGCTCTAAACCCAACAAACATGTTTCATCTAAAGTGGTTTCCTATTGCTGCAGCAAGCCAGGGCATGTAATAGCCGACTTCCCTATCAAAATAAAGGAATCTGGTGATAATATGGACCACACGCAAAAATACAAGAAGGAGAAATCTTTCATTACTAAGAAGAAGAAGAGCTGGACTGACTCTTCCTCTTCAGAATCAGAAAGAGAAGAGGAGGATGAAGTCTACATTGGGCTTGCTGCTGCTATGCTGGAAGAAGAAGACAACTGCGTCCATGGATTGATGGCTCTGACTGATGAAGAATCCAGCCAGGAACAACCTGGTCAACTAAAGGTAAATTCTCTATCCAAGTCTTCTTCTGAGTCAGGCTATGAGACCAGCCCAGATTCTGAAGCTCATTCATCAAGAGATGAAGGAGATTCTGAGTCTGAGGAAGATGTCAATTCTGTAATTGACAAATATGGTATCCTTCTAAGTGCTTTCAAGGAAAGCAGGCTGCTGGCTAAGAAGCAAGCTAAGGAAATTGCCTCCCTTCAGCTTGCTGCTTCCCAGCATTCTAATTTAGCTTCACTGCTTGATCAGAAAATGAAAGAGATCAGTGAGCTGGAAACTATCTCCTTCATTCAGATAGGTACCATAGAGTACTAGGAAAATAGAATAAGGTACTTGGAAGTGCTGCTGGAGAAGGAGAAGAGAATAGTGGCTAGCTATTCAAAGCCCAGTTCAGTGCTTCCCTTGATAGACACCTTCACTTCCTAAATGGGTAAGAAGGGGTTGGGATTCAAGGGATCCACAAGAGTTGCCAATTCCAAAGGAAAGGGCAAAGCTCCAGCATAGCCACTGGCCTCAAAGCCTGCTGTTCCATTCAAGAGAATGGTGCTACCTTCCAACAGGTATGACTTAGAGAGAACCTATGGTCACTGGAAGAATGGTAGTTCCACTAGTGTGAGAAAAGATTCTCCACACTATAGTTGTAGATATAATTAGGGTGCAAGTGCCTTAAAGGCAGCCCATGAGGAAATTCAAATGGCCAACCCTGGACCATTTGTTTTTGGTGCACCAGTGCCTTCACTCAAGGGTAAAGCTGCAGACTATTCCCAGAATATTCCAACCCACTCTAAGACTAAGGGCAGGTCTGTCAGTAGACCTGATTTGGGAATCTCAGAGTCCATCAAGATTGTGCTTTCTGAAAATAAGACAGCTACTGGTAGGGCTCAATATATCCCAAGCACTTATATTGCCTGACCCACCACTAGTCAGACTGGGGCTGGGAAACAAAAGAACATGACTGCTACTCTACCTTCTAGACTTAGAGCTACTAACAACACTACTACAAGACCAGCTCTTAAAAGAAGGTACAATATTTATGAGTGCTGGTGCTGTGGCAAAGTGGGCAACTATGTTATAGATTGCTGTCACAATATAAGTGTGACATAAACAAGAGAGAGTTTACCTTTCAGAAGAGCTGTAGGTTGGCATGGTTATTATCAGACTAACATGCACTTAGGACCCAATAAGAATTGGGGTCCTAAGGTTAACTGATTTATGCCTTGCAGGTTAGTACAAGTGGTCGTGCCCCTAAATGGTACTTGGACATTGGGTGTTTCAGGCACATGACTAGAACAAGGAGCATGCTGAAGGAGTACACTTCAGTAAAGAATGGACCCAAAGTCATCTTTGGTGGTTCAGAAAGGGGAGTGGCTAAAGGATATGGTACGATATCAAATGGCATAATCACTATCACACAAGTAGCTTATGTGGAAGGGTTGCAACACAACCTCATAATCATAAGCCAACTTTGTGATCTTAGTAATGAAATTTCTTTCCTCAAGGATGAGTGCCAAATTAGGAGGTCAAGTGACCAAGGGGTCATCTTGACAGGCACTAGGAGAAGGAATATCTATTGTCTTAATTTTGATTGCGAAAGTAAGGACTCTCCTATATGCCAAGTTGTAGAAATGGACCCAAGTTGAAATGCACTAAGAAGGGTATCTGATTTGCATGCCAAAAGGGCAAACATACCAAGACCTCTTTTAAGAGCATTGGGGAAAAAGAATCAGTGAGATGCATATACCTCCTATATATGTACTTGTTTGGTCCCATGTCAGTTCAAAGTCTAGGTAGGAAAGTCTACGCCCTTGTGGTTGTTGATGACTTTTCTAGGTTTGCTTGGGTGTTCTTCCTTAAGAGAAAGGATGAAACCCTTGAAGTCTTCAAGACTTTTGTCAAGCAGAAACAAAATGAACTAGACAGTACTGTGGTCAAAATTAGAAGTGATTATGGGACTGAATTTCAGTCTGCAAGCATGACAAGGTTCTGTGAAGAGCAATGGATTCACCAGGAACTCTCCTCTCCTAGAATACCCCAGCACAATGGAATTGATGAGAGGAAAAACAGAACCCTCATAGAGGTTGGTCGGACCTTATTAAGTGACACAACTCTCCTAGAATATTTCTGGGCTGTCGCAGTAAATACTGCATGTCATGTCCTTAACAGGGCTTCTATCACCAAAAATCACAAGAAGACTCCCTATGAGATCTTGAAAGGAAGAAAACCAAACTTATCCTACTTCGGGATTTTTGGTAGGAAGTGCTATATATTGAACAATGAAAAGCCCTATATGAAAAAGTTTTCTGCCAAGTCCCATGAAGGGATCTTTGCTGGGTACAATAATAATAGTAGGGCATATAAGATCTATAACTTGACAAGTCAAGTTATAGATGAGTCAGTTCATGTTGTCTTTGATGAATCAAACATGCTTAATTGTGAGCTGCCTAGCTCCTCTTCTAGTTCTGTAGGCATAGAGCAGGTGATGAACAAGCTTACCATCAAGGAAGATGCTCCAACTACCCAAGATAAGAGAAAAGATGTGTACTATCCAGAGGGAGCTCAAGACTCACAAGTTGAGGATGAAGAACTGCTAGCTGAAGATAATGAAGTATAGTAAGTTGAAGTTAGATTGCCTCCAGCTATAAGGAATCTGAGGGACCATCTATCCTACCAAATTAATGGTGATGCAAACCATGGAGTCAAGACCAGAAGCAAGAGTATTAACATAGCTCTCTACTCAAGCTTTCTGTCTCAAGAAGAGCCTAAGAAGTTTGAAGAGGCAATCAAAGACCAATTCTACATTGGAGCAATGTAGGAAGAACTGAACCAGTTTATGAGATGTAGAGTCTGGAAGCTGGTTCCCAGACCTGAGGGACATAATGTCATAGGAACTAAGTGGATCTATAGGAACAAGTTGGATGAGAATGATATTATTGTCATGAATAAGGCTAGACTGGTGGCTAAAGGATACATGCAAGAAGAAGGGATAGATTTTGACCAGACATTTGCCCTAGTAGCCAGATTGGAGGCAATAAGACTCTTCCTTGCATTTGTTGCCTATCAAGGATTTAAAGTCTACCAGATGGATGTGAAGTCAACCTTCCTGAATGGGGACTTAAAAGAGGAATTATATGTAGAACAATCATCAGGTTTTATTGACTCAACTCTCCTAATTTTATTTATAGGCTTAGGAAAGCTCTATATGTGTTGAGGCAATCCCTTAGAGTATGGTATGAGACTTTTTCTAGTTTCCTCATTGAGAACAAATTCTCAAGGGGGAAAATAGACAAGACCCTATTTCTAAGGGAATCTAAGGGCAAGATCATCCTACTCCAGATATATGTTGATGATATTATCTTTGGATCTACTGATGATAACCTTTGCAGGAAGTTTGCTAAACTTATGCAAGGGAGTTTGAGATGAGTAGTATGGGTGAGCTCAAGTTCTTCTCTGGTCTCCAAGTTAGACAGATTGATGATGGCATGTCCATATCCCAATCCAAGTTCACCAGGGAGTTGATTAAGAAATATGGAATGGAACATGCCTCCACCATAAAAACTCTTATAGGGTCAAGTATGCTTTTAAACAAAGATGAAGCAGGGAAACCTGTTGATGAAACTTTGTATAGAGGGATAATTGGTACCTTTTTATACCTCACAACTAGTAGGCCTGACATCATGTATGCTACATGTGTTTGTGCTAGGTATTAGGCCTACCCTAAAGAATCTCACTGCTCTACTGTAAAGATGATCTTGAGATATCTTAAGGTCACACCAGATATTGGCCTATGGTACCCTAGAAATAGGGATTTTGAACTAACAGGGTATTCAGATGAAGATTTTGCAGGATACAAAGAGGATAGGAAAAGCACTATAGACACCTGTCAGTTCTTAGGAGGAAGACTAGTGTCTTGGAGCAGCAAGAAGCAAACATGTGTTGCTATATCAATTACAGAGTAAGAGTATATTTTAGCAGGTAGCTGTTGTGCTTAGTTGTTGTGGATTCAGCATCAACTCCAGGATTATGACCTCAAGGTAAGTAGAACTCCTCTTTATTGTGATTCTACTAGTATTATTGCTATTGCTAGGAATCCTGTCTCACACAGTAGGACTAATCATATAGAAATTAGATATCATTTTATTCGGGAGCATGTGGAAAAGGAAGATATAGTCTTGAGTTTTTCCCCACAGACAATCAAGTGGCTGACATTTTTACTAAGCCACTAGATGAAGCAAAGTTCAACACCTTCAAGTTTGAGTTGGGTATATTGAACCTAGTCTAGCTTCATTCACTCCCTATAGATTTAGTTTTGGTGTAGGATATGTTTTTCTTGCAGGAGATGAAGACCTTAAGTGGTAAGAAGATCAAAGTGGCCATCAGTAAATTGATGACAAAAGTGGCTCCTATTGAGGGGGAGCAAGTCCAGCAGTTGTAGGAGAAAAATCAGCCTTATATAAAGAGGTAGCTAGCAGCTGTACTAAGGGTATCAACGACAATCATATAGGGAGAGTAGTACATCCAAACCAGCCAGCTCTTCCCTGACTATTCTTCAGAAGTCAAAAAGGAGGAGAGAAAGAAGTGACACATCAAATGGCCTCAAGACTGATCAAGTGTAGCATCATCAAATGTGGCATCAGAGCTTGATCAAGTAGTATCAAATTAAGGGGGAGAAATAAATGCTACTCTGATCAAGTGGTATCAGATTTAGGGGGAGAAAAAAATGCTTCCTTGTAGCATTCA
This sequence comes from Platanthera zijinensis, assembly GCA_039513925.1. Classification (NCBI taxonomy): domain Eukaryota; kingdom Viridiplantae; phylum Streptophyta; class Magnoliopsida; order Asparagales; family Orchidaceae; genus Platanthera; species Platanthera zijinensis. Next base: position 94,815,688 of record CM077091.1, read on the forward strand.
AGTGGTATCACACAACTTGCAGCAAAATAGGGGGAGCATGTGATGCTCACCAAACAGGCAGGAAATGTGATAACCTTCAAAGATATGCTCTGTTATAATAATACTTTTTATTGTTGCATATGTTGTGTGTGTGTGTCATTGACTAAGAAATGTGAAAAATTTGAATACTGGTTTTGACTTCTTCAAATATGGGGAGATTGTTGGATCTATTGATCCACCTGACCCAAATTTGTAAGAAGTCAAACAAGTCAATGACACACACACTAGTTGTATTTGATGTGTGTTTGAGTTTATGCATACAGGTGGACACCAAACAAGCTGGTGGAAAGGCAAGAATTATCCTAAGTCCACAGGCATTGAGTGAAGCAAGCTCACTCAACGCCTGGTGCAAGGTGAAAACTAGAAGAAATGACTAAGGACAAAAGTGTCGAGACAAAAGTTTTGAGACAGCTGTGTCGAGAGAATTCAGTTATCTCGACACCTTGAAGATCAAGTCAGTTGGAAGATGCTGGATAGGCTGGGAATCGCCTAAGTCCACAAGCGTCGAGTGAAGTCTATTCACTCAACACCAGGTAAGCAAAATCGTTGAGTGCAGCTAGATTAGTCTAAGCCTAAGAATAAACAACTGAAAATGTGTTTAAGTCCATAGGCGTTAAGTGAAGTGTACTCACTCAACGTCAAACAGCTAAAAGCTGTGAGACAGACAAAGCCTAAGAAGAAATAACTGAAACTATTGCTAAGTCTACATACGTTGAGTGAAGTGTACTCACTCAACGACATATAGCTAAGAGCTGTGAGACAGGCAGAGCCTAAGAAGGAACAACTGAAAATATGGCTAAGTCCACAGGCATTGAGTGAAGTCCACTCACTCAATGCTATAACATCAAAATCATTTAGTATTGCTCAGTCAGTCAAAGACACAAACAATCTGTATAAATTTTTTGCTCAGTCCACAGGCGTTGAGTGATGCTTACTCACTCAACACCATGTGATAAAGAGCGTTGATTGATTCTCATCTAGTCATAGCCAGTGTTTTCAGACACAAAAAATTGGTTAAGTCCAAATGCGTTGAGTGTAGCTTACTCACTCAATACCAGATAACAGAAAAATATCTGTTAAGTAGTTTGGCATTGAGCGAAGCTTACTCACTCAACGCCAAGTGACAAAAAGATTTGCTAAGGCAAAACACGTTTAGTGATGAATACACACTCAATGCTCTCAATGCCTAATGAATGAAATATTTTCTAAGTATTTTAGCGTCGAGTGATGGTTTCTCACTCAACGCCTAATGAAAGAATATCTGTCTAAGTGTTTTGGCTTTGAGTGATGCTTACTCACTTAATGCTTATACTAATGTTGCCTGATTTTGGCTAAGTCCACAGATGACTGACGTCAGCAAAAGTCAACAAAGTCAATGAAGTTCAAATTCATTGCAAGAAAGATGGAGTAAGCCACTAATGTCACCGACGGCCAGCTTTTGTCATCTTCTGCAAATGGAAGGTTGTAAATCGACACTTAAGGCTGGGTCCCACAGTGCAAAGAGCCGTTGATTGATGAGCAATAAAAGGGAAGGATTGGCTGAGTCGACAAGAAGCAATTAGGGTTTTTTGATTTCACAATTGCGGCTGAACATTGTCTTCTTCCTCCCATTGCTCCCGAGCCAGAAGGTCTTGTTCAATTCAGTCAACCTAAAAGTTAAAAGTGATAGCTGCTGAGATAGCAAGGTCAGGATTGATTCCCGAAAGAGAAGAGGAAGAGATTTCTACAAAGCTGCTTCCAGAATAAGTCATGATTCATCTGAAGATATCTGTCAACTTGTTGCTGTGAAGAAGAAGTTAGGGGAGACTCAGTTTCTACCCAGGAAGACAGACACAAAGATTTTTCTCTGGTGTCAAATTATTTCAAATCATTGTTATTTTCTATAGGATCCAATCTAGGATTTGAGCGTAAGATTCTTAAGTGAATCTGAGTGTAGGCCTGTGTTATAAAGGCTGAGGTAATATTTTTTATAGATCTGAGTGTAGGATTATTGAGTGAATCTTAGTGTATGCCAATGATATAAAGGCTGAGGTAGGATCCAGTTGGGATCTAAGTGGTAGGGCATATTTCCTGAGGTGTAAGTCTTGAAGAAGACTGAGTGATCCTATGGGATCATGTTGTAAGCTCCTTGGAGCCAAGTTTTGGGGGAAGAGCCTTGTCTAATACACTGTTAGAAGGGCGTAGAGGGACAGTGGATGTACCCAAACTCTAGGGAACCACTGTAAAATATTTGTGTCGTCTGGTTGATGTTCTTGAAAGCTTAACTTAACAAATCACCTATAAGACCCCCTCCCGGAACACAGAATACGACACGAGGGGAGTCTTATGCCCAGAACATCCGCCTTGCAGTAGCACTAGAACTCGGGATAGACTGTACTACAAGACGCCTATTCTGCTGGACTTTACCAATATCAATCATGCCAACCCAACCAGAGTAATAAAAACAGAAGTCAAATACACACATAAGCATATAAGTCCAAATATAACAAATATAGAAGCTACATCTAGCTTCTAAACTATCAGAGTACTAGTAGTCATGCCCAAAAGGACTACAACAAGAGTCACTCTATGTCTCACATCTGTAACTGACGGTAGCGACGGCACCGTCCCTTCAGGCCCTGTTGTCCTAACCTGACTGTCCTGCTGCATTACTTGTTGCTGCTCTGCCTGCGGGGTTTCCTCCTAAAAAGGAAGACGTAGCAACCGTTAGTCATAAAGACTAAGTGGTTTCACATCCGCTCCCCCTGCGAATGCTCGGCACCGGGGGGGAATGATCGGGGTACAATATATTTAATGAAGCAGTAGTACAAATAGGTGGAGTAATATATATGACATAAGTAGCAGTAAAGTAAACTATAACGGTATCATCAGCATTCTAAGCTAGCAGTTCTACATCTACAGCAGAGTATGAGAATGTAAGCTATAACTGAAACTAACTCAACTTATATGAATGTCAATACAGATATATAAGTTGAGAATCAGCTCAATAGAAAGTTAACTCATCGTATAAGAGTGCCCATACAAACTTATACGATGAGGATCTTGTTTATGCAATGTAATGTGATGCAATGAATGTTATGCTATGACTCAACATGCACACGCACAAGCAAATTGGTGTGTCGACACATACTCTGAAGTTCCCACTTTTCGAGTAGGTAGCTAACCTCTTAGGCGTCAACCGTCATGGCCAGACGGTGACAGTAGAGCGGGCATCTCCTCTACTAGGTCGTCATCCACACTAGCTAGCCTAGGCCTCTGTACGCCTCAACGCTAAGAATACATCAGCGGAGTTCAAAAGCGTACTATTGCTCAGCGAGTGTCTCGGGTAGATGTGCACCGAGAACCTAGCCCAAAACTGGCTTATGATGTGACCCGGAAGGAGCCTCAGAAATGAGCACGAGGACCAAGCCTAACCGTTCACTTGGCACGGAAAGAGCCCCGGGAATGAGCACCGAGGACCAAGCCCAACCACCCAAGGTCTAACTATCAACTCCCATCGGTGTGACGACTTGCGAGCCAGTAGACTTATCACACTATCCTTAACTTAGGATTACGATACCATGTATCGACTCACACCGCATGCTACTTCACGTATCGAGCTTAATAGCTCACAAGGGTTACCTTACCAAATCCCTTATCAACACAAACGATCAAGTGTGGCAAACATTCACGCACTATCAACCCTTCCACATATCCATGCACTAACCATATTCAATCCTCTTCCAACATTTCGAGCTCACAGCTCACATTACCGATTCACATATCTAGTTGTTTATACAATCCAACTTGTCTACTCACTAGTTCACTTAGGGATCTACCATCCAACCATTTCATTCAAGTAGGTTTTACTTCATTATCTGATTATAAAGGATCAACAAATAGCTCACCACAAACTTTACGATAACTATTCACAACTCCTCTAATAATACTATATTATGTTTATATTAATAGAGAACCAAGCATGCAAGAATTGTATAGAGAGTAGAGCTTCAAACGAGGATTTCTGATTATATATGAATCCGGCGAAAATGTGTAACCCATCGTTGGAAAGGTATTTTCAAGGTCCAAGACTTTTGTGTTTAGTCAGAAGCCCAGATTTGGCGGTATCATACTCGAAAGCGGCTTCTAAGACTGTTATATTCAAATTATAGTTTCAGCACGTTTACATTATCAGCCATCAATTTCGATCAGGCTTTCCCGTGGCTTCAGACATCGCCTGAAGATGTGTAACCACTCGTTGGAAAGATCTCTCCAAGGCCTACGACTTTTGTGTATAATCAAAAGCCTGGATCTGGCCATGAAATACATGAAAATGGCCATGAAGATTGTTGCGTGCAGAACACATATTTCTGCACGCATTTTTGAGGCAGAATGAACGAATCGGTTCATCTTCCTCCTCTAGCGAATCTTCCCAAATCACACATAGAAATCCTCCTCCCTTATTCAACCTCATCAAGCCATTCCTCTTCACGAGACCATTCCCACCATCACATTTAAGGAATGAGAGGTTGAAGATTACTAAACCCTAGAACACAAGTCCTAGTATGGCTTCCTCCAAGGAGTCTCCATCTCACACATCAAGACTCTTTTGAGTCGATATCTCGCCTAGGATTAACTACAGATCTAGCACCAAGGGAGAGGGGAGGAAACTCACATCATTTCTGGCATTTCCGTTATTTTCGGCCATAGATCGCGTGAATCTTTGCGGCGGCATCCTCTTCTCCTTGGCGGCAGCGGTTCTTCACGGAGTATAGTTGATTCCAGCAACTCCTTCCATCCTCCAGCAATTTCTCCACAGAAAAGAAGGCTTGGGAAGAGGATGAAAAATGGCCAAATCCTATATAAATATGACCAACACGGGTAGGAACACGCCCGTGTTCCTACCCGTGTCTCGCTCAGTGAAGCGTCGTTGACGGTTATTGCATCATATGGACACAGACACGGGTAGGGACACGCTCGTTTCTACTACCTGTGTCACGGGACACAGCCATGTGAATGGCTGTGTTCTTACCCGTGTCCTGCTTGGGACACATTCGTTGATCTTCACTCAACGCACACGGGTAGGGACACGCCCGTGTCTCTACCCGTGTCCTTTTCGGGCCAGGCCCTGTCGAGTTCCACTCAATGCCTGATGCACACGGGTAGGGATACGCCCATGTCTCTACCCGTGTTCTATTCTGGACCAATTTCTCTTTTCAACACGAGTGTAAGCCTAGTCACCTGCACTCCTTGGGCCCAAGTCAACTCTCCTGACTCAGAAGCACGCACGAGGGGCCTAGCGCGAATCGGGACGTTACAAATCCTATAAACAAAATAAAAGTTTTCGTCCTCGAAATCAGGCTAAGGCTATCGGGGAAAGTAAAGCATAAAATGAAATAAAATATGCTTTTAAAGATTACCTTGATGAAACAGCTCCGGGTAGCGCTTTTGCATCAAGTCCACTGGCTCCCATGTATACTCCTCATTCCCATGATTAGACCATAGCACCTTAACAAGAGGAACACTTTTGCGGCACAAAATCCTTGTCTCGTTGTCTACTATCCGCATAGGCTCTAGTCGCACCAACCTATCAGTCGCAACTGCTCCGTCAGTGGTGGGAACGTATTGATCGGGTCGCAACAACGCCTTTCGAAGTGACGACACATGGAATACGTCATGAAGATTCTCTTGCTCTGACGGTAACTCCAACTGATAGGCCAGCAGGCCAATCCTTTCCAATATTATGTAGGGCCCAACATACCTTGGGTTGAGCTTCTTCACACCACGCACCCGTGATACTCCATGCGTCAGCCTGATCTTTAGAAACACCTTGTCGCCCACTTGAAATTCCACCATCCGATGCTTTGCATTATATTATTTTTCCTGCCGACTTTGAGCCTCAAACATGCGGTCCCGTATTAGTATCATAACCGCATCAGTATCATCAATGTATTCGTTTCCCAAAGTCTTCGGGTCCTCATCCTGCACCCAAGATAAGGGTGTTTTACACCTTCTTTCGTAAAGGGCTTAATGGGGAGCCATCCCGATGCTAGCTTGATGGCTGTTATTGTACGAGAACTCTACCAAGGGTAAGAGCCTTTCCCACGGCTCTCCTCTATCCAACACACACAACCTCAGTAGATCCTCCAATGTCCTGATAGTCCTTTCAAATTGCCTGTCTGTCTGAGGATGAAACGTCGTGCTTAAGGTGAGACGTGATCCCAAATACGCCTGTACCGCCTTCCATTCTTTAGAGGTAAACCGACCATCCCGGTCAAAAACAATCGTCTTTAGCACACCGTGATACCGTACGAACTGCTCCACAAAGAGGCGTACCAAAATGTCCACATGAGCTTCTTTCATCATAGGAATGAACCGGGCTACCTTCGTCAGGCGGTCAACGATCACTCATACTGAATCATTCCCTGAGCGTGAGCGGGGACAACCGTTGACGAAGTCCATGGAGACATCCTCGAACTTCCACTCAGGGATGGGTAATGGCTGTAATAATCCGCCGGGACTCCTGCACTCTGCCTTCTCCCTTTGATAGGCCTCGCAATGCGTAACAAAATGTCTGACGTCTTTCTTCATTCCCATCCAAAACATGGTATTTCGCAAGTCGTCGTACATCTTGGCAATCCAAGGATGCACAGAATATTGATAGCAATGTGCCTCTCCCATTATATCTTCCCGAATATTATCGCCCTTGGGAATGTAGAGCCGACCACGGAAGTAGACGAGGTCGTCTTGCAGGGAATATTCGTCAGTAATCCCATCTTCAATCGACTTAATTGTCGGGACCAGAGCCGCATCCTTTCCTTGCTCCGTTCGGATTCGGTATCTAATGTCACAAACTATGCTCATCGCGGCTTAGTACTCCGAATACCCTTCCGGTTGGTCCTTATACACTAGAGTAATCTCCATCTCCTCAAGCATCCGAGCTAACTCCATACGCATTAACCGGGACTCGGGGCTTGTTTCTGGTACCTTCCTGCTCAAAGCATCGGCTATGGAATTTACTTTTTCGGGGTGGTAGTTCAGGGTGAATTCATAATCGCACAAAAACTCTAACCAACGACGCTGTCTCAAATTCAGTTCCTCATGGGTATGGACGTACTTCAGATTCTTGTGATTTGAAAAGATTTCGCAGTGGATGCCGTATAGATAGTGTCTCCAAATCTTTAGGGCGAACACCACCGCTCCTAATTCAAGATCATGTACTGGATAGTTGACTTAATGCTTCTTCAGCTATCTCGAAGCATATGCGATCACTTGCCCGTGCTGCATCAATATTGTTCCCATCCCTTGATATGATATGTTAGTGTAAACTTGAAATCCTTCCTTCTCGGATGGAAGGGCTAGGATGGGTGCAGACGTAAGTTGGTCCTTCAGTTCCTGAAACGCAGCTTCACACTGGGGTGTCCACTCATACGACACACCCTTCTTTGTCAGCGTAGTAAGAGGAAGGGCAATCTTTGAGAACCCTTTTACAAACTTGCGATAATACCCGACAAGTCCAAGGAAGCTCCGCACATCGGCCGCTGACTTTAAGGGAAACCACTCCTTCACGACACGCACTTTGGCCGGATACATAGCTAACCCAGCCCCACTGATCACATGGCCCAAGAAGGCAACCTCTTGGAGCCAAAATTCGCACTTGCTGAACTTGGCAAACAAGGCGTACTCTTTTAGCTTCTTCAGTACCAAGGTCAGATGTTTGACATGCTCTTCATCCGTCTTAGAGTAGACCAAAATGTCATCAATGAAAATGATGACGAAGACATCTAAATAAGGTTCGAACACTTTGTTCATCAAACTCATGAAGGCTGAAGGGGCATTTGTGAGCCCAAACGGCATCACAGTGAACTCGTACAAGCCATACCTTGAGCTAAAGGCCGTTTTTTGAATGTCTTACTTCTGTATTCTCAACTGATAATACCCCGAACGCAAATCCAACTTGGATAACCAATGCGCTCCTACCAATTGATCTAACAACTCATCGATCCGAGGTAGCGGATAGGTGTTCCGTACTGTTAGTAGGTTGAGCTCCTGATAGTTTATACATAATCGCAAGGTTCCATACTTCTTCTTAACGAACAGAACAGGGGCTCCCCAAGGTGATGAGCTGGGGCAAACAAACCCTGATTCTACCAACTCTTGCAACTGAACTCTAAACTCTGCGAGTTCCTTAGGGGCCATCCGGTAAGGGGTCCTGGAGACGGGCCTGGCTTCTGGTATTAGGTTAATTTGAAAATCAACTTCTCTATACGGGGGTAATCCTGGCAATTTCTTAGGAAATACCTCAGGAAATCCCGCACTACCCGCACGTCCTTCATATCTATTTTTATCTCCTTCAGTTCAAAACATATCATCTAGACTTCATCCCCTCTCATGTGAGCTTTCATGGTCTGAATCGAAGACAATAATAAACGTGGTGTGAATTCTATACCTTGGAAGATTACATCGGTTTCCCCATGCCTCAAGTAAATTTGCTTATCCGCGCAGTAAATTCTTGCATAGTGCCAATCCAGCCATGCCATGCCTAGAATGAGGTCAAACTCCGGCATTCTCAAAACAATGGCAGGGGTATCTAAGATCTTTCCCCGAATGAGTATCTCCAATTCGCACTTGGCAGTTGCGGTCATCTCAGAGCCGTCTGGAAGGCGTACTCTTCGAGCAATACCAGTGATGGATTACACTCCTTCCAGGTCTTTAATAAAGTCCACAGACACAAATGAGTGTGAGGCACTGGTATCGAATAACGTATAGGCCGGTTTCCCACCGACCACCATGGTGCCTAAGTACCAATAGCAATACTCAAAACTAGATGTCTAGTAAAACATAAGCAACTTACGATTAACAATGAAAATAAGATGACTACATGTAATGATACCTGCAATCAACTCCTGAGGGTTCCACTCCTGTGTCATGTCCAGCACAAACACCTGATTCCGAGCAGGTCCAGGGTTTCCTCCTCGTGGTCCTCATTCTCGACCACGCATGTGCCCCCGCCCTCGAGGAGCTGCCGGAGGGAGAGCAAGAGGTACATTTCCAAACAGTTGCGGGCAGTAGCGTCGAATGTGGCCCGGTTGGTTGCATTCGAAGCACACTCGCTCCTGCTGCCCACCAGGTTGCTGAAACTGTTGAAGCTGTGGTGGTAGAGGCAATGCTGGCGGCTGTGGAACCGGGTGCTCCACTCTATAATTTTGGTGGAAGTGCCTGCCAGCTTTTTGATATCCCCTTCCTCTTTCGTAATCGTGTCTCCTTCTATTGCTCGGGCCAGCTTCCATCACCCCTTCAACAAGTCTCTTACCACTTCCCAAGTGGTCAGCTTCCAGTCTCTTTGCCATGTCAATTATTTCCGCCAGGCTGGAGTCCGCTATAAATAAAAGGGCTTGACTCAGGGGGTCTCGTAAGCCTTTGTAGAATCTTTTAGCATATCCTCCGTCGTCCAACTCATAGGATTAGGCAAATCTAGCCAAATGCTGAAACTCCCGCTGGTACTCCGTCACTGACTTGGATCCCTGCTTTAGCTGTAGAAACCTTTCCTCAAGTTCATCTCAGGCTGACGAAAGGATAAAGTGTTCTAGGAAGGCTCCTGAGAACTCATTCCAGCTGATCTCCGTATACACTCGCCCTTGAAAGGTGGAGCCCATGAGGGACTTCCACCAACTCTTGGCGTGCTGTTCTAGGAGTGTCACTACCAGGGTCACAACCATGTTGTTTGGGAATCTAATTCTTGCTAGCAACTCATGTACGGTGTCCAGTCATTCCTCCGTACGCTCTGCCGACACTGTCCCAAGGTAAGACGGAGGGGAGAGAGATCGGAAAGTGCTCACCCAATTGGATCCCGAACCTTGTTGTTGTACGAGGGATTGTTGGGGTCTGAAGGCATCCAGGATAGTTGTGAGCATCTGCCCTAGTTCTGATTATTGAAATTATATGGGTACGGACGGGGTGGGGGTTCCCCCCACTAGCTCAACGTGCAATGGGATCTACACGTAGAATACAAACCTAAGGTCAGGTTGGCTAATCTTAAGGTCAAAGTTTGATATACTTAGTGTGAATTACATATGGGCACACCACCTCTTCCGCTAAGTCAGTTTGTCCCCAAACTGACAAATCGAACGGGGGTGACACCATTATTGAATGACTTCTCTAATTCAGGATCGTAGCAAGCTGATACCAATTGTAAGACCCCCCTCCCGGAACACAGAACACGATACGAGGGGAGTCTTATGCCCAGAACAACCTCCTTTTGGTAGCACTAACACTCGAGTTGTCCTGTACTATAAGACGCCTATTCTGCTGGTCTTTACCAATATCAATCAAGCCAACCCAACCAGAGTAATAAAAATAGAAGTCAAATACACACATAAGCATATAAGTCCAAATATAATAAATATAGAAGCTATATATAGCTTCAAAACTATCAGAGTATGAGTAGTCATGCACAAAAGGACTACAACAAGAGTAACTCTATGACTCACATCTGTCACTAACGGTAGCGACAACACCATAACTTCAGTCCCTGTCGTCCTGGCCTGACTGTCCTGCTGCATTACTTGTTACTGCTCCGCCTGCGGGGTTTCCTCCTAAAAAGGAAGACGTAGCAACCGTTAGTCATAAAGACTAAGTGGTTTCACATCCGCTCCCCCAGCGACTCCTCAGCACCGGGCAGGGAAAGGATCAAGGTACAATATATTTAATAAAGCAGTAGTACAAGTAGGTGAAGTAATATATAGGACATAAGTAGCAGTAAAGTAAACTATAACGGTATCATCAGCATTCTAAGCTAGCTGTTCTACATATATATATAACAGAGTATGAGAATGTAAGCTATAACTGAAAGTAACTCAACTAATATGAATGCCCATACAGACATATAAGTTAAGGATCGGCTCAACAGAAAGGTAACTCATCGTATAAGAGTGCCCATAAGAACTTATACAATGAAGATCTTATTTATGCAATGTAATGTGATGCAATGAATGCTATGCTATGACTCAACATGCACACGCACAAGCAAATTGCTGTGTCGACATAGACCATGAAGATCCCACTTTTCGAGCAACTAGCTAACCTCTCAGGCATCAACCATCATGGCCAGACGGTGACATCAGAGAGGGCATCTACACTACTAGGTCGGCATCCACACTACCTAGTCTAGGCCTCTGGACGCCTCAACACTAAGAATACATCAGCGGAGTTCACAAGCGTACAACGGCTCAGCGGGTGTCTCGGGTAGATGTGCACCGAAAACCTAGCCCCAAACTGGCCTATGATGTGACCCGGAAGGAGCCTCAGAAATGAGAACGAGGACCAAGCCCAACCGTTCACTTGATACGGATGGAGCCCCAGAAATGAGCTCCGAGGACCAAGCCCAACCGCCCAAGGTCTAACTATCAACTCCTATCGGTGTGATGACTGGCGAGCCCGTAGACCTGCCACACTATCCTTAACTCAGGATTACGACACCACGTGTCGACTCACACCGCATGCTACTTCACGTCTCGAGCTCAACAGCTCACAAGGGTTACCTTATCAAATCCCTTATCAACACAAACGATCAATTGGGGAAAACATTCACGCACTATAAACCCTTCCAAATATCCATGCACTAACCATATTCAATCCTCTTCCAACATTTCGAGCTCACAGCTCACATTGCCGATTCATATATCTAGTTGTTTATACAATCCAACTTGTCTACTCACTAGTTCACCTAGGGATCTACCATCCAACCATTTAGCTCAAGTAGGTTTTACATCATCATCTAATTATAATGGATCAAAAAACAGCTCACCACGAACTTTACGATAACTATTCACAACTCCTCTAATAATACTAAATTAGGTTTATATTAACAAAGAACCAAGCATGCAGGAATTGTATAGAGAGTAGAGCTTCAAACGGGGATTCCTAATGCTACAGGAATCTGACAAAAATGTGTAACCCATCGTTGGAAAGGTATTTCCAAGGGTCAAGACTTTCGTGTTTTGTTAGAAGCCCAGATTTGGTCGTATCATACTCAAAAGTGGCTTCTAAGACTGCTACATTCAAATTACAGTTTCAGCACGTTTACATTATCAACCATCAATTTCGATCGGGCTTTCCCGTAGCTTCAGACATCGCCTGAAGATGTGTAACCACTCGTTGGAAAGATCTATCCAAGGCCTATGACTTTTGTGTTTAGTCGAAAGCCCGGATCTGGCCATGACATACATGAAAATGGCCATGAAGATCGCTGCATGCAGAACACAGATTTCTGCATGCATTTTTGAGGCGGAATGAACAACATTAGTTCATCTTCCTCCTCTAGCGGATCTTCGCAAATCACACATAGAAATCCTCCTCCCTTATTCACCCTCATCAGGCCATACCTCTTCACGAGACCATTCCCACCATCACATTGAAGGAAGGGGAGGTTGAAGATTACTAAACCCTAGAACACAAGTCCTAGTATGGCTTCCTCCTAGGAGTCTCCATCTCACACATCAAGAATCTTTTGAGTCGATATCTCGCCTAGGATTAACTACAGATCTAGCACCAAGTGAGAGGGGAGGAAACTCACATCATTTCCGACATTTCCGTTATTTCTGGCCATAGATCGCGTGACTCTTCGCGGCGGCATCCTCTTCTCCTTTGCGGTGGCGGTTCTTCACGGAGTATAGTTGATTCCAGCAACTCCTTCCCTTCTCCAGTAGTTTCTCCACAGAAAAAAAGGCTTGAGAAGAGGATGAAAAACGGCCAAATCCTATATAAATAGGACCAACCTGGGTAGGAACATGCCCGTGTTCCTACATGTGTCCCGCTCAGTGAAGTGTCGTCGACGGTTATAGCGTCGTATGGACACAGACACGGGTAGGGACACGCCCGTGTCCACTACCCGTGTCACGGGACAAGGCCGTGTGCATGGCCGTATTCTTACCTGTGTCCTGCTCGGGATACATTCTTTGATCTTCACTCAATGCGCAAGGGTAGGTACACGCCCGAGTCTCTACCCGTGTCCTGCTCGGGACAGGCCCTATCGAATTCCACTCAACGCCTCTCGACATAGGTAGGGACACACCCGTGTCTCTACCCGTGTCCTTCTCGGGTCAGGCCTTGTCGAGTTACACTCAATGCCTGATGAACATGGGTAGGGACACGCCCGTGTCTCTACCCATGTCCTATTCTTGACCAATTTCTCTTTTCCACACGAGTGTAAGCCTAGTCGCCTGTTGGGTACACTGAAAAATATGTACCAGATTTGGAGAAGCCTCATCTTACTCAATGATATAAATCAATTTGTATTTGATGGATGTTTGAGTTTCATTGTGCAGGTGTAAGGTTTGCAAGAAATTTCTATAACTACAAGTGTCGACACTTGTGGAGAATTGTGTCGACACCCAGAAGTTGTGTCGATACTAGAAGCAAGGACTGTGTCGACACCCAGAATTGTGTCGACACATAAGGCAGGAATTGTGTCGACACCTAAAGCGGAAGCTATGTTGACACCCAAGAGTTATGTAGACACTAGATGAAAGGCTGTGTCGACACTCAGGAATTGTGTCGACACCTGAAGAAGGTTAGTGTCGACACACATGACTTGTGTCGACACACACTCAATGCCATTCGTCTTCATCAGCTAAGTCAAGACCAGAAGCAGTTGTGTCGACACACAGGACTTGTGTCGACACACACTCAATGACATCTGTATGACACTCAACGCCATCTAACAGCAACAGTTATACTGAGTCTAAAAGCTTGTGTCGACACACAGGACTTGTGTCGACACACACTCAACGACGTCTTGACACACACTCAACGATAGCTAGACATACACTAAATGCCATCTTCCAGCATCAGTTATGTCGAGACCAGGAGCAGTTGTGTCGACACACAGTACTTGTGTCGACACATACAAACAAAAGCTATGTCGAGTAGCAGAAGAAGGACTATGTCAACACATGGTGTGTTGTGTCGACATCATTAAGACTTGTGTCAACACTTATACTATTTGTGTCGACACATGAGAAGCCGTTTGCTAAGTGGTTCATGCTGAGTTGTAAAGTCTTTGAGAAATCAACTGTCATGACTGGTGACTCGACAGCTGTCATAACCAAAAGGTCTGACACCTTTGTCAGAACTATCAGAAGGTTATTACAAACCGGATCATCCGGTAATCATGAGGAAACTCTATATAAGGGAATGATCCTTGACAACCAGAATAACAAACAAAGTAAGCAAGTAATCAAGTAATTATAGGAAAGAGAATCTGACAAAAAGAAAAGGGGAAACCCTTAAGAAGGCAGATCCAGAACAGTCTGTAAGAAAGGTTCATATCTAATTCTGAATCTAAGGAAGGAGCTATCTGAAGATCAACTTCTACATCAAGTGAAGATCAACCTTATTTTGTTCTATCAAGAAGCTTTGAAACAGCTAAGTCAGGTTGGATCTGAAGATTCAGTTTATTTAAGAACTGATCAAGAAGCTCACACCAATAGAGAGTTCTATCTGGTGAAATCTCTGTACTCTTTAAATCATTAAATTTTCTTGTAGGATCTTTTGTAAGATCTTAGTTGTAAGTATGTAATTATAAAGGCTGAGGTAGGGCTGAGTGCCTGAGGTGTAGTACTTGTGAAATTCTGAGTTGTAAGCCTAGTGATAAAGGCTGAGGTAGGGCTGAGGCCTGAGGTAGGATTCTTGGGAAGAATCTGAGGTAAGACTTGTATAAGTCTGAGCTGTAGGAACCAATCTGGTTCTGAGTTGTAAGATCTGTGGATCTGAGTAAGTGGAAGGAAGTTAGGCTGAATCCAGTTCTCTACTAGATAGGCAAAGGGGGAAAGTGGATGTACCCATACCTTGGGGAACCACTATAAATCTGGTGTACTATACTGTGCTGTGATTGGTGTGTTGTGATTGTTGTGTTATGATTGTTGTGCTGAGAATTGTTTTTATCTGTGCTAAGTTAGAACAAGTTAATTGCCTAAAATTTATTAAAGAAAATTAGAACCTATTCACCCCCCTTCTAGGTGTCTAGGCTCTTGAAATCAAGTATTTCAAGTGGTTTCAGAGGGAGGGTACTCAAAGATAGACCTAACAGTCTGAGTGAATCTCCAAGGCAATTAACATATTTCAAGAATGGGTTCAAATGAGAATCAGAAGGAATTTGGATCTATGAAACTACCTATCTGTAGGAAAGAATGTTTTGTTATATGGAAGGAAAGGGTCAGGTTTTCATGGAAGCATCTAATCCAAGAATCTACATCACTGTACAAGAAGGCCTCTTCATTCTAATGAAGGTATCAGTTCTGGATGCAAATGTTAGAACTCCAAAGAGTTATTCTGAAATGACCAAGGATGAGATCATCCTGACAATATTAGACAAAAGAGAACAAAACATTATTGTAAGTGCTATAGATGATGCCACATTTCATAATCTGGTGCATTGCAAAACCTCTAAGGAGATGTGGGACACCTTGATTGTCTATATGGAGGGAACTGAATAAGTCATAGAAGACATGAAATATATGCTAAATCAAGAATATGAGAGCTTTAGACAGGCCAAGTCTGACAGCATAGCTGAATGTTACAAAAAGTTCTTCAGGATAGTAAATGAGTTGATGACCTATGGAAGAGTCTTCAGCATATATGAACTGAATGACAAGTTTCTCAGATCACTAACAAAGGACTGGGACACAAAGATATGTGCCATCAGAGAGGTGGCCAGGCTTGCTGATACACCTCTACCAATACTATTTGGAAATATGTTATCCTATGAAATGCAACTCACTGCTAGAAAAGAGGAGGATAAAAACAGTAGGTCTGAGTACATAGAGAAGTCAGTGGCCTTCAAGGCTGAAGGCACAAGAAAGGATAGGAGAAAGTCTCCTTCTCCACCCAGAAGGAGTGTTGAGCCAGAAGAAGAAAATCCTAACAACAACACATCAGATAGCCACATCTCTAATGAGGACTTTGCTGTCTTTACAAGGCAGTTTCAAAGGTTCATGAAAAGGAAGAAATGGAGAACCAGGCCATCTATATCCTTCTCCAAGGATGAGTATTACAAGAAAAAGAAGACACCCAAGGAGGACAGGTATGCCTCAAAACCTAGTAAACAAACTAATTCTAAGATTGTTTGCTATTGTTGCAACAGGCCTGGGCATGTCATAGCTGACTGTCCAAACAAGAGGACTGAATCTAAGGACAAGAAGAAGCATCAAGTGAAAGGCAATAAGAAGAAATCCTTTGTTGCTCAAAAGCAGAAGAGTTGTACAGACTCTTCATCTTCAGGATTAGGATAAGAAGATGATGCAGAAGCATATGTTGGGCTGTTCTCAATAGAAGAGGATTCTAGGGAACTAGAATTCCTACAAATGCTGGACTACATAAATGGAGTGAAAGACTATTGCTGTAGAGGGCTAATGGCTCTGTCAGAAAATGATCAGTGCCAGGATCAGTCTGGTCCAAGCAAGGAATACAATTCTCCCTCAGCTTCTGATTATTCCATTAGATCAGAATCAGCAGCATAAACTTCAAGAGAAGTGGATGGTTCTGATTCTGAGGGGGATGTACATAAACTCATTAATGAGTATGGTGGGCTGTTGCAAGCTCTAAAGAGGAGCAAGATTCTTGTCAAGGAGCAGGCCAAGGAAATTGAGTCTCTTAAGTAGACTGCATCAGATTCAGCCATGTTGATAGATTTAAAACTGAAGGAGGTTGCCAAACTGAAAAATATTACTGTTATTTAGATGGGCACAATCTCTTTCAAGGAAAATCATATCAAGAAACTGGAGGCAAAACTTCAGCAATAAAGAGAGTTAGTGGCTAAATTCTCTAAGTCAAAATCTGTCTTGCCCTTAATAGACAATTTCATTTCTCAAAAAGGAAAGACTGGTCTAGGTTTTAAGGGAAGAACTAGGGCCACCAATTCTCATAGAAAAGGTAAGGCCCCAGTTCAGCTACTAGCTAAAAAGCCCCCTATTTTCTTTAGGAAAGTTATGCAACCTTCAAACAGGTATGATCATGATATTACTCATGGTCACTATGAGTATGGAGATCTCATGGGCAAGGGTGCAAATGCCAATAGGTCACTCTATAGGCGAGCCCATCAGTTTCAAAAGGAATTCTTGGGATTTGCTGCTCCAGCACCTACACTTAAAAGGACTGCTGACAACAAAGTTGTGAAGACTGTACCTAAAATAAGGTACAATAGATTTGAGTGTTAGTGTTGTGGCAAGGTGAGCCACTTTTCCATGGATTGCTGGTTCAACACAAGTGTTAAAACCAAGAATAGTTTACCTGTCAGAACAGCTGCAGGATTTCAAACTAACAAGGACCTAGGACCCAATAATAATTTGGGTTCTACAGATAAGTGATTCTTTATTTCAAACTAACAAGAACCTAGGAAACTCCTCCTCTCCCTGAGAGGAGTTGAATCCAGCCGTGAAAGGGATGGGGGAAGGCCATGGAATCAAATTCAATTGATGGCCATGAAGCCTAGCTCTCGGCCATGGCCGTCACTGCTCCTTTTGCAAAAACCGACGGTCCACGTGGCACAGATTCACTTGACCGGTCAACCTTCTTTAAAATAAGACTTAATTGGGTTTTATTAAAAGGAAACGGCCCACTAATGCACTATGGCCCACTTCCTAGACTGGCCCGGTTCAGCTGAACCAGCACACAGCCAAAAAAATACCAAAAAAATTCTTAGTAAAATGGCGTTGAGTGAGCTCTGCTCACTCAATGCCATCCATGCTACGGCGTTGAGTGAGGTTAGCTCACTCAACGCCATCCCAGTTACGGTGTTAAGTGAGCTATGCTCACTCAACGCCATCAGAATGGCCTCCCAGACTATGGCGTTTAGTGAGCTCACTCAACGCCGTCCAGATTATGGCGTTGAGTGAGCATTGCTCACTCAACGGCATCCAGAATAAACCCCTTTTAAACGATGGCATTGAGTGAGCTTAGCTCACTCAACGCCGTCCAGATTATGGCGTTGAGTGAGCTTAGCTGACTAACCGCCGTCCAGATTATGGCTTTGAGTGAGCTTAGCTCACTCAAAGCCATCCAGGTTATGGCATTGAGTGAGTCCAGATTATGGATTTGAGTGAGCTTAGCTCACTCAACGCCGTCCAGGTTATGTTGTTGAGTGAGATTAGCTCACTCAATGCCATCCAAATTATGGCGTTGAGTGAGCTCTGCTAACTCAACGCAATCCAGACAGCACCAAATGGCGTTGAGTGCGGTCAGTGCACTCAACGCCGTTCAACTTATGGCATTGAGTGCACTAAACGCACCCAACGCTATCCCGCCTGATAGATTACGGCGTTGAGTGAGCGAAGCTCACTCAACGCCATCCAGTCTACGGCGATGAGTGAGCTCAGCTCACTCAACGCCAGCCTACCGACACCAGATGGCGTTGAGTGCAGTCAGTGCACTCAACGCCATTCAACTTATGGCGTTGAGTGCACTCAATACACTCAATGCCATCCTGCTTGTGGCTTTGAGTGAGCTAAGCTCACTCAACGCCATCCAAACCACGGCGTTGAGTGAGCTTAGCTCACTTAATGCCATTCCAAGGTCACGGGCGTGACGGATCGGTCACGGGCGTGTCTGACCTATGTTGAAATTTCTCAGCTTGACGATCATCTTCCTGAGGTCGACGATCATCGAAGGGGGTCACGCCCTAGGTCATGGGCATGACGGGTCGGTCACGGGAGTGACCACCCCTTGACTCAAAATTTTCGTCGACAAACTTCAATTCCTGGGCTTCCTAAGGTTCTTTTAAGACAAAACCACTCCCAGGGGTCTAGTTAGAAATGGGATATTACATAACATTCGGGTCTTCACGTACTAAATTCAGAGAAAATAATTTATTAATAGTTTTGAAATTAATATAGGCTAATCTCTTGTGCCATTGGTCACCAAGAGACGCACTATCTTTTGTCAAAAGAAACACTGGTGTAGAAGAGTCTATACAAATAAAATTTTAGAAAAATATATTCCTACTACGAGTGCCTGATAAATTTTTTTCAAAATTATCAACAGACTTTATCAAACACTTATCAGCATAAAATTCAACTATGTATCCTTTATCGCATAGTTGGCTTATGCTTATGAGATTGTGTTCCAATCCTTCAACATAAGCCACATCCGAAAAAGATACAGTGTCGTTAGTAATCATACCATAGCCTTTCGTAATTCCTCGGTCAGAACCACCAAAGATGACCTTTGGTCCGTTCACGACTGGTGAGTAATTCTGAAGTAGGATTCTTGTCCCGATCATGTGCCGAGAACATCCACTGTCCAAGTATCAGATTAGATTTTTGGTGGTCTTTGGACATACCTGCAGTCAAAAATCAATTTGCCTTAGGAACCCAAACTTGCTTGGGTCCTTGGTCTCTAGTTAGCTTGCTCCCCCTACATGTATTAATAATGTGAGAGGTCTTTCCTACATGGTTAACCTGAGGGGTAATATAGTTTCTGGGATTAAACCAGCAATCGATGGCAAAGTGACCAATTCCGCAACAGCACCAACAGTCAAACATGTTGTATCTTTGCCTTACTCCCTCATGCTTGACCTTTAGATATAAGGGTTTTGAAGGGGCTGTAGTTTTAGAGGTAGAAGCTTCATGGTGAAGGCATTCACAAGGCTTCTTCTACATCATATGCTTTTCAATAATAGGCTTAACTTTTGAAGCCTTCGTGATGTTTTGACGATGATTAAAAGGGTCATAACTCTGAAGAGTGATCTCTTCGAAAGGTGCCTTAAAGACACTTTCATCAAAGTTTCGAGGGCGAGTCCATCCTTGATACCTCGACTTGGGCTCTATATAAGTAGGCCTATTGAAGTGACCGTAGGAGGAGTAAAGATCAAACTTATTAGTAGGAAAAAGAATCTTTTTAAATGTAGTATGATCTTGTGGAGCTTTCTCTTTTTCCTTTGCCAAAGCCTATTTGGCCGCCTTATTCTTCCGTTGAGCCTTATTTCTCCAAGAGGATTTACTAGGAGCCTAAACATGGCCTAAGCCAGCACCCTTAGTCCGAGCAAGGAACTCAGCAACAAGAGGAAGAACTATCTTGGGCTTAGAGAAACCTTCAATAAGTTTCTTTTTGGCTTCAAGTTGCTCTTCCAATCCCTTGATGATTTCCTCTTTTAGATCGAGGTTCTTGAGAGCCTTACTAAACTCATCAACAGTAGTACCCAATTCTTATCTGAGTGAGTCCATCTTAATGACTTCCTCTGTCAGAGAGCTCTCTATGGCCTTTAGAGACATAATCTCTTTAGCATGAGTTTTCACGACCTTTCGACATTTATCGTAGGCCTTGATCAACTCCTTATACTGGGCCATGAGTTCAGACTCATTGTTAGAAGAGCTATCCTCATGATCATGATCAGAGACATCACATTCATAGAGGGGTGTATGAGATTTTACATCCCCAGTGAACCGGGGCTCTTCTTCTTCATCAGAATGTGCCATGAACCCAAAGTAGGCTTCCTCTTCTTCACTTTACTAAGATGAGTCAGTGTCACTGAGAGTCTTGCCCTTTATGGCTACCAGACTTCTCTCTATTTTCTTCTTATGGTAATAAAATTTCTTCTCCTCTCTTTTGCCACCCTTCTTCTTCTTGTGGGGGCAATCAATAATTACATGTCCTGGCTTATTACAACAGTAATAAACTATATTAGTAGAAATATGTTTTTTTCGGTTTAGACTTATACCTGTCGTGGCTACTTGAGCCCCATCTATTGGGAACACTGAAAAATATGTACCAGATTTGGAGAAGCCTCATCTTACTCAATGATATACATCAATTTGTATTTGATGGGATGTTTGAGTTTCATTGTGCATGTGTAAGGTTTGCAAGAAAATTCTCTAAGTACAAGTGTCGACACTTTTGAAGAATTGTGTCGACACCCAGAATTTGTGTTGACACTAGAAGCAAGGCCTGTGTCGACACCCAGGCATTGTGTCGACACCAAAAGAAGAAGTTGTGTTGACACCCAGAATTGTGTCGATAATTAAGGCAGGAATTGTGTCGACACCTAAAGTAGAAGTTATGTCGACACCTAGTAGTTATGTTGACACCAGAAGAAAGGCATGTGTCGACACTCAGGAATTATGTCGACACCTGAAGAAGGTTTGTGTCGACACAAAGGATTTTTGTCGACACACACTCAACGCCATTTGTCTGCATCAGCTATGCCAAGATAAGAAGCAGTTATGTCGACACACAGGACTTGTGTCGACACAAAATCAACAATATCTGGACGACACTCAACGCCATCTAACAGCAACAGCTATACTGAGTCTGAAGGCTTGTATCGACACATAGGACTTGTTTTGACACACAATCAACGACGTCTCGACACACACTTTACGATAGTTGGACATACACTCAACGCCCTCTGTCAGCATCAGTTATGTCGAGACCAGGAGCAGTTGTCTCGACACACAGGACTTGTGTCGACACGTATAAACAGAAGCTGTGTCTAGTAGCATAAGAATGACTATGTCAACACATGGTGTGTTGTGTCTACATCATCAAGACTTTTGTCGAAACTTAGTCTATTTGTGTCAACACATGTGAAGAAGTTTGCTGAGTGGTTCATGCTGAGTTGTAAAGTGTTTTAGGAATCAACTGTCATGACTGGTTACTCGACAGCTATCATAACCAATAGGTCTGACACCTTTTTCAGAACTGACAGAAAGTTGTTACAAACCTGATCAGCCGGTAATCATGAGGAAACTTTATATAAGGGACTGGTCCTTGACAATGGGAGGAAGAAATAAGAACTAAGAAAGTAATCAAGTTATTACAGGAAAGAGAGTTTGACAACAAGTAAAGGGGAAACCCTGAAGAAGGCAGATCCATAATAGTCTGTAAGAAAGTTTCAGATCTAATTCTGAAACTAAGGAGGGAGCTATCTGAAGATCAACTTCTACATCAAGTGAAGATCAACCTTATTTTGTTCAATCAAGAAGCTTTGAAATAGCTAAGTCAGGTTGGATCTAAAGATTCAGTTTATTCAAGAACTGGTCAAGAAGCTCACACCAATAGAGAGTTTTATCTGGTGAATTTCTGTACCCTTTAAAACATTCAATTTTATTATAGGATCTTTTATAAGATCTGAGTTGTAAGCCTGTAATTATAAAGATTGAGGTAGGGCTGAGTGCCTGAGGTGTAGGACTAGTGAAAGTCTGAGTTGTAAGCCTAGTGATAAAGGCTGAGGTAGGGCAGAGGCCTGAGGTAGGATTCTTGGGAAGAATCTGAGGTAAGACTTGTACAAGTCTGAGCTGTAGGAACCAATCTTGTTCTGAGTTGTAAGATCTGTGGATCTGAGTAAGTGGAAGGAAGTTGGGCTGAATCAAGTTCTCTACTGGATAGGAAAAGGGGGAAAGTGGATGTACTCATATCTTGGGGAACCACTATAAATCTGGTGTACTATACTGTGTTGTTATTGGTGTTCTGTGATTGCTATGTTATGATTGTTGTGCTGAGAATTGTATTATCTGTGCTAAGTTAGAACAAACTAATTGACTAAAATTCTTAAAGAAAATTAGAACCTATTCACCCCCCCCCCCCCTCTAGGTGTCTAGGATCTTGAAATTAAGTCTTTCGAGTGGTTAGGTTGTTCATGGAAGCATCTGATCCAAGAATCTACATAACAGTACAAGAAGGCCTCTTCATTCAAATGAAGGTATCAGTTCTGGATGCAAATGATTGAACCCCAAAGAGTTATTCTGAAATGACCAAGGATGAGATCATCCTGGAACATTAAACAAAAAAGCACAAAACATTATTGTAAGTGCTATAGATGATGCCACATTTCAGAATCTGGGGCATTGAAAAACCTCTAAGGAGATGTGGGACACCTTGATTGTTTACATGGAGGGAACTGAAGAAGCCAGAGAAGACAAGAAATCTATGCTAAATCAAGAATATAGGAGCTTTAGACAAGCCAAGTCTGACAGCATAGTTGAATGTTACAAGAAGTTTTTCAGGATAGTAAATGAGCTGATGACGTATGGAAGAGTCTTCAGTACATATGAACTGAATGACAAGTTTCTCAGATCACTAACAAAGGACTGGGACACAAATATATGTGCCATCAGAGAGGTGGTCAGGCTTGCTAATACACCTCCACCAATACTATTTGGAAAGCTGCTATCCTATGAAATGCAGCTCATTGCTAGAAAAGAGGAGGAGAAAAGCAATAGGTATGAGTACAAAGAGAAGTCTGTTGCCTTCTAGGCTTAAGGAACAAGAAAGGTTAGGAGAAAGTCTCCTTCTCCACCCAGAAGGAGTGCTGAGACAGAAGAAGAAAATCCTGACAACAGCACATCAGATAGCCACACCTCTGATGAGGACTTTTCTGCCTTTACAAGGCAGTTTCAAAGGTTCATGAAAAAGAAGAAATGGATAACCAGGCCATCTACATCCTTCTCCAAGGATGAGTATTATAAGAAAAAGAAGACTCCCAAGGAGGACAAGTATGCCTCAAAACCTAGTAAACAAACTAATTCTACGATTGTTTGCTATTGTTATAACAGGCCTAGACATATTATAGCTGACTGTCCAGACAAGAGGACTGAATCTAAGGAGAAGAAGCATCAATTGAAAGGCAAGAAGGATAAATCCTTTGTTACTCAAAAGTTGAAGAGTTGGAGAGACTCTTCATCTTCAGGATCAGGAGAAGAAGATGATGCAGAAGCATATATTGTGATGTTCTCAATAGAAGAGGATTCTAGGGAACTTGAATTCCTACAAATGCTAGACTCCATAAATGGAGTGAAAGACTATTGTTGTAGAGGGCTGATGGCTCTGTCAGAAAATGATCAGTGCCAGGATCAGCCTGGTCCAAACAAGGTATACAATTCTCCCTCAGCTTCTGATTATTTTACTGGATCAGAATCATTAGCAGCAACTTCAAGAGAAGTGGATGATTCTAATTCTGAGGTGGATGTACATCAACTCATTAATGAGTATGGTGGGTTGTTGCAAGCTCTGAAGAGGAGCAAGTTTCTTGTCAAGGAGTAGGCCAAGGAAATTGAGTCTCTTAAGCAGGCTACATCAGATTCAGCCATGTTGATAGATTTAAAACTGAAGGAGGTTGCCAAACTGAAAAACATTACTGTTATTCATATGGTCACAATCTCTTTCAAGGAAAATCATATCAAGAAACTGGAGGCAAAACTTCAGCAATAAAGAGAGTTAGTGGCTAAATTATCTAAGCCAAAATCTGTCTTGCCCTTAATAGACAATTTCATTTCACATAAAGGAAAGACTGGTCTAGGTTTTAAGGAAAGAACTAGGGCCACCAATTCTCATAGAAAAGGTAAGGCCAAGTTCAGCCACTAGCTAAAAAGCCCCCTATTTTCTTTAGGAAAGTGATGCAACCAACAAACAGGCATGATCATGATATTACTTATGGTCATTATGAGTATGGAGATCTCATGGGCAAGGGTGCAAATGCCAATAGGTCACTCAATAGGCAAACCCATTAGGTTCAAATGGAATTCTTGGGGTTTGCTGCTCCAACACCTACACTTAACAGGACTGCTGACAACAAAGTTATGAAGACTGTACCTAAAATAAGGTATACTAGATTTGAGTGTTGGTCTTATGGCAAGGTGGGACACTTTGCAAATGATTGCTGGTTCAACACAAGTGTTAAAACAAAGAATAGTTTACATGTCAGAACAGCTGCAGGATTTCAAACTAACGAGGACCTAGGACCCAATAATAATTTGGGTTCTAAGGATAAGTGATTCTTTATTTGATGCAGGTGAATCCAAGTGGTCATACCGCTATATGGTACTTGGATAGTGGATGTTCCAGACACATGACTGGAACCAGAAGAATGTTGAGGGATTATGTACCCATAGAGAATGGACCCAAAGTAATCTTTGGTGGATTAGAAAAAGGAATCATCTAAGGATTTGGTAACATTTCTAGTGATTCAATTACTATCACTAAAGTGGCTTATGTGAAGGGTCTAAAACACAACCTAATTAGAATAAGTCAACTTAGTGATCTAGGTTATGACATCTCTTTCCTCAAAGGGGAGTGCCAAATAAGGAGGTCAAGTGATCAAGAGATCATTTTGACTGGCAATAGGAAAGGGAATGTATATTGTCTTAACCTGGATTGTGAGTTTAACATCTCACCCATTTGTCTAGTTGTAGGAGAGAAAGCTTCACTATGTGTCAAATGACACAAGAGGCTAGCTAATCTGAACTATAAGTCAATAAGACAGCTGTTCAGCATGGGGTTAGTGAGGAATGGTCCTCAAGTCAAGTGCATTAAAGAGGGTGTGTGTTCAGCTTGCCAAAAGGGCAAACAGACTAAGTCCTCTTTCCATGCACTTGATACCAAAGATTCAAAGAGATGTTTATATCTCTTGCATATGGATTTGTTTGGTCCTATGCCAGTCCATAGTCTTGGTAGGAAAGTATACACATTTGTTATTATGGATGACTATTCTAGATTCACATGGATTTTCTTCTTGAGTCAGAAATCTGAAACTCCTACTGTTTTCCAGACCTTTGTTAGACAAATTCATAATGAATTTAACAATTCAGTGGTCAAAATCAGAAGTGACTAGGGAATTGAATTTTAGTCTGAATGTATGATAAAGTTCTGTGAAGAACTTGGGATTCATCAGGAGTTCTCCTCACCTAGAACACCCCAGCAAAATGGTATTGCTGAAAGAAAGAATAGGACTCTAATTGAGGCAAGTAGAACACTACTTAGTGACATTACTCTCACTGAGTACTTCTGGGCAGAGGTAGTAAATAATGCATGTCATGTACTCAATAGAGCCTCTATCAATAAGAAACATAAGATGACTCCCTATCAGATTTTGAAAGGTAGAAAACCAAATATTTCCTACTTTAGAATCTTTGGTAGCAAGTATTATGTCCTAGTTAATGGTAAGCAGTACCAAACTAAGTTTACTGTCAAATCCCTAGAAGGGATATTTGTTGGGTACAATAATAATAGTAGGGCATACAGGATCTACAACTTGACTACAAAAGTTGTAGAAGAATCTGTCCATATAGTATTTGATGAGTCTAAGTTGATTAACAGTGAATTGTCTAGCTCTTCAAGTAGTTCTACAGGTTTAAAGGATAGGCTGGACAGGCTTACTATCAATGAAGAAGCACCTGCTAGGCTGGATGAAGAAAAGGATACATGCTGTCCAGGGGGAGAATAAGACTCACTAGATGAAGAAGACAATGAGGAACATCAGGTTGAGGAAAATGAAGAAGGCCAGGAGGTTGATAGATTTCCTCTAGCAAGAAGACACCTAAAGGATCATCCAGCTCATCAAATCATTGGTGATGCAAGTCAAGGTGTACTAACCAGGAGCAAGAAAATGAACACAGTTTTATGTTCAAGTTTCTTGTCACAGATAGAACCTAGGAAGTTTGAAGAAGCCACGCTAGACACAAACTGGATTGATGTTATGCGAGAAGAGCTGAATCAATTCAGTAGATGTAAAGTCTGGGAACTGGTTCCTAAACCAAAGGATCACAATATTATAGGAACCAAGTGGATCTACAGAAACAAACTTGATTAGAATGGCACTATAATCAAGAACAAGGCCAAACTGGTAGTAAAAGGCTATACGCAAGAGGAAGGGATTGACTTTGATCAAACCTTTGCCCCAGTGGCAAGGCTGGAGGCTATAAGGTTATTCTTGGCCTATGCTGCCTATCAAGGGTTCAAAGTATATCAGATGGATGTAAAGTCAGCATTTCTGGATGGTGACTTAAAAGAGGAAGTCTATGTTGAACAACCCTCAGGTTTTGTAGATTCTCATTATCCTGATTATGTATATAGGCTTAGGAAAGCCCTATATGATTTGAAACAAGCCCCTAGGGCTTGGTATGAAACCTTGTCTACTTTTCTTATTGAGAATAAATTCTCTAGAAGAAAGATAGACAAAAATCTATTCTTTAGGGAATCTAAAGGCAAGTTAATCCTAGTCCAAATATATATTGATGACATTATCTTTGGATCTACTGATAACAACCTTTGTAGAAAGTTTGTCAAACTTATGCAAGGGAAGTTTGAGATGAGCAGTATGGGTGAGCTAAAGTTCTTCTTGGGACTTCAAGTAAGACAGACTGATGGTGGATTGACCATATCACAGTCTAAGTTCACCAAGGAATTGATTAAGAAATATGGAATGGACTCAGGCTCCACCATGAAAACTCCAATGGGAACAAGTATGCCTATAGGCAAAGAAGAGATAGAGAAACTTGTTGATGAGTCTTTGTATAGAGGGATAATTGGCTCCCTACTCTACTTGACTGCTAGTAGACCTGACATCATGTATGCCATATGTGTCTGTGTTAGGTACCAAGCTTGCCCAAAGGAATCTCATTATGCTGCAGTTAAGAGAATTTGGAGATATCTTAAGGGCACACCTAATCTAGGTCTTTGGTACCCTAAGAATAGAGATTTCTTACTAACAAGTTTCTCAGATGCAGACTTTGCAGGATGCAAAGAAGATAGGAAAAGTACTACAGGAACTTGTCAATTTCTAGGTGGAAGGCTGGTGTCATGGTGCAGCAAAAAGCAAACAAGTGTAGCTATCTCAACTATTGAGTTAGAATATATAGCTGTAGGCAGTTGCTGTGCACAATTTATGTGGATAAAGCATCAAATTGAAGACTATGACATCAAGGTAAGTAGAATTCCACTATTCTGTGATTCTACTTGTGTTATTTCTATTGCTAAGAATCATGTATCACACAATAGAACCAAGCATATAGAAATTAAGTTTCATTTCATAAGAGAACATGTGGAGAAGGAAGATATTAGTCTAGAATTTGTAAACACAAATAATCAAATTGCTGATATTTTTACAAAATCTCTAGATGAAACTAAATTCAATTATTTTAAAATTGAATTAGGTATGTTGAACCTAGAATAGGTCAGCTCAAGCATTCCTAAGTAGAATTAGTAAGCACAATATTTCTCAGGAAATTTGTCTAAGTACAAAGTTTGTGTCGACACAAGCAAATTGTGTCGAAACACTCAGTATGTTGTGTCGACAAAGAAAATGGATGTGTCTACACAGAAAAAGTATCTGTATCGACAGAAGAATAGGTGTCGACACAACTATATCAAGACATGACCAGCCCGTGTCGACACTAACACAAGTATGTCGACACATAGAAATGTCGACACATAGACATGTCGACTAAAATGAAGTTTTGACGTGACCTAAGTCTTTTATGTCGACACATGTACAACTATGTCGACATGTATTTTTCTAAGTAAGGTGCGTCCTTTGACCTACCCTTTACCAGTAGACTATAAATAGGGGAAGATAAAATCTGTCGACTACGCCTTCAGATTTCTCGACTCTAGACCTTGTGTCGACATAGATATTCACTTCTCTTCTTTTCTCTCTCCCTCTCGTCAATGGCGCCCCACAAAGACGACAAGGTGAATGATGTTTATGAGCTAGTTTGTGGTGGATTCACGACTGCATCGCAAGACATCCAAGGTGTAATTACCCTAATTTTGGAAAATGGGTTGGAGTTCTTGGTCTCAGAACCAACTAAGATTTGGAAAAAGGAAGTAATGTAATTTTATTCATCAGCAACTGTGGACACTGACGGGAAGAAGATCAAAGCCACAGTTCAGGATTCCCGAGTGAAACTTACACTGAAGAAAATCAGGAAGTCACTCCAACTTCCTAAGGTTAAGGACGATGATGACATAAGTCCATACATGACAAAAGATGCATTAAGTTGGTGCGGGCTGAACCCTAATACCAAAATTGGATCATCCATTACCAGGAAAGGGATGAATTCACAAGGAAAGTTTCTGTCTGAAATCATAGGCAAGGTGATTCTATGTAAAACAGGTGGACATGACAGAATTTCAGCCTCTATGTTCAATCTAATGACAAGAATAATATTCAGGCTAAAAACAGACTGGGCATCAATAGTATTTGACAAAATACAAGAAGGAATAAAGAAACCAAATCTGGGAAGGATCCTAAGCTTATGTCTAGTTTCTACAATACCAGATGTTATGAACCAACTACCAGGATCCAAGATCAACCATATGAGGAGAATGGAAGTAAGGATTCTATCCAAATGGGATAGAGTATTGACCAAAGAGGTTTCTACTCCACAGAAACAGGTCAAGAAAAATAAGTAAAAAGAAAGAAATTGTTCAGCAAGAAGAATCCTCCAGTGATTCTGAGGAGGAGGTAGTCTTCAGTTCAGATGAAGACCTACAAAAAAAGGAAGCTCCAGATCAAATAGAGAGCAGTCAGCACCCACAGCAATAGATTGCCTCCAATCCAAGGGGAGAATACCCTGAACCAACAGTATAAGTCACTGAATTATTTGAGCTGCCTGCCTAAGGGGGAGGCATTGTTGAAGGTACTCCAGAGAGTGAGTATGCTGCTGATACAGTAATGGACATTGTATCAGATATAAACAAAGAAACACTGGAAATTGCTGAGAAGGAAGCACAAGATGTTCAGATAAAAGAAACATCTCAGGATGAGCAAGTAAGTATCTCCTTTATAGAGCAGGCCCTGGACAAAAATCTAGATGTCCAGGGAGAACCTTTTGTTTTCCAAACTAACCTTGTTCCTCCAATACAGATGCATCAAGAGGTAACTATGGAAGAACTATTTCCTGATTTACCAGCTGCAAGGACTCAGGGGGAGCAATCTCAGGTAGAAAAGGAACTTCCAAGGACTGAGGGGGAGCAATCTCAGGTAGAAAAGGAACTTCCAAGAACTGAGGGGGAGGATCTACTGAATGCCCCATCTAATAAAGAAACAGTTGATATAGAAAGCTCTTCACAACCCTATGATGATTAGGAAGCCTCTATGGCTAAGAAGGGGAAGATGGTTGCAATCAAGAAAAAGAGCACAAGCTATAAAAAGGCCTTACAAACAGTCACTAAACCACCTACTCCAAGCATGGACTTCAGTTCATTACTGGTCCAACTGCAAGTAAAATTGAATGAACAAAGGCAGTCTTTAGAGAAGCATGTGGATGAGTCAAATAAAGAACTGCAGTTTCAGCTGGCTCAGGACATTAAATCAATCAGATTTGAAGTCAATCTGCATAAGAAAGAGATGATAGATTTATTCCATAAGGGAGGCAATGTTGTAGTATATTTGGCTGAGCAACAATAACTGCTGAAGACTGAGGTTGAGGACATTGCCACAAAGCAAGGGTATGTTTTAGAAAATCAATTCAGGTCTAATGAAAATCTCAAAGACTCCCATGAAGAAATACTCAAAAAACTGGGAAGTATTTCCACTGATTTGAAAACTGAAATATCAAAGCAAATACAAGAAAATCTAGCTGCTGTCCAAATAGCCATTGTAGCCTCTCAAAAGACCATTTCTAATTACCTAACTAAATTCAAAGACTACTATCAAGAAGGTATAGGATATCTAGTTGATCAAATAATGTTTCAAAAGAATGATCTGAGGGATCATATAGTTAGAGAAGTCATAAAGGGGGAGAGATTATTAGTCAAAGTTGGCTCTGATCATGCAAAATGGGTCTCTAATACCATCAGAGCTACACTTGGCCTTCCTCCTTTGTGTGATGATGACAATATTGTTGAGTCTGGAGTGAAACCTTCTTATATTGAAGGAGATCAGCCTGAAGTTGCACAGGTTATTTACCCTCCTGCTGACTTTGACATGGTTCAACAAGAAGTGCAGACAATATACAGCCCTCCACAGGAGGCACCAAATGTGATTATTGAAAAAGTAGACATGTTAGAGGCTGCCAAGGAAGCTCAGAAGGAAGCACAGCTATCCAATAAAAGTTTTAGAGAACAGGCTGAGTTGAAGCTAGATTTTGAGCAATGGAGCCCTACTTCCAGGAATATTATTTTGACTGCCTGGAAGGCTGTAAAGGATAAGACCTATGATAGGGGTACATGGTATTCTGAGCAAGAGTGAAATAAGTATCAAGCCAGACAAGAAGCCATTCTTCAGTACAGAAGGAGTGCAAAAGCTGTGAAGTTACCTGTTAATGCTCTAGATCCTAGCATGTATTTCCCCAAGTCTTTTCACTATTTTGAAAGGTAAAGGATAAACGCTGAAGAACTGAAGAAGAAGGATCTCAAAGGAAAGAAACCTGCTAATGATACAGAACCTACTGTGCAGGCAAAGATTAAATCGGGAAAAGGTATTGTAATTAAGGAGCCTAGTCAATCATAGGATAGATAGGCTTATGTATAGAGCAATGTAACTTTTTTACTTTTGTTCTAAGGAAAAACATGTAAACCCAGAATTTTCTGATTAATAAATAAAATCAGCTTCACTATTGATTTTAGTTTGTATGTTATCTTGCACTGAAATGTATGTACATCTATTTTATGTGCTTTATTATGAGTGATGTATATCTTTGACTGAGGGTTATGACTTCTCCAAATAGGAGGAGATTGTTGGGTACACTGAAAAATATGTACCAGATTTGGAGAAGCCTCATCTTACTCAATGATATACATCAATTTGTATTTGATGTATGTTTGAGTTTCATTGTGCAGGTGTAAGGTTTGCAAGAAATTTCTCTAAGTACAAGTGTCGACACTTATGAAGGATTGTGTCGACACCCAGAAGTTGTGTCGACACTAGAAGCAAGGCCTATGTCGACACCCATAATTATGTCGACACCTAAGGCAGGAATTGTGTCGACACCTAAAGAAGAAGCTGTGTAGACACCCAGGAGTTATGTCGAAACCAGAAGAAAGGCTGTGTCGACACTCAGGAATTGTGTCGACACCTGAAGAAGGTTTGTGTCGACACACATGACTTGTGTCAATACACACTCAACTCCATCTGTCTTCATCAGCTAAGTCAAGACCAGAAGCAGTTGTGTCGACACACAGGACTTGTGTCGACACACACTCAACGACATCTGGACGACACTCACCGCCATCTAACAGCAACATCTATACTGATTCTGAAGGCTTGTGTCAACACACAGGACTTGTGTTGACACACACTTAACGACGTCTCGACTCACACTCAACGACAGCTGGACATACACTCAATGCCATCTTCCAGCATCAATAAAGTCTAGACAAGGAGCAATTATGTCGACACACAGGACTTGTGTCAACACATACAAACAGAAGCTGTGTCGAGAAGCAGAAGAATGACTATGTCAACACATGGAGTGTTGTGTCGACATCATCAAGACTTGTGTCGACACTTAGACTATTTGTGTCGACAAATGAGAAGCAGTTTGCTGAGTGGTTCATGCTTAGTTGTAAAGTCTTTGAGGAATCAACTATCATGAATGGTGACTCGACAGCTGTCATAACCAAAAGATCTGACACCTTTATCAGAACTGTCAGAAGGTTATTACAAATCGGATCACCCGATAATCATGAGGAAACTCTATATAAGGGACTGATCCTTGACAACCAGAATAATAAACGAAGTAAGCAAGTTATCAAGCAATTACGGGAAAGAGAATCTGACAACAAGAAAAGGGGAAACCCTTAAGAAGTCAGATCCAGAACAGTCTATAAGAAAGGTTCAGATCTAATTCTGAATCTAAGGAAGGAGCTATCTGAAGATCAACTTCTACATCAAGTGAAGATCAATCTCATTTTGTTCTATCAAGAAGCTTTGAAACAGCTAAGTCAGGTTGGATCTGAAGATTCAGTTTATTCAAAAACTGATCATGAAGCTCACACCAATAGAGAGTTCTATCTGGTGAAATATCTGTACCATTTAAATCATTCAATTTTCTTGTAGGATCTTTTGTAAGAACTGAGTTGTAAGCCTATAATTATAAAGACTGAGGTAGGGCTGAGTGCCTGAGGTGTAGGACTTGTGAAAGTCTGAGTTGTAAGGCTAGTGATAAAGGCTGAGATAGGGCTGAGGCCTGAGGTAGGATTTTTAGGAAGAATATGAGGTAAGACATGTATAAGTCTGAGCTATAGGAACCAATATAGTTCTGAGTTGTAAGATCTGTGGATCTGAGTAAGTGGAAGGAAGATGGGCTGAATCCAGTTCTCTACTGGATAGGCGAAGGGGGAAATTGGATGTACCCATACCTTGGGGAACCACTATAAATCTGGTGTACTGTAATGTGCTGTGATTGGTGTGCTGTGATTGCTGTGTTATGATTACTGTGCTGAGAATTGTTTTTATCTGTGCTAAGTTAGAACAAGTTAATTGCCTAAAATTTATTAAAGAAAATTAGAACCTATTCACCCCCCCCCCCCCTCTAGGTGTCTAGGCTCTTGAAATCAAGTCTTTCATTGCCTGCACTCCTTAGGCCCAAGTCAGTTCTCCTGACTCAGAAGCACGCACGAGGGGCCTAGCGTGAATCAGGATGTTACATAACCAAGCACAACAAATAAGGTGTAGGTCTAGATAATTAAAAAAGACCTAAAACCTATTTACCCCCATCTTGGTGTTAGCTGACCTTGAAAACAAAGTATTTCACTGCCAGAATGTAGTACACCACTATGGAGGCAAACTCCGTCTTGGTTAGGCGGCAGGGGGAGTTGTGCTCATGGAAGCTTTGCGTGCATTTGGTGTGGCCTTCGTTCTCGTCCGACATCTTATGAGTTGGCAAAAAGGGGAAAAAGAGAGGGATATGCAAGAAGGATTGCACTGCAGAAGTAGCGAGAGCAAGGGGAAGGAAGACGAAGACTTGGAATCAAGTGGAAGTAAATGTGGTTGGTGAATCAACTTATTTATAGAAAAATATATGCAGTAATCATGACATTTTTCCTAATGGTGGAAGTGCGGATATCAATTTTGTGCAATCCGACGTTTCGTCTTCCATCTGGTCCCGCCAACATTTCGTATACCTGTAGAGGGTGAAAGCATCCGGGAGGGGTCCCAGAGTAAGAGAAAAACAAATATATAGAGAAAGAAGTGGGGCGAGAACTAGACACTCGGCAAGACACAACGACATGAGAAATAAGACTAAAAAATAGTGGGCCTCTCGCCGGGCAAGAGGCATAATAAAATTATTAAATAGAATTATCAATTGTTCATGTTTATTGTAAGCGTGCAAAGGTACAAGCGAGAAGGGAAGGCTGGGGGTTAGGGGAAAAAAGGCGAGAACCCTCAGGACTTAGTACTATTCCTACCGTCAATGACCCTGACCTCACCTCCTGTCCTCGGGGGCACTCGCAGGTAATGGTAAGCCATCACAGTTGTAAGCTCCTGGTGGACCAGGCTCAGCTGGTCCCGGGCCCGTGCGCTGTGCCTACCGGGTGAAGTCTCCTCGCTTCCGCCTCTCATGTGATCCGTCTCACCCAGAAGATGTGCGTAGTCCCGCTCGATCACGGCTAGTCGTCGCCCCATCCTCGCCTGAAAGGAACTCGCCTGCTGGGAGTCTTCTCGCCACATCTAGTCAAGCTTGGAGAGGACTCCCGCCACCCTCTCCTTATCATCTTTGGCATCTTTGGAGGCTTAAAGAAAGCTCAACATTTCGCTGGGGGAAGGCGGTGGCGAGACCACCTCTTCATCTACATCGGGCGATTCTGCAACCTCCCTAGGTCCTGGGGAGGGACGGTGTCAGGGTCGGCAGGAAGGAGAAAAAGATAAATCAAGTTTCAGCTTACCTAAAGACCGGCGAGAGCTCTCAGGCCGCCCTTCGAAAGGCTTTCTGAAAAGCGGGATGGGTGGTTTTCCCTATCCTGAGGGGAGTGGGGTCCGCTCCCGCAGATGGGTCTTGGTTGAAGGCAGGGTAACAGTTTCTTTCTTGACAGAAGAGAGAGAACTAGGCATGAGGGCAAGATGTTATTCAGTAACCCTCTCAGGTGAGAGGGGAGGATCATGCACGAGAATGACGGGGCTCTCAGCAGCTGGAGTCCTGGGACTCGGGTGAATGGTGCCCCTGGTAGAGCCTGCGGAATACCACATGAGCAGAGGAATGCATAAGCCAGTTAGAAGCAAAAGCAAAAAACAAGAACATTACTGGGAGCAATCGAAGGCTCGGCCGGGAGTTCTAGAGGGACCGCCGCCGAGATAATCTGAAGATTTTCGCCATTAGGCCGGACCGTCTCGGTTTTTGCTGGAGGGTCGCCGACGACGCCTTACGGGACCATCACCTGTGAGAAGGATAACAATCAGCTCAATGAGCTAGCTTTGGGGGATTTCACATCAAGAGCCAGAAGAAGAAAAATTCCTCCGCCAGAGGAGAAGGGTTCTCGGGGGTTAGGGTCGAAGTCGGCGAAGCCGGCTCACCCTTGGAATAGTCCCGCTGGACCGACTTGGCCTTTTTTCAGTGGTTGGCGGGGTCAACCGGTCTCTTGCCTGCAAGCCAGGGCGCGAACCCAGCACAATTGGTGAGGGCCCTTTCCTGAGCGGCGATGATATGGTCCTGGACTTCTTTCAAGAGCGGCCTCTCGGCCCATTTAGCTTACATCTTTGAAGTCGCGCGGAAGCTCAGGCAGAAGGTAGTGACAACAACAATGACCTGAGGACAGCCCCATGGATAGGTATTGTAACATCTCTCAAATAAACAGACCTATAAGAGTGGTTTTGTCATGACTAGATCATTAAAAAATCCTAGGAAACCCAAGAAGACCCAAGTGAGCTAAAGCATGGTGGTGGATATCACCTTGGTTTGCAAATAGCTCAACCCAGTCACCAGGCCTAGAGTTTGACTGTAGGGTTTCACCTTAACTCCATGACCCCACCAGTGCACCCCTAACCCTAGGGGAGGACAATGGGTCACCAAGGACCCATTGGAATCAACAAAAAGGGACAAGGTTACCAAAGTCAACCCTAGCCCTAAAATGGTCAAAGTGCCCTAATTAGGGGTCAAGTGGCCTCCAAGGTGCCAAGCCAACCCTACCCAACCCCACCTAGACCTTAGGGGAGTCTAATGGGTCATCAAGGGCCCATTGGGGCCCACCCAAAAGGTTAATTTGACCAAGGTCAACTCAAACCTATGATTAGGTCAAATTAGCCTTAGTGGACCTAACCAAGCCTAACTCACTTAGGCTAAGCCCAACTAGTGTGGCCCATTAGATTTAGGAGGCGGGAATTTAATTAAAATGCCACTTAATTCCTGAAGGTGATTACTAGGAGATAGAAAGCTCGATTTTCCCATTAATGGAGGAGAGAGAAAGAGAGAGAGATGTCATCAATGGTGGGGAAGATGAGCCCCTCAAGTCCCCTGTTAATGGCTGATTCAACTCTCCTTGGGGAGAGGAGGAGTTTCCAATCATTTCCTGACCTAGTTGATAGTATCTAGTGTCGACTAAATTCACCTATGGGGGGGGGGGTAATAGGTGTCGTGCGGTCTTTTGCGAAATTAATTTAACCTGAACAAATTAACAAACACAACACAGAAAATACACAAAGAGTTATAGTGGTTCCCTGATTTGGGTACGTCCACTTCCCCCTTTGACCTATCTCCCACCAAGGGACGACTCGATCACTTCTCCAAACGGATTGAAATCCAATCCTACCACTACGGAAGGAAACCTTCCAACAAAGGAGTCACCACTCCACCACCATGCGTTGCACCCAACCCTTACAACTAGGAATAAAAATTCCTTTACAACAAAACCAAAATAGAATGTATAAGAAAATAAAGACAACGCTTATGGAGAATCTGATGTCCTTCATTCGTTGAGGCTTTCTTGAAAGTAACGAAGAGTCCACAACCGGATTTCTCTCTTAGAGAGGATCTTGACATGATCGGCGGCGGCAAGTGAATGCGGCGGAGATACTTTGTAGATCCAAACTTCTTGACGAAGCAAGCAAGGTCTACGAATGATCTCAGTCGGATCAGTCGTCTTCACTGATTCGGAATGGAGAACTAGTCTCGTTCAACGAATCGAGAGACAAGAGATCTCAAGAGAGATGCGTGAGACGCACTGCTAGCCTCGGTGTTGTCGCCGAAAGATCAAAGATGACTGGAGATTATCGGCGATGACGAACTACGAGCGGCGACAAGCAATCGGCGGTTTCCGCGATCGGCTAGGGTACGACATCGGCTGCTTTTGATTTCTCGTGAATAGTTACTGTAGAAGTTCAAAATACGCGAGTATTTATACCTGAGGCCAACCCTAAAGTCCGTTGTGGGACCCACAAGGAGAAACCTTAGCCCCGGCCGAAATAGCGCACGACCTCTTGGTTCAGTCCAGCGAACGGAGGAAAATTGCCTAAGGCAAAATCGGCGAGAATCGTTGGTGATTCCCGTCGAAGTCAGCGGGAATCATTCACGATTCCCGTCGATTCTTCCTTAGCAGAATCCCTGTCTGGAAAACAATTAGCCGAAATAAATCGGCGGGAGAGGCTAGCTGAATCTCGCCGAATCGGCGGGAATGCAAACAGATTCTCGTCAAAGTCGGCGGGAATCACATGCGATTCCCGTCGATTCTGCCTTGGCAGAATTCTTATTGGATAACTGTCAGCCGGAAGGAAGTCGGCGGGAATGTAGACTGATCCTCGTCGAATCGGCGGGAATCACTAGCGATTCCCGTCGAAGTCAGCGATAATCACTTAGTGATTCCCGTCGATTTTGACTTAGAAGAATTTCTCTTCCTTCCTTTGAATACTTGGTCTTTGACCCATCTTTGCTCCTCTTCTGCTCTTGATCTACCTCGACCCTGTACTTGAAAATAAGTACACTCCAATAGAGAGAGCACATGTGAGTCAACACACTGATCTACTCAACGAGGGATTACGTTGCGTAGACCCGTGTATATTGACCCACAACAGCCTGACATTGGTGTGTACTTAGAATGGAATAGCTGCAAGCATAACGTGATGGAATAATGTCAAATGCATTGTCAATTCAGCTTAGCTTGTTTAGGGGCTTCTTCAAATCAGGTCCATTGTGGATACAATACCCAACAATCTCCCCTTATTTGAAGAAGCCTAAACCCTACAAGCTAAGGTGAATAGAACAGATGGGAATGAAAATCATAAAATGAAAATTCAGCTGAGTGAAATTCATTACCATTTTCCTGAGAGCATACTTAACATTGGCAGCCACCTTAGCCTTAGCCGAGAGGGTAATCTCCCACTTTTCGGCTTCTACAAATCTGGGACTTCACTTGGAGCACAAAGCTCCCCCTCAGTTCTTGCAACCGTGCTCAATCTTGAATCCATAGCAGATGCTCCCCCTTGAACCAAGAGCCTTGAGCCCTTCAGTCTTCAATCTTCATAGTTCAGCATGCAGAATTCAGTTTTGAAGAGACTGAACTTGACCTCGTCTAGGGGCTTTGTGAAGATATCTGCAACCTGCTTATTCGTGGGGACATAGCAGAGAGATATATCTTTGTTTTCCACATGCTCCCGAATGAAGTGGTAGCGCACTTCAATATGCTTTGTTCTGCTATGCGACACTGGATTGTTCGCAATTGCTATTGCGCTCGAGGAGTCACAATATATAGGAACTTCTCTGAACTGCAAGTCATAATCTTCGAGTTGATTTCTGATCCATAGAAGGATTGCGCAACAGCTGCCTGCTGAGATGTACTCATATTAAGCCGTAGAGGTTGCGACACAGTTCTGCTTTTTACTGTTCCACGATATAAGTCTTCTTCCGAGGAATTGGCACATCTCGGAAGTTCTTTTCCTATCATCCCTGCTTCATGCAAAGTCAGCATCTGAAAAGCCTATCAGCTCGACATCATTGTTTCTTGGGTACCACAAGCCAAGATTTGGTGTACCTTTAAGAAATCTAATAATTCGCTTGGCAGCGACATAATGAGATTCCTTAGTGTTCACCTGATATCTGGCACAAACGTATGTGGAAAATATAATATCCGGTCTACTCGCAGTAAGGTAGAGCAGGGATCCAATTATGCTTCTGTATTTGGTTTCATGAAAAGGTTTCTCTTTCTCATCCTTGTCCAGAGACATAGTGGATCCCATTGGAGTCCTCATAGAGGTTGCATTCTCCATTCATAATTACTTGAGGAGTTCATTTATGAACTTCATCTGAGAAATGAAAATTCCATCCTCAGACTGTTTCACTTGAAGTCCCAAGAAATACTTTAGCTCTCTCATGCTGCTCATTTCAAACTTTCCTTGCATAAGTTTAGAAAACTTCTTACAAAGATTGTTGTCTGTTGAGCCGAATATTATGTCATCGACATAGATTTGCATAAGCAGAATCTTGCCTTTGACTTCCCTAAGAAACAATATCTTATCTATTTTTACTCTAGAGAACTTGTTCTCAAGAAGAAAACTAGACAGAGTCTCATACCAAGCTCGAGGAGCTTGTTTTAAGCCATATAATGCTTTATTAAGAAAATAAACATGATTAGGGAGTGATGGATTAACAAAACCTGGGGGTTGTGAGACATATACTTCCTCTTTCAAATTTCCATTTAGAAACGCAGATTTCACGTTCATCTGATAGACAGTGAATCCTTTGTCAGAGGCATATGCCAAGAATAATCTGATCGCCTCCATCCTTGCAACTGGTGCAAAGGTTTGGTCGAAATCAATCCCCTCCTCCTGTCTGTAACCTTGTGCAACCAGTCTGGCCTTGTTCTTGATGATGACACCGTGTTCATCCAGTTTGTTTCTTAAGATCCACTTGGTGCCGATCACATTCTGTTTCTTTGGTCTGGGAACAAGCGTCTAGACGTTGCATCGTTCGAATTGATGTCGTTTATCTTGCATTGCCAATATCCATGATGCATCTTTGTTCGCTTCGTCGAACATCTTTGGCTCAACCTGTGACAGAAAACTAAGGTGCAGAATCTCGTTAATTATACTCTGCGAGTTCTGACACTATCACGAGGATCTCCTATGATCTGATCTCTAGGATGATCCCTCACGTGTCGGAGCTCTAAGAGTCTGGCATCTAGAGCTCTAACAGCTTCTCGGGCTCCTCCCTCTTCTGGGAGATTTTCTCCATCCTGATCATCATCTTCTCCAGTTGACGAGGTAGAGACCTTGACGTACTTGGGAGTTCCATCTTTAGCAGTCTCATCGAGACTAAGCTGTTCAAGCCTTGCACCTGCATATTCAAGAATGCCACTGGAAGAATTGATGTGAAGCAAGCTTCCTTCATCAAATACAACATTAATGGACTCCTCTACCACTAGGGTTTTCTTATTGAAAATCCTATATGCCCGACTATGGCTACTATAGCCCATGAAGATGCTTTCGAAGCATTTTTCTCCGAATTTAGTATGTGGGTACTTCCCATTATTCAGTACATAGCATCTGCAGCCAAAAATCCTTAAATAGGACATGGTCGGTTTTCTGCCTTTCAATAGCTCATAAGGCGTCTTACGATGATTCTTATTGATCAATGCTCGGTTCTGCACATGACAAGCCATATTGACAGCCTTTGCCCAGAAGTACTCTGGAAGAGAAGCGTCATTCAACATTGTCGTACATGCTTCAATGAGCGTTCTATTTCTCCTCTCCGTAACTCCGTTTTGCTGAGGAGTACGCGGGGAGAAAAACTCATGAAAGATACCATGTTCTTCGCATAATCCTGTCATAGAACCAGACTCAAATTCTGTTCCATGGTCACTTCTAATTTTGACCACGGAGCAGTTAAGTTCGTTCTGAATCTGCTTGATAAAATTAGTGAAGATGTCAAATGTATCTGACTTTCGTTTCAAGAAGAACACCAACGTAAACCGAGAGTGATCATCAACAATCACTAGCGTATATGATTTGCCTCCTAAGTTATGAACTTGCACTGGACCGAACAAGTCCATATGCAGAAGATAAAGTCATCTGGAGGAGTCTTTGTCTGCAATGCCCTTAAAGGTAGCCTGAGTCTGTTTGCCCTTCTGGCATACAAGACAAGGGCTATCTTTGATGCACTTTACAGTAGGGGCATCCCTTACTAAATTCTTGGAAAACAACATATTAATAGTCTTGAAATTAATATGTGCTAATCTCTTATGCCATTGTTCACAGAGAGATGCACTGCCTTTTGCTACTAGGAACACGGGGGTAGAAGAGTTTAAGCTAAGGAAATCTAAGCAAAAGATATTTCTGCTCCTAATGCCAGTTAATACCATCTCCGAAGAGGCACACGATATTATCAAGCACTTATCCTTACAGAACTTAACGTCGTATCCTTTATCACACAACTGACTTACACCGATCAGGTTATGGTTTAACCCTTCAAAATAGGCCACGTCTGTGATAGAGAGTACACCGTTGGAAATCATACCATAACCCCTGGTGACTCCTCGATCAGATCCTCCAAAGATGACTTTGGGTCCATTTTCGACTGGGGAGTAATCATGCAATAGGCTTCTTGTCCCGGTCATATACCGGGAACATCCACTGTCCAAGTACCAGATGGGCGTTTTGGTGGCCTTTGGACATACCTGCAAAACAGAATTAGTTTCCCTTAGGAACCCAATCGAACTTGGGTCCTAGATTCATTATTTGCACACTCCCCCTCAGTTAGTTAACCCTATGAGTGGTCAGCCTCGCATTGCTAACAAAAGGAGTCTCATTGTATCTTGGATTAAACCAGCAATCCACGGCAAAGTGACCAACTTTGCCACAGCACCAACAGTCAAACCTGTTGTACCGCTTCCTAGGTTCCTGCTTCACCCTTGGAACGGTGGGTCCAGCCGGGGCCTTGGATCTGGAGGTGGAGGCATCATGATGACAGCAGTCACACGATTTCTTCACTTCCTATTCCTTCAATATAACAGGCTTGGCATTTGGTGCTTGCTTCCTATTATGGCCGCTAGAGAAGTGGTCATAATTCTCCACTTGGATTTCCTCATAAGGTGCCTTGAAGACACACTCTCACCGTAGTTTCGGGGGAAGGTCCAA
This sequence comes from Platanthera zijinensis, assembly GCA_039513925.1. NCBI lineage: Eukaryota > Viridiplantae > Streptophyta > Magnoliopsida > Asparagales > Orchidaceae > Platanthera > Platanthera zijinensis. The sequence continues at coordinate 94,857,473 of CM077091.1, forward strand.
CCATCATACCGGCTCTTGGGCTTTTCAACCGAGGGCCAGAAGAAGTGGTCATAGGTTGACTCAAAGTCCTGCTCATTGCAAGGAAAGTCAGGCTTTCTGAATGAAACAGGATCGAGTGGGGCTTTTCCCTTTTCTGCAGCAGAGGCCTTCTTAGCAGCCTTATTTTTCCTCTATTTTCTGTTTCTCCTGGATGATTTACCAGGCACACCCACATGCCCTAAGCCATCCCCCTTAGCCTGAGCAGAGAATTCATCAACCAGAGGAAGAACGGTCTTGGGCATAGAGAAGCTTTTGACAATCTTCCTTTCTGCCGCAAGCTGTTCTTCCAACTTGTTGATTTCTTTCTGTTTTTGTCAAGGTGCCTTAGAGACTCTGAGTGCTCAGAAGTCAGGTCCAGGTGTTCCTTTCAGAGAGAAATCAAGCTAGTGATCTCTTCTCTTAGGGACACACCCTCAGCCTTAAGGAATTTGACTTCCTTTTTCTGAGCCCTCAACCTCTTGCGACATTCCTCAAAGGTATTAAGCAAGAGCTCATACTTTTCGAGGAGCTCAGCTTCACGAGCAGATGGGTTGTCCTCGAGATCATCATCAGGAGACTTAGAGTCAGAGTCAGAGAGGGGGGTACGATCTTTTACCTTCCCAGATAATGGGAGGCAGTCTCCATCTGAGTCGGAGCGACCCATTAGCCCGAAGTAGGCTTCCTCATCATCACTGGAGTCTGAAGAATCAGATTCACTCAGTGTCTTTGGCTTTTTAGCAATATAGCTCCTCTCCTTCTTCTTATCTCTAGAGGTGTGCTCCTCTCCCTTCCCCTTGTCTCTCTTGCTTTGGTGGTAGTCAGTAATGACGTGGCCTGGCTTATTGCATCCAAAGCAAATGATGTCAGCAGAGCGATATTTGTTCTATTTGGATTCATACCTGTCAGAAGAGTAGTTCTTCTTCTGATGTCTAGAGGAGGAGCTGTCTCTCTTTCTTTGATTCCTCAACTTGAGAAACTTCTTGAACTCTCGAGTGATGAAGGAGAATTCTTCTTCAGATAGCTCTTAGCCGGAAGAGCATGGCTAAGAGTCTTCTTACTCATCCTTTTTCAAGGAGCGGGACGAGGCTGCACCCTTGCCTTTCCTTGAGTGATTGACTTTCAGGGCTATAGTTTTTTCTTTGGCAGCGGCCTTATCGGCTTCTTCTTCAGCTTTTCTGGTGTTCAGCTGAAGCTCATAGGACATAAGCTTCCCAAACAGAATCTGGGGATCAGTTTCTGCCAGCTTGCCAAACTCTCTGATGGCGCAGATCTTGGTGTCCCATTCCTTAGTAAGGGATCTAAGGAATTTGTCATTTATTTCACCATCGGTGAACACTTTGCCATAACCCTTCAAGGCATTGACGATCTTCAGGAAATTCTCGAATGTCACTCCGATTTATTCCTTGAGACCTTGCTTGAAGGCCTCATACTTTTGGTTCAGAAGGGATATTAGATCATCCCTTACTTCATCTGTGCCTTCCATCAGGATGATCAGGTAGTGCCAGATGTCCTTGGCAGTCTTGTAGTTACTAAAATTCTGCATCATGGAATCATCGACGGCGCTTACAAGAATGTTCTGAGCTTTCTTGTCTAGTTAGACAAGCACCGTCTCATCCTTATCCATTTCGGAGAGCTTCTTGGGCACCATCTTGGTAGGATCAATGGTGGAGGCCTTAGTGGGGATATAAGGGCCCTCCTCCACTACCATGAAGAGTCGAGGGTCGACTGTTTCCATGTAGAACCTGATCCTTTCCTTCCAGATGGGAAAGTTCAGCTTGGTGCACACTGGGATCTTTCCTGAATACTTGAGTCCGTCCATTCCCGAGATCATCTTTCCTCTTGACACTAGACACGGGATCTTACTCAAGGTGTTAACCTTATTGACGAGTAACCTGCCTCTGATACCACTTGAAAGTATCTAGTGTCGACTAAATCCACCTATGGGGGGGAATAGGTGTTGTGCGGTCTTTTGCTGAATTAATTTAACCTGCACAAATTAACAAACACAGCACAAAAAATACACAACGAGTTATAGTGGTTCCCCGATTTGGGTACATCCACTTTCCCCCTTTGACCTATCTCCCACCAAGGGTCGACTCGGTCACTTCTCCAAACGGATTGAAATCCAATCCTCAAACTACGGAAGGAACCCTTCCAACAAAGGAGTAACCACTCCACCACCATGGGTTGCACCAAACCCTTACAACTAGGAATAAAAATTCCTTTACAACAAAACCAAAATAGAATGTATAATAAAATACAAACAACGCTTATTGAGAATCCAATGTCCTTATTCGTTCGTTGAGGCTTTCTTGAAAGTAATGAAGAGTCCACAACCAGATTTCTCTCTTGGAGAGGATATTGACAAGATCGGCGGCGGCAAGTGAATGCGGCGGCGATACTTTATAGATCCAAACTTCTTGACGAAGCAAGCAAGGTCTACGAACGATCTTAGTCGGATCAGTCGTCTTCACTAATTCGGAATGGAGAACTAGTCTCGTTCAACGAATCGAGAGACAAGAGATCTCAAGAGAGATGTGTGATACACACTGCTAGCCTCGGTGCTGTCGCCGGAAGATCAAAGATGACCGGAGATTATCGGCGACGACGAACTGCGAGCGGCGACAAGTGATCGGCGGTTTCCACGATCGGCTAGGGCACGGCGTCGGCTGCTTTTGATTTCTCGTGAATAGTTACTGTAGAAGTTCAAAATACGCGAGTATTTATACCTGAGGCCAACCCTAAAGTCCGTTGTGGGACCAACAAGGAGAAACCCTAGCCCCGGCCGAAACAGCGCACGGCCTCTTGGTTCGGTCCAGCGAACGGAGGAAAAATGCCTAAGGCAAAATCGGCGCGAATCGTTGGTGATTCCCGTCAAAGTCGGCGGGAATCATTCGCGATTCCCGTCGATTCTGCCTTAGCAGAATCCCTGTCTGGAAAACAGTCAGCCGAAAGAAATCGGCGGGAGAGGCTAGCTGATACTCGTCGAATCGGCGGGAATGCAGACAGATTCTCGTCGAAGTCGGAGGGAATCACTTGCGATTCCCGTCGATTCTGCCTTGACAGAATTCCTGTTGGATAACTGTCAGCCGGAAGGAAGTCGGCGGGAATGCAGACTAATCCTCATCGAATCGGCGGGAATCACTAGCGATTCCGTTGAAGTCGGCGGGAATCACTTAGTGATTCCCGTCGATTTTGACTTAGAAGAATTTCTCTTCCTTCCTTCGAAGACTTGGTGTTTGACCCATCTTTGCTCCTCTTCTGCTCTTGATCTACCTCGACCCTGTACTTGAAAATAAGTACACTCCAATAGAGAGAGCACACTTGAGTCAACACACTGATCTACTCAACGAGGGATTACGTTGCGCAGACCCGTGTATATTGACCCACTGCACCCTGACATTGGTGTGTACTTATCATGGAATAGATGCAAGTACAACTTGATGGAAGAGCGTCAAATACATTGTCAATTCAGCTTAGCTTGTTCAGGGGCTTCTTCAAATCAGGTCCATTGTGGATACAATACCCAACACTAGTTGAGCCTAGGTTCACCCCCCGAAGCCATGGCCGAAAAGTCACCTTCATGACCATTAATGGCAATTGATGCTACACCCTCCCTCTTCCCCATTTGGCAATCTTAAAAGCATCCCTAGACCCCAAACAGCCTTTTCCACACTTTCCCTGAAGCAACCAAGCCTTCATATAGTACAGTTGTAGAGCACCCGACGACACCACCACTGGCAATGGTGTCCCGTCGATCAACAAGGCTTCACGCCTCCCAAAAGGTCGGCTTCTCCACCTCTCCCTCTATGCTAGCCTCTAAGATTGACTAGGGGTGATATCGGGCTCAATTGAGATCGATCTAGTGAGAAATTCCTAAAGAAATTCCATGAAAATGAGGTGGTGTGGGTTTTCTGAAAACGGCTCTCCGACGGCCGTGTCGTAGCCCATCGGTGCTCCAGAATGGAGGAATCGGGACCGTCGGCTCAAGCTAGAAGATGAACAGATCCCGTCCAAGGCGCGCCAAGATTCGTGGTGGATCTTATTTAATTTCATTTTAAAAAATTGTTTTATGTCATAATTCTGCTGTGTTTTAAATTAAATATTAAAAATACTTAGAGTCACCTGATGGAAAAATGGTCAACATTAAAATTGTAGCTCTTAAGGTCTATATTATTTTAAAAATTTTTTCAACCCATTTGGGTCAATGTTTTGACTACAACACTCAATATGGTGCAGCCTATACATAGGCTTGACCAGAGACTACTTTGAGTTCCCCCATCAATCCTGCCATCCAAATTACTTGAGATTTGGACTAAGGGCCACTCTTACCTATATCTCTGACATGTCCAAAAAGGGGAATTTTTGGAAAACATTTTTCCTATAGTTTATGTAAATATTTAATAATTCATAAATGAATTAATTAAGGGGTATAATGACCCCTAAACCATCCAAAATTTTTGTGGATGACCCTTAGGGTTATGATAGGTCACTGGTATAAATTTCAGCCCATTTTGGGCTGATTTGAGCAGGTATTAATGCAACCAAAATTAGGCCCTTTAAGGTAAATTAGGGCAAATTGGTGTTTGATAGGTAGAGTGTCTAACTCTCACGCAAAGGTGATGAAATCTTAGCCAGTGCCTCAAAGTCATCTAAAAGACCACCTCAAGTTAATTTGAGTGGTTTGGGGTGGAGATACCCTAAGACCCTAGTGTAATCCCTAGGGGTGGGGTTTGGGCCCAATGAAGGACATGACACTACATGCCCTTGGAATGCCTTGTAACTTGATAAAAAAAGTGTCTAAGGTGTAGTTTTACCCTAATAAGTAATTCTAGGACCTTTTAGAACTTATATCCTTATTAAAAAAGCTTAGGACCAAATAGTGCACTTTTGATCATGATTTTATTACCTAATCATATGACCATGAATGATCTTGAAAATTAGGTTTTGATCATATATTGTTGCTAACAAGCTTTGGAAATTTTAGTGTAAATTTTGGGTTAGTATTTATGGTACTTCCTTCACAATCCTAATAGTTGCCCTAATCACTTAAGAAATTATTATGAGCTGTTATTTTATTACAAATTAATGAAACTTGGGCAGAGGACTCTTTAGGACTTTTCCAAGCTCTGTAAATTTTTATATAATTATTGAAAGTCTTTTTATACAAGTTATTTCACAAAGTGCCTTATGTAGAAGACTATTAGAAGAATAAATTATGTGACCAAATCAGATTGGAAAATAATAATTCTTAGTCAGTAGTCCTCTATGTTTATGCTGGGTTTTCTGGTAATTTTCCTATAATTTTTGAATGAATATTTCTATTATTTCCTGTTTTTCCCTATTAAAGGGCTATTTAGTCAATAATTAATTGGAGCTTAAATCCCTTTTGTAAAATTATAAATTTCAGTATTTATTGTTATTTTAATGACATACACCTTACATAATATTTCTAAGGCCATACCTATACACAAAAGTGCACTTGTTGTTCAAAAGCACAAATGGCCTGATTTTGCATAAAATACAATAAATATAAATAAAATTAGGAAAAATGTTGTCTTCTGGATTTAACCTTATAATACCATGATCGACCCACAATAAAAATCTTATGTCATTCAGATGATTATTTGGAAGATCAACATTCTTGCACATCATAAAGTCCATTAGGTCTGCACATAACCAAACTTGTGGAATTAGGAAAACATGTGAACCTTAGTATGGGGATATGGTGTACCTAGTCTGGTTGAGAATGATTTAGGTCATCAATGAAAGGCAAGTTGTGAGTGCTTGGTTGACTAGGGGCAGAGTTGTCCGCGGAATCGACGATAGATCGTCTTTCCCTAGAGGGTGTCTATATGAACTTAGGTCTAGATCAAGTGTAAATTAGGAGAGTTTGGGAATGAGGATAGATACCAACAATAATAAGTGCCTTGCGAAAGGGAGCTTTGAGCTTCAGCCCATCGTAGTTCCTAGTGCCCTCGAGAGCCCTTCACAGGGAAGGCCTTGGGCAGTCCAAGGTTAACCTTAAACTGTAAGACTAAAAGGTTAAAGACTAATTAGTAAAACTAGGGCTTCACCTTCACTCACCTTGATGACTCGGGAGGTTTGCATGGTTGGGTCTTCCGAGCGGTAGGCTCGGTGGTTATGAAAAGGGAAAGGTTAGCCCGGCGAGCCGAAGGCTCGGAAGGTAGTTGTAATGGACAGGTTAGTCCGGGGAGCCGATGGCTCGGGGATTCATGTGTATATGTGCATAAGGTGGTGGGTCTTTGGTATTTGATGGTCATTCAAACCGACGTCGATACGTTGACTCGGCGGGTATGGTTTACACATAGCCAAGGAAAAGTCTGGCGGTGGGTCAACATAATACATGCAGATTCTGCTGTGTCCTTCAGAGGCGTACGTTAGGACTAGGCCTGGTAGTGTGAATACCCGCATAGGAGTGGGATGGCCTGACCCACTATCTCCATTGGCCACTAAGGAGGCTCCTGGGAGTGAAGCTATCTTCCAAAATAGGGGAACTAAAGATCTGCGTGAGTTGCACTTGCTTGAATTATGACATAACATTTCACTACACTCATACCTGCATAAAACCTGATACCCCATCGTATAAACTTGCATGAGATAGCATATACGATGAGAGCCTTGCAAAAGACCCCATAACTTATAAGTTTGTATGAGCATTCATATAAGTTAAGGTTAAGCTATTTACTTGTTACGTTACTTATGTCCTTTATTACATCTTACATGTTATAGAACTGTTAGTTTAGACTCTTGTCTAAGTATATTATTTGACTGCTAGATAGTTCCACTGTCACCTATTTTTTTTACTCTCCACCCTCATAAGCTTTCCTTTCTCTCCTCCTGCATGGTGCCTAGGAATCGCGGGGGCGAGGCAGGGATGATAGTTGGCTTATTCTTTATGACTAACAGTCGGTGGAACAAACATTTCAGGGTCTCCGGATGGGGGACAAGGAGCAGCAGCAGGAGATGCAGCATTAGTGGAGTACGGTGCACTTGGCGGTGGGGCAGTCTAGTACGAGAGAACCAGCCTCTGGCTCCTTGAGTGATTAGTTTTACTTAGCTTCCACAAGAGTGATGTAGTGAGGATATGTTGTACCGAACGTTACCCATTTATGTTTCTATTTTACTGATCTTTTTCAGTACTTTCATTATCATGTGGATATTACAGTGATTTCTATTTCATATATTATTTGTGATTGTGGACTAGACTTAATTGTCTGATTTGTTGTACTTCTACTTCTTGATGATCATCAATGCCGACAGAATCGATGTTTTATAGTGGCAACCCTCCCGAGTGTCGGTGTCCCGCAAAACGGCGGTTCTGGGCATAAAACCCAGTAGCTTAGGAAAAAAAATTGGGTCTTACAAACTGGTATTAGAGGAAACATCGATCAAAAGAGAAGAAGTCCATAAAAACCTTAGGACACCCCATGCGAGCTCAATTTGTGGACAAACTAGCAGCGGAAGCAATGGTGTGCCCATAAGGGAAAATCACATGCAAAATCCACTTTTCATTAGTTCCACTTGTGCATTAACTAACAATTGGAATTTTCCTTGTAGCCTACGACGAACCCTACTCCTCAGTAGGGTACACCTTAGACACAGAATAGGGTTCCACCCCCGCCAGCTCTAACTCCGTTCTAGCAGACGGAGATGGGGCAGACACTGACGACTATTATGGAGGCCTTTAGGGCTCAGTAGGCCCCAGCCCCACAGCCAAATCTCGAGGCTAACTTACTGAGCACTTTACGGGGGCTCTCTCCTCCATCCTACCTCAGTACGGAGTCAGAAGTCCGCATAGAGGAGTGGTTGGATATTATTTACGAGATGCTGGCTGGGATTAGATGCCCAACGGAGGAAGATGTTGCCTTGGCAATTTCCTGATTGGAGTTGCATGCAAAGAGATGGTGGAAGTCACTATTTGACACCACATTTGCTAGAGTGGAATGCACAGACGTCGCCTGAGAGGAGTTCAGAGTAGCTCTATTGGAGCATTTTGTACCTCAGTTGGCGAGAGATGAGTTGGAGGATAGTTCCTGCAGCTGAGGCAGGGCAACAGGATAATGTTGGAGTACTACAGGGAGTTCACACATCTAGCCCGCTTTACAGACTCATATCAGCTAGACAATGCGGGCTACACGAAGAGGTTCTACAAGGACCTTCATGATGACATGAGGTAGGCCCTCTTCTTCATTTCTGATGGAAGCTTGGCCAGGATTTTTGAGATGGAAAAGAAGTCGGAGGCCGACCAGCTTACAGTTTGGGGCCGGAAGTGACCGGCTAATGACTTAGTGATTGGAGGCAGGCGAGACCAGCCCAGAGGTCGTGTCATTGGGGAAAGGAGTAATGGGGTTCAACCCTGCCAAGAGTACATGTAGGAGAAGAGGAACCCGGTGGTGTTAGCTGTAAGACCCCCCATTTTTTTTTCTTTTTCGACACCGGGGTCTTAGGCCCAGAACCGCCGCCTTGCGGTGATACCTTCGCACCCGGGAAGGTCGTCACTACAAGACGCCGATTCTGCCGGCCAATTCGATCTCTACTGTAGCATAAGTATACCATATAGTCCACAGAAATATCACATATAAGAAAATTAAACTCCACGAAGGGAGTGTCCACAGATAGTACATATAATAAAATCACGGGCTTATGCCCGGTACATCAAGTCCTCACTACATATCACTCATCACAGAAGCAAACTAATACAGCTACTATAGTTCGGGACTCACTGTCCCTGCTGTCTGGACTCCAGTGCTAGACTGTCCGATCTCCAAGCGTGCCGACCTCCGGGGCTGCTCTTCCATGCTGGGCTCCGTGGTCCCCTAAATGATGTGGTTCGAAAACCGTTAGTCTAAAAGACTAAGTCCTATCGTCCCCCACCCCTTCTCCCATGGCTCCTAAAGTACCGAGCGGGGAGAAGGAAAGGGAAGGACATGAAGGTGGAGAGTATACAACTTTCAGATGGCAGCGGAACTAAACTAACAGTGTAAGCATGGCAATAAACGTACAAAATAAATAAGTAACCTTAACTTATGCGAGTACACATAAGCTAAGGGATCTTTTGCAGGGCTCCTATCGTATAAAAAGTCCCACACCGATTTATACGATAGGGTGTCGGTTCTATTAGCAGGTTTATAATATTGAAAGAGAACCTTAACTTATAAGCACGCTCACACGAACTTATAGGCCAAGGGGTCGTTTTGCAAGGCCTAATGTATAGAGCGTCCCATACCGCTTATACATTAGGTGTCTGGTTATATGCGATGGTTATGCTATGAAATTCATTTATGCCATGATGTGAACATGCAAGTGCAACTCACCCACTCGACTCTGTGTACACAGACCTTTAGTTCCCCCTTTCAGAGCCGTTACCTCCCAGGATACCTCCGTAGTGGCAGACGGAAGCGGTGGGTTGGGCCTCGCCCACCTCAAAACCAGTATTTGCACTACCGGTCTGACCTATCGTACGCCTCAACGCTTGGTGCACTAAGCGGACGTCTGCGTACTCTTGCCGGCTGGCGCACCGGACTTCTGTTGGCGAAGTGTAAAAGCACACCTGCCGAGTCAACGATATTGGTGTCGGTGCAACGAACTCCCCAATATCGAAGACCCACCACCTTATACCTTTTATGCACATGCAATAGTTATGAGTCCAATAAATAACCGAGCCGAATCTTCCCGGACAATCCCGTCCGTCACAATCTACAACCGAGCCGAAGCTCCCCGGACTAACCGTCCGTCATAATCAACAACCGAGCTAAAGCTCCCCGGACAATCCCGTCCGTCATAATCTACTACCGAGCCAAAGCTCGCCAGACCACTATCACAACTACTGGGCTTATTGCCCAAGTAACCTATACTATCACCCGGGACACTGTGGTGGGAAAGTGTGAAACCCTAAGTTTACTACTTACTCTATGCCTACGACGAAGTTTTGACTCTCCCTAATTACTACGAGAAAGACGATTTTTCGTCGATCACACGCACCACCTAACACTAGCCAACCCACTCTCACTCCTCTTCTTTTCTCTCTAATGGGAAATCATCCACATTAACAGTTCTAACTCCAATAACTATCCCTGACCTTGACTTATTCCAATTTAGCAATTTTGCTATATGCACACCAACTTAGACGATACGTTGAACCGGATATGGGGTATTCTAAATAATCATCCAAATGTCCTGAATTATTTTCTGGAGACATATTATGATGCAAATGGACTAAATCCAAAATATTGTAATTTTTCTAAGTATTCTGATATTTAATTAATTTCTCGTAAAGCTTCTAAGGGCTACCCATTGAGCATGAAGTGCACTTTTCAGAGAGGTATATAGATTCATAAATTCATGATAAATTCTAAATAACCATTTAACAATAAATCCAAGATATGACAATTTTTCAAGTATTCAGATGATACTAATCTAATTTTGATAATATATCCATTTCCTTTTATTATTGAAGTAAGTGCAATAAATATTCATCCGAAAATTCTTAATTAATTTTCTACAGTATATATTGTCTTAAAAATCTCATTGGCCAAACGTCATAATTATACAGTAGGTAAATTGCTCAAAATGATTTAAACAAACTAAATCCAAAATTGCTAATTGCAGACCACCAAGTCAATTTTTCATGTAAAATGGGATGTATATAAAATAATCATCCTACACCCCTATAATAATTAATGGAGGTTCATTATGACCTTTTAGTTCTAAATCCAGAGTTCCAAAATTTTCCTTACTTATTTGATAATTTATTTAATTATTTTAATGTCTAAGATTTCCAAAAATGAACATGAAGTACTACTTTCATTCAAGGAATCATTTTACAAATTTTATATGTTACTCAGAATAATGATATAACCTATCTTCCAAAATATATATTTCTTTTCAGTAAAGCTTTATCTTTAAATCAAATATTCATTTAAATCCTTGGAAATTCATTTAATAAATATAAAATACTATATTGCTTCCAAAAATTCAGGGAAATTTCAATTATGAATCTAATGTCATATGCATGGTTTGGGCCAAATTTCATAATTTATTTATTTGTAAATGGGCCTAAATGAATTTTTGAATAATTCCATCACATGACAATTTGTGAACTAACTACCTCATATACTTGTCCAAAAATTCTTATAAAATTTATATAAACTCTATATGCTTTCAAACATCCTCTGCCAAAATTTCATGACCTCTCAATGGTCAGAGGTAGCATAATAAATTATTTACTTAATTTAAGCCTTTCTTGTGTTACAAATGAGGTGCTATAATTATTTACCCAAAATTCCCCATTAAAATACCAGAGGCCCATAATGTCCTTAAGACCAATCTACCAAAGTTTCATCTTAGTTTGAGGTGTTTAGCTAGCCCATTTCAACCCTAGGATATTTGTGCCCTAAACTAGGGTTAGGGATTTTATGGTCCTAAACCTTCCAAAATGTCCTAACAATTTTACCAGAGGGTTATAGTTGCCAAAACTCTATCTCTACAAAATTTCATGGCCATACAAGGTGATTTGGCCATATGCCCTTCACAAGGTAAAAAAGCCCTTCCTTAGGGTTTGACCTAGGAGCTTGGGCCAAACCAACTCCACTGCCCCCAAATTTCCTTTGGGAGGTGTATCTTGTCATCCCAAACTAGTGTACAAAATTTGAGCCTCTGTTGAGGTGAATAGGTCACTAAAAGCCAAAATTACTTTTTGGACCAAAATACCCTTCTTAGGGCAAGGCTAGGGTTTGCTTGAATCATATTCAAATCAACTCCAAACTTAATGAAATTTTAACCAGAGGTCTATATTGACCTCATAACCATCCCACCAAAATTTGGTTGAATTTGGACTTCATTTGACCCCTGATTTAATTTACCTTAGCATAATTAAATTATTTACAAAAACTATAGGAAAATTATTCCCAAAAATTCCCATTTTTGGGCAGGGTCTAGGTATAGGGTTGGGTGAGTCCCTGCCAAAATTTCAGCTTATTTGGACCAAGGATGAAGAGTGGGCAGCTAGTTTAATGTCTGCCTACTCATTTGTATAGACCCCACCAAAATGGGTGCCCTGGTCAGACCAGTCACCCAAATTGGTTCAAACCAATTTTACCAGACAGTAGACTCATAGGGCTAGGTTTTTGATGTTGACCACTTTTTCTGAAAATGACTCTAAATATTTTTAATAATTAAAGCAAATAAATAGAAATCCTGTGACAGAATATGAAATGATTTAAATATCATAGCCATAGTTTAAAATCTGCCCAGCACGAATCTTGGCGCAGCCTGGACGGCATCCGGTTATCGTCTAGCTCTAGCCGACGGCCCCGATTCAGCCCGCCTGGAGCAACTTCCAACGGCTGCCGCCGGCCATCCGGCCACCTCCCCGGCCTGCCACCGCCGCCGACACCTTCGTGGTGGTCGGGGCTATCTCCAGGCGGCGTCCAGGCCGCCGGGAATCACTGTTCCGGCGAACCCGAGAGTTGGATTTTTCATGGAATTTCCATGATTTTGAAAACCCGATTGGGCTCAAATGAGCCCCAACCTTAGCCCTATTGATTTCTACGATCTACCCAGGAGAGAAGGAGTGGAGGAGGACCTTTTTGGGCGGCTGTAGCCTGGCTGAACGCCGGATTGGCATGGTGGTGGCCGGTGGTGGTCGGCTTGCTCAAAAATGCAGAATTGGGCTTGGTTTCTTCAGGGAAATGGTGGGGTATATTTGGCTAATGGACTGAAATGGACCCCTGTGTAGGTCAATTTGACCTAGCTAGGGTTATAGTTGACTTTGGTCAACTTGGGTCTGTTGAATGCCCTCCATGGGTCTTTGGTGACCCACTGACCTCTCACTAGGTCTATGAGGGTATGGGTGGGGTCTTGGAGTCTTAGTGAAGCCTCATGATCACTTTTAAATCAAGGTTCAGGGATCTGCTAAGTGCAGACCACAGTGGCCCTATTCACACTACCAGGTTCACTTGGCTCTTCCTTGGGCTTTCTAGGGTTTTGCCATGACAAAATCACTCTTAGGGGTCTAGTTGGAAATGGGATGTTACAAATCCCAATAAACAAAACAAAGATTTCGTCCCCGAAATCCAGGTTGGGCCTACGGGGACTCCTATCGGGGAGGAAGAACTTGTAACATCCCATGAGAGTTGAAGGTTTTATGCCACGACACTGTGTTTAACATGTGAGGTTTAGGGCGTTTATTAAAGTTTAGCCCAAATGGCAAAAATCTAGACCCCAATAAACAAAAGTTTAGCCCAAATGGCAAAAATCTAGACCCCAATAAACAAAAGATTAGCCTATATCCTTGAAATTTTTGTTCTACTAATTAAACATATGAAGGGAACTGAACATCTTGAGCGGTTGCGAGGAATACCTGACTGAAGAGTTCCGGGTATCTTTGTCGCATCAAGTCCTGGGGCTCCCATGTGTGCTCCTCTCTTCCGTGATTTCTCCACAGGACTTTGACTAACGGGACCTTCTTGTGGCGTAGAACTCGTACCCCTTTGTCATCAATCCGGACGGGTTCTAGGTGAACTGACCGATCAGATGCTATCGGTCCATCTGTGGTTATAACTTGCTGCTCTGGACGGAGTAGAGCTCTCCTAAGAGAGGATATATGGAATACGTCGTGCAGACTTGCCAGCTCCGGTGGCAGTTCCAGCCTGTATGCCAAGGGACCGATCCGCTCCTGGATCCTATAAGGTCCCATGTATCTTGGGCTGAGCTTCTTCCTTTGTCCGCGTACCCGAGTAACTCCATGCATGGGTCGGATTTTCAAGAACACCTGATCTCCTACCTGGAATTCCACCTGACGGTGCCGAGCGTCGTAATACTTGGCCTGCCGGCTCTGTGCTTCCAGCATCCTGTCCCGTATCAATCTTACCTGAGCCTCGGTGTCCTCGACAAATTCCGAATCCAAAGCCTTAGGGTCCTCGTCCTGTATCCATGACAGAGGAGTCCTGCACTTTCGTCCATACAACGCCTCATAAGGAGCCATTTTAATACTGGACTGGTAGCTATTATTATATGAGAACTCGATCAATGGTAACAATTTCTCCCAAGGTTCACCACGATCTAATATGCAGAGTCGTAGTAAATCCTCCAGCGTCCGGTTGGTCCGTTCCGTCTGTCCATCCGTCTGGGGATGAAAAGCCGTACTGAATGTTAGTCGAGTGCCCAAGTAAGTCTGCACTGACCTCCACTCCCTGGATGTAAATCGTCCATCCCGGTCTGACACAATCGACTTGGGGACGCCATGATAGCGAACGAACTGCTCCACAAACTTCCGGACTAACACTCCCACCGAGTCATCCTTCCTAATTGGAATAAACCTCGCCACCTTCGTCAGTCGGTCGATGATTACCCATATCGAATCGTTCCCTGTCCTGGATCGAGGAAGTCCATGTATAAAGTCCATGGCGATATCATCAAACTTCCACTCTGGTACTGGGAGGGGCTGTAATAATCCTGCGGGGTTTTTGCACTCCGCTTTTACTAATTGGCACGCCTTGCAACGGGTCACGAAGTAGGTGATATCCTTCTTCATGCCAGGCCAGAACATAGTCTTCTTCAGATCTGCGGTCATCTTCGTAATCCCCGGGTGTACCGAATATCGACTGCAATGAGCCTCCGTCATGATGTCTTCCCGGATATGGCCTCCCTTTGGTATGTAGACCCGTCCTCTGAAGCATACTAAATCATCTCTCAGCGTGTATTCTCCCGCAGTGCCTGCTTCTAAGGACCGGAATACCGGATCTAGCTGGGCATCCTGCCTCTGTCCACCCTTGACCCGCTCTTGTATGTCATCCGTGGCGATTAATGATGACAGGTACTCCCGGTATAGCCCAGGGTGATCCTCGGATACTAGGGATATTTGCATTTTATCAAACATCTGAATCAACTCCAAGGCCATCAATGGTGTTCCTACTTCAGTGTTTGCGGTCTTTCGGCTCAATGCATCTGCTACCACATTCGCCTTCCCCGGGTGGTAGTGCATCTCGTACTGATAATCTGCCAAAAATTCCACCCATCGTCTCTGTCTGATATTTAGCTCCTTCTGCGTGTCCACATACTTCAAATTTTTGTGGTCGGAGTATATGTCGCAGTGGACACCGTATAGATAGTGACGCCAGACCTTTAATGCAAAAATAACAGCTCCCATCTCTAAGTCATGGATTGGGTAGTTTTGCTCATGTTTCTTCAGCTGCCGAGAAGCATAAGCTATCACATGGCCATTCTGCATAAGTACTGCACCCATGCCCTGGTAGGAGGCATCGGTGTAGACCTGGAATCCTTCTTTCCCTGAAGGGAGGGTAAGTATAGGGGCCGAAGTGAGTCGCCCCTTTAGCTCTTGAAAAGCCTCTTCACACCGTGGGGTCCAGGTAAAGGGCACCTCCTTCCTTGTCAGAGATGTGCGTGGGAGGGCGATACGAGAAAATCCCTCTACGAATTTCCGGTAGTATCCGGCAAGCCCTAGGAAACATCGTACATCTGTGGCCGTCTTTAATTGTGGCCAGTCCCGAACTGCTTGGATCTTGGCCGGGTCCACTGCTAACCCAGCACCACTGATGATATGGCCTAGGAAGGCCGCCTCCTTCAACCAAAATTGGCACTTGCTGATCTTTGCATAGAGCTTGTGCTCCCGTAGTTTCCTCAGAGTCAGCGTCAGATGTTGTGTGTGCTCCTCTTCTGTCCTTGAGTAAATGAGGATGTCATCGATAAACACGGTGACAAATATATCTAAATACTCCTTGAACACCTGATTCATAAGGCTCATAAATGCTGACGGCGCATTTGTGAGCCCGAAGGGCATTACAGTAAATTCGTATAGTCCGTATCTGCTACTGAATGCAGTCTTCGGAATGTCCTCTTCCTGGATCCGTAGCTGGTAGTAGCCTGATCTCAGATCCAATTTGGAAAAGAAGTGTGCCCCTTCTAGCTGGTCAAACAGCTCATCTATCCTTGGCAACGGATATGTATTTCGGACTGTCAATCGGTTTAGAGCTCGGTAGTCGATGCACAGTCTCAGAGTTCCGTCCTTCTTTTTAACAAACAAGACCGGGGCTCCCCAAGGCGAAGAGCTTGGTCGGACAAATCCAGCCTCCCCCAGTTCTTGGAGTTGGCTTCGAAACTCTGTCAATTCTTTCGGGGCCATCCGGTAAGGGGCCCTAGCTGCTGGCTTAGCCCCGGCACCAGCTGTATCCGGAAATCCTGCTCCCGGTGCGGGGGTAGCCCAGGCAGTTTCTCCGGGAATACGTCGGCAAAATCTCGCACCACCGGAATATCCGAGGTGGAGACCTTGGTCTCAGTCATCTCAAATATCACTTCATACACTTCTTCTCCTTGTAAGTGAGCCTTAACGGCCTGTACAGATGACAATATGAGAGGGGAAGTAGATCTAATACCTTCAATAACGAGATAGGAATCTCCATGTCTCACGGTAATCCTCTTGGATGAGCAATCGATCTGAGCGTGATTCCAGTTCAACCACGTCATTCCTAGGATCAAATCAAAGATTGGCATCTTTATGATTGTCGCTGGAGCTTCAAACGCCTTTCCGCCGATCTCTGCCTCCATGTTGCAATGGGCAGAGGTGAACAACTCTGATCCATCGGGTAGTCGTATCCTCATCATCAGACCCGTGAATCGTTCCACGCCTTCCAATCCTTCTATGAAGGCCTCCGATACGAATGAGTGCGAAGCACCCGTATCAAATAGTGTATACGCGGGTTTGTCGCTGATGAAAACTATTCCTGGGGTTTTGGGAAAAATTAAATGTCTCAGAATTCTAGCTATGGTTTTCTTTCCTAGGTTGTCACTTTTATATAAGATTTAACTTCCTGAGAAAATAACTTAACCAAAATTTTTCAGACGTACCAGTGATTACTTGCTCCGGGTTCCGGGGCTGAGCCAGATCCAGTGCATAGATTTGCTCCCTCTGCTGCCTACGATCTGCACCCTGGAAGCCACGTCCTCGACCTCGTCCTCGTCCTCCAAACTGCTGGACATGTGGGGCAACCTGTGGTGCCTGTAGAGGTGCTTCCCTCATGGGGCAGTTTCTTCGAATATGCCCTATTTGGTGGCAGTTGTAGCACTCTGGTGGGGGAAATGCCATGCCCCCGGGTCTTGGTGCCTCCCTCATCTGAAGAGGCTGAGGAGCCAGTACCACCGGCTCCCTCGGCTCTCGTCTTATTTCCTGTCGAGGTTGGTCTTCTGTTCTTCTTCCTTCTCTCCCATCTGTGATGCGGCCCCGCCGTTGATCATTCCGGGCTCCCCGGCCCTGGTCCTCTGTTGGCCTTTTTCGACCCCGAGTGGTGTGCCAATCGGCCTCAATCCTCTTGGCCATTTCCAAGATCCGAGAGATAGGTCCATCAGAAACGAACAGAAGGGCCTCCCTCAAGTCCTCTCGTAGACCCTTATAAAACCTTTTTGTGTAGCCCGCCTCATCTAGTTGATACGAATCCGCGTAGCGAGCTAAGTGGTCGAACTCCCGATGGTACTCTACCACCGTCCTGGTACCCTGCTTCAACTGTAAGAACCGTTCCTCCAACTCATCCCTGGCTGATCGTGGAACAAAATGTTCCAGGAGAGCGGTCCTGAACTCTTCCCAGGAGATTTCTGTAACCTCCCTATCAGCAAATGTTGTATCCAGCAGCGTCTTCCACCACCTCTTTGCATGAGACTCTAGGCAGGAGACAACCAAGGCCACCTTCTCCTCCCAGGGACATCGTATCCCAGTCAACATTTCGTACATAATATCTAGCCACTCCTCTGTCCGTACAGCGGATTCTGTCCCCAAGTAAGATGGAGGAGAGAGTCCTCGAAAAATGCTCAGCCAATTGGCCCCCGGGTTCGGCTACGGAGCCGGAACCTGCTGAGCCCTGAAAGCATCTAGAATGGCCGTCAGCGTTTGACCCATCTCCGAGTGTAAGAATGGAGTGGGGGCCGGGGAAGGCGGTGCAACAGTCGGAGTCTGCTGAACTCCGCCTTGTGGTGTTGGCTGCGCTGGGGGCTGCGTTATAGAAGACAATTATAAGAAGTCTCACAGGTTTAACTAAAAGTGGACAATTTTCCATGTGATTTTTCCCTTTGGGCCCACCACTGCTTCCGCTGCTTAGTTTGTCCGCAAACTAAACGCGAGCGGGGGTGTCCCAGGGTTAGTGGACTGCTACATTTCTGATCGAGGTTCCCTCTGATACCACTTGTAAGACCCCCCATTTTTTTTTCTTTTTCGACACCGGGGTCTTAGGCCCAGAACCGCCGCCTTGCGGTGATACCTTCGCACCCGGGAAGGTCGTCACTACAAGACGCCGATTCTGCCGGCCAATTCGATCTCTACTGTAGCATAAGTATACCAGATAGTCCACAGAAATATCACATATAAGAAAATTAAACTCCACGAAGGGAGTGTCCACAGATAGTACATATAATAAAATCACGGGCTTATGCCCGGTACATCAAGTCCTCACTACATATCACTCATCGCGGAAGCAAACTAATACAGCTACTATAGTTCGGGACTCACTGTCCCTGCTGTCTGGACTCCAGTGCTAGACTGTCCGATCTCCAAGCGTGCCGACCTCCGGGGCTGCTCTTCCATGCTGGGCTCCGTGGTCCCCTAAATGATGTGGTTCGAAAACCGTTAGTCTAAAAGACTAAGTCCTATCGTCCCCCACCCCTTCCCCCATGGCTCCTAAAGTACCGAGCGGGGAGAAGGAAAGGGAAGGACATGAAGGTGGAGAGTATACAACTTTCAGATGGCAGCAGAACTAAACTAACAGTGTAAGCATGGCAATAAACGTACAAAATAAATAAGTAACCTTAACTTATGCGAGTACACATAAGCTAAGGGATCTTTTGCAGGGCTCCTATCGTATAAAAAGTCTCACACCGATTTATACGATAGGGTGTCGGTTCTATTAGCAGGTTTATAATATTGAAAGAGAACCTTAACTTATAAGCACGCTCACACGAACTTATAGGCCAAGGGGTCGTTTTGCAAGGCCTAATGTATAGAGCGTCCCATACCGCTTATACATTAGGTGTCTGGTTATATGCGATGGTTATGCTATGAAATTCATTTATGCCATGATGTGAACATGCAAGTGCAACTCACCCACTCGACTCTGTGTACACAGACCTTTAGTTCCCCCTTTCAGAGCCGTTACCTCCCAGGATACCTCCGTAGTGGCAGACAGAAGCGGTGGGTTGGGCCTCGCCCACCTCAAAACCAGTATTTGCACTACCGGTCTGACCTATCGTACGCCTCAACGCTTGGTGCACTAAGCGGACGTCTGCGTACTCTTGCCGGCTGGCGCACCGGACTTCTGTTGGCGAAGTGTAAAAGCACACCTGCCGAGTCAACGATATTGGTGTCGGTGCAACGAACTCCCCAATATCGAAGACCCACCACCTTATACCTTTTATGCACATGCAATAGTTATGAGTCCAATAAATAACCGAGCCGAATCTTCCCGGACAATCCCGTCCGTCACAATCTACAACCGAGCCGAAGCTCCCCGGACTAACCGTCCGTCATAATCAACAACCGAGCTAAAGCTCCCCGGACAATCCCGTCCGTCATAATCTACTACCGAGCCAAAGCTCGCCAGACCACTATCACAACTACTGG
The DNA here is from genome assembly GCA_039513925.1 of Platanthera zijinensis. Lineage (NCBI taxonomy): Eukaryota > Viridiplantae > Streptophyta > Magnoliopsida > Asparagales > Orchidaceae > Platanthera > Platanthera zijinensis. Next base: position 94,877,133 of record CM077091.1, read on the forward strand.
GCTTATTGCCCAAGTAACCTATACTATCACCCGGGACACTGTGGTGGGAAAGTGTGAAACCCTAAGTTTACTACTTACTCTATGCCTACGACGAAGTTTTGACTCTCCCTAATTACTACGAGAAAGACGATTTTTCGTCGATCACACGCACCACCTAACACTAGCCAACCCACTCTCACTCCTCTTCTTTTCTCTCTAATGGGAAATCATCCACATTAACAGTTCTAACTCCAATAACTATCCCCGACCTTGACTTATTCCAATTTAGCAATTTTGCTATATGCACACCAACTTAGACGATACGTTGAACCGGATATGGGGTATTCTAAATAATCATCCAAATGTCCTGAATTATTTTCTGGAGACATATCATGATGCAAATGGACTAAATCCAAAATATTGTAATTTTTCTAAGTATTCTGATATTTAATTAATTTCTCGTAAAGCTTCTAAGGGCTACCCATTGAGCATGAAGTGCACTTTTCAGAGAGGTATATAGATTCATAAATTCATGATAAATTCTAAATAACCATTTAACAATAAATCCAAGATATGACAATTTTTCAAGTATTCAGATGATACTAATCTAATTTTGATAATATATCCATTTCCTTTTATTATTGAAGTAAGTGCAATAAATATTCATCCGAAAATTCTTAATTAATTTTCTACAGTATATATTGTCTTAAAAATCTCATTGGCCAAACGTCATAATTATACAGTAGGTAAATTGCTCAAAATGATTTAAACAAACTAAATCCAAAATTGCTAATTGCAGACCACCAAGTCAATTTTTCATGTAAAATGGGATGTATATAAAATAATCATCCTACACCCCTATAATAATTAATGGAGGTTCATTATGACCTTTTAGTTCTAAATCCAGAGTTCCAAAATTTTCCTTACTTATTTGATAATTTATTTAATTATTTTAATGTCTAAGATTTCCAAAAATGAACATGAAGTACTACTTTCATTCAAGAAATCATTTTACAAATTTTATATGTTACTCAGAATAATGATATAACCTATCTTCCAAAATATATATTTCTTTTCAGTAAAGCTTTATCTTTAAATCAAATATTCATTTAAATCCTTGGAAATTCATTTAATAAATATAAAATACTATATTGCTTCCAAAAATTCAGGGAAATTTCAATTATGAATCTAATGTCATATGCATGGTTTGGGCCAAATTTCATAATTTATTTATTTGTAAATGGGCCTAAATGAATTTTTGAATAATTCCATCACATGACAATTTGTGAACTAACTACCTCATATACTTGTCCAAAAATTCTTATAAAATTTATATAAACTCTATATGCTTTCAAACATCCTCTGCCAAAATTTCATGACCTCTCAATGGTCAGAGGTAGCATAATAAATTATTTACTTAATTTAAGCATTTCTTGTGTTACAAATGAGGTGCTATAATTATTGACCCAAAATTCCCCATTAAAATACCAGAGGCCCATAATGTCCTTAAGACCAATCTACCAAAGTTTCATGTTAGTTTGAGGTGTTTAGCTAGACCATTTCAACCCTAGGGAATTTGTGCCCTAAACTAGGGTTAGGGATTTTAGGGTCCTAAACCTTCCAAAATGTCCTAACAATTTTACCAGAGGGTTATAGTTGCCAAAACTCTATCCCTACAAAATTTCATGGCCATACAAGGTGATTTGGCCATATGCCCTTCACAAGGTACAAAAGCCCTTCCTTAGGGTTTGACCTAGGAGCTTGGGCCAAACCAACTCCACTGCCCCCAAATTTCCTTTGGGAGGTGTATCTTGTCATCCCAAGCTAGTGTACAAAATTTGAGCCTCTGTTGAGGTGAATAGGTCACTAAAAGCCAAAATTACTTTTTGGACCAAAATACCCTTCTTAGGGCAAGGCTAGGGTTTGCTTGAATCATATTCAAATCAACTCCAAACTTAATGAAATTTTAACCAGAGGTCTATATTGACCTCATAACCATCCCACCAAAATTTGGTTGAATTTGGACTTCATTTGACCCCTAATTTAATTTACCTTAGCATAATTAAATTATTTACAAAAACTATAAGAAAATTATCCCCAAAAATTCCCATTTTTGGGCAGGGTCTAGGTATAGGGTAGGGTGAGTCCCTGCCAAAATTTCAGCTTATTTGGACCAAGGATGAAGAGTGGGCAGCTAGTTTAATGTCTGCCTACTCATTTGTATAGACCCCACCAAAATGGGTGCCCTGGTCAGACCAGTCACCCAAATTGGTTCAAACCAATTTTACCAGACAGTAGACTCATAGGGCTAGGTTTTTGATGTTGACCACTTTTTCTGAAAATGACTCTAAATATTTTTAATAATTAAAGCAAATAAATAGAAATCCTGTGACAGAATATGAAATGATTTAAATATCATAGCCATAGTTTAAAATCTGCCCAGCACGAATCTTGGCGCAGCCTGGACGGCATCCGGTTATCGTCTAGCTCTAGCCGACGGCCCCGATTCAGCCCGCCTGGAGCAACTTCCAACGGCTGCCGCCGGCCATCCGGCCACCTCCCCGGCCTGCCACCGCCGCCGACACCTTCGTGGTGGTCGGGGCTATCTCCAGGCGGCGTCCAGGCCGCCGGGAATCACTGTTCCGGCGAACCCGAGAGTTGGATTTTTCATGGAATTTCCATGATTTTGAAAACCCGATTGAGCTCAAATGAGCCCCAACCTTAGCCCTATTGATTTCTACGATCTACCCAGGAGAGAAGGAGTGGAGGAGGACCTTTTTGGGCGGCTGTAGCCTGGCTGAACGCCGGATTGGCATGGTGGTGGCCGGTGGTGGTCGGCTTGCTCAAAAAGGCAGAATTGGGCTTGGTTTCTTCAGGGAAATGGTGGGGTATATTTGGCTAATGGACTGAAATGGACCCTGTGTAGGTCAATTTGACCTAGCTAGGGTTATAGTTGACTTTGGTCAACTTGGGTCTGTTGAATGCCCTCCATGGGTCTTTGGTGACCCACTGACCTCTCACTAGGTCTATGAGGGTATGGGTGGGGTCTTGGAGTCTTAGTGAAGCCTCATGATCACTTTTAAATCAAGGTTCAGGGATCTGCTAAGTGCAGACCACAGTGGCCCTATTCACACTACCAGGTTCACTTGGCTCTTCCTTGGGCTTTCTAGGGTTTTGCCATGACAAAATCACTCTTAGGGGTCTAGTTGGAAATGGGATGTTACAAATCCCAATAAACAAAAGTGATCATTTGGTGATGAGAGTTGAAAGAACTCCATAGTTAAGCGTGCTCGGGCTGGAGTAGTACTGGGATGGGTGACCTCCTGGGAAGTCCTCGTAGTGCGGGCTTGACTATCGAGTTTGACTCATCTAAGGGGGGCTACGGCCACCAACAACCCGCCTGGATGGAGAGGGGTTGGGGTGCATTGGCCTGCAGGCTTGATGTGATAGGCTGACTACCAGTAGTGGGCCCGGGTCTGGACTCTGGTAGGCCGGCGGTGCCAGCTGGGTCCCGCGGGGTTGGCAGGCCTGGACCGTTACATTAGCTCCTCAGCCCTTGCAGATGCGGGAGATACCGAGGGCAAAGGAGGAGGAACCAACATGTTTCCGGTGCATCCAGCCGGGGCACATGCGGAGGAACTTCCCCATGAGAGAAGCACCCCCACCAACACTTAAGGATGCCCCACCTACACGGCAGTTTGGTGGTCGAGGATACGGTCGAGGACATGGATTTCAAGGCGGAGACTGTAGGAAGAATAGAGGGCAGGTATATGCCTTGGATATGGCTCAGCCCCGGAACCCTGAGAGGGTAATAGCAGTTATGTCAGTAAATTTTAAGTTTCTTTCCTTTCTAGAAGCTAGATTACATGAACTTAAAACTGTAGAATTAGGAAGGAATCAGAAACTAGATAACTAAGAAGAAAAACTTAACTAACTCAGGGATAGTGATGGTGTAACATTCCATTTCTAGCTAGACCCCTAGGAGTGGTTTTGTCATGACTAGGTCATGACAAAACCTTAAGAAGACCAAGTGAGCTTAGGCATGAAGGTGGAGATCACCATGGTCTACAAATAGTAGAATTCTAAACACTAGTTTAGGATGACCATAGGGCTTCACCATGACCCCATGACCCCACTACAACATCCCTAAACCATTGGAAGGTCCATTAGAGCCCTAAGGGTCCATTGGAATCAACCCAGGGTGGCCAAGTTGACCTAGGATCATCCTAGGCCTAAAATGGGCAAGGTGCCCTAACTAAGGGCAATGTGCCCCTAATGTGCCCAACCAACCCTACCTAGGTCTTCCCATACCTAGGGTGAAGTCAATGGGTTACCAAAGACCCATTGGGGTCAACTTTAGAGGCTAAGTTGACCCAAGTCAACCCTAGCCCTAGAGTGGTCAAAGTACCGTAACTAAGGGGCAAGTGACCACCAAGGTGCACAGTCAACCCTACCCAAGCCTTTCTAGACTTTAGGGGAGGCCAATGGATCACCAAGGACTCATTGGGGTCAACCCAAATATTCAATTTGACCAAGGTCAACTCAATCCTTGAAATAGGTCAAATTAGCCCAAATGGGCTAACCCAAGCTCAAACAAATATCCCCCACTTGGGCTAACCTCATTATTATTATTCATATGGGTTATTGGGCTGCCAATAGGCTGGAGGAGAGATCAAAATTCGTCCATGGTGAGTAGGAGAGAGAAAGCTCTATTTTTCCCATTAATGGAGGAGAGAGAAAGTGAGAAAAGGAGACTATTCATGGCCAAGGGAGACCAAGGGCCTCTCAAATTGATTCCAAAGGCTAATACATTCTCCCTCATCAGTTTTGAGGAGTTAAATAGCCATGGACGACCACCCTAGGTGGCTAAAATTAATTTCTCCCATAAGGAAGAGAGAGAAAGAGGAGAGAGAAGGCCATTAATGGCCATTTGAGATCAAGAGCCCCTCTCCTCACCTCCATTTGCTAGATTCATCTTCCCTGGATAATTAAGAGGAGATAAACAGCCATAATTAGCCCTAAATGGCTGAGTTCAGTGAACCCATGGGTGGCCGAAATTTTCACCTTCATGACCAATAATGGCCATTGGTGCTACACCCTTCCTCTTCCCCATTTAGCCCTCTTAAAAGCATCCCTGGACTCAGAGGAGGAGTTTCCACAGTCCCACCGAAAGATCCGAGTCAGTTGGTAGTATAGTTGCAAAGCATGGAAAGCTCCACCATCGGCAATGGCACACCACCACCAAACCCGTCGGCAAGCACGTATAAGGTCCTCTTCTACTCCTCTCTTCGTGGGCTAGATCTTTAAATCTTTTAGGAGATAAATCGGGCTCAATTGAGCCGGATCAGGTGATAGAAATTTCAGAAATTTCATGGATTTTACACCTTGTGAGTTTGCCATAAACCGCCCCTCCGGCGGCCGTGCCGCCGCCCGACGATAGCCCCCACCTCAACGAAGGTGGTGGCAGTGGTGGCCGGCCAGGGAGGTGGCCGGGTGGCAGGGAAATGGGATTGGAATAAGCTCCAGGTTCGGCCAATCATGGCTCTTGGCTGGAGGAAGAAGATGACCAGGAGCCACTGGATATGCTTTAATATTCGTGCTAGATCTGGATTTTTTAATTTATATTTATCAATTTCTTTCCTGTTTACAGGATTGTTTTAATTAAATATTAAAAATACCTAGGGTCCCCTACAAAAAAAGGTGACCAACATAAAAAATTATATCCCTTAAAGTCTACTTTAATTTAAAATTAATTTCAACCAATTTGGGTAAGTTGGTAGACCACAACACTCATTTTGGTGAGGTCTATACCTAGGCTAGATCAGACATTATTTTGAGTGCCCCATCAATCCAGCCATCCAAATGACTTAAAATTGTGTATGGGGATCACTCTTACCTATACATAGAACATATCCAAAAATTGGAATTTTTGAAGATACTTTTTCTATAGTTTTTGTAATTATTTAATAATCTAAGAATAATTTAACTAGGGGGCCTAATGACTTCCAAATTCTCTCAAATTTTGGTGAGAGGTTATTGGTGTCAATATAGGTCATTGTATAAATTTTAATTCCATTTGAAGATGATTTAGTTTGGAAATAAGCAAACCCTATGTTGGACCAAAAAGGGGTATTTAGGTCAAAGTGTCCCTTGTGGGTTTAAGTGGAAAAATCACCTCAACAGAGGTTGAAAATTGGTCCACTGATTTGTTATGTCAGTAAGCTACCTCACATGGATTATGGGGTGGATTAGGGTGGATTTGCCCTAGGATCCAAGTTCAAACCTTAAGGTTGAACTTTTGGGGCTTGTGAAGGACATATGGTGTTATGTCCTTGGATGGACTTGGGGATTAGTCTATGTGATCCTAGGGTGGTGAAATGCCCTAGGGAGAGATATGGTGGTAATTGAACACATGCACCCCACTTAAACCATTTAGTAAGTATTTAGGTTCTTAAACCCTAGAAATTATTTAATGGGTCATATGACCTTGAATCTTGGTGGTACTTTGGTAAGGTTAATTTCATAGTACTATTAGCCTCTGGGATTTATCTTAGGTTGTTTAGATATAAGTAGCTAACCCTCGTGGTTATAGCTTCCATAATGCCCTTTTTGATGATAATGATGTAATTATGATTTATGTGTCTTAGAATAATTTGAAACTATGGAAAAGCTAATAAGATCTCATGTAGTTATACTAGTAATTTATTTGTGGTGGTTGAAGATTTCTTTGTAGTACTTCATTTGTAAAGTAAATTAGTGCACCTTAAGTTGATAAATAGGAAATAAATACAATGGCTTGCTGGAGTATTGTGATACTTAGCTAGAGAACATTTTAGGCCATATAGAAGCATGGAAAATTTGTTAAATGTTGTTTAATTGAGATTACAAGGGTGTGTCTTCATAAAGTTCCTTATGATGGTCTTCATTAGGATAATCTTTTACCTAGTTTTCTTACTTGAAAATTTCATGAAATTTAGGCAGTGAAGTTTTATGATCATAATGTAGCTCTGTTAATTTTTTAGGAATATTTGGACTAGTATTTTTGGTACTTCCTTCAATACCCCTATTTATATGAATTATTTTAGATTAAATATTTAAAGGTTAAATGATTTGTGAAAGTTTATGATATTTAGTATTCACCGATATCTTGTTATTCTATAATGTTCATAATTTTTGTATTGACATACCCTAAGTAAATCTAGTGCTTCATGTTAAAATCACCCATGGATTAATTTTGGAAAAAATTAATTAAATATCAAATTTAATTAGAAAATTATAAATTTCTGGATTTCGACTGAATATATAAGGGTAGACCCTCAATAAATATTTTATGGCTTTTGGATGAATATTTGGAGTACCTCCTATTATGTATATCATATAGCTTAGCGTGGTCTGCATACAGTAAAACTACAGAAACTGAGTTAGGGTGAGAAATGAACTTAGGGAGTTTGGGTATTAGGTTACTAGTTATGGTTGCGTATAAAGGACTTCATCATCGGGAGTAGTGTTGGGTTGACTAGTGTTAAGGGTGCTCGGGATCGACGAAAGATCATCCTTCCTATAGAGAGAGAGGGGGTCAAAATACACTAGGGTTAGATCCAGTATAACATATAAAAGGATCGGGGAATAGGTAATAACCAATAATAGTAAGTGCCTTGCGAAAGGGAACGGTGGGCTTCAGCCTCCATCATAGTTTCTAGTGCCCTTTGAGAGCCCTTCACGGGGTTTGCCGGGGGCAGTCCTGGGCTAACATAAACCGTAGGAATAATAAACTTCAAGAGCAACTAGTATAATTAGGGGTTCACTTTCACACACCCCGGTGTCATGGTAAGATAAGGTGACTAGGATGTTGATGAGTTGTAAATATACCTATATTTTCGTATTTTATTCAAGTCATTTTTGTTTATTTTTGTCTTTTTTATTAGTTTTATTCAATAAATTGCCTCTTTTTGTAAATATTATTTCTAACTTAGCTTTATTTTTTATTCCAGAAAAATTCCAGAAAATGTCAAAAAATTGACTGACACGCCCGTGTCACCTCCCCGACACGCCCGTGTCACGCCCTCGACGATCGCCGACCACAGGTGCCAGCTCGACGATCGGCGATCATCAAACCGAGCTCGACACGCCCCCAGACACGCTCGTGTCAAAGTGTGACACGGGCGTGACTCAGCCACCTGGTCCGACGTGACACGCGCGACTTTGCTGCCGGATCGCGCCCAGATCGACCTCCCCGACACGCCCCACTTACACGCCCGTGACAATTTTGTCACGCCCGTGTCCGCCACGTGGACCGCCCCGAAGTCAAGGCTCCCGTCAAATCCCCAGATCCACCTCCCCGACACGCCCAACGTCATGCCTGTTACCTGGGGCGTGACCGCCACGTTTTAAGCCAAAGTCAACTTTCCAGTCAAATCACCGATCAGCTCATGAACAGTAGTGACACGCCCCCCTGTCACGCCCTAGTCACGGGCGTGACCAACCCGAAAATTTGCCTATAAATAAGAGCTTCCAGGAAGCTTTTCTTGTCTCCTTTATTGACCACTTTGCCTAGGGGAGGTGCTGCCCATTTTGATTCCATGCTATGCAAGGGAAATTTATCCCCCTCTCTCTCTCTCTCTCTCTCTCAGCTTAGTTTAGGATGTTTGTTTTAGCTTTCCTTGTAACCACTTTTTCACTAATACAATGTTAGTTTTTTTTCTCCCTTATATTGTTTGGAATCCATTTGAATGCGTCGAACTTAAGTAATTTTTCGTTCTACTTTTGTGCTTTTCATTTTATGTTTTCATGTCATAACATTTATAACTCGCTTAGTTAGGATTTTATCGCATTTTCTAGCCGTTATGCCGGCCGTTTGTTCTTTATGCACCTTAGTTTTATTAGACTAGGATTTTATTAGCTTTTCATGCATTCCTATAAACCTGTAAAAGCATTTTTAAAGTGGTTTTTATTTTTCGCTAACTTAGATTTTCCTTTTAGGACGTTAAACTTTTCGTTCTTTTTACTTTATTTCCACTTTTTACGCACTTTTACGGAGTTATACGAATGAAAAAGTACTTGTTTTAATTTTTCGTCAACTTTCATTTTATGTTTATTTGCAAAACTTTTTAGTCCCTTTAATTTTTATTTTCTCTTTTTATGCATTTCTACCGCATTCTAGCGGTAGAAATACAGTCGTTTTAATTTTTAGAGCACTTTACTTTTTCTCATTTTTGCAAGTGTGCGTGCGTGTATGAGTTAGTTTTACAGCTTTATTTTAATCTCTGAAGAGTGTGTGCGTATGCATTTATTTCCGCCTACTCGTTAAGAGTTAAATGGCGCTCTGCTTTCATTTTCCGCCCACTCGTTTGAGTGGGACTTGTCTTTTTACTGCTTTCATTTTCTTCCTACTCACTTGAGTAGGAAAACTTTGTGTGTGTGCGTGTGTTTACATTTCTGTAGAGTGCGTGTGTGTGATTTTAATTTTTGTAGAGTGTGTGCGTGTATGAGATAAATTTACCCCCGCCCACTCATTTGAGCCGGGATTCGCATTTACTGCTTTCTTCAGTCCTACTCGTTTGAGTAGGACTTGCAATTTTCAGCTTTCTTTACTGCTTTCTTACTGCTTTCTTACTGCTTTCTTTACAGCTTTCTTTATTGCTTTCTAGAGTAAGTGTCCCCATTCCGATGAGTGGCTAACCGCCCTTAGCCCTCAATATCGAAGAGCATTGAGACAGATAAAGTAGCTTTAAATAATTAAAGGTCATGTTTTCTATTTAATTAAATTTCTTAAGGTTTGCTCCGGGTTAACGACACGTAGGACCGCATAATCGATGTGCGGGCTCTATTTCCGTTATCCATACGCAACGCCGAGAGGCCGCACGTATGGACCGATCACCCTTGGGTAAAGAGAGCTCCGCGCTAACCCTCGAGAGAGGAGGCGCGCGACTCTACCGGATTGGGTTCCCCACCCAATAGCGGGGTTCTTAGCGTAATGCGGGCGTTAAGAGGAATCCTTCGTCGGTCTAGCGATCGGTCGAATAGTCTTAGCGTTCAGGTGAGCGATAGTCCTATAGATAAGTGAGCTCATTCTTATGGAACCTCCACGGCCAAGTCTCCGCCTTAATTAATTTGAAATTAAGGATCTCTTTTTATTAAAAGTTATTTTAGTTCAATTCTCTTTTTGATAGCGTCACGCTAAGTTGGTCATCGGCTTTCTGCACTTCATTTCCTGCATTTTTCTGCACTTTATTATTATTATTATGCATTTTTTATATGTTTATGCCATTTCCTTTTTTATCAAAACTAAAATATTATCGGTAGAATAATAGGTATTTCAGGGAAAGAGTAGAAATAGGTAAGCTGGCCCCGAGAACAATACGACCCCGATATTCCGCACCGGAATATCCTGTACTATACGCGATAGGTGCACTTGTCTCCCTCTCGTTAAAACTCGGTTTCTAACAAAATAAAAATGCTCTTCTTTTTCTTTATAAAATAAAATCACACTCATCTTAAAATAAAATAAAAAGAAACCTACACGTTTTAACCATCAAGTTTTTGGCGCCGTTGCCGGGGAACATTTCGACTTACCATTTTGAATTCCTGAAACCTATTAATTTTACCCTTTATTTCTATTTATATATATATAAAAAAATGGCCACCAAAAAAAATTATAATAATAATAATAGTAATATCAATTTTCATTAATAATAATAAATACCTAAAAAAATATCTAAAAATTAAAAAAAATTAAAAACTTTAAAACTAAAAAAAAAATCAGAAAACTTGAAACTTTAAAAAATTCAGAAAACTAAAAACTTACAAAATTAAAAACTTACAAAATTAAAAAAAAAAACTTAAAAACTTATAAAACTTAAAAATTTAAAAACTTTAAAAAATTATGATGAAATTTTTTTTTCTTTTAATCCAAAAATTCGAAGTTTAAAAAAAACATATTTTTCATTTTTATTTTATTTTCCTTTAACTTATTTTCATTTTTTTTATTATTTATTTTTATTTTCAAAAATCAAAAAAAAAACATAAACATAAACTTAAAATTCTAAAAAAATTCAAAAAACTAAGCAAAAAAATATATCAAACACAAAAAATTATTTATATAACTATTTTGTCGTTTCGGCGCGCTTCACAATTGTGAGCGCTCGGGGATCGCGTATCCGTCGCACATTTATCACACTCACTTACCCCTCGCGCCCCCTATCACCCGCACACTTTTCGCCGAACTTATATTTTTCTTTTTTCTGTTTTATTTTTTCTGCTTTTACTTTAACTTTTGCAGGTCTTAATTTAACGGGCTTCCCCGAACGCGGTTTAGGGAAGATTTCTAAACCCCTATTTTTTACTTTTTTGTACATATTTATTCATATATATATCATGTTCCTCATACTTAGTGCAACATTGGGGACAATGTTGGACATAAGTATGGGGGTGTTTCCTATTTTCTGTCTTTTTATTTCCTGCACTTAACAAAAAAGAAAAAAAAACATCAAAAAAATTGCAAAAATTTAAAACTCAAAAAAAAAAATCATGTTTTTATTTATAAAAATTTAAAACCCCAAAAAAAATGAAACATCGCTCCGCGACGTTCGACTCATCGAACCAACCACAAATAAGAGTCTGTTCGCGGGCGATTCTTTTTCTTCTTTGTAAATATTTTGTAAATATTTTCGTCTCTTTCCACTTCTCTTTCCTATCTTATAAAATTTCTCTCTCTTTTCTTGTAAATATTTCTGTAAATCTAAAAATTCAAAAAATTTATAACTCAAAAAAACTCAAAAAATTTTTGCATAACCTTTAAAAAATTCCAAAAAAATGAAAATAACCCCAAAATATCAAAAAAATTAGAAAAACTCCAAAAAATAAAAAATTAAATAAAAATTTTCTCTTGAATTAAATAATTCGAATCCTTTATTTCTTAACCTCTTTGCTCTCCAAAATAATTATTTCGAGTTTATTTATAAGCGAATTTTAATTAATTCTTTATTTACTATTCGTTTATTAATTGTAGCTCGATAGACTTAAATTTCCTGGGTTAAGATTTTAAAAAAAAAATTATGTCTTTTTCTTATTATAGGGAACTTGTTTTTCTCATTTTCACTTCTAATTTTTTGAATAAAAGCACGTTTTTATGTTAGAAAATAACATTGATGGATTTTATATTATTTCTACTTATGCTTTTAGAAACGTAGGAACGTTCAAATTAAAGAGGTTGCTTTCAAAATTTTTTATTAAACTCTAGCTTTCTTTTAGAAACTAAACCATCCACCATTTTTTCATGCCTTAATTGGCATGATTCCCCACTCACCCTTAAAAGATCTTATGTCAATGGGGATAATATTTCGTCCTGTAAACATAAGCACACAATAGTTTAAAAAGATTATATGCTAGGAGTAAGAGGATAAAATTCATTACTCCTATACATATGCATTGGGTTTATTTATATTTATGAAGAAAAAAAGAAAAAAGAAAAAAAAATGTGTTAGGGAAATAAGATTTCATTTTCCTAATTATTCAAAAAAATGTGGAGGTTCGAAAAAAAATTACCTCGCCTCAAAATCAAAGCCTTCTTCATATCCGTCAATCCACTTATATAGTTTTCATGATTCTAGAATTAATTTAAAACTTTTTGAGTGCATAATTTTTAAATTGAATTATTTCCTGTCAATTTCTTTTTAGCTAAAGTTTTTTTCGATAATTCCAATCCATTTTTTGTTAAACTAACAAAATAATTTTCGCTTTTTATTTTTTCATTAAGAAGTATTTTTTTGAAACAGTTCCTCTATTTTAACATTTTCATAAGTTAAGATTTAATTCCGAGACCCCGGAAATTAATTTCGATCTTTCGTATAATTAAGTTAAGCGTTAGTTAAATTTAGGATTCTTTTTTATTCCTTATAAGTTCATCTCCAACTTTTGCTCTGGAATAGCAAAAGCTTAAGTATGGGGGTATTTGATGAGTCGTAAATATACCTATATTTTCGTATTTTATTTAAGTCTTTTTTGTTTATTTTTGTCTTTTTTATTAGTTTTATTCAATAAATTGCCTCTTTTTGTAAATATTATTTCTAACTTAGCTTTATTTTTTATTCCAGAAAAATTCCAGAAAATGTCAAAAAATTGACTGACACGCCCGTGTCACCTCCCCGACACGCCCGTGTCACGCCCTCGACGATCGCCGACCACAGGTGCCAGCTCGACGATCGGCGATCATCAAACCGAGCTCGATACGCCCCCAGACACGCCCGTGTCAAAGTGTGACACGGGCGTGACTCAGCCACCTGGTCCGACGTGACACGCGCGACTTTGCGGCCGGACCGCGCCCAGATCGACCTCCCCGACACGCCCCACTTACACGCCCGTGACAATTTTGTCACGCCCGTGTCCGCCACATTGACCTCCCCGAAGTCAAGGCTCCCGTCAAATCCCCAGATCCACCTCCCCGACACGCCCAGTGTCACGCCCGTGACCTGGGGCATGACCGCCACGTTTTCAGCCGAAGTCAACTTTTCAGTCAAATCACCGATCAGCTCATGAACAGTAGTGACACGCCCCCCTATCACGCCCTAGTCACAGGCGTGACCAACCCGAAAATTTGCCTATAAATAAGAGCTTCCAGGAAGCTTTTCTTGTCTCCTTTTTTGACCACTTTGCCTAGGGGAGGTGCTGCCCATTTTGATTACATGCTATGTAAGGGAAATTTATCCCCCTCTCTCTCTCTCTCAGCTTAGTTTAGGATGTTTGTTTTAGCTTTCCTTGTAACCTCTTTTTCATTAATACAATGTTAGTTTTTTTTCTCCCTTATATTGTTTGGAATCCATTTGAATGCGTCGAACTTAAGTAATTTTTCGTTCTACTTTTGTGCTTTTCATTTTATGTTTTCATGTCATAACATTTATAACTCGCTTAGTTTAGGATTTTATCGCATTTTCTAGCCGTTATGCCGGTTGTTTGTTCTTTATGCACCTTAGTTTTATTAGACTAGGATTTTATTAGCTTTTCATGCATTCCTATAAACCTGTAAAAGCGTTTTTAAAGTGGTTTTTATTTTTCGCTAACTTAGATTTTCCTTTTAGGACGTTAAACTTTTCGTTCTCTTTACTTTATTTCCACTTTTTACGCACTTTTACGGAGTTATACGAATGAAAAAGTACTTGTTTTAATTTTTCGCCAACTTTCATTTTATGTTTATTTGCAAAACTTTTTAGTCCCTTTAATTTTTATTTTCTCTTTTTATGCATTTCTACCGCATTCTAGCGGTAGAAATGCAGTCGTTTTAATTTTTAGAGCACTTTACTTTTTCTCATTTTTGCAAGTGTGCGTGCGTGTATGAGTTAGTTTTACAGCTTTATTTCAATCTCTGAAGAGTGTGTGCGTATGCATTTATTTCCGCCTACTCGTTAAGAGTTAAATGGCGCTCTGCTTTCATTTTCCGCCCACTCGTTTGAGTGGGACTTGTCTTTTTACTGCTTTCATTTTCTTCCTACTCACTTGAGTTGGAAAACTTTGTGTGTGTGCGTGTGTTTACTTTTCTGTAGAGTGCGTGTGTGTGATTTTAATTTCTGTAGAGTGTGTGCGTGTATGAGATAAATTTACCCCCGCCCACTCATTTGAGCCGGGATTCGCATTTACTACTTTCTTCAGTCCTACTCGTTTCAGTAGGACTTGCAATTTTCAGCTTTCTTTACTGCTTTCTTACTGCTTTCTTTACAGCTTTCTTTATTGCTTTCTAGAGTAAATGTCCCCATTACGATGAGTGGCTAACCGCCCTTAGCCCTCAATATCGAAGAGCATTGGGACAGATAAAGTAGCTTTAAATAATTAAAGGTCCTGTTTTCTATTTAATTAAATTTCTTAAGGTTTGCCCCAGGTTAACGACGCGTAGGACCGCATAATCGATGTGCGGGCTCTATTTCCATTATCCATACGCAACGCCGAGAGGCCGCACGTATGGACCGATCACCCTTGGGTAAAGAGAGCTCCGCGCTAACCCTCGAGAGAGGAGGCGCGCGACTACCGGATTGGGTTCCCCACCCAATAGCGGGGTTCTTAGCGTAATGCGGGCGTTAAGAGGAATCCTTCGTCAGTCTAGCGATCGGTCGAATAGTCTTAGCATTCAGGTGAGCGATAGTCCTAGAGATAAGTGAGCTCATTCTTATGAAACCTCCACGGCCAAGTCTCCGCCTTAATTAATTTGAAATTTAGGATCTCTTTTTATTAAAAGTTATTTTAGTTCAATTCTCTTTTTGATAGCGTCGCGATAAGTTGGTCATCGGCTTTCTGCACTTCATTTCCTGCATTTTTCTGCACTTTATTATTATTATTATTATGCATTTTTTATATGTTTATGCCTTTTCCTTTTTTATCAAAACTAAAATATTATCGGTAGAATAATAGGTATTTCAGGGAAAGAGTAGAAATAGGTAAGCCGACCCCGAGAACAATACGACCCCGATATTCCGTACCGGAATATCCTGTACTATACGCGATAGGTGCACTTGCCTCCCTCTCGTTAAAACTCGGTTTCTAACAAAATAAAAACGCTCTTCTTTTTCTTTATAAAATAAAATCCCACTCATCTTAAAATAAAATAAAAAGAAACCTACTTGTTTTAACCATCAGATGTCTGGGGAGCTTTGGCTCGGTTGTTGGTTGTGATGGACAGGATAGTCCGTGGAGCTTTGGCTTGGTTATTGGTTGTGACGGACGGGATGGTCCGGGGAGCTTTGACTCGGTGGATAATACATTAATATTGCGTGTGCATAAGATATAAGGTGGTGGGTCTTCAGTATTGGTGAGTCATCGCACCGACACCAGTACGTTGACTCGGCGGGTGTGGTTTACATTTAGCCAAATTAAGTCCGGCGGACCAGCTGGCAAAGAGTACGCAGGAGCTCCGCTTAGTGCACCAGCATTAAGGCGTACGATAGGTCTAACTGGTAGTGATGATACCGGTTTAGAGGTGTTCGAGGCCCAACCCACCGCTTCTGTTCGCCACTACAAAGGTATCTTGGGAGGTTAGGCTCCAGAAAGGGGGAACTAAAGGTCTGTGTGAACAGAGTCGGGTGGGTGTGTTGTATTTATATGACTCACATTATAGCATACTTGAATGGCATAGCATAATCATTGCATATAACCCTTGACACCTATTGTAAAAATTGGTATGAGACTTTTTATACAATAGGCCCTGCAAAACGATCCCTTAGTTTATAAGCTTGTGTGAGCATGCTTATAAGTTATGGTTATTTTCTTATGATAAATATTGTTTGCTTGTAAACCGACACCCCCATCGTATAAATTGGTATGAAACTTTTTATACGATGAGAGCCTTGCAGAATATCCCTTATGAGAGGTCTAAGTTGTTAGCCTAAATCACCTAGAGGGTGGTGAATAGGTGAAATGCGTGTCAAAAGCGGAATTAAAAAAATTTAACGCAGCGCACATCAAGCAATCACAGAAGACAAGAAATTTACAGTGGTTCCCCAATCTTGGGTACGTCCACTCTACTCACCGATCTAGCAAATCACTAGACTCGGCTACTCCACTATCTCGGATTGAAAACAATCCTACACCTCGGAACCACGTTCTTACAAATCTCGATCCAACTGGATCTACAAAACTCGGAAGAAAGATCTTCCTACAAATCTCGGAGAAAAACTCCTACAATGAAATTTTGGTTTGAGAATAAAAATCAACACAACAAATTTCAGATCTGGATCTTTGACAGTCTTCTTCTTTAGGAGCTTTGACTTGATCAGAAAAGGTTGAAGATGACTTGAGAGAAAGATCCACGAATCTGAAAACTAGAACCACCTCGATCGAGAAGATAGATCTGAAATCCTTGAGGCTCGGCGAGATCGAGTGATTCACTCTTGTCTGGATCGCTGGAGAAATAGTCCTTGAAGACGGAGATCGACGATCCAGAATTTCTTCCGTGAACAACGATGGCGGCGGCGGCGGCGTGAGGATTAGGGTTCACGGAATTTTCTCTTTCTTCAAAAGAATATCTCTGTAATCTTGTTATTTAGTCAATTCTGAAAAGACCTATTTATAGGTGGACTCCAACGGTCATAATCTTAATTAAGGATGACACGTGGACCAATCAGAAATGACGGATTCAAAATACTTAGCGAATTAGAACTTAGAAGAATTCTGGAATAGGGAACAGCTATACTCGAGTAAGAGAAGATATACTCGAGTATGGGAATTTAGATACTCGAGTGACAAAGAGAAATATACTCGAGTATGAGAATAGAAATTTACTTGATAGAGAAATGAACTACTCGAGTATTAGAAGAGATATACTCGAGTATCAGCAAAGATATACTCGAGTATCAGCAAAGATATACTCGAGTATCAGCATATGAATCCGGGAAACATTCACCTACTCGAGTATTAAAATCAACTAATCGAGTATAGAATAATTTACTCGAGTATCAAAATCAATTACTCGAGTATCAACTGCTTACTCGAGTATTAAAACCAACTACTCGAGTATCGAATAATTTACTCGAGTATCAAAATCAATTACTCGAGTATCAATACTTGAACTTGCAGAAAAGAGAAGAAAAGGATCTACTCGAGTATGATATATGATTTACTCGAGTGATTAAGTTACTTACTCGAGTATGAAAACAACTTACTCGAGTGACTAACTAACTACTCGAGTATAGAAATATATACACGAGTATACAGACCCTACTCGAGTAAGTCTAACTGATTACTCGAGTATGTCTAACTAACTACTCGAGTATGGAAATATATACACGAGTATTAAGTCTGATACTCGAGTATAACAAAGGGGTTACTCGAGTATTTTGGACTTAGAAATTTTTCTGAGGAAATTAGTTCCAATGCTTCTGTCCATCAATCCAAGTGCATATAGGAAGTGTATCCCAATTGAGAGGCTATACATGGGCCAACACTTTGGATCACACAATGAGGGATTACATTGTATGGTCCTGTGTTTGGTGACCCATTATAGACTGACATTGGTCTACACTTGGCAATTAGAACCTGCACACATACAACTTAAACACAGCATCAAATACACCTTAATTCATCTTAGTTCAAGGTCTGACCTCCTACAAATCTGAGGTATTGTGGAGACAAATCCCAACAATCTCCCCCTATTTGTAGATGTCAGCATCCTCTATACTAAGGTGAATTATACAGAGTAAAAAGAACAATGCACATATACTTGAAAAACAAAACATAAGTTAAAGTAAGATAATCAATGAGATAGCCATAATCAGAATTAAATATATATATATATATATAAATGTTTTAAGCACAGAAACAAAAGTCCAATTCCACATTCTTAGTTCAACTCAAGATGGGGCATCCTTGTGCATCCTTTCTCTTTTCAAGTCTTGCCTCTCTAGGTAGCTGAAAGGTTTTGGGAAGTAAGTCCTGGGCCTAGGAGGAGCAGCTGGGTTGTTATGCCCCCAATTTCTGTCATGCAGCCTGATCTTTATCTGAGATGCTTCATAGGCTTTCCACTCTGAATAACTGTAGTAATTATCTCTGTTCTCCCCAAGATCAGTCACTAACCTCAAAGTATCAAGAATTAGGGACTTAGAGGTAGGACTCCACACTTCAGCATGAACAACAGGTGGTCTACCTTCAGAAGCTGGCTCTTTCCTGGGTGCAGAACGGCTGGCAGAAGCGCCGTCACCATATTTTCTTTTCTTCTTAGAAGGGCCTTGAGAACTGGAAGGCAAATCATCTTGCCATGCTTCAGTATAGGATAGGGGAGGCTCAGTCACATCACCCTCAGCTCTAGGTGAGAAAACTGGCACACCTCCTTGAAGGGTTGCTTGAGCTGAGACATCTGCTGGAGGCTGTTCTGCAAGAGGATTTAGATGCTGAGGTATAATGGTAGGGTCCAGTTGAAACTCAGGAAAGTTTTGATTATGCAGCCAGACAGCAGTGTCATAGGTATAGAATTTGACTGACTGGAGCTGGGAAAGAATGGATTCTTTCAATCCTTTTACTAGATCACTTATAGCCTCTTGAGATTGGGTAGATTGTTGTTTGACCTGGACTTCAGCTTGTTCAGAAAGTTTTTCAACTTGTTCTTTTACAATCTTCTCCCCCTTGCTGATATCTATGGATAGCTGGGCAATAGCTTCATCCCTGAAGGTGCTTACTTCATTACATACTTTCACAACATTGGTTTCAGCTCTCTCATCTAGCTTGAGCTGATTGTGAGCTACTGTCTCTGCTTGGTTTCTTAGCTCACCTATGCTCGTGATGGTGTGATCTATGGCTTTGCCTCCAATCTGGAACAGCTGCTTGAGAGTGTCAGTGTTTGCTTGAATTTCAGCAAAGCCTCTGCTCATCTCCTTTTCAAGATCAGAGACCTTGGAGTTGACTGACTGCAGAGAGGCATCAAGGTAATCTCTCTGTTCTTTGAGCATGAGCTCAATCTTGCTGACTAGATCTGAAGAGGAGGAGGAAGAGGGAGCTGAGGTTAATCCAGGGACTGGTAAAGCAGTAGCAGACCAAGGGGGGATCTCTTCCACAACCACTGAGCTTACAGCTCTCTTGGTTTGGATTAACTCAATGGAGTCACAGGGATCAGTGAAGGAGGGGAGAGAGAAATCAAGTGTCCTCAGAGGAGGGTCAACAGGGTCTGGGGAATCCTCCTCGTCATCGGACAGAATGATATCATCATGAAGATCTGTGGCACCCAAAGGGGAGAGAGCTGGAGACTGAGTAGGAGACTTGGCAGGAGACTTGGCAGCTGAAACATTTTGAAAAGGAGGAGCATCTGAGCTTAGCTCATCAATGAATCTGTCTATATCTTCAGCTGTAGACAGAAGGTGAGCTGTATCTGGAATCTCAGATTCTGGAATTTCTGATTGAAGATGAGCTGGAGTAGGGGAAACTGGAGGAGTAGCAACTCTGACTTCTTCTTGTGCTGGAATCACTGATTCAGAAGTAACTTGAAGCTGAGAAAGAGAAGAGGCAGGCTCCCCCTCAACTAAAGCACCAGAGGTAGCAATAGTTTGATGTAGAGGAGGAGATGGGATCCTGACTTCAGGTAAACTGCTGGCTTGTTGTTGTGCTGAGATGGCATCAGCCTTGGAGGCTTGGGCAGGGTTCATGATCTTGAGGTCATACCTCTGAATGGAAGATATTGAAACTTTCTTCATGTGGTGAAGAGGAGTCCCTTTAGAGAAGTCAAACACTGTAGGATTGATCTCATGGAGGAGGAGGGAGATAATCCTGGCAAAACTGGAATGTTTGACGCTTTCTCTGATCTTATCCAGTATCATCATTCCAAACTGGAATTTCTTCCTGCAGACAATAGCTTGCATAACGTCAAATAGATTCTGGGATACATCTCTAATGGAGTAAGTCTTGCACCATAGGATTTTGGCAATGATGTCAACGAGAAACTTTCCTTCTGAATTGAACAAAGAACGATTCAGGGTTTCACCTCCACCTTCTGGATCTCGACCACAGAATAAAGAGGTGCGGTCGGCATCTGCCTTGTCTAAGTCATCTTCTTCGTCGACCACTGCCATCCGAAGCAGAGTGGCGACTGAGGTTTTATCTAACCGAATTTCAACTCCCCTTACCTTGGATTTCAGAACTGTACCATTGTGTCTAACCTTCAGATTTTTGTAGAACTCTTCAACATCAGGAAGCAAGAGGCGGCAGGGTTCTTGAAGAACGAAGGTCAATCCGGCCGTATCCAGGAGAATCAGTAGGTTCTTGAAGTCATCCGAGATATCTTCAATGCCATCTGTCACTAATTCAGAGCCGATTCCAAACTTGGAGGAGGGAGGAGCCATCAGCGATTCGGAAATCTTGCGGTGAAGGAAGACGAAGAACAATAGTCGGGAATACGAGAAGTCGGCGGCTACTCGAGTGAATGAGAAGTGGAAAGGACTTTTTCGTTTTGAATATATATATAAATAATCCTAATTAGGTTTAAAGAGAATTAAGTATAATGGCATACCTGAATAAGGCGGCAATTTGCTGGGTGCGAGTAGAAATTTTGAAAATCCAAAATACTTCCGAATACTCGAGTAGTAGATGACAGCATACACGTGTATTAGGTTTAGTATACTCGAGTAGGCACATCATACACGAGTAATCAATCATACATACTCGAGTATGTAATCAGCATACACGAGTATTAAGTTCTTAACGAATTTTCATACTCGAGTATAAGAAGTTCATACACGAGTATCTTTTGGATTACTCGAGTATATGAACCTTTTTACTCGAGTATTAGCCGTTTACTCGTGTAAGTGTAGCGATGCTCGAGTCTCTAATACTTGAAGGAATTGCCCTGGTAGATGTCTATTTCCACTGAAAAACTATACCTCTGAGCAGCCAACATTACTGATATCTTCTTAATTTGAGAGTCCATCACTGGTCTTCTTTGTTGAGCAGTCCAAGCTCAGTTTTGAAGAACGAGAACTTGGACTCGTCCAGCGGCTTTGTAAAAATATCTGCAACTTGCCTGTCTGTGGAGACATACTGTAGATCTATATCTCCATTTTCCACATGCTCCCGGTTGAAATGATAGCGAAGCTCTATATGCTTGGTCCGGCTGTGGGAGACTGGATTGTTGGCTATTGCTATAGCGCTGGAAGAGTCACAGAACAGGGGAATGTTCTGGAACTTTATGTTGTAGTCTTCAAACTGATTCTTGATCCATAAGAGCTGTGCACAACAGCTGCCTGCAGAGATGTACTCTGATTCAGTCGTTGAGATGGCTACACAGTTTTGTTTCTTACTGCTCCAGGAAATGAGTCTCCTTCCGAGAAATTGGCAAGTCCCGGAGGTACTTTTCCTGTCATCTTTGCTACCTGCAAAATCTGCATCTGAAAATCCAATTAGTTCACTATCATTACTTCTTGGGTACCATAAGCCAAGATTTGGTGTACCTTTGAGGTATCTCAAGATTCGCTTTGCAGCGATGTAGTGAGATTCCTTAGAGTTCACCTGAAATCTAGCACATACACATGTTGAGAACATTATATCTGGTCTACTTGCAGTGAGGTAGAGCAAGGACCCAATTATGCTTCTGTACTTGGTTTCATCAAAAGGTTTCCCTTTCTCATCCTTGTCCAGAGACATAGCTGAGGCCATTGGACTCCTCATAGAGGTTGCATTCTCCATTCCGAATTTCTTAAGTAGCTCTTTGGTGAACTTGGTCTGTGAGATGAAAATCCCATCTTCAGATTGTTTCACCTGAAGCCCTAAGAAATACTTTAGCTCTCCCATACTGCTCATTTCAAACTTCCCTTGCATAAGTTTAGAGAACTTCTTGCAGAGGTTGTTATCCGTAGAGCCGAAAATAATATCGTCGACATAGATCTGCACTAGCAAAATCTTGCCTTTTATTTCCCTAAGAAATAATGTTTTGTCTATCTTTCCTCTTGTGAACTTGTTCTCAAGAAGGAAGCTAGACAGAGTCTCATACCAAGCTCGAGGAGCTTGTTTAAGACCATATAGTGCTTTTTGCAATAAGTATACATAATTAGGATGGGTTGAATCAACAAAACCTGGAGGTTGCTCTACGTACACCTCTTCCTTTATGTCACCATTTAGGAAGGCGGACTTAACGTCCATTTGATAGACGGTAAAGCCCTTGAGTGCAGCGTAGGCAAGAAATAACCTGATCACTTCCAGTCTCGCTACTGGAGCATAAGTCTGGTCGAAGTCGATTCCTTCTTCTTGACGATATCCCTTGGCGACAAGTCTGGCTTTATTCTTTATAATAGTTCCATCTTCATCCATCTTGTTCCGGTAGACCCACTTTGTCCCGATGACGTTCTTACCTTTGGGTCTAGGAACAAGTGTCCAAACCTTGCATCGTTTGAACTGATTCAGTTCTTCTTCCATGGCTAGAATCCAGGATGCATCGGAGTTGGCTTCCTCAAATTTCTTTGGTTCAACCTGTGAGAGAAAACTTAAGTGTAAATTCTCGTTAGTTGTACCTCGACGAGTTCTGACGCCATCCCGAGGATCTCCTATTATTTGGTCAACAGGATGATCCTTCAAGTGTCTGAACTCTAGAGTCCTTGCATCTGGGATCTCTTCCGCCACTGGAGTTGCATCTTCAGCTGGGATGTCTTCTTCATCTTGATCATCCACCTCTCCAATGGTGGTTGGAGAGGGGACCTTGATGAATGTCTCATCTTTATCTTCACTAGGTTCATCCAAGCTAAGTTCTTTCAACTTTGTACCTGCATCTACAATAGGCACACTAGACGAGTTGCTTTGCAACAGACTCGTCTCATCAAATACAAGATGTATCGACTCTTCCACCACCAGAGTTTTTCTATTGAATACTCTATAAGCCTTACTATGGCTATTATATCCTACAAAAATACCTTCAAAGCTTTTCTCGCTAAACTTGGTAGAGTGATACTTGCCATTGTTAAGTACGAAGCACTTACAGCTAAAGATTCTAAAGTATGAAATGGTTGGTTGCCTGCCTTTTAGAAGTTCGTAAGGAGTCTTATCATGGTTCTTGTTGATGAGTGCTCGATTTTGCACGTGACAAGCGGTGTTGATGGCTTCAGCCCAGAAATACTCCGGAAGTGAGGCATCACTCAACATGGTCTGACAAGCCTCTATGAGTGTTCTGTTCCTTCTCTCAGCTACTCCATTTTGCTGTGGAGTGCGAGGAGAGGAAAACTCATGAAAGATACCTTGACTTTCACAAAATTCTGTCATGGCTCCAGACTTGAATTCCGTTCCATTGTCACTTCTGATTTTGACTACGGAATAGTTGTATTCATTCTGGATCTGCCTCACAAAATTAGTGAAAATACCGAAGGTATCTGACTTGTGTTTCAGAAAGAACACCCACGCAAAGCGCGAGTAATCATCCACAATAACCAACGTATATTCCTTACCTCCCAAACTTCTAACCTGCAGTGGACCAAACAAGTCCATATGGAGAAGCTGTAAACTTCTATTGGAATCCTTGCCTATTATGCTTTTAAACGAACTTCTTGTTTGCTTGCCTTTGATACAAGCGTGACAAGGACTGTCCGTAACGCACTTGATATTAGGTGCATCACGCACTAAGTTTTGAGAGAATAATTTATTAATTGTTTTGAAATTAATATGTGCTAGTCTCTTGTGCCATTGGTCAGCAAGAGATGCACTACTTTTTGCCAAAAGACACACTGGTGTTGAAGAGTCTATACAAATAAAATTCAGAAAGAAAATATTTCTGCTTCGAGTGCCTGATAAAATAGTTTCCATATTGTTAACCGATTTTATCAAACACTTGTCAGCATGAAATTCAACTACGTATCCTTTGTCGCATAGTTGGCTTATGCTAATGAGATTGTGTTCCAATCCTTCAACATAGGCTACATCCGAAAAGGATACACTACCGTTAGAGATCATACCATAGCCTTTAGTTATTCCTCGATCTGAACCTCCAAAGATGACCTTTGGTCCGTTGCAGACTGAGGTGTAATTCTGTAGTAGGCTCCTTGTCCCGGTCATATGGCGAGAACATCCACTGTCCAAGTACCAGATTGGCATTTTGGTGGCTTTTGGACATACCTGCAATTACAATCATTTAGCCTTAGGAACCCAAACAAGTTTGGGTCCTTGGTCTCGAGTTAGAATACTCCCCCTACGAGTATTAGCCTCATGAGTGGTCACTCTCACGTTGCTAACCTTAGGGGTTGCAGCATTTTCAGGATTGAACCAACAATCACTGGCAAAATGAACAATTCTGCCACAGCACCAACAGTTGAACCTGTTGTATCTTTGCCTTGTGTAGTCCTGCTTAACTTTCTGGAATGAAGGTCTGGCAGGAGCTTTACTCTTGGAGGAGGAGGCTTCATGATGATGGCAGTTACATGAGGTCTTCTCCTTCATAGGCTTTTCTACAATGGGTTTTACTTTTGGTGTCTTTTTGAAATTATGACCATGAGCATAAGGTCCATAGCTTTGAAGCTGAATCTCCTCATAAGGTGCCTTGAAGACACTCTCGCCAAAGTTACGAGGACGAGTCCAACCTTGGTATCTTGACTTAGGCTTCTCAGGGATCGGCCTAGAAAAGTGTCCGTAGGTGGACTCATAATCGAGTTCGTTCGTGGGAAAGATAACTTTCTTGAACACAACAGGTTCCAAGGGAGCTTTCCCTTTTTCTTCAGCTAGAGCCTTCCGGGCAGCCTTATTCTTTCTCTTGGCCTTGTTTCTCCTAGAGGATTTACTAGAAGAGACAATGTGGCCTAAACCAGCACCCTTGGCCTTAGTAGAGAATTCAGCAACGATTGGAAGAACTGTCTTAGGCTTAGAGAAACTCTCAACAAGCTTCTTTTCAGCCTCGAGTTGTCGTTCCAATTCTTTGATGATTTCCTCTTTAAGGTCGATGTGCTTGAGAGCTTTATTGTATCCCTCCATAGCTGCATTGAGGTTCTCTTGAAGAGAGTTAGTCTTATCGACTTCTTCTCTCAAGCTGCTCTCACTAGCTCGTAGAGAATTTATCTCTTTGGCTTGAGTTTTCATTAATCTACGACATTTTTCGTAAGCGGTGAGTAACTCCTTATACTGACCCATGAGCTCAGATTCATCTTCAGAGGAATATCCCTCTTGCTCATTATCATCATCAGAATCAGAGAGAGGAGTGTGAGATTTTACCTCCCCAGTAAACTGGGGGACTTGTTCATCATCCGAATGAGCCATGAGCCCAAAGTAAGCTTCCTCTTCTTCACTCGACTCAGATGAGTCAGAGTCGCTGAGAGTTTTGCTCTTCTTGGCTACTAAGCTTTTCTCTTTCCTGTTCTTATGGTGTGAGGATTTCTTTTCCTCTCTTCTTCCACCCTCTTTCTTTTTGTGAGGGCAATCGGCGATGACGTGACCTGGCTTATTGCAATAATAACAAACGATGTCAGTAGAAATCTGTTTGTTCGGTTTAGAATTATACCTATCATGGCTACTTGAGCCTTTCTTCCGATGATCACTGTCATGTCGTGATCTTCTATATGAGGCATCCTTGCCTCTCCATTGCTTCTTCTTGTTCAAAAATTTCTTGAACTGCCTTGAGAGTAGGGAGAACTCTCCATCAGATAGTTCTGAGCCAGATGAGCTGGGCTCAGATGATTCTTCTTCATCAGCCTCAGGAACTGGGGTAGGAGAGCTAGCCTTTATCTTCCTTGAGCTATCTGCCTTTAGAGCGACAGATTTCTCCTTGGATGCAGACCTGCTTGTCTCTTCTTCAGCTTTTCTTGAGTTGATTTGTAGCTCGTAAGACATAAGCTTTCCGAACAGATTTTGCGGGTCCGTCTCAGCTAACCTTCCAAACTCCCGAATGGCACATACCTTATTGTCCCATTCCTTGGTTAGGGATCTTAAGAATTTGTCATTGAGTTCCCCGTTGGTGAAGACTCGGCCATAAACTCTTAGGCCGTTCACTATCTTGAAAAAGTTCTCGAATGTGTCAGCTATGGCTTCCTTGTGACCTTGCCGGAAGGCTTCATACTTTTGATTCAGAAGGGATCTCCGATCATCCCTCACTTCTTCAGTGCCTTCCATCAGAGTCACCAGGGATTGCCACATCTCCTTGGCAGACTGGCAATGAATTAGATTCTGCAGCATTGAGTCATCGACTGCACTTGCTATAATATTTTTAGCCTTCTTGTCCAGAGAGACAAGTGCAATCTCATCCTTGTCTAGATCCATCAACTTCTTGGGTACCTTTTTGGTTGGATCTATTGTTGATGCGGTCATGGGAACATGAGGACCTTCTTCAACAATCATGAAGATCCGAGGGTCTACAGCTTCCATGAAGAATTTGACCCTTTCCTTCCACATAGGAAAGTTGTTCTTGGTGCAGATAGGGAGCTTGGCAAAATCCTTAGTCTTACTCATGCTTGATACTCAACTTAGAAGGATACGATCAAGGTGTTAACCTTTTAATGATAAACCTCCCTCTGATACCAATTGAGAGGTCTAAGTTGTTAGCCTAAATCACCTAGAGGGGGGTGAATAGGTGAAATGCGTGTCAAAAGCGGAATTAAAAAAATTTAACGCAGCGCACATCAAGCAATCACAGAAGACAAGAAATTTACAGTGGTTCCCCAATCTTGGGTACGTCCACTCTACTCACCGATCTAGCAAATCACTAGACTCGGCTACTCCACTATCTCGGATTGAAAACAATCCTACACCTCGGAACCACGTTCCTACAAATCTCGATCCAACTGGATCTACAAAACTCGGAAGAAAGATCTTCCTACAAATCTCGGAGAAAAACTCCTACAATGAAATTTTGGTTTGAGAATAAAAATCAACACAACAAATTTCAGATCTGGATCTTTGACAGTCTTCTTCTTTAGGAGCTTTGACTTGATCAGAAAAGGTTGAAGATGACTTGAGAGAAAGATCCACGAATCTGAAAACTAGAACCACCTCGATCGAGAAGATAGATCTGAAATCCTTGAGGCTCGGCGAGATCGAGTGATTCACTCTTGTCTGGATCGCTGGAGAAATAGTCCTTGAAGACGGAGATCGACGATCCAGAATTTCTTCCGTGAACAACGATGGCGGCGGCGGCGGCGTGAGGATTAGGGTTCACAGAATTTTCTCTTTCTTCAAAAGAATATCTCTGTAATCTTGTTATTTAGTCAATTCTGAAAAGACCTATTTATAGGTGGACTCCAACGGTCATAATCTTAATTAAGGATGACACGTGGACCAATCAGAAATGACGGATTCAAAATACTTAGCGAATTAGAACTTAGAAGAATTCTGGAATAGGGAACAGCTATACTCGAGTAAGAGAAGATATACTCGAGTATGGGAATTTAGATACTCAAGTGACAAAGAGAAATATACTCGAGTATGAGAATAGAAATTTACTTGATAGAGAAATGAACTACTCGAGTATTAGAAGAGATATACTCGAGTATCAGCAAAGATATACTCGAGTATCAGCAAAGATATACTCGAGTATCAGCATATGAATCCGGGAAACATTCACCTACTCGAGTATTAAAATCAACTACTCGAGTATAGAATAATTTACTCGAGTATCAAAATCAATTACTCGAGTATCAACTGCTTACTCGAGTATTAAAACCAACTACTCGAGTATCGAATAATTTACTCGAGTATCAAAATCAATTACTCGAGTATCAATACTTGAACTTGCAGAAAAGAGAAGAAAAGGTTCTACTCGAGTATGATATATGATTTACTCGAGTGATTAAGTTACTTACTCGAGTATGAAAACAACTTACTCGAGTGACTAACTAACTACTCGAGTATAGAAATATATACACGAGTATACAGACCCTGCTCGAGTAAGTCTAACTGATTACTCGAGTATGTCTAACTAACTACTCGAGTATGGAAATATATACACGAGTATTAAGTCTGATACTCGAGTATAACAAAGGGGTTACTCGAGTATTTTGGACTTAGAAATTTTTCTGAGGAAATTAGTTCCAATGCTTCTGTCCATCAATCCAAGTGCATATAGGAAGTGTATCCCAATTGAGAGGCTATACATGGGCCAACACTTTGGATCACACAATGAGGGATTACATTGTATGGTCCTGTGTTTGGTGACCCATTATAGACTGACATTGGTCTACACTTGGCAATTAGAACCTGCACACATACAACTTAAACACAGCATCAAATACACCTTAATTCATCTTAGTTCAAGGTCTGACCTCCTACAAATCTGAGGTATTGTGGAGACAAATCCCAACACCTTAGCTTATAAGTCTGTATGGGCATTCTTATAATTTAAGGTTACATGTTTCATATTTTGCCTTCGTATACTTATGCTTACTCTACATGCTTTTGTTACTACTACATGTTTACAAAGAACTGCTAGATTAGTTCTGCCGCCACCTGCTACCTTTGTTATTCTCCACCTTCATTACCTTTACTCTCCTTCTCCCCGCTCGGTGCCTAGGAGCCTTGGGGGAGGGGTGGGGGATGATAGGACTTAGTCTTTTAGACTAACGGTTTTCGGACCAAATCATTTTAGGGGATTGTGAAGCCAAACTTGGAGATGCAGCCCCGGAGGACGACACGCTTGGAGACAGGACAGTCTAGTACTGGAGTTCAGACAGTTGGGACAGTGAGTCCCATTCGCTAGTAATTGTAATAGATTTGCATCCACAATGAGTGACTCGTAGTGAGAACTCTGGTGTATCAGGCATGAGCCCTAATTCTAGTACTTTTTATATTGTTGTTGTGGACTCTCCCTTCATGGAGATTTATTTTATAAACATGTGATTCAGGTGGACTAGTTTTAAGTTCATTCTTACTCTTATACTTTATTCTACACTTCTGCGATCGATAAGGCCGACAGAATTAGCGTTTTGTAGTGACGACCTTACCGGGCATGTTGGTGTCACTGCAAAGTGGCGGTTCTAGGCCTAAGACCCCGGTGGTATAAAAAAATGGGGTCTTATAAGTGGTATTATAGGAAACCTCGATCGTAAAAGTATAAGTCCACTAACCCTGGGTCACCCCTGCGCGAGCTTAGTTTGAGGACAAACTAGTAGCGGAAGCAGTGGTGTGCCCATAAGGGAAGTCACATGTAAAAGTCCACTTTTTCATTAATTGGAATTCTTCTTTGTAGCCTACGGCAAACCCTGCCCCAGCAGGGAGCACCTCCGGCTCGAAGATCTCATTTTATAGTTCTCTAGCCAATGAGTTAGACTCAACCCACTAGGACTCATGACTAACCATGACAACTTATAGTATGACCTAGTCAGAAAAAGACCTTCGGTATGAACTTGGTTAAGGTAAGGAGATACCGAAAGAGAATAAAGGAGGAGTTTAACACGAGAATGACAACCTAAGACATAAACTCAGGTGACCCTACGGTCCATTACTCAAACTGGTAGGACTGCTTTAAGGAGAATTGAGACCAATAACCATTAGTAGAATGGTAGAAGACACATAGTCTCAACCCTCATACCAGTAACAAGATTACCTGGAGACAACCACCACGACAAACACCGAGGGTCGGATAGGAATTCAAGTTCGGAAGATACCAAGTTGGGATTGGGAACATGTTGACCCGGATAAGGTTGTCGTAAATGTGACTCAGAGGGTTTAGAGTATGGAGTATATCAACAGGTTTCAGGTTGGAACCCTAAGTCGAAGATTGATGCCCTAGGGATTGTGCACCCAGCTGGGACGGATATAGCATGGTAATATCAAATATACTTAGCCCAAGATAGGTAGGGACTTATCTTTTGTTTATTGGGGGCTTACCTTTTGTTTATTGGGGACTTGCCCTTTGTTTATTGGGTGAATTAGTATTGACTTAGGGTTCTTTAGACCTAATTTAGAGAATTAGGCATAACAAACATAGTGAGATTGAAGTCGATATAATTCGACGTTATTTGAGAGAAGATAAGAATTTGTAAAAACATGTTTGGAATGATTACCTGTAGCATTACCAAGAAAATGTCTTGGTAATAAGAAGAGGATTAACCATGATCATGAAAAATTAGATGATGGGTAACAAGATTAAGGATATTTGAGAAGGAAAAAATTTAATCGCTATGATGTATCACCGGAAGTATGGTGTACCTCAGAACATGTATCTCCCCGGAGTGAAGAAAGAGGCACAATTATCATACACTGCCCGAGTTAGAGTGGAAGTTCGAGGGTATAATTAGGGATTTTCATACACAGGATTCCTCATCCCCACTCCGGGCATAATTATAAAGGGAACATCGAGGATAGACTGGCCGAGGTAGCTGGGTCACCCTGACTCGGAAGAAAACTCCCGTGGGTGTTTCATGATGTTTGGGAGTAGAAGTCCGTTATCATGGTATGCTTAAGGTGATCGTGTCGAATCAGGATGGATGGTGTACGTCCAAGGAGAGAGGATCAGTCCAGGATTATCTGGACTGTCAGCCGACATTCAACACAGCTCTCCACCCTCGTACAAAAGTATAGGATTCCACTATCATGGATCTAGGATGAGGATTCAACGACACTTGACTCGAAATTTATGAAGAACCCAGATACATGGGTATGACTAATTCAAGATAGGATGCTAGAGGCCCAGAGCAGATCGGCCAAATATTATGATGCGCAACATTGCCAAGTAGAGTCTCAAGATGGAGACCATGATTCCTGAAGATACGTCTGGTGCATGGAGTCTCGCGGGTACGTGGGCGGAAGAAGCTCAGTCCATGGAATATGGGGTGTTATAGGATCCGGGAGCGGATCAGCCCTTTGGCTTACAGGCGGGAGCTACCGCCGGAGTTAGCGGGTTTGCATGACGTCTTCCACTTCTCCTCTCTTAGGAAGGCTCTACTACGGCTGGAATAACAGGTTCTTGGAATAGATGGCTCAATAGATTTTGATCAATCTATAATCAGATGAGCCGGTCAGGATAGATGACACAGCGGTGCGGGTCTTGCGGCGCAAGAAGGTCATATTGGTCAAGGTCCTGTAGACGAACCATGGGCAGGAGGAGCATACCTGGGAGCCACCAGATCTAATGCAATAGAGGTACCCAGATCCCTCTGGGTAAAGTATACATTCAACCTCCTATGAGATGTTACAAGTAGTTACCCTCAGTAGAAACCCCGCAGGCCTAACTTTAATTTCAAGGACAAAATTTTTATTTTTGTTTATTGCGATTTGTAACATCTCATTTCTAGCTATACCCCTAGGAGTGGTTTTGTCATGACTAGGTCATGACAAAACCCAAAGAAGCCCAAGAATACCAAGTGAGCTTAGGCATGAAGGTGGAGATCACCTTGGTCTTCAAATAGTAGAATTATAAACACTAGTTTAGGATGACCATATGGATTCACCATGCCCCCATGACCCCACCACAACATCCCTAAACCATTGTAAGGTCCATTAGATCCCTAAGGGTCCATTGGAATCAACCCAGGGTGGCCAACTTGACCTAGGATCATCCAAGGCCTAAAATGGGCAAGGTGCCCTAACGAAGGGAAATGTGCCCCTAATGTGCCCAACCAACCCTACCTAGGTCTTCCCAGACCTAGGGTGAAGTCAATGGGTCACCAAAGACCCATTGGGGTCAACTTTAGAGGCTCAGTTGACCCAAGTCAACCTTAGCCCTAAAGTGGTCAAAGTGTCCTAACTAAGGGGCAAGTGACCACCAAGGTGCCAAGTCAACCATACCCAAGCCTTTATAGACTTTAGGGGAGGCCAATGGGTCACCAAGGACTCATTGGGGTCAACCCAAATGGTCAATTTGACCAAGGTCAACTCAATCCTTGAAATAGGTCAAATTAACCCAAATGAGCTAACCCAAGTTCAAACACATTTCCCCCACTTGGGCTAACCTCATTATTATTATTCATATGGGTTAGTGGGATGCCAATAGGCTGGAGGAGAGATCAAAATTCGGCCATGGTGAGTAGGAGAGAGAAAGCTTCATTTTTTCCTTTAATGGAGGAGAGAGAAAGTGAGAAAAGGAGGTCATTCATGGCCAAGGGAGACTAAGAGCCTCTCCAATTAAATCCAAAGGCTGAATACATTCCCCCTCATCAGTTTTGAGGAGTTAAATAGCCATGGTCGACAACCCTAGGTGGCTGAAATTAATTTCTTCCATAAGGAAGAGAGAGAAAGAGGAGAGAGAATACCATTAATGGCCATAGGAGATCAAGAGCCCCTCTCCTCACCTCCATTTGCTGGATTCATCTTCTCTAGATAATTAAGAGAAGATCAACATCCATAATAAGACCTAAATGGCCGAGTTCAGTGAACCCATGGGTGGCCAAAATTTTCACCTTCATGGCCAATAATGGTCATTGGTGTTACACCCTTCCTCTCCCCCATTTAGCCTTCGTAAAAGCATCCCTGGACTCAGAGGAGGATTTTTCACAATCCCACTGAAGGAGCCGAGTCAGTTGGTAGTATAGTTGCAAAGCACGGAAAGCTCCACCACCGGCCATGGCGCACCACCACCAAACCCATCGGCAAGCATGGTTAAAGGTCCTCCTCTACTCCTCTCATCGTGGGCTAGATCTTTAAATCTTTTAGGAGAGAAATCGAGCTCAATTGAGCCGGATCGAGTGAGAGAAATTTCAGAAATTCATGGATTTTACACCTTGTGAGTTCGCCGAAAACCGCCCCTCCGGCGGCCGTGCCGCTGCCCGGCGATAGCCCCCACCTCAATGAAGGTGGTGGCGGTGGTGGCCGGACAGGGAGGTGGTCGGGTGGCCGAGAAATGGGCTTGGAATAATCTCCAGTTTCGGCCAATCATGGCCCTTGGCAGGAGGAAGAAGATGACCAGGAGCCACTAGATATGCTTTAAGATTCGTGCTGGATCTGGATTTATTTAATTTTTGTTTAACAATTTATGTCCTGTTTACTTGATTGTTGTAAATTAAATATTAAAAGTACCTAGGGTCCCCTAAAAAAAGGTGTCCAACATAAACATTGTAGCCCTTGAAGTCTACTATAATTTAAAATTAATTTCAACTAATTTGGGTAAGTGGGTAGACCACAACACTCATTTTGGTGAGGTCTATACCTAGGTTAGATCAGACATTGTTTTGAGTGCCCCCATCAATCCAGACATTCAAATGACTTGAAATTTTGTATGGGGGTCACTCTTACCTATACATAGAACATATCCAAAAATGGAAATTTTTCGAGATACTCTTTCTATAGTTTTTGTAATTATTTAATAATCTTAGAATAATTTAACTAGGGGGCCTAATTACTTCCAAATTCTCTCAAATTTGGTGAGAGGTTATTGGTGTCAATATAGGTCACTGTATAAATTGTCATCCCATTTGGAGATGATTTAGTTTAGAAATAAGCAAACCCTAAGTTCGATCAAAAAGGGATATTTAGGTCAAAGTGTCCCTTGTGGGTTTAAGTGGCCAAATCGCCTCAACAGAGGTTAAAAATTGGGCCACTAATTTTTTATGTCAGTAATCTCCCTCACATGGATTATGGGGTGGATTAGGGTTGATTTGCCCTAGGACCCAAGTTCAAACCTTAAGGTTGAACTTTGGGGGCTTGTGAAGGACATATGATGTTATGTCCTTGGATGGACTTGGGGATTAGTCCATGTGATCCTAGGGTGGTGAAATGCCCTAGGGAGAGATATGGTGGTAATTGGACACATGCACCCCACTTAAACCACTTACTAAGTATTTAGGTTCTTAAACCCTAGAAATTATTTAATGGGTCATATGACCTTGAATATTGGTGGTACTTTGGTAAGGTTAATTTCATAGTACTATTAGCCTTCGGGATTTATCTTACGTTGTTTAGATATCAGTAGCTCACCCTTTTAGTTATAGCTTTCATAATGCCCTTTTTGATGATAATGATGTAATTATAATTTATGTGTCTTAGAATGGTTTGAAACTATGGAAAAGCTAATAAGATCTCATGTAGTTGTACTAGTAATTTATTTGTAGTGGTTAAAGTTTTCTTTGTAGTACTTCATTTGTAAAGTAAATTAGTGCACCTTAAGTTGATAAATAGGAAATAAATACAATGGCTTGCTGGAATATTGTGGTACTTAGCCGAAGAACATTTTAGGGCATATAGAAGCATGGAAAAATTGTTAAATGTTGTTTAATTGAGATTACAAGGGTATGTCTTCATAAAGTGCCTTATGATGGTTTTCATTAGGATAATCTTTTACCTAGTTTTCTTACTTGAAAATTTCATGAAACTTAGGCAGTGAAGTTTTATGATCATAATGTAGCTCTGTTCATTTTTGAGGAATATTTGGACTAGTATTTTTGGTACTTCCTTCAATACCCCTATTTATATGAATTATTTTAGATTAAATATTTAAAGGTTAAATGATTTGTGAAAGTTTATGATATTTAGTATTCACTGATATCTTATTATTCTACAGTGTTCATAATTTTTGTATTGTTATACCCTAAGTAAATCTAGTGCTTCATGTTCAAATCACCCATTGATTAATTTTTGAAAAAATTAATTAAATATCAAATTTAATTAGAAAATTATAAATTTCTGGATTTCGACTGAATATATAAGGGTAGACCCTCAATAAATATTTTATGGCTTTTGGATGAATATTTGGAGTACCTCCTATTATGTATATCATATAGCTTAGCATGGTTTGCATACAGTAAAACTACAGAAACTGAGTTAGGGTGAGAAATGAACTTAGGGAGTTGGGGCATTAGGTTACTAGTTATGGTGGGGTATAAAGGAGTTCATCATCGGGAGTAGTGTTGGGTTGACTAGTGTTAAGGGTGCTCGGGATCGACGTAAGATCGTCCTTCCTATGGAGAGAAAGATGGTCAAAATACACTAGGGTTAGATCCAGTATAACATAAAAAGGGATTGGGGAATGGGTAATAACCAATAATAGTAAGTGCCTTACGAAAGGGAACGGTGGGCTTCAACTACCATCATAGTTCCTAGTGCCCTTTGAGAGACCTTCACGGGGTTTACCGGGGGCAGTCCTGGGCTAACCTAAACCGTAGGAATAATAAACTTCAAGAGCAACTAGTATAACTAGGGGTTCACTTTCACACACCTCGGTGTCTCGAGAAGATAGGGTGACTAGGATGTCCGGGGAGCTTTGTCTTGGTTGTTGGTTGTGACGGACAGGATAGTCCGGGGAGCTTTGGCTCGATTGTTGGTTGTGACGGACGGGATGGTCCGGGGAGCTTTGGCTCGGCGGATAATACATTTATATTACATGTGCATAAGATATAAGGTGGCGGGTCTTCAGTATTGGAGAGTCATCGCACAGATACTAGTACATTGACTCGGTGGGTGTGGTTTTACACTTAGACAAATTAAGTCCGATGGACCAGCCGACAAAGAGTACGCAGGAGCTCCGGTTAGTGCACCACCGTTGAGGTGTACGATAGGTTTTACTGGTAGTGCTGATACCGGTTTAGAGGTGGGCGAGGCCCAACCCGCCTCTTCCATCACCACCACATAGGCATCCTGTGTGGTTAGGCTCTTGAAAGGGGGAACTAAAGGTCTGTGTGTACAGAGTCGGGTGGGTGTGTTGCATTTGCATGACTCATATCATAGCATACTTGAATGACATAAATTAATCATTGCATATAACCCTTGACACCGATTGTATAAATTGGTATGAGACTTTTTATACAATAGGCCCTACAAAAAGACCCCTTAGTTTATAAGCTTGTGTGAGCATGCTTATAAGTTATGGTTATTTTCCTATGATAAATATTGTTTGCTTATAAACTGACACCCCACCATATAAATTTGTATGAGACTTTTTATACGTTCGGAGCCTTGCAGAAGATCCCTTAGCTTATAAGTCTATATAGACATTCTTATAAGTTAAGGTTACATGTTTCATATTTTGCCTTCGTATACTTATGCTTTTGTTACTACTACATTTTTATAAAGAACTGCTAGATTAGTTCCGCCGCCACCTGCTACCTTTGTTATTCTCCACCTTCATTACCTTTACTCTCCTTCTCCCCGCTCGGTGCCTAGGATCCATGGGGGAGGGGTGGGGGGTGATAGGACTTAGTCTTTTAGACTATCAATTTTCGGACCAAATCATTTTAGGGTATCGTGAAGCTGAACTTGGAGATGCAGCCCCAGAGGATGGCATGCTTTGAGACGGGACAATCTAGTATCATAGTTCAGACAGGTGGGACAGTGAGTCCCGTTCGCTAGTAGTTATTATAGATTTGCTTCCGCAATGAGTGACTTGTAGTGAGGACTCTGGTGTATCGGGCATGTGCCCTAATTCTAGTACTTCTTATATTGTTATTGTGGACTCTCCCTTCGTTGAGATTTATTTTATATACATGTGATTTAGGTGGACTAGTTTTGAGTTCATTCTTACTTTTATACTTTATTCTACACTTCTACGATCGATATGGCCGACAAAATCGGCGTTTTGTAGTGACGACCTTCTCGGGCGTGTTGGTGTCACCGCAAAGCGGCAGTTCTGGGCCTAAGACCCCGGTGGTTTAAAAAAAAGGTGTCTTACAGATGGTGTATGGCAAACCCACCCACACCCTATTCGACACCGGAGCATCACACAATTTTGTCTTAGAGGAGTTTATCAGAGACCTGGACCAGATCGAGAGCTTTGAGGAAGTCGTCAGGAGGGTGCATCTCCCCAACGGGACGAATATCTAGTCTACGACCAAGTGCATTCTGGGAGTGACCATTGATGGTGTAACTTTCGAGGCCCCGACAACGATCCTGAGGATGCTGGATTTTGACAACGTCCTGGACATGGCATGGCTCACCTAGAACCATGCGCATATTGATTGACCAAAATAAAGGGTCATGTTGAGATATGACGACACTTACCCGACCTTCGATGGTATTGCCTCAGCTTCTCATTTTATACTTTCCTCTATTCAGGCCATCAAGGCCCATTTGTAGGGAGACGAGGTCTACCATGTGCTATTTGAGATGATCGAGACCAAGGATTCTATTGCTAGTATCCCGGTGGTGTGGGATTTTGCTGATGTATTTCCAAAGAAGTTGTCAGGGTTGCTGCCGCATCGAGAGAAAGATTTTCAAATAGAGCTTGTGCAAGGGGCTAAGCCGATATCTAGAGCTCCTTGTCGGATGGCCTCGAAGGAGTTGGTGGAGTTTCGAAGCCAGCTTTAGGAGTTAGTAGAAGCTGGGTTTGTCAGTCCGAACTCTTCTCTATGGGGAGCTCCGGTGCTATTCGTGAAGAAGAAGGATGGGACACTCCGACTTTGCATCGATTACAGAGCACTAAACACGCTGACAGTTCAAAACACGTATCCTCTACCGAGGATAGACAAGTTGTTTGATCAGTTAGAGGGAGCTTACTGGTTTTCGAAGATAGATCTGAGGTCAGGATACTACCAGCTGCGGATTCAGGAGGA
Source organism: Platanthera zijinensis (assembly GCA_039513925.1). NCBI lineage: Eukaryota > Viridiplantae > Streptophyta > Magnoliopsida > Asparagales > Orchidaceae > Platanthera > Platanthera zijinensis. The sequence continues at coordinate 94,914,938 of CM077091.1, forward strand.
GGACATCCCGAAGACTGCTTTCATCAGTAAATACGGGCTATATGAGTTCACCGTAATGCCCTTCGGGCTCACGAATGCACCATCCACGTTCATGAGTTTGATGAACCTAGTATTCGAGGCCTATCTAGATGTTTTCATTATAGTATTTATTGACGATATCCTCATTTATTTGAGGACCGAGGAGGAGCATGCCTGCCATTTGGCACTGACTTTGGAGAGGCTGCGGGAGCACAAGCTGTATGCCAAGTTTAGTAAGTGCCAATTTTGGCTGAAGGAGGTGACTTTCTTGGGCCATATTATCAGTGGAGCAGGACTGGCAGTGGATCTGGAAAAGGTTCAGGTAGTACGAGATTGGCCACCGCTGAAGACGGCCACTAATGTGAGGAGTTTCCTAGGACTTGTCGGTTACTACCGGAAGTTTGTAGAGGGATTCGCTCGGATAGATCTCCCGCTCACATCTCTAACGAAGAAGGAGATGCCTTTCGTTTGGACACCGCATTGCGAGGCTGCCTTCTAGGAGCTAAAGGGTCGGCTTACCTCGGCCCCCATCCTTGCCCATCCATCTAGGAAGGAAGGATTTCAGGTTTATACCGACGCATCGTATTAGGGGATGGGTGCCGTTCTAATGCAGAATGAGCATGTGATAGCTTATGCCTCCAGATAGCTGAAGAAACATGAGCTAAACTACCTGGTGCACGACTTGGAGATGGGAGTGGTTATCTTTGCTCTGAAGATTTGGCGGCACTACCTTTATAGTGTCCACTATGATATCTTCTCAAACCACAAGAACCTGAAGTACGTGGACACGCAAAAGGAGCTTAACATCCGATAAAGATGCTGGGTAGATTTTTTGTCAGACTACCAGTAAACCATGCACTATCATCCCGGGAAGGCCAACGTGATAGCAGACGCTCAGAGCCGGAGAGCCACCACATCAGGAGCGGATCCTCAGCTGATGGCTATGGAGCTGGTTCAGATGTTGGAAGAGATACAGATATCTCTAGTATCTGAGGACGATCCAGAGCTTTAGGAGGAGTACCCGGCATCAATAAGTACCACTGACGACATACGAGATCGCATCAGGGATGGGCAGAGACTGGATGTGAGGATGGAGCTGATATGTAGGGCCTTGGAGGAAGGCACGGCAGGGGATTACTCACTGAGAGATGGGCTGCTATGCTTTAGAGGCTGAGTTTATATACCGGCAGGAGGCCGAATTCGAGAAGATATTGTGATAGAGGCACACTGCAGTAGATATTCAGTACACACGAAGATGGCAGCGGATCTGAAGAGGACGATGTATTGGCCAGACATGAAAAAGGATATCACATACTTTGTGATGCATTGCGAGTCTTTCCAGTGTGTAAAGGCAGAGTGCAATAGTATGACCGGATTATTACATCCACTCCTGGTGCCAGAGTGGAAGTTTAAGTACATAGCCATGGATTTTATTCATGGGATACCACAATCTCATGCAGGGAATGATTCGATTTGGGTGATCTTCGATATATTGACGAAGGTGGCTAAGTTTATTCCAATCAGAAAGGACAATCTGGTCGGTGATGTGGTACGGAGATTTGTGGAGCAGTTTGTGCGCTACTATGCAGTGCCTAGGACGATCGTGTCAGATCGGGATAGACAGTTTAAGTCCAAGGTGTGGAGGTCGGTTCAGGACTACCTAGGCTCTCGGTTGACCTTCAGCATGACCTTCCACCCTCAGACGGACGGGCAAACGGAGCGTACCAACTGGACACTAGAGGATCTTCTACGCCTTTGCATTTTGGACCACAGAGAGCCATAGGAGAGACTATTACCGCTGATCGAGTTCTCCTACAACAAAAATCATCAGTCCAACATAGGCATGACCCCTTACGAGGCACTATACTGATGGAGGTGCAGGACCCCACTATCTTGGATCTCAGATGAGGATCCAAAGGCACTCAGCTCGGAGTTCATGGAGGACATAAATGCTCAGGTGAGATTGATCCGGGATAGGATGCTGGAGGCCTAGAGCAGACATTCCAAATACTACGATGCGCGACATCGTCGAGTGGATTTCTAGGTGGGAGACCGAGTTTTCTTGAAGATACGACCGATGCATGGAGTCTCGCGGGTTTGCGGGCAGAAGAAGATCAGTCCGAGATACATGGGGCCTTATAGGATCCTGGAGCGGATTAGCCCCTTGACTTACAATCTGGAGCTACCGCTAGAGTTAGCGGGATTGCACGACATCTTCCATGTCTTTTTACTTCGCAGGGCTCTACTATTACCTGAGCAGCTGATTTCCACTACAGATGGCCCACTGGCTTCGGATCGATCAGTCAGTATGGAGCCGGTCAGGATCAATGATACAATAATGTGGGTCTTGCGGCGCAATAAGGTTCCTCTAGTCAAGGTCTTGTGGAGGAACTATGGGCAGGAGGAGAACACCTAAGAGCCACGGGACTTGGTGCGGCAGAGGTATCTAGGCCTCTTCGAGTCAGGTAAAATTTTTAATTTTTTGGGGATGTTACATACTTTCACTTCAGTATAAACCCCGTAGGCCTAACCTTAATTTCAGGGACAAAATTTTTATTTTTTTATATTGGGATTTGTAACATCCCTCAAATAACTAGACCCCTAAGAGTGGTTTTGTCATGACTAGGTCATGACAAAACCCTAGGAAATCCAAGAAGACCAAAGTGAGCTAAGGCATGGAGGTGGATATCACCTTAGTTTGCAAATAGCTCAACCCAATCACCAGGCCTAGGTTTTGGTTGTAGGGTTTTACCTTAACTCCATGACCCCACCATGACACCCCTAACCCTAGGGGAGGCCAATGGGTCACCAATGACCCATTGGGGTCAACCAAAGGGACAAGTTGACCAAAGTGAATCCTAGCCCAAAAATTGTCAAAGTGCCCTAATGAAGGGTCAAGTGGCCTCCAAGGTGCCAAGCCAACCCTACCCAACCCCACCTAGACCTCCCCTGGTTAACTTAGACTGGGATATGGATATTCCATCATCAGTCTGTCTTACTTGGAGTCCCAAGAAGAATTTTAGCTCACCCATGCTGCTCATCTCAAACTTCCCTTGCATAAGTTTGGCAAACTTCTTGCAAAAGTTGTTTTCAGTAGATCCAAAGATTATATCATTGTTGGAGTAATTTGCCACCAGGACACGTGTGTGTGGACCGACCCCGTGGCTTTTCCCATCGCGTTCGTGGTCTGGGTGTTGATACCGGTGGGCCCCCTGTGGCGGAATATCCCTGCGGTCCTGTGGTTGGGATTAGTCCCACATCGCTCGCAGCGCTCGCTCCTCCGTGTTTATGTACCCTGCCACCCTTCATCTCAATACCTGGGTTTTGAGATGCGATATGGGTGGGCGGGTTCTCACATGGTATTAGAGTATGGTTGTCCTGCTGCGGGGGTGTGTTGGAGTAATTTGCCAGCAGGACACGTGTGTACGGGACCGACCCCGTGGCTTTCCCCATCACGTTCCTGGTCTGGGTGTTGACCCTGGTGGGCCCCCTATGGCGGAATATCCCTACGGTCCTGTAGTTGGGATTAGTCCCACATCGCTCGCAGCGCTCGCTCCTCTGTGTTTATGTACCCTGCCACCCTTCATTTCAATACCTGGGTTTTGAGATGCGATATGGGTGGGCGGGTTCTCACAGTCATCAACATATATCTGAACTAGGATGATCTTGCCCTTTGATTCCCTTAGGAATAGGGTCTTGTCTATTTTCCCCCTTGTGAATTTGTTCTCAATGAGGAAAGTAGACAATGTCTCATACCAGGCTCTAGGAGATTGTTTTAACCCTTATAGAGCTTTCTTAAGACTGTAAACATGATCAGGAAAGTGTGGATCTGCAAAACCTGATGGCTGATCAAAATATACTTCCTCTTTTAAATTTCCATTCAGGAATGCTGACTTGACATCCATTTGGAAGACCTTGAATCCTTTATGGGTTGCATAGGCAAGGAATAGTCTTATTGCTTTCAGCCTTACTACTAAGGCAAAGGTCTGATCAAAGTCTATTTCTTCTTCCTAGTTGTAGCCTCACTACTAGAAAAATGACTTTTAGCCACAGTTTTTTTCCACGGGGGAAAATCGTGGATAATAATGAAGTATTAGCCACGATTTCTATTACGTGGCTAATAAGCTAGTATTAGCCATGGATGACTAAACCGTGGCAAATAACCCGACTTTTTGCCACGGTTTGCCTGTTTTGTGGCTAATAATCTAGTATTAGCAACGGAAGCCGAATCTTTTTTATGTTACAGACCCTTTAGTTACGATAATTGAACCGTGATATATAAGGAGCTTTTAGCCACGGCAATTGAACCGTGGCTAATAACCTATTTACCACGGATTCAGCGTGGCTAATACTATTAGCCACACTCGTATTGCCCACGCCCATTTGCCGTAGGTAGGCCATGGCTAAAAGTTATTAGCCATGGTTTTAGACTTTTAGCCACGGCAATCTGCCGTGGCTAAAAGTCTATTTTTTAGTAGTGCCTTTTGCCACCAATCTGGCTTTATTCTTGACAATAATGCCATTTTTATCTAACTTATTCTTGTAGATCCATTTAGTCCCTATGACATTATGTCCCTTAGGTCTAGGAACCAGTTTCCAGACTTTGCATCTCTTGAATTTGTTCAGCTCTTCATGTATAACACCAATCCAGTGTAAGTCTTGGATAGCCTCTTCAAACTTTTTTGGTTCAATTTGAGACAGGAAGCTTGAGCATAGTGTTGAATTCAAGATCTTGCTTCTGGTCATCACACCATGACTTGCTTCACCAATGATTTGGTGAGGTGGATGATCTCTTAAATTTCTCATAGCTAGTGGCAATCTTTGTTCAGCTTAGTGTTCTTCATTTCCTTCAGCTTACTAATCCTCAATGTCTTCAGCTGGTTGTTCTTCATTTTCAGTTAGTAAGTCTTGAGCTCCCCCTGGACAACATCCATCATCTTCAATCTCTTGGCTTGCTGGTTTATCTTCCCTGATGGTCAGATTTTTCATTTTATCTTATAAACCTGCAGAACTTGAAGAAGTACTTGGCAGCTCACAGTTAATCAACTTAGACTCATCAAAAACAGCATGGACTGATTTTTCTACAACTTGTGTAGTCAAGTTATAGATTCTATATGCTCTACTATTGTTGTTGTACCCAACAAATATCTCTTCTTGGGACTTGACAGCAAACTTTGTCAAATGATACTTACCATTGTTTAGTACATAATACTTGCTACCAAAAATCCTAAAATAGGATAAATTTGGTTTTCTGTCTTTCAGAATCTCATAGGGAGTCTTTTTGTGGCTTTTGATGATGGAAGCTCTATTGAGAACATGAAAAGCAGTATTTACTACCTCTGTCTAGAAATATTCTGGGAGGGAAGTGTCATTTAACAAAGTCCTACCTGCCTCAATTAGAGTTCTATTCTTTCTTTCAGCAATTCCATTTTGCTGTTGAGTTCTAGGTGAGGAGAATTCTTGATGAATCCCAAGCCCTTTACAGAACTTTCTCATGCATTCATACTGAAACTCAGTTCCATGGTAACTTCTGATTTTGACCACAGAACTATTAAGTTCATTCTGAATTTGCTTGACAAAAGTTTGGAAGATATCTGAGGTTTCAGATTTTTCTCCTTTGAAAGAATACCCAAGCAAACCTGGAAAAATCATCAACCACCACAAGAGTATAGACTTTCCTACCTAGACTATGAACTGGCATACGACCAAATAGATCCATATGCGGGAGGTATAAACACCTCACTGAGTCTTTGGTATCAATACTATGGAAGGAAGACCTAGTCTGTTTGCCCTTTTGACAAGCTGAGCAAATTCCCTCCTTAATGCACTTAACATTAGGACCATTCCTTACCAACTCTTCACTAAAGAGTTTACCTATGGTCTTGTAGTTCAGGTGAGCTAGCCTTTTGTGCCATTTGACATAATGAGAAACTTTCTCATCTGCAAATAGGCAAATAGGACTGTCCTCACTCTCACACTCAAAGTCTAGACAATAAATATTTCCTCTCTTAGTGTCTGTCAAGATAACCTCTTGGTCAATTGAACTTCTAATTTGACACTCATCCTTGAGGAAAGAAATGTCATAGCCCGGATCACAAAGTTGACTTATTCTTATAAGGTTATGTTTCAAACCTTTCACATAAGCTACTTATGAGATAGTTACTATGTCATTTTTTATCTTACCCAAACCTTTAGTTACCCCTTTTTCTGAGCCCCCAAAGATAACTTTGGGACCATTCTCAATAGGAGTGAATTCCTTTAGCATGCTTCTTGTTCTATTCATGTGTTTGGAACATCCACTGTCCAAGTACCATGTAGGGGTATGGCCACTTAGACTAACTTGCAACAAATATATTATCTAACCTTAGGACACCAAATTTTATTGGGTCCTAAGTGCAAGTTAGATCTAAACTGAACATGTCTACCTTCAGTTCTTCTGACAGATAGGCTACCATTACTTCTCTGGACACTCTTATTGTGCCAGCAATCAAAGGCATAGTGACCCACTTTGCCACAGCATCAGCACTCATGCACATTGTACCTTCTTTTAAGAACTGGCTTAACAACAATATTGTTTATAGCTCTTAAATCAGCTGGTACATCATCTCCTTTCTTAAGTCTTTTAGCCAGGGCATGCTTAGGGACTTGTCTGGCAGCAAAAGTACTTGGGATATCTTGAACCCTATCTACAGCTGCCTTCTTTTCAGAATGCATACTTCTGATAGCTTCAGATATTCCTAAGTCTCCTTTGCTAACAGATTTTACCTTAGCTTGATGATAAACTGGCATACTTTTTGAGTCAGCTGATACCTTGTCCTTGAGTGTTGGGGCTGGTACACCAAACAAAAATGGTCCATTATGGTCCATTTGGGTTTTCTCATGGACTGCCCAATAGGCACTAGCACCATTTCCATTTCTACTGCCTTGCTCACAATGACCATAAATACTATCATGATCATATCTGTTAGAAGGTTGATCCACCTTTTTAAAAGAAATTGGAGGCTTGGAAGCAAATGACTTAGCTGGAGCTTTGCCTTTCCTATTGGAATTGGCAGCTCTTGTTCTTCCTTTGAAACCTAAACCCTTCTTACCCTTTTGGGAAGAGAAGGAATCTATCAAAGGTAACACTGACTTTGAGAACTTGTCCACCAACTCCCTCTCCTTTTGGAGTCTACTTTCAATATTCCTAATATGGTTATTCTTGAAAGTAACGGTATCCATCTGAATAAAAGTTATATTCTTCAATTGACTAATCTCTTTAAACTTCAGATCCAACACTTTTTCTGAGTCTGAGGATGCCATCTTCAGAGTGGCATTTTCCTTTGCCAATTTTTGGCTAGGAGTCTGCTTTGCTTAAAAGCTTGTAGAAGCTCTCCATAATCATCAATCTGTTGATTGATGTCTCCTTCAGATTCAGAGCCACCTTCATTTCTTGATAAAACTACTTCTGACTCTGGGCTAGCAACATAATCTGACACTGAAGGTGGTGATTGTACCTTACTAGGACCAGGCTGCTCCTGGTTATATCCATCCTCAGCTATGGCCATCAGCCCTATGCATTGGCTGTCTTTTTCTTTATTGATATCATTCAGCAACTGCAAGAATTCTATTTCTACAGAATTTCCTTAGCTGAGAACATCCCAATGTAGGCCTCAACATCCTCTTCATTTTCTGACTCTGATGAAGAAGAGTCAGTCCGGCTTTTCTGCTTCTTGGCCACAAAGGATTTCCCTTTCTTTCCTTTATACTGGTGTTTCTTTTTCTCACCAAACTCTTTTATTTTGACAGGACAGTCTGCTATAACATGTCCTTACTTGCTGCAATAATAATAAATAATTTTAGCAGAAGTTTGTTTACCAGGTTTAGAACCATACCTCTCCTCTTTAGAGGTTTTCTTCTTTCCCTTGTAGGAATCATCCTTGGACTAAGAAGAAGAGGATGACCTGCTCCTCCAGTTCTTTTTCTTCAGGAACTTCTGGAATTGCCTAGAAAAGGCAGCAAAATCCTCATCAGAGTTATGGCAATCTGATGTACTTGAGTCTGAACTTTTTTAATTAGTATCAGCAACTTTTCTGAGAGGAGGAGTGTTGGGTATTGCATCCATAATGTACCTGATTTGAAGAAGCCCCTGTGCAAGCCAAGGTAAATAGACAATGTATTTGATGAAATATTTCTAGTTGTACTTGCAGATATTCCATGCTAAGTACACACCAATGTCAGGGTACAGTGGGTCAATATACACGGGTCTGTGCAACGTAATCCCTCGTTGAGCAGATCAGTGTGTTGGCCTACGTGTACTCTCTCTATTGGGGTGTATTTAATTTCAAGTACAGGGCTATGATAAAGAAAGAGCAGACAAGGAGCAAGGATGGGCCAAAGACCAGCTCAAGGGGAGAAAGAGGAGAAACAGCCCAAGTACAAATCGACGAGAATCACTAAGTGATTCTCGCCGATTCGGCGAGAATCACTAGTGATTCTCGCCGAGTCGTCGAGAATCACTAGCTGATTCTCGCCGGTTGAAGCCGACAGCTTCGTCACAGACAGGGAAATTTTCTAAGGCAGAATCGTCGAGAATTACTTATGATTCTCGCCGATTCGTCGAGAATGACCTTGCATTCTCGACGATTCGGTGAGAATCAAAAGTGACTCCCGCCGATTCTCCCCGGCTTCTGTATCTGTGCAGTCAGATTTCGGCTAAGTAGAAGTCGGCGAGAATCATAAGTGATTCTCGCCGATTCGGCGAGAATCACCTATGATTCTCGCCGAATTTGACTTGGCAATTTTTCTGAAAGTTCTGGACCGGTCCAAGTTACCTGCAGCTGTTTGAACCGGACTTTGGTCCTTACCTTGGTGGGACCCACAACGGTCATCTTCTTGACCTAGGGTATAAATACGATACATTGTGAACAGTAAAAGACACGGATATACGGTATTTCAAAAAGAACGAGCGGCCGACGAGAAACCCTAATCTCGCGATCTTGCTCCGCCGGTCATCTCCGCCGCTCGCACGGTTGTCGCCGCTGTTGATCTCAGGGTCTTCCAGATCTCCGGCGACAGACGCTTAGGCTAGCATAGCATCTCACGCGTCTAACGAGAGATCCCTTGTCTCTTGATTCGTTGATCGGGAAAATATTTCCCCTTCCGAATCGATCGAGACGATCGATCCTTGTGTGACCGTTGGTAGATCTTGCTCCCTTTGCTACGAAGTCTGAATCAAGTTGGCACTGCTGCTGCTCTTCATCCCCGCTGCTGATTTCGAGAACGTTGCCGCCGCCTCAAGCCGCCGCCGGTCTCGGGAAAGATTCACTCCAAGTGAGATCTAGGGCTGTGCACTCTTCGTTGACTTCAAGAGCACGTCGTCAAACGAAGAGGGTCACCTTCTCTCCAAACGTTGTTTGTATTTCTTACAAGCGAGTTTTTAATTTCTTTGTAACGGACCGATTGGTCCCTAGTTGTAAGGGTTGGGTGCAACCCGGACTGTGGGAGTGTTGACTCCTACGTGTGGAAGGGTTCCTTCCGTGAGTGCAAGGATTGGATTTCAATCCTGTTGGTGAAGTGACTGAGTCGTCCCGTGTTGGGAGATAGGTCGAAGGGGGAAAGTGGACGTACCCAAATCGGGGAACCACTATAAATTGTCTGTGTATTTTCTGTGCTTGGTTGCTTTGTTTTCTTGTGCAGGTAAAATCATAATTCCGCAAATACGCGACAGAGACACCTATCCCCCCCCCCCCATAGGTGAAGATAGTTAACACTAGGTGGACTTTCAAGTGGTATCAGAGGGAGGTTACTCATCAAAAAGGTTCACACCTTGAGTAGAATCCTGCCCCCAGTGTCAAGAAGCAGACAGATATCCTCCATGGACGGACTCAAGCACTCCGGCAAAATCCCAGTATGCACCAGACTGAACTTTCCTATCTGGAAGGAAAGAATCAGATTCTACATGGAAGCGGTCGACCCTCGGCTCTTCATGATAGTGGAGGAGGGACCTTACATTCCCACTAAGGCCTCCACCATTGATCCTACCAGGAAAGTACCCAAGAAACTTTCGGAAATGGACAAGGACGAAATGGTGTTGTTCGGACTCGACAAGAAAGCTCAGAACATCCTGGTGAGCGCAGTTGACGACTCTATGATGCAGAACTTCAGCAATTGCAGGACAGCCAAGGATCTCTGGAGCTGTCTGATTGTCTTAATGGAGGGCACAGATGAAGTGAGGGACGATCGGAGATCCCTCCTCAATCAGAAATATGAGGCCTTCAGACAAGGGCCAAAGGAGGAGATTGGAGTCACCTTCGAAAACTTCCTCAAGATCATCAATGCACTCAAAGGATATGGAAGAGTGTTCACTGACGGTGAACTCAATGATAAATTCCTTAGGTCCCTCACTAAGGAATGGGACACAAAGATCTGCGCCATCCGCGAGTTTGGCAGACTTGCGGAAACCGACCCTCAGATTCTGTTCAGGAAGCTCATGTCCTATGAGCTTCAGTTGAACACAAGGAAGGCTGAAGAGGAAGCAGAGAAAGCTGCGGCCAAGGAAAAGATGGTGGCCCTGAAAGCCATTCACTCCAGAAAGGGTAAGGGTGTCGCCTCCTCCCGGGCATGGAAGAGGGATGAAGAGGAAGACTCTGAGCCAAGCTCCTCCGGATCAGAGTTATCTGAGGAAGATTTATCCCTTATCACAAGGGAATTCAAGAAGTTCCTCAAGCTGAGGAATCAGAGAAAGAGAACCGGCTCCTCCTCAAGGGATCAGAAGAAGAACTATTCCTCTGACAGGTATGTTTCCAAACCGAATAAACACCGCTCTTCTGACATTATATGTTTTGGTTGCAACAAGCCAGGACATGTCGTGGCCGACTGCCATCAAGGCAAGAGGGAAAAGGGAAAGGGAGAGGAGCACAGGTCCTCAAGAGATAAGAAGAAGGAGAGGAGTTACATCGCAAAGAAGCCAAAGACGCTGAGTGAATCTGACACGTCAGACACCAGCGATGATGAGGAGGCCTACTTTGGGCTAATGGGTCGCTCTGACTCAGAAGGAGATTGCCCCCCATTTACGGGGAAGGTAAAAGATCACACCCCTCTCTCCGACTCTGACTCTGATCCTGAGTCTCAGGATGATGATGCTGAGGATAGCTCTTCTGCCCGTGAAGCTGAGCTTCTCGATAAGTATGAGCTTCTGCTCAATACTTTTCTGGAATGTCGAAAGAGAATGAAGGCTGCGAAGAAGGAAGTAAAATCCCTTAAAAGTGAAAGTGTATCCCTGAGGGAAGAGATCACCAGTTTGATCTCTCTCCGACAGGAGCACTTGGAACTAACTTCAAAGCATTCAGAGTCTCTTAAGCTCCTTGATCTCAAGCAGGAAGAAGTCGACAAGTTGGAAGAACTACTTGCGGCAGAAAGGAAGATCGTCAAGTGCTTCTCTATGCCAAAAACTATTCTCCCATTAGTTGATACCTTCTCTGCTCAGGCAAAAGGAGCTGGCTTGGGGCATGTAGGTGTGTCCAGTTCCTCGTCCAGGAGAAACAGGAATAGGAGAAAGAATAAGGCTGCCAAGAAAGCCTCTGCTGATGAGAAAGGAAAGGCCCCACTCAGTCCTGTTGAGTTCAGAAAGCCTAGCTTTCCCTGTAACCAACATGACTTTGAGTCAACATATGGGCATCACTTCAGGCCCTCGGTTGCAAAGCCGAAGAGCCGATATGATGGGTGGACCTTTCCCCGTAACTTCAGTGAGAGTGTCTTCAAGGCACCCTATGAGGAAATCCACTTGGGAAATTATGGTCAATTTTCTAGCGGCCATAATAGGAAGCTGGCACCTAAGGCCAAACATGTTACACTGAAAAGCCAAGAGGTGAAGAAGTCATGTGACTGTGGTCATCATGTTGCCTCCACCTCCAGGTCTTCGGCCCCAGTTGGACCCCACGTTTCAAGGGTAGAGCAGGCGCCCAAGAGGAAGTATAATAGGTTTGACTGCTGGTGCTGTGGCAAAATTGGTCACTTTGCCATGGATTGTTGGTTTAATCCAAGGTATAACGAGACTCCTTATGTTAGCAATGCGAGGCCGACCACTCGTAGAGTTAACCAATCGAGGGGGAGTATGCTAACAAGGAATCTAGGACCCAAGTTTGATTGGGTTCCTAAGGCAAATTAATTCTGTTTTGCAGGGATGTCCAAAGGCCAACAAAACTCCTATTTGGTATTTGGACAGTGGATGCTCCCGTCATATGACTGGGACAAGAAGTCTGCTGCGGGAGTACACCCCAGTCGAAAATGGACCCAAAGTCATCTTTGGGGGATCTGATCGGGGAGTCACCAAAGGTTACGGTATGATTTCCAACGGTATACTCTCTATCTCTGACGTAGCTTATGTTGAAGGGTTAAATCATAACCTGATCAGCGTAAGCCAGTTATGTGATAAAGGGTATGACGTTAAGTTCTGCAAGGATAAATGCCTGATAATATCATGTGACTCTTCGGAGACCGTATTAACAGGCATTAGGAGCAGAAATATTTTCTGTTTAGACTTTCTTAGTTTAGACTCTTCTACCCCTGTATGCCTAGTAGCAAAAGGCAGTGCATCTCTTTGCGAACAATGGCACAAGAGATTGGCACACATTAATTACAAGACAATTAATATGCTATTTTCAAAAGACTTAGTAAGGGATGCTCCCATTATTAAGTGCATTAGAGATAGTCCATGTCCTGCATGTCAAATGGGCAAGCAGACTCGGGCTACCTTTAAGAGCATCCCAAACAAAGATTCCTCCAGATGTCTTTACCTTCTGCACATAGACCTGTTTGGTCCTATGCAAGTTCATAGCTTAGGAGGGAAGTCATACACGTTAGTGATTGTAGATGATCACTCTCGGTTTACGTGGGTGTTCTTCTTAAAACGCAAGTCGGATACGTTTGACATCTTCACTAATTTTGTCAAGCAGATACAGAACGAACTTACCTGCTCGGTGGTCAAAATCAGAAGTGACCACGGAACAGAGTTTGAGTCTGGGGCTATGACAGAGTTCTGTGAAGAACTTGGTATCTTTCATGAATTCTCCTCCCCTCGCACTCCTCAACAGAACGGAGTGGCGGAGAGGAGAAATAGAACACTCATTGAGGCAAGCACGACAATGTTGAATGACGCTTCTCTCCCAGAATACTTCTGGGCCGAGGCTGTCAATACGGCTTGTCATGTACAAAACCGGGCATTGATTAACAAAAGCCATCGTAAGACTCCCTATGAGCTACTGAAAGGCAAGAAACCAACCATGTCCTACCTGAGGATCTTTGGCTGCAAATGTTATGTACTGAATAATGGGAAGTACCCGCGTACTAAGTTCGGTGAAAAAATGCTTCGAAGGCATATTTATGGGTTATAGTAGCCGCAGCCGGGCTTATAGAGTTTTCAACAAGAAAACCCTAGTGGTAGAGGAGTCAATCAATGTTGTATTTGATGAAGGAAGTTTGCTTAATGGCAAGACTTCTAGTCTTCTTCCTGAAGATGCAGGTGACAGACTCGAAAGGTTGCAACTGGATGAGCCCGAGAAAGATGCACCTCCAACATACGTCAAGGTATCCACTTCTACGCAGATCGGAGAAGCTGAAAATCAAAATGGAGCAACTCCTTTAGAAGAAGGCGATGTCCAAGAAGTAGTCGACACTCCTGACGCCAGACTTCTACAGCTCAGACACATGCGGGATCATCCCAGAGATCAGATCATCGGAGATCCTCGTGACGGAGTCAGAACTCGCCGAGGTACTATTAATGAGATTCTGCATCTTAGCTTCCTGTCACAGGTTGAGCCAAAGAAGTTCGACGAGGCAAACAAAGATGCTGCATGTATTTTGGCCATGCAAGATGAATTGCATCAGTTCGAAAGATGCAACGTTTGGACGCTTGTGCCCAGACCTTACAAGCAAAATGTGATTGGCACCAAGTGGGTCTTCAGGAACAAACTGGATGAACATGGTGTCATCATAAAGAACAAGGCCAGGCTAGTGGCTCAAGGTTACCGTCAGGAAGAGGGGATTGATTTTGACCAGACGTTTGCACCAGTAGCACGGCTCGAAGCTATCCGGCTATTCCTAGCTTATGCCTCCCACAAAGGATTCACAGTTTATCAGATGGACGTGAAATCAGCTTTCTTGAATGGAGAGTTGAAAGAGGAAGTATACGTCGCTCAACCTCCAGGTTTTGTCAATCCTACTTATCCTAGTCATGTATATTTTCTTAATAAAGCACTATATGGCTTAAAACAAGCTCCTCGAGCTTGGTATGAGACATTATCTAGTTTTCTTCTTGAGAACAAATTCTCTCGAGGAAAAATAGACAAGACATTGTTTCTCAGGGAAGTCAAAGGCAAGATTTTGCTAGTGCAAATCTATGTTGACGACATTATATTTGGCTCCACGGACAACAATCTTTGCAAAAAGTTTTCCAAACTCATGCAAGGAAAGTTTGAAATGAGCAGTATGGGGGAGCTGAAGTACTTCTTGGGACTTCAAGTGAAACAATCTGAGGATGGAATCTTCATCTCTCAGACAAAGTTCACAAATGAACTCCTCAAGAAATTCGGAATGGAGAATGCAACCTCTATGAGGACTCCAATGGGATCCACTATGTCTCTGGATAAGGATGAGAAAGGTAAACCTTTCGATGAAACCAAATACAGAAGCATCATTGGATCCCTGCTCTACCTTACTGCCAGTAGACCAGATATCATGTTCTCCACATGTGTTTGTGCCAGATATCAGGTGAACACTAAGGAATCTCACTATGTCGCTGCAAAGCGAATTCTTAGATACCTTAAAGGTACTCCAAATCTTGGCTTGTGGTACCCGAGAAACAATGATGTTGAGCTAATAGGTTTTTCAGATGCTGATTTTGCAGGGAGTAAGGATGACAGGAAAAGCACTTCCGGGACGTGCCAATTCCTCGGAAGAAGGCTTATCTCCTGGAATAGCAAGAAGCAAAATTGTGTCTCAACCTCCACAGCAGAGTCTGAATACATCTCGGCAGGGAGCTGTTGCGCACAACTCCTATGGATAAGGAACCAGTTAGCAGACTATGATCTTCAGTTCAAGGAAGTACCCATGTACTGCGACTCCTCAAGTGCAATTGCCATCGCAAACAATCCAGTATCGCATAGCAGAACAAAGCATATTGAAGTGCGCTACCACTTCATTCGGGAGCACGTGGAGAACAAGGACATCTCTCTCTGCTATGTCCCCACGGACAAGCAGATTGCAGATATTTTCACAAAGCCCTTAGACGAGGCCAAGTTCAGTCTCTTCAAAACTGAATTGGGGATGCTCAACTATGAAGAATAAAGCCTCCAGACGCTCCTGGCTCGTGCCTCTAGGGGGAGCATCTGCCAGCTTTTCAAGTGACAACATAAGTGCACGAACTGAGGGGGAGCATGGTGTCCGGTGCACCAGACCCAAATTTGCAGAAGCCGAAAAGGGGGAGATTACCCTCTCAGCTAAGGCTAAGGTAGCTCAATGCTCTCGTTTGCTCTCAAGTAACGGGTAATGTTTATCCCTATCACCTCATTTTTAAGCTTCGGTTTTTCATTCCTATATGCTCTATTCACCTTAGCTTGTAGGGTTTAGGCTTCTTCAAATAGGGGGAGATTGTTGGGTATTGCATCCACAATGTACCTGATTTGAAGAAGCCCCTGTGTAAGCCAAGGTAAATAGACAATGTATTTGATGAAATATTTCTAGTTGTACTTGCAGATATTCCATGCTAAGTACACACCAATGTCAGGGTACAGTGGGTCAATATACACGGGTCTGTGCAACGTAATCCCTCGTTGAGCAGATCAGTGTGTTGGCCTACGTGTACTCTCTCTATTAGGGTGTACTTAATTTCAAGTACAGGGCTATGATAAAGCAAGAGCAGACAAGGAGCAAGGATGGGCCAAAGACCAGCTCAAGGGGAGAAAGAGGAGAAACAGCCCAAGTACAAATCGACGAGAATCACTAAGTGATTCTCGCCGATTCGGCGAGAATCACTAGTGATTCTCGCCGAGTCGTCGAGAATCACTAGCTGATTCTCGCCGGTTGAAGCCGGCAGCTTCGTCACAAACAGGGAAATTTTCTAAGGCAGAATCGTCGAGAATTACTTATGATTCTCGCCGATTCGTCGAGAATGACCTTGCATTCTCGATGATTCGGTGAGAATCAAAAGTGACTCCCGCCGATTCTCCCCGGCTTCTGTATCTGTGCAGTCAGATTTCGGCTAAGTAGAAGTCGGCGAGAATCATAAGTGATTCTCGCCGATTCGGCGAGAATCACCTATGATTCTCGCCGAATTTGACTTGGCAATTTTTCTGAAAGTTCTGGACCGGTCCAAGTTACCTGCAGCTGTTTGAACCGGACTTTGGTCCTTATCTTGGTGGGACCCACAACGGCCATCTTCTTGACCTAGGGTATAAATACGATACATTGTGAACAGTAAAAGACACGGATATACGGTATTTCAAAAAGAACGAGCGGCCGACGACAAACCCTAATCTCGCGATCTTGCTCCGTCGGTCATCTCCGCCGCTCGCACGGTTGTCGCCGCTGTTGATCTCAGGGTCTTCCAGATCTCCGGCGATAGAAGCTTAGGCTAGCATAGCATCTCACGCGTCTAACGAGAGATCCCTTGTCTCTTGATTCGTTGATCGGGAAAATCTTTCCCCTTCCGAATCGATCGAGACGATCGATCCTTGTGTGACCGTTGGTAGATCTTGCTCCCTTTGCTACGAAGTCTGAATCAAGTTGGCACTGCTGCTGCTCTTCATCCCCGCTGCTGATTTCGAGAACGTTGCCGCCGCCTCAAGCCGCCGCCGGTCTCGGGAAAGATTCACTCCAAGTGAGATCTAGGGCTGTGCACTCTTCGTTGACTTCAAGAGCACGTCGTCAAACGAAGAGGGTCACCTTCTCTCCAAACGTTGTTTGTATTTCTTACAAGCGAGTTTTTAATTTCTTTGTAACGGACCGATTGGTCCCTAGTTGTAAGGGTTGGGTGCAACCCGGACTGTGGGAGTGTTGACTCCTACGTGTGGAAGGGTTCCTTCCGTGAGTGCAAGGATTGGATTTCAATCCTGTTGGTGAAGTGACCGAGTCGTCCCGTGTTGGGAGATAGGTCGAAGGGGGAAAGTGGACGTACCCAAATCGGGGAACCACTATAAATTGTCTGTGTATTTTCTGTGCTTGGTTGCTTTGTTTTCTTGTGCAGGTAAAATCATAATTCCGCAAATACGCGACAGAGACACCTATCCCCCCCCATAGGTGAAGATAGTTAACACTAGGTGGACTTTCAAGGAGTCTTTCTCCTGCCCTTCTTTGTAGCTTCAACTTTGAAAGCCACAGACTTATCTTTTCTATAAGACATGTTACTCTTTTCCTCTTCCTTTCTGGCAATCAACTGCATTTCATAGGACATCAATTTTCCAAGATTAGTGGAGGAGTATCTGCAAGTCTGGCCACTTCTCTAATGATACAGACCTTGCTATCCCATACCTTGGTTAATGACCTGAGAAATTTGTCATTCAGTTCATAAGTGTTGAAGACCCTTCCATAAGTAATCAGCTCATTGACAATTCTGAAGAACTTTTCATAGCATATAGTTATGTTATCTGTATTGGCTTGTTTGAAGCTGTCATACTCTTGATTGAGCATGGACTTCCTATCCTCTCTTACTTCTGCCATCCCCTCCATGTATATAATTAAAGTTCCCACATTTCCCTTAAAGTTTTGCAGTGAACTAAATTTTTAAATGTAGAATCATCTATAGCACTGACAATTAGGTTTTGTGCTCTCTTGTCCAAAGTTACTAAGATGATCTCATCTTTTGTCATCTCAGAATAATTCTTTGGAGTTTTTAAATTTGCATCAAGAACTGATGTCTTCATTGGGATGAATGGACCTTCCAGAACTGTGATGTAAATTCTTTGATCAGATGCCTCCATGAATAATCTGACTCTCTCTTTCCATATGTCAAAAGTTTCCTTTATACATATAGGAAGCTTCATGGATCCAAGTTCCTTGTGATTTTCACCTGAACCCATCTTGGCTATCTTATTACTGCCTTGGAGATATACTTAGATTGTTAAGTCTAATTTTGAGCAACCTCCCTCTGATACCACTTGAAAGAATTGGTTTCAAGAATGTCTAAACACCTAGAAGGGGGGGTGAATCAGTTCAATTCTTTTTTACTTAGGCAGATAATAGATTATTCACAGTATAGCTAAATTCTAAAGCAATCACAGCATACAACACACCAATCACAGCAGACACACAAGTTTATAGTGGTTCCCTAAGAGATGGGTACATCCACTTTCCCCCTTCGCCTATCTAGCAATTTACTAGATTCCGCTAAACTTCCTTCCACCTTCTCAGATCCTTAGATCTTATAACTCAGAACCCAAACTAGTTCTTACAACTCAGACTTCAACAAGTCCTACACCTAAGGCTCTTCCCAAGAACCCTACCTTAGAGTGAATCCACACTACTACCACTCAGGCTATCAAGCCCTACCTCAACCCTTATTACCAGGCCTACAGCTCAGAGAACTTAATCTCTTACCTCAGGCAAACATCCCTACCTCAGCCTTTATAATTACAAGCATACAACTCAGAGATTAAAATCTCTTACACTCAGATCTAAAAATAGATCTTACAAAAATTGTATAAAGAATTACTTTTATTCCTTCACCCAGATAGAGAGAAAAGAGGGGTGAGGGAATCTTAATCAGATCTTGATTAATATGCTTCCTTCAGACCATTGCTGTAATGAATTAGATTCAACCTTTCTTAGCTTATTCAAAGCTTATTGAAAGAGAGAACCTAGGTTGAATCTTCTTGAGAAGTTGATGTAGACTCAGCTTCTTCCTTCTTGCTGACTTGATTCAGAAAACATTGACATATCCAAAGAGATGTTGTCTCCTTCTCTGATTTAGAATAAGAAACTTCTTGCTATATAGAATTCTGTGAATTCTTCTTGGAGTATTCCTTCTTCTTTTTGTCTTCCCTCTAAATTTTCTCTTTGTCTCACTGTGTGTTTTTTATTGCTCGGCTCTATTTATAGATAACATCAAAGGCAACCGGCTGATCAGGTGGATGACTGACATCTGACAGTTCTGACATGCCTAACATGTCGTGAAAATTCTGGCAGCTGTCAAGTCTTCTGTCTGGAGATCTGGCACTTAGAGTTATTTAACTCAGCTGAATGTGTCGATACACAAGGATAGTATGTGTAGACACAGATTAAGTGTGTGTCGACACAAATACCCGGGTGTCGACACACTTCCTCTGGTGTTGTCGACAAACTTCAAAAACTGTCGACACATCTTTTTACAATGTGTCGACACAACTCCTTTGATGTTGTCGACACTCTTCAAAAACTGTTGACACAGCTCTTCATCCAGCCTCTACACTCCCTTTGTAGAATGTGTCGACAAACTTCAGAAACTTATCAACATAACTGATATAGACCCAAACTCTATATGTCGACACAAGTCCTGTGTGTCGACACAGCAGATGTAGACTTAAACTCTTTATGTCGACATAAGTCATGTGTGTCGACAAAGCCCTTCAACTCATGTCAGCACTTCAAATCTAAGTGTGTTGAAACTAGTCCTGAGTGTCGACACAACTATTGTCGACTCAAATTTCATGTGTCGACACAACTTTGCTTCTAATCTCAATGTCGCTCCTTCAAAGATGTCGACACATTATAAATGTCTCGACACTTTTGTACTTAGAATATTTTTTTTTCATTCTTCTGCTTGCACAAACAAACTCAATACACCATCAAATACAACCTGATGTATATTAAAGAGTCAGGTGAGGCTTCTCCAAATCAGGTACACAATTTTCAATGTACCCAATAATTTCCCACTGAGCCAAAGCTCCCTGGACAATCTCGTCTGTCATAAATATCTACCGAGCCATCGACTCGCCGGGCTAACCTGCCCATCACCAAAACCACCGATCCTACCACTCGTGAGACCTAACCTAACTCCCTCAACACCGGGAAGTGTGAGTGCATGTGTAATCCTAGTTATACTAGTTACTCTGGTAATCCATTTAGTCTTACATTAACCTTGGACTGCCCAAGGCATTTCCCGTGAAGGGCTCTCGAGGGAACTAGGAACTACGATGGGCTGAAGCCCAAAGCTCCCTTTCACAAGGCACTTATTATTATTGTTTTCTACCCGTGACCAGCCCTTTATTAATATTTCAGATGAGTTAACCCTAAGTACATTTGACTCTCCATGCTAGCCTAGACTACCTTTTCTTATTATTCACAGACCAAGAGTTATATGACATGTACAAGGGAGACACCCCAAATACTCTTCCAAATGACCTAAGATTATTATGAGGTAAGTATTATGTCAAATATAGAAACTTATAATTTTTCTAATTTAATTGATATTTTATTTATTTTCCTAAAAATTCCAAATGCCCTAGTTTTGAATATGAAGTACCTTTTTAAGTCATGCAAAATTCTCCACAAAATTATGATAAATACAAGGCAGATATTTTACTGTAAATTCAAAGTCTCCCAATTTTCCAGCAAGGTTTAGGCCTCTGATCAAAATTTTTAATATAAACTCATAAATATCAATTAAAGAAACAAGTGCTTAAAATAAACTTCCAGAAAGTATGAGAAAATTCAAGCATGATTATAATGACCTATAAACACTCCAAGCCAAGTTTTCTAATTTTCTAGTGAAACTCTAATTTTAATTTTGAACAATGTTCCATTTTCATAAATTAATGATTAAGTACAGAACTTATAAATCTAAAAATGGTGATAAAATTTCCACATAAGCCTCCTGACCTAAGAACACCACTGATTAAGTTTCACAATTTTTCAACAAGTATTGAGCTCAGAATCTCTTATTGAACATGTTTCTATACTTATAAGCTTGTGAAGTAAGTACTGGAAATATGCATCTAAAAACTATAAAAAAATTCAAGTATCAGCATAATGATCTAAAGCTTCCTCTGCCCAAATTACATAATTTTCCAGTGAGTAGTGAGATCATAATAAACAAATGATTATTAAGGGCTAACACATGTATTGCAAAGCAGGTACTAAAATTATTGTTTAAAAATTTCCAATAAAATTACCAGAGACTCATAATAACGCTATGACTATACTACCCAAGTTTTATAACTTTTCACAGAGTTTTAATAGCCTAACATAAAATTATAAGACTTGTGCCCTAAAATAGGGTTAGGGTCTTGAGGGGTTTAACAACCTCTAAATCCAATAAGATTTTTACCAGAGACCTTAACTACCCTAGAGTCCTCTCCACCAAATTTCAAGTCATTTCAAGGCCATATGACCCCATGACCTTCAATCACTAGGTTAGCACACATAGAGCCTACCCTAGAGTTCTAGGGCTCCACCCTTCAAATTCCACCCAAAATCAGTGATGGGAGTGTTTTAGGTGCTAGGAAGGCAGAGTGCCAAGTTCCATCACCTTTGGGTGAGGTTGGCTAACTCAAGAATACTTAGAACACTTTGCCCTAATTTGACCTAAAAGGGTCAATCTTTGCCTACACAAATACCCTATCAAACCAAACTCCAATGGGGTGAAATTTTGACCATAGCCTTATAATATCCCCCAAAAATCACCCACCAAAATTTGGGGGGGGGGGGTTTGAGGTGTTTAAGGCACCTAATTAAATTATATATGGTTTATTAAATCTTTCCAAAAACTATAGAAAAATGTTTTCCAAAAATTCTGATTTTTGGACAGTCTAAGGGGAAGGTTATGAGAAGCCTATATTCCAAATTTCAAAGCATTTGGATGAGTGATTCAGTGTGGGCACTAATTCAAATGTCTGCTCACACCTATGTATGGGTTGCACCAAAATGAATGTTGTGGTCACACAAGGGGTCCAAATTGGTTCAAAGAAATTTTAAATTAACGTAGACCCTAGAGCTACAAATTTCATATTGACCATTTTCTCTGATTAAGCCTCTAGGTATTTTTAAAATTTAATTCAAAACACTAAAAATTGTGTGACAGAATAATACAAAAGCTATAGTTTGATTTTATTCAATCCCGCACGAATCTTGGCGCAAGATCGGACGGCTCTGGCTCATCTTCTACCTCCAGCTGACCGGTGTGATTTGCCCGACCTGGAGCGTCTTCCATACCAATTTCACGGCTACCCGGCCACCTACCTGGCCGGCCACTGCCGCCACCACCTCCGTTGAGGTGGGCGCTATCGCCGGGCGGCGGCACGACCGTCGGAGGGGTCATTTCCGACGAATCCGACACTCACATTTTTTGGAAAAACTAGGGAAAATCTTCACCCGATCGGGCTTAATTGAGCTCGACTCATTGCCCTAACAGTTCCTAAGATCTAACCCATGGAAGAGGAGTAGAGGAAGACCTATGTTGCGGCCTGAGAGTGGGTGGTTTGCCTCCTTGCCATTTTCGGCCACCGGCTTGAGCTCTTTTGCAACCTCCACAGCAACCTTCACAAAATCGAGATTGGAATGGGGGAAACGACTGCTCTTGTCTTTGTGAAGGTTCGTAAAGGAGAAATTGGAGAGATGAGGCTTGTAACTCCCCAATTTTTGAAATCTCCATTAATGGCCATGAAGGCCAATTTCGGTTTCTTCTCAATTTAGGGGCCTAAGCCACACCAAGGGTCAGCCAACACCAGGAAACTCCTCCCCTGCCTCCAAGGAGTAAAAGCCCCATCAAAGTGGGGGGTTATGGAACCTCCATGGCCATGATGGCCATTAAGCCCCCACTTTCTCTCTCCTCCAAATTGGGGTAACTTCCCTCCTCTCTCTCCTAGTCACCCATCTCTGAATTTGGTGGGCCCAAAATGTGTCACTCCACCCCCCTAGACTAATGGACCACACCAATTGGGCTTAGCCCACTTGAATTGGGCTAGGCTAACTCAAATTGACCACTTTGACCTATGGGTTGACTTTGGTCAACATGACCATTTGGGTTGACCCCAATGGGTCCTTGGTGATCCATTGGCCTCCCGTAGGGTCTAAGTAGAGTTGGGTAGGGTTGACCTGACACCTTGGGGGTAACTTGACCCTTAGGAAGGGTACTTTGACCTTTTTAGAGTTATAGTTGACTTGAGTCAACTTAGCCATTTTGGTTAACCCCAATGGGTCCTTGGTGACCCATTGGCCTCCCTTAGGGCTTGGGAAGGTCTAGGTGGGTCCCTTTGGCCATAGGGAGGTCATTTGACCACGTATGGGCCTAGTTTGCCCTGATTAGGGTTTGGTTGACCTTGGTCAACTTGACCATTTTAGCTGACCCTAATGGGTCCCTATGGCTCTAATGGACCCTCTAATGGGTTAGAGGTGTTGTGGTGGGGTCATGGTGTCATGGTGAAGCCCAATGGTCATCCTAAAACTAGTAATTGGAATTCTACTATTTGCAGACCAAAGTGGTTCACCCACTAACTCACCAGTTCACCCCATCCTTTTGACACTTCTTAGGGTTTTGTCATGACCCAGTCATGACAAAACCATCCTAGGGGTCTAGAAGTCTGAGGGATGTTACAACTCCTCCCCCCAAGGGAATGCTTTCCCAAAGCCCCGTCAACCATCATCTTCCATGCCCCCTATGGCCGCGGCTCCTCGACCCCAACCTCAACAACATAGTCGGCTAAGAAGTCTGCCACTACTTGTGCCTTAATGGAGAGCCTCAACACAAATGAGATGTCAAACTCACTTAGTTCAATAGACCACTTGGTCAATCGTCCCGAGTGTTCCACTCCTTCAAAAATCTTGTGGATGGATGGTCCATCACCATCCTGATCGAATGGGCTTGGAAGTAGGGTCAGAGCTTCCTAGATGAAATGATTAAAGCATATGCCAGATTTTCTAAGATGGGGTAGCGGAGCTCTGCCTTCTTCAGGATCTTACTGATGTAGTAGATAGGCAATTGTTTCTTCCCCTCTTCCCTGACCAGAACGGAGCTTACGACCTCTATTCCCACCCCAAGATATAAGGCTAGATCTTCCCCCTCCTTTGGGATTTGAAGTAGTAGAGCCAGGGAGATCTGCCTCTTCAGCATTCGGAAAGCCTCTTCACAATCGGCGGTCCATTTGAATTTTTTATTACCCCGCAGTACCTTGAAGAATAATGAGCATTTCTCTCCCAACCTGGAGAGGAACCTACTTAGCCCGACCAGCTTGCATGTCAAGTGCTGGACCTCCTTAGCATTGCGCGGTGACTCCAGCTCTAGGATTCCCTTCACCTTATCTAGGTTAGGCTCCACCCCTGTCGGGGTCAGAAGATGTCCAAGGAACTTCCCTCGACTTGCCTCGAAGGCACACTTCAGGGGGTTCAGCCTCATCTTGAAATTCCGCAAGGTAGTGAATGTATCCTCCAGGTCGCGTAGGTGTGAGTCCACACCCTTGCTTTTGACCATAAGATCGTTGACATAGACTTCCAGGTTCCTCACCCTTTGGCCCTAGAAGACTCGATCCATTATATGCTGGTATGTAGCCCCTGCGTTCTGTCGCCCAAAGGGCATCATTTTATAGCTGAAGCATCCCTCCCTCGTGATGAAGGAAACATCCTTGATATTATGAGGATGCATTCAAATCTGGTGGTAACCTGAAAAAGCATCTAAAAAACTCATAATAGAAAAACCAACGGCTGAATCAACAAACACGTCGATCTGAGGCAGGGGGTAGCAATCCTTTGGACATGATTTATTTAATAAAGAAAAGTCTATACACATGCGCCATTTTCCACCCCCTTTCTTTACCATTACCACATTGGAGATCCAGTCCTGATACTGGATCTCTGAGATGAAGCCGGCCTCTAGAAGCTTCTTGACCTCCTCGTGGATGGGCTCCTCCAGCTTGGTAGTGATGGTCCTCATCTTCTGGCGAATGGGACGTGTCCGGGGGTCCAGGTTCAGGCGGTGGCAGGCAACATCTACATCAATGCCCGACATGTTCGCCGCGCTCCAAGCAAAGATGTCAACGTTGCTATGGATGCAAGCCTTCATCCACTCCTGGTCCTCGGGACCTAATCCCCCACTGATCTGCACCCTTTGCACTTGACCGGTGCTGGTGAAGACTTCCATCTCCACCACTTCCTCAGCCGGCTCCAGCCGCGACTGCTCCCAGCCGGCCTTTGCCTCCTCTTGCTGCCCAAACTCTTCCTCCCCTCCTGCTTCCTCAACTTCCATCGCCTCCCCCAGGCTCTCCTGCTGCTCAACCTCCCCGCCCCTTAGGGCCTCCATCTCAACTCCTCCTCCTCTCCCTTCCTCTACTCCTTCCTCCTGCCGACCCTCTTGTGGCTCCAACCCTTCATCCTTCTGGACCTCATGCACGACTCAACCTCTTTTCTCCTCCGCCATCTTCTCGCTCGCCTCCTCTAGGCTCACCTCCTATCCCCCGAAAACCTCTTCCTGCACCGCCATCTCCCTTTCTAACTCCTCCACCTCTGCCATCCAATATATAGTGTTGATCGCCGTCATGTAGCATTGCCTCGCCACCTTCGGGTCCCCCCTGATCCTGACCTGTACCCCTCCGTTGTTGAGCTTAAGGCATTGGTGGAACGAGGAGGGGATGCAGTGAAAGGCGCTGATGAGGGGGCACCCAATGATGGCATTATAACTGCTTGGGGCATCCACTATAACGAAACTACAATTCTGTGACATGCACCCCAACTTAACATGCAGCCCTACTCCTCCTTCTATCTCCTTCCTCTCTCCTAAAAATCCAAATAATGGTCCGTCCGAAGCTAAGACCCTCTTGGCCTCGACCTTCATCTCTTCAAAGGCCTTCTTGAAGATTACATTCACAGAGCTCCTGTTGTCGACCTGGATTTTGGAGACCGTGAAGTTCTCTACCGCCGTCTGGATCACCAAGGCATCACAGAATGGGTCCTCGAAGTCTGGCATGTCCGCCGATGAGAAAGTAATTTTCTCCTCCGGAGGGGGAGCCTAGGAGGTCGAGGCGACCCCCTTTTGGAACATGGTCTGAAGGCTCCCCTTACGGTTTGCCTCAATCCCAACTCCGCCATGGATTATCCTGATCCCTCCCCGGGTTCCGACGTCTGCCCGATCCTCACATCTATCTTCCCCTTCTCCCTCCTGAATCTCCACGATCCTTATCGATAGATCCTGCCTCCCCCGCCCCCTAGCCTCTCTCATCTCTAAGAACTATGGGCAGGTGGCAGTCGCGTGACCCTCCTTCTGGTGGAAGTCATAGAAAGACAATGCCACCCGGCCCCCTCTTCCTTCTCTGCCTCATCTTCTTCCAGCTCCCCCTGAACTCCACTCCTTCCTCCTCTACCTCGGCCGACCTCCATCGCTTCTTGCTGCGGAGAGAAGTGACCCCCCTATCCCTGCCTCCACGACGGCTGATCAAACCTCCTTGGCTCATGGAAGTTGTCCCTTCCTTTGAAGCCTCTGCCCTGCCCCTGGGGGCGACCCTCTTTGGGCCTCCAACCCAACCAGTTGTTTGGCTCCCGGGCCCCCCAGCCTTGATGCTACCCCTGCTTCCCTCAGGGCTCTTCTCTCCTTCTCTCTTCCCTCTGATCTCTCTATCTTCCTTCTCCTGGCTCCTTCACATTATCCTCCGCCAACTTGGCCAGCTTCCTGGCAAAAGATTGGTTGACTCTTTCGAAGTCTATCTCCTTCGCCGCCCTCTCCATGAGCTCCTCAAAAGAGAGGGGCATTCTCTTCAGCTCTATGCTAAAGAACCCTGGCCTCAGCCCCAGGGTGAAGGCGAGAATCACCGCATACCCTGGGACCTTCTGGACCAGGAGGATCTCCTCCTGAAACCGGTCAATATAATGACCCAACATCTCGTCTTGCTTCTGTCATACCGCAAACAGGCACTCCGCCTCCTTCTTCCGCTTCTTCGATGTCGAGAATCTCAACAAGAACCCTCGACACAGATCCTCAAAGCTGTAGATCGAGCTTGCCGGCAATGGGTGGAACCAGTCCCGGGCCTTCTCCTTCAACGTGATGGCAAACAGCCGACACTTGAAGGCGTCTGTCATCTGTCTAATCGAAACAACATCCTCAAACCACTGCACATGCTGCACAAGGTCATCCTTCCCCGAGTATTAGGATATGTCAGGCTCCCGGAACCCCTCCGGAACCGGAGCCGAGATAATGAGTTCACTTAAAGGGCTCTCGCCCCCTACCTGCCTTGAGGGCACGTCTCGCGGCCTTGGTTGGCTAGCTCGGTATGCGCTTCCTTGCCCGGGGAAGAGATCTCGCGCAACTATATCCCTTTCACCGTCCTCTATCGACACCTCCTTTCTGGGCGCTTCCCGGGAGCATTCTTTCCCAAGAGGGGGATCGCCTAAATTGGAGCCTGAGGCGTAGCCCACTTGCTCCTTGCCGAGAAGGCCAGGTTGATGGTCTATAAGACCTCTCTCTTGAAGTCCTCCAACATCTTCCTGTCGCCTCCTCTCCCCGAGAAGGGGAACCTCTTGAGCCTGATCCTTTGCCTTCACCTCCGGCCATGGGACTCAACTAAAGATTTTCTTGTACTGGCTACTTTCCACGCTCACCGCACCAGAACTGTTGAAGCTAAAATTTGACCTCAACGAGAGTTCAAAATAAGGGGTGTAGCCAACACCTACTTATCCCAAGCTCTGACCTCTAACTGGCAGTAAAGAACTAGAAACCGACCCAAAGCCTCAGCTAGGAGGTCCTACCTCTAACCCGAAAGATCTCTGAGCGCTTCCCCTCCAAAGCCAAATACTGGGTTAGGAGCTCCTCAACGAGCACTAGAAGATCTTAGGAAAATATGAAAGCTTGCTTTCTCAGGAGCCCTTGTGGGTCTATTTATAGCCTTTGCTGACCTGAAATTACCAAATTACCCCTGGCTGGCAAAATTCCGCTATTCTGAGGAGATAAATGCAGACCCTGGGGGTATACAGGTAATTTTACCTGAGGGCATCCAGGTAATTTCACACTGGGCCCTACCCGGCAGGAGCCTTCCTACCGAAAACTAAAGGCTCTCGCGCCTATGCCTTGCCGAGAACTCTCCCGCCCTCACCAGGCGGGAGCTAAAAGGATATTGAAGAATGCCACAGACGGTGCTTGCTCCCACCCTCGCGGAACGCGAGCCTTCTTGCCTCCCCTGGGCAGGAATATGTCTTGGCCGAAGCCCATCCTGTCTTTAGCGAGCGTCGAGCTCTGCTCGATGAACCGCTTATCCGAGCATGAGCGCTCTCGCCTGCTCTTGTGCGAGAGCTCTCCTGCTCTGAACCTGATCAACGAACGTCGAGACCAGCTCGACGAGACCCAAGCTGAGCTCGATGAAAGTCGAGGGGTTGAGTTGAGCTAAACCCTGACCTATACGAGAGTAGTCTTTCTTCACCCGAGGCTAGCCCAAAGCTAGCCCAAACCTGCCCTTTGGTGTTTCTGGGTCCCACACAGCGAATATGGGGTTGTACAATATGAGGACAGTATAGAGCCAATAAATATTTATTCACTCATAATAGAGTTGGCAAAGATGAATAAGCATCGTGTGAAGATGTGATGGCGATGAGTTCACTCATAATAGAGTTGTGAAGACACGTGAGATCATCATTACTACCACAATAAGAGAAGTTCTAAGCACATATGTGTCATGTTATTGATCATTACATGACTCCACAAAAGAAGAACAAATAGCATCATGTTGTGGGAAAATAGCGTCGTATTCATCTTATTATACTGTCGTGATAACTAGACAACAACGATGTTGTCATTGTGATAAGTCTCCACCAAAAAAGAATAATAATTTCAAGTTAAAAAGTATTGTGTGTATAGACAACACAAAACACCACACTTGACAGGTGTACAAGACAAAGCTCTATTGAAGATAACATTATTTGAGGTCTTTACCTTGGCAGAAGAAGCGGCTCAGTCAAAGAAGAACAAACAACGCTGTGTTGATAAACTACACACGATGCTAGCCCCTTGTCAAGCTTATTTTTAGATAGAAAGATTGCCTAAGTCAAATGGCGTCGTGCGAAGGGAATTTTTGCAAAAATTCAAATTGCCGACAGCGCTGAAAGCTACTATAAAGTCAGTCTATTTTGGAAAGGCTTCTGACACGTTTTGCTCCATTCTCAATCATTAAAGATGCGAGCCCTATATAAGGAGAAGATATATGAAGATAACCCTAACTTTTTTTAAAAAAAACTTTGGATTTCAAAATCAATAGAACAGTAATCCTCTCAATAAGCAACGACGACAGAACACTTAAGAAGAAAACTACTACAAAGAGGAGAAAATATACAAGAAATTCTTAAAGGCCTTCAAGTATTGCTCAACCTCTAATCTCTACAAATCTTTCTAGAATAAGAAGTCTTCTATTCAGATAGGTTCAAAATAGATCTTATTCTCAAAGGACACTTAATGAAGATCTTTTGTTGTACTAGAAGAGGGATTTTCTCTATATAACCTAAGAAGACTCAAATCCTCAAAGAATTACTTATTTTGATTCAATATCTATTATAAAAAATTATTCTACTCCTGTCGTTATAAGATCTCTTCGAGGTCTGAGTGTAAGGTTTATGAACAGGACCAAAGGTAGGATTCATTTATGAATCTGAGGTAGAGCTTTTATTGAAGGCCTGAGGTATGGTTTAAGGGAGAACTTGAATTAGGGAATTGGTGATATTCCTAAGGTAGGATTCATCTAAATTTAAGTTGTATGCATGATCTCACTCTGAGCTATAGGATCCAAGGTATGGATATGAGTTGTAAGATCTGTTGGATTTG
This sequence comes from Platanthera zijinensis, assembly GCA_039513925.1. Classification (NCBI taxonomy): domain Eukaryota; kingdom Viridiplantae; phylum Streptophyta; class Magnoliopsida; order Asparagales; family Orchidaceae; genus Platanthera; species Platanthera zijinensis. Next base: position 94,944,690 of record CM077091.1, read on the forward strand.
AGATTTTAGAGAAGTTGGTCGATTCTAGCACACTATTAGATAAGTGGAGGGGTAAGTGGATATATCCTTAACTGGGGAGCCACTATAAACTCTTTTGTGCTTTTTGTGGTGTGTTTTATGTGGTGTGCTTTTCTTTTGATCTCTATGGTAGATTAGCTTATGTTATTTAAAAAGAAAAAATATCAAAACACCTATTTACCCCCTCCCCCTCTAGGTGATTAGACTACCCTAAATATTTTAGGCGTCCTCTTGTTGCCCATAGAAGGAACATACTTCCCCAGTGATGACTTCAGTGATCCAAAGTTGATATGAACTTGTTGGACAACTCGTGGAATAGGCTAAGCTTTGAGGGAGACCAGTGGAACTGATCACAAAGGAGTCACTTATAAGTGCTCTCTATGAGCTCCAGTAGCCAGGGGAATTAAGAGATAAGGAATACCATCAACAATAATAGAGTCAAAAGCGCCTACAATTTAGAGTACGCGGTTGTGAAAACCTAACCTCACAAGGAGACAAGTTCTGGTTGGGTCTGGGATCCAACGATGTCCGCTACTAGGGAAACCTATGGTATAGTAGGGAGAGATGACTCAAGAGAGCGTTGCTCCACTTCATCACCAAGTCGAGCACTCTTTGAGTACTCATAGAGATCCAGTTTTGGTAGTCATTGTGGTGACATTCCCGAGAGCAGGCGGTGCGTTATACTTTATGAAGGAAAGCATCTTCTTCTTCTTCACCAATTTTGTTGGAGAAACCCCTTATGATTTACCTTAACAAATTACTTTAAGTGATTTTACATCCAATGTTTATTACCCATGATGTATAGAGAGGGTAATATAGTCATAGAAGTCAAATGGTGTCATTTTAATAAGGACGTGAGAAAGGCACATTGAATTTAAGAGGAAAGTCATGAAATACCAATATGCGTTGACTAGAAGTCGACATAACTTCAAGTAGAAGTCGACGCTACTTCGAGTATAAGTCAGAGTAACTGAATATTATATGTTAATGTTAATTAAAGTATTAAATCGACACATACTCAAATATGATATCGACACAACATCGATTACAGAACTTAATTGACAGATTATTTGAATGAAGCCAGAACTCGATGCAACGCCAATATAAATTTCACGTTACGTTGAATAGATTTCTAAACAAGAACTCTTTTGAAGATTATTTTTAGAATTACTTCAAAAAAGGTTTGAAATGAATAACTGATTCTTAGAGACATTAGGGTATCTGTTATATATATATATAGAGAGAGAGAGAGAGAGAAAGAGAGAGAGAGAGAGGGAGAGAGAAGACAAATTAAAAATAGGACAACAATAATAATAATTCCAACGATCATTATACTTACATCATATCGAAGTTTTGGAAGATTGGTTTTGATCGAGAAGGATAGGAAGATTATCATCTGCAATTAGAGTTTTTCCTTGAATCAGTCGATCATCATCCTGGTTCTTGAATCTAAAAAGAGAATCATTTCTTCTTCTTCTCAAGGACTTATCAATTTCTACATCAGATTTAAAGAAGTTTTAAAGGATTATCTGGATTAAGGGCTTAAAATCCTTGAGATAGGATTCATCAGAATACCATATATCAAATTCACTAAGTGCCATAAATTCCTTTGGATTCTGCTGAGAGAACTCAAGAAGAAGATCATTAAATCCCCTGATTTTTTTCTATTTTCTATTCAATTAAATTTTTAGCTTGTGAAAAGGGTTTTGAGAATTCCTCTTCAAATGATTCGGTTAGAGGTGCTGAGTGTATCCTTGGGAAAAGACTCAAATTATATTGGCTTAAGGTCTCCTTATCAAAGATCTGATGATTGGTTTTAAGAGTATTCTTATCAAAAGACCCACGAATTGCGATAGTGAATTCTTACCAATGGGGTAGAAGAGTGGATATACCAAGATTTTGGGGAACCATTATATTTCTTGTGTCTTTTGTGATTATGCTTTATTCTGTAATTTAATTTTTGTTTGTGCTATGATTATAATTGTCTGCTATAATTCTAGTTAATAGCCCGTATAAATGCAAATTTTTTTAATTGTATAATTAGATTTAAATAAATTTTAATCTCTATTAACCCCCCCCCCCCCCACACACACACACCCCACCCACCTAGAGAAATCTCAGAAGAATTAGTCAACTGTTCTCTCATTTCAATTGGTATTAGAGGGAGGTTGATCATTAAATGGTTAATCTGGAGAAGGTTAATCAAGAAAAGGTTGAACACCTTGATCAAAGAGATCATAACAATTGCATTATTATATATTTTATTAATTTTTCAAAAAAAAATTATTCCAATACATTCAAAAGATTTACATCTACAAGACCTCTGGTTTGTAATCTTGATAAGTTTACACTCTAGAAAACCAAAATCATGTTGTATATGAATTCAGTTGATGAAGGTATTTTTGGTTCAATATTTACAAGACCACATATACCTTATATGAAGGATGCTTAAGGAAATGTTACTTCAGAACAAGTACCGGGATTGAATGGACAGATGAAGAAAAGAGAATAAAAGATTTGGATGCTAAAATAATGAACATATTAGTCTCAATAATGTCAGATGATGTATTTTAGAAGGTTGTAGAATGTCAAACAGCTAAGAAAATCTGGGAATCACTATCAAGAATTGTTGATGGAAGTTTTGATGAAAGAACAAATAGAAGATCTCTCTTAATTTCTCAGTATGAAAACTTCCAAAAGAAAGCTAATTTGAGCTGAAATGTATAATAGGTTCAGCATAATTATAAATGAGCTGAAAGGTTTGGATAAGGATATATCTTTTATAGTGATAAATGATAAATTACTCATGTGCATTCCAAGTACATGGGATTCAAGGATATGGGCTATCAGAGAAGCGAGGTGTCATATAGAAAATACAACATATGCTCTATAAGGAAAGCTCAAATCATATGAACAACTCATGAAAAGTAGAGTTGAAATAGAAGTAGAGGAAAATTTTATTACACCTAAAGACAAGTCTATTGCTATTAAAGTCACTAATGATGAACCATCTGTATCAGAACAAGAGATGTTCAATATTCTGGCAAGAATATTTAGAAAGTAAATTAAGATTGAAATCTCCGGAATAAGAGACAGGAGTGTAAACAAGCTAAAGTTTGAAAAAACTCCTAATAAGGAGATAATTTGTTTTTCTTGCAGAAAATCTGGACATATTACAACTGAATTTCCAGATCAACAAAAGGATAAGCATAATAAAAAGGATTAGAAGAAATTCCTAAAGAGAAAGGATAAGAAAATGGGGAAAGGTTTCATAGCAAAATTCTGGAGTTATACTAGTTCTGAGTCAAGTTCTTCATCAGGTTGTGAAAAAGAAGTTGATTTAGAAGAAACAAGCTTAATGGCATTGGAAACTGACTCAGATACTGAAAAAAGTCAGGCAAAGTTTTTGATAATTTTGAATTTTCATCTAAAAAATTTAAATTATGTTTTAAAGAATTTTGTAAGGATCAGTTAGAGGTTAAAAAAGAAATTACAAGCTTGAGAAAACAAATAGAGTTAATTAAGAGTTATTCTTATGATAAAGAATAAGTTGAACAAGATAAGTTGTTAGAAATTGAAGTAGAAAAACTGAGAAATCAGGTTGCAAATTTAACCAAAGAAAACACTTTATTAAAAGAAGAAGTATAAAGCAAAAGTCTTTGAAGATTCTTTAAATGGAAGGAGTCAGCAACTTAAAAATATTACAAAAAACCTTAAGAGAAGGTTTAATCACTTAGGATTAGAAGCCAATCCACACAGGAGAGCAACAATTAACAATAAACCTGCTTGGAAAAACCCTGTATCATTTACTAAAGCTAAGGAAATACAACCTAGCATAGATGTTATTAATGATTCAGAAAGAATAATAAGATTTAAAAAGGATAAATTCAAAGGAAAAGGTGTTGTAGGTAAACAACCATTATTAAACAATAATCAAAGATCAAAAGTTTCAGTAAACAAGGAATATGTGTTGACTTCATATTGACGAAATACCTGTGAAGCGTCGACTTCAAATCGATGCATCCAGAAAATTGCGTTGACTTCAACTCGACACATATCCTTGAATAATAATTTTTCTTATTATTATTCGGCAAATGGTGTTTATACAAAATGCTTTACCAAGGGACATAAAGATGGAAGTTGTTGATTTAATAGATTAACACTATTTTATCCTAAGGGATATTATAAAAGGACATCATATACTTTCATCACCCCCTATAATGGAAAAAAGAAGTAATGGGTCCAAGGTAACCTAGATCCCAATTGATGTTTGATTTCAAGTGTAGGAAAAAGACTGTCCTTATACAAACTAGCTATGGTATTTGGATAGTGGTTGCTCCAAGCATATGATTGGACATAAAGAATTGTTGGATAATTTCAAGGCCAAAAATGGCCCAAAGGTAATTTTTGGTGATTCCAACTATGGTCAAACCAAAGGTTATGGGATGATCAAAATTGGAGATATCACATTCTCTAAAGTAGCTTATGTTGAAGGACTTCAACATAATCTAATTATTATTAATTAGCTGTGTGATGGTGAATATAAAGTTGTATTCACTCATAATCTCTGTCAAATAGTCAACTCCATAACTAACATTATAGTATTATCAGGTTTTAGAAAAGGTAATATTTATGTAGTTGATTTTAGCCTGTCCCCCTACTCTGCTTTTGTATTTATGTTGCCTGCTCCCAACAGCTATGTTTGTAGCAGTTATATTTTGTATGCTTATATATATCACATTATGTAAGTCTTAGATATATGAAAAAAATAGTATTGTCTTTTATTTCCTCAAATATGTCTCAACCCAAAGGTTAGATAGCCACCCTTGTCTACTCCTCTGATTACATCTTCTCAGTTTCCAGATCCCTCTCTTCTCCCTTATCTCCGTCCCTCCTCTCGACATTCTTCTTCTTAATCTAATTACAAGCACTGTACCTATTTATAACACTAATAATCCCCTACTTATTAGACACGTGACATACTTATTGTTACATTGAAAAATGAATTGTGCGTTTTTTTTGTTCCTGATTTGAAATCTCTTTCCTGTTATTTAACAATTTTTTGGATTCTTTTAGGAATTTATTACTGTTCATGGGATTATTCTCTTTCAAATTCGATGGATTTGATCACCACATTATTTCTTTTATGTTCATTGCTCAACTCTATGTTTTCATTTCTTAGTACAAAAAAATGAAAAAAGAACATGATTTCCTTATTCTAAGGCAAAGTCATTATTAATATCAATCCATGATTCTTTTTTTGGCAGCGAAAACTGCTATTGAGAAGTTGAACCACATAATCTTGTTTGGGAAGCCGATTAGGATTATGTGTCATTGCGTAGTCCATATTCATGGAATAGTGGGATTGGAAATGTTTTTGTGAAGGTGCGTCTCTGAATCATATCATGATAGATTTTTCTTTTATTTTTCTTCCAGATTCTGATATGGGCTTTGATTATTGTATTCAGAACTTTGGTGGATCTGTTGATAGTGTAAAACTTCAAGAAATGTTTGAGAAATTTGGTGATATCTTATCTAACAAAGTGGTCACTCATGATGGGAAGAGCAAAGGATATGGTTTTGTACAGTTTGAATCTCAAGATTCTGCAAATTCTGCCATTGAATGACTCAATGATACAATATTTGATGTCAAGAGAATGCAGTCAACTATCTTACTTCCTATCTGTTCATCACCATTTTCATTCTGAAGTGCTTTTAATTTCAATCTACTAGTGTTTAATATCTCTATCATACTTTTTATGCAGATTTGTCGACAATTTCATCAAGAAGAGCAAGCGATTTATACCGAATGCAGAAGTGAAGGAAACAAATTTATACATGAAGAACATGGATCAGGACATAACTGAATATCTTATTGAGCTGAAGTTTTGTGAATTTAGAAAAATCTCTAATGTAATGATTGCAAAAGAGGGGGAGGGAAAATCTAAAGGATTTGGGTTTGTGAACTTTGAAAACCCTGACAGTGCCAAAAAGGCAATAGACGCAATGAATGGACATCAGCTTGGTATGATTTTTCATTGCCTAAAGCGGCAGAATTTGGGGGAAAACTTTAATTTGATGATTGCTAAATGCGTGTTCGATGTTTCTTTTTAGGATCGAAGATGATATACGTTGCAAGGGCTCAAAAGAAGGAGGAGTGTCAGCTAATGTTGTCGCGTATATTTGAAGAAAAATGCAGAGAACTAATTAGGAAAAACATGGCTTCAAATTTGTATGTTAAGAACATTGATGATAGTGTTGACGAGAATGCTCTCTGTGAGCAGTTCAAACGATTTGGTAGCATTACCTCTGCAAAAATTATGGATGATGCTAAAATAATCAGTAAAGGTTTAAGTTTTGTTTGTTATACCTCGTCAGAGGAAGCCCTCCAAGCAGTAAATATTCTCCATGGTAAATTAATTGTCTGATAAATGTTTGTTTGCATCTTGACATTTTCAAATAAAAACAAATGTTTCCATCTTGTCATATTGAAATCCAGTATACATGTTTCATGAGGAGCCGCTGTATGTTACAATCGCCTAGAGGAAAGACAAGCACAATTGCAACTAAAGTTTTCTCAAAGGATGAGTGGGTTAGCCTCAGTTGCAGCCCCCGCTGTCATCTCTACAGGGTATCCTCCACTGTATTATAGCCCTCCTCCATTTCTATCGACGGTCCCTGCACGACCATATCTTTTGTAACAGCCCTTTGGGCTAAGGTAAGGATCACTGCCGACCGGATTTGTTCCTCCACCAAGGACAACTTTTCAGACAATTCCATTTCCAGTTGTAAGTCATCTGTCAAGGAGATTGAGCTTTTAATTTCTTCCTAATTTACTTCCTTCCTCCCACATTCCTAATACTCTGAGACAATAGAGGCAAACCAGGGGTCAAATGATTGAGAATTTGATGCCTCAATATGGGCATCCATGGCTACATAGGCCTCATGACAATTATTTGAAGGATTCTGATGGACAACATGTTTGCCTATTCTCTTTCTTCTTTTCTCTTTATTTAAATTTATTATCTATTTCTCCTTAACATATCCTTTAAGTTATGATCAACACGGTCTCTCTGGTGTTGTTAACCTTCTTAGTACATGAATGAAGAAACAGAATAATTCAAGCATAACTTTGCGTTTGGCGGTGGTAACATATTACCGTACGCAACAAGCAATACCTTGTTGTTGGCTTACATCAAGGTTCAGGTTTAAGCCCTTATCTCTTTACCCTTGTCTTAGATGAGCTCACTAAACATATAATACAAGCAATACCTTGGTGTTTATTTTGTGTATGATATCGTTTTGATTGATGAGACACGCAAGGGTGTTAGCGCAAAACTTGAATCTTGGCCAGATACTTTAGAAAAGAATGGTTTTAGGTTGAGCAAGGCAAAGACGGAGTATATGAAGCTTAAATTTAGCAGTACAAGAAGGACAGATGACTTTGTTATTAAGTTGGCATACACCAGTGGTCGCGACCTCTTGTGCTAGTTCGGTGGCTTGAGCGTGCGACCCCTGTTCTACTAGCTGGGTTACGAGTGCAAGTTGTTGATTGAACTCACTGCGGGTAACTGGGGGCTCCTTTCAGAGTTTGTCGCTTGTAGAGACAGTCATGCGAGTTTGTCGCCTACATAGACAGTCCTGCATGTCCGCTGGCTATCAGCTGAGTTCGCTGGTTGAGAGAATTTGACTGTCACGTGTTTGAATTATTGATGCAAAATTTGTCACTCAACTCTACACTTAACGGTCGGTTCTGGGAGTCCGATGAAGTGATTGAATTACACAATCAACCAGTTATTAACCTGTGGAGGCTTGGCGAATAGAGAACCAAGAAAAGGGTGCCGCTATCAGCGACATAAATCATATTTACCCGCAATGACAAATACCACTTGTTACGGGAAATGTTATTATACAAAGTTCTATAACAAGCTAGTACAAGATTATGCAATGAGAAATAAGAGGCAATAGGGAGATGGAATTTGTAACTGAACCTACAACGGGGTAGATTCTGGCCCAAGTTCTCTTTCCTTTGAGCACCCCTGACCCCCTATTAATATTTGAGGGTAGTGTGCCTGCTCGACTGAGGGAACTAAATGCACATCTACCAGAGATACGCGAAGAATCAGATGGTGCAATGAGAGAGGAGATCGGGTGGTGATTGAACGTGGAGTTGCTAAAGAGGAGAGGGATCCGCGCGGACCCTGAAGAGTGACTGCGCAAATCCTTGAAGTGCAGCTGTGCGCGCCCTCGGGGGGGGACTTGCGGACTCGGGGACATTCCCCGCAAATCCTGTTGAGTATTCACCTGGAGTCTTTGTGATCGACATCAAAGGGTACTGACTGTGGTCGCAGGATTTGAGTTAATGATTTGATTATTTAAAAATAATTTTCTACAATAAAATGTTTGTATTTTTGTTATTCCAATATAAATTTTTCAAAAAAAATATCTTATATTTTTTAAAAATCTCTAGGAATTACTATAATAAATATGATATGTAATATATATCGTATTTAGTTGTATGTATATTATATTTATATTATTTAGTTGTATTTAAGCTCAATTTGATATTTAAAAAATATACAATATATTATGAATTTATGACTCATAATATGCAATATATAAGTTATTACCTGACATCACGGTACAACCTCAGTACGATCGATCGAACCTCTAACCTTTGATCCATTTCTTAAAACCCGGATATATACATAAATTTCGACAACTCCACTCCACTATAAATCTACCTACCGAGCGCAATCGGAAATATTTAGGGTGGTGTTAAAGGCACACCATTTTCGGCTATGTGCACACCCATCAAAAATATAATCCTTAATAATTTAGGTTTTTTAAACCTCACCCAACTAAAGCCGAAGCAGCCCGCTTCACCCTTTCCGATACGCGCTTTTTGAACTGCATCTTCTACGTTCATTTTCAGGAGAAGTGTTCAACATGAAAGTTGTAGATCTTGACGATATCTACAACTTTCATGTTGAACACTTTTTGATTTAAAGCCGTTTAGGCCCCCGATTTGGCCCCCGGAAAAAATCACGCGGAACATATGTTCCGCGTGATTTTGTCCGGGGGCCAAATCGGGGGCCTAAACGGCTTTAAATCAAAAAGTGTTCAACATGAAAGTTGTAGATATCGTCAAGATCTACAACTTTCATGTTGAACACTTCTCCTGAAAATGAACGTAGAAGATGCAGTTCAAAAAGGTGCGTATTTAATTTTAAAAAACTATGCAATCACGGCAACGTCATCCTCCCCACAGCTCTTGTGAACATGTACTGCAGATGCGGGTGCGTTGAAGCAGCTTTGGAGGTGTTCCGCCGGGTTTCGAGCAAAGACGTCGTGCTTTGGAACGTGATGATCGGAGGGCTCGCGATGCACGGCCATGGCCGCCTTGCCGTCGATCTGTTTGCTCTGATGAAGGAGACGACAACGACGCTAAACAAGTTCACATACATTGCCGCTATGTTTGCTCAGACTGTGCACATAGTATTAGTGTGCACAAAGCCGAAGATGGTGTGCACATAAAATTCCAATGGGTGCACATAGTATTGGTGTGCACAAAGCCAAAGATGGTGTGCCTTTAACACCACCCAATATTTATTTTTATAGTGCAGGTAGATAACTAACTGGCATAGCCCTCTTTAATATCTTGAGTGCAGAACCTGGCTCAGTGTTGATGGCCAGCTGGTTAGTTCTTATTGAGCCGTTGACCAACACACGCCAATTCACAAGAGCTCATATCTTGAAAAATATGCTGGCATTGCTCCCTTCACGCCGAATTTAATAGGGTGCTGCTATCTGCACCACAGTTTTGGCTAGTCGTACCGCACTTTCTCCTAATTTTTCGCGTCTTTTGAAAATACGCCTTGTATATTCATTTTTAGAAAAAGTGTTCAACACGAAAGTTGTAGATCTCTACGAGATCTACAACATTCGTTTTGAACACTTTTCATAAAAATGTATGTACAAGACGTATTTTTAAACGGCGCAAAACCTAGACGTATTTTCATTGTACGTCTTGCCATGCACGCAATCGACTTCAGCTCTCGTTTCACGATTTCCAGGCCAACGATATTCCTCCTTATTTCGCCTTCTGGTTTCCCCTTATTTCGCTGTCTGGGTTGCCAGTGCTTCCCACTTGTTTCTCATTGTTTCACATTCAAACCCTCTTCTTCAATTCATTCCCCCTCCTCTCTCCTTTTTTTTTCTCTTCAAATCGTTCAAGGTAGAGAAAGAGAATGGGGGTTGCACCACCAAACCCTTTGAAGGACAATGCCGAAGTCTCTCAGCGCGCCGACAAACTCACCGTCATCACTGACCCATCCAAGAACAACAATAACTGAGTGGGAAAGGAGGACGACAGGGACGTGACGGCGGCTCGTCGGCGACCGCAAATTCCTCTACAATGACTTTGAGGAGGTGAGATTTCTGCTTCCTCCAACTCCATGTCACGAAATAATTGATTTGATTAATATACCTATGTATATTATAAACCTAGCAAAAAGCAAATGTTGCCGGTGAAATATGTTCAAACCTAATAGCTTTGAAGTGAAGTTATACTGTAAATAAATTTAGATAATAGGTCGTAGATTTCAGAATGAAAATTTTATAAACAGTCAACTTCAGTTTGCATACATATGATTTTGTAGACACAAGTTAAAGTGTTTGTTCAATCTCTTTTTGGTAAAAAAAATAGGGTATAAATTTTATTGGTTGTTATTTTAAATTCAATATATATATATATGCACACACACACACGAGTGATAGGCACGGACCTCCGGCCAAATGACTACGCGGCACAGTATCCGATCGGCGACAGTACACAACCAGCAGCGGCGGGCTTCGCCCGCCCCCGTCGGATTGTTTTAAAACTAAATAATTTTTAAAAATATTAATTACTTATTTTTAAAAATTTTAAAATTAAAAATTAAAAAAAATTGGGTGCGGCACGTGCTCTGGCCCGTGCCGCACGCAGTTTCTTCCTTGCGGCCGCCGGCGGACGCGGCGTCGGCCTGCCTGGCTACCCACAGCGGGTTCGCCGGAGGACGGCGAGCCCGCCGGTGGGTGCCGTGCAGGCCGCCGGCGGCTCCACCGCCGGCCGTGAGGAAGAAAATCGCTGACGCACTTTTCTTTTTGGGGGGGTTTACTATTAATCGGGTTTTAGGAGAGAGAGGGGGGGGTTTGGGTTTTTTTATGTGCAAACCTAATCCGCTATTTGCAACCTCAGATCTAACGGCTTTGGATCAAAAGGTTGCAATCCGACGGCCCTTGTTTTTTCCCCTATTTTTGAACTCACGCTATTTGCAAGCCGCAGTATATCTTTTTAGAATAGTATATATATATATATGCCTGCACAAAAGGCCCGATCGGGCCGGCCCGGACCGGGCCTGATCGAGCCCGAGCTTTTGCAAACCGGGCCGAGCCCGGGCCCTGCATTTATCGGGCTCGGGCTTTGACCCCGGGAAGGGCCCCGAGCCGGCCCCCGGGCCGGCCCGGGCCATTATCATTTTAAAAAAAAACAAAAAATTAAAACATGAAATAATTTTTTTTATTAATATTGAAATTTATAAAATTAAAATTACACTTTTAAAAAAAAAAAATTATGAAAAAACTGGAATTTATTATTTGTAATAATAATAACAAAAAAAATTACAGTTTTACGAGTTAAGGTTGTCCATCTCCTCTTCAATTTCCTCTGAGCTCTCCTCCAACGCTGAAATGTGTTGTTTCCTCCTCGTAGCATCCAAATAGTCCTTGTAGCAGATGGATAGTTCCAGTAATTCTTCATTTAGTCGGCTCATTCGCTTGTTCAACATCCTGCCACTAAGAGAAAAGCGGACTCCGAAGCTACTGTACTATCTTGAATTGTTAGTAAATCACGGGCCATACAGACCAAAATAAGATAGGTATTAGTTTTATCATTCTACCATTTTAAGATATCGAAATTTTCGATCTCTTCCGCAGTCATAAAATCACGAAATTGTGTTTTCGTATACAATCTTAATTCGTTTAAACTACTCGACGTGCGTGCTTTTTTCCTTGAAGCTAATTCTAAAATTTTATTTGTAAAAGAATCTTTTGTCCTAGGTTGCGTTATTTCTTCTCTCGGTCGTGAGCCATATAAGATGTCGTAATAATTAAAACATTCGGTAAAAATAGAATTAAATTGAGTAGTACTAACGTCGTCAACGTTATCGAAACTTAAATTTATGTCTAAGTTAACGTTAATTTCATCTATCAAAGCGCTCAACGTGTAACATCTCATTTCCTATTAGACCCCTCAACTTAGATTAGGATAGGACATGTTGTGTGGGTGTGGGTTTTAGGCTAGGTTTGACCCATGGAGATAGGGTGCAGCCACATGGGGCCCACTATAGGGCCCAAGTCAACTGAGGTCAAATTAGTATAATTTGGAACCTTAGCCACACCTTGACCCCACCACTATGTCCTAACCCTAAAAATAATCTAAGTGAACCCTAAGACATGCCAATGGGTCACCAATGGGCCCAAGTTGACTCAGGTCAACTCTAACCCTAATTTGGTCAAACCCACACCTAAAGGCCCAAATTGCCCAAGTGGGGCACCACCATGGCCCAACCCAAGTTGGGTGGTGCTATAGGGTCCATGACCTTCAAGTGGGGTCAGCCCACTCACAAGGGTGACCAAGTCAACCTCAAAAGTCAATAAGTCAACAAAATGGCTACTACAAGAAAAACCATAATTAGCAAGGAAGAGAATACCTTGCTAATCCATTAAATTCGTTGCTAATTTTAATTAGCAACGAATTTAGAAACAAAAAAAAATCGTAGCTAATATGCTCATAACTAATTTTAGCAACGAAATTTTTTCTTTCTATATAGCAAGGATTTTTTTAGCAAGGTATTTTATCCTTTCTAAATTATGAAGGAATTCTGTTTTTGTTGCTAAAAAATATATTTGTTTAATTGTATATGCTAGGTTTTGAACACACAACCTACTCCAAACAACCAACCATTCTTACCAACTGCTCTAACATAATTCTTTGTTTATAAGTGATGATACTATTTATATGTAATGTATACATAATTCATAAAATTATATACTCAAATATAAATATATAATATATACATTTCTTTATATATAACATATATATTCCTTTATATAATATATATTTATTATTTATAATATATTTATATATATTAATTATAAATATAATATATATTTATTATAAATATAATGATTTTTTTTGTTATATATATATATATATATATATTGTTATATAATAATTGAATATAACCTTATAATATATAACTATATGTATAATTATTTATATTATATATTGTGTAGGAACCCTAGGTTTGATTTGAGTTCAGTCCTCTTTTTCTGTCTCTTGACCCAAGATTTATCTATGGTCAAAGGTTAGTTGATAGGTTAGATTCTCTAGTTGTGTAGAATTGCTTTTCCAGATGAATATTTGGTTAAGTAGTTTTTCGTTTGACTATGGTCGAACGTCGCTCGACTATCGTCTATCGGCTGATCGACGATCGTCTATCTGTTGGTCGACGTTCTGTCTGCATTGATAGCTTGACTATCTGTTGATAAGTCGACTATCTGTTTGCTTTGGTAGTTCGACTATCTGTCCTGATAGTTCAACTATCTGATAGCTCGACTATCTGTTGATAGGTCGACTATCTGTTGTCTTTGATAGTTCGACTATCTGCTTGGATAGCTCAACTATCTGATAGCTCGACTATCTATTGATAGGTCGACTATCTGTCCGCTTTGATAGTTCGACTATCTGTCCTGATAGTTCAACTATCTGATAACTCGACTATCTGTTGATAGGTCGACTATCTGTTGTTTTTGATAGTTCGACTATCTGCTTGGATAGTTCAACTATCTGATAGCTCGACTATCTGTTGATAGGTCGACTATCTGTCCGCTTTGATAGGTCGACTATCTGTTTGATAGGTCGACTATCTGTTTTGCTTTGATAGTTCGACTATCTGCTTGGATAGTTCAACTATCTGATAGTTCGACTATCTGTTGATAGGTCGACTATCTGTTTTGTGTTGATAGGTCGACTATCTGTTTTGTTTGGTAGTTCGACTATCTGTCCGGATAGATCGACTATCTGATAGCTCGACTATCTGTTCTGATAGGTCGACTATCTGCTGAGGTAGTTCGACTATCTTCTTTGATAGTTCGACTATCTGGATCGTTCGACTATCTGTCCGATAGGTCGACGATCTCCGTGCATCGGTCGACGATCTCCGAGGGTCGTTCGACGTTTTGCTGTATGTTTTAAATAGTTTTGTCGTCTTCTGTGATGTGACTAATTTCATATTTATTTTGGCATATTTTATAAAAGATTATCTGAGTAAATTGTGATAACACTTCCATGCAATATCTATTCTATTCTTTATGCATGAGCTAATCTTTTCTGACAAAGTTGTTTGTCTTATATCTGAGATATGATTTCTGCCAGGCTGTCCTTTATAGTCGTTAGACTCAAAAAGTCTTCCTTGGCTGTAAAGAGTCTTTTCTGATGTGACTTTCTCTTATATTATTTCATCAAAGTAATTTGCAGCTTCTTAGAAAGCTTTATCCTTTTATAGAATATCTGCCTACAGTATTTTGTTTTGCTTTATGCTTTTTGCAGCCCAGCTTGCAGAGTTCAGAAGAAGACAAGATTCAAACTCAGTTAGAGTCATTGCTGTTGCTGCTATATAAAGACTTCTTTGAAGAAGAAATCAACTAGTTCACACACATTGAAAAGCTAACTGCAGCATTCAATCAAAAAGCTTACAGTCTCCAACTGCTCTCAGCTCATTCACATCTAAATGAGAAGAAGCTTTAGTTCTTCAATCTTCTTCAACCTGAGTTCTCCTACTTACAGGAAGATCTTCACTCAGAGCCTTTTGAAGAAGAAGAAGAAGATAGCTGTCTGAAGAAGAAATTCTATTTAATATTATTTATCTTCTTGTAGCTTTTTCCTTCAGTATTTACTGAAGTGTTTCTGCACTGAAGCAAGACTTCACCTGGACGTTCTTTGAGCCAGGGGGAGACTTGATTCTTTTAGAGCTTTCTAGCTCAGTGCAAGTTATTGTGCTTCTCTAATCTTTGTAAAATAGAGAAGACACCTTAACCTCCTTTCCCCCTCCTATACAGGGTTTTTACTCCCTTCAAAAGTATCCCTTGGTGGCAGGGCACCTGATCAAAAACCTGTGTTGGTTTTTAGACACCTGATCAAAAGTTTAAAGGGTTTCTTGATCTACCTGAAGCAGATCTTGTTGGTGGCAGGGCACCTGATCAAAAACCTGAGTGGATTTCCTACCTTGTTGGTAGAAGAGTGGACGTACCCAAGTTGTTTGGGGAACCACTATAAATTCCTTGTGTTGTCTGGATTGCTTTATTTAATTACTTGCATTGTGGCTGTGATTAGATCTTAACTAGGTTTGCTAGTTGTTGTTTAGGTTTCCAAGCCTTAACTATAATTACAGTTGGCTGCCTTTTTGTGCACAACACTTGTGTTAGGCTCTAAGGTTTAATCTCAAATATCTATAACCTTCATTCCGCATTTAACTCTAAGGGAGTTGAGTAGAAAGTCAACTTTGCTAGTGCAATTTTTGATTACTCTATTCACCCCCCCCCCCTCTAGAGTAGTATCTATCCCTTTTATTTCAATTGGTATCAGAGGGAGGTTGACTGACTGAATAGGCTAACACCTAAGTCACAAGATCCTGATAGATACCAAAGTTTATAGATATTCACTTTCACTATCATGGCCCAGTCTAAGGATTATTCTAGCACCAGACCTCCAGCATGCAACTTGGCTAAGTTTGGCATCTAGAAGGCAAGGATTAAATTATATATGAACTCTATTGATGAAAGTATTTTTGCTTCTATTTTGACAGGACCACCAAGAGCACCTGCTGCTGCTACTGCCTCATCATCAACTGATATGAGTGCAGTGCCTCCTCCAGACTACAATGATGAATACAAAAAGGCAAAGATAGCAGATGCCAAGGCAATGAACATTCTGGCTCAGACAATGTCTGATGAAGTATTCCAGAAGGTTGCTGACTGCTCCTCAGCAAAAGCTATGTGGGATACACTGAACTAGATTGTAGCTGGTTCAGCTAATGAAAGGAAGGACAGGAGGTCCAACCTTATCTCACAATATGAGAATTTCAAGAAAACTGATGCTGAATCAGTTGAAGCTATGTACACAAGACTCAGCTCAATCATCAATGAGCTGAGGACCCTTGATAAGGATATTTCATTGACAGAGGTCAATGATAAGATTCTTATGTGCTTCCCTAGCACATGGGATCTGAGGATCTGGCCTATCAAGGAGGCCAGAAGCACAACAGAAATCTCAACAGAAGCCCTTCTCGGCAAGCTCAAGTCTTTTGAGCTAGTGCTGAAGTCCAGGGAAGCAGAAGCTGAAGCAAAGACCCCAACTCCTACAAGAAAAGAGCAAACCCTTACTCTTAAATCTGCTGAAGTTTTTGAAGGAAGCCAGTCCAATGAGGAACTGATGGCATTATTTGCCAAAAGGTTTCTCAAGATGGGAAGGAAGGAATTCAGAAAGAAATCTTCAAAGTATGAAGATAAACCAAGGTATGATCATACTCCTTCTAAAGAAATAATCTATTATGGTTGCAGGAAGCCTGGACATATTCTTCCAGATTGTCTAGTGGAAAAGGACAAAGATAAAAGAAAAGACAAGGATCAGCACAGGAAGCATTCCAAGCCATCCTCCTACAAGAACAAAAAGAAGGAGAGAGGCTTTGTTGCTGAAACCTGGAGTGATTTTGATGAGGAATCTTCCTCCTCAAGCTCCAGTGAGGATGAGGAAGAAAAGAAGGCAAAGGAAGTTTGCCTGATGGCAATTGATGCCTGCAGCAATCACTCAGCTGCAGAGAATTCAGATTTTGATGAAGAAATGCCAACTGAAGATGAGGTATTGTCTTCTAATGACTTTACATCTGCTGAATTTAAATCTGAGTTTAAATCTTTATGTTTAGATTTAATTAGTTCTGAAAAAGAGATTAAAGAACTTAGACATAGGCTAGCTGAATCAGAAATCATATCTATTGAAAACATTAAGTTAAAGGAAGATCTCACTAATGCTAGTGAAGAAACAAAATTCCTTAAGAATGAATTAGCTAAGTCCAAAAGGTTAGAAGAGTCTCTGAATGGTAGAAGCCTTAAGTTGCTTGAAATAACCAGCATGGCTAACACTAAGTCAGGCAATAATAAATTAGGCTTAGGAGCATCTTCTAGTGAGCCCCCAATCATTCTTAAAAACCAACTTTCAACTCCAGTGAATTTTATTTCATCTAGTGGAATAAAAAACACTGAGCAAGTCAATCAAGTAAATAGAGCTTTAAATAAAGCTAAAAGAGAGAAAAGAAAACAGAAATTTAAGGAATTACAAAGGGCGTCGAACGCTGCTCGACGATCGCAGGCCCAATGGTCGAACGAAGATCGACGATCTGGGTACCAATCGTTGAACGCCGATCGACGCTTTCAACAAGAATTTCAAAATTCCAACCAGAACGTTAGAAACCCGAATATGAATAGAAACCCTAGGTTCATTGACCCATCATCTGCATGGAGAATCCCACCTAGGAGATCTTACCCATTAGGTTATCACCCTCAGCCTGCTTATTCATTTATTTCCAGTTTTTTTTATGTGAAAAACAAGGGACCCAAGGTTATCTGGGTCCACAATGTTTAAATTGATTTATTTGCAGGTGAAGACCTATCCTATCACTCAAAATAAGTGGTATTTGGATAGTGGTTGCTCCAAGCACATGATAGGAAATAAAGAACATCTGTCAAGGTTCAAGGCAAAGCTTGGCCCAAAGGTAAACTTTGGAGATTCAAGCTGTGGTCGAACTGAAGGCTATGGTAGGATTACAATTGGAGCTGTTACATTCAAGAGAGTTGCTTATGTGACTGGACTGAAGCATAATCTAATTTAAGTAAGTCAGTTATGTGATGCTGGATACCAGGTATCATTTTCTAACTCTCTTTGTAATATTACTTTAAATAATAGTGTTGTATTGGTAGGCATTAGACAAGGTAACATTTATTTGGTAGATTTTAATTCAACTCACTCTGAAATCTGCTTGTTTAATGAAGTAACCAATAACAATACTCTATGGCATAAAAGGCTTAGCCATGTTAACCTCAAGAATATATCTAGCTTATCTAAACACAATCTTGTTAGAGGTTTACCTTCTTGCCCCTACAAGAAGGAGAGCCTATGCAAGGCTTGTCAACTAGGCAAGCAAACCAAAACTCATTTAAATCAGTAAATAAAAGTGATTCTCCTAGAATCCTGTATTTATTACATTTGGACCTATTTGGCCTAATAAATGTACAGAGTTTAGGAGGGAAGTATTACACCCTAGTCATTGTAGATGACTTCTCTAGGTTCACTTGGGTGTTCTTTTTGAGAACTAAGGCTGATAACTTCAAAGCCCTTACAGACTTTCTATTATGTGTGCAGACTGAGTACTCTACTCATGTAGCCTTGATCAGAAGTGATCATGGTACTGAGTTTGACTCTCTTCTCATGCAAGAATTCTGTGAGAGAGAAGGTATCAAACATAGCTTCTCAACTCCTAGAACTCCCCAACAAAATGGGGTAGTTTAAAGGAAGAACAGAACACTAATTGAAGCTGCTGGCACATTGTTGGCAGATGCTAATATGCCTCTTTCCTATTGGGCAGAAGCTGTTAGTACAACCAACTATGTCTTGAATAGAAGTCTGATACACAAACTTAAGTGTAAAACTCCTTATGAGTTACTTAAAGGAAAGAAACCTAAAATAAATTATTTTAGAGTGTTTGGCTGTGTTGTTTATATTCATAATAACAATAAAGAATACCTTAGAAAATTTGAAGCAAAGGCTTCAATGGGAATTTTTCTTGGATATTCCCAAGTAAGCAAAGCTTATAGGGTTTTTAATAAATCATCTTCTAAAATTAAAGAGTCTGTTCATGTGTCCTTTGATGAATCCCAAATGTTTTACAAGGAGAAGGAAACTTCCCCTTTCTCAAGTTCATTACAGGTACAAGAATCTTCCAAAGATGTCACTCAAGAAATCCTCCATCTTTCAACTCTTCATATCACTGAATCAGACAGTGATGAAGACATTGCAGAAGTTGTTGTTGTACCACCAATAGTAGATCAAATTCCTCCTGAGGAATTAATCCCAACTATTGCTGAAGATCACATCCCACCTGCTGATGTTGTCACACTTAGAGATCACCCTACATCTCAAGTGATAGGAGACATATCAGCTGGTGTTCAAACAAGACATCAGTTAAAACAGGATGTGAAGCATGCTTGTTTCCTTTCACAGATTGAGCCCCTCACCATTAAAGATGCTGAGCTAGATCCCCACTGGATCATTGCTATGCAAGAGGAACTCAATCAGTTTGAAAGATGTAAAGTATGGACTTTGGTTCCAAGATCTAAAGGCCAACTGATCATAGGCACCAAGTGGGTGTATAAAAACAAGTTGGATGCAAATGGAATCATTGTAAGGAATAAAGCTAGGCTTGTAGCTCAGGGCTACAAACAGGAGGAAGGTATAGATTATGACCAAACCTTTGCTCCTGTTGCAAGGCTAGAGGCAATAAGGATCTTCTTAGCCTATGCAGCCTATATGAAGTTTAAGGTTTTTCAGATGGATGTCAAAAGTGCCTTTCTTAATGGTGAGCTAAAGGAAGAGGTATTTGTTGAACAGCCACCCGGTTTTGTTTCTTCAACTCAGCCCTCACATGTATTCAAGTTGCAGAAAACTCTTTATGGACTCAAACAAGCACCAAGAGCCTGGTATGAGACTCTAGCTAGTTTCCTGTTAGAGCACAACTTTGTTAGGGGAGTAGTTGATAGAACTCTCTTCGTCAAGCACCATAAGGACACAATCCTGTTAGTTCAAGTGTATGTGGATGACATTATTTTTGGTTCCACTTATCCCAAACTATGCAAAAAGTTCTCTAACTTAATGCATTCTAAGTTTGAGATGAGTAGTATGGGTGAGCTATCTTACTTTCTTGGTCTCCAAGTAAAGCAAGATGCTGATGGAATCTTCATCTCCCAATCCAAATATGTCAAGGAATTGGTAAAGAAGTTTGGGATGGCAGATGCTTCGGCAATGCATACACCTATGGCTACTAATGTAGTTATTGATTCTGATGATCAGGGAAAGCCTGTTGATCAAAAGAATTATAGGGTCATTGTTGGTTCCCTATTGTATTTAACTGCAAGTAGGCCAGACATAATGTTTGCTACATGCCTTTGTGCTAGATTCCAGGTCAACCCCAAGGAATCTCATCTGATTCTTCTCAAGAGAATCTTGAGATACCTGAAGGGATGTCCAAATCTAGGACTTTTGGTACCCAGCTGAGTCAGAATTTGAATTAATTGGATATTCTGATTCTGATTATGCTGGTTATCGAGTTGACAGGAAAAGTATCTCAGGAACTTGTCAGTTCCTGGGAGAGAGATTGGTCTCTTGGTTCTGTAAGAAGCAGGCCTCTGTCTCAACTTCAACTGCAGAAGCTGAATATATAGCAGCTGCTAGTTGTTGTTCACAGATCCTATGGATACAAAATCAACTTTTGGATTATGGGTACTCACATAAGAACACTAAAATCATGTGTGATAGTACAAGTGCTATCTCCATTGCACAAAATCCAGTGCACCACTCTAGAGCGAAGCACATTGAGATTAGACACCATTTCCTGAGAGATTGTGTGGAAAAGAACAAGATCAGCCTTGAGTTCATATCCACAGACCTTCAGAGAG
Organism: Platanthera zijinensis; assembly: GCA_039513925.1. Lineage (NCBI taxonomy): Eukaryota > Viridiplantae > Streptophyta > Magnoliopsida > Asparagales > Orchidaceae > Platanthera > Platanthera zijinensis. The sequence continues at coordinate 94,965,534 of CM077091.1, forward strand.
GTGATATATTCACCAAGCCCTTAGATGAACAGAAGCATCTGTTCTTTTTGGTTCAACTAGGCATGATTAATGGAAGAGACTAAGTGTGACGTCTGCCTTGTTGAAACTTGTTCGAAGATAGTCGAACGAAGTTCGACGATAGTCGAACGGATCAAGTCTATCGTCGACCTATGGTTGAAGATTGCTTATCTGCTTGAAGATCGTCGACCGGCGTTCGAAGATAGTCGAACAGGTCGAGCTTATCGTCGATCTATGGTTGACGACAACTTGCTGTTTGTGAAGAAATAAATAGTCGAACGATTGATCGACTACTCTGCTTCAGGAACGATCGTCGAACGACCGTTCGACCATCGTCTCCAGTATCTTTTAAATAGATCAACGATCGCTGTTTTAATATAAAGCCGATGGTCGACCTAGGTTAAGAGATAGTTGCTCTTATCGTCGACGGAGAGCGTCTTTTCGCATTCCGTCTTCCCGCTTGCTCTTTGTCTTGCGCTCCGTCCTCGCCGTCTCTCCCTCGTCTTCTACAGCATTTTTGATGGCGATTGTTCTAGCGCTTCTTGCAGTAGTGAAGTTTGATGCCGGTTTCAGCGTAGATTTCGACGCCTTCAGCTGCTGCGAACCAGGAATAGTGGAGATTCTGAATTTGTGCAAAGATCAAGGGTTAGAGAAACTCATGTCTTATAGAATAAAGATAAACACTCAAGAGATCAAAGAGTGGGCTTTCTCTTCGTCTTCTACTGATGACTCGATGACTGGAACCATTAGCGGAGAAGAGGTAATATTGACTCCCGCTATTCTGACTGAAATTTTTGGATTGATTAATGGTGAAGAAGAGTATGAGCAAGATGCTCCTGAGTTCGGAAGGATGTTAACTAAGCTGGGACATGCCGAAGGCATTCCCTCCAAGCTGCTCAAAGTGAATTTCCCGTTTAAGATTAAGTTTCTTGCGGAAATTGTTGGAAAAGTGCTACTGGGAAAGCACTCCGCCCACGATAATATTACAAGGCAGCAATTTGCACTAATGTGTGCAATAGTGAATAAGAAGCAGATCAATTGGGCAGGCATTATGTTTGATTTAATTAGGAAAAAGAATGGAAAGACAGAAGTTACCCTAGGAAGGGTAGTTGGAATTTTTCTGAAGGAGAAATACCCCCACTTGCTTGTGTCAGCCGCCACCTCCATCAACGCTAGTAAGAAGATGGATCCATCGCTATTCGCCAAATGGAAAAGGACCTTCCTGAAGCCCTCTCCCGCAGGGGTTGCTCCAGTTACTTCTGAGAGCACCAGGACTGTCTCAGTCACTCCCACCCTTCTAGCAGCTGGCTCAGCAAATTTATCTCTTCCATCTTCTTCATCAGTTTTGCCGTCTACTTCAGTTGAAGTTCCCTCAACTTCAATTGAAGTACGACATTCTGCTTCTCCTCCTGCATCTCCTCTCCCGACTCATCTTGCTGGGATTTCTCATCCCAGTTTTGATTTGTTGGTGTCTGAAATTTCTACTCCAGTTCACTCTCCAATTCCCTCTCCTGATCACATTGATCACCCTGCATCCACTCATACATCTCCAGTTCCTTCTCCAGCTCATCTTGCATATACCATCCCTGCTGATCTTCCATCTTCTGAAATTCCTCCACCATCATCATCATCTTCTTTTGAAATAACTCCAGCTTTTATTTCTAGCATTGTGGAGTTAATTACCCCCTCAATCAAAATTATGATTGATGAGGCAATTGCTCCCCTTACTTCCTCTATCTCCTCTCTAACTGCTGCTATTCTGAAACTCTCAAAGTCTGCTGAGCTCTCTTCTTCTAGGGGCCTGGTTTCAGTCTCTACTGAAATCAGGCAGGGGGAGATGCTTGATGAAGATGTCTCAGAGCAGCCCTTGGCCTCTCCTCCAGCAGTTCATCTTGCAGTAGCAGAGAAAGCAACAGAAGATTCAGCTCCTCCTCCTCTATCTGAAAAGGAAATTTCTGATGCAGTGTTGAAATCTGAATTCATTGTTAAAGCTTGTTTAGAAGAAAGTTCTACTCCCTTGGTTGCCCTGTACCTAGAAGGAATCATCACCTCCTTTCTAGATGAATTGTGGGAGTTAGGACATGCTGTGGTCGATTCTGAAGGTATTCCCTTTACTTCCTTTTTAGACTTGTTAACTGATATGCTAGTTTGGTAATATCTGGAAGGCATGATTAGATGTCATTTAGAACAATTTTATTCATAAAATTATAGATAAAATGGAAGAAGTTCTAGATTCTCAAGAACCTGTTATCCAAACTGCTCTAGAAGTTCAACCAGAATCAAGTGTTCAAATTTCTGAAGTTGCTCAGCCAGAAGTGCAAGCAGAACTGGTCACTATGATAGTTTCTGAGATTCAAGAATCAGCTACAGATGCCCAAATTGAAAATTCTACTGTATGGGATGATTCCCCAGGATTGGATTTAGATGCTCTATTGGCACAGGATGCCATAGAAGAAGAACTAGAAAGAGCTGCTCGAAAGGAAAAAGAAAGGGCTATGAAAGATGCAATTGACCCATATGATCTACCTATCTCTTCAAATTCTGAAGATGAAATCGATTCTGATGAGTCTGCTGAATCTAAAAGAAAAAGAATTGCTAAAAAGAAAAGAAAAGCTGTAGCTCCTCCTCCTGCTAATCCAGATAATGATACACCGTAATATATACTGAAAGGGATTGATCCAAAGTCAAAAGACTTCCAGCATTGGATGTTGTTCTCTAAGAACCAGCAAAAGCAAAGGAAAAAGTCAAAGAGGTATGACTCTCCTGTTCCTAGATGGAATCCTAGAGGTACTCCTCCTCCACCTCCCGGTGCAGGAGCCTCAGGAAACTTATCCTCTAAACCTGTTGCTCAATCCGAAAGATCAAATCCATCTCAGTCTGCTCAAAGGAGAAGTTCGCAAGGATTCCAAGGTAAAAGCCAAACTGGCTATCAAAGACCTGATACTGTTAAAGAACAAGTTAAAGAGGTAGTATATCAAAGACCAACCTTTTCTCCTCCTCAGTCCAAAGAAATTAAAAGCTCTACCTCTCCTAAGCCAGTTCACTCTGAGAAGGATGCTCCAAAAGGTAAGCAATTTATTTTTAACTAAAAATTCTAGCAAGAACTTTGCTAAGTCTGCTCCCTCTTGTTATCTAGTTAATCAGGATAAAGAACCAGTCGACACATCTTCTGAGAATGTTTATGAAAGCCCAGAGCTTGATCCTAACTTTAGGATGGCTCGTTTTCTTGAACTAGTTGGAGCAGCGCAAATTAAGAAAGCAAAAGCAAAAGGAAAGGACACTACAGGATTGATCACAATATCTAAATTCAGAAAGAAGGAGCTCAGAAAATTCTAGGTCAGACCTGAGATGTTTGATCCTTCAAAGTATATGGAAAAGCATCCTGAGGCAGTGGTCCCAAGGACAACAGAATTGAAAATTATTGGAGAGCAAGACTTGAAGCTATCGAAAAAAGAAGCTCTAGATCCCACAAGGAAGATTACTTTTGTTTCTAGCTCTTCTGATCCTAAGCATAACTCTGAAGCACCTTAATTTTTCATTGATTGACAGTTATTTTCTTATCTGGTTGATTGATGATATCTGCTTAGTTATTTCCCTTAATGCATTTTATTTTACTTTCAGTAATTAGTTTTGTATGCTTTAATTGTTGAGAGACTTAACTCAAATAGGGGGAGATTGTTGGAACCCTAGGTTTTGATTTGAGTTCAGTCCTCTTTTTCTATCTCTTGACCCGAGATTTATCTATGGTCAAAGGTTAGTTGATAGGTTAGATTCTCTAGTTGTGTAGAATTGCTTTTCCAGATGAATATTTGGTTAAGTAGTTTTTCGTTCGACTATGGTCGAACGTCGCTCGACTATCGTCTATCGGCTGATCGACGATCGTCTATCTGTTGGTCGACGTTCTGTCTGTGTTGATAGCTCGACTATCTGTTGATAGGCCGACTATCTGTTTGCTTTGGTAGTTCGACTATCTGTCCTGATAGTTCAGCTATCTGATAGCTCGACTACCTGTTGATAGGTCGACTATCTGTTGTCTTTGATAGTTCGACTATCTGCTTGGATAGCTCAACTATCTGATAGCTCGACTATCTGTTGATAGGTCGACTATCTGTCCGCTTTGATAGTTCGACTATCTGTCCTGATAGTTCAACTATCTGATAGCTCGACTATCTGTTGATAGGTCGACTATCTGTTGTCTTTAATAGTTCGACTATCTGCTTGGATAGTTCAACTATCTGATAGCTCGACTATCTGTTGATAGGTCGACTATCTGTCCGCTTTGATAGGTCGACTATCTGTTTGATAGGTCGACTATCTGTTTTGCTTTGATAGTTTGACTATCTGCATGGATAGTTCAACTATCTGATAGTTCGACTATCTGTTGATAGGTCGACTATCTGTTTTGTGGTTATAGGTCGACTATATGTTTTTCTGTGATAGGTCGACTATCTGTTTGATAGGTCGACTATCTGTTTTGTTTAGTAGTTCGACTATCTGTCCGGATAGATCGACTATCTGATAGCTCGACTATCTGTTCTGATAGGTCGACTATCTGCTGAGGTAGTTCGACTATCTGGATCGTTCGACTATCTGTCCGATAGGTCGACGATCTCCGTGCGTCGATCGACGATCTCCGAGGGTCGTTCGACGTTTTGCTGTATGTTTTAAATAGTTTTGTCGTCTTCTGTGATGTGACTAATTTCATATTTATTTTGGCATATTTTATAAAAGATTATCTGAGTAAATTGTGATAACACTTCCATGCAATATCTATTCTATTCTTTATGCATGAGATAATCTTTTCTGACAAAGTTGTTTGTCTTATAGTTGAGATATGATTTCTGTCAGGCTGTCCTTTATATCCGTTAGACTCAAAAAGTCTTCATTGGCTGTAAAGAGTCTTTTCTGATGTGACTTTCTCTTATATTATTTCATCAGAGTAATTTGCAGCTTCATAGAAAGCTTTATCCTTTTATAGGATATCTGCCTACAGTATTTTATTTTGCTTTATGCTTTTTACAGCCCAGCTTGCAGAGTTCAGAAGAAGACAAGATTCAAACTCAGTTAGAGTCGTTGCTGCTGCTGCTATATAAAGACTTCTTTGAAGAAGAAATCAACTAGTTCACACACATTGAAAAGCTAACTGCAGCATTCAATCAAAAAGATTACAGTCTCCAACTGCTCTCAGCTCATTCACATCTAACTGAGAAGAAGCTTTAGTTCTTCACTCTTCTTCAACCTGAGTTCTCCTGCTTACAGGAAGATCTTCACTCAGAGCCTTTTGAAGAAGAAGAAGAAGAAGATAGCTGCCTGAAGAAGAAATTCTATTTAATATTATTTATCTTCTTGTAGCTTTTTCCTTCAGTATTTACTGAAGTGTTTCTGCACTGAAGCAAGACTTCACCTGGACGTTCTTTGAGCCAGGGGAGCCTTGATTCTTTCAGAGCTTTCTAGCTCAGTGCAAGTTATTATGCTTCTCTAATCTTTGTAAAATAGAGAAGACACCTTAACCTCCTTTCCCCCTCCTGTACAGGGTTTTTACTCCCTTCAAAAGTATCCCTTGGTGGCAGGGCACCTGATCAAAAACCTGTGTTGGTTTTTAGACACCTGATCAAAAGTCTAAAGGGTTTCTTGATCTACCTGAAGCAGATCTTGTTGGTGGCAGGGCACCTGATCAAAAACCTGAGTGGATTTCCTACCTTGTTGGTAGAAGAGTGGACATACCCAAGTTGTTTGGGGAACCACTATAAATTCCTTGTGTCGTCTGGATTGCTTTATTTAATTACTTGCATTGTGGCTGTGATTAGATCTTAACTAGGTTTGCTAGTTGCTGTTTAGGTTTCCAAGCCTTAACTATAATTACAGTTGGCTGCCTTTTTGTGCACAACACTTGTGTTAGGCTCTAAGGTTTAATCTCAAATATCTATAACCTTCATTCCGCATTTAACTCCAAGGGAGTTGAGTAGAAAGTCAACTTTGCTAGTGCAATTTTTGATTACTCTATTCACCCCCCCCTCTAGAGTAGTATCTATCCCTTCTCTTTCATATTGTTCATATAATTAAAATGTATTATAATTATATTTAATTTGTTAAATACTAATAATATATCTTTATTAATTTATAAATATATATATACGATTTTAAATAATATATAAAAATATAAAATTATATAAATAATTACATATATTATTAATTATTTTGTTGAATACAAATAATTTACACTATTTATAAATATATTAAATAATAATTATATTTTATGGGAAATGATAATTTTGTAAGATAGAGACTATGTCATTTTTTGGAAAAAAAATTCATCAATAAATATTTTGCAAAAAAAATTTAATGCAAAAATTTGATTTGCAATAAATTTTTTCCAAATTTGATTTGCACATAACATTTGTCATATTTTAATGCAAAAATTTTATTATGAAATTTTTGAAAGGAAAAATTTCGTTGCAATTTAACAACAAGTATTTAGCAACAAAATATTTCGTTGCTATTTTTGCAACAAAAAATTTCGTTGCTGTTTTTGTAGCTAAAAATAAATATTATATGCGTTGCTAAATTCGTTCCTAATTAGCAACAAACTAGTAAGTCTTTCTAATTTTCATTGCTAATTCATGTTTTTTTGTAGTGAAAAAGAGAAAAGAAGAAGCCAAACCCACTCCCCATGGGCTAAGCCCATTAGTCAAGGCCCATGACCAGCCCAAGAGGTCAATGACTGCCCCTAACCCTCTGAATTAGGAGAGAGAGCACATGCATGGTGGTAAAAGTGGAATTTTGGGGGAAAAGAGGAGAGAGAAGAGAGGGAAAGAGGGGATGAAAGCCATGTGGCCCTCCTTCCCTCTGCCAAGCCTCTTGGCTAAGCTACCAAGATCATTTCAGCAAAAATGAGGGGCTGTTTGTAACGCCCCCGGTTTTTCGGAATTGATTAAATATTCCTTTGGCGTTACGTTGGCGCATTTCCGGCTTGTGCCGTTGTTAGAGTACCTCGTTAGGTGTTCTTAGAGGTTATAGCCTGTTGTATGGTTTCCCCAGCTAGCTGGTGTCTGTTTTGGAGGCCCGGCTGAGCCTCTTAGGGAATCCTTGTGCTTTGGCTTCGGGCGAGGCTAGCCCGAGTGTGGGATCGTCGGAAATTGTTTCTGACTTCGCCGTTGTTTTCGTAGCCCGAGTATTTGGCTACGGCGCGAGTTTGGTCGAAACCCGAGACCGTCAATTTTCGCGTCGTTTTGAAGGTCGCTAGTTAGCGAGTCGTTTTTTTTATAAGCGTATACATATATATATTTACGCGTTTTCGGCATTATGAGTGATTTAGGCGTGCCGGTGAATAAATGCGCATGTGCACGTGCGTGTTTTGAAGGTCGCTAGTTTGTGCGTAAAGTTTGTGCGTGTCGAGGTTATGCGTCAATTTCTGCGCATGGTAGGTGGTAGAAGCAATTAGTGACTTAGTTTGGGTTATAAGTTTGATTTAAATTTTTTTTAGATTTGCAAGGGGGCTGCCGTTAGTAGTAATTAGGTAGTAGTTAAGTTAGGGGTTAATTGTATATAGGGTATTAAGTAAAATATGTTTTATAAACAAATCATTATATATAAGTTTATATATATAAATTATTAGGTTAAGTTCCCCCCCCCCCCTTTTTCCTGTTCTTATCCCGAGCGCCAGTAGCAGGACCGAACCGAGCGGTGCCTGTGCGGAAGAAAAGAAAAAAGGCGGACGCCGGCCCTGCTCCGACCGCCCATCTCCCGCGATTCCAGCCTCGAAATCTTCCTCTGAGGCCGGATCCGAACTCCCCTCGCCGCGATCTTCGTTCCGAGGTGAGTATTTTGGTGTTTCTCCATAGATTTCGTATGAACTTGAGTTTGATTCCACCCCTTTTTAGTTCCTCGCTTTGATGAGTTGTTCTTCTCAGTTTTTCCGAGGGGATTTGCGTGCTTGTGGCCGGCCGGATTGCAAGGTTGTGCTGGCAAAATTTTTGGTGGAGAATCGAGGCAAGTGCTCCCTTCGCTCTTGCCGTTTGACCCCTTTAAATCGTTGTTTGTTGTTTTATTTTCGTATATTGGTTATCTTAATTGCTCCTACCCGAAAAAAATCCTACCCAAATCCTACCCGAAGATCCTACCCGAAACCGTAACGTTGTCCGATTTAGAACGCTCTTTTGTGGGTAGTTGTTCTTGTTGTAGTTTTGTTAGACATAAAAGAAAACTGCAGTGTTTATGAAATTGCGTTATGAGATAAAAATCTCGCTTGGGGGTTTGGATTTTTGCCCAATATCTTGTTAACTCCATTGCTCTCACGGGGGGATTAGTCCCTTGGTAGTGGTAAATTGCTTTGGAAACAAATTCTTTTATTAAAGTTGTGCATGAGTCACTTGGTAGAACCCCGTTGAATGCAACTTATTGCGTAACCTGTGGTTTGCCCCTTGAGTGTAGTCCATGTCTAGCATAAATTGTTTTATTATGAGCCTTATTGTTCATGGTTAGGCATGAGTTGTATATTAGTTTTTTTTCTGTGTAGGTGCCCTTTTTGCTCGGGCTTAGTTTGACACAAATGTCATGTGTGGGGGTGATGGCAACAAATTAACTGGGCGTAGGTTCAAGGTCCTATCGTTGTGGGTGTTTAGTATTTAGCCGGTTGTACTTATAGTGTATTGAGTCACGGTGTCTGTTTTTCTTTATATAAGACTCCTATGTGGGTTGCTCTAGTGAGTTTAGGATTTAGTGTGACTTCTTGGTGGTTCATGAAACCACTGGTAAGGGTTTTCCCAAGTTGAAAGTCCACTTAGTGCCAACTAGCTTCACCTATGGGGGGGATAGGTGTCTTGTGGGGTTTTTGCGGAATTAAAAACTGTACCTGCACACGAAAATCAAACAACACAGCACAGGAAAGACTCAAACAATTTATAGTGGTTCCCCGATTTGGGTACGTCCACTTTCCCCCTTCGACCTATCTCCCAACCAGGGACGACTCGGTCACTTCACCAACAGGATTGAAATCCAATCCTTGCACTAACGGAAGGAACCCTTCCACACGTAGGAGTCACCACTCCCACAACACGGGTTGCACCCAACCCTTACAACTAGAGACCAATCGGTCCTTTACAAAGAAATTGAAAATAGATTGTATAAGAAATACAAACAACTTATAGAGACTAAGGTGTCCCTCTTCGTTCGACGACGAGTTCTTGAAGTCAACGAAGAGTCCACAACCCTGGATCTCTCTTGGAGTGAACCTTCCCGTAACCGGCGGCGGATTGGAGCGGCGGCAAGGTTCTCGGAATAGGCGGCGTCTACGGAGAGCTGCTGCAGTGCTAGGGGATTCAAACTTCGTAGCAAAGGAAGCAAGGTCTTCCAACGGTCACACTAGGATCGGTCGTCTCGATCGATTCGCAAGGGGAAGGTTTTTCCCGATCAATGAATCAAGAGACAAGGGATCTTTGGTTAGACGCATGAGATGCTATGCTAGCCTAAGCTTCTGTCGCCGGAGATCTGGAAGAACTTGAGATCAACAGCGACGACTAACTGCTCGAAGGCGGAGATGGTCGGCGGAGCAAGATCGCGAGCTAGGTCACGTCGGCGGCTGTTCTTTTTGAATTCGCGTATGTGGTTATATTTCCGCTCATACATACGGAGGTATATATACCTTAGGTCAAGCACATGACCGTTGTGGGCCCCACCAGCAACAAGACCTAAGACCGGTTCGAAATACCGCAGGAACATGGACCGGTTCAGATAGAATCGGAAAATTGCCCAAGTCAAATTCGGCGAGAATTATAGGTGATTCTCGACGAATCGGCGAGAATTACCTACGATTCTCGCCGAATACTACTTAGTAGAATTCTGGCTGCACTGATATAGAAGTGGGGGAGAATCGGCGGGAATCACACTTGATTCTCGACGATTCTGCCTTAGAGAATTTCTGGCGCGTCGAGACAGCCGGCTCTAACCGGCGAGAATCAACCAGTGATTCTCGACGACTCGGCGAGAATCATTAGTGATTCTCGCTAAATCGGCGAGAATCACTTAGTGATTCTCGTCGATTCTTACTTAGACAATTTTTCCTCTTTCTTTCCGAGAGCTGGTCTTTGGCCCATCCTTGCTCCTTGTTGAAGTTGAGACCGGGCGGTCTGGCGGTTTGCCTCCTGCGGGTTGGTTGCTGCGTTGAGGTCTGAGGTCCAAGCGGTCTAGCGGTCTGTTACTGGCGACTAGGAGACCGGGCGGTCTAACGGTCTCACTTGGCGGCTTGTCTCTCTCTCTCTGGCAGTGGCCAAGCGGTTAGCCCTTCTGTCTAACCGCGCGGCTTGTTCCGGTCTGTTGTTCTAGCCGCCCAGATTCTTTTGTATAGCTTTAGTCCCACATCTCTTATTTGTACTCTCTCTTCTCTCCTCCATTCTATATAAGGGAGGCCATACCTTTGTAATAGATACCTTTTTCTGATAATAAAATTTCAGTTATACCATTTCCGGCTTGTTTTAGTTCGCTTCTCACATGGTATCAGAGGAATCGATCCTTTCCTCCTGATTCTGTACTTCTCTCTGTCCGCGCGGCTTGCTTCTCCGGCTTGCGCCCTGTCCGCGCGGTCTCCTTGTCGTTGCCCTCTGTGTGCGCGACCTGTTGCCTTGTTCACTGCGATCTGTCGCCTTGTTCGCCGCGACCTATCGTCGTGTGCCTTGCCTCCTCCTGTTTGCTCTTGCTCTGGTCGTCGCGACCTGTTGCTTAGTTCGCCGCGACCTGTTGCCTAGTTCGCCGCGACCTATTGCCGTGTGCCTTGCCCTCTCTTGTGCTTCTGTTCGAGCGGACTGTCTGCTTGCCGCTCGACTTCTTCCCCTTTGCTTGTTACTGCGGCTTGGTCGTGGTCTCTCTGACCGCTGGTGTCTGGCATCCTGACCGCTGCAGTTCCTCTTCTGCCTATCCGCGCGGCCTGTTTTCTAACCGCGCGGCTTCCTGTTGTTTGCTCTTATGGCTCTTTCTGATGCTTCTACTGCCACCACTCCTGCCGCCACCCCTGTCGCCAATCCGGCTCCTCCTCCTACTCTTTTCGGGAACCTTGGCACCGTTTCCAAGCTTGTCGGCTCCAACTACCCGGATTGGAGCGTCTCTTTCACCTTCCTCCTTCGCTCGCAACGCAATCGCCACCATCTCGTTGATGACCCTCCTCCTACCACTTCCCCTCTCTTTGATGACTGGGATGCGAGTGACGCTCTTGTGCGTACTTGGCTCGCTAACAGTCTATCCGATGAATGCCTTCCCGTCATCCGTCATGATGAGACGGTGAAGGCCGCTTGGCTTCATCTTGCTGCTTTGTATTCCAAAGGGGCTCAGACGTCCCGCATCTATACGTTGTATGCGGACCTCTTTGCCCGGCCTACCTTGTCTCCTGCTGCTGCCTACCAACAAGTTCAAGCTCTTAGGGCTGAGATTCTTCAGAATCGCCCCTTTTCTGCGGATCTGGCTCAACAACACAAGCACTTCCAGGAGCTTCTGGTTGTGTGTTATCTGCTCCGTCTTCCTGACACTTATGACATGATCCGCCAACAAATTCTGGGTGAGGCGGAATCTCCTACCTTAGATGCCACCGCTGCTCGCATCGCCGCTGTCACCTCTCTCCTTCAGCGCCCGCTTCTACCCGCTCCTTCTCCTCCGGATAACTATGCTCATCAAACTCAGCGGAGTGGCTCTGGTAGCCGCAGTCATCAGTCTGGCGGACGTCCTTCTTCCCGCTATCTCTGCTCTCACTGCGGCCGCACCGGACACACTCTTGACCGCTGCTGGACAAAACATCCCCATCTTCGCCCCTCGGGTGACTCTTCCGCCTCTTCTTCCAAGCCGTCTGCTTCCGTGGTCACATCATCAGGTAGGGCCCATGTAGTCACTCAAGGTAAATGGCTTATCGACTCGGTGCTACTAATCATATGACGGGCAATCCTCAGTGCTTCTCTCTCCTCGAACAGCATGATCGGTTGCCCCCGGTCCTCATTGCAGACGGTTCTCCCTCCCCGGTTCATGGGTCAGGAGTGGTTCATGTTACTCCGTCCCTTCGGCTAGAGGACACTCTCTATGTGCCCAAGTTTCCGTGCAATCTGTTATCGGTTACTTCTTTGTGCAAGCAGCTTCAATGTTCTGTAACGTTTACTCCATCTTCTTGCTCTTTTCAGGATCCGAGCTCCCAGCGAACGATTGCTACTGGGACTGAGAGCGGCGGCCTCTACTTCCTCGACAACGTTTCCGCTTTGTCCGCCTTCTCTTCTTCTTGTACGGATCTTCTCCAGTGGCATCTCCGTCTCGGTCATCCTCCACCACGGCTTCTGCATCAGCTTCTGCCCCACCTCCCTCCCTCCACTACTCCTCTCCACTGCGAAGCATGTCAACTTGGCAAGCATCATCGTTCCTCCTTCCCGCCGAAGCAAGGTCGGGGCTCTACCCGTCCGTTTGATCTAGTCCAGTCCGATATCTGGGGACCTGCTCCTACCCTTACTATTGGTCGGGGTAGTTCTTATTTTGTAACTTTTATTGATGATTTTTCTAGATGTACTTGGGTGTATCTCTTACGAGATCGCTCTGAACTTTTTAATGTATGGACCTCCTTTTATCATTTAATCAAAAATCAGTTTGGTGTTAGTGTTAAAACTTTTCGCTCTGATAATGCAAAAGAATACTTAAGTCATGCTTTTACCTCTTTCTGTGTTCTACATGGCGTTATTCATCAGACAAGTTGTGTCTATACATCCCAACAAAATGGGGTGGCGGAACGCAAAAACCATCACCTCCTCGATGTTGCTCGCACATTAATGACTCAAATGCATGTCCCTCGCTCATATTGGGGCTATGCTGTTCTTCTTGCTTGCTATCTCATCAATCGCATTCCCTCCTCCGTTCTTCAGGGACAAACCCCTTTTTCCATCCTTTATCCTGGCAAGGAGCCTTTTCCTCTCCCTCTCCGAATCTTTGGGTGCACTGTTTTGTGCATGTCCCATCTGCCACCCGTGATAAGCTCTCCCCTCGCTCCACCAAATGTGTTTTTCTGGGGTACTCGGTCACTCAGAAAGGCTACTGCTGCTTTGATCCTGTTCTTCGTAAACAGTTTGTCTCCGCTGACGTTACCTTCTTCGAGAATGCCTCCTACTTCTCGGATGACTCCTCTTCTCTTCCTCCCACCTCGGATTCTCCTGTTATTCCGTTCGTTCCCTCGTCTCCTACTGCGATATCCGCTCCTCCTCCGTCTCCGCCCACTCCTCTCCCTCCGCCTCTCTCTCCGCCTCCATCTCCCTCATCTCCGCTGCCGTCGCTCTCTCCTCCCAGGCCAGCTCTCTCTGCCACGGATGCTCTGGATGCCGAGGAGCCCGCCGACCTGGATCTACCTGTAGCTCTTCGCAAAGGGGTGCGGACGTGTACCCTACACCCCCTTGCTGCTGTTGTTTCATATGATCGTCTTACCCCTTCTCGCAGGGCCTTTGCGCTGGCTATCTCTGCTACTACCACACCTCGTTCCTACCAGGAGGCCCTTGCCATTCCTCACTGGAAGCTGGCCATGGATGAGGAAATGGCGACCTTCACAGAGCGGGGTACCTGGACTCTTGTCCCTCCTCCTCTTGATACAGATGTTGTTGGCTGTCGATGGGTCTTTGTAGTCAAGTTTGGCCCAGATGGCACTGTAAACCGTTACAAAGCTCGTTTGGTGGCTAAGGGCTTTACTCAAACCTATGGGGTTGATTACTTTGACACCTTCTCTCCCGTGGCTCGTCTCAGCACGATACGGGTCCTTCTCTCTGTGGCAGTCAACAAAGACTGGCCCCTTTCCCAGCTGGATGTTAAGAATGCCTTCCTTTATGGTGATCTTCAGGAGGCCGTCTACATGGAGCAACCTCCAGGGTATGTTGCTCAGGGGGAGACACGAGTCTGCCGGCTACAGAAGGCAATCTATGGCCTCAAGCAGAGCCCTCGAGCTTGGTTTGACAAATTCAGCGGCATCGTGGCGGCCGTTGGTTTTGCTCGCAGCGCTGCTGATCACTCTCTATTTATTCGCAAAACCTCTTCGGGACTGGTGGTTCTTGCAGTATATGTGGATGATATTCTTCTCACTGGTGATGACCAGGAAGGGGTAGCCTTGACAAAGCGGCATCTTCGCCAACATCTAGTCACGAAAGATATGGGTTCTCCGAAGTACTTTTTGGGGATCGAAATCTCTCGGAAGCCCAACTCTTTAGTCCTCTCTCAGCGTAAGTATGCTCTTGATATTTTAAAAGAAGCAGGATTGACTGGGGCCAAACCTGCCCGATGTCCCATGGCTGTTGGAGAAGACAAAACCTGGACAGATGATTCGCCTCTTCTTTCAGATGCTTCGCGGTACAGGCGTCTAGTTGGTAAGCTCATATACCTCACCGTGACTAGGCCCGACATCTCCTATGCTGTGGGCAAGGTGAGTCAATTCATGCAAGCTCCCAGGGAGTGCCATCTACAGTCTGCCTTGCGGATCTTGGAGTACGTCAAAGCAGCCCCTGGGAAAGGATTGCTCTTTCAGAAGAATGATCATCTGAGGGTTGAAGCTTACTCAGATGCGAGTTACGCGGATGATTAAGGGGACCGCAAGTCTACCTCCGGTTTCTGTACCTTTGTTGGGGGCAATCTGGTAAGTTGGAAGAGCAAGAAGCAATCTGTTGTCTCCAGGTCCAGTGCTGAAGCTGAGTATCGGAGTATGGCATCGACCACTTGCGAGCTAAAGTGGCTACGGGCTCTCATGTTGGATTTAGGAGAGGTCTACAACCATCCTCTACCTATGTTCTGTGACAACAAGGCTGCTATATATATCTCCAAAAATCCAGTCTTCCATGAGAGAACCAAACACATTGAGGTCGACTGTCATTTCATTCGTGAAGAGATTCTGAAGGAACAAATTTGCACTCCCTTCGTCACGTCTGAAAAAGAGCTGGCTGACATCTTCACCAAGCCAGTATCCGCCTCATTTCTTCATATATGTGACAAGCTGGGCATGATCGACATATATGCTCCAGCTTGAGGGGGAGTGTTGAAGTTGAGACCGGGCGGTCTGGCGGTTTGCCTCCTGCGGGTTGGTTGCTGCGTTGAGGTCTGAGGTCCAAGCGGTCTAGCGGTTTGTTACTGGCGACTAGGAGACCGGGCGGTCTAACGGTCTCACTTGGCGGCTTGTCTCTCTCTGGCAGTGGCCGAGCGGTTAGCCCTTCTGTCTAACCGCGCGGCTTGTTCCGGTCTGTTGTTCTAGCCGCCCAGATTCTTTTGTATAGCTTTAGTCCCACATCTCTTATTTGTACTCTCTCTTCTCTCCTCCATTCTATATAAGGGAGGCCATACCTTTGTAATAGATACCTTTTTCTGATAATAAAATTTCAGTTATACCGTTTCCGGCTTGTTTTAGTTCGCTTCTCACACTCCTTGTCTGCTCTTGCTCTATCATAGTCATGTACTTGAAATTAAGTACACTCCAATAGAGAGAGTACACGTAGGTCAACACACTAACCTGCTCAACGAGAGATTACGTCGCGTAGACCCGTGTATATTGACCCACTGCACCCTGACATTGGTGTGTACTTAGCGTGGAACAACTGCAAGCACAACTAGAAGATTTCATCAAATACAATGTCTATTTACCTTAGCTTGTTCAGGGACTTCTTCAAATCAGGTACATTGTGGATACAATACCCAACAATCTCCCCATATTTAAAGAAGCCTAAACCCTACAAGCTAAGTTGAATAGAGCGTATGGGAATGAAAATCCTAAACTTAAAATTGAGTTGAGAGAGATAGTCATTACCAATTTCTTGAGAGCAAACTTGGATCCACCTTAGCCTTAGCCGAGAGGGTAATCTCCCCCTTTTCGGCTTCTGCAAATCTGGGTCTGGTGCATTTGACACCATGCTCCCCCTCAGTTCTTGCACTTGTGCTTACACTTGAGTTCCTGGCAGATGCTCCCCCTAGATGCACGAGCCAGGAGCTTCTGTAGTCTTCATTCCTCATAGTTGAGCATCCCCAATTCAGTTTTGAAGAGACTGAACTTGGCCTCGTCTATGGGCTTTGTGAAAATATCTGCAATCTGCTTGTCCGTGGGGACATAGCAGAGAGAGGTGTCTTTGTTCTCCACGTGCTCCCGAATGAAGTGGTAGCGCACTTCAATATGCTTCGTTCTGCTGTGCGATACCGGATTATTGGCAATAGCAATTACACTGGAGGAGTCGCAGTACATTGGTACTTCCTTGAACTGGAGGTCATAGTCTGCTAATTGATTTATGATCCATAGGAGTTGTGCGCAACAGCTGCCAGTCGAGATGTACTCAGCCTCTACTATGGAGGTTGCTACACAGTTCTGCTTCTTGCTATTCCATGAGATGAGCCTTCTTCCGAGGAATTGACACGTCCCGGAAGTGCTTTTCCTGTCATCCCTACTCCCTGCAAAATCAGCATCTGAAAAACCTATTAGCTCGACATCATTGTTTCTCGGGTACCACAAGCCAAGATTAGGGGTACCTTTAAGGTATCTAAGAATTCGCTTTGCAGCGACATAATGAGATTCCTTAGTGTTCACCTGATATCTGGCACAAACACATGTGGAGAACATGATATCCGGTCTACTTGCAGTAAGATAGAGCAGGGATCCAATGATGCTTCTGTATTTGGTTTCATCAAAAGGTTTCCCTTTCTCATCCTTATCCAGAGACATGGTGGATCCCATTGGAGTCCTCATAGAGGTTGCATTCTCCATTCCGAATTTCTTGAGGAGTTCATTGGTGAACTTTGTCTGAGAAATGAAAATTCTTTCCTCAGACTGTTTTACATGAAGTCCCAAGAAATACTTTAGCTCTCCCATACTGCTCATTTCAAACTTTCCTTGCATAAGTTTAGAAAACTTTTTGCAAAGATTGTTGTCCGTTGACCCGAATATAATGTCATCGACATAGATTTGCACCAGCAAGATCTTGCCTTTGACTTCCCTGAGAAACAATGTCTTGTCTATTTTTCCTCTAGAGAACTTGTTCTCAAGAAGAAAACTTGATAAGGTCTCATACCAAGCTCGAGGAGCTTGTTTTAACCCATATAGAGCTTTATTGAGAAAGTAGACATGATTAGGATAAGTAGGATTGACAAAACCTGGAGGTTGAGCGACGTATACTTCCTCCTTCAAGTCTCCATTCAAGAATGCCGATTTCACGTCCATCTGATAAACAATGAATCCTTTATGAGAGGCATAGGCTAGGAACAGACGGATTGCCTCGAGCCGTGCAACTGTCGCAAACGTCTGGTCGAAGTCAATCCCCTCCTCCTATCGGTATCCTTGAGCCACTAGCCTGGCCTTATTCTTTATGATGACGCCATGTTCATCCAGTTTGTTTCTGAAGATCCACTTGGTGCCGATCACGTTCTGCCCCTTTGGTCTGGGAACCTGCGTCCAGACGTTGTATCTTTCACATTGATGTAGTTCATCTTGCATGGCCAATATCCATGCTGCATCTTTGTTCGCCTCGTTGAACTTCTTTGGCTCAACCTGTGAAAGGAAACTAAGATGCAAAATCTCATTAATAGTACCTCTTCGAGTTCTGATACCGTCGCGAGAATCTCCGATGATCTGATCTCTAGGATGATCCCTCACGTGTCGGAGCTCTAGAAGCCTTGCATCAGGAGCTCTAGTGATTTCTGGGGCTCCTTCCTCTTCAGGGAGGACTGCTCCATCCTGATTGTCATCCTCTCTGATTGGCGTTGAGGTGGAGACCTTGATGTATTTTGGAGTTGCATCTTTCTCGGGCTCATCCAGGTGTAGCTTTTCGAGTCTGGCACCTGCATCTTCAAGAAGACCACTGGAAGACTTGCAATTAAGCAAACTTCCTTCATCAAATACAACATTTATTGATTCCTCTACCACTAGGGTTTTCTTGTTGAAAACTCTATAAGCCCGGCTATGGCTACTATAGCCCATGAATATGCCTTCGAAGCATTTTTCACCAAACTTAGTACGCGGGTACTTCCCATTATTCAGTACATAACATCTGCAGCCAAAGATCCTTAGATAGGACATGGTTGGTTTCCTACCTTTCAGTAGCTCGTAGGGCGTCTTACGATGACTTTTGTTGATCAATGCCCGGTTTTGAACATGACAAGCCGTATTGACAGCCTCGGCCCAGAAGTATTCTGGGAGTGAAGCGTCATTCAACATTGTCGTGTAGGCTTCAATGAGTATTCTATTTCTCCTCTCCGCAACTCCGTTTTGTTGAGGAGTGCGCGGGGAGGAAAACTCATGAAAGATACCAAGTTCTTCACAAAACTCTGTCATAGCACCAGACTCAAACTCTGTTCCATGGTCACTTCTGATTTTGAACACTGAGCAGTTAAGTTCGTTCTGAATCTGCTTGACAAAGCTGGTGAAGATGTCAAACGTATCAGACTTGCGTTTTAAAAAGAACACCCAAGTAAACCGAGAGTGATCATCTACAATCACTAGCGTATAAGACTTCCATCCTAAGCTATGAACTTGTATTGGACCAAACAAGTCCATGTGCAGAAGATAAAGACATCTGGAGGAGTCTTTGTCTAGGATGCCCTTAAAGGTAGCCCGAGTCTGCTTGCCCATCTGGCATGCAGGATAGGGACTATCTTTAATGCACTTAATAATGGGAGCATCCCTTACTAAGTCTTTGGAAAACAACATATTAATTGTCTTATAATTAATATGTGCCAATCTCTTGTGCCATTGTTCACAAAGAGATGCACTGCCTTTTGCAACGAGGCATACTGGGGTAGAAGAATCTAGACTGAGAAAATCTAAGCAGAAAATTTTTCTGCTTCTAATGCCAGTTAATACTGTCTCCGAAGAGGCACATGATATTATCAGACACTTATCCTTGCAGAACTTAACGTCATACCCTTTATCACATAACTGGCTTACACTGATCAGGTTATGATTTAACCCCTCAACATAAGCTACGTTAGAGATAGAGAGTATACCGTTGGAAATCGTACCGTAACCTCTGGTGATTCCCCGATCAGATCCCCCAAATATAACTTTGGGTCCATTCTCGACTGGAGAGTACTCCCACAGCAGGCTTCTTGTCCCAGTCATATGACGGGAGCATCCACTGTCCAAATACCAAATGGGAGTTTTGTTGGCCTTTGGACATTCCTGCAAAACAGAATTAATTTGCCTTAGGAACCCAATCGAACTTGGGTCCTAGATTCCTTGTTAGCATACTCCCCCTCGATTGGTTAACTCTACGAGTGGTCGACCTCGCATTGCCAACATGAGGAGTCTCGTTATTCATTGGATTAAACCAGCAATCCATGGCAAAGTGACCAACTTTGCCACAGCACCAGCAGTCAAACCTGTTATACTTTCTCTTAGGCGCCTGCTTCACCCTTGGAACGTAGGGTTCAACCGGGGCCGTGGACCTGGAGGTGGAGGCATCATGATGACCACAGTCACATGATTTCTTCACCTCTTGGCTTTTCAGTGTGACAGGCTTGGCCTTAGGTGCCTGCTTCTGATTATGGCCGCCAGAGAAGTGACCATAATTTTCCACGCGGATTTCCTCAAAAGGTGCCTTGAAGACACTCTCACTGAAGTTGAGGGGAAAGGTCCAACCATCATATCGGCTCTTTGGATTTGCAACCGAGGGCCTGAAGTGATGGCCATACGTTGACTCAAAGTCATGTTGGTTACAGGGAAAGCTGGGCTTTCTGAACTCAACAGGGCTGAGTGGGGACTTTCCCTTTTCAGAAGCAGAGGCCTTCTTAACAGTCTTATTCTTCCTCTGGTTCCTGTTTCTCCTGGAAGAGGAACGAGGTGCCCCTACATGCCCCAAACCAGCTCCTTTGGTCTGAGCTGTCTTAGGCATAGAGAAGCTCTTAACGATCTTCTTTTCTGCCGCAAGTTGTTCTTCCAACTTGTCGATTTCCTCTTGCTTAAGATCGAGGAGCTTAAGGGACTCTGAATGCTTTGAAGTCAGGTCCAAGTGCTCCTGTCGGAGGGAGATCAAACTGGTGATCTCTTCCCTCAAGGATACACTCTCACCTTTAAGGAATTTAACTTCCTTTTTCTCAGCCTTCAGTCTCTTTCGACATTCCACGAAAGTATTGAGCAGAAGCTCATACTTATCGAGGAGTTTAGCTTCACGGGCCGAAGGGCTATCCTCAGGGTCATCATCCTGAGACTCAGGATCAGAGTCAGAGTCGGAGAGAGGGGTGTGAGATTTTACCTT
Organism: Platanthera zijinensis; assembly: GCA_039513925.1. NCBI lineage: Eukaryota > Viridiplantae > Streptophyta > Magnoliopsida > Asparagales > Orchidaceae > Platanthera > Platanthera zijinensis. The sequence continues at coordinate 94,985,762 of CM077091.1, forward strand.
CCCAGTAAATGGGGGGCAATCTCCTTCCGAGTCACAGCGACCCACTAGCCCAAAGTAGGCATCCTCGTCATCGCTGGTGTCTGACGTGTTAGATTCACTCAGCGTCTTTGGCTTCTTCGCGATGTAACTCCTCTCCTTCTTCTTGTCTTTTGAGGACCTGTGCTCCTCTCCCTTTCCCTTCTCCCTCTTGCCTTGATGGCAGTCGGCCACGACGTGTCCTGGCTTGTTGCAACCAAAGCAAATAATGTCAGATGAGCGGTGTTTGTTCGGTTTAGAAACATACCTGTCAGAAGAATAGTTCTTCTTCTGATCCCTTGAGGAGGAGCCGTCTCTCTTTCTCTGATTCCTTAGCTTGAGGAACTTCTTGAATTGTCGTGTGATAAGAGAGAAGTCTTCCTCAGACAATTCTGAGCCGGAGGAGCTTGGCTCAGAGTCTTCCTCTTCATCCTTCTTCCACACACGGGAAGAAGCAGCACCCTTACCCTTTATGGAATGAATGGCTTTGAGGGCCACGGTCTTTTCTTTGGCTGCGGCTTTCTCTGCTTCCTCTTTAGCCTTCCTTGTGTTCAATTGAAGCTCATAGGACATGAGCTTCCCGAACAGAATCTGAGGGTCGGTTTCCGCAAGTCTGCCAAACTCCCGGATGGCGCAGATCTTTGTGTCCCATTCCTTAGTAAGGGACCTAAGGAACTTATCATTGAGCTCACCATCAGTGAACACTCTTCCATATCCCTTGAGTGCATTGACGATCTTGAGGAAGTTTTTGAAGGTAACTCCGATATCCTCCTTGGGCCCTTGCCTGAAGGCCTCATATTTCTGGTTGAGGAGGGATCTCCGATCGTCCCTCACTTCATTTGTGCCCTCCATTAATACAATCAAGCAGCTCTAGAGATCCTTGGCTGTCCTGCAGTTGCAGAAGTTCTGTATCATAGAGTCGTCAACTGCGCTTACTAGGATGTTCTGAGCTTTCTTGTCGAGTCCGAACAGCACCATTTCGTCCTTGTCCATTTCCGAAAGTTTCTTGGGCACTTTCTTGGTAGGATCAATGGTGGAGGCCTTAGTGGGAATGTAAGGTCCCTCCTCCACTATCATGAAGAGTCGGGGGTCGACTGCTTCCATGTAGAATCTGATTCTTTCCTTCCAGATAGGAAAGTTCAGTCTGGTGCACACTGGGATTTTGCCGGAGTGCTTGAGTCCGTCCATGGAAGATATCGGTCTTCTCCTTGACACTAGTGGCAGGATTTTACTCAAGGTGTGAACCTTTTTGATGAGCAACCTGGCTCTGATACCACTTGAAAGTCCACCTAGCGCCAACTAGTTTCACCTATGGGGGGATAGGTGTCTTGTGGGGTTTTTGCGGAATTAAAAACTGTACGTGCACACGAAAATCAAACAACACAGCACAGGAAAGACTCAAACAATTTATAGTGGTTCCCCGATTTGGGTACGTTCACTTTCCCCCTTCGACCTATCTCCCAACCAGGGACGACTCGGTCACTTCACCAACAGGATTGAAATCCAATCCTTGCACTAACGGAAGGAACCCTTCCACACGTAGGAGTCACCACTCCCACAACACGGGTTGCACCCAACCCTTACAACTAGAGACCAATCGGTCCTTTATAAAGAAATTGAAAATAGATTGTATAAGAAATACAAACAACTTATGGAGACTAAGGTGTCCCTCTTTGTTCGACGACGAGTTCTTGAAGTCAACGAAGAGTCCACAACCTTGGATCTCTCTTGGAGTGAACCTTCCCGTAACTGGCGGCGGCTTGGAGCGGCGGCAAGGTTCTCGGAATAGGCGGCGGCTACAGAGAGCTGCTGCAGTGCTAGGGGATTCAAACTTCGTAGCAAAAGAAGCAAGGTCTTCCAACGGTCATACTAGGATCGGTCATCTCGATCGATTCGGAAGGGGGAGGTTTTTCCCGATCAACGAATCAAGAGACAAGGGATCTCTGGTTAGACACGTGAGACGCTATGTTAGCCTAAGCTTCTGTCGCCGGAGATCTGGAAGAACTTGAGATCAACAGCGGCGACCAACTGCTCGAAGGCGGAGATGGTCGGCGGAGCAAGATCGCGAACTAGGTCACGTCGGCGGCTGTTCTTTTTGAACTCGCGTATGTGGTTATATTTCCGCTCATACATACGGAGGTATATATACCTTAGGTCAAGCACATGACCGTTGTGGGCCCCACCAGCAACAAGACCTAAGACCGGTTCGAAATATTGCAGGAACATAGACCGGTTCAGATATAATCGGAAAATTGCCCAAGTCAAATTCGGCGAGAATCGTAGGTGATTCTCAACGAATCGGCGAGAATTACCTACGATTCTCGCCGAATACTACTTAGTAGAATTCTGGCTGCACTGATATAGAAGCGGGGGAGAATCGGCGGGAATCACACTTGATTCTCGACGATTCTGCCTTAGAGAATTTCTGGCGCGTCGAGACAGCCGGCTCTAACCGGCGAGAATCAACCAGTGATTCTCGACGACTCGACGAGAATCATTAGTGATTCTCGCCGAAACGGCGAGAATCACTTAGTGATTCTCGTCGATTCTTACTTAGACAATTTTTCCTCTTTCTTTCCAAGAGCTGGTCTTTGGCCCATCCTTGCTCCTTGTCTGCTCTTGCTCTATCATAGCCCTGTACTTGAAATTAAGTACACTCCAATAGAGAGAATACAAGTAGGTCAACACACTGATCTGCTCAACAAGGGATTACGTCGCGCAGACCCGTGTATATTGACCCACTGCACCCTGACATTGGTGTGTACTTAGCGTGGAACAACTGCAAGCACAACTAGAAGATTTCATCAAATACAATGCCTATTTACCTTAGCTTGTTCAGGGGCTTCTTCAAATCAGGTATATTGTGGATACAATACCCAACACGAGTCACTTAGCACTGGAGTAGGATATGATTTAGGGGAGAGTTGGACCGATGCCGCCACCCCTATTTTCTTCTTGTCTTACTAAGGCAGTATGGGTTGTTTGGTTGAGTTGGACTGATACCGCCGCCACAGCACCTAGAAAATATTTAGGCCTGATAGACTTGGTTTGACATGTGGTCACCAGTCTAGGCCCTTGTTACTGATTTTATCCACCTCCAGTACTAAGTGATTCTTTCCGCTCTAGCTCTATGTTAGGATGTTATTGTTATTGTGCTAATCCTTATTGCAGAGATTCTTGGAGCTTGGCTTCATTCATGCACCTGGTGCACCCTTTTTTTTACTCACTTGTGACGAGTATTTCTCTTACCTGTTTTTTTCTTACCTTACCTTTTTTTGCACTTGTTTACTTCATTTCTACTTGTCCTTACCTGATTCTAATTCCTGTTTGAATCTATTGTATCTTTGTTTTTTTTTTCCTTTGATAGTTGCTTTGCTGAGGTGTTCTTTTTTCTAAATACCTCAGGTACAGGTATTTAGCCGCCTGTGCGGCTAGTTTGCTCCTGGAGATTTTCTAGCATTTAAGCTGCTACTGTGGTTCTCTGTTCCTTTTGCTTGAGAGGTAGTTTTCTTTAGACTTGTAGTATAGACATACCTACTCACCAGTGGGTTCGTGTCAGATGTTGACGCCCACTGGTGGTTTCTCTTTTAGATACTTTGCACTTGCTTACACTGTTAGTTTTTCTGCTTTTGGATATATTAAACTTGCTCTTGGGATGATTTATGTTAGGATGCTAGTTACTTTTAAACCCTAAAAATACTATTAAGTATATATAGCTCATGATCTGCATGTTTTACAAAACTCATACACTACTTTCAAGGCAACGTAATAAGATCATTTTCTTATATATATATATAAATTAAATCTAGGGTCTTGCATAGTATAAGATGTCCCCTAGGGACACTTATGCACTCTCTTAGGATGTCAAAAAGCCAATTAAACAAAGTATTTTCTGCTACATATAAGTATAGTTTGAAGTGTGGATTAGATGATCCACAGAGCCGAGGGATACAGCCTTAAAATATAACTGATTTTTTCCAATTAATAAACTCATGAATTTTCATAAAGAGGGTAGTTGGTGTTTCGCCTGAGCGTCGGCAGTTATCCCCTGCTCGACGTGGCATCGCGACACACGTTTTCTCGTACTCTGATAAACATTTAAATTCGGAGAAAATGCGGGTTGTGATAGTTGGTATTAGAGGGAGGTTGCTTGACAAATTGTCGGGCAACCTTTCCCTGTAAGTATTAGGTGTTTAGAGTCATATCATACACACACCGATATGTCATCAGCACGTCTTGGCTGAAGCACGAACACTACACTCATAGCATGACATGAAGTATACGAGACATATTATGTAGTATGGGATGCATAATATGTGTTTGTATATGGATCCACCATAGGAGGCAACATGTGAGGGTTATGTAGTATGGGATGCATAACCTCACCACATGAATTCGGCTAGCACGTTTTCTTTTTTCGTTGCATGAAAATGTTATGTAGTATGGGATGCATAACATTTTCATGTGTACGCCGCTCATAACATGCATTAGGGCCTTTTTAGAATGCATAGCACAATCATGCATAACATAACATTGCATAAGCACAATGTGCCAAGCTAAAGATTTGCAGGATGACATATGTACACACATGGTTTTGAGTCAAAAAGAATTTAAATACATGCATTCATGGTCTAGGCACCAGAGTTAGTATGATGGTAGTAAACCATCTTAGGTTAAGCATGATATCATTTTTGTAAAAAATAAATAAATAAATAAAACCCCAGAGCAAGTTGGCAGTTAAAGCAAGTACTTATGTAGGTTTGTTTATACCTATTTGTTTTGTCCTAGTAGTTGAACTAGGTTTCGATTATTGTGTTGTTTGCTCGTATAGCATGGCGCCTAAGCATAGAGTGACGAGGTCGACTTCCCAATCTGAGGGCGAGTCGTCAGGCGCGCAGAGAGAGACGGTGATTGTAGAACTGCGCCAGAGCATGGAGACCATGGCAGGTCAGGTAGTGGCGATGCAAGTGCAATTGCAGGAATTGTTGGCTGCAACCTTAGGACGGCAGCCTGGTGAGCCAGCCCCCACAGTGGTGGAAAATGAGAGCGAGATCAACCAATTTAATAAGATTGCTTCTGGATTGTTTGCTGCTGAAGAGTGCAGAGTAAAAGGCTTCTTGGGTGGCCTCCCAAGTGACATTCAACAGTACTCTAATACTTACCAATTCGAGACTGATGTAAGGTCAGTTGAAATTGCTCTTAATGTTGATACTATGGGACATGCTAAGGATAGAGACATGATGCTAAGGAAGGATAAAAGGAAGACCGATGAGGGTAAGACCATCCAGGTATCCGGTGATGTTTCAAGGAAAAGGAGTAAAGAAATATGTAGCTTCTGTGGCCGATCAGGCCACCCCTTTGAAAGATGTTTTAAGAAAATGAAGGCTCAAAAGAAGGACCAAGTTCAGAAGGTTCAGAAGACCCCCAAAGGAGATCTGGTGTGTACCTCGTGTAAGAAGAAGGGGCATGAGGTGGCCCATTGTTGGGATAAGGGTAAGGTCTGCTTTCAGTGTGGGCAAAAGGGGCATGTTAAGGCAAGGTGCCCGCAATTTCAGCCTGCGTTTCAGCCCGCCCCACCTCAAGTTTTACCTCAGGTGCAGTACTTGGACAAAGGAAAGGGTAAGCTGATCGCGTCGATCGAGGAATAAATTCAGTCTTCGACCTAAGTGATTTCAGGTTAGGTTATAACTTGTTTTATCTTCTTCCTTGTTTTTCGTTTGTTCGTTTAGTTGTGTACGTGATTTGTATAGGGAAGTTTAAGGTAAAGAACAGTTAGGCGCGTATTCTTTTGGTTTTGTCGCTACCCACCCGTTCGGGTCTAGGGCCTTGGTAGAGTGTCACGGTTTGACCCTCTGTCGGATTGGTGACATGTTTTGTGTTAAGTTTTCCTTCTGATGATTCAGTGGTATCAGACCAAGTTGTTCAATTATGTCTGAATCAATTGGGTGATTTTCTAGTGTCTTTTGATTTAAAGGTGATAGACCGGGAAGTTTTTGATGTGATTTCTGGCATGTATGGGTCGTTTGTGCATGACGCTATTATCCGGTGCAAAATTTAGCGCTTGGACCTCAAGATGGACGACGGTCGACCCAAGGGTGTATATGGTGATCCGTGTTAGGCTTCTCCAGTTATCTTCTGCGGTTTGTGCTTGGAAGCCGTTAGCTTCGGGATGTTTGGGTTCAGTTTTTAGAAACCGGTGTTCGTTGTCGCGCTTAGAGGAGATTCCCTTGGTGCGCGAGTGTTCGGATGTCGTCCAAGTTAATTTTCCTCCCGTGTGAGGCGTAGAGTTCGTCCTAAATCTGGACCTTTTATGATTGTGTTTTTAGGTGACGTTTTTGGGTATTCTCTTAATGTCGTTAAACATGCCCATCCTTGTCCTTAGTGTTGCCTGCCTTGATGAACCTCAGGATGTGTGCTAGTTTGAGCAGGTTTGCATTTTTGGTTATATCATATGGTTTGGCAAGTGTACTCTCAGCCTTTATGGATTTGATGAACCGCGTGTACAAGGACTTCCTGGATAAGTTCGTGGTCGCGTTCATCGTCGATGTTTTGATTTATTCCCACAATGCTGTGGAGGGTGACCGGCATCTGCATTTGGTTTATCTGCTTTGAAGGACCATAAACTATTCACCAAATTTAGTAAGTGCAAGTTTTAGTTACCTCGGGTTTCTTTCTGGGTCATGTGGTTAGCAAGGACAAGATTTATGTCAACCCAGAATAGATTGCTGCTATTATAAGATGAGATTTCGGCCGATCCAGAGAAAAATAGCTGTGGTTATGGAATGGGCTAGGATTTCAATCGAAGCATGAGAATGCAATTTTGTTTGGAGCAATAAGCGCGAGGAAGCTTTTCAAGAATTAAAGATTTGAGTATGCACTGCTCTTATGAGTTAAAATGTGTAGTGAGGCGCATGGTGTCAGTGTTGCCTACCACCCGTGTCCTAACTAAGATGTATTAGGACTTGAAGCAGATTGCTTTGTGTTTGTTTCTGAGTGTTCCACATGCTAGCATGTTAAGGCCGATCATGGAAGACCTGGTGGCAAGTTGACTCCATTGGAAATCCCGACTTGAAAGTGGGAGAGCATCTCGATGGATTTTATTTCAGGATTGCCGCGATCTCCGAGAGAATTTGATTCAGTCTTGGCTATGGTTGTCAGATTAGCGAAGTGTATTCACTTCGTACCTTAATGAGATGGATTACCCCTTGAAGAAGATAGTTGAGCTCTATTTGAATAAAGTCATCCGGTTGCTTGGAGTTCCTATAAGCAACATATCAAACCGAGACTCCAGGTTTACGTCTCGCTTCTGGAAGAGTTTGCAAGAAGGTTTGGGTACTGATTTGAGATATTCTACCACATATCATCCGCAGAAAAATGGTCAGGCGGAGCAAGTTAACCCGATCGTGGAGGATACAATCAGATGTTGTATTTTAGACCACGGAGGAGCGGGGAATGAACGTTTGAGGCTGATGGTATATGCGTGCTATAACAATTATCAAGAAAGCCTGTAAATGGCTCCTTTTGAGCTCTGTATGGGAGGCGCTGCAGGAATCCCCTGTTTTTGACCGAGGTTGGTGAGAGTTCATTGTTGGGCTCGGATGCCCTTGAAGAAATGGATGTTGCTGTGAGACTTATTCGAGAGAAGCTTCGGATAGCCCAGGAGCGATATGAGAAGAACGTCAACCGGCGTAGATCTGAATTAGTATTTGCTGTGGGAGACTTGGTATTTATTAAAGTTTCCCCGATGATTGAAATCAAGAGGTTTGGTAAGAATCGGAAGTTGGACCCAAGGTATGTGGGGCCATTTATAATCGTTGAGCGAATTGGTGTGGAAGCTTATAGGCTGGATTTGCCCGCGAACTTTCCAGGTGTGCACAATGTGTTTCATGTAAGCCAGCTATGGAAGCGTGTGCTAAACGATAGGCAAGTTTGGGATTTTGTGTCTCAGTTAGAGCCGAATCTTTCTTATGTTGAGAAGCCTGTCCGCATTTTTGGATACTCAAGATCAGGAGTTGTGGAGAAAGTCAATCATGATGGTCAAAGTTTTGCGGAGGAATCATGGCGTAGAAGCGCGACTTGGAAATTAGAGTCGGCTAGGAGGGAGGCTCACCCTCATCTGTTTCCCTGATTGTGCTCGGTATGTTTGATATTCTTTTTACTAACTCTTGGTTAGTTCTGTTCTTTTCCTTCTATGACAGAAGTTTGTGCATAAAGTTTCGGGGCGAAACTTTCTTTTAGGGGGAGTGATTGTAACACCTCCGGTTTTTCAGTTTTGATTGAATATTCCTTTGGCGTTATGTTGGCGCATTTCTGGCTTGTGCCGTTGTTAGAGTACCTCGTTAGGTGTTCTTAGAGGTTATAGCCTGTTGTATGGTTTCCCCAGCTAGTCGGTGTCTGTTTTGGAGGCCCGGCTGAGCCTCTTAGGGAATCCTTGTGCTTTGGCTTCGGGAGAGGCTAGCCCGAGTGTGGGATCGTCGGAAATTGTTTCTGACTTCGCCGTTGTTTTCGTATCCCGAGTATTTGGCTACGGCGCGAGTTTGGTCGAAACCCGAGAACGTCAATTTTCGCGTCGTTTTTAAGGTCGCTAGTTAGCGAGTCTTTTTTTATAAGCATATACATATATATATTTACGCGTTTTCGGTATTATGAGTGATTTAGGCGTGCCGGTGAATAAATGCGCATGTGCACGTGCGTGTTTTGAAGGTCGCTAGTTTGTGCGTAAAGTTTGTGCGTGTTGAGGTTATGCGTCAATTTCTACGCATGGTAGGTGGTAGAAGCAATTAGCGACTTAGTTTGGGTTATAAGTTTGATTTAAATTTGTTTTTTAGATTTGCAAGGGGGCTGCCGTTAGTAGTAATTAGGTAGTAGTTAAGTTAGGGGTTAATTGTATATAGGGTATTAAGTAAAATATGTTTTATAAACAAATCATTATATATAAGTTTATATATATAAATTATTAGGTTAAGTTTCTCCCCCCCCCCCCACCTTTTTCCTATTCTTATCCCGAGCGCCAGCAGCAGGACCGAACCGAGCGGCGCCTGTGCGTAAGAAAAGGAGAAAGGTGGACGCCGGCCCTGCTCCGACCGCCCATCTCCCGCGATTCCAGCCTCGAAATCTTCCTCTGAGGCCGAATCCGAACTCCCCTCGCCACGATCTTCGTTCCGAGGTGAGTATTTTGGTGTTTCTCCATGGATTTCGTATGAACTTGAGTTTGATTTCACCCCTTTTTAGTTCCTCGCTTTGATGAGTTGTTCTTCTCAGTTTTTCCGAGGGGATTTGCGTGCTTGTGGCCGGCCGGATTACAAGGTTGTGCTGGCGAAATTTTTGGTGGAGAATCGAGGCAAGTGCTCCCTTCGCTCTTGCCGTTTGACCCCTTTAAATCATTATTTGTTGTTTTATTTTCGTATATTGGTTATCTTAATTGCTCCTACCCGAAAAAAATCCTACCCAAATCCTACCCGAAGATCCTACCCGAAACCGTAACGATGTCCGATTTAGAACGCTCTTTTGTGGGTAGTTGTTCTTGTTGCAGTTTTGTTAGACATAAAAGAAAACTGCAGTGTTTATGAAATTGCGTTATGAGATAAAAATCTCGCTTGGGTGTTTGGATTTTTGCCCAATATCTTGTTAACTCAATTGCTCTCACGGGGGGATTAGTCCCTTGGTAGTGATAAATTGCTATGGAAACAAATTCTTTTATTAAAGTTGTGCATGAGTCACTTGGTAGAACCCCGTTGAATGCAACTTATTGCGTAACCTGTGGTTTGCCACTTGAGTGTAGTCCATGTCTAGCATAAATTGTTTTATTATGAGCCTTATTGTTCATGGTTAGGCATGAGTTGTATATTAGTTTTTTTTCTGTGTAGGTGCCCTTTTTGCTCGGGCTTAGTTTGACACAAATGTCATGTGTGGGGGTGATGGTAACAAATTAACCGGGCGTAGGTTAAGGGTCCTATCGTTGTTGGTGTTTAGTATTTAGCCGGTTGTACTTATAGTGTATTGAGTCACAGTGTCTGTTTTTCTTTATATAAGGCTCCTAGGTGGGTTGCTCTAGTGAGTTTAGGATTTAGTGTTACTTCTTGGTGGTTCATGAAACCACCGGTAAGGGTTTTCCCGAGTCACTTAGCACTGGAGTAGGATGTGATTTAGGGGAGATTTGGACTGATGCTGCCACCCCTGTTTTCTTCTTGTCTTACTAAGGCAGTATGGGCTGTTTGGTTGAGTTGGACTGATACCGCCACCACAGCACCTAGAAAATATTTAGGCCTGATAGACTTGGTTTGACATGTGGTCACCAGTCTAGGCCCTTGTTACTGATTTTATCCACCTCCAGTACTAAGTGATTCTTTCCGCTCTAGCTCTATGTTAGGATGTTATTTTTATTGTGCTAATCCTTCTTGCAGAGATTCTTGGAGCTTGGCTTCATTCGTGCACCTGGTGCACCCTTTTTTTTACTCACTTGTGACGAGTATTTCTCTTACCTGTTTTTTTTTCTTACCTTACCTTTTCTTGCACTTGTTTACTTCATTTCTACTTGTCCTTACCTGATTCTAATTCCTGTTTGAATCTATTGTATCTTTGTTTTTTTTTCCTTTGATAGTTGCTTTGCTGAGGTGTTCTTTTTTCTGAATACCTCAGGTACAGGTATTTAGCCGCCTGTGCGGCTAGTTTGCTCCTGGAGATTTTCTAGCGTTTAAGCTGCTACTGTGGTTCTCTGTTCCTTTTGCTTGAGAGGTAGTTTTCTTTAGACTTGTAGTATAGACATACCTACTCACTAGTGGGTTCGTGTCAGATGTTGACGCCCACTGGTGGTTTCTCTTTTAGATACTTTGCACTTGCTTACACTGTTAGTTTTTCTGCTTTTGGATATATTAAACTTGCTCTTGGGATGATTTATGTTAGGATGTTAGTTACTTTTAAACCCTAAAAACACTATTAAGTATATATAGCTCATGATCTGCATGTTTTATAAAACTCATACACTACTTTCAAGGCAACGTAAAAAGATCATTTTCTTATATATATATATAAATTAAATCTAGGGTCTTGTATAGTATAAGATGTCCCCTGGGGACACTTATGCACTCTCTTAGGATGTCAAAAAGCCAATTAAACAAAGTATTTTCCGCTACATATAAGTATATTTTGAAGTGTGGACTATATGATCCATAGAGCCGAGGGATACGGCCTTAAAATATAACTGATTTTTTCCAATTAATAAACTCATGAATTTTCATAAAGAGGGTAGTTGGTGTTTCGCCTGAGCGTCGGCAGTTATCCCCTGCTCGACGTGGCATCGCGACACGCGTTTTCTCGTACTCTGATAAGCATTTAAATTCGGAGAAAATGTGGGTTGCGACACTGGTGGCCACTTGGCACCAACGGTGAAGCATCCGAAGTGGTGCCTGAAATTTACTTTGGAGATATCACCTTATACAGCCACTCCAAGCCAAATCCAATCCCACCATCAGCTTCAGGATGTTGAAACGAGTGGAGTTCAAGTGCTGGAGCAAAGCTTTTGCTGGAGAATGCAGAAATTGGGAAGAAGTCGCCGGAGCAAGCTCGACCATGGCTCACCGCCACCAAACCCGCCGCCAAGCCCGTCTCCAGGTCCGTTTCGCCTCACCTCACCATGTACTAGGATTCTAGCTCAACTAGGCGAGACATTGGGCTAAATTGAGCCCGATACCATGCGAGCTTGTGCGCATTTTCTCGAGAAATTCTTCTTGCTTGGGATCGCCGGAGGAGCCACCTCCGGCAGCCTCACCGCCGGGAAACGCTAGCCACCACCTCAACGAAGGTGGTGGCGATAATCGCCGGCGGTGGCGCAAGCCCAGGTGGCCGGAATAAGCCAGCAAACCAAGCCCAGGACGGCTCGATCTCAGCCATCAGCTTATGGGGACGACGACCCGATGTCGTCCAATTATTTCATTATTAAACATTTCCTGATATTAATATATGAATAGTGTTAATTATGTCACACTTTTACAGCCTTTTTGCATGTTGTTTCTAGGCCTTTTAGAGGCATTTCAGAGCTTTTAATTAACAGGAAAAATGTAGACCATGATCTTAACTTCATTTTGCCACCCTAAAGTCATGATTTGGAACAGTAGAACTCCTTGTAGGACCATTCTATCAAGACTGGTCCTAAGCTAGGGCAGAACTTTGAATGGGTGCCCTAGCCAAACCAAAAGTCCACTTTACCCAAGATTTTGGGCATGCCTGTGATTAGGTTGAACTTAGGCTATGTACAAAAATGAGAATTTTTGGAGAAACTTTTCCTATAGTATTTTGTAAAATACACATATATAAAGTAAGTTAATAATTGGAGAAATATAACTCCAAATGGCCCCATATTTTGGTAGCATGTTCATTAGGTCAGTATAAAGCCATGGTAGAAATTTCAGGTAGTTTTGACCTTTGCATGTCTGGGAAATCCCACATGCATGTAATAAGTATATTCAATTTGGGGTGCTTATAGCAAAATTAGTAAATGGGAATTTAGCCCATTTAGCACATTGCATGTCCATGAAACTCTGGCCAGAGGTTTGTTGGGGTGAAATAAACCTCCCACAGGAAGAATGGGATTTTTGGGATCAAAAATCCCATTATTTAAAATTATGGGAAATTATGTTGATTTAGAAATAAAATCTGAAAATAGGGTAAATGATTTTATTTAATTCTGAAATTTTGTTATATACCCTAAAAGGACATTGTTCACCTCTGGAAAAATCTATGAGCTTGTTAGAGAATACTATCCTATGTTTTAGGTAGAATTACCATTTTGCTCTTTATGGGAAATTAATTGAAAGTAAGGGTAATCACAGTTGTAAAATTATAGAAAAATTTATAATAGATTATTTCAATGATTTAATCCTTGTTTAAATTTCTGAGAATTTTTGGATGTCTTCAAATACTGAAAACCCTAATAATGGCATTTTGGTAATATTAAACATATGGGCATATATTGGGACAAATCACTGCTTAGGAATTTGGAAATCTGTATTTAGACATATGATATCAAAATGAAACACTCAATAATTTTCTTAGAATTTTCAGTTGGTAATTTATGTACTTCATTTGTAAAGTGATCAATTTGAGGTTTTATTATTAAATGGAAATTAAATAGAAATATGCATAGGAAAATTATGAAACCTGATAAGCAGTCATATTTTACTTCTTAGAACACCTGATAAATTTCTTATATAGTTTGAATCACTATAAGTAGTACCTCATGTGCAATGTGACATAAGTCACACAATTAAAGGAATTAAATTAGATCCTTAATTACTTGGAAAAATTGTGAAATCTTAAATGGTCAACCTCATACACCATACCAACCCCTGATAAATAGTTAGGGGCATTTGGCCTAAGGAATTGGAAGTCCTATTGTACGGGTAGTATTAAGTCATGGGTTGCGCGTAGCATAGGTAGTATATACTTTTAAGACCACATGGGATAAGATTAACGATTGAGATGGTATCTACTTTGGGAAGATAAACCCCGGTTGGTGTCCAATAGGTTACTTCTTAATAACGAGTGGTGAGTGCAAAATCCCAAGGATAGTGGCTAGAACAGGGATCGGTGAAAGACCGCCGCTTTCCCAACAACATCTCAAGCTATTAGGTTTACTCTAGAGTAACAAGGAGAGTTTAGAATGAAACATGGGTAGTCACTAATAAAAGTAAATATCCTTGTGAAAGGGAACTTTGGGCTTCATCCCATCTTGGTTCCTAGTGCCCTCTGAGACCCCTTCATTGGGCGTACCCTGGGCAGTCCTGGGATTAACCCTAAATTGCTATGCTTAATAACCATTAGAGAAGAGTAGTATGATAGGGTAAGTGAATGTGGTAACATTCTCACCCGTGATGGGTTGGAGGGATTCATGACAATTAGTCCTGTGAGCTGAAGGCTCGAGAGGTTTACATCAGGACGGGTTTGGTCCTGCGAGCTGGAGGCACGGGTTGAGATACCTTGCATGTTCATAGAAACAAAACTAGTGGCGGGTCATGCGGTACTGGGCCAATCATCACACTGATGGAAGTACGGTTGTAATGACTCCACCCATTAAATAACATATAATAGAAGGTCTGGTCGGGGCCCCACACTATATGCCACAAATAGACGGCGAGGTCACAGGTTAATACCAAAACACCATCGCATCCTAACTCAGAGCATGCTATCGGAAGATTTAACAATAAAGATGAACACATACCCGGAATGTCCACTACATATATAAATCACATTTATATATCAACTCTTGAAAGAGTGTACAACAAATACAACACATGTTGGCCTTAAGGCCTTACAGTTCCTCTTTTCACAGTGTGGATTGCATACATTGGTGCGCAGGCCGGCCACACATGAACAAAACACAATAGAAAGCTTGCAGTGGCAACAAAAACAGCAGCAACAACAGGGACTTCATCCCTTCTTCCCGCTCGGCTCACCAACACCTGCATAGGGACAACCCACCCAGAAGGTGGCAAACAAGGCAATGGTCAGCATTCAGCTGACCAATTTATAACAATCCTACCCCTTTCCCAAGGCAGTGACATTCCTTCCCTGCATGCATAGCAATGCATAGATAGATATATCATATATTGTGCTCTCATGCACAATCAATCCATCACAACCGTCAGCCATATGGCCCGACGATCTGTGCACTCAGGACACATTCTTGGTGCACTAGCGAACCAGGGTCAACACCACCGTTTACACGATATTGAGCATTTAGTCTTAATGGCGCACATGCCTAAGACTCTCATTATGCCACTGACGAAAGCTCAATGCCTTGATGCCCTCCTGTACAGTCGACATAACGCAGGTACAGATCAACCACCCCCCGTAGCTCAAGTCGCCTTGTCATCACCGAGTACAGTGTACTAGAGGCTATATCTAAAGGCGTGGGTCGGTTTCACCTTTCCTGTTCGGTAAGAAGCCTTTTTCAGAGCTCTTAGCTCACACTAGCCATAATGTCCACCAAGGAATGGCTTCACAATAGCCACACTGTCCACAAAAGACTGGTTATACTATCCACAACGGACTGGCTACACTCTAGCCACAACATAAGCAGTACAAGGGTATTTTCCTGGAATTACTCATTCCAATACTTTATGCTACTTCCCTTCACAGGAACAACCCATTGAATCCACAAACTACACGTTTATACGCGGAGTCTTCTCCAGTGAGAAATATGCAACATCACCAATCCAGACCAACCTGTCTAGATGGGCTTCACACAGCATGCCTATCCCGTACTACACATTTCCGGGTCTAGATACAGACTCAACTGGGAATAAAAACAATCAACCCACGGGGATCACTTATTCTTCCACCTTTTGATGGAGGATCCCATGCTCATGCATAAAGGAGGACTTCACTTATCCAATAAAGGAAGATCGTTACCCTTGACGATCTCTTGGGAGCCAGAGAAATTCTAGCCGGTTGAAAAGAACCGCAGCAGCCTTGCCTCCATAAATCTGGCCTCGGATCTCGAATAAGAAATCTAAAGCTCCAGCGGTGGCCGGATCTTCTCCTCCTCCTCCTCCTTGCTCCTCTCCCTTCTCTTTACACTTTTAGAAAGAGATTGGCCCAAGCTTTGAATGAAAACTTCATTCCAATCCATAACTTAAAATTGGAGGGAATAACCTGGGGCACAAGATCCAGGATGAAGGAAACGAACGACCACAAATCGCCCTCAAAATCTATTTTTTGGGCTGACACGGCCTGTGACACGCCCGTGTCATAGGCCGTATACTGCAAGCGATACACGAACCGACTCATCCAGACCAAGATACAGGCTTCGACACGCCTATGTCATTTCCCTGACATGCCCGTGTCAAAAGTACACGCCCGTGTTGAGGGTTGTATCCCTCAAATGGCACAGGATCAACATTCCTGAAAAGGACACGGATGAGGCACACGCCTGTGTCCTTAGTCGTGTGTCAAACACGCCCCTGTGATACGCCCGTATCACAGGCCGCGTGCCACACTCAACGCAGCCTGGTTACCAACCCGAGCAGGACATGGTGTTGGACACGCCCGTGTCCCTGGTCGTGTAACCTCTCGACGATCGTCAACTATACTGTGTCGAGAACTCGACACACACAGTGAAGGATATGCCCTGGTACACGCCTGTGTCCCAGGTCGTGTGCCTCACTCGAGACACACTCGAGCCCCACTCGAGTACTACTCGAACCACTCGAGTACCCAGAGCTCGACACGCCCTGGGACACGCCCATGTCCTAGGCCGTGTCACCCAGCCTGAACTCCAAATTGGAATTTGGGGTGTTACAACGGTGACTCTGGTGAGGTGTGAGGTTTGAAGGGCCAGTAGGTTATTTATACCGCGGTCCGATGGACAATCCCCGAAAAACGCACACCCGACCAAAAAGTCTGGAGTTGGCCAGCATTAGTACGCAGAGACTCTAGAGTGCACCTAGGACGTGTACAGAGGCGTACGAAGGGTCTGGGCTTGGTAGTGTGTCTACCCGCCTAGGAAGCGGAAGCGCCCGTTCCGCTGCTGTCGTAGCCAAAACGGTGGTACCAGAGAGTGATGCTAGCTCCAAAAAGTGGGAACTAAAGGTCTATGATGACAGAGTCATGTGTGAGAGTTGCACTTGTATGAATCATAAACCAAATGCATAACATTCATTCATAACTAGGTCATACACACCATAGATCCTTATCATATAAATTAGTATGAGCTCTTTTATATGATAAGTTAAATTTGGAAACCCTAACTTATAAGTTTGTATGAGCATTCATATAAGTTAGGGTACTACTGTGATGATTAGTTTAGTAGTAGATAGTTTTCTTTCTGCTCTGTTCTTATTTTGCTTACAACACTGTACTTACTTTCAGTACTGTTCTTACTTACTTTACATGTGCTATATACATAGAACTGCTAGAGTAGAAATAGTTTATACCCCATATACTTGGTAGTATAGTTCCATTGTCACCTTCTTCCTTTTGATACCCCTTGTTGTTCTCCGCTTTGTCCTCTCGCCCGGTACCAAGGAGCTGCGGGGGCGAGGTGTGGAGGAAACGACATAGTCTTTTTGACTAACGGTCGGTGACCAAATCATTTTAGGAGCTCGAGTAGATGGAGCACCAGCATGACCAGCAGGATGAGGTGGCAGGACATGAGGAGCTGATACCACCACCACCCACTACTACTACTATAGCCCTTCGTCAGGTAGGACGAGTTTTCTGATGATAGTTAAGCTTCCGCTTATTGTATTGTGAGAGAGATTTGATATTCATGTACATGGCATAAACCCTTATCTTATTATTTTTGTACTCATTGTGGATTCTATGTACTCTTCATTTTCATATATATGATATGTACTGTGGCTTGTGGACTAGCTAGCTGTTTTCATACACTACTTTTATACTTCTATTTCTCAAATTGGCCGAACAGGTTATATGATCGTACTAGTCGGCAGGATCGGCATCTTACGGTGTCGACTAACCCGTGAGTTAGTGTCACCGTAAGGCGGCGGTTCTGGGCATAAGACCGGGAGCCTCCCTGGTAAGGGGAGGGGTCTTACAAACTCAAGCCACAGTACATATTATATATATGAAAATGATAATTTCCCATAAAGGGCAAAATGGTAATTCTACCTAAAACATAGGATAGTATTCTCTAACAAGCTCATAAATTTTTACAGAGGTGAACAATGTCCTTTTATGGCATATAACAAAATTTCAGAATTAAATAAAATCATTTACCTTATTTTCAGATTTTATTTCTAAATCAACATAATTTTCCATAATTTTAAATAATGGGATTTTTGATCCCAAAAATCCCATTATTCCAGTGGGAGGTATATTTCACCCCAACAAACCTCTAGCCAGAGTTTCATGGACATGCAATGTGCTAAATGGGCTAAATTCCCATTTTACTAATTTTTCTATAAGCACCCCAAATTGAATATACCTATTACATGCATGTGGGATTTCCCAGACATGCAAAGGTCAAAATGACATGAAATTTCTACCATGTTCTTATACGGACCTAATGAACATGCCACCAAAATTTGGGGCCATTTGGAGTTATATTTCTCCAATTATTCCCTTTATTTTAATATGTGTATTTTAGCAAATACTATAGGAAAAGTTTCTCCAAAAATTCTCATTTTTATACAGAGAGTAAGTTCAGTCCAATCACAGGCATGCCCAAAATCTTGGGTAAAGTGGACTTTTTGTTTAGCAAGGGCACCCATTCAAAGTTCTGCCCAAGCCTAGGACCAGTCTTGGTAGAATGGTCCTACAAGGAGTTCTACTGTTCCAAATCATGACTTTAGGGTGGAAAAATGAAGTTAAGATCATGGCCTACATTTTTACTATTAATTACAAGCTCTGAAAATTCCTCTAAAAGGCCTAGAATCAACATGCAAAAAGGCTTTAAAAGTGTGATATAATTAACACTATTCATATAGTAATATCAGGAAATGTTTAATAATGAAATAATTGGACGGCATCGGGTCGTCGTCCCCATCAGTCGACGGCTGAGATCGAGCCGCCCTGGGCCAGGTTTGTTATCTTATTCCGGCCACCTGGGCCGGCGCCACCGCCGACGATTATCGCCACCACCTTCTTTGAGGTGGTGGCTAGAGTTTCCTGACGATGAGGCTGCCGAAGGCGGCTCCTTCGGCGATCCCGAGCAAGATGAATTTCTCGAGAAAATGCGCACAAGCTCGCATAGTATCGGGCTCAATTGAGCCCGATTTCTCGCCTAGTTGAGCTAGAATCCTAGTACAGGGTGTGGTGAGGCGAAATATGTTACGCCCTGAAAATTGTAAACGAGTCGGTCGTGTCCTAAGGAATTTTTGGTTCCTTTATAGGGCTACACGGCCTGGGACACGGGCGTGTCTATGGCCGTGTCCTTCTGTGTTGGTTGGGGGGTGTCCGGGAAAGGAAACGATAGGAAACACGGTTGTGAACAGTAGTGACATAGGCATGTCAGGGATGACACGGGCGTGTCCTCACCCATGTCACCACCAGTGTTCTTCTCGAGTTGAAACCCTGGGTGTATTGTCAGGAGTGCACGGTCGGTTTACACGGGCGTGTACTGTATAACACGGGCGTGTCAGATTAGGCATAGGAGTGTGGCCACCCGTGTTCACCAGGGGACGTGACGGTTGGCATAGTGGTTATGCGTGACATGCCCCTGGTCACGGGCGTGTCGATGACCCGACACGGGCGTGTCAGGTTGAGACACGGGCGTGTATCGACCCGTATTTTGATCTGGATCGACGACTTCGTGTGCAAGCAGGGCACACGGCCAGGCACACGGCCGTGTGCAAAGCTGTGTTCGGCTTATTTTAGTGACTTTATGGTTGGATCTGAGCCGTTCGTTTTCTTTAAATCAGATCTGACGGCTTAGGATTAATTCTCCTTCCTTAAGGCCGGGAGTGGGGGTTAAACTCCTCATTTTCTTTTGGCATTTCTCTTTCTTAAGTCTTAGAGAGAGGAGAAAACAAGGAAGAAGGAGGAGGAGGATCCCAGCCGCCGGCAGAGCATCGGAGCACCGAATCGAAAACTGAGACCTGATCTACGAAGGCATTCTTGTTACGAAGCTTTCCATCTGGCTAGTTTCTCATGGCGCCAAAACGTACTACTAGGGTAACGATTCTAAACTTGGACATGTGAAGTCCTCTTCCTTTCTACATGGGAAACCCGCTCCCGCGAGTGTGCGGTGAGTGCGCGGTGTTCTTTGGGGTAGATATGTGAAGTCCCCCTTGTTTAGAGTCCGGAATCAAAGTACGGGCATATGCATTGTATGTGAAGCCTACCCGGACGTGTTTGTCTGGATCGGTGATGTTGCATTATGCATTTATTATCGGAGAAGACTCCGTATTGTATTGTTCTTTAGGTTTTCTACACGGTATATTGCAACAGGGAGCCTTGGGGATTAACTCTAAGGTTCACCCGGAAAACTGGGCGGAAACGCATTCCTGCCAACTAGGTGGCATGGGGCCAACCTTGTATAATTGGGATTTTATGTGCGAGGCCTGTCTCCAGGAGACATGTAGGGTCTTTCTTTGGAAAATGGTGAGCCCATGGGGTTCAGAATTATTAGGCCAGAGAGCCGAAAAGGAAAGACAAAACCGACTCGCGCCCTGCAGGTTTGGCCATGAGTACTACGGTATTCGGAGACGGTAGGGAGACTTGAGCAACGGGAAATGGTGGAGCTGTACCTGCGTTATGTGGACTATGACATGAGAGTAGCGGAAATTGGCTCTCATTGGTGGCATAATGAGAGTCTAAGGCCAGGGGGTGTAAAGACTAAAATGCTCAAAGTAATCCGTCAAGTCAAGGACCTCTGAACAGAGGTGGTATCCGGGAAGCCCGGTACACCGTCAATGTGCCCTGAGTGTACGAGGTGGGAGGTCGTGCGAGCCTCCACCTATTGTGAAATGTGCTAGGTTGTACTTTCACTAGGATTTTTGGATGGTAGTGAAGCCACGGAATTGACCGGATTCACTAAGAATGTGCCCTGAGTGCACAGAGTGTTGGGCCAAGCGAGCCTACACCTGTGGCAAAATATACTTATGCACTTAATTGTTTAGATGGGCTAATGAAATGCAGGGAAGGAGCACCGCCTTCCCGAATAAGGGGCGAGTTCGTTATAATTTGGTCAGCTTTAGCTGACCGTTGCTTTGTTTGCCACCATACGGTGGAATGTTGCTTGCAGGTGCGGCGGAATCAAGTACCAAATAGCGGGTTGAAGCCCAAGCTGCTGTGCTGGCCCTCGAAGGCCAAAGTGAACTGTTGTTTTATTTCTGTCATGTGTGGCCGGCTTGCGAGCCAATGTCTGTAAAATATTATGTTGTTAAGTGAACATTTGTAAGGCCATAAGGCCAAGTACTTTTCGGTATTTTGGTATTTCATTCATATTGTGGTTGGTGGACATTCATGATAAATGTTACATGTTATTGGGTTCTTTCAACTACTTAAAAGCTTCCGTCGTTGCTCTGTGTAGGACGTTTGTGTTTGGGAGAATGGTTTCATTCAGTAACTCTTTGGTCTGTCTGTAGTATATGGCGTCGGGCCCCGACCGGATCTACTGCTATATACCATGTGACGGATAGGGGTGTTACAATTTGGTATCAGACTACCGGTTCCGGTCTTTCTTATTGGAATACGTGGGCGAATTCTTTTAAGGGATGGTGAGCACATGTATGTGCGTCATCGTTATAACATAAAAAGAACCCATGAATGTCCACTTAGGAATGAAAATACACTTGTTTTTGAGGAACCTGAGTGTTCCAATGATTGCTTTTAGCAATTTGTATGTTGCCTAATCGATAGTTATGCTTTATAGGGGACTACGAGTGGTGCGGGGCAGCCGCAAGGTCAGCACTCCACGGAGAGTAATGCACTTAACAGCGTACCTGAGACCCTGCTTTCTGTTGAAACCATAAGAAGGATAGTTGAAGTGGTGTTCGCGGTGACTAAAGCACAACTTGGAGGGCAAGTGCAGCCCCCTGTCCCTGGGGTGACTTCAACACCGAGTGGTGTAATAGAACAACTAACATGTATAAAACCTTTGGATCAGCAGTTGAACATGCTTTTAGTGCAGGGTACAAACTCAGTTGAGGAGTATTTGCAGGCATTTCTTATTATAAGGCGCTACCCGGGGTTTGATTTGGAGAACGAGCATACTATAGTTAATAGATTCTACAACGGTCTGCGTGATGAATTACGACTGCTACTCGTAGGACCAAAGCTACTTGGATTCCGAGCGTTAGTGGAGGCGGCTAGAACTTTGGAAGCAGATCTGGCCAAGAATCAACCAGACGTCAGGGTCCAGGTTACCAAACTCCCCAGGTCCCGCAAAGTATATACACCGAAAGAGGAGTAAAGTGAGGCCTTACGTATCTGCTAGTCAAACTCCATATTACTGTTATAAATGTGGAAGATTTGGTCACTTTGCCCGAGATTGTCATAAAGACGATCAGGAGACAGAGAATGTTATGAAGGGAGTCCAAGAGAAGAAAGTCTCCAATGCTGGGAAGATTGAGTTAAAGGCTCTACCCACCTCGAAGTCCGGTTTCCGTAGATAGTGTAAGAAGGCAAGGAGGTCGGGTCTAGTTCCTTCTTTTTGTGCGTCTGGAACAACTATTGGCCGAAACTCGGACACATGCTTTTGCTGTGGAAAGCTGGGACACTTTGCCCGAGAGTGTCGAAGCGGACGTCTGGAGTCTGAGAAGAAGCCTAGAGCGACCTACGAAGAGAAAGGCAAGGGGTTGGAGGCAGCTACATCTCAGTATGCTCTATCCCAACTTAGAGAATACAACTTTGGCCATCAGGAGGTTATGGAATATGCTGACATGGTGACAGGTATGGTTTAATTTTGGTATGTCAGTTTTAGATACTAGTTGCCTTATGCATATTAGCCTATGTTTGGTTATAATAAGATTTGTATTAATTTTCTGAGTGTCCGACGAAAACACTATTCGTTATGAGAACTTCCCATTCCTTTTTGTCTAAAGGACGTGTATCGTGCATTAGAGTTCCTTCTTCAATGACAAGAGTCAAATTGAGAGTACTGCTGCCTAACAGGTACTCTTTTCACCTGAATAGAGCCTATTGTTTGAAGTTACAGTTAGGGAGTCAGGAGTTTTGACGTGCAAGCATCGCTACTGCTATCTGTAGAGTTCGATGTAATCTTTGGAATGATTGGCTCTCGGAGCAGCGTGCGTACATCAATTTCAAACGTAAGGTGGTCAGTTTGGTACTAGTTATGGTTGTGAGATATCGGAACTGAAGTATTACTTCAAGAGCTAGTAGAACAGGGTTATGTGCGTCCAATTTTATTGTCTTGGAGCGCATCGGTCCTCTTGTTAAAAAGAGGATGGAAGCTTACAACTCTGTAATAGTTGCTAGAAGTTGATTAAGTTAACGGGAAAAGATTAAGTATCCAACCCAATGAGTGATTATCTGTTCGATCAACTCAATGGGTCAAGTGTGTACTCAAGTTGAATCAAGAATCCGGATAGAACAGGGTTATGTGCGATGTCGGAACTTAAGTATTACTTCAAGAGCTAGTAGAACAGGGTTATGTGCGTCCAAGTTTATTGCCTTGGAGCACATCGGTCCTCTTGTTAAAAAGAGGATGGAAGCTTACAACTCTGTAATGGTTGCTAGAAGTTGAATAAGTTAATGGGAAAAGATTAAGTATCTAACCCAAGGAGTGATTATCTGTTCGATCAACTCAATTGGTCAAGTGTGTACTCAAGTTGAATCAGAAATCCGGATAGTATTATTCGTCACTAAGGGAAAGTGATATTCCCAAAATGGCATTCAGCACACGATATGGGCATTATGAGTTCATCGTTATGCCGCTTGTGCTGACAAATGTGTCGTCCGTGTTATGAATTTGAGGTATAGGGCGTTCAGTGAGTACCTGAACCAGTTCGTGATAACCTTTATCGACGACTTACTGGTATACTGATAGTTTTACTTTCAAGACAACCTAAACACCTAGAGGGGGGGTGTGAATAGGTTCTAAAGCTTGTTAACACTTTTTGGCAAAATTCAATTACAGAATTAAAACATACAGTACAGCAGTCACAAAAATTTAACCATCACAGATTGCACACTGTTTTATAGTGGTTCCCCAAGGTCTGGGTACATCCACTTCCCCCTTCACCTATCTAGCAGTATGCTAGATTCGGCCAAACTTCCTCTTTACTCAGATCCACAGATCCTACAGCTCAGAACCTAAAAAGGTTCCTACAACTCAGGCTCAACAGCCCTACCTCAGCCTTATCACAAAGCCTACAACTCAGAGAAGAACCTTCTCCTACACTCAGGCAAACAGCCCTACCACTCAGAGATCAACTCTCCTACACTCAGCCTTTATAACACAGGCTTACAACTCAGATCTGTATTGACAGATCCTACAGAAATTAGAAAAGAAGTTTTTAATGTCTTGCCTTTGTTGAGAGAGAAAAGAACAAGACAAATCTTGATCAGCGGATGAAATCAACTGAATCTGAGCTTTCTTCAAAGCTTCTTGAATCTGAACTTAGCTGAGTTGATTTCCAAACAGCTTCTTGAGAAACCAATGATGGCTTCCTTCTTCTTCTTCAAGAGGCTGGATCCCTCTCTATCCAACAACTTTGATGATACTTCTGAATTCTTGAAAGAACTCTACTTAGACAGATCCTGAGATCGTCTTCTTAGATCTTCTGATGAAGATCTTCTTTTGTGTATTACTTCTTCTTGATTTGATTTCTCAAATTGATTGCCAAAATTCAATCTGTTACTTCTCTCTGAATCTGTCTATTTATAGATCTTCTTCATGGTAACCGGCTGATCCGGTTTCTAACTGACTTCTGACAAGTCTGACAACATCATTTAACCGGTTGCAACCCAAAGCTGTCAAGTCTTCAAACAGATCCTGTGCCTTAGTCTTGGACAGCAAAGTGTTGAGACAGACTGTCAGAAAGTGTCGAGACAAACTATCTATATGTGTCGACACAAGTGACTTTGGTGTCGACACAGCCTTTGATGATGTCGACTAGTTTTCCTTTAAGTCGACACTGCTTCTTTAGAACTTCATCTTGAGAATGAGTCGACACAGAGAATTTGTGTCGACTCAACACTTCATCTTTCTTCAGAAAATAACTTGGTCTTGACTTTGCAGTGTGTCGACACAAGTCCTGTGTGTCGACACAGTTGTTGTAGATTCAGAACTCAGTATGTGTCGACTCTGCCTTCAGGTGTCGACATAGTTGAGGTCGACTATCTTTCTGTGAGTCGACACTGCTTCCCAGTGTCGACACAAATATGGTCGACTATCTTTCTGTGAGTCGACACTGTTTCCCAGTGTCGACACAAATGTGCTCGACTATCTTTCTGTGAGTCGACACTGCTTCCCAGTGTCGACACAAATGTTGTCGACTATCTTTCTGTGAGTCGACACTGCTTCCTTCAAGTGTCGACACAATTATTCTGAAGTGTCGACACAATTTATTCAGGTGTCGACATATGGACTTAGAATAATTTCCTGTATTCTTTAATACTTCTTCACCTGCACATGTCAACTTAAAACAACATCAAATACACCTTGATGTATATCATTAAGCTAAGTTAGGCTTCTTCAAATCAGGTACACATTTTCTAATGTACCCAACAATCTCCCCCTATTTGGAGAAGTCATAACCCTTTTAGTTAATGATATACACCATTTATAACAAATATAATATGATGATGTATGACATTACAGGAATACTTAATATAAACAAAATATTAACAATTCATCACAGAGTGAACATGAATATATGATTCCAAACAAAATTTTGTTTATAACTTGGTAATGTTTGATTACAGATGTTTACATTGAATGATTAAACAAAACATTACAAAACACTTTTGAAAGAACTTAGAACTAAGACTGATCAGGCTCTTTTATGACAATTCCTTTGCCAGATTGGATTTGAGCCTTCACAGGAGCTTCAGCAACTTCAGCTGGCTTCTTGCCTTTTAGCTCAGCTTTCTTCTGTGCTTCTTCCTTGAGCCTTTGCCTTTCAAAGTAATGAAAGGGCTTTGGAAAGTACTTGCTCGGCTCCTGAGCATCTGGTGGCAGCCTTCCTAGCTTGGCTTTTCTCCTGAACTGTACTATAGCTTCTTTCCTAGCTTCATGCTTTTGCCATTCCATTTCATTATACCACTTCCCTCTATCATGTACTTGGTCCTTTACAGCCTTCCATGCAGTTAGTATAATATTTCTTGAAGTAGGGCTCCATTGCTCAAAATCTGGCTTAAGTTCAGCCTGCTCTCTAAATCTTTTCTTGGATAGTAGAGCATCTTGCTATTCTTGCAAGTTGGCTTCAGGCTTATCAACTTTTTCAATAACAACCTTGGTAACCTCCTTTGGAGGACTATACATATCCTAAACTTGCTGATCAATCATATCAAAATCAGGAGGAGGGTAAATGACTTGGGCAATCTCAGGTTGATTGCCTTCAAGTAGACCTGTTTGAATTCCGGACTCAGCCACCATAGAATCATCACACAAAGGTGGATATCCCAATGTGGCTCGAATACTATTTGTCACCCATTTGGTGTGCTCTGAGCCAGCATGAACTAATAACCTCTCCCCCTTTATGACTTCTCTGGTAATATGATCTCTTAGATCATTCTTCTGAAATCTGATCTGGCCATCTAGATAATTCACACCCTCTTTAAAATATGGTTTCAATTTTTATAGTATGTCAGATATGTCCTTCTGAGATGTAGTGATGGCAGTCTTAACTGATTCAATGGCTTCTTGAAGTTTCTTATCAAACACTTCCATCTGCTTTGCTCTTGCTTCAGTCATCCCTGCAGTAGCCTTTGTGAACTCTTCAAGAATTTCATGGTGAGATTCAGTCAAATTATCATTCATCCTTAGCTGATTCTCCAAAACGTAACCTTGCTTTAAAGCAATATCATCCACTTTAGTGAGGATAGTCTGCTGTTGTTTAGCCAAAAACACTACAGCATTACCTCCCTTATGGAAGCAATCTATCATCTCCTTCTTATTCATATTTACTTCAAATCTAATAGATTTAATATCTTGAGCCAAGTCAAATTGAAGGGATTTATTGCTCTCATCAACATACTTTTCAACAGCCAATCTGTGTTCATCCAACTTAACTTGCAAGTCTATCATAAACTTGTTATAATTAAATTCAGAAGGAGATTGGAGAGGTGTAGTTTGTAGAGTCTGCTTATAGCTTTTGCTCCTTCTCTTAAAGACCATGAGCTTTTTCTTCTTAGCCAGTCTGGCTTCATCATTCTCAGAATCAGATGAACTTTCAATTTGAACTCTGTCAGGAGAAGTAGAAGGAATATCTGTCTCAGTGCCATGTTGTTCAGCCTCAACATGCACAGGCTCCCCCTCAACTACTTTCTCCTTCTCAACTCCTTGTTCCTTTTCAGCTTCTTGCTCTATCTCCATATCTAGTGCCTTCTCATTGTCTTGCTCCTCCTCTATTCTATCAGTAGCAATTTCAATATTAGGAAATAACTCATCTAGAGTGTATTCCTTCTGAGCTTGAACAGATGTTGAATCATCCAGATCTGCAATATTCAAATCTTTTGATAAATCAATTTGTTCTTCCTCTTGCACTTGTTCAGTCATTTGCACCTCCTGCACTTGTTCAGCATGTGGAATTTCCTGGGTAGGAGAATGTATTTGCTCCCCCTATACCTGTGCAGGAGTAAAAATATTAGGAATGTCCTTGGCAGGAAAACTCACTTGCTTTCCCTTTACCTGTTCTGAAGTAGATACATTCTGGGCAGGAGAGTGAGCTTGCTCCCCCTGCATTTGGGCAGGAATGGTTTCATCTTGAACAGACTCAGGCTGATCTTCAACCTGCTTTCTCACTTGCTCTTCTTGATGTTGGGCAGTGCCTAGATCATGTGCAGGGGATCTCACAGGGGTGTCCTGCCTGTTCTCATCAGGCACATCTTTAGACAGCACCCTATCCCACCTTGAAAATAATCTTATATCCATTTTCCTCATGTGATTAATTTTTGTCCCAGGCAGTTGTTGCAGAACCTCAGGGATCACCCCAGTCAGGTATAAACTCATAATTCTAGCCAGATTTGGCTTCTTGATTCCTTCCTTAATCTTAACAAATACTACAGCTGACCAGTCAGTTGGAATTGTAAACACAATTCTGGTCATTAGGCAGAACATATAGGCTGAAATCCTATCATGTCCACTGGGTTTGCACAAAATTACTTTCCCAACTACTTCAGACAAAAATTTTCCTTGTTGATTCATTCCTTTTCTGTTGAAAGCAGCTCCAATCTTCAGGGTTGGATCCAATCCACACCATTGGAGAGTCTCCCTTGACTTAGAAGCTGGGACCTCTTCTTTATTCTCAACTATAGGTAATTGTAGAATCTTTCTCAAACTTCTTGGTGTGATTTTCACCTTTGTCCCATAAACTGTGGATTTTATCTTGAGACCAGCTGAATCCACTGATGCAGAGGTAAAGAATTCAAGCACCTCCTTCTTCCATATCTTTGAAGGTTCAGAAACTAGAAACTCTATTCCAGATTCGGAGATTAGAGTTATAACCCTTTGAATATCTGTCGGGGCATCAGCAAAGGCATTGCGTACCAACTCATATCCTTCGTTGATGTTATCTTCAACCTTTGGTGCCATTGATCAGACGAGAAAGCTTGAGAGAAGAGAGAGAGAGAGAATGTAGACACAAGGTTTCAGTCTCGAAAACCTTGTAAGCGTGTCGACAGAATAAGTTCTTGACCTATTTATACCTTCTATTGAAAGAAGATCAAAAGGCGGGCAAAAACAGTCTATATGTGTAGACACAGATGGAGTGTGTCGACACAAACTTCTATTGTCTTGACAGCAAGTCTGTCTACTATGTGTCGACACCAATTGTGGATATGTCGATACCTGAGAGACATAGTAGAGCATCAGAAATTCTGTGTCGACTCTTAGGATAAGTGTCGACACAAAATCTGTAAGTGTCGACACCACTATTCTGGTGAAGTCGACACTATATTCCTGGATGAGTCGACTATTTGATTCTTAAGTGTCGACACATATTCTCTGACTAGTCGACATGACTTTACTGAGTCGACACATTTTCACTGAATGTGTCGACACAATTTTACTTAGCCAATTTCTATTTTTGTCAATACCACTTGATAATCTAATGCCACTTGTAAGTTTATTGATAACCTAATCAATGGTCAGCATGCCTAATTCAATTTTAAATTTATTGAATTTTGTTTCATCCAGTGGCTTAGTAAATACATCTGCTATTTGATAATCTATTTTAACAAATTCCAATGAGATGTCTTCTCTTTCTACATGTTCTCTAAAAAAATGGTATTTAATTTCTATATGCTTGGTTCTACTATGAGAAATAGGATTATTCGCAATAGAAATTACACTCTTAGAATCACACAAAAGAGGTATTCTACTTACTTGAATACCATAATCTTTAAGCTGATATTGTATCCACAATAGTTGTGCACAGCAGCTGCCAGCAGCAACATATTCTGACTCAGCTGTGGATATTGCCACACTGGTCTTCTTCTTACTACTCCATGATATCAATCTTCCTCCCAAGAATTGACAAGTACCTGTTGTACTCTTTCTATCCTCTCTACAGCCTGCAAAGTCTGCATCTGAATAACCTGTTAGTAGAAAATCTCTATTCCTAGGGTACCAAAGGCCTAGATTAGGTGTGCCCTTAAGATATCTCAGAATCCTTTTGACTGCAGTATAATGAGATTCTTTAGGGCAGGCTTGGTACCTAGCACAGACACATGTAGCATACATAATATCTGGTCTACTAGCAGTGAGATATAGTAGAGAGCCAACTATCCCTCTATACAAAGATTCATCAACAGGTTTACCTGCATCATCTTTGCATATAGGCATACTTGTTCCCATAGGAGTTCTCATAGTGGAGGATGACTCCATACCATACTTCTTAATTAATTCTTTGGTGAACTTAGACTGGGATATGGACAGGCCATCATCAGTCTGTCTTACTTGGAGTCCCAAGAAGAACTTAAGTTCCCCCATACTGCTCATCTCAAACTTCCCTTGCATAAGTTTGGCAAACTTTTTACAAAGGTTGTTTTCAGTAGATCCAAAGATTATGTCATCAACATAGATCTGAACTAAGATGATCTTACCTTTGGATTCCCTAAGGAATAGAGTTTTGTCTATTTTTCCTCTTGAGAATTTATTCTCAATAAGGAAAGTAGACAGGGTTTCATACCAAGCCCTTGGGGCTTGCTTTAACCCATACAAAGCTTTCCTAAGCTTATAGACATAATCTGGTTTAAGAGGATCTACAAAACCTGATGGCTGCTCTACATAGACTTCCTCTTTTAAATCACCACTCAGGAATGCTGATTTCACATCCATCTGGTACACTCTGAAGTCTTGATAGGATGCATAGGCAAGGAACATTCTGATTGCCTCCAGCCTTGCTACTGGGGCAAAGGTTTGATCAAAGTCAATCCCTTCTTCCTGCCTGTATCCTTTTGCAACCAATCTTGCTTTATTCTTCACTATTATTCCACTCTCATCCAATTTGTTCCTATAAATCCACTTTGTGCCAATTATGTTGTGGCCTCTTGGTTTAGTAACAAGCTCCTAGACATTGCACCTTCTGAATTGATTCAGCTCCTCTTGCATAGCATCAGTCCAGTGCTGGTCTTAGATGGCTTCTTCAAACTTCTTAGGCTCCACTTGAGACCGGAAACTTGAATGCAGGTCTGTGCTTTGATTTCTGCTTCTAGTCTGCACTCCCTATCTTGGATCACCTATAATCTGATCAGCTGGATGATCTCTTAAATGTCTTGTAGCTGGAGGAAGGTTCCTTTCTGGTTGAACATCTCCAGCTCCTTCTTCATGCTGAACCTCTTGGTTTTCATCAGCATCTATTGAGTTTTGTACTCCCCCTAGACAGTAGCCTTCATTTTCCAATGCTCCATCTTCCTTTGATGCTTCAGCAATGGAGAGCTTGTCCATTCTTTTGCTTATACCTGTTGAATCATTTGATCTACAAGATAACTCACAGTTGATTAATCTTGTTTCATCAAACACAACATGTACAGATTCTTCAACAACTTGAGTAGTCAAGTTGAAGACTCTATAGGCCTTACTATTTATGCTGTACCCAACAAATATCCTATCTTGGGATTTGGCAGCAAACTTAGTTAGGTATGTCTTGCCATTGTTAAGTATATAGCATTTACAACCAAAGATCCTGAAGTAGGATAGATTTGGTTTTCTACCTTTCATAATCTCATAGGGAGTCTTTTTGTGGTTCTTGGTGATAGAAGCTCTATTGATCACATGACATGCAGTGTTAACTGCCTCAGCCCAGAAATATTCTGGAAGAGAGGTGTCACTCAATAGAGTTCTACCAGCTTCAATTAATGTTTTATTCTTTCTTTCAGCAATGCCATTTTGCTGTGGTGTTCTAGGTGAGGAGAACTCTTGGAAAATCCCAAAGTCTTCACATAACTTTGTCATGCTTTCAGATTGAAACTCAGTACCATGGTCACTTTTGATTTTGACCACTGTACTATTCAGTTCATTCTGAATCTGCTTCACAAAATTAAGTAAGACACTTGGGGTTTCTGATTTCTGTCTCAGAAAGAACACCCATGTAAATCTAGAATAGTCATCTACAACCACAAAAGTGTAGACCTTCCTACCTAGACTATGAACTGGCATAGGACCAAAAAGATCCATATACAAGAGGTATAAGCACCTCACAGAATCCTTGTTTTCAAGGTTATGAAAGGAGGATTTTGTCTGTTTGCCCTTTTGACAAGCTGAGCATATCCCTTCCTTTATACACTTAACTTGAGGACCATTCCTTACTAACTCTTTGCTAAAAAGTTGCCCAATTGTCTTGTAGTTAAGATGAGCCAATCTCTTGTGCCACTTGACACAATGAGAAGCATTATCATCAGCTACAAGACAGATGGAAGAAGCCTTGCTCTTACATACAAAATTAAGACAATATACATTTCTCTTCCTATATACAGTCAATATGATCTCTTGATCACTTGACCTTTTGATATGACATCCATTCTTAACAAATAAAATGTCATATCCTAAATCACTCAGCTGGCTTATGCTTATTAGATTGTGTTTCAAACCTTTTACATAAGCCACTTGGGTGATAGTAATTAGGTTAGTAGAAATGTTACCAAACCCTTTGATGATTCCTTTTTCAGATCCACCAAAGATCACTTTAGGTCCATCTTTGACAGATGTATACTCCTTCAGCAGCCCCTTTGTTCCAGTCATGTGCCTGGAACAACCACTGTCCAAGTACCATATAGGGGCATGGCCACTTGGACTTTCCTGCAACACAGATTTACTTACCCTTAGAACCCAAGTAAGTCTTGGGTCCTTGGTTCAGGTTAGCATTAAAAAAGCTACCATTATCTCTTCTAACAGGTAGACTATTGTTCTTTCTAACACTTGTGTTATGCCAGCAGTTTAATGCAAAATGGCCTCTCTTGCCACAGCACCAACATTCAAACTTATTGTATCTAGTTCTAGATACACCCTTGACAGAGGAATTTCTGTCCATTGCTGGTGCAGCAGCAGCTTCACCCACTGATTTCTTATAACCATTGGGTTTATGAACATAGGCCTGTTGGCATTTACACCCTTGTTTATCAGAACATTAGTCTTAAAATGACCATGAATATCTTCATGATCATATTGGTTAGAAGGCGCTTGCACCTTTCTAAACTTAATAGGGACTGAAGTGTTCAGTGGCTTGACATGAGCTTTGCCTTTCCTCTTGAATTGGGCTGCCCTGGGGTTACCTTTGAATCCTAATCCTGCCTTACCCTTTTGAGTAACAAATTCATCTATCAAGGGTAAGACAGACTTTGGCTTAGAGTAACTTGCCACTAACTCCTTTTCTATTCTTAGTCTGGCCTCCAGACTCTTCACTTGATCATTGGTATAATTGATTGTGCTCATCTGAATAATAGTTATATTCTTCAGTTTGGCAATTTCATTTAACTTCTGATCAATTACTTTTTCAAACTCAGTTGCAGCTACCTTTAGATCAGCAATTTCCTGATCCTGAGATTTAACCAGGTTCTTGCTTTTCTTAAAGGCCTGCAACAAGTCCCCATACTTATCTATCAATTGATGACATCTCCTTCAGATCAGATGCATCTACATCACTTGATGCAGATGTAGCTGATTCTGCACTTGTACTATAAACAGATTTTATTGCAGGACATAGTACCTTACTAGGACCAGACTGATTCTGGTACATGTCTTCTTCTAATCCTGCCATCAGTCCCATGCACTGATGATCTTCTTGTTCATAGATGGAGTCTAGCAATTACATGAACTCCTCTTCTTCAGTAGCAGCATACAGTCCAATATATGCTTCAGCTTCAGATTCTGATTCTGAAGTTTATTGATCTGTTAGGCTCTTTTCCTTCTTTGCAACAAAGGATTTTTCCTTCTTGCCGTTTTGATAAGTCTTCTTCTTGTCTGATGACTCCTTTCTCTTATCAGGACAGTCAGCCACTATATGTCCAGGCCTATTGCAACAATAGCAGATAATCTTTGAAGTAGTGGCCTTGCTGGGCATTGTTCTGCTCTTCTCTTTCCTTGATGACTTTTTCTTCTGATAATAGTCATCAACTTGCTATGATGAGGAGGGTCTAGACTTCCACTGCTTCTTCTTTAAGAATCTCTGGAATTGCCTTGTAAATGCAGCAAAATCTGCATCTGACTCACAGCGTTCTGAACCCTGATTATCTGAATTTTCAGAACTAACTTCTGCAACTTCCTTAGAAGGAGATGGTGATATCCCCCTATTCTTTCTAGTGGCTTCTGCCTTGAAGGCCACTGTCTTCTCTCTATGCTCTCCTTTTGAATTCTTTTCCTCCTCCTTCCTCACCATAAGTTGCATTTCATAGGATAGCAACTTTCCAAATAAGTTTGGAGGAGAAATCTCTGCCAGTTTAGCCACTTCTCTTATGGCACAGATCTTTGTGTCCCAATCCTTTGTCAAGAATCTTAAGAATTTGTCATTCAGTTCATAGGTACTGAATACTCTTCCATAGGACTTTAACTCATTCATAATTCTATAGAATTTCTTATAGCATTCAGTTATGCTATCCGTTTTTCCTTGTCTAAAACTTTCATATTCCTGGTTGAGCATAGACTTCCTATCCTGTCTTACGTCTTCAGATCCCTCCATATAGACAATCAAGGTGTCCCACATTTCTTTGGAGGTCTTGCAGTGAATCAGATTCTGAAATGTAGAATCATCTATGGCACTCACAATAATATTCTGAGCTCTCTTGTCCATGGTTGCCAAAATGATTTCATCCTTAGTTATTTCAGAATAACTCTTTGGAGTTTGAATATTAGCATCAAGAACTGATACCTTCATTGGAATGAAGGGTCCTTCCTGAACTGTGATATATATCCTTGGGTCAGATGCTTCCATGAACAATCTGACTCTTTCTTTCCAAATTCCAAAGATTTCCTTCCTGTAGATGGGTAACTTCATTGACCCTAACTCCTTGTGATTTTCTCCAGAACCCATCTTCTTGAATCTTGATTCTGCCTTTCAGATCTACCTCAGACTGTTAAGTCCTTTTTGAGGAACCTCCCTCTGATACCACTTGATAGTTTTACTTTCAAGACAACCTAAACACCTAGAGGGGGGGTGAATAGGTTCTAAAGCTTGTTAACACTTTTTGGCAGAATTCAATTACAGAATTAAAACACACAGCACAGCAGTCACAGAAATTTAACCATCACAGATTGCACACTGTTTTATAGTGGTTCCCCAAGATCTGGGTACATCCACTTTCCCCCTTTACCTATCTAGCAGTATGCTAGATTCGGCCAAACTTCCTCTTTACTCAGATCCACAGATCCTACAGCTCAGAACCTAAAAAGGTTCCTACAACTCAGGCTCAACAGCCCTACCTCAACCTTATTACAAAGCCTACAACTCAGAGAAGAACCTTCTCCTACACTCAGGCAAACAACCCTACCACTCAGAGATCAACTCTCCTACACTCAGCCTTTATAACACAGGCTTACAACTCAGATCTGTATTGACAGATCCTACAGAAATTAGAAAAGAAGTTTTTAATGTCTTGCCTTTGTTGAGAGAGAAAAGAACAAGACAAATCTTGATCAGCTGATGAAATCAACTAAATCTGAGCTTTCTTCAAAGCTTCTTGAATCTAAACTTAGCTGAGTTGATTTCCAAACAGCTTCTTGAGAAACCAATGATGGCTTCCTTCTTCTTCTTCAAGAGGCTGGATCCCTCTCTATCCAACAACTTGATGATACTTCTGAATTCTTGAAAGAACTCTACTTAGACAGATCCTGAGATCGTCTTCTTAGATCTTCTGATGAAGATCTTCTTTGTGTATTACTTCTTCTTGATTTGATTTCTCAAATTGATTGCCAAAATTCAATCTGTTACTTCTCTCTGAATCTGTCTATTTATAGATCTTCTTCATGGTAACTGGCTGATCCGGTTTCTAACTGACTTCTGACAAGTCTGACAACATCAGTTAACCGTTGCAACCCAAAGCTGTCAAGTCTTCAAACAGATCCTGTGCCTTAGTCTTGGACAACAAAGTGTTGAGACAGACTGTCAGAAAGTGTCGAGACCAACTGTCTATATGTGTCGACACAAGTGACTTTGGTGTCGACACAGCCTTTGATGATGTCGACTAGTTTGCCTTTAAGTACACACTACTTCTTCAGAACTTCATCTTGAGAATGAGTCGACACAAAGAATTTGTGTCGACTCAACACTTCATCTTTCTTCAGAAAATAACTTGGTCTTGACTTTGCAGTGTGTCGACACAAGTCCTGTGTGTTGACACAGTTGTTGTAGATTCAGAACTCAGTATGTGTCGACTCTGCCTTCAGGTGTCGACATGGTTGAGGTCGACTATCTTTCTGTGAGTCGACACTGCTTCCCAGTGTCGACACAAATATGGTCGACTATCTTTCTGTGAGTCGACACTGCTTCCCAGTGTCGACACAAATGTGGTCGACTATCTTTCTGTGAGTCGACACTGCTTCCCAGTGTCGACACAAATGTGGTCGACTATCTTTCTGTGAGTCAACACTGCTTCCTTCAAGTGTCGACACAATTCTTCTGAAGTGTCGACACAATTTCTTCAGGTGTCGACATATGGACTTAGAATAATTTCTTGTATTCTTTAATACTTCTTCACCTGCACATGTCAACTTAAAACAACATCAAATACACCTTGATGTATATCATTAAGCTAAGTTAGGCTTCTTCAAATCAGGTACACATTTTCCAATATACCCAACATATACTTTCGGTATGAGGGTGATCATTCCAAGCATTTGGATTTGGTATTGGAGACATTAAGGAAAAATCAGTTGTATGCCAAATTCTCCAAGTACGAGCTTTGGTTAGCCTCAGTAGTGTTTCTTGGTCGTCTTGAGTGGAGAAAGTGTCGTGGTGGACCCGTTAAAGATATTTGCGAAACGTGAGTTGCTTGTGTTATCTGCATTGGCGAAAAGTCCGAAGTTTATAGGACTGACAGGCTAGTGCAGACGCTTCATAGAGAACCTCTAGCGGATAACATTACCCCTCACGACTTTGGCGAAGAAGGATCAAAAGTTTGTGTGGTAGCTGGAGTGCGCGCAAGCTTTTGAAGAGCTGAAAAGTCGGTTGACCTCGGTAACTATTCTATGTTCACCAAGTAGAACCGAAGGAGTTGAGGTTTACAGCGATGCATGGGGCAGTGGTTTGTATTGTGTTCTGCTCCAGCATGGGAGTGTAATAATTTACTGCTCGCATTAGTTGGAGGTACATTAGAGGATTTATCCGGTCCATGAATTAGAGTTAGCGGCCGTGATATTCACCCTGAAGCTTTAAAGGCGCTACCTAAACGACGTGAAGGTCGGTATCTAAATTGATCTCAGGAGCCTGAAGTACTTATTGGATAAAAAGGATTTAAACTTGTGGTAGCGGAGGTGGATGGATTTACTAAGGGACAACACCTTCGACATATATTTTGGCGCAAGTTTTGGAGACATTGGAGATCACTTGCGTGGACAAGTAGATCACGGATGATGCTTTTGATTGGTCAAATCCCCAATATAGTTTTTGAAAACGGACTATTGTGGAAGAACAGTTGTCTGTGCGCATCCAAGTGTGGAGAGTCAGCGGCAGGACTTGATGTACGAGGCTCATTATACCAAGTACTCAATTCACCCGAAGTGCACAAAATGTTTAGAGGTTTGAAGAAATTGATCTGATGGCCCGGACTGAAAAAGGATGATCCGGTGGAAAAGTTGGCCAAACTCTACATGGATAACATTGTTCGGTTGTATAGTGCACCCCGCAGTATTGTAAGTGACTGAGATGAACGCTTCACATCTAACGATACCAGGTTGGTGCATAAATTGTTGGGAACTAAGCTAAGCTTCAGTACGGTCTTCCATTCGCAGACGGGTGTGTAGACCGAATGGGTCAACAAACGATGGAGGACATACTTCACATGTGCGTCTTGGATTATTGAAGACAGTGGGAAGATCACATGTACATGGTGGAGTTTGCGTATAACAACCGCTACCAGGCGAATAAATAAATGGCACCTGTCGAGACCTTGTATGGGAGAAAAAGGTCACACGTCGTCGTCTTGGTTGGAGACGGGTGAGTCGATGTTGTACAAACGACAGACAGTGGAAGATGCCACTTTAATGACACATACAGTTCAGGAATGGTTGCAGATCGATCACGACAGACAGGCAGAATACTATAACTCCAAAGCATAGGAACGTGGAGTTCGCTATTATCGATTGAGCATAGTTGAAAATCAAGCTTTTCAACGGTGTCTCGCGAGCTCGACGCCTGAGGAGGCTGAGTCCGAGGTACCTTGGACTGTTTGAGCTCCTGGAGCGGAGTGGTGAAGAAGTGTATTGACTGAAGTTGTCAGTGAACTTGAGTGGGATACATGATGTGTTCCACATATCAGAGTTACGGAAGGCGGTGCTAGAGCCCTCGCATGTGGTTGCGGTCGGTCAGGTTCCGTTTGATTGTGGGATGAAGACGAAGGTCAAGCCCGTATGTATTGAAGACTTTGAAGTCACACGACGCCGCAATAAGAAGTTTTCGTATAGTTAAAGTCCGTTGAAATAATTGCGGTCGTGAAGATCTTTCATGGGATCGAGAGCAGATTATGTTGGAGGAATACCCGAGTTATTTCGTTTGGGTAAATCTTTGGTTGTGTATCTTTACATAATTTCGTGGACGAAATTCTTTATGGGGTGGAGATTTATAACGCCCCAAAAATTGTAAACGAGTCGGTCGCGTCCTAAGGAATTTTTGGTGCCTTTATAGGGCTACACGTCCTGGGACACGGGCGTATCTATGGTCGTGTCCTTCTGTGTTGGCTGGGCTGTGTCCATGAAAGGACACGGCAGGAAACACAGTTTTGAACAGTAGTGACACGGGCGTGTCAGGGGTGACACGGGCGTGTCCTCACCCGTGTCACCACCCGTGTTCTTCTCGAGTTGAAACCCTGGGTGTGTTGTCAGGAGTGCACGGTCGGTTTACACGGGCGTGTACTGTATGACATGGGCGTGTCAGATTCGGCACAGGCGTGTAGCCACCCGTGTCCACCAGGGGATGTGACGGTTGGCGTAGCGGTCATGCGTGACACGCCCCTGGTAATGGGCATGTCGATGACCCAACACGGGCATGTCAGGTCAGGACACGGGCGTGTCCCAACCCGTGTCCTTTTCTGTCCTCGACAATCGTGTCTGGATCAAGGCACACGGCCTAGGACACGACCGTGTGCAAAGCCGTGTTCAGTCTATTTTAGTGACTTTTTGGCTGGATCCAAGCCGTTCGTTTTCTTTAAATCAGATCTAACGGCTTAGGATTAATCCTCCTTCCTTAAGGTCGGGAGTGGGGGTTAAACTCCTCATTTTCTTTTGGCCTTTCTCTTTCTTAAGTCTTAGAGAGAGGAGAAAATAAGGAAGAAGGAGGAGGAGGATCCCAGCCGCCAGCGGAGCATCGGAGCACCGAATCGAAAACCGAGACCGGATCTGCGGAGGCATTCTCGTTATGAAGCTTTCCATCCGGCTAGTTTCTCATGGTGCCAAAACGGACTACAAGGGTAACAATTTTCAACTTGGACATGTGAAGTCCTCTTCCTTTCTGCATGGGAAACCCGCTCCCGCGAGTGTGCGGTGAATGCACGGTGTTCCTTGGAGTAGATATGTGAAGTCCCCCTTGTTTTGAGTCCGGAATCGAAGTACGGGCATAGGCATTGTGTGTGAAGCCTACCCGAACGTGTTTGTCTAGATCAGTGATGTTGCATTATGCATTTATTGTCAGAGAAGACTCCATATTGTGTTGTTCTTCGGGTTTTCTACGTGGTAGATTACAACAGGGAGCCTTGGGGATTAACTCTAAGGTGTCACCTGGAAAACTGGGTGGAAACGCATTCCTGCCAACTAGGTGGCCTGAGGCCAACCTTGTATAATTGGGATTGTGTGTGCGAGGCCTGTCTCTAGGAGACATGTAGGATCTTTCTTTGGAAAAACGGTGAGCCCATGGGGTTCAGAATTATTAGGCCAGGGAGCCGAATAGGAAAGGAAAAACCGACCCGCGCCCTGCAGGTTTGGCCATGAGTACTACGGTATTCGGAGACGGTAGTGGCGACTTGAGCAACGGGAAATGGTGGAGCTGTACCTGCGTTATGTGGACTATGACATGAGAGTAGCAGAAATTGGCTCTCATCGGTGGCATAATGAGAGTCTCAGGCCAGGGGCCGTAAAGACTGAAATGCTCAAAGTAATCTGTCAAGTCAAGGACCTATAAAAAGAGGTGTTATCCGAGAAGTCTGGTACACCGTCAATGTGCCCTGAGTGCACGGGGTGGGCGGCCGTACGAGCCTCCACCTGTGGTGAACTGTGCTAGGTTGTACTTTCACTAGGATTTTTTGATGGTAGTGAAGCCACGGAATTGACCGGATTCACTAAGAATGTGCCCTGAGTGCACGGGGTGTTGGGCCGAGCGAGCCTACACCTGTGGCAAAATATACTTATGCACTTAATTGATTAGCTGGGCTAATGAAATGCAGGGAAGGAGCACCCCTGTTTTGAATAAGGGGCGGGTTCGTTATAATTTGGTCAGCTTTAGCTGATCGTTGCTTTGTTTTCCACCGTACGGTGGAATGTTGCTTGCAGGTGCGGCGGAACCAAGTACCAAATAGTAGGCTGAAGCCCAAGCTGCTGTGCTGGTCCTCGAAGGCCAAAGTGAACTGTTGTTTTATTTCTGTCACGTGTGGTCGGCCTGCGAGCCGATGTCTGTAAAACACTATGTTGTTAAGTGAACATTTGTAAGGCCATAAAGCCAAGTACTTTTCTGTATTTTGGTATTTCATTCCTATTGTGGTTGGTGGACATTCATGATAAATGTTATATGTTATTGGGTTCTTTCAACTACTTAAAAGCTTCCGCTAGTTGCTCTGTATAGGACGTTGTGTTTGGGAGAATGGTTTCATTCTGTAACCCTTCAGTCAGTCTATAGTATATGGCGTCGGGCCCTGGCCAGACCTACTACTATATACCAAGCGACGGATAGGGGTGTTACAAAATGGACCTGGAGACGGGCTTGGCGGCGGGTTTGGTGGCGGTGAGCCAAGGTCGAGCTTGCTCCGGCGACTTCTTCCAAATTTGTGGATTCTCCAACAAAAGCTTTGCTCCAGCACTTGAACTCCACTCGTTTCAACCTCCTGGAGCTGATGGTGGGATTGGATTTGGCTGGGAGTGGTTGTATAAGGTTATATCTCCAAAGTGGATTTCGGGCACCACTTTAGATGCTTCACCCTTGGTGCCAATTTGCCACTAGCCCCTAATTTCTGCTGAAATGATCTTGGTAGCTCAGCCAAGAGGCTTGGGCAGTGGGAAGGAGGGCCACATAGCCTTCATCCCCTCTTTCCCTCTCTTCTCTCTCCTCTTTTCCCCCAAAATTCCACTTTTACCCCCATGCATGTGCTCTCTCTCCTAATTAGGAGGGTTAGGGGCAGTCATTGACCTCTTGGGCTAGTCATGGGCCTTGACTAATGGGCTTAGCCCATAGGGAGTGGGCTTGGCTTCTTCTTTTCTCTTTTTGGCCATTTGGTTGACTTGTTGACTTTTGAGGTTGACTTTGATAGTTTAATATCACTTGTAAATTTATTGATAAACTAATCAATGGTCAGCATGCCTAATTCAATTTTAAATTTATTGAATTTTGTTTCATCCAGTGGCTTAGTAAATACATCTGCTATTTGATAATCTGTTTTAACAAATTTCAATGAGATGTCTTCTCTTTCTACATGCTCTCTAAGAAAATGGTATTTAATTTCTATATGCTTAGTTTTACTGTGAGAAACAGGATTATTAGCAATAGAAATAGCACTTTTAGAATCACACAATAAAGGTGTTCTACTTACTTGAATACCATAGTCTTTCAACTGATGTTGTATCCACAATAGCTGTGCACAGCAGCTGCCAGCAACAACATATTCTGACTCAGCTGTGGATATTGCCACACTGGTCTGCTTCTTACTACTCCATGATATCAATCTTCCTCCCAAGAATTGACAAGTACCTGTTGTACTCTATCCTCTCTACAGCCTGCAAAGTCTGCATCTGAATAACCTATTAGTAGAACATCTCTATTCCTAGGGTACCAAAGGCCTAGATTAGGTGTGCCCTTAAGATATCTCAGAATCCTTTTGACTGCAGTATAATGAGATTCTTTAAGGCAGGCTTGGTACCTAGCACAGACACATGTAGCATACATAATATCTGGTCTACTAGTAGTGAGATATAGTAAAGAGCCAACTATTCCTCTATACAAAGATTCATCAACAGGTTTACCTGCATCATCTTTGCATATAGGCATACTTGTTCCCATAGGAGTTCTTATAGTGGAGGATGACTCCATACCATACTTCTTAATTAATTCTTTGGTGAACTTAGACTGGGATATGGACAGGACATCATCAGTCTGTCTTACTTGGAGTCTCAAGAAGAACTTAAGTTCCCCCATACTGCTCATCTCAAACTTCCCTTGCATAAGTTTGGCAAACTTTTTACAAAGGTTGTTTTCAGTAGATCCAAAGATTATGTCATCAACATAGATCTGAACTAAGATGATCTAACCTTTGGATTCCCTAAGGAATAGAGTTTTGTCTATTTTTCCTCTTGAGAATTTATTCTCAATAAGGAAAGTAGACAGGGTTTCATACCAAGCCCTTGGGGCTTGCTTTAACCCATACAAAGCTTTCCTAAGCTTATAGACATAATCAGGTTTAAGAGGATCTACAAAACCTAATGGCTGCTCTACATAGACTTCCTCTTTTAAATCACCATTCAGGAATGCTGATTTCACATCCATCTGGTACACTCTGAAGTCTTGATAGGCTGCATAGGCAAGGAACATTCTGATTGCCTCCAGCCTTGCTACTGGGGCAAAGGTTTGATCAAAGTCAATCCCTTCTTCCTGCCTGTATCCTTTTGCAACCAATCTTGCTTTATTCTTCACTATTATTCCACTCTCATCCAATTTGTTCCTATAAATCCACTTTGTGCCAATTATGTTGTGGCCTCTTGGTTTAGGAACAAGCACCTAGACATTTCACCTTCTGAATTGATTCAGCTCCTCTTGCATAGCATCAATCCAGTGCTGGTCTTGGATGACTTCTTCAAACTTCTTAGGCTCCATTTGAGACAGGAAACTTGAATGCAGGTCTGTGCTTTGATTTCTGCTTCTAGTCTGCACTCCCTGTCTTGGATCACCTATAATCTGATCAGCTGGATGATCTCTTAAATGTCTTGTAGCTGGAGGAAGATTCCTTTCTGCTTGAACATCTCCAGCTTCTTCTTCATGCTGAACCTCTTGGTTTTCATCAGCTTCTATTGAGTCTTGTACTCCCCCTGGACAGTAGCCTTCATTTTCCAATGCTCCATCTTCCTTTGATGCTTCAGCAATGGAGAGCTTATCCATTCTTTTGCTTATACCTGTTGAATCATTTGATCTACAAGACAACTCACAGTTGATTAATCTTGTTTCATCAAACACAACATGTACAGATTCTTCAACAACTTGAGTAGTCAAGTTGTAGATTCTATAGGCCTTATTATTTATGCTGTACCCAACAAATATCCCATCTTGGGATTTGGCAGCAAACTTAGTTAGGTATGACTTGCCATTGTTAAGTATATAGCATTTACAACCAAAGATCCTGAAGTAGGATATATTTGGTTTTCTACCATTCATAATCTCATAGGGAGTCTTTTTGTGATTCTTGGTGATAGAAGCTCTATTGATCACATGACATGCAGTGTTAACTGCCTCAGCCCAGAAATATTCTGGAAGAGAGGTGTCACTCAATAGAGTTCTGCCAGCTTCAATTAATGTTCTATTCTTTCTTTCAGCAATGCCATTTTGCTGTGGTGTTCTAGGTGAGGAGAACTCTTGGAAAATCCCAAAGTATTCACATAATTTTGTTATGCATTCAGATTGAAACTCAGTACCATGGTCACTTTTGATTTTGACCACTGTACTATTCAGTTCATTCTGAATTTGCTTTACAAAACTAAGTAATACACTTGGGGTTTCTGATTTCTGTCTCAGAAAGAACACCCATGTAAATCTAGAATAGTCATCTACCACCACAAAAGTATAGACTT
This sequence comes from Platanthera zijinensis, assembly GCA_039513925.1. Classification (NCBI taxonomy): domain Eukaryota; kingdom Viridiplantae; phylum Streptophyta; class Magnoliopsida; order Asparagales; family Orchidaceae; genus Platanthera; species Platanthera zijinensis. The sequence continues at coordinate 95,029,047 of CM077091.1, forward strand.
TCCTACCTAGACTATGCACTGACATAGGACCAAAAAGATCCATATGTAAGAGGTATAAGCACCTCACTGAATCCTTGTTTTCAAGGCTTTGAAAGGAGGATTTTGTCTGCTTGCCCTTTTGACAAGCTGAGCATATTTCTTCCTTTATACACTTAACTTGAGGACCATTCCTCACTAACTCTTTGCTAAAGAGTTGGCCAATTGTCTTGTAGTTAAGATGAGCCAATCTCTTGTGCCACTTGACACAATGAGAAGCATTATCATCAGCTATAAGACAGATGGAAGAAGCCTTGTTCTCACATACAAAATTAAGACAATAGACATTTCTCTTCCTATACCCAGTCAATATGATCTTTTAATCACTTGACCTTTTGATATGACATCCATCCTTAACAAATGAAATGTCATATCCTAAATCACTCAGCTGGCTTATGCTTATTAGATTGTGTTTCAAACCTTTTACATAAGCCACATGGGTGATAGTAATTAGGTTAGTAGAAATGTTACCAAACCCTTTGATGATTCCTTTTTCAGATCCACCAAAGATCACTTTAGGTCCATCTTTGACAGATGTATACTCCTTCAGCAGCCCCTTTGTTCCAGTCATGTGCCTGGAACAACCACTGTCCAAGTACCATATAGGGGTATGGCCACTTGTACTTTCCTGCAACACAGATTTACTTACCCTTATAACCCAAGTAAGTCTTGGGTCCTTGGTTCAGGTTAGCATTAACAAAGCTACCATTATCTCTTCTAACAGGTAGACTATTGTTCTTTCTAACACTTGTGTTATGCCAGCAGTCTAATGCAAAATGGCCTATCTTTCCACAGCACCAACATTCAAACTTATTGTATCTAGATCTAGATACACCCTTGACAGAAGAATTTCTATCCATTATTGGTGCTGCAGCAGCTTCACCCACTGATTTCTTATAATCATTGGGTTTATGAACATGGATAGGCCTGTTGGCATTTACACCCTTGTTTATCAGAACATTAGTCTTAAAATGACCATGAATATTTTCATGATCATATTGGTTAGAAGGCACTTGCACCTTTCTAAACTTAATAGGGACTGAAAGGTTCAGTGGCTTGACAGGAGCTTTGCCTTTCCTCTTGAATTGGGCTGCCCTGGGGTTACCTTTGAATCCTAATCCTGCCTTACCCTTTTGAGTCACAAATTTATCTATCAAGGGTAAGATAGACTTTGGCTTAGAGTAACTAGCCACTAACTCCTTTTCTATTCTTAGTCTGGCCTCCAGACTCTTCACTTGATCATTGGTATAATTGATTGTGCCCATCTGAATAATAGTTATATTCTTCAGTTTGGCAATTTCATTTAACTTCTGATCAATTACTTTTTCAAACTCAGTTGCAGCTACCTTTAGATCAGCAATTTCCTGAGCCTGAGATTTAACCAGGTTCTTGCTTTTCTTAATGGCCTGCAACAAGTCCTCATACTTATCTATCAATTGATAGACATCTCCTTCAGATTCAGATGCATCTACATCACTTGATGCAGATGTAGCTGATTCTGCACTTGTACTACAAACAGATTTTATTGAAGGACATAGTACCTTACTAGGACCAGACTGATTCTGGCACATGTCTTCTTCTAATCCTGCCATCAGTCTCATGCACTGATGATCTTCTTGTTCATAGATGGAGTCTAGCAATTGCATGAACTCCTCTTCTTCAGTAGCAGCATACAGTCCAATATATGCTTCAGCTTCAGATTCTGATTCTGAAGTTGATTGATCTGTTAGGCACTTTTCCTTGTTTGCAACAAATGATTTTTCCTTCTTGCCCTTTTGATAAGTCTTCTTCTTGTCTGATGACTCCTTTCTCTTATCAGGACAGTCAGCCATTACATGTCCAGGCCTACTGCAACAATAGCAGACAAACTTTGAAGTAGTGGCCTTGCTGGGCTTTGTTCTGCTCTTCTCTTTCCTTGATGACTTTTCTTCTGATAATAGTCATCAACTTGCTGTGATGAGGAGGGCCTAGACTTCCACTGCTTCTTCTTTAAGAATCTCTGGAATTGCCTTGTAAATGCAGCAAAATCTGCATCTGACTCACAGCTTTCTGAACCCTGATTATCTGAATTTTCAGAACTAACTTCTGCAACTTCCTTAGGAGGAGATGATGAAATCCTCTTATTCTTTCTAGTGGCTTCTGCCTTGAAGGCCACTGTCTTCTCTCTATGCTCTCCTTTTGAATTCTTTTCCTCCTCCTTCCTCACCATAAGTTGCATTTCATAGGATAGCAACTTTCCAAACAAGGTTGGAGGAGAAATCTCTGCCAGTTTAGCCACTTCTCTTATGGCACAGATCTTTGTGTCCCAATCCTTTGTCAAGGATCTTAAGAATTTGGCATTCAGTTCATAGGTACTGAAGACTCTTCCATAGGACATAGCTCATTCACAATTCTATAGAATTTCTTATAGCATTCAGTTATGCTATCAGTTTTTCCTTGTCTAAAACTTTCATATTCCTGGTTGAGCATAGACTTCCTATCCTGTCTTACTTCTTCAGATCCCTCCATGTAGACAATCAAGGTGTCCCACATTTCTTTGGAGGTCTTGCAGTGAATTAGATTCTGAAATGTAGAATCATCTATGGCACTCACAATAATATTCTGAGCTCTCTTGTCCATGGTTGCCAAAATGATTTCATCCTTGGTCATTTCAGAATAACTCTTTGGAGTTTGAATATTAGCATCAAGAACTGATACCTTCATTGGAATGAAGGGTCCTTCCTGAACTGTGATGTATATCCTTGGGTCAGATGCTTCCATGAACAATCTGACTCTTTCTTTCCAAATTCCAAAGATTTCCTTCCTATAGATGGGTAACATCATTGACCCTAACTCCTTGTGATTTTCTCCAGAACCCATCTTCTTGAATCTTGATTCTGCCTTTCAGATCTACCTCAGACTGTTAAGTCCTTTTTAAGGAACCTCCCTCTGATACCACTTGATAGTTTTACTTTCAAGACAACCTAAACACCTAGAGGGGGGGTGAATAGGTTCTAATGCTTGTTAACACTTTTTGGCAGAATTCAATTACAGAATTAAAACACACAGCACAGTAATCACAGAAATTTAACCATCACAGATTGCACATTGTTTTATAGTGGTTCCCCAAGGTCTGGGTACATCCACTTTCCCCCTTCACCTATCTAGCAGTATGCTAGATTCGGCCAAACTTTCTCTTTACTCAGATCCACAGATCCTACAGCTAAGAACCTGAAAAGGTTCCTACAACTCAGGCTCAATAGCCTTATCTCAGCCTTATCACAAAGCCTACACTCAAAGAAGAACCTTCTCCTACACTCATGCAAACAGCCCTACCACTCAGAGATCAACTCTCCTACACTCAGCCTTTATAACACAGGCTTACAACTCAGATCTGTATTGACAGATCCTATAGAAATTAGAAAAGAAGTTTTTAATGTCTTGCCTTTGTTGAGAGAGAAAAGAACAAGATAATTCTTGATCAGCTGATGAAATCAACTGAATCTGAGCTTTCTTCAAAGCTTCTTGAATCTGAACTTAGCTGAGTTGATTTCCAAACAGCTTCTTGAGAAACCAATGACGGCTTCCTTCTTCTTCTTCAAGTGGCTGGATCCCTCTCTATCCAACACCTTTGATGATACTTCTGAATTCTTGAAAGAACTCTACTTAGACTGATCCTGAGATCGTCTTCTTAGATCTTCTGATGAAGATCTTCTTGATAGTTTAACTTTCAAGGCACCCTAAACACCTAGAGGGGGGGTGAATAGGTTCTGCTTTACTTATAAAAACTTCTAGGCAGAATTCAATTCAATAGCTAACACAATTGGCACAGCAATCACAGAAAATAAAACATCACAGATTGCACAATGTTTTATAGTGGTTCCCCAAGGTCTGGGTACATCCACTTTCCCCCTTCACCTATCTAGCAGTATGCTAGATTCGGCCAAACTTCCACTTATCTCAGATCAACAGATCCTACAACTCAGAACCCAACTGGTTCCTACAACTCAGGCACAACTGCCCTACCTCAGCCTTGCCCCAAGGCCTACAACTCAGAGAATATCCTTCTCCTACACTCAGGCAAACAACCCTACCACTCAGAGTTCAACACTCCTACACTCAGCCTTTATAACATAGGCTTACAACTCAGATCTGTGTAAACAGATCCTACAGAAATATAGAAAAGATTATTAAACTGTCTTGCCAAAGTTGAGAGAGAAAAGGCCAAGACAATTCTTGATCAGCTGATGCAATCAACTGTATCTGAGCCTTCTTCAAAGCTTCTTGAAAATGTACTTAGCTGAGTTGATTTCAAACAGCTTCTTGAGAATCCACTGGTGGTTCCTTTCTTCTTCTTCTAATTCTGGCTTGACCTCTCTCTATCCAGCACTTTGAAAGATTCTTCTGAATTCTGATTAGAACTCTTCTTAGATCTATCCTTAGATAGTCTTCTTAGATCTCCCGGAGAAGATTTTCTTAAGTGACTAACACTTTCTTGAAATGAATTGGATTGTGAATCCTTCTCTTCCTTTTTGATTCAAAGTTATTCAAAAGGACTATCTGTTGTTGTTGTTCTCCTTCTGAATCTGTCTATTTATAGACATTCTTCATGGTAACCGGCTGATCCGGTTTCTAACCGTTTTCTGACAAGTCTGACAGCTTCAGTTAACCGATGGTAACCCACAGCTGTCAAGTCTTCAAACAAGTCCTGTGCCTTAGTCTTGAACCACAAGTTGTTGAAACAGTCTGTCAGAAAGTGTCGAGACCATCTGTCTATCTGTGTCGACACAATTGTCTTTGGTGTCGACACAGTCTTCAGTGATGTCGACTAAGTTGCCTTTGAGTCGACACAGCTTCTTCTGAAAATAACTTGGTCTTGACTCTTCAGTGTGTCGACACAAGTCCTGTGTGTCGACACAGTTGTTGTAGAATCATAACTTAGTAAGTGTCGACTTAGCCTTCAGGTGTCGACACATTCATTTCTTAAATCTGCTTTAATGTGTCGACTTAATCACAATGTGTCGACACATTCTGCTGGTGTCGACAAACTGAGGTCGACTATTTTCTTCTGTGTCGACACATTCAGCTGATGTCGACAATCTTGAGATCGACTATACTCTTCTGTGTCGACACATTCTCCCAATGTTGAGGTCGACGCTTTTCTTCTGTGTCGACACAAATTCCCAGAGTTGTGTCGACTCTTTTCTTCTGTGTCGACACAAATTCCCAGTGATGTGTCGACTTACTTCTTCTGTGTCGACACAAATTCCCAGAGTTGTGTCGACTCTTTTCTTCTGTGTCGACACAAATTCCCAGTGATGTGTCGACTTACTTCTTCTGTGTCGACACATTCTCCCAGTGTAGTTGTAGACTAACTGCTATGTGTCGACACTACTTCCCAGTGTTGTGTCGACTATTTTCTTCTATGTGTCGACACTGCTTCCTCTGTGTCGACACTTGGACTTAGAATTTTTCTGCATACTTTATCAATTCTTCACCTGCACATGTCAACTTAAAACAACATCAAATACACCTTGATGTATATCATTGAGCTAGGTTGGGCTTCTTCAAATCAGGTACACATTTTCCAATGTACCCAACAATCTCCCCCTATTTGGAGAAGTCATAACCCCTATAGCCAATGATATACACCATTTATAAACAGTACTAAATGATGATTAATGACATAACAGGAATACTTTAATATAAACAAAACATAAAAACAATTCATCACAGAATATACATTATAATATGCCAAACTGCATTTTGTTTATAACTGGGTAATGTTTGATTACAATGTTTTACATTTAATGATTAAATCACAACATTACAAAACACTATAAAAAAAACTTAAAACATAATCAGGATTGATCAGGCTCTCTAATTATAATCCCTTTGCCAGATTGAATTGTAGCTGTCACAGGAGCTTCTGATATTCAGCTATCTTCTTTCCTTTAAGATCAGCTTTCTTCTGAGATTCTTCCTTAATCCTTTGCCTTTCAAAATAATGAAAAGGCTTTGGGAAGTATTTACTTGGCTCCTTAGCATCTGATGGCAGTCTTCCCAGCTTGGCTTTCCTTCTGAATTGTACTATTGCTTCTTGTCTTGCCTCATACTTCTGCCATTCTATTTCATTGTACCACTTGCCTCTCTCATGAACTTTATCTTGTACAGCTTTCCATGCAGTGAGTATTATGTTCCTTGAAGTAGGACTCCACTGCTCATAATCTGGCTTCAGTACAGCCTGCTCTCTGAATTTCTTCTTTGCTACTAGAGCATCTTGCTGTTCTTTTAGAGTAGCCTCAGGCTTATCAACCTTTCCAAAGACAATATTAGTAACCTCCTTTGGAGGACTATACATTCCTTGAACCTTCTGATCAATCATGTCAAAATCTGGAGGGGGGTAAATGACTTGGGCAACCTCAGGTTGATTGCCTTCAAGTAGATTTGATTGTATTCCTGATTCAGCTACCATAGCATCATCACACAATGGGGGATATCCCAAAGTGGCTCGATACTATTGGTCACCCATTTGGAGTGCTCTGAGCCTGCATGAATTAGCATCCTCTCCCCCTTTATGGCTTCTCTAGATACATGATCTCTTAGATCTTCCTTTTGAAATCGGATTTGGCCATCCAAATAATTTACACCGTCTTTAAAAAATGGTTTTAACTTTTAAGCTTTTCAGATATTTCTTTTTGAGAGGTGGAGATGGCAGTCTTAACAGAAGCAATGGCAGCTTGAAAATTCTTATCAAATTCTCCCTTTCTTTGGCTCTATCTGCAGGCAGACCTGGACCAATCTTCTTACTTCCTCAATTATCTCATTATGAGATTCAGTTAAATTATCATTCATTCTTAGCTGGTTTTCCAAAACATAGCTTTGCTTTCAAAGCAATGTCATCCACCTTGTAGTAATAGCCTCCTGTTGTTTAGCTAGATAAACCACAGCATTGCCACCCTTGTGGAAGCAATCTGTCATTTCCTTTTTATGCATGTTGACCTGAAACTGGATGGACTTTATATCCTGAGCTAAGTCAAACTGAAGTGACTTGCTATTTTCATCAACATACTTTTCCATAGCCAGCCTTTGTTCATCCAATTTTACTTGTAGATCTATCATAAATTTGTTATAATCAAAGGCTGGAGATACTTGTAGAGGTGTGGTCTGTAAAGCCTGCTTATAATTCTTGCTTCTTCTCTTAAATACAACAAGTTTTCTTTTCTTTGCCACCCTGGCTTCTTCAGTTTCTGTTTCAGATGAAGTATCTACATGAATTCTTTCTTGAGGATGATGAATTGTATCAGTTCCAGGGACCTGTTGCTCAGCTTCAACATCCACTGGCTCACCCTCAACCTGTGGCTCAACTTCAGCTTCCTGATCAATGTCCATACCTATGGACTTCTCAATATCTGGTCCACCTCCTACTTTATCAGCAGTAGTATCAATATCAGGGAATAACTCCTCCATAGTAAATTCCAGTTGAGCTGTAACTTCTGCAGCAGTTAAATCTTGAGACAAGTTTAACTGTGCTTCCTCTTGTACTTGCACTTCAGTATTTGTAGTATCTGGAGTAGGAGTGGACACTAGCTCCCCTGAACCTGTGCAGTAATAAGAATATGAGCAATGTCTTTTATAGTAAAATACATTAGCTCCCCCTATACCTGAGCAGGAGTAGATACCTTTGGAGCAGGAGTGGAAACTGGCTCCCCTGCATCTGTGCAGGTGTTGACACTTCCTGGACTACAGTTGAGTCTGGCTGATCTTCAACCTGTGTCCTGAGTGGGTCGTTCTTGTAGTTGTTCAGGTTCTTGGTTTTGAGTAGGGGATTTCACAGGGGTGTCTGGCCTGCTCTCTTCAGGCACATCCTTGGACAGCTACCCTATCCCACCTTGAGAACAATCTCATATCCATTCTTCTCATATGATTAATCTTACTCCCTTGCAGTTGCTGCATCACTTCAGGAATCACTCCAGTGAAGTACAGGCTCATGATCCTAGCCATGTTAGGCTTCTTGATTCCTTCTTTGATCTTGTCAAAGATCACTCCTGACCAATCAGTAGGAATAGTAAAAACTATCCTGGTCATCAGGCTGAACATATAGGCAGAAATCCTATCATGTCCACCTGTCTTGCAGAGGAATTACTTTCCCAACTACTTCTGACAAGAACTTCCCTTGTTGATTCATACCCTTCCTGTTGAAGGCAGCTCCAATCTTCAATCCTTGGTCCAGTCCACACCATTGAAGGGCTTCCCTTGTCTTAGATATAGGAACTTCCTCTTCATTCTCAACTACTTGCAATTGAAAGATCTTTCTTATAACTTCTTTGATTAATCTTCACCTTAGTCCCTTGAACAGTGGACTTAATCTTGAGGCCAGTAGAGTGGACTGATGCAGAGATAAAGAACTCGTGCACCTCCTTCTTCCAGATTTTAGTAGGTTCTGAGATGAGAAATTCTAACCCTGACTCAGAGAAGGAGGGTGATAACTCCTTGAACATCTGGCGGCGCCTCTGCAAAGGCCTGGCGCACCAACTCATACCCTTCATTATGTTGTCTTCAATCCTTGGCGCCATCGGTTCGTCGAGAAAGCTTGAGAGAAGAGAGAAAGATAGACTGTCGACACAGGGTTTTAGTCTCGAAAACCTTGGAAGCGTGTCGACAGAATGAGTTTTTGACCTATTTATAGCCTCAGTTGAAAGAAGTTCAAAAGGCGCCAAAAACAGTCAAAATGTGTCGACACAGACGGAATGTGTCGACACAAACTTCTATTGTCTCGACATTACTTCAGCCTATTATGTGTCGACACCAATTTGTGGTTATGTTGACACCTTAGATAAACAGAAATTCTGTGTCGACTCTAAGGATAAGTGTCGACACATATTCTGTAAGTGTCGACACCATTTTCCTGGTTGAGTCGACATTACATTTCTGGTTAAGTCGACAATATAACTCTCAAGTGTCGACACATATTCTCTGTGTCGACACAATATTTCTGACTTCTCGACATAATTTCTCTGAGTCGACACATTACTACTGAATGTGTCGACACATTCTTACTTAGCCAATTTCTGTAACTTCAATGTGTCCTTTTTTATGCTGTTGTTATTACCTCTACTTATTTATATACCACTTCAATTGCATTGTTAATGATTTTGTTAATACATTAATCAATGGTTAACATACCTAATTCAATTTTGAATTTATTGAAATTTGGTTTCATCTAAAGGCTTAGTAAATACATCTGCTATTTGATAATCTGTTTTTACAAATTCCAATGAGATGTCTCCTCTTTCTACATGTTCTCTAAGAAAATGGTATTTGATTTCTATATGCTTAGTTCTACTATGAGAAACTGGATTATTAGCAATAGAAATAGCACTCTTTGAATCACATAAAAGAGGGTGTTCTACTTACCTGAATACCATAATCCTTAAGCTGATGCTGCATCCACAATAGCTGTGCACAGCAGCTTCCAGCAGCAACATACTCTGACTCAGCTGTGGAAATTGCCACACTGGTCTGCTTCTTACTACTCCAAGATATTAGTCTTCCTCCCAGGAATTGACAAGTACCTGTAGTACTCTTTCTATCCTCTCTACATCCTGCAAAATCTGCATCTGAATAGCCTGTTAGTAGAAAATCTCTATTCCTAGGGTACCAAAGACCTAGAGTAGGAGTGCCCTTTAGATATCTCAGAATCCTTTTGACTGCAGTATAATGAGATTCTTTAGGGCAGGCTTGGTACCTAGCACAGACACATGTTGCATACATAATGTCAGGTCTACTAGCAGTGAGATATAGTAGAGACCCAACTATTCCTCTATACAATGATTCATCAACAGGTTTACCTGTCTCATCTTTGCATATAGGCATACTAGTTCCCATAGGAGTTCCTCATGGTGGAGGATGACTCCATACCATATTTCTTAATTAATTCTTTGGTGAACTTAGACTGGGATATGGACAATCCATCATCAGTCTGTCTTACTTGGAGTCCCAAGAAGAACTTAAGTTCTCCCATACTGCTCATCTCAAACTTCCCTTGCATAAGTTTGGCAAACTTTTTACAAAGGTTGTTTTCAGTAGATCCAAAGATTATGTCATCAACATAGATCTGGACTAAGATGATCTTTCCTTTGGATTCCCTAAGGAATAGAGTTTTGTCTATCTTTCCTCTTGAGAATTTATTCTCAATGAGGAAGGTAGACAGGGTTTCATACCAAGCCCTTGGAGCTTGTTTTAACCCATACAAAGCTTTCCTAAGCTTATACACATAATCAGGTTTAAGAGATCTACAAAACCTGATGGCTGCTCTACATATACTTCTTCTTTAAGATCACCATTCAGAAATGCTGACTTCACATCCATCTGGTATACTTTGAAGTCTTGGTAGGCTGCATAGGCAAGGAACATTCTGATTGCCTCCAGCCTTGCTACTGGAGCAAAGGTTTGATCAAAGTCAATCCTTCTTCCTGCCTGTATCCTTTTGCAACTAACCTTGCTTTATTCTTCACTATTATCCCACTCTTCATCTAGCTTGTTCCTATAGATCCACTTAGTGCCAATTATATTGTGGCCTCTTGGTTTAGGAACCAGCTCCCAGACTTTGCACTTCTGAATTGATTCAGCTCCTCTTGCATAGCATCAATCCAGTGCTGGTCTTGGATAGCTTTTTCAAACTTCTTAGGTTCCATCTGGGACAAGAAACTTGAATGCAAAACTGTGCTTTGATTTCTGCTTCTAGTTTGCACTCCTTGTCTTGGATCACCAATTATCTGATCAGTTGGATGATCTCTTAGATATCTTATAGCTGGAGGAAGATTCCCTTCAGGTTGAGCATCTCCAGCTTCTTCATTCTGCTGAGCCTCTTGGTTTTCATCAGCTTCCATTATCTCTTGTACTCCCCCTGGACAGCAGCCTTCATTTTCCAATGCTCCATCTTCCTTTGAAGCTTCAGCAATGGAGAGCTTGTCCATCTTCTTGCTTATACCTGTTGAGTCATTTGATCTACAAGACAACTCACAATTGATTAATCTTGTTTCATCAAATACAACATGCACAGATTCTTCAACAACTTGAGTAGTTAAGTTGAAGACTCTATAGGCCTTACTATTTGTGCTGTACCCAACAAATATCCCATCCTGGGATTTGGCAGCAAACTTAGTCAAATATGACTTGCCATTGTTAAGTATATAGCACTTGCAACCAAAGAGCCTAAAATAGGATAGATTTGGTTTTCTGCCTTTCACAATCTCATAGGGAGTCTTTCTGTGGCTTTTGGTGATAGAAGCCCTATTGATGACATGACAAGCAGTATTAACTGCCTCAGCCCAAAAATATTCTGGGAGAGAGGTGTCACTCAATAGAGTTCTACCAGCTTCAATTAATGTTCTATTCTTTCTTTCAGCTATTCCATTTTGCTGAGGTGTTCTTGGTGAGGAGAACTCTTGGAAAATCCCAAAGTCTTTACACAAATTTGTTATGCTTTCAGATGAAACTCAGTACCATGATCACTTCTGATTTTGACCACTGTACTATTCAGTTCATTCTGAATTTGCTTTACAAAATTAAGTAGTACACTTGGGGTTTCAGATTTTTGTCTTTAGAAAGAACACCCATGTAAATCTAGAATAGTCATCTACAACCACAAAAGTGTAGACCTTCCTACCTAGACTATGAACTGGCATAGGACCAAAAAGATCCATATGCAAGAGGTATAAGCACCTCACTGAATCCTTGTTTTCAAGGCTTTGAAATGAGGATTTTGTCTGCTTGCCCTTTTGACAAGCTGAGCATACCCCTTCCTTTATACACTTAACTTGAGGCCCATTCCTCACTAGTTCTTTACTAATGAGTTGGCCAATTGTCTTATAGTTTAGATGAGCCAATCTCTTGTGCCACTTAACACAATGGGAAGCATTGTCATCAGCTACAAGACAAATGGGGGAAGCCTTATTTTCACATTCAAAATTAAGGCAATATACATTTCTCTTCCTATACCCAGTCAAAATGATCTCTTGATCACTTGACCTTTTGATATGACATCCATCCTTACCAAATGAAATGTCATATCCTAGATCACTCAGCTGGCTTATGCTTATTAGATTATGTTTCAAACCTTTTACATAGGCCACTTGGGTGATAGTAATTAGGTTAGAAGAAATGTTACCAAACCCTTTGATGACTCCTTTTTTAGATCCACCAAAGATCACTTTATGTCCATCTTTGACAGATGAATACTCCTTCAGCAGCCCCTTTGTTCCAGTCATGTGCCTGGAACAACCACTATCCAAGTACCATATAGGGGCATGGTTACTTGGATTCACCTGCAATACAGAATTACTTACCCTTAGAACCCAAGTAAGTCTTGGGTCCTTGGTTCAGGTTAGCATTAATAAAGTTATCATAACCTCTTCTAACAGGTAGACTCTTATTCTTTATAACACTTGTGTTATACCAGCAGTCCAATGCAAAATGGCCCCTCTTGCCACAGCACCAACATTCAAACTTATTGTATCTAGATCTAGATACATCCTTGTTAGTAGAATTTCTATTCATTGCTGGTGCTGTTGCACTTCACCTACTGATTTCTTAAAACCATTTGGTTTATGACCATAGGTAGGCCTGCTTGCCTTAACACCCTTGTTCTTCAGAACATTTGTCTTAATATGACCTTGAATGTCTTCATGATCATATATGTTAGAAGGCACTTTCTCCTTACTAAACCTTATGGGGACTGAAAGGTTTAGTGGCTGAATAGGGACTTTGCCTTTCCTCTTGAATCTGCCAGCCCTGGAGTTACCTTTAAATCCTAATCCAGCCTTACCCTTCTGAGTGACAAATTCATCTATCAAGGGTAAGACAGATTTTGGCTTAGAGTAACTAGCCACTAAATCCCTTTCAATTCTAAGTCTGGCCTCCAGACTCTTTACTTGATCATTAGTATAATTAATTGTGCCCATCTGAATAATAGTTATATTCTTCAGCTTGGCAATTTCATTTAATTTTTGATCAAGGACTTTTTCTAACTCAGTTATTGCTACTCTTAGTTCAGCAATTTCCTGAGCCTGTGTTTTAACCAGGTTCTTGCTTTTTTTAAGGGCCTGCAACAAGTCCCCATACTTGTCTATCAATTGATAGACATCTCCTTCAGATCCAGATGCATCTTCATCACTTGATGCAGATGTAGCTGATTCTTCACTTGTACTACAAACAGATGTACAGGAAGGACAATTTACCTCATTAGGACCAGACTGATTCTGGCAAATGTCCTCTTCTGATCTTGTCATCAAACCCATGCATTGATGTTCATTGATGGAGTCTAGCAACTGCATAAACTCCTCTTCCTCAGATGCAGCATATAGTCCAATATATGCTTCAGCTTCAGATCCTGATTCTGAAGTTGACTGGTCTGACAGACTTTTATCTTTCTTTGCTACAAAGGATTTCTCCTTCTTGCCTTTTTGATAAGTCTTCTTCTTTTCTGAAGATTCCTTCCTTTTGTCAGGACAATCAGCCACTACATGTCCAGGCCTATTGCAACAATAGCAGACAATCTTTGAAGTAGTGGCTTTGTTGGGCTTTGATCTGCTTTTCTCTTTCCTTGATGACCTTCTCTTCTGATAATAGTCATCAACTTGCTGTGATGTGGAAGGCCTAGACTTCCATTGCTTCTTTTTCAAGAACCTTTGGAATTGCCTAGTGAATGCAGCAAAGTCTGCATCTGAATCACAGCTAACTGAACCCTTATCTGAATTTTCAGAACTATCTTCTTCAACTTACTTAGGAGGAGATGGTGATTTCCTCCTATTCTTTCTGGTGGCTTTAGCATTGAATGCCACAGTCTTTTCTCTATGCTCTCCTCTTGAGTTTCTTTCCTCCTCCTTCCTTACCATAAGTTGCATTTCATAGGATAGCAACTTTCCAAACAGAGTTGGAGGAGATATCTCTGCCAATTTAGCCACTTCTCTTATGGCACAGATCTTTGTATCTCAATCCTTTGATAAGGATCTTAAGAATTTGTCATTCAGTTCATAGGTACTGAAGACTCTTCCATAGGATATTAGCTCATTCACAATTCTATAGAATTTCTTATAGCACTCAGTTATGCTATCAGATTTTCCTTGTCTAAAGCTTTCATACTCCTGATTTAGCATAGACTTTCTGTCCAGCCTTACTTCTTCAGATCCCTCCATGTAGACAATCAATGTGTCCCACATCTCCTTGGAGGTCTTGCAGTGAATCAGATTTTGAAATGTTGAATCATCTATGGCACTGACAATGATGTTTTGTGCCCTTTTATCCATGGTTGCCAAGATGATTTCATCCTTGGTCATTTCTGAATAAGTCTTTGGTATTTGGATATTTGCATCAAGAACAGATATCTTCATTGGAATGAAGGGCCCTTCCTGTACTGTGATGTAAATCCTTGGGTCAGATGCTTCCATAAACAATCTGACTCTCTCTTTCCAGATCCCAAAGATTTCCTTCTTGCATATGGGTAATTTCATAGACCCTAGCTCCTTATGATTCTCTCCAGAACCCATCTTCTTGAATCTTGAATCTGCCTATTGGATCTTCCTCAGACTGTTAAGTCCTTTTTGAGCAACCTCCCTCTGATACCACTTGATAGTTTAACTTTCAAGGCAGCCTAAACACCTAGAGGGGGGGGTGAATAGGTTCTGCTTTACTTATAAAAACTTCTAGGCAGAATTCAATTCAATAGCTAACACAATTGGCACAGCAATCACAGAAAATAAAACATCACAGATTGCACAATGTTTTATAGTGGTTCCCCAAGGTCTGGGTACATCCACTTTCCCCCTTCACCTATCTAGCAGTATGCTAGATTCGGCCAAACTTCCACTTATCTCAGATCAACAGATCCTACAACTCAGAACCCAACTGGTTCCTACAACTCAGGCACAACTGCCCTACCTCAGCCTTGCCCCAAGGCCTATAACTCAGAGAATATCCTTCTCCTACACTCAGGCAAACAGCCCTACCACTCAGAGTTCAACACTCCTACACTCAGCCTTTATAACATAGGCTTACAACTCAGATCTGTGTAAACAGATCCTACAGAAATATAGAAAATATTATTAAACTGTCTTGCCAAAGTTGAGAGAGAAAAGGCCAAGACAATTCTTGATCAGCTGATGCAATCAACTGTATCTGAGCCTTCTTCAAAGCTTCTTGAAAATGTACTTAGCTGAGTTGATTTCAAACAGCTTCTTGAGAATCCACTGGTGGTTCCTTTCTTCTTCTTCTAATTCTGGCTTGACCTCTCTCTATCCAGCACTTTGAAAGATTCTTCTGAATTCTGATTAGAACTCTTCTTAGATCTATCCTTAGATAGTCTTCTTAGATCTCCCGGAGAAGATCTTCTTAAGTGACTAGCACTTTCTTGAAATGAATTGGATTGTGATCCTTCTCTTCCTTTTTGATTCAAAGTTATTCAAAAGGACTATCTGTTGTTGTTGTTCTCCTTCTGAATCTGTCTATTTATAGACATTCTTCATGGTAACCGGCTGATCCAGTTTCTAACCATTTTCTGACAAGTCTGACAGCTTCAGTTAACCGATGGTAACCCACAGCTGTCAAGTCTTCAAACAAGTCCTGTGCCTTAGTCTTGAACCACAAGTTGTTGAAACAGTCTGTCAGAAAGTGTCGAGACCATCTGTCTATCTGTGTCGACACAATTGTCTTTGGTGTCGACACAGTCTTCAGTGATGTCGACTAAGTTGCCTTTGAGTCGACACAGCTTCTTCTGAAAATAACTTGGTCTTGACTCTTCAGTGTGTCGACACAAGTCCTGTGTGTCGACACAGTTGTTGTAGAATCATAACTTAGTAAGTGTCGACTTAGCCTTCAGGTGTCGACACATTCATTTCTTAAATCTGCTTTAATGTGTCGACTTAATCACAATGTGTCGACACATTCTGCTGGTGTCGACAAACATGAGGTCGACTATTTTCTTCTGTGTCGACACATTCAGATGATGTCGACAATCTTGAGATCGACTATACTCTTCTGTGTCGACACATTCTCCCAATGTTGAGGTCGACGCTTTTCTTCTGTGTCGACACAAATTCCCAAAGTTGTGTCGACTCTTTTCTTCTGTGTCGACACAAATTCCCAGTGATGTGTCGACTTACTTCTTCTGTGTCGACACAAATTCCCAGAGTTGTGTCGACTCTTTTCTTCTGTGTCGACACAAATTCCCAGTGATGTGTCGACTTACTTCTTCTGTGTCGACACATTCTCCCAGTGTAGTTGTAGACTAACTGCTATGTGTCGACACTGCTTCCCAGTGTTGTGTCGACTATTTTCTTCTATGTGTCGACACTGCTTCCTCTGTGTCGACACTTGGACTTAGAATTTTTCTGCATACTTTGTCAATTCTTCACCTGCACATGTCAACTTAAAACAACATCAAATACACCTTGATGTATATCATTGAGCTAGGTTGGGCTTCTTCAAATCAGGTACACATTTTCCAATGTACCCAACACTTCTTTAATGCCTTGCACTTTCTTGAAGAGAGGACTTGTCTCTTAACTGATGTGATGATTAAGAATTAATTTCCTCTTGTGTATATTCTCTCCTTTTTTTTCCTTCTTCTGAATCTGTATATTTATAGATCTTCTTCATGGTAACCGGCTGATCCGGTTTCTAACTGACTTCTGACAAGTCTGACAGCTTCAGTTAACCTATCATAACCCACAGCTGTCAAGTCTTCAAACAGATCCTGTGCCTTAGTCTTGGACAGCAAAGTGTTGAGACAGACTGTCAGAAAGTGTCGAGACCAACTATCTATATGTGTCGATACAAGTGACTTTGGTGTCGACACAGCCTTTGATGATGTCGACTAGTTTGCCTTTAAGTCGACACTGCTTCTTCAGAACTTCATCTTGAGAATGAGTCGACACAGAGAATTTGTGTCGACTCAACACTTCATCTTTCTTCAGAAAATAACTTGGTCTTGACTTTGCAGTGTGTCGACACAAGTCCTGTGTGTCGACACAGTTGTTGTAGATTCAGAACTCAATATGTGTCGACTCTGCCTTCAGGTGTCGACATAGTTGAGGTCGACTATCTTTCTGTGAGTCGACACTGCTTCCCAGTGTCGACACAAATGTGGTCGACTATCTTTCTCTGTGTCGACACTGCTTCCCAGTGTCGACACAAATGTGGTCGACTATCTTTCTCTGTGTCGACACTGCTTCCCAGTGTCGACACAAATGTGGTCGACTATCTTTCTCTGTGTCGACACAGCTTCCTTCAAGTGTCGACACAATTATTCTGAAGTGTCAACCCAGTTTCTTAAGATGGCGACACATGGACTTAGAATAATTTCCTGTATTCTTTAAACCTTCTTCACTTGCACATGTCAACTTAAAACAACATCAAATACACCTTGATGTATATCATTAAGCTAAGTTAGGCTTCTTCAAATCAGGTACACATTTTCCAATGTACCCAACAGACTTGGTCACCCTGGTGAGTGGGCTGACACCACTTGAAGGTCATGGACCCTATGACACCACCCAACTTGGGTTGCGATGGTTGTGCCCCACTTGGGCAATTTGGGCCTTTAGGTGTGGGTTTGACCAAATTAGGGTTAGAGTTGGCCTGGGTAAACTTGGGCCTATAGGTGACCCAATGGCATGTCTTAGGGTTCACTTAGATTTTTTTTGGGTTAGGGCATAGTGGTGGGGTCAAGGTGTGGCTAAGGTTCCAAATTAGACTAATTTGACTTAAGTTGACTTGGGCCCTATAGTGGGACCCATGTGGCTATACCCTATCTCCATGGGTCAAACCTAACATAAAACCCACACCCACACCACATGTCCTATCCTAATCTAAGTTGATGGGTCTAATAGGAAATGGGATGTTACAAATCCCAATAAACAAAAAAACAATTTCGACCCCGAAATTTAAGTACGGGTCTACGGGGTTCTACTTGCAAGCAATTAAGAAACTAAAACAAAACTTAAAGCATTACCTGATGTAAAAAGCTCCGGGTGCCGCTCTAGCATTAGATCCCTCGGCTCCCAGGTGTGCTCCTCCCATCCATGGTTGGACCACAACACCTTCACAAGGGGAACCTTCTTCTTTCGCAGCACTCGATCCTCTGTATCATCGATTAGGATCGGCTCTAAACGAACTGATCTGTCAGGTGCTACTGGGCCTGCTGTAGTGGTAATATACTTCTCCAACCGAAGGAGAGATCTCCTCAACGAAGAGACATGAAAGATGTCGTGCAAGGTCCCCAACTCTGGTGGCAGCTGCAGTCTATAATCCAAGGGACCGATCCGCTCCAGGATCAAGTATGGCCCCAAATATCGTGGACTGAGCTTATTGTGCCTCCGCACCCGAGAGACACCATACACCAGACGTATCTTCAAAAACACTCTGTCCCCTATCTGGAACTTGGCCTGCCTACTCTGAGCCTCCAGCATCCGATCCCTGATCAGTCGTATCTGAGCTTCCGTATCCTCTATATATTCCGATCCAAGTGCCCGGGGGTCCACATCCTGGACCCAAGATAGAGGTGTCCAACACTTCCTTCCGTACAAGGCCTCATAAGGTGTCATTCCAATACTCACCTGGTGACTGTTGTTGTAGGAGAATTCGATCAGTGGAAATAGTCTCTCTCAGGGCTTCCCCGTGTCCAGTATACACAAACTTAGCAGATCCTCCATAGTCCTATTGGTCCGCTCTGTCTGGCCGTCAGTCTGTGGACGGAAAGCAGTGCTAAAACCAAGCTGAGAACCTAAGTATGTATGCACTGCCCTCCACTCCCTAGAAGTGAACCGACCATCACGATCCGAGACAATCGTCCTGGGGATGCCGTGGTATCTGACGAACTTCTCCACAAACAACCTCACCAAAATAGCAACTGGTTTTTCCTTCCTGATCGGTATAAACTGTGCCACCTTGGTCAGTCTATCGACAATGACAAATATAGAATCGTGCCCAGAGTGGGAGCGAGGCAATCCATGTACGAAATCCATAGCGATATCCTCGAACTTACACTCTGGCACCGACAGTGACTGTAGTAGTCCTCCTGGGATCTTGCACTCTGCCTTTACCCACTGGTATGTCTCGCAGTGTGTCATATAATAGACGATCTCCCTCTTCATCCCTGTCCAAATACAAGTTTCTCCGCAGATCTGTCGTCATCTTGGTGATACCGGGGTGCACTGAGTACTGATAATAGTGTGCCTCTCTGAGTATATCCTCCCGAATACCACCTCCTGCGGGTATATAAACACGACCACGGAAATGAATGAGGTCATCACGCAATGAATAATCCTCTGACTTGCCCCCTGCTAGGGCCCTGAATACCAACTCCAAAGCTGCATCTAGCCTCTGATGTGTCCGGATGCGATCACGTATATCATACTCAATGATCTAAAGAACTCAAATATTCTCGATATTTCTCTGGCTCAGACTCGGAAACCATAGTAATATGCATATCCTCCATCATCTGTATCAGCTCCATAGCCATCACCTGGGGATCCGATCTATTAGTGCTGACTCTCCTGCTCAAGGCATATTTCACGGTGTTCACCTTCCCTGGGTGATAGTGAATCTAGTATTCATAGTCGCATAGGAACTCCAGCCATCTTCTCTAGCGAAGGTTCAAATACTTCTAGGTATCGATATACTTGAGTTTCTTGTGATCTAAGAAGATGTCACAATGAACCCCGTATAGGTAATGCCTCCAGATCTTCAATACAAATACCACCGCCCCGAGCTCTAGATCATGTACAGGATAGTTATGCTCGTTCTTCTTCAACTTCCTCGAAGCATAAGCGATGACATGCTCGCGCTGCATCAGGACCGCACCCATCACCTGATATAAGGCATCAGTATAAATATGAAATCCTTCCTTCCCAAATGGAAGTGTAAGGATACGGGAAGAGGTGAGCCTGTCCTTTACCTCCTAAAAGGCTGCCTCGCACTTCTCCGTCCAAGTAAACGCTTCCTCCTTCTTTATCAAGGACGTGAGGGGGAGTGCTATCCTCGAGAACCCCTCCACGAACTTGCGGTAGTATCCCGCGAGTCCCAGAAAATTGCGTATATCGAAAGCTGACTTTGGCTGCAGCCAATCTCTAACTGCCTGCACTTGGATGGGTCCACGGCCAACCCAGCTCCACTGATAGTATGCCCCTAGAATGCCATCTCTTGCAGCCAGAACTGGCACTTGGAGAACTTGGCGTAATCTTGGTGCTCCCTCAGCTTCCTCAAAACCAATGTCAAATGCTGAGTATGGTCATCCTGTGTCCGAGAGTAGATCAGAATATCATCGATGAAGACTATGAAAAATCTGTCCAAGTAGGGTTCGAATACACGGTTCATCAAACTCATGAACGTGAAAGAAGCATTCGTGAGCCCGAAGGGCATCACCGTGAATTCGTATAATCCATAGCGTGAACTGAAGGCTGTCATTGGAATATCCTCCTCTTGGATCCGCAGCTGGTAGTACCCGGATCTCAAATCCAACTTGGAGAACTAGAGGGCTCCCTGAAGCTGATCAAAAAGCTCATCGATCCAGGGCAGCAGATACGTGTTCCGGACCGTCAACCGGTTCAACTCCTGGTTGTCGATGCAGAGCCGCATCGACCCATTCTTCTTCTTGATGAATAACACTGGTGCTCCCCACAGTGATGAGCTCGGTCGAACAAATCCTGACTCCACAAGCTCATGTAGCTGCCTCCTGAACTCTGCTAGCTCCTTTGGGTACATCCTATACGGTGCCCGAGATACGGGCCTCGCTCCTGGCACCATCTGAATTCGAAAGTCCATGTCCCGTGCCGGTGGCAATCCGGGCAATTTCTCCGGAAATACGTCAGAGAAATCCCGAACCACTGGAATGTCAACCATAGGAGTTTCTGCTCCCGCCATCTCAAAGTAGATAATATAAACCTCCTCTCCCTACTCTGGGCCTTGACAGCCTGTACAGATTATAATAAAAGATGGGAGACATGTCTAATAACTTTGACGATGATGTAGGAGTCCCCGTGTCTCAATGTGATCTTCTTCGACAGGCAGTCGATCTAGGCATGGTTCCAATGCAACCACGTCATGCCCAGGATCAGGTCAAAGTCTGGCATTTTCAGGATCGTTACCGGTGCTTCAAATGCCTTCCCGCCTATTTCTGCCTCCATATTGCACTTGGCAGATGATAATAGCTCTGATCTGTCGGGTAGACGCACCCTCATCATTAAGCCCGTGAATCGTTCCACGCCATCTAGACCTTCCACAAAATCTTCTGATATGAATGATTATGAGGCACCCGTATTGAACAGTGTATGAGCGGGCTTGCCGCTGATAAAGACTATGCCTGAGGTTGGTTTGAGTTTTTAGTTTGGTTATTTATTCTACATGGTCAAGTCCTATATATTGAATAAAATATTAAATTCATAATATAATTTAAGTACCTGTGATGACCTCCTCAGGATTCCTCGGCTCGGCGAGGTCTAATGCGTACATCTGTTCTTGTCCTTTGCCTCGGTCGTAATGTCCTCGGCCTCGACCTCGACCTCGTCCTTGGCCTCGACCTTGCCCTCGGCCTCGACCTCGTCCTCGGCCTCTGCCCTGCTGTGTTGGAGGGGACACTAAAGGTGGAGGAGGAGGAGGAGGAGGAGGAGGAGGGAGTGGATGAAACTGATGCATGCACTCAGATCTATAGTGCCCCGGCTGGTGGCACCCATAGCAAACTACCTGCCGCTGGCCACGATCATCTTGCCTCATCGGGCCATGCACTTGTAGAGGTGGGGGAGCTAAAACTGTAGGAGGCCTCTGCTCTTGCCTAAAGTTGGGACGATGAAGTCCCCCACCCCTCTTGTAACCAATCACCCTGCCTCTCTGGGAGCCCCTGCTGCTCTCCCCGGATGATGACCCATCTAGCGGCCTCTTTCCTCGTCTCTACACCATCAGCTGGCCTGCCTCCAGCTTCTTGGCCATCTCTATGATCTGTGTCGACGTGCCATGAGAGATGAACAGTAGAGTCTGTCTGGTGGAGTCCTTAAGCCCCCGGTAGAACTTCTTAGCATATCTTCTATAATATGTATCATGAATCCCTGCGAACCTAGCCAGATGGGAAAACTCTTTCTAATATTCGATC
Organism: Platanthera zijinensis; assembly: GCA_039513925.1. Taxonomy (NCBI): domain Eukaryota; kingdom Viridiplantae; phylum Streptophyta; class Magnoliopsida; order Asparagales; family Orchidaceae; genus Platanthera; species Platanthera zijinensis. The sequence continues at coordinate 95,051,203 of CM077091.1, forward strand.
ACCGACCTGATCCCCTATTTGAGGTTCAAGAACCTCTCTTCTAGCTCATCCCTGTCCATGGTGAGCACAAAGTGATCCAAGAACACCTCGCTGAATTCTTCCCATGAGATATCTGACAGCTCCCTATCAGCATATGTGGAGTCCAGCATGGACTTCCACCACCTCTTTGTGTGGACATCCAATGCAGAAGATGCCAAAGGTACTGCTTGGCTGACAGGGCAGCTGATTCCTTCCAGCATCTCCTGTATGGCCTCAAGCCATTCTTCGGTCTTCACCGCATTCTATGTCCCGTGGTACATTGGTGGGGATAAGCTCTTGAAGGCACTTAACCAGTTTGATCCCAGATTTGGCAGATATTGTAACATCTCATTTCCAACTAGACCCCCCTAGGAGTGGTTTTGTCATGACTAGGTCATGACAAGACCCTAGAGAACCTAAAAGGTCAGGTGGACTTGAGAATAAAGGTGATTGTGTTAGATGGTCTGCAAATAGTAGATTCCTAAACCCTAGTTTAAGATGATCATGTGGTTTCACCAGGACTCCAAGACCTCACCAACCCTTGGAAAGGCCCAACAAAACCCTATGGGCCCATGGGAGTCAATTCTAGGTGGCCAATTTGGCCAAGGACCCACCTAGGCCTACTTTGGGCAATTGACCTATATAAGGACAAGGTGCCCTTAGTAAACCCAAATAACTCTACCAAAGGTCTCTCTAGACCTAAATAGGGGCCAATGAGTCGATAAGGATCCATTGGGGTCAACCCAAATGGTCATGATGACCAAAGTCAACTCTACCCAAGGTCAAGTCAAACCCTAGCCCAATTGAGCTAACCCAAGCTCAAGTCTTTTTCCCCTTAGCCTAACTTTTATTTCTTAATTATTAGGATTATATTGGCTGCACTTATCCTAGAGAGTTGACCAGTCAGCATGGTGACTAGGAGAGAGAGAGAGAGAAAGCTTCATTCCATTTTAATGGAGGAGAGAGAATTTTGGGAAGAGGAGAAATGGAGTGGGGCTCGGTCAAGGGAGGCCAACAGCCACCCTTGATGGCTACAATCAACTCCTCTAGGGAAGAGGAGTTGATTCCAGCCATTTCCCGGCCACCAAGGGGCATATTCAGCCGCCCTCCTCTCAACCCGAGCCATGCCATTAATGGCATTGATGGGCAATGAAGGATCCAGCCACTTCCCTCCCCAATTGACCATTTAAACATCATCAGTGGGCAGAGGGAAGCTTTTTCAAACTCTCGCCTGGAAGGAACAAGCCGTCCCACTGTGCTGTTGCAGAAGCCGAGCGCCTCCGTCGTCGTCCATGGTGTCCCGCCGCTCCTCTCGCCTTCAGGCCGCCGGAAAGGTCCTCCTCCTCTCCTTGTCTTATGGTTAGATCATAACAATGCCTAGGTTCAAGTTCTGGGCTCAATTGAGCCTAAACCAATTTCTGGTTTTCATGGTTTCGCCCGAGAAATTCTCTTGGTAGAACCGCAGGAATTCGCCCCTCCAGCGGCCGAGTCGCCGCCAGTCGATAGTCGCCACCTTGACGGAGGTGTTGGTGGTGGTGGCCGGCCGGGGAAGGGCCGGGATGGGCGGTGGTGGCGGCTGGAAGTGGCTCCAGGCTCGGTCTATCTCAAATGTTGGCTGGAGGTAGACGATGAGCCCGGGCCCTTCTATTTGCGCCAAGATTTGTGCTGGATCAAATGAAAATATTCCATTTTAATTGATTTTCTGTAAAATTATTTACAGTATTTTGAAATAAATATTACAAATAGTTAGGATCCCTTGATGAAAAAGTGCAAAACATAAAAGTTGTAGCCCTAAGGGTCTACTTTCATCCAAAATTAATTTGGACCCATTTAGACATCTGGTTTGACCAGGGCATCCATTTTGGTGGGACATATACCTAGGGTTATCCTGAGATTGAAAAGGGTGCCCACACTTCATCCCTTGTACAAATGACCTGAAATTTGGGCAAGGGGTCAACCTTAGTCATACCTAGGGTCACTCCAAAAATGGAAATTTTTGGGAATACTTTGTCCTATGTTTTTTGTTATTATTTTATAATACTAGGGTATTTTAATTAAGTGGTCTAATGACCTCCAAACCCTCCCAAATTTTGGTGAGTGGTCCCTGCTATTAGTTCCTAGCTCTGTACAAAATTTCATCTCATTTGGATGAGTTTTAGCTAGGGAATCACCAAACCCTAGTTTGGCCTTAAGGAGGTGTTTTTGATTAAAAAGTGCACTTGTGATTTTAGGTGACCAAACCACATCACCAGTGGCTGAAACTTGGGCCACTTGTTTGTTTTGGCCCTTAGCATCCCCTTATGGTTTATAGGGTGGTTTGGGGTAGGTATGCCCTAGGACCCAAGTTCAAACCTTTAGGTTGGTCTTGGGGGGATTTGTAAAGGGCATTGGGTCAAATGCCCTTGTATGGTTGTGAGTTTTGGTGGAGAGGGGACTAGTAAAGTTAAAGTCCTTTGGACAAAATCTTAGGAGGTTTGGAGATTGATACACACCTCAAAACCCCAACCCTAGGGTTAGGGTAGAATCACCTTTGTATAACACAAGCCCATATAACTCATCAAAAGGGCGTGAAACTTAAGGAGCATGAGTTTTAAAGTAGAAAGAACTCTTAGTAATTTTACAAAAATTTTATGAGGAATATTTTTGGTACTTCATTTGTTAGGTATGATATAGCCCTAATTAATGTTTTATTTATTAAGAATCATTATGTTCATTGAAACCCCATGAAACTTTGGCAGTAAATGGATTAGGTTTAAATTGTTGCCCCTGATTTTTAGTATAATTTTTTTTTGATCAAATTTAGTACATCATGCATAAATGATTAAAAAGGGGTTTGGTGGTATAAAATTATTCATAGATGATATATCTGCTGAAAAATTATGAGACTTAGGCACAGATGATTTCAAGCCTAAATATTCTTGTAGTAATTTATTCATAATTTTTAGAGGGTTGATTACAACACTTTCTCTACAAGTCCATAATATTGAGGTTTTTGGTAATTATTTTATATAGAGTTTAATCCCTGCTGAAAAATTTTGAAACTTGGCCAATGATGTTTTTAAAGTGTTATTAGCTCAATATAATTAATTCATAATTTTTGGATGATAATTTTCTATACTTGTTTCATTAATAATGAAAGATAGAAATTATTTCTAAAATAGTTTTAAGGCCCCTTAGATGCTAAAAGAATTATGATACCTTGGATTTACATTACTGAGTTAACCTAATATTTATCATAATTTTTTTAAACATCTTACATGAGTACTTAGGGTAGTTCATGTTCAAACTTGTAGTCCTTGGAAGCTTTAAGAAAATTAATTAAATGCCAGATAAAATAGGAAAATTACAATTTTCTGGATTTAGTTTATTTGTACCATGATAAGTCTCCAGTAAATAATTTAGGGCATTTGGATGATTATTTTGATTATCTCCTATCCGGTTCAACATCTAGGTTGGTCTACATTTGACAAATTGGGTTAGTTGCAATAGGATATGTTTGAACATGGTGTAGGAGTTAGTTATTTTGCTGGGTTGGATAGATGTGGATGAATTCACCATAGAAGGATAGGAAGAGTAGTGAGAAGTGGTTGGGCTAAAGTTTAGAGGTGCTCGGGTTCGACAAAAGATCGTCTTTCCCGAGGAGAGGAAGAGTCAAAATCACCCTAGGATTAGCTTACTGTAATATAAGAAGGGAATGGGTAAAGGGAATCAACCAATAACAATAAGTGCCTTGTGAAAGGGAATGATGAGCTTCAACTACCATCATAGTTCCTATTGCCCTTTGAGAGCCCTTCACGGGGTATACCGGGGATAGTCCTGGGTTAACATAAACTGTAGGAGTGATAAATATTAAAGAGCAACTAGATTAATTAGGGGTTCACTTTTACACACCTCGGAGTCTCGGGAAGTTAGTTTGACTATGATATTCGAGCGGTAGGTTCGGTGGTTGTGGAGACAAACAGGATAGTCCGGGGAGCTTTGGCTCGGTGGAAACACATTAATATTGCATGTGCATAAGTTATAAGGTGGTGGGCCCTCGGTGTTAGTGGTCGATGCACTGACGCTAATACGTTAGCTCGATAAGTGTAGTTAGCGCTTCGCCATCAGAAGTCTGGTATGCCAGCCGGCAAGAGTACGCAGGAGTCCGCTTTGTGCACCAATCATTGAGGCGTACGATAGGTCTGACCGGTAGTGCTTTACTTGTTTAGAGGTGGGTGAGGCCCAACCCACCGCTTCCGTCTGCCACTACGGAGGTATCCTGGGAGGTTCGGCTCCAGAAAGGGGGAACTAAAGGTCTGTGTGCACAGAGTCGGGTGGGTGAGTTGCACTTGCATGATCACATCATACCCACTTGCATATCATAACATAATCATTGCATATAACCTCTGTCACCAATTGTGTAAGTGGTATGGGACGCTTACACAATTGGACTTGCAAAACGACCCCTTGGTCTATAAGCTTGTGTGGGCAAGTTTATAAATTAAGGTCAAATTCTTCATATATATATTGTTGTTAACAACCGACACCCCAACGTATAAATTGGTATTGGACTCTTTATACGTTGGGAGCCCTGCAGATGATCCCTTGGCTTATGCGTTTCCACACATAAGTTAAGGTTATTTTTCATACTTTACTTTACTGCCACATGTACTATAAAATTACTAGTATAGGTCCGCTGTCATCTGTCTCTTGATTACTCTCCACCTTCATGTCCTCCCCTTTCTTCCTCTCCGCTTGGTGCCTAGGGGCCATGGGGGAAGGGATGGGGGATGATAGGACTTAGTATTATAGACTAACAGTTTTCGAACCACATCATTTAGGGGATCGTGGAGCCCAGCATGGAGGAGCAGCCCTGGAGGTCGGCCCGATTGGAGATAGGGCAGTCTAGCTCAGGAGTTCAGACAGCTGGGACTGTGAGTCTCTGATTCTAGTAGTGTTTTATTTTGCTTCCTCTTGAGTGACTATGTAGTGAGGATTTGATGTATCGGGCTTAAGCCCTTATTTTCAGTACATTTATATTCTGTGGATTCTCCCTTCGTGGAGATTTTATTACTCTGATATGTGATTTTTCTGTGGACTTGCATTTACTTTGTTATGCTACCTTTTTGTGATCGAATTGGCCGGCAGAATCGGCGCTTTGTGGTGATGACCCTTCAGGGAGTGAAGGTGTCACCGCGAAGCGGCGATTATGGGCCTAAGACCCCGGTGTTCTTAAAGGGAAAAAATGGGGTCTTACAGCTATGTTGGGACCTTCTTGGCTCTGAAGGCCTCAGGAATGACCGTTAAGGTCTGTCCCATCTCCGTCTGCTGAAAAGGAATGGAAGCCGGAGGGGAGGGACCACATTCTCCGATACGGTGACCTGCGGAGGCTGCATAAAGGTAAGGTTTATATTAGAATTTGCCTAACTCATTGCTTAGGAGGACTGTATTATGTGACTTTTTACACATGGGCACACCATTGCTTCCGCTGCATAGTTTGTCCGCAAACTAATGCTCGAGCAGGGTGACCCAGTGTTGTGGACTTCTTTCTCATATGATCGTTTGTTCAAATGATACCAGTTTGTAAGACCCCTCCCCTTACTAGGGAGGCTCCCGGTCTTATGCCCAGAACCGCCGCCTTACGGTGACATTAACTCACGTGTTAGTCGACATCGTAAGACGCCGATCAGGTTATACGATCGTACTAGCTGGCAGGATCGGCGTCTTGTGGTGTCAACTAACCCGTGATTCAGTGTCACCGTAATGCGGCGGTTCTGGGCATAAGACCGGGAGCCTCCCTGGTAAGGGGAGGGGTCTTACACAACGCCCCTCAAGATAGGATCTTTGAAGCAATTCGTGACCATCCTGCCGTGAGTAGGCCCAGGCCGCTCGCCCCCCATTGAGGAGATTTATTAAAATACTGCGAGTATCACCGGGGTCGTGACCACAACACCAACGAATGCAATCGGCTGAAAGAAGAAATCCAGCGACTGGCCAGTCTGGAGGCGGTTGATCAATTTCTATCAAGAAAGAAACCGCCTTCCAGTCAGAGCATGAGGTCTACAACCATCAGAATTGGCGAGCCATCTACTGAGTTGAACCAAGTTCTAGTGGACAGAGAGATTACTGTTAATGTGTGGTTTTTATCAACACTACTTCAACTCAAACTAACCACTGACAACCTCGAGCTAACATCTGCCATCACGCATGTTTCGGGGAACGCCCCAACACCATTCATTGGCACCATCACTCTCCCGGTCACTCTTGAAGAAGCACCTCGATAAGCATCCTATGACGTACAGTTCGTCTTCATACAAGCTAATTCTGATTACACTGCAATACTCCAACAATCACTCCTGGATGTCTTCCAATCCTGCTCTCGTCACTTCCATCCTTGAGTCGTTTCCTTTTTCGCTCGATCATTTATTTGTTGTTGTAAAAACTGCGAGCTCAAGCTCGCGAAGACTATCTTTTCGTTATTTGCTTTATTAGTGCCTAATCGAGAAACTATTTTGCTAGGCTAGGCCATGCAACTAGATCAAATATATACATTCTATGGTGGTCGGATTGAGTACTTACATTCTCCACCAATGTCGCAGACCATCGCCCAGCCATCGAAAATACATAGTGGAAGCCTTCCCCCCTCACAAAGAAGCCGCGAGCAGTCCTTGCGCAAATAAAGTCGCGAGCAACCCTCGTGCAACACCGTGGGGTCCTGCCCCCTAACGAAGAAGCCGTGAGCAGCCCTCGCGCAAACTAAGCCACGAGCAACCCTCGTGCAACACCGTGGGGGCCTGCCCCCCTCACGAAGAAGCCACAAGCAGCCCTCGCACAAACTAAGCCACGAGCAACCCTCGTTCAACACCGTGGGGGCCTGCCCCCTCACGAAGAAGCCGCGAGCAGCCCTCGTGCAAACAAAGCCACGAGCAAGCCTCGTGCAACACCGTGGGGACCTGCCCCCATCATGAAGAAGTTGCGAGCAGCCCTCGCGCAAACTAAGACACAAGCAACCCTCAAGCAATACCGTAGGGGCCTGCCCCCCTCACGAAGAAGCCGCGAGCAGCCCTCACACAAACTAAGCCACGATCAACCCTCATGCAACACCGTAGGGGCCTGTGAAAGAAAAGGGATAGATACTACTCTAGAGGGGGGTGAATAGAGTAATCAAAAATTGCACTAGCAAAGTTGACTGTCTACTCAACTCCCTTGGAGTTAATTGCGGAATGAAGGTTATAGATATTTGAGAAGTAACCCTAAAGCCTAACACAAGTGTTGTGCACAAAAGGCAGCCAACTGTAATTATAGTTAAGGCTTGGAATCCTAAACAGCAACTAGCAAACCTAGTTAAAACTAATCACAGCCAATCAGCACAGAGAATTAATTAAACAATCCAGACGACACAAGGAATTTATAGTGGTTCCCCAAACAACTTGGGTACGTCCACTCTTCTACCAACAAGGTAGGAATCCACTCAGGTTTTTGATCAGGTGCCCTGCCACCAACAAGATCTGCTTCAGGTAGATCCAGAAACCCTTTAGACTTTTGATCAGGTGTCTAAAAACCAACACAGGTTTTTGATCAGGTGCCCTACCACCAAGGTATACTTTTGAAGGGAGTAATAAACCTTTACAGGAGGGGGAAAGGAGGTTAAAATGTCTTCTCTATTTTACAATAGATTAGAGAAGCACAAGAACTTGCACTGAGCTAGAAAGCTCTAAAGAGTCAAGGCTCCCCCTGGCTAAAAGAACGTCCAGGTGAAGTCTTGCTTCGGTGAAGTCTTGCTTCAGTGCAGAAACACTTCAGAAAATCTGAAGGAAAAAGCTACAAGAAGATAAAGAATATGAATGAAAATTCTTCTTCAGGCAGCTATCTTCTTCTTCTTCTTCTTCAAAAAGCACTGAGTGAAAATCTTCCTGTAAGCAGGATGAACTCAGGTTGAAGAAGAGTGAAGAGCTAAAACTTCTTCTCAGTTGGATGTGAATGAACTAAGAGTAGTTGTAAACTGTAAGTTGTAAGCTTGAATGCTGCTGTTAGCTTTTTGTATATCAGAACTAGTTGATTTCTTTCTCCAAAGAATTCTTTATATAACAGCAGCAGTAACGGCTCTAATTTGAGTTTGAATCTTGTCTTCTACTAAAATCTGCAAGCTGGGCTGTAAATAGCATAAAGCAAAACAAATACTGCAGACAGATATCCTATAAGAGGATAAAGCTTTCTAAGAAGCTACAAATAACTCTGATAAAATAATACTAGAGAAATTCACATCAGAAGAGACTCTTTACGGCCAAGGAAGACTTTTTGAGTCTAACGGCTATAAAGGACAGCCTGACAGATAAAGCAAAAAACATATTTCAACTAATAAGACAAATAACTTTGTCAGAAAAAGATTGGCTCATGCATAAGGAAAGGAGCAGATATTGCATGGAAATAATATCACAACTTTATTCAAATAATCTTTTATAAAATATTCCAAAATAAATATGAAATAAATCACATCATAGAAGATGACAAAATTACTCAAGACATACAGCAAAACATCGAACGACCCTCGGAGATCGTCGACCGAAGCACAGAGATCGTCGACCTATCAGACAGATAGTCGAACGATCCAGATAGTCGAACTATCAAAGAAGATAGTCGAACTACCTCAACAGATAGTCGAACTATCAAGACAGATAGTCGAGCTATCAGATAGTCGATCTATCAGGACAGATAGTCGAACTACCAAACAAAACAGATAGTCGACCTATCAACAGATAGTCGAACTATCAAAGAAAACAGATAGTCGACCTATCAACAGATAGTCGAACTATCAAAGAAAACAGATAGTCGAACTATCAACAGATAGTCGAACTATCAAAGAAAACAGATAGTCGACCTATCAACAGATAGTTGAACTATCAAAGAAAAACAGATAGTCGAACTATCAAAGAAAATAGATAGTCGACCTATCAACAGATAGTCGAACTATCAGATAGTTGAACTATCCAAGCAGATAGTTGAACTATCAAGAAGAGCAGATAGTCGACCTATCAACAGATAGTCGAACTATCAAAGAGAACAGATAGTCGACCTATCAATAGATAGTCGAACTATCAAAGACAAACAGATAGTCGACCTATCAAACAGATAGTCGAACTATCAGGAAGACGATCGTCGATCGACTGATTGACGATAGTCGAGCGACGTTCGACTATAGTCGAACCAGAAATTACTTAGCCAGATTTTCATCTGGACAGGCAATTCTACACAACTAGAGAATCTATCCTATCAACTAACCTTTGACCATAGATAAATCTTGGGTCAAGATACAGAAAGAGAAGACTGAACTCAAATCAAAACTAGGATACCAACAGCCTGCCCCCCTCACGAAGAAGCCGCGAGCAGCCCTCGCGCAAACTAAGTCGTGAGCAACCCTCGTGCAACACCGTGGGGGCCTGCCCCCCTCACAAAGAAGCTACAAGTAGCCCTCGCACAAACTAAGCCACGAGCAACCCTTGTGCAAAACCGTGGGGGCCTGCCCCCCTCACAAAGAAGCCGCGAGCAGCCCTCATGCAAACTAAGCCGTGAGTAACCCTCGTGCAACACCGTGGGGGCCTTCCCCCCTCACAAAGAAGCTGCGAGCAGCCCTCGCGCAAACTAAGCCACGAGCAACCCTCGTGAAACACCGTGGGGGCCTGCCCCCTCACGAAGAAGCTGCGAGCATCCCTCGCGCAAACTAAGCCACAAGCAACCCTCGTGCAACACCGTGGGGGCCTTCCCCCCCTTACAAAGAAGCCGCAAGCAACCCTCACAGAAACTAAGCCACGAGCAATCCTCGTGCAACACCGTGGGGGCCTGCCCCCCTCACGAAGAAGCTGCGAGCAGCCCTCGCGCAAACTAAGTCGTGAGCAACCCTCGTGCAACACCGTGGGGACCTGCCCCCTCACGAAGAAGCTGCGAGCACCCATCGCGCAAACCATACTGCGAGCAACCCTCACGCAAACCAAGTCGCGAGCAACCCTCGCGCAAACTATGTCTCGAGCAACCCTCGCGCAAACTAAGCCGCGAGCAACCCTCGCGCAAACGAAGCTGCGAGCAACCCTCGCGCAAACGAATCCGCGAGTAACCCTCGCACAAACCAAGCTGTTGGTACCCTAGATGTGATTTGGCTTATGTAATCCCTTTCCAACCCCTCTTGATCCATATAACTATATATGATCATGATTAGGCCTTGTTCAGTTTCCCTAGGACAGTTTATAACTGACCTAGAGCTTAGGCTAGATGTTCTAGATGTATTTTTGGTTAAGGCATTTTCCGTTCGACCATCGTCGAACGAGGCCTCGCGATCGTCGATCATTGGTCGACGATAGCAGGGCTATAGAATCGTTGAAGTCAAGACAATTATCGTCGACCGATGGTCGACGATCTCAGAGCAAGTTTATTATGCTCTGAAGGTTGGTCGACGATCTGCCATCAGCAGTTCAACGATCGTGTTCTTGCTTCACGATATCTGTCTCGACAGATTTTTGCCTTAGTCATCGACATCATGAGATGTTCGACGATTTCTATTTCATCAGTTTTTCTGCTTTAGTCGACGATATCTTGAGCTGGTCGACGATTTCTGTTCGACGATTTCTGTTTCGACAGATTTCTGCTTTTAGTCGACGATCTGTTAGCTAGGTCGACGATCATCGAACCCCTGTTCGACGATTATTGTCTGCCTTTATCTTTTGTATTCATTCTATTCCTTGGTTTATTTCCAAGTGTTTTAGCTTGTGGTTAGAGAATTTTCTGAAGTTGTTTTTGCAGATTTATGGCTTAAATTTAAAAATAAATTAATTACCAAATATGTCAAGCTTAAATCACGGGATTCAGTATTTTGATAAAGCATTTTTGTCCTATTATACAAAATATATTGCCAGGCTGTATTCTAGCCGTTGGCACTGTTTGCTATTTCCAAGAATGGTAAGTCTTTATACTGAGATATTTTCCCACTTATTTAATTCCTTATTGGGACTGACAGTAAGCTAATAGGTCATTCTATTCCCATTGCTATATTCTATTTTGAGATAATCTGTTGCAGGGCTCGAGAATTCAAATCAATAGAGCCGTTCCAAAGGAAAAATGAGAAGACATATTTAAGAGAGATTTTTCTTCTCAGAAAAATAACAAGTTACAGATACAGAGAGATTTTTTCTCAGTGCTGCATTCTCTCAAGCATCTTCAGAGCAACTCTTCACCATCTCACAAAAAGAAGAAGAAAAGCTCCCCTGAAGAAAAAGCCCAGAGCAATTACTTTCATTCTCAAGTCTCCTAAGCATCTGCTTAGAGTTTTCAAGACTTCAGAAAGAGCTCCAGTTCTGCTTCAATTATTCCAGAATCTGAAGACCTGATAAAAATCAGTCTACAGATCTCTGAGGATTTAGTTTCAGTATATCTGAAACTCCTTCATCCTGAAGCAAAGGCTTTCCCTGGACTTTTCACTGAGCCAGGGGGAGACTTTGATTCTTTAGAGAATCCACAAGTCTTCTCTAATCTGTATTTACAACAGAGAAGATAATCTAACCCTCTCAACCCCTTTGTAAAAGAGTTTGTTCACACCTCTTCAAAAGTGAACATTGGTGACAGGGCACCTTATCAACAACCTGTGGTTGAGCATCCTTATCAAAAGCTCAAAGGGTCTGTTTGATCTACCTGAATCAGATCATTGGTGGCAGGGCACCTTAGCAAAAACCTGTAGTGGATTCCTACCAGGGTGGTAGAAGAGTGGAGTACCTATTTAGAGGGAACCACTATATATCCTGTGTCTCTGGCTATCTTGTTTAATTGTTTATTCTGTGGCTGTGATAGAACTACCTAGGATTGCTAGTTGCTGTGATAGGCTTATAGTTAAACTGAAATTTCAGTTAACTCTCTCACTTGTGCACTTCACTGTGTTAGGCTCTTAGGGTTCAAGTATCAGATTATTTATTCCGCAAATAAACTCCAAGGGAGCTGACTAGTTGTTCATAAAATTTGAATACTCTATTCACCCCCCCTCTAGAGTAGTTTACAACTTATCCCCTCACTTTCACAAGTCGCGAGCAACCATCGCGCAAACCAAGCCGCGAGCAACCCTCGCGCAAACCAAGTCGCGAGCAACCCTCGCACAAACTAAGCCGCGAGCAACCCTCGCGCAAACTAAGCCGCGAGCAACCCTCGCGCAAACTAAGCTGCGAGCAACTCTCGCGCAAACTAAGTCGCGAGCAGCCCTCATGCAAATAAAGCCGCAAGCGGCCCTCGTACAATTCAAGCCGCGAACCCGAGCCGGGCAGAAAATACAACAATGTCATAACAAAACAAAGTTGGAATGATACAAGTACAATCAGCGCCTAGATGCAACAAAAACTAATGCTAAATAAGGGGGAAAACACAATACACCCAACCAAACAATAAAATGTAAACACACAATGACAGAGATATGAGTACCACTACTAATCCTCAGCATCTGAGTCAGAGCGCTCATTCTCAGAAACATCTACAAAACTAAAAAAAGATGTGTCACATCCCAGGCTCTTGCTAACAAAGCGAAAGGCCTTCAAAACACCGCGTCGGAGTGCTAACTCACGAACATTATCCATCTAAGGCTCCACCTCCTTGGACTAAATCTCGTCACGAACCTCCTCTGCAATATGACTATGGTCTTGCATGTAATTCAATGACTCCAGGTACTCTGCAAGTCCCGCAACCTTCAACTCCAACGCATGACCATCAGAGGACAACATCTGCACTTTCGCCTTTGCCGCCCGAAGCTAAGTCTCAAGACCGTTGACTTCTTCCCGTGCCGCCTACAACTGGGTCTCCAATCCCAAAGTCTCCTCCTTCGAATGCTTCAACATCTGGGTGGTCCTCTCCACTAGGATCTTCTCCATTTCCAAGGCTGCGCGTGCATCCTCTAACTCTGATTTCAGCCTCGATCCGACCCGGCGAAACCGCGCAATATCCTGATCATGTTCCTCCTTCTAGGAGACAAGCGAGCTCGACTATGACCGGAGCCTCTCCTAAAGAGCAAGGTACCCATCCTTCAGACTCACATAATGGTCATTCCAGGTTACCGCAATCTGCGCCTGAGTCTCTATTTGCACAAATAAAAGGCCAGAATTAGCATCAAATAGCAAGAAAAAGATAAGGAAAGGAACCTTGGGAACAAATCAACTCCTTACCGCATCGCTCATCGCCCTCAAGGAAGAGGACATCCGTGGACCCACTATATCTCGACGAAACCTGAGGAACTGGGGACACAAACATCTGCACCTCGAAAGTCGATTCATGATAGCTTCAGAAGAAACCACCGCCATCACTACATCAAGATCACCAGGAGGGGCCGCCACCGCTTTCCTTTTCCGCCCCCTCCTTGAGAAGTCCCGACAATCTAAGTTGTGTCAAAAGAGATACCACACCGCAACAAGCGCTTCTCCTCCACATAGATGTAAATATTAAAAAGACGGTTGTCTAGCTCATAAGGTTCAGAAAACCCAAGCATTGGGGAAAAATCTCGCTCCTTCCCCCTCACGCGGCGACAACGATCAGGAAGCGCATCCCACACCTCGAGAAGGCCCCATGAATTCTTAACATATCCAAACAAAGTATTACCGTGGCGGCAATCCTTGCAAGATTCAAACTCCAACAAACTCTTGTTGCTGCGAACCTCCACCTGCTCTCCACCATCAGAACGAATGTCGAACCAATCTTGAAATTGGTCCAAGGAAAACCGGCCTCCATGCTCGCGGAAGAAGGCAACTAAGCCCATAATTCGGGCAATTCCAACCGGAATGAACTGGAAAATATGCACCCCACATAACTTCAAGATCTCAATCACCTCCTCGCTTGGTGGTAAATGGAAGATGGACCTCAGGGAAACTTCGTAGATCGTCAACCAACCGCGAGGAGGATTCTGGACTCGCTCCTCGGGACACGGGATCCTCACTTACAAGTTGGCAGAAAGCCCATATTTCTTCCTCCAAATTTCCACACCATCTTCGGTCAAAGAGGAACGCAGGCGCATCAGGCCGGAAGAGCGCTTCGAAACCTGCACAGAACAAAAATCAAATGGTCAGGTTTGCCTAAAAATGAAAACTTTGAGCGAAACGCATGCAGCCAAAACAGCGCATGAAGGGGGGCGCACCCGCGTACAAGGGCCTGCCGCGCATGCGCGGTCTGAGTGAGCGCAGCCAGCCCTGCGCGCACACGGTCTGGGCGCGCGCGGCCGGCCCTGCCCGCGAAATCTGGGCGCGCACGCACGGCCAGCCCCGCACGCGCATAACCTGCCTAGCACAAGCAGCCTAGGCGCGCGCGGACTGTCGTGCGTGGCATGTTGGGTATTGCATCCACAATAGACCTGATTTGAAGAAGAGCCTTAACAAGCTAAGTTGAATTGACAATGTATTTGACAATTCTATCAAGTTGTGCTTGCAGCTATTCCATGCTAAGTACACACCAATGTCAGAGTGCAGTGGGTCAATATACACGGGCCTGTGCAACGTAATCCCTCGCTGTGTAGATCAGTGTGTTGATCCACGTGTGCTCTCTCTATTGGAGTGTACTTATTTTCAAGTACAGGGTCAAGGTAGATCAAGAGCAGAGAAGGAGCAAGGATGGGTCAAAGACCAAGCTATCAACAGAAGGAAGGAGGAAAATCCTTCCAAGTAAGAATCGACGGGGATCGTTAGTGATTCCCGCCGACTTCGACGGGAGAAATTAGTGATTCTCGCCGACTTCGAAGGGAATCACTAAGTGTCTCCCACCAACTACTTCCGGCTGGCAAAAGTCTGAAATTCTGCCAAGGCAGAATTGACGGGAGTCGGGAGTGATTCCCGCTGACATCGACGGGAATCACCAACGACTCCCCTCGATTTTGCCTTAGGCAGATTTCACCGCTCGCTAGATTGGTCCAGGTCGCCTTGCTCAGTTCGGCAAGATCTCGGGATTTCCGAGGTGGGCCCCACAACGGTCTTCTAGGGTTTGCCTTTGGGTATAAATACGTACTTATTCCCGTTGTCTATGGCACACACCAACACGTCGGAATACGAAAGTCGGCCGTGACCTAGCCGATCACGGAATCCGCCGCACGCTCGTCGCCGATCGCAAAGTAGTCGCCGCCGCTGATCTCAGCCCGTCTCTGATCGCTCGACGATAGCACCGAGGCCAGCAGCCGGTCTCATGTTTCTCTCTCGAGATCTCTTGTCTTCCGATTCGTTGAACGAGACTTGTTCTCCCTTCCGAATCGGTTGAGATGTTTGATCCGAGTGAGATCGTTCGAAGACCTAGCTTTCTTCGTCAAGAAGTTTGGATTTACAAAGCATCGCCGCCACACTTGCTTGCTGCCGCCGATCTTGACAAGATCCATTCCAAGTGAGAAATCTGGTTGTGGACTCTTCGTACTTTTAGTGCAAGCTTCAACGAACGAAGGATATCGGAATCTCCATAAAGCATTGTTTGTATTTTTATTTACATTCAATTTTGTTGTAAAGGAATTCTAATTCCTATTTTTAAGGGTTGGGTGCAACCCGTTGTGGTGGAGTTGTGAATCCATTGTTGGAAGGGTTCCTTCCGTGGTTGGGGGAGCGTTGCTCTTAATGTGAGGATTAGATTTCAATCCGTTTGGAGAAGTGACCGAGTCGTCCCTTGGTGGGAGATAGGTCGAAGGGGGAATGTGGACGTACCCAAATCAGGGAACCGCTATAATTCTGTGTGTTTTCTGTGTTCTGTTTGCTTACTTGTGCAGGTTAGTTTAATTCCACAAAAGACTGCACGACACCTATTTCCCCCCCCCCCCTATAGGTGGATTAGGTTGACACAAGATACTTTCAAGTGGTATCAGAGGGAGGTTACTCATCAATAAGGTTAACACCTTGAGTAAGATCCTATGTCTAGTGTCAAGAAGAAAGAAGATCTCAGGAATGGACGGACTCAAGTATACAGGAAAGATTCCAGTATGCACCAAGCTGAATTTTCCCATCTGGAAGGAAAGGATCAGGTTCTACATGGAAGCAGTCGATCCCCGACTCTTCATGATAGTGGAGGAGGGCCCTTATATCCCCACTAAGGCCTACACCATTGATCCGACCAAGATGGTGCCCAAGAGGCTCTCTGAAATATATAAGGATGAGATGGTGCTTGTCGGACTAGACAAGAAAGCTCAAAATATTTT
Organism: Platanthera zijinensis; assembly: GCA_039513925.1. Taxonomy (NCBI): domain Eukaryota; kingdom Viridiplantae; phylum Streptophyta; class Magnoliopsida; order Asparagales; family Orchidaceae; genus Platanthera; species Platanthera zijinensis. Next base: position 95,067,371 of record CM077091.1, read on the forward strand.
AGTGAGCGCCGTCGATGATTCAATGATGCAGAATTTCAGCAACTGCAGGACTGCCAAGGACATCTGGCACTGCCTGATCATTCTGATGGAGGGCACAGATGAATTAAGGGATGATCGAAGATCCCTTCTGAACCAGAAGTATGAGGCCTTCAGGCAAGGTCCCAAGGAAGAAATCGGAGTGACATTCGAGAACTTTCTGAAGATCGTCAATGCCCTTAAGGGTTATGGCAGAGTGTTCACCGATGGTGAACTAAATGACAAATTCCTTAGATCCCTGACTAAGGAATGGGACACCAAGATCTGCGCCATTAGAGAGTTTGGCAAGCTGGCAGAAACTGATCCCCAGATTCTGTTTGGGAAGCTAATGTCCTACGAGCTTTAGCTGAACACCAGAAAAGTTGAAGAGGAGGCCGATAAGGCTGCAGCCAAAGAAAAGACTGTGGCCATGAAAGCTAATAGCTCAAGGAAAGGCAAGGGTGCAGCCTCGTCCCACTCTTGGAGAAAGGCTGAGGAAGAAGACTCTGAGCCATGCTCATCCGGCTCAGAGCTATCTGAATAAGAATTCTCTTTCATCACTCGAGAGTTCAAGAAGTTCCTCAAGATTAGGAATCAGAGAAAAGGAGATGGCTCCTCCTCCAGACATCAGAAGAAGAATTACTCTTCTGACAGGTATGATTTTAAACAGAATAAACATCGTTCTGCTGACATTATCTGCTTTGGGTACAATAAGCCAGGCCACGTCATTGCTGACTGCCACCAAATCAAGAGAGATAAGGGGAAAGGAGAGGAGCACAAGTCCTCTCGAGACAAGAAGAAGGAGAGGAGCTACATTGCCAAGAAGCCAAAGAAACTGAGTGAATCTTACTCTTCAGACTCTAGTGATGATGAGGAAGCCTACTTCGGGCTAATGGGTCGCTCCGACTCAGATGGAGATTGTCCCTCATTTACTGGGAAGGTAAAAGATCACACCCCCACTCTCTGACTCTGACTTTGACTCTGAGTCTCCTAAAGATGATCGCGAGGACAGCCCATCTGCCCGTGAAGCTGAACTCCTCGAAAAGTATGAGCTCCTACAAAATACTTTTGAAGAATGCCGAAAGAGGTTGAGCGCTCAGAAAATGGAAGTCAAATTTCTTAAGGCTGATGGTGTGTCTCTAAGAGAAGAGATCACTGACTTGATATCTCTCCGACATGAACACCTGGACCTGACTTCTGAGCACTCAGATTCTCTAAGGCTCCTTGACCAAAAGCAAGAAGAAATTAACAAGCTGGAAGAACAGCTTGCGGCCGAGAGGAAGATTGTCAAAAGCTTCTTTATGCCCAAGACCGTTCTTCCTCTGGTTGATGAATTCTCTGCTCAGGCTAAAGGGACTAGCTTAGGTCATGTGGCCATGCATGGTAAATCATCCAGGAGAAACAGAAATCAGAGGAAAAAAAAGGCTACTAAGAAGGCATCTGTTGCAGAAAAGGGAAAGGCCCCACGCGGTCCTATTTCATTCTAAAAGCCTAGCTTTCCCTACAATGAGCATGACTTTGAGTCAACCTATGACCACCTCTTCCGGCCCTCAGTTGAAAAGCCCAAGAGACGGTATGATAAATGAGATGCAAGACGGTCCAAATAAATCCGGTCCGACCGGGACATCGAGTTAGTCTGCAACAAGATGCAATAATACAATTTCAACCTTGGCATGACAAAAGTGGATATAAAACTGTAATGTGTTTAGTAAATGAGATGCATTTAACTTCGAATATCGCAAGTATGTTGATCTTTCGCAATCTCTTTCTTCATCAACCTTGGAATAACTATGAAAATCAAAATCTTGCAATCACGAAATGATATGATATTCGAATCCAAAGATGTTGTCGTTCACTCATGTTCATAAATATTTAGATAAATAATTAACTTTATCTCCCACAACAAAAACTATGAGGAATTGTGCATAAAAACTGCATCTATGAGCCACCAAACCCACTCTCCCTCAAATCCCATTGCCATTTTAAAACAATCTCCTAATCAGCCTTACTTACACCTGATTACTCCTACACCCAAACATCAATGTGTCATCCCACACGTTCAAGGAAGTTACCCAACTTTCCCCACCCCTCTCCTATTCCCTCCCTCCAAATAGTCAAAAACTCAAATGGAAGCTTTTCCGGTTGGATAAATTGTCATTTCCATCTATCCAATTTTATTTTATTTAGGGTGCTTTATGTAATTTCTAATTGTATTGACTATCTTTTTCCAGCCATTGGTAGTATATATATTGCTAACAGTGTGGCTGCTAGGTTAATGATGTTGAACCCTTCCTGATTGCGACGCGCATCTGTTTTAATTGATTTTTTTTGTTCTTCGTTTTTTAATGGCCGTATGATCTATCGCTTGCAATGAAATCACACTTGCATTAGATCTATGCATAGTAGTTTTTTACATTCTGTATCTGAGGTAGCGGCTTGCACCATATACCGATCCTTTCTTTCACTTTTTTGATTTATCAGATCTCTTCCTTTCTCTCTTTGATCATCATCACATGGCCACCGCTAGCACTAGTCAAACCTTTTCTTATACCAAGACAGGCATACCCATCTTGAGGGTGATGCTTATGATTACTGGAGCAAACTAATAAAGATCTATTTTCTCCCACAGGGTTTGTAGGATCTTGTCCAGAATGGCTACCCACAACACCCCCCCCCCCCCATCCACCTCTGTCGACACGGGTGATGCAGCAAGTCGTAATGCTGACGTCATGTAACTCCAGCCAAAAACTCAGAAGAGAGATGCTAAAGCCCTCCTTTGTATTTAGCAAGGTGTCGGGCGGTCCATTATCCTCTCATCATTGATACAGAAGTGTCTTAGGAGGCTTGAGAGAGCTTAAAGACCGAATATCGGGGTAGTGAACGTATCATTTCTATTCGACTTACCTTTCTTTGATGATATTTTGATAATCTCACTCTAAAAGAGGGTGAATCTGTGCAGACTTACTTTTCCAAAACTTCCTCTATCGTGAACCAAATCAAGAATTATGGTGATGAAATACCTGAGAAGCACGTGGTGTCGAAAATTTTCAGCAGTCTCACCATGCATTTGGAGCATGTTGTTGGTGTTAAAGAAGAGGCCGAAGATATTACTAAGATGTACACAACCGAGCTTATGAGCTCTCTCCTTGGTCATGGAGAAAGGATGAAGCTCCATAATGTTCAAATTGAGTACGTATTCCAGAGCAAATTGTCTTTCAGCCTGCAAAAATATGAGAGATGGCCAGCTCCCCCATTTGTATTTCTTAGAGACAATGTCATTGATGATCGAGGTAATTCACCTCTTTACTGCAAGCTATGTAACAAAAATACACATCATACTCGGGACTATTTATCAAAATGTAAATGATGCAAGGAAAACAATCATCTACAAATGGATAGTTGATATCGTAAGACCAAACCAAAGGAAGAAGCCAACTTCACTATTCTTAATGAATCACTATTTTATTCCTCTCTTCGCAAGGAGGTGTCGGAGAGTGAAATTTGGTTCCTAAACAGTGGTTTGTCCAACCAAATATCCAACATTAGGGATGTTTTTGTTCGTCTCACTTAGATGGTCAAGTAAGATGTTATTATGGAGGATGGACATACAAAGTTTATTGAAGGTCATGAGACGGTGGTTTTTAAGCTCAAAAATGGGAGAACGAACTACATCATGATATGCACTATATTCCTGGCCTGTCTCAAAATCTTCTCAATATCAGTCAGTTACTAAATTAAGGCTACAAGCTCATTTTGAGCATGATGAGTGTCTTTTTGGATAAGCCGACCCAATAACTGATAACTGTGGTGAAAATGTCCCTATTCATCCCCCTAAATCTCCCACCTCAACAACATAAATAAATCTCAGTTGTGGCCCACTCATCTCACTAAAAGAATTATTCTATGCTTTGACACATTAAATATGGTCTCCTCAATTTTTATGCTCGTGCCACCCTACAAGATTTAGTAAATGGTATACCTGTTACTCTCACCAAATCATACTTTTGTGAGATATGTGTTGAGATCAAAATTCACACAATGCCCTTTCCCAAACAGGCTCACTGGAGGGCATTCTTTCTCCTTGAACTTGTTCATGCTGATATCTTGGGGCCAGACTCTACTCCCATTCTCTCTGGAAATCGCAATTACCTACTATTTATTGATGATTTTAATCGAGTTGGATTTTTTTTCTTACTCAAAAATTTGAAGCATTCCCTGAATTTCTCCTCTTCAAAAAGCTTGTGGAAAATAAGTCTAATCACATAATTAAGTGTCTCAGGACTGATAGGGGGAGAGAGTTCCTCAACACTGAATTCACTTCATATTGTGCTTCACATGGTATTTAAAGCACCTTACAATTCCTTACAACCCTCAACAAAATGGAGCTGTGAAACACAAAAAACAGAACAGTTGTGGAGATGGGAATGAGTTTATTACATCATAAGAAACTACCAAAAGACTTTGGGGGGGAGCAATGCACACAATCGTGCATATACTTAACAGGACACTCACCAGGCTCTTACAAACTTTACACTGTATGAAGCATGGTACAAGGGAAATCCATCCATCTACTATTTTAAGATTTTTGGTTCCATTGCATATGCCCTAATCACAAAAGAACATCAAGATAAATTAGATAAGAAAGGAGAAAAGTGCATTATGGTTGGTTATAACAAAGAATTGAAAGGATACCTGTTGTACAACCCCTCTACACAAAAACTTGTGATTAGTAAAGACAAAATATTTGATGAAGAAGGATCATGGGACTAGCAAACTATTGAGGATCAGAGCCCATTCCCAGATATAGTGGAGGATGCTACTGGGATCTCTCTTGAGGATTCCCTCAGTCTGCTGCCCGGTCCACAACTCATAGAGGACACGTATATTGAACCCAAGTATGACTCATCAACTCCCAAGAAATTTTGTTCTTTAGCCGGCATCTATGAATCGTGCCATGTAGCTCTTCTGTGCAAAGAACCCGACAATTTCTCTGAAGTTGTCCTTCAGCCTAAGTGGGCTGAAGCAATGGACTCAGAGATCAATATGATAAATAAAAACAACACAAGGACACTAGTTACTAAGTCGCCTCATCATACAATCATTGGATTAATGTGGGTATTCAAAGTAAAGTTGAATGATGTTGGAGAAATTCAAAAAGACAAAGTGTGCCTTGTCGCCAAGGGGTACTCATAGAAATCAGGAAGAGATTTTACGGAGACTTTTGCCCCTGTGGAGAGAATAGAGACAATATGCACCTTGTTAGCATTTGCGGCATAACAAAAGTTGCAAATTTATCAACTTGATGAAAAATTGGCGTTCCTGAACGATGAACTAAGTGAAGACATTTGTGTGCAGCAGCCAAAAGGTTATGTGGTGGAGGGTGAAGAAGAAGAGGTTTACAAGATTAAAAAGGCTCTATATGACCTTCGACAGGTCCCAAGGGAATGGGATGCAAGGATTGATGTCTTCTTTAATAAAAAATGAATACAATAGAATCTTATATGAAGCATCTCTTCATCACAAACAGTTACCTAACAACAAGTTTATGCTGGCCTGCATTTATGTAGATGACCTACTTGGCATTTTCTCAAATCCCCAACTCACAGATGAGTTTAAGAACTACATGAAAGACGAATTCGAAATGAGTGACTTGGGACCGATAAAGTATTTATCAGGTCTTCAAATTGTTCAAGCCTCTGGAACCATTTTCGTGCATCAAAGCAGTTATCTCCAAGAACTTCTGCAAAAATTTGATATGTAGGACAGTAAATGACCCAAAACCCATGAAGACAAGTGAAAAATTAATTAGAGAAGATGAAGAAGAAGAAAAAAATCAGAGAAGAGAGTATCGTAACATTGTTAGTTCACTCATTCATCTAACTAACAACATACCCGATATTGAGCATACGGTGGGGATCATTTCCAGATTTGTGAGTGAACCAATCTTGCACGTATGAAAACTGTAAAGAAGATTCTGCTATATCTACAGGGGACACGTGATTTTGCGCTTCTTGATAAAGTAAAAGAGGATGAGAAAGAGAGCTTAATAGGTTATTTCGATAGTGATTGGGCCAATTATGCTGACGATCAAAAAAGTACTAGCGGTTTTGTCTTCCAGATTGGATAAAAAAATCATTTCCTAGACTTCTAGGAAGCAGCAGAGTATAACCCTTTCATCAGTCGAGGTGGAATATATGGCAATATGGGAGGCAACAAAAGAAGCAGTCTGGCTAAATCATTTACTTGAAGAACTGAAGGAGAAGTAAGAGCCGACTACCTTAATGATCGACAATATCTCGACCATCTGTATCAGCTAGAACCTGGTATTCCACAACTGCACAAAGAAAATACAAATCAAGCTTCATTTTGTGAGAGAATTGTTAGAGAATGAGGAGATTGTGCTTGCGTATTGTAACACCAAGGATCAGCTCGCTGATGGTATGACCAAGGCCCTATCAGCAGAGAATGATGTTGAACTGTTACTAACTGCGGCGACTATACGCAGCGCATCCGTTTTAATTGATCTTCCTTGTTCTTCTTCTTTTGTTAATGACTCTATGATCTATCACCTGCAATGCAAACACTCTTGCATTAAATTTATGCATAGTAGTTTTTACATTTCCCACCCAGATTTCATCCATAATAAGCTACAATTAACAGATCATTACAATCTACAATTAGGCTCCGTTTGGAGGGACTTATTTTCACCGGTCAAGCGGTTATGATCGCATGTACTGAGCCTTAATTAAGGCCGGGTACATGCGGTCGTAACCGCTTGACCTGTGAAAATAAGTCCCCCCAAACGAACCCTTAGTAAATCCAATTTTGGTCTATGGAACCTCATTCCAGTGCCTAGGAAACCCAATCGTTGCATATAAGCAATACCTATACACGTCCAGATATCCCGTAACGACCATTCAACCCCCCGGGAATAGCCCCAATCGGTAAAGTGAAAATGAATGAGAGATTTTTTGGGTAGAGTTTACCTTATGAATGCATAGAAGAGAAGATGGAGAAATAATGTGATGTAAGAGTATCAAGTGATTGGAGGAGGCAAGTTTTGACCTCTTTTGCCAGGGGGAGAATCAAACCTTAATGGAGCGGTTCGCTGATTGGGAGCGGAGCTATGACCAGAAGGGGAGCGAATCTCGTATGCTGGAGAGCGCTGATCAGAAAATAAAGTTATAGTGTTAAATCATGTTATTAGCAAATCGGGCTTTGCTATTATTAAGAAACATTTTCCAAAAATTACGTTGTTAAATATCAACTCTCTTTATAATGTCTAAAAGGCTTGCCAACATGAAAGTCCTTATACATTACAAAGAATTATTGTATATCATGCATAAAATTTAGTTGAAATGTTGTGAAAATGAAGCAAAAAATTTAAAAATATTCCAATGTTAGATTAATTCTCACTTTTTTCATTAGCATTTAAAATGTGAAGCCAAGAAGTTGAAGTTGGATGATAATATCTCATCCTCCAAGGGTAGATGTTCTCTCATGAACTTGAAGTTGGATGATAATATCTCATCTAAGGATGGTAAATTTGTGGTAATAGACCTTCATCTTTCATGCATAGCCCAGAAGCCAATGACTTTAATTTGCTGAACCCAGACGTGCGTGGCGATGTCGCCGCGAACTTGTTCGCAGACGGCAATTCCGCGGCAAACTTGCGAGTTGAGGTCGGTGTCGTGTCAGATGGCCTTGGCGTCACAACGAAATTGCGAAAAAAATGAGGACTGGGAACTCGCGATGAAGAAGAGGGTGAGGTCTCAGATAAGAACTCCCAAGAAAGAGGGAAATACAAGGATTTGTTAATATACTTTTAAAATTGAAATAAATGGCCGAAAATATTTGAACCTGGCTTTCTTTGTTTGCTATTAGCGAAACCCGATTTGCGGCCTAAAAAACCTGATTGTGGACTTAAATGGATGACTCAATGAGCTTGATGGGCACATTTGCAGAACAAGTACTTTTTTATAATGAAAATATTATTTATTCGGAATTCAACAACCCTGGTCAATATTCAAAAACTATACTTTTCAAAATTGATATTATGGGCAACCACAAAGTCTCCGCTGCAGGGAAAATTTTTAGGCACTTCAAGAGAAAAATACAGTTGTATTTTAAAAAATATAGTAGAAGTTCAAAATTAAAGTACGACTGTATTTTAATATTGAACTTTACAACTGTATTTTTAGGATACAACTGTAATATAGTAGAAGTTCAAAATTAAAGTACGACTGTATTTTAATATTGAACTTTACAACTGTATTTTTAGGATACAACTGTATTTTTCTCTTGAAGTGCAACTGTATTTTAAACCCGTTCCTACGTTTGGGAACGAGACCCGTTCCTAAAAATTTTCCCCGCTGCAGTGGCTTAGGAGGATACCCTTGAATAAACCACACAATTAATATACTCTTCCGGATGAACCAAGCGTTATCTCAAATATGGTGCTCACCCAACTTATTTTATTCACATCATCTCTCGTGACATCTCTTTTCCTGCCTGTTTCTCATGTACCCAGGAAACCTTTTCTTTTCAAACCTGCCCACTTGGGCAGCACCCACTACTATAAGGTCCCGTTTGGGGGGACTTATTTTCACCGGTCAAGCGGTTACGACCGCATGAACTGGACCTTAATTAAGTCCCAGTTCATGCGATCGTAACCGCTTGACCGGTGAAAATAAGTCCCCCCAAACGAAGCCTAAATAGGTAAAAACTGTTCCCGGAGGGAGGGGGTAGAGAATAACCATCGAGCTTCTCAAATGTCATCGATCCTCAACCTTTCAGAGTCCACTGGCGACGAACTCAAACATTTTAACTAGATCCATATTCAATTAATACCATCAAACACACCTAAAAGTTTGTGTTGTGTGAAACTCGGTCTCAGCTCGATCTTGCGGCACCAATTCAACTTTAACCATATAAAGTAATTGACCACCTAAAGTACTTAGAGTGTAGTGTGGAGTTAGCCCACCAATATATACACAGTCACACACACTCGTGGATGGGGTTCCCCTTGCTCTGCCATCAACAATACACCTGCCGTTCTTCTTTCATTTAAGATTTTTTATTTGTCGAACACAAAATTTAATAGAAAATGAATGAATGATGACTCACTTTACAAAAATATAAATATTTTTAAAAATAAAAAAATAAATACTTCCTCCGTATAATAAGCAATCTTTTTAAAAAAACTTGTATTATGTTGTGTGAGTGAAATTGAAATTGAACTGCTCTGATTTATTTGTCAGTTCTATTTTAAGAATATGATCAGTCAAAATTTTCTTTTTGTAGAGCATATGCAAGTCTAATTTCCATGCAAAAGCACATTTCAATTCCCTTGCCCAACCTTCATTTATAAATTTCTTTTTTAAATAGAGCTTGTTGAAAATTGAGTGGTTATAAGGAACAGCCTTTGGTTCCCAATTTGTTGATCCAATATCTTTGTTTGCCTCCTCCCATTAGGTTCTAAGCTTAGCTTCTTTTGGGAGAGCTATATTAATGGCTAGGATACGAAACTTATCCTCAGTTTGGCATGGTGGTGGCTGTTGAAATTTTACAAGCTGATCAGAAGACAGCTCTGATACCAAGTAAAATTTTCAGAGCTATCATGCTGACTACTTGATCAAGCAGAAACGAGAACTAGACGCAGGAACACTCCAACCATAAACTGAGTTATGTAAATCAGAGACAACATAGAGCAAACACAAATCTTGTAATATCAACTATCTTCATTACAAGACAAGACATACATGACGAGACATGATTTCGTCAAGTACAAGGGAGAAGCAAACAATCAAACAAGAAGAAACAAGCCGGGCAGACTGCCTCAGAGACCGCTGAAACCGCCGAGTCTGTCGAGACCGCCAAGCCGCTGCTGCACCAACTGAACTACGGAGTCCGCGAAGTCCGCGGACTACCCGTTATTCTGCTGAACGACTGCTCTGCAAGCCGCCGCCGAACTGAAAGAACAGACCGCCTGGTCCGCCGAGACCGGCAGACAGGTTATTGAACTTGGAAATTGTTGAAGGAGAGAAGACTGGCTGGCCGCAAATGCGACCTACTGAAACAGCCGATTGTTAACTGCATGCTCCACTGATTTCTGATCGCTGTCAGAACCAGACTCCTGGCTTCACAGTGCTAGCCGCACAACTTTTCCTCAGTTGTTGTTGATGTGACGGAGTGGTCCTATTTATAGGGGCGGAGAGGAGTGTGGTCACCGCCCTAGTGGATAGAATCACCACCCCAGCCCTCAGCTAGCACAAGACAGTCCCCCGAGTCCACAAGGACAAGGTCAGACAAGCCAACCAAAACCGCCTGGCACCGAGGCTGGAAGCCAGCCCGCAACCCGTCGGACACCGCACCAGACCGCACGCTGCATAGCACGCGGACACAACAACAACCCACACTGCTGCAGTCCGCACACTACACGCGGACACAACACCAGCCCGCACAGGCCGCGAACACTGCACCAGCCCGCAACACAAATCCATGACCAACAGGAACAAACCGCCCGGTCAACCAGCGGACATTTGCGGACTCTGTGGTCACCCTGGACTTGTCAAAAATTGTGATCAAGTACAACAACCAACCAAGAACCTGACGCGAGCTCGGCGGACAAGAACCCAGTCCGCCAACTCCCAAGTCAGACCGTCAACAAACCGCTCCACCAGAGCAAGGCAATCAACCGAACTCGCAAGCTCCAAGAGCAGTCCGCATAGAGCGAACTCCGCGGATTCATAGTGAGTCCACACTTCCGCGGATACTTCACCTATCCGCAAGGTTACACCAGGGAATAGCCAACTCCAAGACACTAGCCGAACTGACGGTCACCATCATCAGGCCGCAACAAACAGGCCGCTCAAACCGCACCATTAGTCCGCCCAAGCCGCACGGTCTGCCTGATCAACCCCCCACTTCCACTTCACAATTTTCAAAAGTGACGGTCATGAACACGGGGTTAAGTGTCATTTGTTAATGCCCACCTAAAAAACTTCACCCACTTTTATGTTCGAACGGATGATGTTTGTTAGGTGATCCTTAACGATTGACGTTTTAACTTATGCGTTTACGACCGCCACCACAATGCCAAACAGAGCCTTACTCTTCCATAAAAATGACTCTAAAAATTATTCAAACACTTACATTAATTTCTTCAATATCATCCATCACATTCTAAAGCACAATTTATAATAGAAATATCTTCCTCTAGCTTCTGGTGCTTATTCCATCTCCACTCATATTTATATTTCAATTATTCATTGGTAGAACTCTCATAGCTTTATTAGCTTATTACATGCAGTAACTAAATTTTGTTTTATAGATAGATTATTAATTCATGTTTCTAAAATTTAGGAATGTCTTTTTGAGATACATTTAGGATATTTGGGTTGGTTTTGATCATCAAAAATGTCTTATTCTAACCGCTCACTTTTATTACACGTGTTAGCATCGTGCCCTATGCTTGTCATTCGTGTGTTAATAAAAAGTAATTTTTTTAACGGTTAATAATAATAACAAAAGTATTTTTTTTAACACAAACACTTTTATCACAATTGAAAATTTTCCCATTGCCCTACCATCTCAAATACAGCATTAATTACCATTGTTCCAATGCCCAATTGAAGTGTTATACTATTCCATGCATAAACGGATCCGATTTGCTTATTATTCAAATTAAAATTTGAAAGGGCGCGTTTTTTTATCTTTTGTTTGTAGAAGAAAATACCATTTAATAAAAAGGTTGTGATTGGAGGAGACTTTGATTGGATTTATTGCCACCATTTAATACCATTTAGCTTATTTCACAGGTTTCATGCTTTTTATGCAAGTTGTGAATGATTATAAGTTTATAACTATTGTGATGACAAGTGCAATGCATATTTAATTATACTAATATTGGGCATGTCTTTTTGGACACTAATAAATCAAGCGCTTATCGCCTTATCGGTCTATTTCTTGATTAAGGGCCCGACCTCGCTATTGAAACTCCATTAACTTTTGTTGTCAAAATTAGTATTTTTTCACATTGGCATTTATAATTATTGTCAATGTCGAATATATATTTTATGATAGTGAAATTTTTATCCAAACTCTAGACTAAAAATACTACACCAAATAGACCGTAAAATTTGTGAGTGTCGGAGAGCTTTGGCCATATAAATGTTTTCACTAGATAGGCGTCAGTGGAAATAATGTGTGTGATAATCATGCAATATTTTGTTGTCGGAAAATTGTTATAAAAATCATTCACTAGCAGGTGGTAATGTTTTTATCATTGGAAGCTCTTTTAATAAGGAATGGTTTTGACTCTAAATTCACTGAGGCACCTAGATGCAGTGAAATTAAATGTGCTCGACATGACTAGAGCTGTAACGGTTTGATTTGGTTCGGTTTTTTATCAAAACCGCTAACAGAATCACTCGCGTGCGGTTCCAAAAATCCGAAACCGAATCGAATCGCAAATACCATTGGAATCAAACAGAACCATTTGTTTTGGTTGGTTCGAGTGGTTTAATAATTAAAAGAATAGACGTTTGTTCATTAATTATTGTTATACTTATAAAGAAAAATCGAACAAGATTCTCGTCTTTCAATTGAAGGGCCTGCTTAAAACAACATAAAGTGAAGAATATTTGGTTTGTTAAATAACTTGAAATGTTATTTTTTTATAAAGTTCTGAAAATAATTGAGTGATTTTGGGTAACTGCAAGAGTAAAGGATGCTATCAAATTTTGTATAAAGTTTAGAAAGGAATATGAAAGAGCTGTCAACCCTTATCCCGCTTGACGTTCAATCATAACTCATAAGTAATAACATTTATTTTTAATAATTTATATATTGTTTTTTTAATAACTTGGGCTTAGCTAAGCTTATGAAATAAGCTATCTCTAATAGAATAGTATTAAAGCAAATATGGTTCATTCGGTTCGGTTTGACATTCCGAACCGTGAACCGAACCGAAGCACATGGTTTTTCAAAAAATAAAACTGTGATCGAACCATGTGGTTTGGTTTGATGTGGTTCGGTTGGTTCCGACTTACAACCCTAGACATGACAATAGTTATGACTGTAATTAAGAAGGAAAAAATTAATTTTTAAAATAAAAGTGGATGAATTTCTTAGGTGTGATCGAATATTCAAAAATGACAGTTCATAACCATTACATTCGCGATTTCCAACCGTCAAACCCAACAAACCCTAAGTCATAGAAATTGTAATACTAAAATACAATCTTAAGGAAGAACATTTAGGCTGGTTTGGAGGGACTTATTTTCACCGGTCAAGCGGTTCATGTGGTCGTAACCGCTTGACCGGTGAAAATAAGTCCCCCAAACATAGCCTTAGTCTTCCTTAAATCTTAAGAATTTTGGTAAGAAGATAAAATTTTTGGGGTTTAGGGGCAGGGCATCTAGCTCAAGAATTGTTTATGTTCATTGACTAGAAAATTACTTAATTACGATTCAAACAGTAAAAAATATCTAAATCAGGAGATTAAAATTGAAATATGTTTCTTAAATTATTTTATTGTTCTCTTATTGTAATAAAATTTGAGACTGTTTGAAATATATGTTTGAATTAATTTTAGTTAATTTTATCATGTTTTTAAATGATGGGATATTACTCAGGAGGTGATGCGTCCTGAAAATTATAATTTAGTAGTGTCGTAGGTCGCTTAATAATTTAGTAGTGTCGTAGGTCGCTTAGCGCTTCCGTTACGAAAGAATCGAACCGGCTTAGCTCAAGTGTGAGTCAAGCGTACAAACAGTTAAAAGTGAAACCAACAGTTAGGATGACAAGAATTCTTACGTGAAAAAATCAGGAAAAGAAAAAAAATCACGAGGTCAATTCGGTGTCAACCAAATCTACTCATTTGTACGCGGTTATAAGTGTTAGAATCTTTGAGAGAGTGACAGACCACCACTTTTCTTACAAGCACTTGAAAGAGAGAAAAAGCAAAGTCTTCATTTGTGCTGCAAGAGCGGCCTTTGGAGCTGTCACTGGAGCATGCATTGTAGAGAGAATAGTGAGGACTGGAGTAGAGTGAACACTTGAGCACAGTTAACAATTGAGATGGAGAGCAAGCAGAGTGACAAGTCTTTGTTAGAAAACTTTGGAGCTCGTTCTTCTTTGGTTGTTTGCTTCAAGCAGAGCACGTTAGTGAGGGAGGAGTAGTCTAAAAGGACAAACGCAACAACACGGCTTTGGTCTCGAAGTGCGGACATTGAGGGAGATTTTCGAGCCGTCTTCGAAGTAGAATTTACTAATGAATTCAGTACATGAGATGTATGTGGACCCATGAGTGTTTTAGTTAGTGGTAGGTTCCACTAATTCATTACATTTACTAATGAATTCAGTAGATACAAATAAGTGTATCTTATAAAGTATAAATCCAAATATTTTGATAATTATAAAGGGTTTAATAATGAAGTACAAAACCAACAAGGAAAATCATTTAATGTACTCCAATCTAATCGAGGTGGTGAATATTTGAGTCAGGAGTTTCGTGATCATTTGAAAAAGCATGGTATTGTATCACAACTAATTCCACCTAAAACACCACAACATAATGGTGTTTCTGGGAGGAGGAATCATATATTGTTGGACATGATGCAGTCAATGATGAGTTATGCAGTTTTGACCATTTCCTTTTGAGGATGTGATCTAGAAACAACAACTTTCACACTAAATCACGTTCCAACAAAAATGATTCAAAAGACACCATATGAGATATGAAATGATAAGAATCTTGTTATGTCCTTCATTAAGATTTAGGGTTGTGAGTCATACGTGAGCTGTCAAATGCTTGACTAACCAAAGGACAAATGAGATAAGTGTTATCTAGTGGGGTATCCTAACGAAACTAAAGGATTCTGTTTCTACAATCATCCTGAGGGCAAAGTGTTTGTCACAAGGACTGGTCTTTTTCTAGAGAAAGTACATATCTCGAAAGACTTCTAAAATACAACTTAAAGAGGTTCAAGAACCACAAATAATGAATAAAGCAGAATAAGAACCAATATAAGGGCTACAAGGTATTATAGTTAGAGAGCTTGCTCAAAAAACACAAGTCCTATGTAGATTTGCTAGACCCTGAGTTGAGCCAAAGAGATATGGATTTCTCATGTCTTAAATAGGTAATGTGTTTCTTATGGATCATGATGATGAGCCAACAACCTACCATGAGGTTATGAATGGACCTAATGTTGAAGCCAGGAAAATTCCTAACCTCGAAATAGGATCAAGGCAGCCTAAGGTTACTGATTCTACGGTCCGACGTCACGATTTGAATGGCTAGCGAGAGAGAGAAAGGAAACTATCTATAAGCACACCCCAAGTGCTCCAGCGGGGAGGTCCCACCACGTACCCGGAAGCTTTGAAGAAGCTTCCCCTCCGCAACCAAAAGGCTGGGCGAGGTACTAGGCTGGCTTGGACTTGGCGAGTATCTACTTGGGGGGACCTCGCCTCTTCCAAAAGGTGCCATTTCCAGTACCCCTGGGGGGCTATTTATAGAGAAATCCTGGGGGGGGGGGTAGGCGAGTATCCAGCATCTGTGAGCGAGTATCTAGGGTTACTCGCCCATACTCGCGAGATACTCGCCAAAACTCGCCACAGCTCGCCCAAGCTCGCCCAGGCTCGCCTCTGCTCGCCCAAGCTCGCCTCTGCTCGCCCAAGCTCGCCTCTGCTTGCCCAAGCTCGCCACTGCTCGCCCAAGCTCGCCCAAGCTCGCCACTGCTCGCCTCTGCTCGCCCAAGCTCGCCTCTGCTCGCCCAAGCTCGCCTCTGCTCACCCAAGCTCGCCTCTGCTCGCCCAAGCTCGCCTCTGCTCGCCCGAGCTCGCCTCTGCTCGCCCAAGCTTGCCTCTGCTCGCCCAATGGTCTGCGAATAGTCATCTGCTTGAGTACTTCTGATCTCGACGAATTAAGGGTAATACACAATCCCCGCTTTTTCCGTGCTCGACACGAGCTCGGAAAAACAATGTTGAACCCGAAGTTCGGAGAGATGGCGCTAGACGATGCACTGCAAGAGGTCTGTCCTAGGAGAGGAGCTCAACTGAAGGAGAAAAGAAAATGTCGACACCGCCCAGAGGTAGAACCCCACTGAAGGGGGTGGAAAAGAGTCGACACCTCCCAGGCCATTCGCTAGGCGAGCGAGCTCAACTGGAAGAGGTGGAAATGGGGCGGACATCTCATATGTAAAGCATACCTGGATATGTAGAGAAGGTCGATACCTCATAAGAACCAAGTTCAACTGAATCGTAGAAGAGGTCGACACCTCGCAGGAGGAAGCTCAACTGGAGTTGGAGAGTCGACACCTCATAGGAGCTGAGCTCAACTGGAGGTGGAGAAAGTGGTCGACACCTAGTCAGGAGGAAGCTCAACTAAAGGTGGAGAGGAGGTCGACACCTCGTAGGAGACGAGCTCAATTAGAGGTGGAGAAGAGGTCGACACCTCGTAGGAGACGAGCTCAACTAGAGGAGAGAGGTCGACACCTAATCATGAGGAAGCTCAACTGAAGGTGAAGAGTATAGTCGACACCTGGCAGGAGCCGAGCTCAACTGGAGGTGGAGAAGAGGTCGGCACCTAATCAGGAGGAAGCTCAACTGAAGGTGGAGAGTAGCTCGATACCTGGCAGGAGCCGAGCTCAACTGGAGGTGGAGAAGAGGTCGACACCTAATCAGGAGGAAGCTCAACTGAAGGTGGAGAGTATAGTCGACACCTGGCAGGAGCCGAGCTCAACTAGAGGTGGAGAGGAGGTCGACACCTCGTAGGAGCCGAGCTCAATTGGAGGTGGAGAAGAGGTCGACACCTCGTTGGAGCCGAGCTCAACTAGAGGTGGAGAGAATAGTCGACACCTAATCAGGAGGAAGCTCAACTGAAGGTGGAGAGTATAGTCGACACCTGGCAGGAGCCGAGCTCAACTAGAGGTGGAGAAGAGGTCGACACCTGGTAGGAGCCGAGCTCAACTAGAGGTGGAGAGAAGGTCGACACCTCGTAGGAGCCGAGCTCAACTGGAGGTGGAGAAGAGGTCGACACCTTGTAGGAGCCGAGCTCAACTAGAGGTGGAGAGAATAGTCGACACCTAATCAGGAGGAAGCTCAACTGAAGGTGGAGAGTATAGTCGACACCTGGCAGGAGCCGAGCTCAACTAGAGGTGGAGAAGAGGTCGACACCTGGTAGGAGCCGAGCTCAACTAGAGGTGGAAAGAAGGTCGACACCTCGTAGGAGCCGAGCTCAACTGGAGGTGGAGAAGAGGTCGACACCTCGTAGGAGCCGAGCTCAACTAGAGGTGGAGAGAATAGTCGACACCTAATCAGGAGGAAGCTCAACTGAAGGTGGAGAGTATAGTCGACACCTGGCAGGAGCCGAGCTCAACTAGAGGTGGAGAGGAGGTCGACACCTCGTAGGAGCCGAGCTCAACTGGAGGTGGAGAAGAGGTCGACACCTCGTAGGAGCCGAGCTCAACTAGAGGTGGAGAAGAGGTCGACACCTCGTAGGAGCCGAGCTCAACTAGAGGTGGAGAGAATAGTCGACACCTAATCAGGAGGAAGCTCAACTGAAGGTGGAGAGTATACTCGACACCTGGCAGGAGCCGAGCTCAACTAGAGGTGGAGAAGAGGTCGACACCTGGTAGGAGCCGAGCTCAACTAGAGGTGGAGAGAAGGTCGACACCTCGTAGGAGCCGAGCTCAACTGGAGGTGGAGAAGAGGTCGACACCTCGTAGGAGCCGAGCTCAACTAGAGGTGGAGAGAATAGTCGACACCTAATCAGGAGGAAGCTCAACTGAAGGTGGAGAGTATAGTCGACACCTGGCAGGAGACGAGCTCAACTAGAGGTGGAAAAGAGGTCGACACCTGGTAGGAGCCGAGCTCAACTAGAGGTGGAGAGAAGCTCGACACCTGGCAGGAGCCGAGCTCAACTAGAGGTGGAGAAGAGGTCGACACCTGGTAGGAGCCGAGCTCAACTAGAGGTGGAGAGAAGCTCGACACCTGGCAGGAGCCGAGCTCAACTGGAGGTGGAGAAGAGGTCGACACCTAATCAGGAGGAAGCTCAACTGAAGGTGGAGAGTATAGTCGACACCTAATCAGGAGGAAGCTCAACTGAAGGTGGAGAGGATAGTCGACACCTGGCAGGAGCCGAGCTCAACTAGAGGTGGAGAGAATAGTCGACACATAATCAGGAGGAAGCTCAACTGAAGGTGGAGAAGAGGTCGACACCTCGTAGGAGCCGAGCTCAACTAGAGGTGGAGAGAAGCTCGCGGGAAATCGGATTTACGACGCTGCTCAACTCGAAGTATTGATTTCAATCGAGGAGATCGGCTGATTCCCGAGGAGAGGAGCTCGTGGGAAACCGGACTTACAACACTGCTCAACTCGAAGTCTTGATTTCAATCGAGGAGATCGGCCGATTCCCGAGGAGAGGAGCTCGTGGGAAACCGGACTTACAACACTACTCAACTCGAAGTCTTGATTTCAATCGAGGAGATCGGCCGATTCCCGAGGAGAGGAGCTCGTAGGAAACCGGACTTACGACACTGCTCAACTCGAAGTCTTGATTTCAATCGAGGAGATCGGCCGATTCCCAAGGAGAGGAGCGCATGGGGATACCGGTCTTACGACGCTGCTCAACTCGAAGTCTTGATTTCAATCGAGGAGATCGGCCGATTCTCGAGGAGAGGAGCTCGTGGGAAACCGGACTTACGACACTGCTCAACTCGAAGTCTTGATTTCAATCGAGGAGATCGGCCGATTCCCGAGGAGAGGAGCTCGTGGGAAACCGGACTTACGACACTGCTCAACTCGAAGTCTTGATTTCAATCGAGGAGATCGGCCGATTCCCGAGGAGAGGAGCTCGTGGGGATACCGGTCTTACGACGCTGCTCAACTCGAAGTCTTGATTTCAATCGAGGAGATCGGCCGATTTCCGAGGAGAGGAGCTCGTGGGGATACCGATCTTACGACGCTGCTCAACTCGAAGTCTTGATTTCAATCGAGGAGATCGGCCGATTCCCGAGGAGAGGAGCTCGTGGGGATACCGGTCTTACGACGCTGCTCAACTCGAAGTCTTGATTTCAATCGAGGAGATCGGCCGATTCCCGAGGAGAGGAGCTCGTGGGGATACCGGTCTTACGACGCTGCTCAACTCGAAGTCTTGATTTCAATCGAGGAGATCGGCCGATTCCCGAGGAGAGGAGCTCGTGGGGATACCGGACTTACGACATTGCTCAACTCGAAGTCTTGATTTCAATCGAGGAGATCGGCCGATTCCCGAGGAGAGGAGCTCGTGGGGATACCGGTCTTACGACGCTGCTCAACTCGAAGTCTTGATTTCAATCGAGGAGATCGGCCGATTCCCTAGGAGAGGAGCTCGTGGGGATACCGGTCTTACGACGCTGCTCAACTCGAAGTCTTGATTTCAATCGAGGAGATCGGCCGATTCCCGAGGAGAGGAGCTCGTGGGGATACCGGTCTTACGACGCTGCTCAACTCGAAGTCTTGATTTCAATCGAGGAGATCGGCCGATTCCCGAGGAGAGGAGCTCGTGGGATACCGGTCTTACGACGCTGCTCAACTCGAAGTCTTGATTTCAATCGAGGAGATCGGCCGATTCCCGAGGAGAGGAGCTCGTGGGGATACCGGTCTTACGACGCTGCTCAACTCGAAGTCTTGATTTCAATCGAGGAGATCGGCCGATTCCCGAGGAGAGGAGCTCGTGGGAAACCGGACTTACGACACTGCTCAACTCGAAGTCTTGATTTCAATCGAGGAGATCGGCCGATTCCCGAGGAGAGGAGCTCGTGGGAAACCGGACTTACGACACTGCTCAACTCGAAGTCTTTATTTCAATCGAGGAGATCGGCCGATTCCCGAGGAGAGGAGCTCGTGGGAAACCGGACTTACGACACTGCTCAACTCGAGTCTTCTATTTGGAGTCGAGGTAGTTCGCCCTGTTGCTTATGAGATTGCCAAGGAGTCAAATGCATCAATATCTTTGAGGACGAAGGAATTCTAAAGAGAACAACGATCTTTTCCCGTCGAGTTGGGAGGTTGGCGTCCGGACCTGTTCGTGATAGTTCCTCCAGTCGGAGGAGAGATGCAATCGGGGGTAGCTAGACCGACATGCAAGGGGGGGAGCTGATCTCGGCCGTCAATGTAGAGGCTCGGTCTTACAAGGACGCTTACATCCCGAGGCATCGTCCCATCGTCCGCCCTGGGCTATCTAGGAAAAACAAGTCGAAGGCTCGTTTCCCAACCTAACCGTGGAGATCGTTTTTAGCTCTGCCACTTGGTTACGAAAATTAGATTACAAGCGAAGAGAAATGGTCCTCGGGGGTCCTACTGGACACCCTCGATTCCACCATCCTTCCGCGAACTTGCACTTCTCAGAGCTCGGCAGGTTATCCTGCTTTGGTAAAAAACAGAGACGCGTCCTGCTTCACAGGACCTGCGGTCGCTAAGAGCGGGTCTTTTCGTCTTCTCAAAGACCGATGATGCCTTTATACAAGGTATCACTTTGTGAGGTCGATCCCTTATCGAGTTCAGGAGGTTAGCATCCAGATCTGTTCCTGATAGTTCCTCCAGTCAGAGGAGAGATGTAATCGGGGGTAGCTAGGCCGACATGCAAGGGGGGAGCTGATCTCGGCCGTCAATGCAGGGGCTCAGTCTTACAAGGACGCTTAAATCCCGAGAGATCGTCCCATCGTCCGCCCTGGGCTATCTAGGAGAAACAGACTGAGCGCAGGTTTCCTAAATCGATTGTGGAGTTGAACTTCACTGCTCCTAGGTAACTTGAGATGAATCAACACAAAGAAGACAACTCGCACTAACCCGTGACTCCGGGGGAGAGGAAATGCATAAACAACTTGGAAACAATGTTATAGGTAAACAATACATGTTACCGTTGGGGGTAGAACTTTTTCAGCTCATCCTCGCTCCGGGTGTTTGAGGAGATGAAATGAATAACATTGTTGTCCTGGTTGCTGAAGTGATAGCCTCGCGTGTATAAACTCGCAGAATTCGAACACCATAGTTGCTCGCGAGTATGGAGCTTGCAGAATTTAAAGGAGAGCATCCTAACCTGCCCGCTGAAGAGATCGCCTCGCGAGTATAGAGCTCGCGAAATTAGATGATAGCATCCTAGCCTGTTGAAGAGGTCACCTCGCAAGTATGGAGCTCGCGGAATTATAGGAGAGCATCCTAGCCTCGCAAGTATAGAGCTCGCAGGATTATAGGAGAGCATCCTAGCCTGCCCGCTGAAGAGATCACCTCGCGAGTATGGAGCTTGCGGAATTAGATGATAGCATCCTAGCCTGTTGAAGAGGTCACTTCGCAAGTATGGAGCTCGCGGAATTATAGGAGAGCATCCTAGCCTGTTGAAGAGGTCACTTCGCAAGTATGGAGCTCGCGGAATTATAGGAGAGCACCCATTAAGCATGAAGAGCATCACGCGTAGGAGCTCGTAGAATACTTGCTGGAAGATGTCATAAGCAAGTCGTCCCATGGAATGTGGGTTGTTGGAGGAGATCATCGCAGAGCATCTCATACATTTTTCCTCGGTGGTGAACTCGTCGTCATTTGCCCTGCTTGTCAGTCATACAAAAAGTACTCACGGGCTTTACCAAAGCACCCATAAGTATAAACATGTATGGAAAACACCACTATTGGAAAAGGAGATGGAAGTAGGCGGAGGGTGAGTGTCACTTCTGAAATTAGAACCCCTACGCAGAGGTTTCGGGGGTTCCGCTGCCCGGTCAGCGGACGGGGGTCAAGGGGGCAGCGCCACTGGGAGTAAGTCGCCAACATAACTCGCCTATGGGCGAGATCCCTTGATACTCGCCTCTTCAGTTGATACTCGCCTCTTCACTTGATACTCGCCTCTTTACTTGCTGCTCGCCACTGGGAGTGTCATTCCTGCCTATGCTCGCCGTTATGTCACCGACATCAATTCGCCTCCATGAACTCGCCGCTGGAACTCGCCTATGAGCGATCTACCAGGGAAGCTCGCCTCACGAAACCACCGAGCTTGAAAGTCGCCGTCGCGCAGTCGCCTATGGGCGAGTAACCAGGAAACTCGCCCACCTTGCCGAGAACTCGCCCACCTTGCCGAGAACTCACCCACCTTGCCGAGTGCTCGCCCACCTTGCCGAGTGCTCGCCCACCTTGCCGAGTGCCTGCGAGTTGCTGTCTTGGGTCTCCAGCTCGCCATCTTAAGCCATGAAGTCTTCTCGCAAAAATTTCTTCCTCGGCTACTATCCACGCTCACCGCACCAAGTGTTGAAGCCAGGAAAATTCCTAACCTCGAAATAGGATCAAGGCAGCCTAAGGTTACTGATTCTACGGTCCGACGTCACGATTTGAATGGCTAGCGAGAGAGAGAAAGGAAACTATCTATAAGCACACCCCAAGTGCTCCAGCGGGGAGGTCCCACCACGTACCCGGAAGCTTTGAAGAAGCTTCCCCTCCGCAACCAAAAGGCTGGGCGAGGTACTAGGCTGGCTTGGACTTGGCGAGTATCTACTTGGGGGGACCTCGCCTCTTCCAAAAGGTGCCATTTCCAGTACCCCTGGGGGGCTATTTATAGAGAAATCCTGGGGGGGGGGGGTAGGCGAGTATCCAGCATCTGTGAGCGAGTATCTAGGGTTACTCGCCCATACTCGCGAGATACTCGCCAAAACTCGCCTCAGCTCGCCACAGCTTGCCCAAGCTCGCCCAGGCTCGCCTCTGCTCGCCCAAGCTCGCCTCTGCTCGCCCAAGCTCGCCTCTGCTTGCCCAAGCTCGCCACTGCTCGCCCAAGCTCGCCACAGCTCGCCTCTGCTCGCCCAAGCTCGCCTCTGCTCGCCCAAGCTCGCCTCTGCTCGCCCAAGCTCTCCTCTGCTCGCCCAAGCTCGCCTCTGCTCGCCCAAGCTCGCCTCTGCTCGCCCAAGCTCGCCTCTGCTCGCCCAATGGTCTGCGAATAGTCATCTGCTTGAGTATTTCTGATCTCGACGAATTAAGGGTTATACACCTAACTCAGAGAAGTGGCTTGAGGCCATAAAATCTGAAATGGAATCCATGAATGCAAACATAATTAAAACTTTCGTGAAACCATCTGAAGGGGTACGAACCATAGAGTGCAAGTGGGTCTTCAAGAAGAAGACCGACCCTGATGTGAATGTATATACATTCAAAAGGCGATTAGTGTCTAAAGGTTTCAAGTAAAATCATAGTGTTGACTATGATACGACCTTTCCACTATTGCCATCGTAAATTCCATCAAAATTTTGACTACTATTGCTGCGTATTATGACTATGAGATCTCGCAAATGGATGTCAAAATTGTTTTTCTTAATGAAAAACTCCTCGAGGAAGTGTATATGAAAAAACTAGAGGATTTTGTATCTCCAAATGAAGCCAATAAAAATTCAAGTTGTAGAGATCCATATTATTGGAACTATAGGCGCTCTTAGAGGGGGAGGGAGAGGGGGTGTGAATAAGGGTTTTAAAATATTTTTAAATTTTAAATCAAAACATAGATAGAAATTAAAAAGGATGAAGTTTCTGTTACTACCGTCAGTGGTAAGAATTACCGCTCGATGTCAGTAACATGGATATTTTTTTGCTTATATGAACGTGATTAGAAAGTTAGTATCCAAAAATAGAGTGAAAACAATTTTATTTCAAAAATATTGTTTACAAAACTTTTGATCCTAATTATACTTAGGATCGATGCGATAGTAAAGCCCTTTTGGTTTTCTATACTCACCCTTCTCCCAAGTACCGGTGGGATCTAGCCTATCTATCTCTAGATGAGGCCTCATGCTGCCCTTAGATTTATCCCTAGACTTAGTTGGTACCACCTATGGAAAATTCCTCCTAAGTCTCGCAAGACTTAGTTGCTAACACCTATGACGAATCCCCAACCACACAAGAAATAAGAGATACAAGTAAAAATAATTCAAAATTCAAAACATTCTCAACAAGTAGAACTCGAATATGATGATGAAGGAGTGCCAAAGTGATCGTTATAGTAAATGTGCACGACCTTCGCATAGAGTAAGCACAATCGGTCCTTCTTCGAGTTATTTTGCCTTCACAAGTGTTGATAGGAGTTCCCTAGGCTATAGGGAGGAGTCTCTCATGACAGTGTAAGAGTTGTGTCTATTGGTCGTGATACTTTGGAAGGGGGAGACTTGCTCTTTAAATAGGCACAAAAGTTAGTGCATGTGTTAGTATTACCTCATAGTGGTAGCTACTTTAGGAAACTTCCTGGCATGCAAATAGCGGCACTTTTGGTAACATATTGTTCCTAATTAGGACTATGCCACTTAATGCTTTCCATTAGCGTTAACGCTTTGCATTAGCATTATATGCTCTACGTCATCGAATCTCCTTCCTCTTTTACTCCTCAATCAACCAAAGATTGATAAGCCTTCTATATTCTAATGCCGGGAGTTAGTGCTAACACGACGCGCTAGGAGTTGTTATGAATGGCTAAGCCCAACCTTCCTTTCTCACTGATCTTTCATTTCATGATGATATTTGTTGGGTACATTGGAAAATGTGTACCTGATTTGAAGAAGCCCAACCTAGCTCAATGATATACATCAAGGTGTATTTGATGTTGTTTTTGAGTTGACATGTGCAGGTGAAGAATTGATAAAGTATGCAGAAAAATTCTAAGTCCAAGTGTCGACACAGAGAAAGTATGTCGACACATAGAAGAAATTAGTCGACATCAACACTGGGAAGCAGTGTCGACACATAGCAGTTAGTCTACAACTACACTGGGAAAAAGTGTCGACACAGAGAAAGTATGTCGACACATAGAAGAAATTAGTCGACATCAACACTGGGAAGCAGTGTCGACACATAGTAGTTAGTCTACAACTACACTGGGAAAAAAGTGTCGACACAGAGGAAGTATGTCGACACATAGCAGTTAGTCTACAATGATACTGGGAAAGTGCGTCGACACAGAAGAAGTAAGTCGACACAACACTGGGAATTTGTGTCGACTCAGAAGAAAAGCGTCGACCTCAACATTGGGAAAATATGTCGACACAGAAGGATATAGTCGACCTCGAGTTTGTCGACACCAGCAGTATGTGTCGACACAGAAGAATATAGTCGACCTCAAGTTTGTCTACACCAGCAGAATATGTCGACACATTGTGATTGAGTCGACACATTATAGCAGAGTTAAAAGAAGACTGTGTCGACACCTGAAGGCTAAGTCGACACTTACTAAGTTATGATTCTACAACAACTGTGTCGACACACATGACTTGTGTCGACATACTGAAGAGTCAAGACCTAGTTATTTTCAGAAGAAGCTGTGTCGACTCAAAGGCAACTTAGTCAACATCACTGAAGACTGTGTCGACACCAAAGTCAATTGTGTCGACACAGATAGACAGATGGTCTCGACACTTTCTGACAGACTGTCTCGACAACTTGTGGTTCAAGACGAAGGCACAGGACTTGTTTGAAGACTTGACAGCTGTGGGTTGCCACCGGTTAACTGAAGCTGTCAGACTTGTCAGAAAACGGTTAGAAACCGGATCAGCCGGTTACCATGAAGAAAGTCTATAAATAGACAGATTCAGAAGGAGAAAGTAACTTTTGAAAACATTGATAAGAATCAAAAAGTTGAGAAGGATTACAATCCAATTCATTTCAAGAAAGTTCTAGGCACTTAAGAAGATCTTCTCCGGGAGATCTAAGAAGACTATCTAAGGATAGATCAAAGAAGAGTTCTAATCAGAATTCAGAAGAATCTTTCAAAGTGCTGGATAGAGAGAGATCAAGCCAGAATTTGAAGAAGAAGAAGAAAGAAACCACCAGTGGATTCTCAAGAAGCTGTTTGGAATCAACTCAGCTAAGTTCATATTCAAGAAGCTTTGAAGAAGGCTCAGATACAGTTGATTGCATCAGCTGATCAAGAATTGTCTTGGCCTTTTCTCTCTCAATTTAGGCAAGACAGTTAAATAATCTTTTCTATATTTCTGTAGGATCTGTTTTCACAGATCTGAGTTGTAAGCCTGTGTTATAAAGGCTGAGTGTAGGAGTGTTGAACTCTGAGTGGTAGGGCTATTTGCCTGAGTGTAGGAGAAGAATCTTCTCTGAGTTGTAGGCCTTGGGGCAAGGCTGAGGTAGGGCAGTTGTGCCTGAGTTGTAGGAACCAGTTGGGTTCTGAGTTGTAGGATCTGTTGATCTGAGATTAGTGGAAGTTTGGCCGAATCAAGCATACTGCTAGATAGGTGAAGGGGGAAAGTGGATGTACCCAGACCTTGGGGAACCACTATAAAACATTGTGCAATCTGTGATGTTTTATTTTCTGTGATTGCTGTGATTCTTTTGTTAGCCATTGAATTGAATTCTGCCTAGAAGTTTTTATAAATAAGCAGAACCTATTCACCCCCCCCCCCTCTAGGTGTTTAGGCTGTCTTGAAAGTTAAACTATCAAGTGGTATCAGAGGAAGGTTCCTCAAAAAGGACTTAACAGTCTGAGGTAGATCTGAAAGGCAGATTCAAGATTCAAGAAGATGGGTTCTGGAGAGAATCATAAGGAGCTAGGGTCTATGAAATTACCCATATGCAAGAAAGAAATTTTTGGAATTTGGAAAGAAAGAGTCAGACTGTTTATGGAAGCATCTGACCCAAGAATTTACATCACAGTACAGGAAGGCCCCTTCATTCCAATGAAGGTATCAGTTCTTGATGCAAATATCCAAACTCCAAAGAGTTATTCAGAAATGACCAAGGATGAAATCATCTTGGCAACCATGGATAAAAGAGCTCAGAACATTATTGTGAGTGCCATAGATGATTCAACATTTCAGAATCTGATTCACTGCAAGACCTCCAAGGAAATGTGGGACATATTGATAGTCTACATGGAGGGATCTGAAGAAGTAAGGCTGGACAGGAAGTCTATGCTAAATCAAGAGTATGAAAGCTTTAGACAAGGAAAATCTGATAGCATAACTGAGTGCTATAAGAAATTCTATAGAATTGTGAATGAGCTAATATCCTATGGAAGAGTCTTCAGTACCTATGAACTGAATGACAAATTCTTAAGATCCTTATCAAAGGATTGGGATACAAAGATCTGTGTCATAAGAGAAGTGGCTAAATTGTCAGAGATATCTCCTCCAACCCTGTTTGGAAAGTTGCTATCCTATGAAATGCAACTTATGGTGAGGAAGGAGGAGGAAAGAAACTCAAGAGGAGAGCATAGAGAAAAGACAGTGGCATTTAATGCAGAAGCCACTAGAAAGAATAGGAGGAAATCCCCATCTCCTCCTAAGGAAGTTACAGAAGATAGTTCTGAATGTTCAAACAAGGGTTCTGAAAGCTGTGATTCAGATGCAGATTTTGCTGCATTCACAAGACAATTCCAGAGGTTCTTGAAGAAGAAGCAGTGGAAGTCTAGGCCTTCCCCATCACAGCAAGTTGATGACTATTATAAGAAAAAAAGGTCATCAAGGAAAGTGAAGAGCAGATCAAAACCCAGCAAAGCCACTACTTCAAAGATTGTCTGTTATTGTTGCAATATGCCTGGACATGTAGTGGCTGATTGTCCTGACAAGAGAAAGGAAACTTCAGAAAAGAAGAAGACTTATCAGAAAGGCAAGAAGGAGAAATCCTTTGTAGCAAAGAAAGATAAAAGTCTATCAGACCAGTCAACTTCAGAATCAGGATCTGAAGCTGAAGCATATATTGGACTATATGCTGCATCTGAGGAAGAGGAGTTTATGCAGTTGCTAGACTCCATCAATGAACATCAATGCATGGGGTTGATGACAAGATCAGAAGAGGACATATGCCAGAATCAGTCTGGTCCTAATGAGGTAAAATGTCCTTCCAGTACATCTGTTTGTAGTACAAGTGAAGAATCAGCTACATCTGCATCAAGTGATGAAGATGCATCTGGATCTGAAGGAGATGTCTATCAATTGATAGACAAGTATGGGGACTTGTTGCAGGCCCTTAAGAAAAGCAAGAACCTGGTTAAAACTCAGGCTCAGGAAATTGCTGAATTAAGGGTAGCAACAACTGAGTTAGAAAAAGTCCTTGATCAAAAAATAAATGAAATTGCCAAGCTGAAGAATATAACTATTATTCAGATGGGCACAATTAATTATACTAATGATCAAGTGTTAGTCTGGAGGCCAGACTTAGAATTGAAAGGGATTTAGTGGCTAGTTACTCTAAGCCAAAATCTGTCTTACCCTTGATAGATGAATTTGTCACTCAGAAGGGTAAGGCTGGATTAGGATTTAAAGGTAACTTTAGGGCTGGCAGATTCAAGAGGAAAGGCAAAGCCCCTATTCAGCCACTAAACCTTTCAGTCCCCATAAAGTTTAGTAAGGTGAAAGTGCCTTCTAACATATATGATCATGAAGACATTCAAGGTCATATTAAGACTAATGTTCTGAAGAACAAGGGTGTAAATGCAAGCAGGCCTACCTATGGTCATAAACCCAATGGTTTTAAGAAATCAGTAGGTGAAGTTGCAACAGCACCAGCAATGAACAGAAATTCTTCTGACAAGGATGTATCTAGATCTAGATACAATAAGTTTGAATGTTGGTGATGTGGCAAGAGAGGCCATTTTGCATTAGACTGCTGGTATAACACAAGTGTTATAAAGAATAAGAGTCTACCTGTTAGAAGAGGCTATGATAACTTTATTAATGCTAACCTGAACCAAGGACCCAAGACTTACTTGGGTTCTAAGGGTAAGTAATTCTGTATTGCAGGTGAATCCAAGTAACCATGCCCCTATATGGTACTTGGATAGTGGTTGTTCCAGGCACATGACTGGAACAAAGGGGCTGCTGAAGGAGTATTCATCTATCAAAGATGGACCTAAAGTGATCTTTGGTGGATCTGAGAAGGGAGTCATCAAAGGGTTTGGTAACATTTCTTCTAACCTAATTACAATCACCCAAGTGGCCTATGTAAAAGGTTTGAAACATAATCTAATAAGCATAAGCCAGCTGAGTGATCTAGGATATGACATTTCATTTGGTAAGGATGGATGTCATATCAAAAGGTCAAGTGATCAAGAGATCATATTGACTGGGCATAGGAAGAGAAATGTATATTGCCTTAATTTTGAATGTGAAAATAAGGCTTTCCCCATTTGTCTTGTAACTGATGACAATGCTTCCCATTGTGTTAAGTGGCACAAGAGATTGGCTCATCTAAACTACAAGACAATTGGCCAACTCTTTAGCAAAGAACTAGTGAGGAATGAGCCTCAAGTTAAGTGTATAAAGGAAGGGGTATGCTCAGCTTGTCAAAAGGGCAAGCAGACAAAATCCTCATTTCAAAGCCTTGAAAACAAGGATTCTGTGAGGTGCTTATACCTCTTGCATATGGATCTTTTTGGTCCTATGCCAGTTCACAGTCTAGGTAGGAAGGTCTACACTCTAGTGGTTGTAGATGACTATTCTAGATTTACATGGGTGTTCTTTCTGAGACAAAAATCTGAAACCCCAAGTGTATTACTTAATTTTGTAAAGCAAATTCAGAATGAACTAAATAGTACAGTGGTCAAAATCAGAAGTGACCATGGTACTGAATTTCAATCTGAAAGCATTACAAACTTGTGTAAAGACTTTGGGATTTTCCAAGAGTTCTCCTCACCTAGAACACCACAGCAAAATGGAATTGCTGAAAGAAAGAATAGGACATTAATTGAAGCTGGTAGAACTCTATTGAGTGACACCTCTCTCCCAGAATATTTCTGGGCTGAGGCAGTAAACACTGCTTGTCATGTCATCAATAGGGCTTCTATCACCAAAAGCCACAGAAAGACTCCCTATGAGATTGTGAAAGGCAGAAAACCAAATCTATCCTATTTTAGGATCTTTGGTTGCAAGTGCTATATACTTAATAATGGCAAGTCATGTTTGACTAAGTTTGCTGCCAAATCCCAGGATGGGATATTTGTTGGGTACAGCACAAATAGTAAGGCCTATAGAGTCTTCAACTTAACTACTCAAGTTGTTGAAGAATCTGTGCATGTTATATTTGATGAAACAAGATTAATCAATTGTGAGTTGTCTTGTAGATCAAATGACTCAACAGGTATAAGCAAAAGGATGGACAAGCTCTCTATTGCTGAAGCTTCAAAGGAAGATGGAGCATTGGAAAATGAAGGCTGCTGTCCAGGGGGAGTACAAGAGATAATGGAAGCTGATGAAAACCAAGAGGTTCAGCAGAATGAAGAAGCTGGAGATGCTCAACCTGAAGGGAATCTTCCTCCAGCTATAAGATATCTAAGAGATCATCCTACTGATCAGATAATTGGTGATCCAAGACAAGGAGTGCAAACTAGAAGCAGAAATCAAAGCACAGTTTTGCATTCAAGTTTCTTGTCCCAAATGGAACCTAAGAAGTTTGAAGAAGCTATCCAAGACCAGCACTGGATTGATGCAATGCAAGAGGAGCTGAATCAATTCAGAAGGTGCAAAGTCTGGGAGCTTGTTCCTAAACCAAGAGGCCACAACATAATTGGCACTAAGTGGATCTATAGGAACAAGCTAGATGAAAGTGGGATAATAGTGAAGAATAAAGCAAGGTTAGTTGCAAAAGGATACAGGCAGGAAGAAGGGATTGACTTTGATCAAACCTTTGCTCCAGTAGCAAGGCTGGAGGCAATCAGAATGTTCCTTGCCTATGCAGCCTACCAAGACTTCAAAGTATACCAGATGGATGTGAAGTCAGCATTTCTGAATGGTGATCTTAAAGAAGAAGTATATGTAGAGCAGCCATCAGGTTTTGTAGATCCTCTTAAACCTGATTCTGTGTATAAGCTTAGGAAAGCTTTGTATGGGTTAAAACAAGCTCCAAGGGCTTGGTATGAAACCCTGTCTACCTTCCTCATTGAGAATAAATTCTCAAGAGGAAAGATAGACAAAACTCTATTCCTTAGGGAATCCAAAGGAAAGATCATCTTAGTCCAGATCTATGTTGATGACATAATCTTTGGATCTATTGAAAACAACCTTTGTAAAAAGTTTGCCAAACTTATGCAAGGGAAGTTTGAGATGAGCAGTATGGGAGAACTTAAGTTCTTCTTGGGACTCCAAGTAAGACAGACTGATGATGGATTGTCCATATCCCAGTCTAAGTTCACCAAAGAATTAATTAAGAAATATGGTATGGAGTCATCCTCCACCATGAGAACTCCCATGGGAACAAGTATGCCTATATGCAAAGATGAGGCAGGAAAACCTGTTGATGAATCATTGTATAGAGGAATAGTTGGGTCTCTACTATATCTCACTGCTAGTAGACCTGACATTATGTATGCAACATGTGTCTGTGCTAGGTACCAAGCCTGCCCTAAAGAATCTCATTATACTGCAGTCAAAAGGATTCTGAGATATCTAAAGGGCACTCCTACTCTAGGTCTTTGGTACCCTAGGAATAGAGATTTTCTACTAACAGGCTATTCAGATGCAGATTTTGCAGGATGTAGAGAGGATAGAAAGAGTACTACAGGTACTTGTCAATTCCTGGGAGGAAGACTAATATCTTGGAGTAGTAAGAAGCAGACTAGTGTGGCAATTTCCACAGCTGAGTCAGAGTATGTTGCTGCTGGAAGCTGCTGTGCACAGCTATTATGGATGCAACATCAGCTTAAGGATTATGGTATTCAGGTAAGTAGAACACCCCTTTTATGTGATTCTAAGAGTGCTATTTCTATTGCTAATAATCCAGTTTCTCATAGTAGAACTAAGCATATAGAAATCAAATACCATTTTCTTAGAGAACATGTAGAAAAAGGAGACATCTCATTGGAATTTGTAAAAACAGATTATCAAATAGCAGATGTATTTACTAAGCCTTTAGATGAAACCAAATTCAATAAATTCAAAATTGAATTAGGTATGTTAACCATTGATTAATGTATTAACAAAATCATTAACAATGCAATTAAAGTGGGATTTAAGTAAGTTAAGTAATAACAATAGAAATTGGCTAAGTAAGAATGTGTCGACACATTCAGTAATAATGTGTCGACTCAGAGAAATAATGTCGACAAGTCAGAAATATTGTGTCGACACAGAGAATATGTGTCGACACTTAAGAGTTATATTGTCGACTTAACCAGAAATGTAATGTCGACTCAACCAGGATAATGGTGTCGACACTTACAGAATATGTATCGACACTTATCCTTAGAGTCGACACAGAATTTCTGTCTTTCTATTATGTATCCAAGGTGTCGACATAACCACAAATTGGTGTCGACACATAGTAGGCTGAAGTAATGTCGAGTCAATAGAAGTTTGTGTCGACACATTCCGTCTGTGTCGACACATTTAGACTGTTTTTGGCGCCTTTTGAACTTCTTTCAACTGAAGCTATAAATAGGTCAAAAACTCTTTCTGTCGACACGCTTCCAAGGTTTTCGAGACTAAAACCCTGTGTCGACAGTCTATCTTTCTCTCTTCTCTCAAGCTTTCTCGACGAATCGATGGCGCCAAGGATTGAAGACAACATTAATGAAGGGTATGAGTTGGTGCGCCAGGCCTTTGCAGAGGCGCCGCCAGATGTTCAAGGGGTTATCACCCTCCTCTCTGAGTCAGGGTTAGAATTTCTAATCTCAGAACCAACTAAAATCTGGAAGAAGGAGGTGCACGAGTTCTTTATCTCTGCATCAGTCCACTCGACTGGCCTCAAGATTAAGTCCAATGTACAAGGGACTAAGGTGAAGATTACTCAAAGAAGTTTAAGAAAGATCTTTCAATTACAAGTAGTTGAGAATGAAGAGGAAGTTCCTAGTTCTAAGACAAGGGAAGCCCTTCACTGGTGTGGACTGGACTCAGGCTTGAAGATTGGAGCTGCATTCAACAGGAAGGGTATGAATCAGCAAGGGAAATTCTTGTCTGAAGTTGTTGGGAAAGTAATTCTCTGCAAGTCAGGTGGACATGATAGGATTTCTGCCTATATGTTCAGCCTTATGACCAGGATTGTTTTTATAATTCCTACTGATTGGTCAGGAGTACTCTTTGACAAGATCAAAAAAGGAATCAAGAAGCCCAACATGGCTAGAATCATGAGCTTATATCTCATTGGAGTGATCCCTGAAGTGATGCAGCAACTGCCAGGGACTAAGATCAATCATATGAGAAGGATGGATATGAGACTGTTCTCTAGGTGGGATAGGGTGCTGTCCAAGGATGTGCCTGAAGAGAGCAGGCCTGACACCCCTGTGAAATCCCCTTCTAAAACTCAAGAAACTGAACCACAACAAGAAGACCCACTCAGGACACAGGTTGAAGAACAGCCTGACTCAACTATACTACAGCAAGTGTTAAAACCTGCACAGATACAGGGGGAGCCAGTTCACTCTCCAGCTCAAAATATATCTACTCCTGATCAGGTACAAGTGTAGGGGGAGCTAATGTATTTTCCTATAAAAGACATTGCTCATATTCTTATTACTGCACAGGTTCAGGGGGAGCTGTTGTCAGTACAAGTGCAAGAGGAAGCACAGTTAAACTTATCTCAAGATTTAACTGCAGTAGGAGAATCAGCTCAACTGGAATTTACTATGGAGGAGTTATTCCCTGATGTTGATACTACTACTGATAAAGTAGGAGGTGGACCAGACATTGAGAAGTCCATAGGTATGGACATTGATCAGGAAGCTGAAGTTGAGCCACAGGTTGAGGGGGAGCCAGTGGATGTTGAGGCTGAACAACAGGTCACTGGGACAGATACAATTCATCCTCCTCAAGAAAGAATTCATTTAGATACTTCCTCTGAAACTGAAACTGAAGATGCCAGGATGGCAAAGAAAAGAAAACTTGTTGTATTTAAGAGAAGAAGCAAGAATTATAAGCAGGCTTTACAGACAACACCTCTACAAGTATCTCCAGCCTTTGATTATAACAAGTTTATGGTAGATCTACAGGTAAAATTGGATGACCAAAGGATGGCTCTGGAAAAGTATGTTGATGAAAATAGCAAGTCACTTCAGTTTGACTTAGCTCAGGATATAAAGTCCATCCAGTTTCAAGTCAACATGCATAAAAAGAAAATGACAGATTGCTTCCACAAGGGTGGCAATGCTGTGGTTTATCTAGCTCAACAACAGGAGGCTATTACTACAAAGGTGGATGACATTGCTTTGAAGCAAAGCTATGTTTTGGAAAATCAGATAAGAATGAATGAGAATTTAACTGAATCTCATAATGAGATCATTGAGGAGGTAAAGAAGATTGTTCCAGGTCTGCCTGCAGATAGAGCCAAAGAAAGGGAAGAATTTGATAAGAATTTTCAAGCTGCCATTGCTTCTATTAAGACTGCCATCACAACCTCTCAAAAAGAAATATCTGAAAAGCTTCAAAAGTTAAAACCATTTTTTAAAGAGGGTGTGAATTATTTGGATGGCCAAATCAGATTTCAAAAGAAAGATCTAAGAGATCATGTCTCTAGAGAAGCCATAAAGGGGGAGAGGATGCTAATTCATGCAGGCTCAGAGCACTCCAAATGGGTGACCAATAGTATCCGAGCCACATTGGGATATCCCCCACTGTGTGATGATGCTATGGTGGCTGAGTCAGGAATACAAACAAATCTACTTGAAGGCAATCAACCTGAGATTGCCCAAGTCATTTACCCCCCTCCAGATTTTGACATGATTGATCAGCAGGTTCAAGGCATGTATAGTCCTCCAAAGGAGGTTACTAATATTGTCATTGGGAAGGTTGATAAGCCTGAGGCTACTCTGAAAGAACAGCAAGATGCTCTATTAGCAAAGAAGAGATTCAGAGAGCAGGCTGCACTCAAGCCAGATTATGAGCAGTGGAGTCCTACTTCAAGGAACATAATACTCACTGCATGGAAAGCTGTACAAGACAAAGTTCATGAGAGAGGGAAGTGGTACAATGAGATAGAATGGCAGAAGTATGAGGCAAGACAGGAAGCAATAGTACAATTCAGAAGGAAAGCTAAGCTGGGAAGACTGCCATCAGATGCTAAGGAGCCAAGCAAGTACTTCCCAAAGCCTTTTCACTATTTTGAAAGGCAAAGGATCAAGGAAGAAGCTCAGAAGAAAGCTGATCTAAAAGGAAAGAAGATAGCTGAAGAATCAGAAGCTCCTGTGATAGCTACAATTCAATCTGGCAAAGGGATTATAATTAGAGAGCCTGATCAATCCTGATTATGTTTTAAGTCCCTTCATAGTGTTTTGTAATGTTGTGATGTAATCATTAAATGTAAAACAATGTAATCAAACATTACCCAGTTATAAACAAAATGTTGTTTGGCATATTATTATGTGCATTCTGTGATGGATTGTTTTTATGTTTTGTTTATATTAAGTATTCCTGTTATGTCATATATCATCAATTTAGTACTGTTTATAAATGGTGTATATCATTGGCTATAAGGGTTATGACTTCTCCAAATAGGGGGAGATTGTTGGGTACATTGGAAAATGTGTACCTGATTTGAAGAAGCCCAACCTAGCTCAATGATATACATCAAGGTGTATTTGATGTTGTTTTTGAGTTGACATGTGCAGGTGAAGAATTGATAAAGTATGCAGAAAAATTCTAAGTCCAAGTGTCGACACAGAGAAAGTATGTCGACACATAGAAGAAATTAGTCGACATCAACACTGGGAAGCAGTGTCGACACATAGCAGTTAGTCTACAACTACACTGGGAAAAAGTGTCGACACAGAGAAAGTATGTCGACACATAGAAGAAATTAGTCGACATCAACACTGGGAAGCAGTGTCGACACATAGTAGTTAGTCTACAACTACACTGGGAAAAAAGTGTCGACACAGAGGAAGTATGTCGACACATAGCAGTTAGTCTACAATGATACTGGGAAAGTGTGTCGACACAGAAGAAGTAAGTCGACACAACACTGGGAATTTGTGTCGACTCAGAAGAAAAGCGTCGACCTCAACATTGGGAAAATGTGTCGACACAGAAGGATATAGTCGACCTCGAGTTTGTCGACACCAGCAGTATGTGTCGATACAGAAGAATATAGTCGACCTCAAGTTTGTCTACACCAGCAGAATATGTCGACACATTGTGATTGAGTCGACACATTATAGTAGAGTTAAAAGAAGACTGTGTCGACACCTGAAGGCTAAGTCGACACTTACTAAGTTATGATTCTACAACAACTGTGTCGACACACAGGACTTGTGTCGACACACTGAAGAGTCAAGACCTAGTTATTTTCAGAAGAAGCTGTGTCGACTCAAAGGCAACTTAGTCGACATCACTGAAGACTGTGTCGACACCAAAGTCAATTGTGTCGACACAGATAGACAGATGGTCTCGACACTTTCTGACAGACTGTCTCGACAACTTGTGGTTCAAGACTAAGGCACAGAACTTGTTTGAAGACTTGACAGCTGTGGGTTGCCACCGGTTAACTGAAGCTGTCAGACTTGTCAGAAAACGGTTAGAAACCGGATCAGCCGGTTACCATGAAGAAAGTCTATAAATAGACAGATTCAGAAGGAGAAAGTAACTTTTGAAAACATTGATAAGAATCAAAAAGTTGAGAAGGATTACAATCCAATTCATTTCAAGAAAGTGCTAGGCACTTAAGAAGATCTTCTCCGGGAGATCTAAGAAGACTATCTAAGGATAGATCAAAGAAGAGTTCTAATCAGAATTCAGAAGAATCTTTCAAAGTGCTGGATAGAGAGAGATCAAGCCAGAATTTGAAGAAGAAGAAGAAAGAAACCACCAGTGGATTCTCAAGAAGCTGTTTGGAATCAACTCAGCTAAGTTCATATTCAAGAAGCTTTGAAGAAGGCTCAGATACAGTTGATTGCATCAGCTGATCAAGAATTGTCTTGGCCTTTTCTCTCTCAATTTAGGCAAGACAGTTAAATAATCTTTTCTATATTTCTGTAGGATCTGTTTTCACAGATCTGAGTTGTAAGCCTGTGTTATAAAGGCTGAGTGTAGGAGTGTTGAACTCTGAGTGGTAGGGCTGTTTGCCTGAGTGTAGGAGAAGAATCTTCTCTGAGTTGTAGGCCTTAGGGCAAGGCTGAGGTAGGGCAGTTGTGCCTGAGTTGTAGGAACCAGTTGGGTTCTGAGTTGTAGGATCTGTTGATCTGAGATTAGTGGAAGTTTGGCCGAATCTAGCATACTGCTAGATAGGTGAAGGGGGAAAGTGGATGTACCCAGACCTTGGGGAACCACTATAAAACATTGTGCAATCTGTGATGTTTTATTTTCTGTGATTGCTGTGATTCTTTTGTTAGCCATTGAATTGAATTCTGCCTAGAAGTTTTTATAAATAAGCAGAACCTATTCACCCCCCCCCCCTCTAGGTGTTTAGGCTGTCTTGAAAGTTAAACTATCAATATTGCCTTTTCTATAACTGATGCTAGCGCGAACGTTAACGTTAACGCTCCGCAATAGCACAATTCAGAGTTCTTTCTGCATCGTTCTGAATTGTCGGTGCTAGCGCCAACAACATCATTAACGCTCTGCATTAACACTCGATGGAGCACCAACTTCAGCATTCTGAATGAGTATTGAACTAGCATGCAGTTCCCACACACTATAAACACATGACAAGCAGGATCAAATACAACTGGGATTGGTTATTCTTAAACCAAGAGATGCATAACGCATATTCCAACAAACTCTCTCTTTTGATAATAATAAATCCTCTATGAAGATATAAATCATATATAGTAAATATGTGGTGTTTATAGTAAGTGATAAGCGTTATGTACATACTCCCCTAAATGGATACTCCCCCTACATAGATGCTTCCTCTATTGTACTCCCCGTACATTTTATTTTTTTCAAATTTATTATCCTCCTTTTAGTATTGTCAAAAGAGGGTGGGTTAGAGTGTTATAGAAATCGATTTTTTTTCTTCTATATAGAGACAAAAAATGATAATTTATGATTACCGCTTGGTGATAAATTTATGTTATCACTTGGTAATTAAAAAATTAGCCATGATCGAGCTTTAAGTTGTAATATAGCGGAAAGAATTATTTATTAAGCATTTTGAAAATAAACATCATTTTGCAATTTCATGCATGTATAAGATTTGATTTGTAGTTTATAAAGACGTTGTTTTTTGAGTTAAACATCAAGAGATGTGATATTAAACAATATTCACAAGTATGATACACTTTATTAAGACAAGATAAGAAACTATAATTTTAGGACATTTGCAAGTCAAGTATACTTAAAACATTATAGAGATCTTGAATTTCTATCAAGTGCAGTTACTAAAGATTACAGAGAATTTGTATATGGGTGCATTATGGTCCAATTTACATGAGTAGAAGTGTTATGCAAGATAATAATGTGTAGAAAATAGTGTTTTGATAAAGTATACAAGTGAGTTAATAAAAAACATAGGACATATATAATGGAATTAACATAACATTAAAATACATACATAATTTTACTTCCACTCTTTTTCAATGCTCATAAATATCAAGTATAACTACCTAGGTGCTCTACACGCATACAATGCTCATTAAGACTTCATATGGTACAAAGTAGTGCTTGGGGGATAACATTTGGTTATTTATTTATTTATTTATTTTTTGATCTGTTGTACTAAGAAAAGTGGTGATAGTTTGTATGCTACAAGATACTTTATAATTCTTATCCACGGTGTTCAACCTCACAATACTCATTAAAACTTATCAGGAGGGTGAGTAGTGCTTTGTAGAGTTTTCCTTATCATTTTTATTTAATTTTTATTTTAGTGACTAAGGAGTTTGAATTCACTTGTTGGTCAAATAATAACATTTTTATTTTTAAACCACTTTTCAAAAGTAAGACAGCATATGGAAAAACAAAGAATTGCAAGAAACAATTTCAATATTATGTAGGTAATTTACTTATGCATTTTAATATATTATGTTATTTCACTACACAATCATGCAAGTTTAAAAATAACAATACATGTTGGTTACCAAAAATATGTGAGGGAAATAGTCATTATCAATTCTAAAACATTACTCATACTTAGAGACATTCTAACCATTCATATACATGTGCGCTACAATCAATTTCATTGAATTTTAAAAGATAGTTTCAAGGCATGATAAGAGCTAAATAATGTTTGAAAGAACTTGAAATTTAAATTAAACATTATATTTAATCTTGAAAAGATAAATTTAAACATCCCTATAAAATTGCAATTTAGTTAAACAGTTTTTTTTTTGAAAATTTTGAAATACAATACATGGAAAAAACAGAAATAAGTAAGAGTATTTTTATATTTTTATGTTTTAAACTTTTTGTAGTGGATTTTAGAAATTTATAAATGAAAACATATTTTGAATTTTGTAAATGTTTTATAATATTTTTTTGTTTATTCCTAACCAGAGAAAATTAAATTTTAAAATAACTGAAACGATAGGAACAAAAGAGAATAAAGAAACTAGATTTTTATACTAGCGTCAGCTTTAGAACTAACATCAGGCGCTAGTAATAGTGATTTGATTTTTCAATTAAAAAAGTGTTTTCACGATTTTTTGCATCCGATTTTTCGTGATTATGATTTTGAAATATAAGAGCTATCAATTGTAGTGAAAAAAATACACAAATTGTGGATTTTAAGTTGAAATGTCAAGAACCCATAATTCCAGCCTAAGCATTATGAATCGTGCATCGAGAAGAGGTTTGGTTAATATGTCCACAATTTGTGATTCAGTCCCTATGAAGATTACGTGGACATGTTCTATTTTAATGTGATCCCTAATGAAGTGATATCTCATGTCTTTGTGTCTAGATCTAGAGTGATGCACCAGGTTTTTCGTTATGTCTATAGCGCTTTGTTGTTACACATGAGTTCTACAATGGTGAGATGAACTCCAAAGTCTTCTAGTGTTTAGGTCATCCACAATTCTTGTCCATAAAAACTTCTAAGTGCGATATATTCGGCCTCAAAGGTGAAGTGGACAAAAAAATTTGTCTTATACTCGACCATTGTACACGTGAAGGGCCTAAGAAATGACATGCATCACTTGTGCTTTTCCAATCTAACGAACAACAAAAATAATCTGAATCAGAATAGCCGTGTAACATAAAGGAATCATTACATGGATACCAAAGTACTAATGTAGATGTTCTGATTAAATATCTAAAATTTTTTTTCCCCGCTTTTAAATGAGATTCTTTTGTATCAACTTGAAATATAACGCATAAGCATGCGACGACACTACAACAAAGTATATATACCGCGGCATTTTTTTCAACCTTTCGCGGCGCTTTTTAAACGCCTCCATACCAAAGGCGGCGTTTTGACAAACGCCGCGCATTCGCCGCAATAAGAGGCGCCGCTAAAACCTTTGCGGCGTTTTGTACACAGTGCCACGATTACTTAATGGATACAACGGCGTTTTATAGCTATAAACGCGGCTAATGCAAATATATATATTCAGAATTGTATAACAGTTTCGGCGACGTTTTCTGTTTTAAAGCGCCTGGAGATGGAGGATTCGGCAGCGGCGGCGGCGGCCTGGAGATGGAGGGTTCAGCGGCGGCGGCGACCTGGAGATGGAGGATTCGGTAGCGGCAGCGTGGAGATGGAGGGTTCGGCGGAGAGCTCACCCTGAAAATATATCGCTCGGGAGTTAAAAAGGAGCCCTAAATAACCTTTGATTTTTTGAGGGCTTATAATAAATATTTTAGTCTTTTAATTAGAGGCGTTTATATAAGAAAACGCCGCCAAATCCTATATTATAATAGGCGCGTGCACGAAACATTGCCGCCAAAAAAATTGTATATTTTTAGCAATGTTTTTCATCAAAACACGTCGCGAAATCAAAAACTTATGGCGGCGCTTTCATAAGCGCCGCAAATAAAACGCCGCTGTAGAAGTTATTTGTTGTAGTGCGAATATAATATCAGGTCTAGATGCACTTAGGTACAATAAAGATCCAATCATTCCTCTATATAATATTTATCTATTAAAATTCCAGCTTCATCCTTGCCTAAATTAAATGATGCACTCATGGGTGTGCTTACTTATTTTAAGTTTTCAAATCCAAAACATTTTAGCATGTCATGAACATAGTTAATTTGATTAATAAAGATTCTATCATTTTTTGTGAGATTTGAAAACCTATAAAGTTTATTAATTATCCAACCAAGTTCATCTCAAATTCATTTTGCATCACGAATATCACTTCATTGCACAACTCTTAATTAGTGGCTCCAAAAATAATATCATCAGCACAAATTTGTAAAATAATGAAATCATTATTAATATACTTAATGAAGAGTGTGGTGTCGGCATTTCCCATCTTATATCCATGCTTTAATAAAAAGGATGTTAGTCGTTCATATTAAGCACGAGTTACTTGCTTTAAACCATAAAGCACCTTTTCTAGCCTATATACATAATCAGGAAATTGTTCATTTATAAAACTCGGGGGTTATTCAACATAGACTTCTTATTTTATAATCCCATTTAGAAAAGCACTTTTTACATCTAATTGAAATAATTTAAACCTTTTGTAACTTGCAAAGGCAAGAAAATTTTTAATTGATTCTAAGTGAACGACGTGTGTAATTGTTTCATCAAAATTTACTCCCTCAATTTAAGAGTAACCTTATGCTACTAATCTATCTTTGTTCCTATTAATTATAGATTCTCCATCTAATTTATTTTTAAATATCCATTTTACACCAACTATAGGATGATTTGATAGTCTCTCTATTATTTTCCAATCTATATTATATTCAAATTGACTTAAGTCTTTAATCATAGAACTAAACCAAAATTCATCATTTAAATCATTTGAAATATTTTTAATTTTGGAAACAAAGAATAAATTAGAAAAAAAGGTTCATATAAGAAAGAACAAGTCATTACCTCTCTTGAAGGATCTCAAATAACTAGCTCCCTTAGATGTCTTTTGAAAATCTCAGCACGCTTAGAGGCATAAAATCCTCTTGCTCCGCCTCCATTTCATCATCAACTCTAAGCAGTTTATCATCCTCATGCTCCAAGGAGGAAAGGGGTTCCTTTTCATTTCCTACCAAATTAGGATCTACAGAAGGAACAAGATCATCAAATCTAATAAGAATGGACCTTCAACTGCTTTAGACAATTTATTATATATTATATGCGCTTTACTAGTTGAAAAATATTCAAGAAATATTCCTTCATCACATTTTCATCAAATTTACCTAATGTACCTTTGATATTTAAAATAAAGCATTTAAAACCAAAAACATAAAAGTAAGATAAATTAGGTTTCTTTTGATAGTAAAGTTCATATGATGTCAATTTTAAAATTGGGTGAAGTATGACAATATTTATTACATATTAAGACATGTTTATCGCTTCGGACCTAAAAGTTCTAGGCAACCTATTGTCAAATAATATAGCGTTTGCATGTTCCTGAAAGGTTCTATTTTTCTTCTCCACCATATCATTTTTGTGTGGGGTGCGCAGAGTGAAATTTTTTTGTTTTATGCATAGATTTTTTTCAAAAAGTGGTGAATTTTTCATTTTCCAATTCTCCTCCATATTCTGAGCATATGCATTTAGTTTTTAAATCTAATTCATTTTGTATACAATTGCATAATTTTATAAATTCATAAAAAGCATCGGATTTGTAAGTAAGTAATAATGTCTAACAAAATATAGAGTATTCATCAATTAAAAAAAAGTATACTTTCTACCTCTTAAACTAGAAGTGCTAATTGGTGCAAAAAGGTCCATGTAAATTAGGTGTAGTGGTAAGAAATTTCAATTTTGTTTTTAAATGAAATTTTAGAAATTTTTTGATTTTTGCAAGGTGGGCAAAGTGAAGATAAATTTTCATTTAGCATTAGTAAACCTCTAATTAATTTATCTCTCGATAATTTTAAAATCAACTTGGTGATAAAGTGACCAAGACGTCTATGCCATAACTCTAATTCTTCATTTTTTAAAACATTTTAAAGACGCGTGAGAAAGATCATGAAAGACAATCATATAAACATTATGAGTTCTAGGTGTAGTGAGTATGAAATCATTACTATTAGGATTTATAATTTTTCATAGATTTGTAGAAGATTCAAAAAAAACATTTAGACTTTATCACAAAGTTGACTAATAAATATTAAATTGTGTTTTAAATCTTCAACTTATGAGACATAAATAATGGATAAAGAGTTGTTATCCACTGTACTAATGCCCATTATCCTTCCCTTTCCATTATCGCCAAATGTCACCATCCCCCTTTCTTCTTTGTGAGACTAAAGAACATTACTTTGTTTCCTGTCATGTGGTTGGAGTAACATGAGTCCAAGTATCACTTGTCCTCCTTGTCCTTAGCCTGTCAACACTCATAAAAAGAAGATGAAAGTAAAGATCTGGATGTAACACCCCAAAAACTGTAAAACAGAATGTAAAGGTGGCTATTGCCGGGTGACAGTGAGTATCGCTG
This sequence comes from Platanthera zijinensis, assembly GCA_039513925.1. Taxonomy (NCBI): domain Eukaryota; kingdom Viridiplantae; phylum Streptophyta; class Magnoliopsida; order Asparagales; family Orchidaceae; genus Platanthera; species Platanthera zijinensis. The sequence continues at coordinate 95,110,809 of CM077091.1, forward strand.
GTGATAACACTCACGCTCTCAAAACACTCGACGATGCGTTGAGTGAGCTATCAGAGTGGCGATAGTGAGTATCGTTGGGCGATATAGCCACATATGGCTTGACACGTGTCAGATGACCGGACGGCGGCCGAAGAGCGGTGGTTGACCGGGGTCAAAGCGGCTACCGACGATATCGCCCAAGCGAAAACGGATATCGCCCGACGATAGCGTTAAGTTTGACTTGCCAGCTGAAATCATGGTCATTGCTTTCTTTGGATGAAATGAGCCTGTGGCTGAGATTAATCCCGAGGTATCTTAAGCAGAAGAGTGGTGAAAAGAGAAGTCATTTCTCTTCTTCTCACTCTCTCTGCTCCTTTTCATCCAAACTCTTGAGAGAAAAGAGCTAAGGGAGAAGAAGGCTGAGGCTTAGCTTAGCAAGGCTTGGTGAAGGAGATCCAGGAGTCAGAATCAAGAACTAAGGCAAGATCCGTGAAAGGGAAAGTGAGGCACTCCTTTCTAGCTGGATAGAAAGCTCGTTCATGGCTCCAAAACGTACTATGAGGATAACAATCTTTCTTTTTGGATAAGTGAAGTCCTCCTTTTTGGCATATGCATGGAATCCCCCACAAAAGGTAGAGAATCAAGGGAATTCTGATGGGTCTATACATGATATTCCCAGGTTGTTTTGCATATAGAATCCAAAAATTGCAGTACGGAATAGACATGTTGTGTGAAGTCCATCCAGACAGGTTGGTTTGGATTGGTGATGCTTTATTTTGTGCACTGGAGAAGACTCCGTATTTAAACGAGTAGTTTACGGGGTCTGTGGGTTGTACCTGTGAATTGAGAGTAGCAGGAAGTACTGGAGGTGTGCTCCAGAAAAATACCAAGAAAATACCACAGTTTGCATAACTATTGGATATCGTCGGGCGACAGCGAGTATCATTGGCGATAGCTCTTAGTGAGCTATGATTGCTGTGAAAGACCAGTTTTTTGGTACTGCATGATACTGCATGGTTTTGTATGGAAAGATGTTCCAATTGTGTCTGATTCTGGAGTTAGAAGAGAGTTCTAATGCTAATGCTAGGCGATAGTGACTATCATTGGAGATAGTTTCTAGATAGCATTTTATTGTTGCGAAGCTTGTGTCCGTGAGATAAGGTGTGTAGCATGAAAAGCTATGAGCCTGGAGAGATTAGCTATTGGCCATGAGTGCCATGATTGATCATTGCCAGCTCAGGTCCTGGGGAAATGTTAGCAACAAGTGATGCTGAGAGCCTGTTGTGCCCAGAAAAAAGGCCAGAGAGCCGAACAGGAAAAGGAAAGCTGACCCGCATCTTGTCATGGGGATTGATTGTTTAGGCTTTCGTCAATTACATGGCAATTTGAGCAACGGGAAAAGTGCTGAACTGTACCTGTGTTATGTCATTCGGGCTAGATTGCCTAAAGTAAATGACTTTCGTTGTTGGCATAATGAGAGTCTTAGGACCGTGCCAGAAAGACTAGAATTCTCAAGTATACCTTCAAGTCTGGCACTGTGGATGATGGTGGGACCCGAGAAATCCGGTTCACTGAGAATGTGCCCTGAGTGCACGGAACATTTGGCCGTTGAGGCACTCGTTTGTGATATATATAATGGTGCTTGAGTGTGCCTTTTTGTGATATATCTATGTGTTAATGCTATGCCTGCAGGGAAGGAATACCACTGTCCTAAGAATGGGGTAGGGTCGTTATAAATTGGTCAGATAAAAGCTGACCGTTGCCTTGTTTTCCGCCCTTGTGGTGGATTGTCCCTGTGCAGATGATGGAGAGTCGAGTGGGAAATAACGGGTTGTAACCCTGAAGCTATGCCAGCCCTGGAAGGCCAAGCAAAGTTTTATTGCTTTTATGTGTGGCTGGCTTGCCCGACGAATGTCTGTGGGATATGGCGTGAGGACTCGGACAGACCCTCTGTTATATTTCATGTGATGGATGGAGGTTTTATAATTTTGGTATCAGCTTGTCTCGGTATTTCTTCTGCAAATTCGTGGTCGAATTCTTTTGAGGGGTGGCGAGCACGTGTATGTTCTAACCGTTATAACAAAATGAACTCAAGAATGCCCACTAAGGAATGAAAATACACATGTGTGAGGAACCTGCGTGTTTCTTTTAGTCGTACTGTGCCTTGTATGTGGTCGCTAAATTGTGTATTTTACACGTATAGGTGACTAGAAGTGGTTCGGGGCAGTCTGAACCCTAATATTCTATTGAGAGTGCAACACCAGCTAATATGCCCACACCTCCTCCTTCTGCGAAGACTGTACATTTAGTTGTTGAGGCAGTGTTTGCAATGATGTCTGCACAACCAATTGGGCAGGTGCGACTTGCGACGGTGCCAGTACAAGTTGGTGTATACGAGCCTATAGATGCTAGGCAAGTGCCTACTGAGGCTTTGGTTGATAAGAGAGTGACTAAACGACAACTGAAGCAATTCATTAGCTTTATTCCTCCTATATTTACGGGTACAGGATCCTCGACGCAGGCAGAGGACTGGCTTTCACGAGTCAAGAGGATATTGATGACAATAGAGATAGAGGAGGGACAGAAGGTCATCTTGGCCACTTTATTGTTAGAAGGAGAAGCTCGGCTCTGTAGGATGAGTAGGAGTTACACCACTTTGTGGGAAGATGACTATCAGAGTTCTCGATGGAAGAGTTTTCGAGATTGTTCCTAGCAAAGCATCTGCTGTCGTCGCAGCGGATTGTCTTGGAAAATGAGTTCTAGAATTTGAATCAGAGCGAGGGTAGTGTGTATGACTACTTGAACGAGTTTACCAGGTTGGGATGTTATGCGGGATCTACTTTTGCTGACGAAGAGCATAAGACCAATAGGTTCTATGAGGGACTGCGAGATGAGCTGAGGTTTCTGCTCTCGGGTCCGATGAATCAAGGTTTTCAAGTGTTGGTTAATACGACTCGTTCGTTAGAGAAAGACATGAAAAAGGTACATGACAAGAGGGACTTGGCTGTGATAAAGCCCAAGTTCAAAGTGCCGCATCCTGCAAAATATGAGAACCGAAAGAAGTGGAGAACAAAGTCTAGGTCTTCTGGACAAGCTCCATCTGCTGTTACTTCTGGAGCAACATCTGGGAAAAGCACGCAAACATGTTATACGTGTGGAAAACCATGACATTTTTCCCGTGAATGCCCCAGTGGCCTACCAAGGAAGGAGCAAAAGGCAGGAGCATCATATGTTGAGAAGGGAAAGGTGGTGGAGTCCACTGCATCCCAATATGCTCCAGCTCAACCGAGGGTTTACAATTTTGGCCAATAGGAGGCCATAAAACAAAGTGATGTTGTAATAAGTATGAGTTAAGATACTGTTTTTACTGCTTTACATACTTAGTACCATATATGTTGCTTGTGTATGAACTGTTTGCATATAGGCTTTGTAATATTCGGGACTATCCGGCGAGAGCACTGTTTGATATTGATGCTTCTCATTCGTTTCTATCTGATGACTTCGTATCATGGATCAGAGTTCCTACTCTTATGTCGATAGATAGAGTGAAGGTGTTGTTACCTAATGGATGCGTGATGCATGCAAATAGGTCTTACTGTGTTGAGGTATGGATAAGAAGTAAGGATTTCGGATTGGAAGCGTCTGTGCTACCGATATCTGAGTTTGATGTAATCTTCGGTATGAACTAGCTCTTAGAGCAGCGTGCCTATATAGATTGCAACTCTAAGGAAGTCACACTGGGATAGAACACCGAACGAGATACTAAGTTCGCTGGTATGAGAGGATCGAACAAGATATTGATGTCAACTCTCCAGGTAGTCAAGGCTATTCGGATTGCCGCGAAGTTATTCTTCACGCTGTTGGAGGCTGTTGAGCCGAAGCCCAGTTTGAGTGACGTTCCTGTTGTGTAAGATTACGCAGATGGGTTTTCTAAGGATCTCTCTAGGCTTCCACCCCAACGGGATATTGACTTTGCTATTGAGTTAGTGTTAGGTGCAAAACCTGTGACCGGTCATCGTACCGAGTAGCGCCAAAAGAGATGGCAAAATTGAAAGTTCAATTGCAAGAATTGCTAGAGCAAGGCTATATACGTCCAAGTATGTCACCCTAGAGTGCGTCGATCCTCTTTGTTAAGAAGAAGGACGGAAGCTTGCGTCTATGCATTGACTATCGAGAGCTGAACAAGTTGACAGAGAAGAACAAGTATCTGATACCACAGATTGATGACTTTTTCGATCAGTTGGTGGGATCAAGTGTCTACTCGAAGCTAGACTTAAAGTCTAGATACTACCAGTTGCGGATTAGGGAATGTGACATTCCCAAGACTGCGTTTGGTACACGCTACAGTCATTATGAGTTCACTATAATGTCGTTTGGGCTAATGAATGCGCCATCGGTATTCATAGACTTGATGCATCGAACCTTTAGAGAGTACTTGGACCTATTTGTGATCGTATTTATTGACGACATACTGGTGTACTCATAGTCCAAAGAATATCAAGCAAATCATTTGCGGATGGTATTGCACACCTTGAGGAGAAATAAGCTCTATGCCAAGTTTTCAAAGTGCAAGTTTTGGCTGTCGTTAGTGACTTTTCTTGGCCATGTGGTTAGTGGAGAAGGTATTGTGGTGGATCCGACGAAGATAGTTGCGATACGGGAGTAGCTTGTGTTGTCTACTATAGCAGAAGTCAGGAGCTTCCTTGGAATTACTGGCTACTACAGGCACTTCGTAAAGAACTTTTCGTGGATAGAATTACCTCTCACTACACTGACGAGGAAAGATCATCAGTTTGTTTGGACGCCTGAGTGCGTACGAGCTTTTGAGGAGTTAAAGAGTCGTTTGACCACGACACTGATCTTTAGTTCACCATGTGGTACAGACGACTATGAGATTTATAGTGATGCTTCAAGGAGCGGCTTAGGCTACGTTCTTCTTCAGTTCGGAAAGGTTATTGCTTATGGCTCACGCTAGTTGAAAGTGCATGAGCGAAATTATCTAGTCCATGACTTGAAGTTGGCGGTTGTGATTTTTACACTTAAGTTGTGGCGTCAGTATTTATATGGAGTGAAAGTTGACATCTTCATGGACCATAAGAGCCTTAAATAATTTTTAGATTAGAAGGATCTAAATATGCAGCAACGGACGTGGATGAAGTTCCTCGGGGACTACACCTTCCAGATACACTATACTCCCGGGAAGGGAAATGTGGTCGCAGATGCCATTATTCGGCGGACTCTAGTACGGGCAAGTTGATTGCAGATGTATGATGAGCGTCTGATCCAGGAGTTAGAGGCCTTAGAGATTTCTTGTGTTTACAAGAATTCTACTACAAATGTGTGCCTGAACTGGACGGAGGTATAGTATGACCTTGCGGACAGGGTTCAGCGAGCAATGAACTCAATGAGAGTATGAAACGCTATGTAGCAGATGGGTCAAATTCCCAATTCTACTTGGATGATGGTCTTTTGATAAAAGACGATCGTTTGTGCGTCCCAAATATGGGTAAGCTACGGGAGGAATTGATGTATGAAGTACACTTCACGAAGTAGTCAATTCACCCAGGGAGCACAAAGATGTACAAGGACATGAAAAAGATGTACTGGTAGCCGGGTTTGAATAAATACATAGCTTTTTCGTGGCAAAGTGCAAAACTTATGCCTTGGTAAAAGCTGAATGTCAGAAGCCTGGAGGTTTCCTGAAGTCGTTACCAATTTCGATATGGAAGTTTGATGATGTAATATCCCTCAAACAACTAGACCCCCAAGAGTGGTTTTGTCATGACTAGGTCATGACAAAACCCTAGGAAACCCAAGAAGACCCAAATGAGCTAAGACATGGAGGTGGATATCACCTATGTTTGCAAATAGCTTAACCCAGTCACCAGGCCTAGGGTTTGGCTGTAAGGGTTTCACCATAACTCCATGACCCCACCATAACACCCTTAACCCTAGGGGAGGCCAATGGGTCACCAAGGACCCATTGGGGTCAACCAAAAGGGTCAAGTTGACCAAAGTCAACCCAAACCCTAATTAGGTCAAACTAAGCTCACACATGGTCAATCGATCTCCCCTTAGCCTAAGGTACCCACCTAGACCTTCCTAAGCCCTAAGGGAGGCCAATGGATCACCAAGGACTCATTGGGGTCAACCAAAGAGGCTAAGTTGACCAAAGTCAACCTAGTCCTAAAATGGTCAACATGCCTTAACTAAGGGTCAAGTGGCTTCCAAGGTGCCCAACCAACCCGACCCTTCCTAGACCTTAGGGGAGGCCAATGGGTAACCAAGGGCCCATTAGGGTCAACCCAAAAGGCCAATTTGACCAAAGTCAATTGAACCTAGGTTTAGGTCAAACTAACTCAATTTGGCCTAACCTAGCCCAATCCACTTTGGCTAAGCCCAACTTAAGTAGCCAATTAGCTTGAGAGGCAGGAAATTACCTAAAGTTCCATCCAATTGCTGGGTTTGCTGACTAGGAGAGAGAAGCTCCATTCTCCCCTTTAATGGAGGAGGGAGAAAGTGAGAAAGAGAGGCCATTCATGGCCAAGGGAGGCCAAGGGCCTCTCTATTCACTCCCCTCTTGCTAGATTCATCCTCCTGGATTAATTAGGAGAAGATCAAAGGCTTTTCCTGGCCACCAGGGGGAGGAATTAAGTGGAATTCCAGTTGTTCGAAAACCACCTTTCAAGGCCATTAATGGCAATCGATGCCTGACCCTTCCCCTCCCCCAAGTGGCTCTCTTAAAATCATCCCCAGACCCAGGGCAGTCGTTTCCACTATCCCATAGAGGGATACAAGCACTTTGGCAGTGCAGTTGCAGAGCACCCGAAAGCTAAAATTCTGGCAATGGCGGCACGGCGGTCGGCCCAACTCCAGCTCTCCCAAAAGGTCCTGTCTCTCTCTCCTTCTCTAGTGGATAGATCCACTTCTATCGATGGATTGATTCGAGTCCAAACGGCTCAGGATCAAGCTGGCCAAGGGGATCAATTTCGAGATTTAAATTCAAATCACCACTCACTGTTCCGGGCACCTCCGGCTGGCCAACCACTGCGATTCGCCAGCCACCACCTCAACGAAGGTGGTTGTGGTGGTGGTCGACCGGGAAGAGGTGCGGGTGGTCGGGAAATCACGACTAAAACATCGCCCAGGACAGGACAATCCTGGCCGTTAGCGCGCTGGGAAATACGATCGGATCCCGTCGGTTATGCTTTAAGATTCGTGCCACCATCTTTATTAGTTTAAGATTAGAAATATTTCATTTATTTGATTTCTGTCAGAGTTATTGTTGTGTTTTAGATTAATTATTAAAAATACTTAGAGCCCCCTGATGGAAAAGTGACCAACATGGAATTTGTAGCCCTTGAAGTCTAGTGTATTTTACAATTGGTTTCAACCAATTTGGGTCACTGGTCTGACCACATCACACCAAATGGTGCAGTCTATTCATAGGGCTAGTTAGAGATTTAATTGAGTGCCCCCACTAAAACACTTGTCCAAATGACTTGAAATATGGAATGGGGGTCACTCATACCTATACCTATAACATATCCAAAATGAGAATTTTTGAAATATAGTTTTCTATAGTTTTTGTAATAATTTAATAAATCAAGTATGATTTAATTAGAGGGTCTAATGACCTCAAGATTCCCAAAAACTTTGGTTGCTGACTCTTAGGATCATGATATGACACTGAAAATATCTCAGCCTAATTGGGGTTGATTTGAGTAAGTGTTAGTGTGACCAAAGTTTGGTCCCTTAAGGGTAAATTAGGGCAAAAGGGTACTTGGGGCATGGAGGGGCCAATTCTCACCCAAAGGGGATGGGACTTTGGCCAGAGCCTCAAGATTAGTTAAAACACCCTCACTTAGAGTTTTGGGTGGATTATGGTGGATTTGCCCTAGGACCCTAGTTCAAACCCTAAGGTTGAACTTTGGGGGTTTGTGAAGGACATAGGGTGATATGTCCTTGTATGGGCTTGGAGTTTGTCCATGTAATCTTAGGATGGTAAATATCCCTAGAAAGTAATTTTAGGACTTTTAGAGTTTACATCCCCCTTGTAACAACTTGGGACCGTTTAGGGCACTTTTACACTTGATTTTATTATTGCATCATAAGACTTTGGATGATCTTGAAATTTAGATAGTGACCAAATAATATTACTATTAAGCTCTGGAAATTTTAGTGTGAATTTTAGATACGTATTTGAGATACTTCATTCACAACCCTTGTAGTTACCCAAATCATTAAGAAATTTATTAAGAGATATATACTCATTGAAAACTTATGAAATTTGGTAAGAGGATCTTTTATGTCATTCATGAGCTCTATGAATTTTTATAAAATTATTGGTATATGGGTTGCTTCACAAGATGCCTAATATTGTTTTGTTTTAAATGATTTAAGTATATGCCCAAATAAGCTTGGAAAATAATAATCCTTAGTCAATAGTCTCTCTTGCTTTTGTTTGTAATCTGGTAATTTTCATATAAGTTTTGGATGAATAATTCTATTTTTCCCCTAAATATCCTAATATTGCAATTGTTTATTCAATATATTTTTGATGGTCAAATTCATCTTGAAAAATGGGGATTTTTAGGTATTTACTATTGTTTTGATGATATTAACCTATCATAATTTTTTTAGGACCATGACTTGTCAGAAAACTATACTTGATGTTCAAAAGCATTGTTGGCTTAATTTTCAGGAAAATATAATAAATGCCAAATAAATTAAAAAAATGTTATCTTCTGGATTTAACCTTAAATTATCATGATAGACCCCCATTAATAATTTTAGTTCATTTGGATGAATAATTGAAGGGGTCACCATTCCTACTCATCATATAGCTTAGGTTGGTCGACACATAGTAAAACTGCATAATTGTGTTAGTATGTCGGAAGCACATAGAGAGTTGGGTTAATGATATACTGATTTGGTAAGGTGAAATTGAGTTCATCATTAGGAGTCATGATGGGGAGGGTAGATACCAATAATTCAAAATACACAAGGGTTAGATTTAGTATAACATTAAATGAGATTGAGACAAGGGTAGATACCACTAATAGTAAGTTCCTTGCGAAAGGGAGCTTTGGGATTCATCCCATCGTAGTTCCTAGTGCCCTCGAGAGCCCTTCATAGGGAATACCCTGGGAAGTCCAAGGTTAACCTAAACCGTAAGAATAAATGTTAAAGAGAAACTAGTAAAGAAAAACTAGGACTTCACCTTCACTTACCCCGATGTCTCGGGAGGTTAGCTTGGCTAGGTTATCCGAGCGGTAGGCTCGGTGGTTGTGAAAACGGGGAAGTTTAGCCCGGCAAGCCGAAGGCTCGGAAGGTAGTTGTAATAGACATGATAGTCCGGGGAGACGATGGCTCGGGAAATTCATGATTGCATGTGCATAAAGTGGTGGGTCTTCGGTATTTGACGATCGTTCTCACCGATGTCGGTACGCTGACTCGGCGGGTATGGTTTACACATAGCCAAGGGAAAGTCTGGCGGTGGGTCAACAGAGTACGTGGTGACTCTAGTGTGTCCTTCAGAGGCGTATATAAGGGATAGGCTTGGTAGTGTGAATACCCACGTAGGAGTGGGGTGGCGTGACCCACTGTCTCTGTTGGTCACTAAGGAGGCTCCTGGGAGTGAAGCTAGCTTCCTAACAGGGGGATCTAAAGGTCTGTGTGCATAGAGTCATGTGCGTGTGTTGCACTTGCATGAATCATGACATAACATATCACTACACTCATACTTGCATATAATCCTAACACCCCATCATATAAATTAATATGAGACTTTTTATATGATGAGAGCCTTGAAAAAGACCCCTTAACTTATAAGTTTGTAGTAGCATTCATATAAGTTAAGGTTACTTATTTCTTAGTCTACCTTTCATTCACTTACTGCTCTACTCTACTTGTCTATATTACTGCTTCCTTATTATAGAATTGCTAGCTTGCTTTTCTTTTTATAGCTCTATAGATGTTACAATTTACCTGGTAGATAGTTCCACTATCACCTGCTTTGTTCCTACTCTCCACCATCATAGCTGTCACAACCCGCATTTTCCCAACAATTTAATTATATCAGAGCAAGGGGAAAATACGCGTCGTGATGCCACGCCGTGCAGGGGATAACTGCAGACGTTCAGGCAAGACTCCAAACTCTACAATTTTAGTAGAAAACATAAATGGTTATGAATAAAATCCAGTTTAAGTTATGATGGTAGCCGTATCCCTCGGCTTAGTGAATCATCTAGTTCACGATTTAAAAATATAAATTATACGCTTGCAGAAAATACTTATTTAAATTGACTCTAATATCCTACATAAGTATAAATGTCCCCGAGGAACAACTCATACAATGCAAACCCTAGATTTATAATAAGGGTAGGAAAGTCTTTACGCTAAATAGAAAGTATTGGCTTAGTTTTGAAGGAGATGATAAGTATGCTTTACTAATAGTAGGGTTTTATAGGTCAAAATACCTAACATGCAGTCCTAGCAAGGAATCATCCCAGAGAGCAAGTTATCTAAATCAAAACATAAGAAACTACTACAGCCAGCAAGTGTCAAAAATCAACAATCCTGTGGGCGTCAACAACCTGACACAAACCCACAGTATTAGGTGTGTCTGAACTAAGGAAAATAACTAAAAAGACAAACTACCTCGCTATGGCGAGGTGCAAAACCACAGCCAACACTGCTGCTCAGAAAACCAAAACTAGCTCCACTATCTGCTACTGCTCTGAACCTGAGGCATTCCAAAAAAACAGAACACCTCAGCAAGAAGGTACAAGTAGTGGCAAGAAAATAAATAAAGTAAACAAATGAACAAGGTCGAAAGGGGTACCAACCCAGGACCCAAAGTACTGAAATAAGGTACAAAACAAAATTAGAGAAATAGAACTTACGTGAATCGTCACGTACCACCCATCATGCCAGATACCCAAGACAGGGGAAAACAAAGGCATGAGTAAATCATAAGAAAGAAACTCAAAAAAACAACTTTATTAGCCGCGTGTGGTCAACTCTATCTAAACAGGCAGGGTGCTCACTAATAAGGACACACCCCTCACAGATGTTAAAATCCGTCTAATTACGGGGGAGACTTATACACTCCACTAGTCGCCGCAGGATGCCCAACCACCAATAGAGTTGCACGACCACTAATAAAGGAAAACAAACCTTGCGGTCGGTGGATTTGCCCACAAACACCCGCAAGAACGAGTCACTAGGAAATAAATCACAGGATTTGGCACATCGGATTCTACTCGATATATTCTAGGTTAAAAACACGGTTGATCAACCTCTAGAAACGATTTACGACCCTAGGTAATTTCTAACGCGATAAATAGGGCGATAAAAGCCCACAATAAAACCCTACATCGTATTTCTACAACTCCACAAGACGAGATTTTTCATGCCAAAAACTAAATAAAAACCAAGAAAACTCATAAGGAAGACTCAACAAGCATACTAAACCGAATATCAAAAGTGCACAAGGATTGAGAACTAAAGTTTAACCGTTACCATCGAAATCGGATGAGAGGGAAGGAGGGAAAACCACTACTTGCCTTGGTTGCACCGGAAACGTTCTCTGAATCGTTCCACGCCGTAGATCGGGGCAAAAGAACTCAGGAGAAGTAGAAATCTAAACAACAATGGCGGAAAAGGGGTTAGGGCTGAAAAACCCTAATCAAGAAAACTCACGGAAAGAGGAAGAAATTACCACGATAGCGTAGCTCTCGGTGAGAGCTTTCCGGATCTACGATCGGTTGAAGATTCCGAGCACCGGAGCTCCGTCGGCGGCCACCGGAAGATTCACGAAATGGAGAAACTTATCTCTCGCCACTGGTCTGGTTTGGAATAGAAGTATCGGAGAAGATGAAGTTATATCCTAATAACCTAAGAGAAAAGTATATATATAGTTTTTTTTTCTTTTATAAAAATTTCAACTTAAAAGGGACAGCCTCGGAAATATCAAAAATAGGCATCTAAGATGGCTTCAAATCGAAAAGTGCACAACATGAAAGTTGTAGATCTCGTCGAGATGAACAAAATTCATGTTGACCATTTTTTTGATACGATGCCGTTTTGACCATCAAAACGGCGCTCTAACGCTGACATGAATGGACTACTCGAGTGGCAGCATACATACTCGAGTAGAAGCATACATACTCGAGTAGAAGCATACATACTCGAGTAGAATCATACATACTCGAGTAGGAGTTCAAATATACTCGAGTAGGAGTCCATATACTCGAGTAGGAGTTCAATATACTCGAGTAGAAGTCTATATACTCGAGTAGGAGCACCATACACGAGTTCAAGCAGAATAAACAAGAATAAGGATTCAAGATGACCTCAAATCGAAAAGTGGTCAACATGAAAGTTGTAGATCCCGTCGAGACGAACAAATTTAATGTTGACCATTTTTCCATACCACTCCTATTTGACCCTCTAAATAGCGCCCGAACACCGACACAAAAATAATAATAATAAAAACGGTCGAGATAAAGGCTTGAACTCTCGAGATTTACATAGAAACTTGCCAAAATACGTATAGGACTCGAGAAAACAACTAAGATCGATTAGAGTCAAATGGAGAACGCTCGAGGACCAAATTGACGGGATGAACCCAACAACGAATTCAAAACCTAAATCCGACGAGCCATTCCTGAGATAAAAATTTCCAAATACAATGACATAAATACTCAAAACTTCAATCGCGCGCCGAGACTCCAAAAATGCTCGGATTGCGACGAAACTTGACGAGCAAGTTTAAAATTACTCAACTTAAATCTCATAGAAATATTTTCTGATTTTGACAAAAATCCAAGAAATTGGCCGACTCGACCGAACGGACGCGAAAATGCCTTATCGGCGATGCGCCGTCAACCCGACGTTATAAGTAACGCCATGACGTCATAAATATGACGATACCAAAACCAAACAAAATCATCGAAAAATCAGGGGCATTACAGTCACTCCCCCTAAAAAGAAGTTTCGTCCCGACACTTATTACAAATCCAAAATCTAACAAAAACGAAGAATTCAAACACAAGCTAAAACATATAAACATACCAGAACTAGGCGAAGAGGTGCGGATGAGATTCTCTCATCGCTGATTCCAACTCCCACGTCGCGCTCTCGACGTCCTAGTTTCTCCAAAGAACTTTGACCATAGGAATGGTCTTCCTCCGCAACACTCGATCTAGAGATTCCAAAACGCGGACAGGCTCTTCCACATACGAAAGATTGGGCTGAATCTGGGGCACCGAATCAAGGACTTGACGACCATTACGAACACACTTCCGCAACTGGCTCACATGGAACACATCATGGACACCAGGGAAAGTAGCAGGCAAATACAACCGATAAGCTGACACTCCGATGCGCTCCAGAATTTGAAAAGGTCCCACATACCGGGGATCCAACTTGTGGTTCCTTCCAAATCTTTTAACACCTGGCATCGGAGAGACCTTCAGAAAAACCAAGTCCCCAACAGCAAACTCCAGATCGACCCTTCGTCGATTAGCATATTTCTCATAATGATCTTGTGCTACATGGAGTTTCTCACGAATATGAGTTACAGCACAATTCATCTCCTCAAGGGCTTCCGGACCTAGCAACGACCTCTCACCAACTTCAGCCCAAAATAAGGGAGTTCTACAACGCCTCCCATATAAGGCCTCAAACGGGGCCATCTGCAGACTCTCTTGATAGCTATTATTGTAAGCAAATTCCATGTGTCTGAGACGCTCATCCCAAGCACCACCATGATCCAAAATATAACACTTGATCATATCTTCTACAATCTGATTCACTCTTTCCATCTGACTATTCGTCTGCGGATGATAGGCGGTGGAATACCTTAAATCAGTACCCAACCCCTCTTGTAAACTCTTCCAAAAACGAGACGTAAATCTGGAGTCTCGATCTGACACGATGCTGACAGGTACACCATGTAATCTAATAACTTCTTCAAGATATAATTCAGCGATCCTTTTCATAGAATACCCAATCTTAAATGGCACAAAGTGAGCACACTTAGTCAGCCTATCGACTATCACCCAAACCGAATCATGCCCACGGGGAGATTTTGGTAGACCGGTAATGAAATCCATTGATATACTCTCCCACTTCCATTGTGGAATATCTAGCGGTGTCAGTTTACCACCAGGCCTCCTATGATCTGCCTTAACACGCTGACACGTGTAACATTCTGACACAAACTTAGCTATATCACCCTTCATTCCCGACCACCAAACAATTTGCTTTAGATCTTTATACATTTTGGTGGATCCAGGATGATAGGAAACACTGGAACCATGAGCTTCTTGACAAATCTTAGCCCGAATGTCACCAATGGTCAGGATACAAAATCTTCCTCGATATTTCAGAGTACCTAACTCATCCAAAGAAAAATCAGGTAACTCTCCTTTCTCAGTTCTAACCCAGAGGTGCAGCAAATCAGGATCATCCTTCTGGTGCACTCTAGTAAGGGAAATCCAAGAGGGCTCTTCTGCTTCCAAACTGGAAGGCATCGAACTACTCCCAACTTCAATGTCCATTAACAAGAATTCTTCCACCAGGGATTGCACAGATAAATTGAAGATTTCAGCTGTCTTCCTACTCAAAGCATCGGCTACTACATTAGCCTTTCCCGGGTGATAAAGGATCTCCACTTCATAATCAGCCACATACTCTAACCACCTACGCTGGCGCAGATTTAATTCTTTTTGAGTGAATACGTACTTCAAACTCTTATGGTCTGTGTAGATCTTGCACATCGCGCCGTACAATAAATGTCTCCAAAGTTTTAACGCATAAATCACTGCAGCAAACTCTAAATCATGTGTGGGATAGTTTCTTTCGTGAACTTTTAATTGTCTTGATCTGTATGCGATCACCTTTCCTTCTTGCATCAAAACACAACCAAGTCCAATGTGTGATGCATCCACATACACAGCATACTCAAGTCCTTCAGTAGGCAGAGTTAAAACTGGAGCAGTACACAATCTCTTTTTCAATTCTTGGAAGGCTTCCTCACACTTATCGCTCCAAATGAACGCGGTGTTCTTCTGGGTAAGTTTAGTTAGAGGGGAAGATAACACAGAGAACCCTTCCACGAATCTTCTATAATAACCGGCCAGACCTAGAAAGCTCCTAATCTCCTTAGGAGTAGAAGGTCTCTTCCATTCCATCACAGCAGAAATCTTTGTTGGGTCTACAGAAATACCGTCCTTGCCCACCACATTGCCCAAAAAGGACACCTGGGGTAACCAGAATTCGCACTTACTCAACTTAGCGTAGAGCTTGTGCTCCCTCAGGATTGACAAAACTAAGCGCAAGTGTTTAGTATGCTCCTCGACACTGCGGGAATACACGAGGACGTCATCTATGAACACAATAACAAAATGGTCCAAGTAATCCTTGAACACTCTATTCATTAAATCCATGAACGCCGAGGGTGCATTTGTCAGTCCAAAGGACATCACCAAGAACTCAAAATGCCCATGCCGAGAACGAAAAGCCGTCCGGGGTACATCAGCCTCACGGACTCTCAACTGGTGGTAGCCTGAACGAAGATCAATCTTCGAAAACACAGCGCATCCCCACAATTGATCAAATAGGTCATCAATCTGAGGCAACGGATATCGGTTCTTGATGGTTACCTTATTTAACTCTCGATAATCTATGCAGAGCCTCATAGAACTATCTTTCTTTTTAACGAACAAAACAGGAGCACCCCAAGGTGAAGAACTCGGTCTAATAAAACCACACTGCAGCAACTCATCCAACTGAGCGCGCAACTCTTCTAACTCTCGCGGAGCCATGCGGTATGGTGCCTTAGCAATAGGGTGAGTACCTAGCTCGAGGTCTATCACAAACTCTACCTCTCTTTCAGGAGGAAGTCATGGAAGACTATCAGGAAAGACATCTGGATACTCTTGCACCACCGAAACATCCTCAAGACGTGGTGTAACAAAAGCTGATTCCAAAGCCGACAGAGAAACAATATATGCCTCACAACCAGACTCTAAATCTCGACAAGCACGTACCGCAGAAATAAGGAGGGAACTCTTGCCTTGAGAACCATAGACACTCATAGGTTGGTCGTTGCCCATCTTGAAATCCAGCCGCTTAGCCTTGCATTGGATGACTGCATCATACTTGGACAACCAGTTCATGCCCAAAATCACGTCAAAGTCTGCCAGATCCAATACCATCAAATCCGCAAAAGCTAGAAAATCGCCTAGACAAATAGGGCATCTCTGAATTCCTCGACTTGATGTCACTAGATTTTCAGAAGGAAGCTTGACGTTGAAGGAATCTTCTAATTGATCCACGTTCAAACGATGTTTATCTACAAAACTCTGCGCCATGAAAGAATGGGTGGCACCCGAATCGAAAAGGACGCGCGCCCACCTGTTTCGCACCTTAAACTCCCCTATAATCGTAGCATACGTAACTAAACGAATGCAAACTACCACAAACAAGGAGAGTAAAAATCAAGTTAGAATCTAACCTGATATCACTTGGGTAGAGGTCTGAGCTTCCTCTCTAGTAACCACGTTTAACTTTCCTTTTCCTTTGTCCTGGTTTGGTGGCGGCGGTAGAGCTCGGAGTGGGGTAGGCTGCAATGGGGGCTGAGCCTGAGGGCATGCAGACTTCTGGTGTCCCTTCTGTCCGCACTGGAAACAAGTTCTATCCTTCAACCAGCAACGACTCACGTCATGACCCTTCCTTGAACAAAATGAGCACACCAGCTCTCCCTTGGGTACGCCTTGAATGGCGAGCACCTGCTGCTTCTTCAGGGTAGCGGTCCTCTTGAAACACCTTTCGTACGGGTGGCCAGATCGACCACAGAAACTGCATATCTCTCCACCTTTCTTTTTCGAAGGAGGGCCAGATGCCCTAGAGCTTCCGTCTTCGGCACCTTTCCTCTTATCTTTTCTCGCTGCAGCTCCTCGATTCTTGGCATTTTCAATCGCCTCAACCTTCAGTGCGGCTTCCACTGCCTCTGCAAAATTCTCCGCTCTATAAGCGCATGCCAACTGCTGGACATCGCTTCTTAGTCCTCCAAGGAATCGCTTCACTCTACCATCCTCCGAAGCTACTAAATCTGGAGCAAATCTACTCAACTTGCTAAACTCAATCTCGTACTCGCTCACCGTGAGCTGTCTCTGTTTCAGGTACAGGAAGTTATTCATCAAGCGGTCCTGCTCGACCGAGGGTAGAAACTTTTTCAGCAGAATCTTCTTGAAAGACTCCCAAGAACAACCTTCCTTCAGACTCTCTTTTTCACAAATCCACCAGTTCTTTGCCAATCCTTTTAACTGGTAGGCCCCAATCATTACCTTCTGGGCTTCTACAATCCCCGAATATGAAAACATCTCCTCGATAGAGATGATCCAATCATCTAAAACCATAAAGTCTGCACTTCCGTCATAGGTAGGAGGCCCCAGTCGCTGGAAGTGTGAAATAAAATTCATCTCTGGTGGTAGAGTCACCGGGGGCACTAGAGGAGCAGGGGTATCGGGTACAACTCGATCCACAATAGGGTCTTGCACTAAGGGTTGCTGCACAGGGGCGGCAGACAAAAAGGATTCCATTTGCGATTGCATCGCAAGCACTTGCCTTGACAGAGCCTCGTTGCTCTGACGTAGACTCTCGATCAACGCATCACTTTGCGCACCTGACGACTCACCCTCCGACTAGGGAGTTGACCTCGTTGCAGGACGCTTAGGCGGCATTTCTAAAAGGGTAACAAACGATCACTCAATTAAAATCCTAGATTACGACTAGGACAAACAAAACTAGTTCAGACCATACTTGAAAGACACTTGCTAAAGCTGTCACTTGCTCTGGGATTATATGATGATGATATGTCCTACTCAGGATGATATCTTATCATCCTATTGACTCATGTGCCTATGATATGAATGCATGAATCCTTTACTCTTATTTAAAATCATGTGTGTACATATGTCATCAAGTAAATCTTTAGCTTGGCATGTTATGCTTATGTTATGTTATGCTATGCATGTGGTGCTATGAATTCTATAAAAGGCCTTAATGCATGTTATGAGCGGCGTACACATGTAATGTTATGCATCCCATACTACATAATATTGCATGCAACGAAAAGAAAACGTGCTAATGAGCATTCATGTGGTGAGGTTATGCATCCCATACTACATAACCCTCACATGTTGCCATCTATGGTGGATCCATATACAAACACATATTATGCATCCCATACTACATAATATGCCCCGTATACTTCTAATCATGCTTATGAGTGTAGTGTTCATGCTTCAGCCAAGACATATTGATGACACATCGGTGTGTGTATGACATGACACTAAACAACTAACACTAACAAGGGAAGGTTGCCCGACCAATTGTCAAGCAACCTCCCTCTGATACCAACTATCACAACCCGCATTTTTCCCAACAATTTAATTATATCAGAGCAAGGGGAAAATACGCGTCGTGATGCCACGTCGTGCAGGGGATAACTGCAGACATTCAGGCAAGACTCCAAACTCTACAATTTTAGTAGAAAACATAAATGGTTATGAATAAAATCCAGTTTAAGTTATGATGGTAGTCGTATCCCTCGGCTTAGTGAATCATCTAGTTCACAATTTAAAAATATAAATTATACGCTTGCGGAAAATACTTATTTAAATTGACTCTAATATCCTACATAAGTATAAATGTCCCCGAGGAACAACTCATACAATGCAAACCTTAGATTTATAATAAGGGTAGGAAAGTCTTTACGCTAAATAGAAAGTAGTGGCTTAGTTTTGAAGGAGATGATAAGTATGCTTTACTAATAGTAGGGTTTTATAGGTCAAAATACCTAACATGCAGTCCTAGCAAGGAATCATCCCAGAGAGCAAGTTATCTAAATCAAAACATAAGAAACTACTACAGCCAGCAAGTGTCAAAAATCAACAATCCTGTGGGCGTCAACAACCTGACACGAACCCACAGTATTAGGTATGTCTGAACTAAGGAAAACAACTAAAAAGACAAACTACCTCGCTATGGCGAGGTGCAAAACCACAACCAACACTGCTGCTCAAAAAACCAAAACTAGCTCCACTATCTGCTACTGCTCTGAACCTGAGGCATTCCAAAAAACAGAACACCTCAGCAAGAAGGTACAAGTGGTGGCAAGAAAATAAATAAAGTAAACAAATGAACAAGGTCGAAAGGGGTACCAACCCAGGACCCAAAGTACTAAAATAAGGTACAAAACAAAATTAGAGAAATAGAACTTACGTGAATCGTCACGTACCACCAATCATGCCAGATACCCAAGGCAGGGGGAAAACAAAGGCATGAGTAAATTATAAGAAAGAAACTCAAAAAAACAACTTTATTAGCCGCGTGTGGTCAACTCTATCTAAACAGGCAGGGTGCTCACTAATAAGGACACACCCCTCACAGATGTTAAAATCCGTCTTATTGCGGGGGAGACTTATACACTCCACTAGTCGCCGCAGGATGCCCAACCACCAATAGAGTTGCATGACCACTAATAAAGGAAAACAAACCTTGCGGTCGGTGGATTTGCCCACAAACACCCGCAAGAACGAGTCACTAGGAAATAAATCACAGGATTTGGCACATCGGATTCTACTCGATATATTCTAGGTTAAAAACACGGTTGATCAACCTCTAGAAACGATTTACGACCCTAGGTAATTTCTAACGCGATAAATAGGGCGATAAAAGCCCACAATAAAACCCTACATCGTATTTCTACAACTCCACAAGACGAGATTTTTCATGCCAAAAACTAAATAAAAACCAAGAAAACTCATAAGGAAGACTCAACAAGCATACTAAACCGAATATCAAAAGTGCACAAGGATTGAGAACTAAAGTTTAACCGTTACCATCGAAATCGGACGAGAGGGAAGGAGGGAAAACCACTACTTGCCTTGGTTGCACCGGAAACGTTCTCTGAATCGTTCCACGCCGTAGATCGGGGCAAAAGAACTCAGGAGAAGTAGAAATCTAAACAACAATGGCGGAAAAGGGGTTAGGGCCGAAAAACCCTAATCAAGAAAACTCACGGAAAGAGGAAGAAATTACCACGATAGCGAAGCTCTCGGTGAGAGCTTTCCGGATCTACGATCGGTTGAAGATTCCGAGCACCGGAGCTCCGTCGGCGGCCACCGGAAGATTCACGAAATGGAGAAACTTATCTCTCACCGCTGGTCTGGTTCGGAATAGAAGTATCGGAGAAGATGAAGTTATATCCTAATAACCTAAGAGAAAAGTATATATATAGTTTTTTTTTCTTTTATAAAAATTTCAACTTAAAAGGGACAGCATCGGAAATATCAAAAATAGGCATCTAAGATGGCTTCAAATCGAAAAGTAAACAACATCAAAGTTGTAGATCTCGTCGAGACGAACAAAATTCATGTTGACCATTTTTTTGATACGATACCGTTTTGACCATCAAAACGGCGCTCTAACGCTGACAGGAATGGACTACTCGAGTGGCAGCATACATACTCGAGTAGAAGCATACATACTCAAGTAGAAGCATACATACTCGAGTAGAATCATACATACTCGAGTAGGAGTTCAAATATACTCGAGTAGGAGTCCATATACTCGAGTAGAAGTTCAATATACTCGAGTAGAAGTCTATATACTCGAGTAGGAGCACCATACACGAGTTCCAGCAGAATAAACAAGAATAATCAAGATGACCTCAAATCGAAAAGTGATCAACATGAAAGTTGTAGATCCCGTCGAGACGAACAAATTTCATGTTGACCATTTTTCCATACCACTCCTATTTGACCCTCTAAATAGCGCCCGAACACCGACACAAAAATAATAATAATAAAAACGGTCGAGATAAAGGCTTGAACTCTCGAGATTTACATAGAAACTTGCCAAAATACGTATAGGACTCGAGAAAACAACTAGGATCGATTAGAGTCAAAGGGAGAACGCTCGAGGAGCAAATTGATGGGATGAACCCAACAACGAATTCGAAACCTAAATCCGACGAGCCATTCCTGAGATAAAAATTTCCAAATATAATGACACAAATACTCAAAACTTCAATCACGCGCCGAGACTCCAAAAATGCTCGGATTGCGACGAAACTTGACGAGCAAGTTTAAAATTACTCAACTTAAACCTCATAGAAATATTTTCTGATTTCGACAAAAATCCAAGAAATTGGCCGACTCGACCGAACGGACGCGAAAATGCCTTATCGGCGATGCGCCGTCAACCCGACGTTAAAAGTAACGCCATGACGTCATAAATATGACGATACCAAAACCAAACAAAATCATCGAAAAATCAGGGGCGTTACAATAGCTTTCCTATCATTCCTCCCGCACGGTACCTAGGAGCCACTGGGGGAGGGGTGGGGGAAATTAGGCTTAGTATTTTGACTAACGGTCGTTGGACCAAAAATTTTAGGGACTCCAGATGGCGGATAGGGAGCAACAGCAGGAGATGCGGCACTAGTAGATTACGACACACTTGGAGGTGGGCCAATCTAGTATAGGAGCACCAGCCTCCGACTCTGCTAGTGATTAGTTTTACCTAGATTCCACGAGAGTGATGTAGTGAGGATTTGCTGTACCGGGCATAAGCTCGTTTATATTCTTATTATACTGATCTATTTCGGTGCTTATATTACTATATAGACTTTCTATGATTTCTGTTTCATAGATTATATGTGATTTGTTGACATGACTTTATTGTCTTTTAGCTGTAACTTCTACTCTTGATGATCGTCAATGCCGGCAAGATCAGTATTTTGTAATGACGACCACCCTGAGTGTCGGTGTCACCGCAAAATGATGATTCTGGGAATAAGACCCGGTAGTGTAGCAAGAAAAAAAAGGGGTCTTACAGATGATATCTCTATGGATTTTGTGCACGGGCTGCCGAGATCATAGAGCAGAAACGATGCCGTGTGGGTGATTGTTGACCGATTGACAAATGTATCGCACTTCATACCGAACAAGAAGGACGATTCAGTGGAAAAGTTGGCTCAACATAGTATGATTGCACGATGTGCCCCGTAGCATCGTCAGTGACCGAGATGGGCTTTTTACTTCGAATGATTGGAGGCTAATCCACCAATTGTTGGGTACTCAACTAAAGTTCAGTACGGTCTTTCATATGCAAACGAATGGTCAGACCGAGAGGGCTAATAGGATAATGGAGGATATGCTCTGGATGTGCGCCTTTGATTTCAGGAAGAGGTGGGAGGACCATCTCTATATGATTGAGTTTGCCTATAATAATAACTATCAAGCTAGCATTCAGATGGCGCCCTTCGAAGCTTTATACGGTAGGAAGTGCCGTACTCCTTTAGCTTGGGCGAAAATAGGCGACTCGAAGTTGTATAATCATAAAGAAGTTGAAGATGCAAATTCGATTATACGCACTATACGAGAGCGACTATTGGTAGCCCAGGATAGGAAGGCAAAGTACTATAATGCCAAGCTTCGAAATATAGAGTTTGCGGTGGGAAATTGGGTATATCTGAAGATAAAGCCATTCAAATGCGTACCTAGGATTTGGCGCTTGAAAAAGTTGAGTCCGAGGTATCTTTGTCCGTTTGAAGTGGTTGAGAGGAATGGAGAAGCTGCCTATCGATTAGCTCTTTTGGCGGAGCAAAGTAGTTTGCACGATATGTTTCATATATCTGTGCTGCGAAAAGCTTTGAAAGAGCCGACACAACTAGTGGCTGATGATCAAGTACCGGTCAATGGTGGGCTGATGCCGAAGGTTAGACCCTTTCAGATCGAGGATACAGATATCATGAAGCTACAAAACATGACAATCAGGATGGTCAAAGTCCGTTGGGACAATTGTGTTGGAACACCCTATTACTAATTTGGGTCAGGATCACTATGTCTATAGGATTGTTTCTTTGACCTTATTGTATAGAGTAAAGGTCAACTAGTTAGGTATAAGGCTTAGGACTTAGGTTTGAAGCTTTCCCCAAGACCTCCTAGTTCAGATGAGAAGCCAAGAAGAGGAATTCAACTTGTCGTCGAGCTCAGATCGACGAAGCGTCGAACCCAGTTTGACTATCTGTGAGTTCAGATTGTCAAAGCGTCGAACTCAGTTTGACGATCTCTGAGCTCAAGTCGATAAGGCGTCGAACTCAGTTCGACGATCTCTGAGCTCAGATCGACGATTTCTGTTTTAGACAAATTCCAATATCTCTGAGCTCAGTTCGACGATAGTTGAGCTCAGATCGACAATTATCTTTTGAGATCTACGATTTCTGGAAGTTTGTCAGTTTGTTAAGGATTTCAAATCTCTTCAAGTCAGAGCATTTATTGCAGAAGATTTCTAGCCATTATAATAAATCTGGAGCAAGTTTCAAGGAAACAAAGGAGGAATGTTTTTAGTTTCTTTCCTTCAGAGACAGTTGACATTTAAGGAAAGCCTTTATGACTTTGCTAACGGCTATCATCAAGATTTGATGACTGAATTTATTATTATCATTCAGAGAGAACAAGAACTCACATAGAAATATACACAGAATATACATAAAATAAAGAAAAAAAAAAGAAGATAAATAGCTCAGAAAACAGAACAAGTTTTCTTTCTGATTCCTGCTGATTAAAGTCTTCATCATTCACACTCCAGACAACAAACATTTCAGTTCTTACTGAAATCATCTTTTGCTGGAGCATTCTTTCTACTAAAGACCTATCACCCTTGCAAAGCTTCCAGTTCCTGAACTCTTGCTAATCTTAGGGGGAGCTTTGACAACATCTCATCCACTTGTGTTTCTCTTTGATTATTGACAGAGAAGACAACTTCACCATTTTTCTTTTTTCCTTTCCTGTAAAAGGGTTTTTAAACTCCCTTCAAAAGTTTTGCTTTAGTTTCTGAGACCTGATCAAAACTCAGTGGTGGCAAGACACCTGATCAAAAAATCTGGTTTGGTTTTTGAGCACCTGATCAAAAGCTCATTGGTTCCCAGAATACCTGATCAACTCATCCTGTAGTGGATTCCTACCAAGGGTGGTAGAAGAGTGGATGTACCCAGGTTTTGGGGAACTGCTATAGCTCCTTGTGTCTTCTGGTTGTTTGCTATCTTTTTGCTGTGTGCTGTGGATGTGCTCTTTTGTTTGTTATATTTTTGATTTCTGTCAAGCACTCTACACTAACTAAATTAAGTCTTTCACTACTAGAAAAAATTTCATATTTGCAAAATTATTTTAATACACTCTATTCACCCCCCTCTAGAGTGAAGGATTGATCTTACACTCACTTTCAATTTGTACCCATGAAGAATTGACATGAGAGTGTGAGCGAACCATGCGAGATGAGTTTCCAAGTTATTTTTATAAAAGTAAAGTTGTAATAGTTTTGTACTGTTTACCTACAGATGAATAAAATTTTGGGATGAAATTTCTATAAGAAGGGGAGGACTGTAACACCCCAAAAACTATAAAATAGAACGTAAAGGTGGCTATTGCCGGGTGATAGCGGGTATCGCTGGCGATAACTCGACGCTCTCAATGCACTCGGCGAAGCATTGCGTGAGCTATTAGAGCGGCGATAGTGAGTATCGTTAGGCGATACTACAACATATGGCTGGACATAATTCAGATGGCTGGACAGTGGCCATAGAGCGGTGGTTGACCGGGGTCAAAGCAGTTATCGACGATATCGCCGAACGATAGCGTTAAGTTTGACTTGTCAGATGAAATCGTGGCCATTACTTTCTCTAGATGAAATGAGCCTGTGGCTGGGATTAATCCCGAGGTCTCTTAAGCAGAGTATTGGAGAAAATAGAAGTCATTTATCTTCTTCTCACTCTCTCCCCTCCTTTTCATCCAAAATCTTGAGAGAAAAGAGCTAAGGGAGAAGAAGGTGGTAACTAAACGAATCTAACTCAGAGCATTCTAGCGAAAGCTTCAAGGGTTAACTTTTTGATATTAATAAGTAACTCTGTCGACTATCTGTGGGATATGGCGTGGGGCCCCGATCGGACCCTCTATTATATTTCATGTGACGGATGGAGGTGTTACACCGAATCCACAAGAGGTCACTATCATATACTAGGTGGAAACTTTAGGCACCCAGATTTACTTGATAACACATCTTCCCTTTTTCCTACAAGAGTCCACAATATGTCCAAAGTGAAAGAACTTGTACAAAACACGAAAGGGGCTGAGAGCTTTCACAAATTTTTCTTTGGACTTGCTGTAGGGTAGGGAAATAATAAATACAAGTTTAAATTTTTTATAAAATGAGTTGTGGATTCTATTACTAATGTCAGTGATAGATTTTTCTGCTGGGCAGTAGCTACTGGAACCATAACCAAGCCCGTATTTAGTACCTCCATGATGTTGGTTGGTAAGAATCATGTCAAGTGTTTTTGACCAATTATGAATTTTTCTATGGCCACGATTAGGTCATGGATCCAGGATTTTAAGGAGGAATTTTCATTAACTAGATATCATCACCTATCTGAATTTTTTATATTTTCATTTTATATTTGAGAGAGAAGTTTTTAAGCCCTTTTTAAGACCCCTTTTTGATTGGTGAGAGTTTTGATATTAGAGTAGACCTTAGAAAGAGCATCCTTGAGTTCCTTTACTCTTTACGGAGTGATCACACTCTTGATCAGATACCTTCTCTTTTCCTAAAGATTTTAATTCCTTAATTAATTTTTGATTTTATTTTAAAAGAATCTTATTTTTTAGTTTTTAAAAGATCAAGTTCTTTTAAACTTTTATTGAAAAATTTGTAGGTTTTCATATATTCAATATAAAGATCATCATATATAGAATAAAGTACCTCAGTATCGCTTTGGACACTGCAATCGTCAATAAATGATTCATGTGTTTTCCCAAAAGGAATATGTTTGCCTCTTTATCGTCGCTGGAATTTAAGTGGCTTGATACTTTAGATGAAGAGTCATCCCTTATTGCCGCCTTCAGAATCTTCTTCTTCTCTTTTCCTTTGTGCCACCTTTTATTCTTCTATTTCAGGTACTTTGGGCACTAGCTTTTAATGTGACCAATCTTCCAGTAGTAGAAGCACTCTGGTGGAGGCCGCTCTTTTTCATCATTACTAGCTTTCTCCTTCTAGGGTGACGATCCAATCCTCCCTGCATCCTTTTGAAAGTATTTGCGGAATTACTTTATCCTCTCCGGGTTCCTTATAAATTTCTTGAAGTTTTTCACAAAAAGGCTTTATTTATCCTTCTCGTCTTCATTGACGTCCTCATTTCTTGTCTTTTGTGCCAAGGCATTCTTCTTTGACTCCTTATTATATTCTTCGTGGTGGATCTTTAGTTCATCCTCATGGATTTTTAGGTTCTTAATGTGGCTCTCAATCTGGATATGTCTCAGATTGTGTGACATAGAGATGGCTATCACCTTTGGATTAACCTTCGGAGGGAGAGACCAAAGGATCTTCCTTACCAAGTATCAGTTAGAGAAGGTTCCCCCAAAGATCTTTATGGCATTGACAATCTTTGTGAAGCACGTGTATATTGAGTCAATGTCCTCATCAACCTCTATCCAAAATTTCTCAAATTTTGACTCCAGTTGGAAGAGCTTTGAGTCCTTCAACTACGAGGCACATTCATGAGGTATTTCTAATAAATTCGAGATATCATAGGTAGCTTCACATGCACAGACTCTAATAAAGTCAATCATATCTAGAGCACAAAATAAGGTATTCAAAGCTTTAGCATTTTAACACCTTTTTTATCTCCCTCATCCCACCTATCTTTGGGTTTATCTATGTTAACTTCTCTAACAATATATATGAGTAGTGTATTGACTTTATACCATATTCTAGACCTCAATATCTAAAGTATTTAAAAAATAATGCATTCATATTCTCCAGTAGTTATAATCAGTTCCAGTAAACAGTGAAGGTCTACTTATCTCTGCCCCTCATAACAAGTGTGATCATGGAGAACTATTATTCCGGGTTGTTAAACTAATTTGGAATAACTGGAATTGGTATTATTTATTGGATTTGTAGGCGCCCTTAGAGGGGGGGGGTGAATAAGAGTCTTAAAATAATTTTAGACTTTAAATCAAAACACATGAAAATAAAAAAGATGAGGTTTCCATTGCTACCGCCAATGGTAAGAATTATAGTTTAGTGTTAGTAATAGAGATATATTTCTTACTTATATGAATGTGATTATAAACTCAGTAGCCAAGAATAAAGTAAAATAATTTTATTACAAAAATAATGTTTACAAATTTTTTGATCCTAATGACGCTTTGGATCGAGGCGATAGTAAATCCATTTGGGTTTTCTATACCGACCCTTCACCCAAGGATCAATTGGCTCTAGCCTATCTATCCATCAATGATGCCTCAATCCGCCCCCTAGATCTACTCCTAGATCTAATTGCCACCACCTGTGGCAAATTTTGCATAAGTCTCACAAGACTTAGTCGCCAACACTTGTAAAGAATTCACAACCACACAAAAGATAAGAGATACAAGTAAAAATAATTTTGAAATACAAAATTCCCTCAATAAGTTGAACTCGAATATGATGATGGAGTGCTAAAGTGATCATTGTATTAGATGTGCATGGCCTTTGTGTATAGTAAGCGTGATTAATCCTTCTTCGAGTTCTTTTGCCTTTATGAGTGTTGACAGGAGTTCTCTCAGCTATATGGAGGAGTCTCTCATGTAAGTATAAGAGTTGGGTCTATTGGTCATGTTGGATCCCCAGTTGAATTTGGGCTAGGTACACTAAAATTATTTTTAGTATGACCCTCCTTGTATAGTCTTGGGTCTTAGTTCTTCATTAGATTATAGGGTAGGTCAACAAGTCATTTTGATTAGACCAAGCCCTCAGAAGACTTAGAAGTTTGTAGAAATCAGAGCAAGGCAGAAATTTCATGTTGAAGAAGTTATTCGACGAACTCTGATGTGAGCTCGACGATCTTCATTCTCAGTTCGACGATCTCAGGATCCCTTCTCTGAACTGAGATCGACGAAAGATGAACTGAGCTCGACAATCTCTAATCTTCTATCAGGTATGATTCAACGATCTTATATCTCTATTCGATGAACTTGGAGCCCAGTATGGAAAGCTGTATTTCAGTTTGAAGATCTCAGGGCTCAGCTCTACAAAAGAGAGGTTGAGTTTGACGATCCAGGATCTCAGATTGACGAAAATTTCCAGTTCAATCTTTTCTATTCTCTGCAGTTATTTTCAGAATTGATTAGGCTTTTTTTATTGCTTATATTGCTCTGAGTAATTAATGCTTAGATTCTCAGAATATAGTCGTTCATATGACAACATTAATTACTGGTTTTCACAGAGTTAATATACAGCTAATTCTTTGGACAGTTAAGGAATTTCTTTATTGCTCTTCTAACCGCTGTCCAAGTTCAAAGATTTCTGCAATCAATCAAGGCAATCGAATTATCAGACCAATTTACTGCAGATGATATAGTAATGTTTTTGAAAAGCCTTAGTACATAGAAATTATTCAAAGAAAAAGAGTTCTGCACCTTCTCCATCAAATCTTCTTCTTCCAACAAGCTTTCAGATATAATAAAACTTCATCTGTCTACTGCTTTCTGGAGAACTTCTTCAAGAATACCTATACACCCTACAAAGCTCTCAATCTTCCTGGACAGTACTTCATCTCAGGGGGAGCTTTGGAACAATCAAGGATCCACGAGTCCTCTCAGTTGTTTTTAGAAAAGAGAAGACAACATACAATTTTTTATTTCTTCACCCCTTTGTACACAGGGTTCTAACTCCCTTCAAAAGTTAAACACTTGGTTGCAAGTCTCCTCATCAAAAGACTTGATTTGGTTATTAGGCACCTGATCAAAAGCCTGAAGGATTTCCTGATCTACCTGAATCAGATCTTATGGTGACAGGGCACCTGAGCAAAAACCTGATTTGTGGAAGGACACCTGATCAAAAACCTGAGTGGATTCCTACCAGGGTGGTAGAAGAGTGGATGTACCCAAGTTTAGGGGAACCACTATAAATTTCTTGCGTTGTTTGTGATGCTCTCTTATTTTATTGTGTGCTGCTTGCTGATTAGTTTAGTTTTATTTCTGCACTAACTGACTACACATATAAGAATTACTATTTTAATTTCACAATAAAAATCTTAAAAAGATCTTAAAATACTCTATTCATCCCCCTCTAGAGTTAAATAGATCTAACCCTTCAGGTGGTATCTTTCATACCATCCTTCAATTGGTATCAGATGGAGGTTTCTTTGGTTTCACAAATTAGCATCTGAACTAAGATCCTTGTTAGATCTTCTTCTCTCTAGTGTGTTGTTACATGAATGACACAAAATAAAGATTATGCTAGCACCAAACCTCCAGTCTGTAACTTGAACAAATTTGCACTCTGGAAGGCAAGAATCAAGCTTTACATGAATTCTATTGATGAGTGCATTTTCAATTCATTTTTGACAAGACCCCCTCAACCTATAGCAGTGACTGCAACAACATCTGACACTCATTCAGTTCCACCACCTGAGTGGACTGATGCTCAGAATAAAGCAAAAATAGCTGATGCAAAAGCTATGAATATACTGGCTCAAACTATGTCAGATGACATATTTCAAAAGGTGGTTGAATGCACTACAGCAAAACAAATCTAGGACTCTCTAAATCAGATGGTGGCAGACTCAACAGATGAGAGAAAAGACAGAAGATCCCTCCTAATATCTCAATATGAGAACTTCAAGAAGGAGGAATCTGAAACAGTGGCTGCGATGTATAACAGGCTAAATATTATCATCAATGAACTAAAGACCCTTCATAAAGATATCTCCTTAACTGAGATTAATGACAAGATCCTAATGTGCTTCCCCAGCACTTGGGATTCCAGGATCTGGCCAATCAAGGAAGCCAGAAGTTTGAATGAGATATCCACTGAATCTCTCCTTAGAAAGCT
The DNA here is from genome assembly GCA_039513925.1 of Platanthera zijinensis. Lineage (NCBI taxonomy): Eukaryota > Viridiplantae > Streptophyta > Magnoliopsida > Asparagales > Orchidaceae > Platanthera > Platanthera zijinensis. The sequence continues at coordinate 95,140,743 of CM077091.1, forward strand.
AAAATCCTATGAGCAGTTAATTAAGACCAGAGAGGCTGCTGAACTTAATGCCTCAACCTCTTCAAGGAAGGAGCACAATATTGCCTTCAAAGCAACATAAGAATCAGAAACCCTTCCTGCCAATGAAGAGCTGATGAGCTTTATGGCCAAGAGATTTTATAAGTTGGTCAAGAAGGACTTCAGAAGGAAATCATCAAGAAGTGATGATAAACCTAAGTATGACAGAACTCCTACTAAGGAGATTATCTGCTTTGGATGCAGAAAACCTTGGCACATTCTCCCTAAATGCATTGAGGCACAGAAAAGAGATAGAAGAAAGGAAAAAGAGAACAAGAAGCATTCCAGCAATCACTCCAACAAACATTCCTCCAACAAGCATAAAAGAAAGGAGAAAGGTTTCATTGCTGAAACCTTGAGTGAAATAGAAGAGGAGACTTCATCTTCTAGCTCCAGTGAATATGAGGAAGAAGCCAAGGCAAGGGAAGTGTGCTTTATGGAAATCAATGCTTCTTGTAGCAAGTCAGAAAATGAAGAATCTGATGAGGAATCAGAATCAGAAGAAGATTAGGTAATATTTTCCTTTGATTTTAATTCTGTTGATTTCAAAAATGAATTCAAAGCATTATGCAATGATTTAATAAAATCTGAAAAAGAAATCAAGATACTTAAAGATAGGCAAACTGAACTTGATAATCTATTTGCTGAAAACATTAAGCTTAAAGATGATTTATTCTTAGCAAATGAACAAATTATTTCTCTTAAAACAGAACTAAGTGAGGCCAAGCAACTTGAGGAATCTCTCAATGGGAGAATCCTTAAGCTGATGGACATCACAAGCACAGTAAATGCTAAGCTAAATGGCAAGCTGGGCTTAGGTGCTTCATCAAGCTTGCCCCCCATTCTTAAGAAAAATATTCTTTCAACTCCTATAAAATTTATATCTGAAAAAGGTAAAGAGATAATATACAATAAGCAACCAACAGATGGCTTACCTAAATCTAAAAATCAAAAGAATAGAAACAAAAAAATCTAAATAAAAATAATGTTCAACAGATTTTGTCGAACTCAGATCGACGAAATGTGGCTAATTTGTCGAACTCCGATCGACGATCTATGAACGCTAACATTAGCCATAATAATTCGTCTTACTGCGATCGATGAATCTTGTATGGTTCTTCGAGCAGAGATCGACGAACTTGGGGCACAGAAAATGAATGTATTCATTCTCTGAGCAGATATCGACGATCTCATCCCATCTCGTCGAACTCCGATCGACAAACTTACAACACTTCGTCGAACCCAGTCAGACTTAATAAAAATCATAACCTTAACAAAAATTTTAATCAAACTAGAAAACCTGTTAATCCATTTGCTAATTGGGAAATTCCACCTAGGAGATACCATCCCTTAGGATATAAATCTCAACCTGAATTTTCTGTTATATCAAGCTTTTCATATCAGGTAAATAAAGGGATCAAGGTAATCTGGGTCAAGAACAACTAATTTTTGCCTATTGTAGGTAAAGAGCTGTCCAGTTTTTAATCAATAGTAGTATCTGGACAATGGATGGTCTAAGCATATGACTAGCAGTAAGGACAACCTAAATAATTACAAGTCCAAGCTAGGACCAAAGGTGATCTTTGGTGACTCAAATTTTTGTCAGACTGAAGGCTTTGGAGAAGTTAAGATTGGAGCAGTTACTTTCAAAAAGGTTGCATATGTAAGTGGACTGAAACATAACCTCATCTCCATAAGTCAACTATGTGATGAAGGTTATCAGGTATCTTTTAGCTCAAGCTCTTGCATTATTTCTACTAAAGAAAACCAAACTGTTTTAATTGGAAATAGACAAGACAACATATATGTAGTAAATTTTCAATCTGCAACATCAGATATTTGTTTATTTAATCTTATTAGCAATCAGAATGAACTTTGACATAAAAGATTAGGTCATGTTAATCTGAAAAACATTACTAGGTTATCTAAAGACAACCTTGTTAGAGGATTGCCTTTTGGTCCCTACAAGAAGGAAGGCCTCTGCAGGGCTTGTCAATTAGGCAAGCAAACTAAATCTAGCTTTAAATCAATTAATAAGAGTGATTCACCTAGGATTTTGTACTTGCTACACATGGACCTTTTTGGACCTATTACTGTACAAAGCCTAGGAGGGAAATCTTATACTCTAGTAGTTGTAAATGAATTCTCAAGGTCCACTTGGGTGTTCTTTCTAAGATCAAAGTCAGATACATTCAAGGTTCTTACAGATTTTCTCAAGACCATATAGTTTGAGTACTCTACTCAAGTTGCATTGATCAGAAGTGATCATGGTACTGAGTTTGAGGCTCTTCTTACGCAAGGGTTCTGTGAGAAGGAAGGTATCAGGCACTGCTTCTCAGCTCCTAGAACTCCTTAACAAACTGGGGTAGCTGAAAGGAAAAATAGAATCCTAATTGAAGCTGCAGGCATATTACCTGCAGATGCTTATATTCCCCTATCCTTTTGGGCAGAGGCTGTGAGCACAACAAATTATGTACTGAACAGAAGTTTGATACATAAACTCAAGCATAAGACTCCCTATGAATTGCTCAAAGAGAAGAAACCTAAAATCACCTTTTTTTTAGAATATTTGGTTTTATATGCTATATTTATAATAATAATAAGAAATATATTAGAAAGTTTGAAGCTAAGGTTGTAGAGGGAAATTTTCTAGGATATTCCCAAGTCAGCAAAGCTTATAGGGTATTTAATAAATCTACTTTGAAAATTGAGGAATCTATTCATATAACTTTTGATGAAGCTAACATATCTTATAAGGAGAAAGAAATTTCTACCAATAACACATTGCAGGTACCTCACTTGTGTGAGAGATTGGATGATCTAAGCCTCACCCAAGAGGTCCCAACACATCCCTCTCCACAAGCTGTAGAAGAAAGTGAAGAAGAAAGCCCAGAGGTGGCTGAACCCTATTCAACAGCTAATGAAATTCCACAAGAGGAATTTATTCCCCAAGTTGTTGTCTAACCAGCTCCTCCCACTGATTTTGTCACACTTAGAGATCATCCTAGATCTCAAGTGATTGGAGACATTTCATTTGGTGTGCAAACAAGGCATCAACTCAACCCTTACTTAATGTTTGCCTATTTCCTCTCTCAACTTGAGCCCCAATCCATTAAAGATGCAGAGCAAGATCCCCACTGGATCATTGCAATGCAAGAGGAGCTCAATCAATTTGAGAGATATAGAGTTTGGGAATTGGTTCCTAGACCCAAAGACTACCCAGTCATTGGAACCAAATGGGTGTTCAGGAACAAATTGGATGTTGAAGGCAACATTATATGGAACAAAGCTAAGCTAGTAGCTCAAGGCTATAGGCAAGAGGAAGGAATTGATTATGACCAGACTTTTGCTCCAGTGGCAAGGCTTGAATCCATAAGAATTTTCCTAGCTTATTCTGCATACAAGAGTTTCAAAGTCTACCAAATGGATGTCAAAAGTTCTTTCCTCAATGGTAAACTAAAATAGAAAGTGTATGTGGAACAACCACCAGGTTTCATCTCTCTACCTCATCCCTCCTTTGTCTTTAGATTGCATAAAGCTCTCCATGGTTTAAAGCAAGCTCCAAGAGCTTGGTATGAGACCATAGCTAGCTTTCTCTTAGAGCATAAATTTTCTAGAGGCATTGTAGATAAGATTCTTTTTATAAAGCATCATAAAGATAAAATCTTGTTAGTACAAATTTATGTAGATGATATTATATTTGGCTCAACTCATCCCAAACTATGCAAAAGGTTTTATGACCTTATGCATTCAAAGTTTGAGATGAGTAGCATGGGTGAACTTTCATATTTCCTTGGTCTCCAAGTGAAGCAATCACCTAATGGTATCTTCATCTCCCAATCTAAATATGCTAAGGAGCTTATCAAAAGATTTGGGATGTGTGATGCCTCATCAATGAAGACACCCATGGCTACAAATGCTGTGATAGATTCTGATGAGCATGGAAAATCTGTTGATCAGAAAACTTATAGGGCCATTGTTGGGTCTCTATTATATCTCACAACAAGTAGGCCAGACATCATGTTTGCTACATGTATTTGTGCTAGGTTCCAGGTGAACCCTAAAGAATCCCACTATATTTTGTTAAAAAGGATTTTAAGATATATAAAGGGTTGCCCAAATCTAGGACTCTATTATCCAACTGAATCAGAATTTGAATTAATTGGAATCTCAGATGCTGATTTTGCTATATGTAGAGTGGAGAGAAAAAATACATCAGGAACATGTCAGTTCTTTGGTGATAGTCTTGTGTCCTGGTTTTGCAAGAAGCAAACTTCTGTGTCCACATCAACTGCAGAAGCTGAATATATAGCAGCTGGCAGCTGTTGCTCACAGATTTTGTGGATTCAGAATCAGCTACTAGATTATGGATACAACATAAATAATTCAACTGTATATTGTGATAGTACCAGTGTTATTTCAATAGCACAAAATCTAGTGCATCATAGTAGGACCAAGTATATAGAGATTAGACATCATTTCATTAAAGATTCTGTAGATAAAAAGAAAATTAATCTTGTCTTTATCTACACTGATTTACAAAGAGCAGACATCTTCACCAAGCCATTGGATGAGAAGAAGCATCTGTTCTTCTTAAATCAGCTGGGTATGATTAATGGAGAAGAATTAATTTAACTTTCTGTCTGAGATTGACGATTTGTTGACAGTTCGTCGAATGGAGATCGACGATCTGTGAACGCTTCGTGAAGAGTTCATCAAACGGAGATCGACAATCGCTTCTTAGTGAAACAGATTTCGTCGTACGGAGATCGACGATCATTATTTCAGTGAATTTATCGTCGAACGGAGATCGATGATTTATTCGTTTTCTACATACTGAGATCGACAAACTCATTTTCTATTTAAATATTTTATCGAACTCAGATCGAAGATCTTTTCTTTTTCATTGGACTGAGATCGTCTTTTTGTCTTCCAAAGACCTTATAATCTAAGTCTTAGACGAAATCCATCCCGGGCTTTCAATTTCCTTTGCACTTGATCTCCTGTTCCTTCTTGTAGGAGCTCTCATGGCAATTTCAGTGGCAAACCTCTCCGAGATGAAGTTTGACGCTGGGCTTGATATAAATGTGGACTCTTTAAGGCATACAGACCAAATCTTCCAAGTGATCTTGAAGTTATTCGATGAGCCGCAACTTCTCAAAGTGATTATTACCATGATGAAGCTGCCTGTGGTAGTGATAAAATAATTGGTTTTCACGTCGTCCTCTCTAGACGGACAAACCCTAGTCGACACAATTACTGGACAGGAGGTGATTCTAACTCCTGATATTCTTTCTGAGATTTTTGATTTTGTTAGTGGAAATGACGATATAGAACTGGATAGTAATGAGTTTGGTGAAATGCTTACACAGATGGGTCACTCCGAGGGAAACCCTAGTAAGTTATAGAAATATAACTTGTCTGTTGAGTACAAGTTTTTAGCTGATATAGTAGGTAAGGTGCTGCTTGGGAAGCACACCGCCCATGACTATATTACCAGGCACCAATCCCTTTTGATGAGTGCTCTGGTAAATAAGAAATCAGTGAATTGGGGTAATATTCTGTTTGATTTGATTAAGAAGAAAAATAATAAAAGAGAAGTTTTTTTTGGGAGGATTCTGGGCATCTTCCTCCAGGAGAAATGTCCCCAACTGTAAGTTTCCACAAAAATATTCATAAATGTCTCCAAGAGGCTGCCTTCAGTACTCTTTGAGAAATGGAAGAGGACCATCATCAAGCCCTCAAGGGCCTCCTCTTCCTCTAAGACTTCCAAGGACACTAGGACTCCAAGAGTCAATCCCCAACCTGTTGATGAAGAAGCACTAGAAATTCCTCCTCCTCCACCTTCTCCTAGACTACCTAAATCATCAACCCATCTACAACATTCTAATCTTGATATCTCAACAGCCATTTCCACTCCATCTCCACCTCAATATCCTCTACCTCAATACCTTCAGGACATTCCAGTCACCACTTCTGTTTCTATACAACAGTCTCCCAACTTCAATCTCCTCTCTTCTCCAACACCATCCCCATCACCAGTACAATCACCAACACATACTCCTCCACAATCTCCACTTGCTGTTGATACCCCTATGGATATCACATCTGAAATTCCTCCACTTATTCCTCCAGTCATCCTGAAAGTGAGGATAGATACAACTCTAGAGGGGGGGTGAATAAAGTATTCAAAAATTATGACACCCAACTCAACTCCCTTAAAGTTAATTTGCGGAATGAGTTTATAGATATTTGAAACCCTAGAGCCTAACACAAAGTGAAGTGCACTAGAGAAAGCTAACTGTAATTACAGCTGAGCTTTGGTCCTATCACAGCAACTAGCAATCCTAGTTATTTCTACTCACAGCCACAGTGCAATAATTAAATGAAGCAACACAGACGACACAAGAAGTTTATAGTGGTTCACTCTAAATAGGTACGTCCACTCTTCTACCACCCTGGTAGGAATCCACTACAGGTTTTTGTTCAGGTGCCCTGCCACCAACTGATCTGCTTCAGGTAGATCAAGTAGACCCTTTGAGCTTTTGATCAGGAGCTCAAAATCCAACACAGGTTTTTGATCAGGTGCCCTGCCACCAAGGTTCACTTTTGAAGGGAGTAATAACCCTTTATACAGGAGGTTGAGAGAGTTAAAGTTTCTTCTCTATTGTTAAAATAGATTAGAGAAGCTAGTGGATTGCACAGAGCTAGAAAGCTCTAAAGAATCAAGGCTCCCCCTGGCTTAGAGAATATCCAGGAAGAAGTCTTACTTCAGGATGCATGAACTCTTCTGAACTTGAGACAGAAAACTGTCTTGAAGTTCTTGAAGGAGCAGCTTGAAGAAGACTCTTGATTGTAGAATTATTGTTCTTCTTCAATAGCTTTTCTTTCTTCTTCTTCTTCTTCTAGAGACTCTGAGTGAATGTTCCTGGCAGCAGGATGAACTCAGGATTGAAGAAGAGAGAGTTGAAGAAGGATGATCTTCTCAGTTGAATGTATCAATAACTGAGAGCTGTATATTTCTTCTTGCTTTTGAATCTATGTATCTCTCTTTGTGTATGTATCTTGTTGTTGTTGTATTTTGAAAGCACTTTATATATGGGCCTTTGCAACGGCTCTAATCTTTGTTTGAATTTTGTCTTCTTCTGAAATCTGCAATCTGGGCTACAAATAGCACAAAACAAAACATATCCTGCAGGCAGACATGCTATAAAGGGATAACACTTTCTAAGAAGCTGTAAATCCAATCTTATAAAAAGGAGTTCTAAAGAAAGTCACATCAGACTAAACTCTTTACGGCCAGAGAAGACTTTTTGAGTCTAACGGCTATAAAGGACACCATGGCAGATAAAGCCAAAAGATATTTCAACTAATAAGACAAAGAACTTTGTCAGATAAAGCATGACTTATGCACAAAGGATGGGGCAAAGATTGCCTTGAGATGTATGCACAAAATCAATGAAATAATCTTTAATAAAATATGCTAAATAAACAGGAATTAAATCAAAGAACATAAGGAGTACAAAATTACTAAAGGCAGACAAAAGATCGTCGAACGATCCTCGGAGATCGTCGAACGAGGCACAGAGATCGTCGACCTATACGAACAGATAGTCGAACAATACAGATAGTCAAACTATCAAAGCAGATAGTCGAACTACCACAGCAGATAGCCGAACTATCAGAACAGATAGTCGAGCTATCAGATAGTTGAACTATTAAGGCAGATAGTCGAACTATCAAACAAAACAGATAGTCAACCTATCAAACAGATAGTCGAGCTATCAGATAGTTGAACTATCCAAGCAGATAGTCGAACTATCAAGCAAAACAGACAGTCGACCTATCAAACAGATAGTCGAGCTATCAGATAGTTGAACTATCCAAGCAGATAGTCGAACTATCAAATAGAACAGATAATCGACCTATCAAGGCAGATAGTCGAACTATCAAGCAGAACAGATAGTTGACCTATCAAGACAGATAGTCGAACTATCAAGCAAAACAAATAGTCGACCTATCAAACAGATAGTCGAGCTATCAGATAGTTGAACTATCCAAGCAGATAGTTGAACTATCAAGAAATCTATCTGGTCAAAAGAAGTCGAGCTGGGTTCGACGATGGACGAGGCAGATACCGCAGATCGTCGAGCTAACATGAGTTGAACTAACTCAGAGTTAGAAGATATGCTGACAGACAAACGTCGACCAACTGATAGACGATCGTCGACCATTCGATAGACGATTGTCGAGCGGCGTTCGACTATAGTCGAACCAAAAAGCCCTTAACCAAATTTTCATCTGGATAAGTGACAACTCTACAACTAGAGAAATCTAACTAAACAACTATCCTTTGACCATAGATAAATCTTGGGTCAAGAAACTAAATGAGAAGACTAAACTCAAATCCAAACTAGGGTACCAATAATCTCCCCCTATTTGGGTTAAGTCTCTCAATAACAAAACAAACAAAACAAACTACTGGAAATAAATATAACACAGGAAAGGAAATATCTAAGCAGCAAATAACATCAATCAAACAGACAAATAAACAACTGTCAATTAATGAAACTTAAGAAGTATCAGAATCTGATTTAGATACAGAGGAACCAGGAAGAAAAGAAATTTTTTTGAAAGGATCTAAAGCTTCCTTCTTTGATATCTTTAAATCTTGTTCTCCAATAATTCTAGATTCTCTTGTTCTTGGTACTACTACTTCTGGGTGTTTTTCCATATATTTAGAAGGATTAAAGACCTCAGGTCTAACCTGGAATTATCTAGCTCCTTCTTTCTGAATTTAGACATGGTAGTTAAGCCTGTAATATCTTTTCCTTCATCTTTGGCTTTTCTGATCTAGGCTGATCCAACTAGTTCAAGAAATCTAGCCATCCTGAAATCAGGATTAAGCTCTTGACTTTCATATTCATTTTCACCAGTTGAATTTAAAGGTTTTACAGCTTTGAATTTAGTAGATAGTTCTAGCATGCTTGCAGCTGGCTCTCTATTTTCTTGAATAACTAAAGAAGATGGAGGAGCAAACTCATCATATTTCTTACTTGATTTTTCAGATAAAATAACCCTTTTACCTTTTGAATCAGTTTTCTTTGCTTGAGCTGGCTTTGAGGAAGATATACTTTTGGTTTCTTTGGAAGGTGATGCTCTTCTCTTGGGAGAAGGAGGAGGAGAAAAAGTTGGCTTCTGATATACTACCTCCTTTACTTGCTCTCTTGTATCAGCATCTTGCCTTTGATATCTAGATTGGGATCTGCTTTGATATCCTGGATTGCTTTTTCTTTGATGAGATTGAGATGGAGTGAATCTAGCAGACGAGGCTGAAGGATTTGCAGACATATTACCAGAGGCTCCTGCACTAGGAGGAGGAGGAGGACCTCTAGGGTTCCATTTTGGAGCTGGACTATCATATCTTTTAGATTTCTTTCTTTGCTTTTGTTGATTCTTGGAAAATCCCATCTAGTGCTGATATTCTTTGGACTTGGGATCTATTCCTTTCAAGATATAATATGGAATGTCATGATCAGGATTAGGAGGAGGAGGAGCAGCAGCTTTCCTTTTCCTTTTAGCTGCTTTCTTTTTCTTAGACTCTTCTGAATCATCAGAGTCATCCTCATCCTCAGAATGAGATGATGGAGGGTGATCATAAGGATCAAAAGCCTCTTGCACAACTTTTTCTTTGTCTTTTAATGCAGCTTTCTCTTTCTCTTCTTCTAAGGCATCCTGTGCCAGAAGAGTATCCAGATCTACTCCTGGGGTGTCATCCCAAACTGTAGACTTTTCTTCTTGAACATCTGAAACTTTTTCTTTCTCAACTGCAACTGTCATGAGGACCAGTTCATCATTCACAGCTATCTGAGCTGGAGGAGAAAATACATGATCTTGAATAACAGGTTCTTGCACTGGTTCTGGAGCTGGTTCTGAAGCAGCTTGAACTTCTTCCACTAGATCTGTAGTATCAGGAACACAGATTTGCTAAATGAAATTGAAACATCCCTTCTAGGTATTCACAGACTAGCATGTCAGTTAACATGTCAAGTAAATGAGTAAATGAATTACCTTCAGGATTCTCTTCAGAACTTCCTAACTCCCACAAGTCATCTAGAAAGGAGGTAGTGAATCCTTCTAGGAATAGAGCAACTAAGGGAGTAGAAGCTTCTTTAAGGCATACTATTAACGCAAATTCTGCTTCCTTTATGATATCGGAAGGCTTCTGAACTGGTGCTGGAACTGCAGAAAATGTTGCAATGTCAACTGGAACTGCTGTTACTTTTTGAATCTCAGCTTAGGGCTCTGCTGGACGAGAAACAAGGGGCAGTCCTGAGGCATCTTCCTCGAACATCTCCCCCTGCCTGATTTCAGTAGAAACTGAAGTCAGGCCCCTAACTGAAGATGGCTCAGCAGACTTAGAGAGGGCTAAGATGGAGGATGACAAGGTAGAGATGGAAGAAACGAGAGGGGCAGTTGCTTCTTCAATCATGATTTTGATTGAAGGAGTAATTTGCTCCAATATGTTTAAAATGAAGGCTGGTGTGATTTCAAATGATGGTGGAGGAATCACAGTAGATGGATGATCATCAGGAATGGTGTTCTCCTGATGAGATGGAGTGTGAACTAGTGATTAATGGGTGGATGCAGGAAGATTAATATGATCTTGAAGAGAAATTGGTAACTGAGGAGGAGTGGATAGCTCAGAAACCAATAAATCAAAACTAGGATGAGAAATCCTAGCAAGATGAGATGGAAGTGGAGATGCTGGTGGTGATGCATGGAGAATTGAGGAAGGGTCAAGAGGAAGAGAGGCAGTAGATGGTACTTCAATTGAAGTAGATGGAACTTCAATTGAAGTAGATGGTAAAGCAGAGATGGATGGCAATGTGGAGGAAGATGGTAATACAGAGGAGGTGGATGGAATGGAGAGAATGGATGAGCCTGCTTCATGTAGGTGGGGAGTGACTGAAACAGTCCTTGTGCTCTCAGACACAACTTGAGCTACCCCTGCTGGAGAAGGCTTCTGAAAGCTCCTTTTCCACTTAACAAACAATATTGGATCCATCTTCTTACTGGCATTGATGGATGTTGAGACTGTAACCAACAGTTGGGGATATTTCTCTCTTAGAAATATCCCAAGTACCCTACCCAGGGTTACTTCCTTCTTACTATTCATCTTTCTGATCAAGTCAAACATAATTCCTTCCCAATTTATCTTTTTCTTATTTACTATTGCACACATCAAGGCAAACTGTTGCCTGGTGATGTTATCATGAGCAGAGTGCTTGCCCAGAAACACTTTTCCAACTAGTTCAGCCAAGAACTTTATCCTTAACGGAAAATTAACCTTTAGCAATTTAGAAGGAATGCCTTCTACATGTACTAATTCGATCAACATCCTCCCAAACTCTGGAGTATCTTGTTCATATTCCTCTTCACCATTCAATAATCCAAAAATATCAGTTAATACGGCAGGAGTCAAGCTTACCTCTTCGTCGCCAATCGTCCCAGTCATAGATTCGTCACTAGAAGACGAAGTGAAGGCCCACTCTTTAATCTCTAGGATGTTTATATTGATCCTTGTGGACATTAGCCGTTCCAGTCCTTGTTCCTTGCAGAGCTGGAGGATTTCTACTATCTCAGAATCACAGGCGCTGAAGGAGTAAAAATCTACGCTGAAGCTGGCGTCAAACTTCATCACTGACAGAAGAGCTGGAGCAATCGCCATTGATTGGGTTGGAGAAGACGAGAGAGACGACGAAAGCGAAATGGCAGAGAGCGCGAGGGAGAGCTCAAACATAAAGACGGAATACGAAAAGACGAGCTCCGTCGACTACAAATAGAACGATCTGTTAACCTAGGTCGACCATCGGTTTTATATTAAAACATCAATCGTCGATCTATTTTAACAGATACTGGAGACGATGGTCAAACGGTCGTTCGACAATCGTTTCCTGAAGCAGAGTAGTCGATCAATCGTTCGACTATTTCTGTCTTAACAAACAAATAAGCTGTCGTCGCCCGTAGGTCGACGATAGGCTCGACCTGTTCGACTATCGTCGAACGTCGTTCGACGATCTTCAAACAGATTTCAACATAGGCAGAAGTCACACTTAGTCTTTTCCATTAATCATGCCTAGTTGAACCAAAAAGAATAGATGCTTCTATTCATCTAAGGGATTGGTGAAAATATCACCTCTATGAAGGTCAGTGGATATAAACTCAAGGCTGATCTTGTTCTTTTCCACACAATCTCTCAGGAAATGGTGTCTAATCTCAATGTGCTTGGTTCTAGAGTGGTGCACAAGATTTTGTGCAATGGAGATAGCACTGGTACTGTCACACATGATTTTTGTGTTCTTGTGTGTGTACCCATAATCCAAAAGCTGGTTTTGAATCCATAGGATCTGTGAATAACAACTAGCAGCTGCTATATATTCAGCCTCTGCAGTTGAAGTTGAGACAGAAGCCTGTTTCTTATAGAACAAAGAGACCAATCTCTCTCCCAGGAACTGACAAGTTCCTGAGGTACTTTTCCTGTCAACTCTACAACTAGCATAGTCAGAATCAGAGTATCCAATTAACTCAAATTCTGATTCAGCTAGGTACCATAGTCCTAAATTTGGACAACCCTTCAGGTATCTCAAAATTCTCTTGAGAAGAATCAAATGAGATTCCTCGGGGTTGACCTGGAATCTAGCACATAGGCATGTGGCAAACATTATATCTGGTCTACTTACATTTAAATACAACAGGGAACGAACAATGTCCCTATAGTTTTTTTGATCAACTAGCTTACCCTGATCATCAGAATCTATAACTACATTAGTAGCCATAGGTGTATGCATTGCTGAAGCATCAGCCATCCCAAACTTCTTTACCAATTCCTTGACATATTTGGATTGGGAGATAAAGATGCCATCAGCATCTTGCTTTACTTGGAGACCAAGAAAGTAAGACAGCTCACCCATACTACTTATCTCAAACTTAGAATGCATCAGGTCAGAGAACTTTTTGCATAGTTTGGGATCAGTGGAGCCAAAAATAATATCATCCACATACACTTGAACTAACAGGATGGTGTCCTTGTGGTGCTTAACGAAGAGGGTTCTATCAACTACTCCCCTAACAAAGTTGTGCTCTAACAGGAAACTAGCTAGAGTCTCATACCAGGCTCTGGGTGCTTGTTTAAGTCCATAAAGAGCTTTTTGCAACTTGTAAACAAATGAGGGTTGAGTTGAAGAAACAAACCCAAGATGTTGTTCAACAAACACCTCTTCCTTTAGCTCACCATTTAGGAAGGCACTCTTGACATCCATTTGAAATACCTTAAACTTCATATAGGCTGCATAGGCTAGAAAGATCCTTATTGCCTCTAGCCTTGCAACAGGGACAAAGGTTTGGTCATAATCTATACCTTCCTCCTGTCTGTAGCCCTGAGCTACAAGCCTAGCTTTGTTCCTTATTATAATTCCATTTGCATCCAACTTGTTTCTGAACACCCACTTGGTGCCTATGATTAGTTGGCCTTTTGGTCTTGGAACCAAAGTCTATACCTTACATCTTTCAAATTGATTGAGTTCATCTTGCATAACAATGATCCAGTGGGGATCTAGCTAAGCATCTTTTATGATGAGGGGCTCAACTTGTGAAAGGAAACAAGCATGCATCACATCCTGTCTTAATCACTGTCTGAGTCAGTGATATGAAGAGTTGATAGAGGGAGAATCTCTTGAATGATATCTTTATTAGATTCTGGTACCTGCAATGAACTTGAGGAAGGAGCAGTTTCCTTCTCCTTGTAATACATATGAGATTCATCAAAAGAAACATGTACAGACTCCTCAATTTTAGAAGTTGATTTATTAAATACCTTATAAGCTTTGCTTACTTGGGAATATCCAAGAAAAATTCTCATTGAAGCTTTTGCTTCAAACTTTCTAAGGTATTCTTTGTTATTTTTATGAATGTATACTACACAACCAAATACTCTAAAATAATTAATTTTAGGTTTCTTTCCTTTAAGCAACTCATAAGGAGTTTTACTCTTAAGCTTGTGTATAAGACTTCTATTCAAGACATAATTAGCTGTGCTAACAGCTTCTGCCCAATAAGAAAGAGGCATGTTTGCATCTGCCAATAATATTCCAGCAGCTTCAATTAGGGTTCTATTCTTCCTTTCTACTACCCCATTTTGTTGGGGAGTTTTAGGAGCAGAGAAGCTATGTTTGATACCTTCTTTCTCACAGAATTCTTGCATGAGAAGAGAATCAAACTCAGTATCATGATCACTTCTGATCAAGGCAACATGAGTAGAATACTCAGTCTGCACACATAGCAGAAAGTCTGTAAGAACTTTGAAGTTATCAACTTTAGTTCTCAAGAAGAACACCCAAGTGAACCTAGAGAAGTCGTCTACAATTACTAAAGTATAATACTTCCCTCCTAGACTCTGTATATTTATTGGGCCAAATAGGTCCAAATGTAATAAATACAGGATTCTAGGTGAATCACTTTTATTTACAGATTTAAAGGAGTTTTTGGTTTGCTTGCCTAATTGACAAGCCTTGCATAGGCTCTCCTTCTTGTAGGGGAAAGAAGGTAAACCTCTAACAAGGTTGTATTTAGATAACCTAGATATGTTCTTGAGGTTAACATGGCTAAGCCTCCTATGCCATAAGGTGTTGTTATTTGTTACTTCATTAAATAAGCAGATTTCAGATTGGGTTGAATTAAAATCTACTAGATAAACATTACCCTGTCTAATACCTACTAACACAACATTATTATTTAAAGTAATATTACAGAGAGAGTTAGTGAAAGATACCTGATATCCTGCATCACATAACTGGCTTACTGAGATAAGGTTGTGCTTCAGTTCAGTTACATATGCAACCCTTTTGAAAGTTACTGCTCCAATGGTAATCCTACCATATCCTTCTGTTTGACCACAGCTAGAATCCCCAAAGATCACATTTGGTCCAAGCTTGGCCTTGAATTTTGACAGATTGTCTTTATTTCCTGTCATATGTTTGGAACAGCCACTATCCAAATACCATTTTTCTTTAGTATATGGATAGGTCTTCACCTGCAAATTAAATAATTAGACATTGTGGACCCAGACAACCTTGGGTCCATTATTTTTCACATAATGAAAACTTGAAATAAAAGAATATGTTTCATAAGGTTTCTCCGATGGTGGGTGTTAAGAGGTTCGGTAAGAATCGGAAATTGGACCCGAGGTATGTGGGCCCGTTTAAGATTGTGGAACGGATTGACATGTCATCATATAAGTTGGATTTGCCAGCAAACTTCCCAGGTGTTCATAATGTATTTCATGTAAGCCAATTGCGGAAGTGTGTGCGCAGTAGTGGGCAAGTCTTGGATGTTGTGCCCCAGTTGGAGCCTAATCTCTCTTTTGTTGAAGTGCCGGTCCGCATTTTGGATACTCAAGATCGGGTGCTGCGAAGGAAGTCAATCCCGATGGTCAAGGTTCTACGGAAGAATCAGGGTTTGGAAAGCGCGACTTGAGAGTTAGAGTCGGCTATAAGGGAGGCTCACCCTCAACTATTCCCCTGATTGGATTGGTATGTTTCCTTCTTGTAATGTTTGGCTTATTACTTTTCCTTCTATAGTAGAAGTGTTGTGCGTAAAGTTTTGGGACGAAACTTTCTTTTAGGGGGAGTGACTGTAACGCCCCCAATTTTTCAGCGATTATTTAATTCTCGTTTGGCGTTACGTCAACGTGTTTTCTTGGCTTGTGTCATCTGTGGAGTGTGGTCTTAACTCCTTAGAACTGAGTAGCCTATTTTGTAGTATATTGGCAAGATCTCCCTAGCAAGCAAGGTCGTTTTGGGTGACCCAGTATGGCCTCTCGGGGGATGCTTGTGTTTTGACTTCGGGTGGGTATAACTCGAGTTCTGTTCGTTGAAAGTTAATTTCGACTTCGCCGTTGCGTTCGTAGCATGGGTATTTAGCTACGGTGCGAGTTTCGTCGAATTCCGAGGTAGTTTGGTTTTCGCATCGTTTTGGGTGTGCTAATAATAAATGCAAATATGTATTAATAAAGCTATTTTAATGATTTCTGTGGTAAAAAGCTTTGAAATGAACCAGCGGCTTAGGAGGCGGTTAA
This sequence comes from Platanthera zijinensis, assembly GCA_039513925.1. Lineage (NCBI taxonomy): Eukaryota > Viridiplantae > Streptophyta > Magnoliopsida > Asparagales > Orchidaceae > Platanthera > Platanthera zijinensis. The sequence continues at coordinate 95,156,935 of CM077091.1, forward strand.
GGCTGATTATGCGTGATTAGATTTATTTAAAAGCCTTAAGCCAAATTAGCGGGCCCATTCTTCTCCTTCCCGAAAACCATCGCCTGCTCCTGTTCGTGGAAAATAGAGGAAAACCGCCGGACCTGCTACCCCTTCAGACGGCGATTCCGGGGGCGTTCGTGGACGGAATTTGATTCTGTGGGTGGATCTGGACTACTCTCGCTCAGATCTTCGTTTCTACGGTAAGAGATTTGATTTTCGTAGGGTTTTTAGGAGATTTTGATTTTCGGTTTTTGCTCTTTCCGCCATTAAAGCTCGGGATGTTCTGGCTAGGTGTTGCTGCTGCTGGTGCTGAGGGAGAGGAAGGGCTCGAGTGAAGCTTCGCTGAAAAACTGAGGCAAGTGGTTCTTGCACTTGCTGTTTTGATCTTCTCCCTCTTAACTACCCGGTTAGCCCTAGGATAGAAGCCAAGTTTTTCTCTTCTGCTTGCTAAATTATGTGCAGTAGTTTTCCTTTATGAGCCCCCCCTCCTTGTGCTATTTTTGCTCAACTCGCTGGTTGTTTCACCATTTAGACTCCAGATTTGTATTTCTAGTTAGGTGCTGTTGCGGGTGGAGCCGAGAGAGAGAGGGAGATTTCTGTGGTAGTGCTCTGGTTAGAACCAGTCTTGGTAGGCTCTTGAGATTTGGCGTTGAGTGTGGTGCACACACTCAAAGCCAAAAGCCGCCCGGGTTTGGCGTTGAGTGTGGTGCACATACTCAAAGACATAGTTTGGTCTGTTTTATTTGGCTAAGTACTAGGGCGTTGAGTGAGGTGGACTCACTCAATGCCGCAGCCCCTGCTAGCGGCTTAGTACTTTGGCGTTGAGTGAGTCGACCTCACTCAACGCCATTTCTGTTTTGGCGTTGGGTGAGGTGAACTCACTCAACGCCGCGGCTTTCTGTGTGGCCAAGTACTTTGGCGTTGAGTTAGGTGGGCTCACTCAATGCCGCAGCCTTTTCTGAGGATAAGTACTTTGGCGTTGAGTTAGTCGACCTCACTTAACGCCATTTCGGTTTTGGCATTGAGTGAGGTTAGCTCACTCAACGCCGTAGCTTATTGTGTGGCCAAATACTTTGGCCTTGAGTGAGGCGGGCTCACACAACGCCGCAGCCTTTTCTGAGGCTAAGTACTTTGGCGTTGAGTGAGTCGACCTCACTCAACGCCATTTCAGTTTTGGCGTTGAGTGAGGTGAACTCACTCAACGCCGTAGACCTGTTTGCGGCCAAGTATTTTGGCGTTGAGTGAGTGAACCTCACTCAATGCCATTGCTGCTTTGGCATTGAGTGAGGTAGACTCACTCAACGCCACAACCCTTCTTTTGCGGCCAGGTCCTCTGGCGTTGAGTGAGTCAACCTCACTCAACTCCATTGCTGTTTTGGCGTTGAGTGAGGTCAGCTCACTCAACGCCGCAGCTTGCCTTGTTTGCGGCTAAGTGCCAGGGCTTTGAGTGAGTGAACCTCACTTAACGCCATTGCTGCTTTGGCGTTGAGTGAGGTGGACTCACTCAACGCCACAGTCTCTGTTTGCGGCTAAGTGCTAGGGCGTTGAGTGAGTGAAGCTCACTCAACGCCATTGCTGCTTTGGCGTTGAGTGAGGTGGACTCACTCAACGCCGTAGTCTCTGTTTGCGGTTAAGTGTCAGGGCATTGAGTGAGTGAACCTCACTCAACTTCATAGTTGTTTTGGCGTTGAGTGAGGTTAGCTCACTCAACGCCAGAGTTTTCTTGCGGGAGCCGTTGAGTGAGTGAACCTCACTCAACGCCATAACTATTTTGGCGTTGAGTGAGGTTAGCTCACTCAATGCCAGAACTGTTCTTGCGGAGGGCGTTGAGTGAGTGAACCTCACTCAACGCCATGGTTGTTTCTGGCGCTGAGTAAGGCTAACTCACTCAACGCCAAGGCCTGGTTAGGCATTGAGTGAGTGGGGCTCACTCAACACCAAGCCGTGTTGAGTCATCTCAACGCTTTTCCCTTACCTTGATTTTCGCTCCCTAGTGAATTCCTTGATTTTTGAGGTTCCTTGTCGGCTATGTTTTCTTTCCCAAAGGCCGAATCGTGGGTCGTGGTTAGTAGTGGTGGTTTGAAGCTCTTATGGGGGGTGGTGTTGTATAATTTAGCCGTGACCACCCTTTTCTTTTATCTTGCTCCAGGTACGGGCTGGGCAAGGGGGTGGGAGGTCCCTAGTGCTTTCACATGTAGACCCTTGAGCTTTGTTTGCTTGGAAATGGTGGATGTAGGACTGAGTTTGCTTACAACCCGGATCCGCATTGTTTATTTTGCTACTACCATCTCTCACAACTTAGGGTGTTAGACGTTTCTTCCTTGGTAGATTGCAGCGTTTGAGATCATGGTAGCCTTGTAGACTCTGCAGCATTTGGGCAGAGTTACTGTTGTGTCCTCGTACTTAGTGCACTTCCTTTTTGCCTTGCCTTGGGCAGTTGTGACTGTTACTTATTTGTTTTCCTCTTTTACTTATCTTCTGATTGACACTTTCGAGCAGTTTTATTGTTTTGCTTGCTGAGGTATTCTTCCTTCTTTGAATTCCTCAGGTTCTGGATAGTAGCCGCTCCGACGGCTAGTGGTGCTGTGCAGTTGCTGGTGGTCTCTGGTGCTATAGAGATCAGTTCCTTGTTTTGCGAGGTAGTTTTGGTGTTATTTTTCTTACAGACATAGATACTTGCTAGTGGGTTCGTGTCAGTTTGTTGGCGCCCACTGGTAGTTTTACCTTGATACTAGATATGTTATTTTTTTTGCTGCTGTCTTTTTTTTGGAGATTGTCTACTTGCACTGGGGATGATTTATGCTAGGTTGCTAGTTACTTTTAAACCTAAAAACACTATTATAAGTATATCTCATGATAAGCATGTTTTATAAAACTCAAACACTATTTTTCAAACAACGTAAAAAGATCATTTTCTTATATATAGTATAAATTAAATGTAGGGTCTTGCATAGTATAAGTTGTCCTCTAGGGGCACTTATGCACTCTTTTAAGATGTCAAACCTGAATGAAGTATTTTTCCACAGCGTATAAGTATAGTTTTTAAACTGTGGACTAAATGATCCATCGCGCCGAGGGATACGACCTTTAAAAATTATAACTGATTTTCTAATCATTTAACTCATGAATTTCCATAAAATAAAGTAGTTAGATTTGCCTGAGCGTCAGCAGTTATCCGCTGCTTGACGTGCCATCACGACGCGTGTTTTCCCTTACTCTGATAACCCTTAATTCGGAGAAAATGCGGGTTGTGACAGCTGCCTCTAACCCATGTGCTGCCCTTGATGCCCCTGACCTCTTTGCTCCTCTCTCCTCCTCTCCTCTCTTTGTTTTCTCTGCCTCCCTGCTCTTAGCTCCTTCACATCCTCCTCCGCCAACTTGGCCAACTTCTTCGTGAATGCTAGGTTGGCCGCCTCGATCTCTATCTCCTTCGCCTCCCTCTCCATCTGCTCCTTGAAAGAGGGGGGGGGGTACTCTCTTTAGCTCCATGCTAAAGAAACTAGGCCTCAACTCGAGGGTGAAGGCGAGCATCACGGTGTACCCCGACATCTCCTAGACTTGCAGAATCTCCTCATGGAACCTATCAACATAGCATCCCAGTGTCTCCCCCTGCTTTTACTTGATGGTAAACAAGAACTCCGTCGACTTCTTCTTCCTCTTCGACGTCGAGAAACTCAATAAGAATCCTCGGCGCAAATCCTCAAAGCAGTAGATAAAACTCGTTGGCAATTGGTGAAACCAATCCCTATCCTTCTCTTTCAAAGTGATGGCAAAAAGCTTACACTTGAAGGCGTCCGACATCTACCTTATTAAAACGACATCCTCAAACCATTGCACATGTTGCACGGGGTAGTCTCTGCCTGTGTAGTAGGACATGTCGGGCTCTCGAAACCCGTCTGGAACCGAAGCCGAGATGATCAGCTCGCTAAAAGGGCTTCCACCAACCACCTGTCGAGAGGGCACATCTCGGGATCTCAGCTCGCTGAGCCATTCAGCACTAACCAGCCCAGGGAAGAGCTCCCGCCCGATGACATCCCTCTTGCCAACTTCTATGGGGACCTCCTTTCCGGGACGCTTCCCAAGAGCGTTCTCGCCCAACGACGGAGCGACAACCACTAGAACCTGAGGCATCGCCCACTTTCTCCTTGCCGAGAACGCCAAGTGGATGGTTTTAAAGACTTCCCATCTGAAGTCCTCCAGCATCCCTACCGTCATCCCACTCGCCTGGGGTGGAGAACCTCCTAAGCCTGCTCCTTCCTCCTCGTCTTTAGCCATGATACTAAGCCTGAGAATTTTTAGAATCAGCTACGGTCCACGCTCACCGCACAAGAAATGTTGGAACCAAAAACTGGCCCCAGCGAGAGTTCGGACCCTGGGGTGTAGCTAACACCTACTTCTCCCAGACCCTTGACTAGTGACTTGGAACTAAAGAACTGACCCTAGGCTACATCTTGGAGGTCCCTCCACTAAACCGGGAGATCTCAGAGCTCTCCCCCTCCTTAGCCAAATGCTGAGCTAAGAATACCTCAGAAAATGCTATAAAACTCTTAGAAAAATGAGAAAGCTTGCCTTCTGAGATACCCTATGGGTCTATTTATAGAATCCAGAAATCTAGTCTGCCAACATCATAGTTCCGCTGTTCTGAGGAGCTAAATGCAGATCTCTAAGAGCATATAGATAAATTTACCTATGGACCCTACTATGGCGTTGAGTGGAGAAGCATCACTCAATGCCAAGGACTAGGACGTTGAGTGGAGAAGCATCACTCAATGCCAAGGACTACGACGTTGAGTGGAGAAGCATCACTCAATGTCAAAGACTATGGTGTTGAGTGGAGAAGCATCACTCAATGTCAGGGATTAGGGCGTTGAGTGGAGAAGCATCACTTAACTCCAACCCTGAGGGCCTCCCGCTGACTCGGGCATAAACCTTCCTACAAGCCCTGAGCGGGAACCCTTCCGCCGCCAGGAACTAGGGCGTTGAGCAGAGAAGCATCACTCAACGCCAAGGACTAGGGTGTTGAGTGGAGAAGTATCACTCAATGCCAAGGACTAGGGAGTTGAGTGGAGAAGTATCACTCAACGCTAGGGACTACGACATTGAGTGGATAAGCTTCACTCAATGCCAGGGACTACGACTGATGTAGGCCACGGGTTTCGACACCGTAATGGCTAAGGGATTCACACGCTCGCTTAATTATAATTACTATTACGCTCACACGAAGAATAAACACAGCCACTACGCAATTTGCAACAATTAATTTAATAGGATTCGGGGGGTTCGCTAGGCCCCTTAAGATAATATCAAGGCTATAGGCCAAGATCCTCTCAAGCGAAATAAACCCACACGGTTCGGTCGAGCGTATGTTGTACCAAAAGAGACACCACCGAAAATAATGATTCGGATAACGGGTGGTTCTCTCCCAACGAAATAAAATGAGGGCCGCCACGCCTCACGAATTCAAATGGGAATCAAATAACAATAACAATAATTTAATAGATATTACCCACGAAAATTCTACCAATCACAAATCACACGATATGCTAATGCCCAAAGAAAAGATCTAAGAGAGAAACACACAAGAGTGGAGACGTTCGTTACCCAACCGGAATGGATGATTCCGATTTAACTCTCTTTGGATCACTACGTTCCGGATCCACCGAAAGCGTGCCGGTTGGAGGGAAACTCCAAGTTCTTCGTTGCCTTCCGACGCCGTTGAAGTTTCACAAGATTCACCACAAGATTTGGCCGATTCTTCTCTTGAATTAGAAGATGGGGCTGATTTGGATCTCACCAAAGGAATCGGTTTTTTTGGTAGGGATGCCAAGGGTGGCCGGTGGATTGGGGGAGGAGAAGGAGAATGAGGGGCGGCGGTTTGGAGGAAGATGATGAAGGGGGCGGCTAGGGGTAACCCGTGAGTAGAGAAAGGAGATAGAGGGGAGGGAGGAGGAGAGGAGGTGGCCGAAGCCTTGGAAGGGGAGGAGGGAGGCCGGCGGCCAAAGAGGGAAAAAGAAAGGTAGGGGGCGGCCAAGAGGAAGAGGGAAGAGGAGAAGGTAATTTCCAAAATTTGAAATTAGGTTTTTTAATTTTTCATTCATTCTACCAAAATCCAACACAACTTAGCCTTTTATAGGCTTTACAAAGTCATGGGCTAAAATCACCCCAAGAGTGGCTAAACAAAGGCCAAAATGGAATAAAAGATAATTAATACTTTGGCTAAACATAGGCCAATTAAAAACATAATTATAAAATCTGAAATAATAATTAAAATGATGCGGCGATGGCGGTGGATGTCGCGGCAAAGTTCCAACATTAAAATGACGCGGCGATGGCGGTGGATGTCATGACGCGGCGATGGCGGCAGATGTCGCGGCAAAGTTCCAACATTAAAATGACGCGGCGATGGCGGTGGATGTCGCGGCAAAGTTTCAACATTTCGACTTGCGGCACGGTCATAAAGATCTTCAAGCTCCATATGGCGACCAACAACGGCACCAACAAGTAAACCATCATCTCAAGGCGGCGAGGGAACATCAAGTGTGAGTCGGCACCAACATCAACCGGGTCACCATAGTCATCCGGAAGGGGATCTTCTGCAGCAACATGACGCAGATCTATGACATGTACCGGGTCACCATCATCGTCTAGAGGGGGACGCTCCAAATCAACAAGCCGGGGGATGACGGCGTCATCAATCCTCCCCCTCTCAAAATACTCATCACTGATGAGTAGTACCGTGTATGATCATCGAGGAAGAGGAACCTGCAAGGCAAAAAGTGGTCTTGGGGGGACCTCAAAGACGCATTAGTCAAATAAGAACAAGGAATTTCCACAACATCAATCAACATACCTCCGATGGAGACCGGAGAAGAGAACGATCCAAACAAACTATCACCACCCAACCCAATAGAAAGTATAGTGGAATATGTAAACGGAGAGATAGACTTTTCAAGGGGCATAGAAGCATGATGCGTAAAGTATGAAAAGTAGAAAATAGGAGCGATGCCCCAATCAATGGAAAATTCTTCAAGAAATGTCATGCTACTAAATTTCCATAAGATTCGCAAATAATGGACTGGCCGGTTCATAAATATTTCTGAGGTGCCCGGAGGCATCCGTTCAGGGACGAGACAAACCAAAACCAAATCACTTATATAACGGTAGGATACACTCCGATTCCAACAAACAATCTTAGAACTGTGTGGGGAGAACCCATGTGCAACGTGACTTGCCTTAACAGTGGGCAGTAACGGGACCAAGTCAGGTGACACGGGTGCTATAAAAACAGTGGTGAAATCAACGTCATACAACGTCGTAGTTTTAGATTTAAACTTAAATTTAAATTTTAAAACGTCATGAATAAAAGCTAACGGAAAACACTCATCACTATATATAGAACGGGGCGCTCCCGGATTTGACATGACGTGCGGGCAACACAACTTAACATTCGTAACTACGTTCACTAGTGTGTGCGTGCACGGGTCATCAAAAGGCGGGGGATAAATGCGTGCGACCGGGCTTGGCAAATAAGTTTGTCGAGGGCACATCACGTCATAAGGCACCATCGCCAAGGTACCACTAGTAATCCAATTCGAAACCTCAAAACACGGATTTGACTTCCAATAAAGATCATCCGGTCGCAACCCAATAAAGTCGTAAGAAAATTCAAACAGTGGATTCGCTCTTACGGAAAAATCATCTGACATGTCTTCTAAACCATGTGGTAAATCATGTATTTCAGATTCAGTGATCGGATCATAGATCGGCAACACTACAACGAGATCAGGCGTTACAAACGGTAGAGAGTTAAAATCACATTCAAGTTTAGGTAAAGGAGTTAGCATTAGGGGATGCTCATCCGGTTCCACTTCAATATCGTATTCCAAAAGTTTAACTCCTTTACTAGAACAATCTTCCAACACATCAGTCCTGACATCAGTTACAGTGAAAATCTCAGAAACGGGCACTTCGATACGTCTCAGACTAGAAATAGCAAGCTCATGTCCTAACAGATCGTCAAATGAATCACGACTGAGTAAGCTCTCAGCAGACTGTAACTCTTCTGACTCAGCTAGAATATCAATCGACTTAGGGTCATCAAAAGGCTCCACAACAGTCAAAGGGGATGGCTCCAAGATGTCATCGAAAGGGAGTGGAGAGGGTTCCTCAAATGAGAAATCCTCATCCAAGTCACTCGGGTAACCAATCTCCTCATCGTCACTCATATTGTCAACATTAACAGCATCGTCCTCAGTGACGGGCGTACTCGTAATCGCAAGCTCAGATTCAATCACGCTGATAGGAACACTCTCGTAAATAGGAAAGGGTCTAGTGCCCAGGCAGGGAGAACTAAAATCATGAAACGTCCTCATACGGGAGTACGAGGGAACATGCTGGTTCGATGTAGGCAAAATCTTAGGCTGCGACTCACTCAAATAATCAGACGACGGAGAGCGGCAGTATGGAGGGTAATACTCATCCGTTAATAAATTCTTCATAATCTGCCAACCTATACGTGGGTCGACGGAGGGCATTCCTAAACGTCTTTCCTCATTGAGCCAGAAAGTATGGGCTCGACCAAATAATTGCAGTCTCGCAACGGGAATCCTGTGGGGATCCACAAAACGATATTGCTCAAAATAATGCTCCATGTCGTTCACCCAACATAGAAACACTCGCGGCCCACCTAGCCCATCATATGTCGGAGCAGGAATCCTAACACGCCTAGAGGTGCGCGGTGTAACTTGATTAGCCTTTAGTTGGCCAATCAACCCCTTAATCTCTTCCACTACCGGGCAATGGACTGGCTTTCTAACTTTCATGACGGAACCTAAAGATTTCATTCGGGAAACGTGAACATCGTAGGCCATTTTTTTGTTTTAATTTTCAGCGGGAAAATGGGGATAGACTACTCGGATTAAGTGCAAAAATACAAAAAAATATAGTCTGGTTCTATTTAATTTTCAAAGATCGATTTGTTCCCGCTAATATTTCAAAATACTATATATATATTTTTTGATATTCTTGCTGGCAAAAATATGGAGATTATTAATAAAAAAATTTTTTCTGAATTTTGCTGAAAAATAAAAATTTAGGCTGCTATTGGCAGACCACAAAAAAAAATATTTTTTCTTTTTTTTTGTTTGAAAAATTTTGTGCACGTGCGTGTCAGCCTACTAAAATTAATTAGGATGGTGCCAATTAAGAAATCGACACAACCTTCCTCTGATACTAAATTGATGTAGGCCACGGGTTTCGACACCGTAATGGCTAAGGGATTCACACGCTCGCTTAATTATAATTACTATTACGCTCACACGAAAAATAAACACAGCCACTACGCAATTTGCAACAATTAATTTAATAGGATTCGGGGGGTTCGCTAGGCCCCTTAAGATAATATCAAGGCTATAGGCCAAGATCCTCTCAAGCGAAATGAACTCACACGGTTCGGTCGAGCGTACGTTGTATCAAAAGAGACACCACCGAAAATAATGATTCGAATAACGGGTGGTTCTCTCCCAACGAAATAAAATGAGGGCCGCCACGCCTCACGAATTCAAATGGGAATCAAATAACAATAACAATAATTTAATAGATATTACCCATGAAAATTCTACCAATCACAAATCACACGATATGCTAATGCCTAAAGAAAAGATCTAAGAGAGAAACACACAAGAGTGGAGACGTTCGTTACCCAACCGGAATGGATGATTCCGATTTATCTCTCTTTGGATCGCTCCGTTCCGGATCCACCGAAAGCGTGCCGGTTGGAGGGAAACTCCAAGTTCTTCGTTGCCTTCCGACGCCGTTGAAGTTTCACAAGATTCACCACAAGATTTGGCTGATTCTTCTCTTGGATTAGAAGATGGGGCTGATTTGGATCTCACCAAAGGAATCGGTTTTTTTGGTAGGGATGCCAAGGGTGGCCGGCGGATTGGGGGAGGAGAAGGAGAATGAGGGGCGGCGGTTTGGAGGAAGATGATGAAGGGGGGCGGCTAGGGGTAACCCGTGAGTAGAGAAAGGAGATAGAGGGGAGGGAGGAGGAGAGGAGGTGGCCGAAGCCTTGGAAGGGGAGGAGGGAGGCCGGCGGCCAAAGAGGGAAAAAGAAAGGTAGGGGGCGGCCAAGAGGAAGAGGGAAGAGGAGAAGGTAATTTCCAAAATCTGAAATTAGGTTTTTTAATTTTTCATTCATTCTACCAAAATCCAGCACAACTTAGCCTTTTATAGGCTTTACAAAGTCATGGGCTAAATGCACCCCAAGAGTGGCTAAACAAAGGCCAAAATGGAATAAAAGATAATTAATACTTTGGCTAAACATAGACCAATTAAAAACATAATTATAAAATCTGAAATAATAATTAAAATGATGCGGCGATGGCGGTGGATGTCGCGGCAAAGTTCCAACATTAAAATGACGCGGCGATGGCGGTGGATGTCATGACGCGGCGATGGCGGTGGATGTCGCGGCAAAGTTCCAACATTAAAATGGCGCGGCGATGGCGGTGGATGTCGCGGCAAAGTTTCAACATTTCGACTTGCGGCACGGTCATAAAGATCTTCAAGCTCCATATGGCGACGAACAACGGCACCAACAAGTAAACCATCATCTCAAGGCGGCGAGGGAACATCAAGTGTGAGTCGACACCAACATCAACCGGGTCACCATAGTCATCCGGAAGGGGATCTTCTGCAGCAACATGACGCGGATCTATGACATGTACCGGGTCACCATCATCGTCCAGAGGGGGACGCTCCAAATCAACAAGCCGGGGGATGACGGCGTCATCAACGACGTTGAGTGGTGAAGCATCACTCAATGCCAGGGACTAGGACGTTGAGTGGAGAAGCATCACTCAACGCCAACCTTGAGGGCCTCCCGCTGACCCGTGCGCAAACCTTGTCGCAAGCCCTGGGCGGGAACCCTTCCGCTTATTCTTCTTGCCTTGCCCAATTAGCCTAAATCCCACTCAAACCTGGGTCCCAGGCCTTTGGGGCTCACTCAACGAATATGAGGTTGTACACGTGGGGTCTTAATCGATCAACCTAAGTTTAGTCAAACGTGTATTCTCGAGAGAGACGCTTTTGTATTTTGGGAACCTCTACGGTCGTAGTAGATAAGTTAGAAGCTTGCATTTTACAAAAAGTTTATTTTAATTCAAACGGAATTTAGATCAAGTGTTATTTTTATTTCATATTTTAATTAACCTATTTTTATATTTGATAAAATAATATTAATTTGCGTGAGTAAAAGTAGTCAACATGCCCGGAAGAATACGACACTTGATATTTTATTAAACATATCATATACCATGAATGATAGATGCTATTGTCGATAGTTAGTAGAATTTAGAAATATTTTTAAACCTAATTTTCCTCATCAGATTCGCACGACCTCACCACATTGCTCCATGTTGTAGGGGCGGGTTCGCTGGTAGCAGGGGCATCACACCAGGGGTCGTGACCTCTCGTGCTAGTTCTGTGACTTGAGCGTGCGGCCCTTGCCCTAGCTATTAGCTGGGTTACGAGTGCAAGTTGTTGACTGAACTCAATGTGGGTAATTGGGGGCTCGTTTAAGAGTTTGTCGCTTGCAGAGATAGTCCTGCGAGTTTGTCGCCTGCAGAGACAGTCCTGCGTGTCTGCTGGATATCGGCTGAGTTCGCAGGTTGAGAGAATTTGACGGTCACGTGTTTGAACTATTGATGCAAAATTTGTCACTCAACTCTACACTTAACGACCAGTTCGGGGGGTCCGGTGAAGTGATTGGATTACACAATCAACCGATTATTAACTTGTGGAGGCTTGGCGAATAGAGAATAGAGAAAAGGGTGTCGCTAGCTGCAACAGAAACAAGATTTATCCGCAACGACGAGTACCACTTGTTTGCGAGAAATGTTATTATACAAAGTTCTATTGCAAGCTAGTACAAGATTATGCATTGAGAAATGTGAGGCAACTGGGAGATGGAATTTGTAACTGAACCTACAATGGGGCAGATTCTATCCCTAGTTCTCTTTCCTTTGAGCACCCCTGACCCTCTATTTATATTTGAGGGTAGTCTGTCTGATCGACTGAGGGAACTAAATGCACATCTACCAGAGGTACGTGAAGAATCAGGTGGTGGAATGAGAGAGAGGAGACCGGGTGGTGATTGCACGTGCAGTTGCTAAAGAGGAGAGGAATCCGCGCGGACCCTGAAGAGTACCCATCGTGACGTCTCTGCAGAGTAGTCGAAGAAGCATCCGGGAGACTGCGCAAATGCTTGAAGTTCAGCTGTGAGCGCCCTCGGAGGGGGGGACGTGCGGACTCAGAAACGTTGCCCGCAAATTCTGTTGAGTGTTCGCCTGGAGTCTTCGTGATCAACATTAAACGGTACTGGCTGTGGTCGTAGGATTTGAGTTAACGATTTGATTATTTAAATATAATTTTCTAGAATAAAATGCTTATATTTTTGTTATTCCAATATAAAATTTTCAAAAAAACATCTTATATATTTTTAAAATCTCTAAGAATTACTATAATAAATATGATATGTAATATATATCGTATTTAGTTGTATGTATATTATATTTATATTACTTAGTTGTATTTATGCTCAGTTTAATATTTAAAAAATATGCAATATATTATGAACGTATCAGGATCTTCTCCATTTCAAGTGAAATGGAGGGGATCCATTTTACGATCGAGATTGAAATGCTTTCGATCCGACGGGTTCATCATTTCCCATGTTTTTTTAGATTTTTTTAATCAAAAAAATCTCCACCACAAGATTTCTTTCCAACTTGTCTTGTCCATTAGATATTGAAATAGATCCCCTCCATTTCAAGCGAAATGGAGAGGATCCCGATCCATTATGAACGTATGACTCATAATATGCAATAGATAAGTTATTACCCGACATCACCGTACAAACTCAGTTCCAACCCTGACCTTTGATCCCACATTCCCACTGATAGATAGGTTCTTTGGTCAATTTCTTAAAAGCCGGATATATACATAAATTTCGACAACTCCACTCCACTATAAATTTACCTGCCGAGCGCACTCACAAATATTTATTTTCATGGTGCAGGTGGATAACTAACTGGCATTGCCCTCTTTAATATCTCGAGTGCAGAACCTGGCTCAGTGTTAATGGCCATCTGGTTAGTTCTTATTGAGCCGTTGACCAACACTCGCCAATTCACAAGAGCCCATACCTTGAAAAATATTCTGGCATTGTTGCCTCCTTCACGCCGAATTCAAAATCATGGCAACAGCATGGCCGCATTAGTCCGCAACTTCTCTCTCATTTACTCCTTCCATAACTATTCCACCACCCCCTGGCCTCCATCCGTCTATAACTACTATAAGAACGTACCCATCTTCCTCACTCTTCACATCCTCACTAAAAGACGCAATGCATCCTTTCTCCACTTCGAGCCGCCTTTGCTCCATCCCGGTTCTCATTGCAGCCATAACCCTAACCCTAGTCCTCCACTATCTTCTCCCCCTCACCCCCACGGATAGAATCTCTTTCATCGCCCTCCTCTGGTCCTCCGTCGTCGCCGTCCTCACCTATTTCTCCACCCGCCCCCTCGCCGTCCTCCTGCTCGATTACTCCTGCTACTGCCCGGATGCCGACCACCGCTGCAATCTCGAGCTCTGCGAGTACTTCGGCATGCGCTCCCGGCGCTACAGCCCCGAGAGCGCCGACTTCATGCGCGCCATCTACAGAAAGTCCGGCCTCGGCGACGAGACCTACGCCCCGCCTTACATCTTTCAGCCCGACCTCGACTCCAAGCTCCCTCCCGCCATTGTGGAGGCCGACGACGGGATGTGCTCCGCCGTGGCGGCGCTCTTGTCCAAGACATCCGTCGCGCCGGAGATGATCTCGACTCTAATCGTCGCCTGCAGTATGTTCTCGCCGGTGCCATCACTAGCTTCCCGCATCGTGAACAGGTTCCAGTTCAGGTCTGATGTCAAGAGCTTCAACCTCTCCGGGATGGGATGTAGCACCGGAGCGCTCGGCATGGACCTCGCCACCAGGATTCTCCGGCGTAGCCCCGGCTATGCTCTGCTCGTCGTCACCGAGGCCACCGGGCTTAATTGGTGCGTTTTGCTCTTTTCATATCTTGCGTAATCTCTGATTCGAATCATTTCTGATGAAATGAATATATTCTAAAATATATCTTATGATGCAAATTTTTTTATTAAAAGAAAAAATATAAAACAGATATGATTACTTAACCCGGCGTACCATTTGGTTAAAATGGAGAGGATCCTGGTCTACTAATCTCATGGCTCCCTCAAATTCATCTTGAGCACTTTAAATATATATTTAATTATTTCAATTCATCATATAGGAATTATAAAACAAATTTATTATTTCCTTAAAACATGGAAATAGGAGTATAAGACTCGTCTCTCAGATATCAAAAATTTCAACTGTGCTGATGAAATTTGGTAGTTAATTAAATATTTATTTCTTTAATATTCCATATGATAGAACTTTCTTTTATTGCTCTAAAACTTATAGAAAAAAAAATAAAGTTCATTAATTCTAGCATTCTCTATTTTTTATATATATCTCGACGCGGACATTAATGATCTATCTAAGATTTGCTCCATTTAGTAGGTAAATTTCTTATTTCGACAGTAGATGCAGATTCCATAAAGCGACTGACTGACTGTCTCCCCAATGAACATAAATTTGATATTATCTTATCATATGAAATATTATATAAAATATATAAGAACCTGATGTATGATGTGTTGGGCCATTTGCTCTGCGTAAATTGACTGAAAGTCATGTTTTTGGCCCAACTTGAAATCGACCTGAAACGTAATGATTATTCAGGTCCCATTTTTTGGTTCTGCTCGGAGGAAAAAAATTTAGATCTCACCTAGAAATAGGTGCAGATACTGACCGTTGATTTTATATTCTACGATCCATACGGTAGTAAATACCGATTGTTGATCGGTATTTTGATCAATCATGTTATTTCAACGATCAGTGTTTAATATTGCACATATTTATAGATCAGAGTAATCCACCTAATATTTTTTGGCATTGGGACAGTGAATTTACTAGTTGACCTCGAGTTGTATTCACAGGGTGATTTGTTCCGATTATGCCCCCCCCCCAAACGGAGCCTTAAGCTTTTTAGGACTTTCTAAAAATATTACCTCACACTCACTCCCTCAACGGACTCACGCACGCAAGCGACTCCAGCTCTCGTTTGACGATTTCCTGGCTAGCGATATTCATCCTTGTTTCGCCTTCTGGTTTCCCCCTATTTTGCTGTCTGGGTTGCCACTGCTTCCCACTTCCTCTCTCCTTTTTTTTCTCTTCAAATCGTTCAAGGTAGAGGAAGAGAATGGGGGGGGGGGGGGTTTGACAGACAATTCAGCGCGCCGACATTCTTACCGTCATCACTGACCCATCCAAGAACAACAATGACTGAGTGGGAAAGGAGGAGGACACGGACGGGACGGCCGCATGAACCGGACCATAAATTTAGATAATAGGTTGTAGATTTCAGAATGAAAATTTTATATACAGCCAACTTCAGTTTGCATGCATATGATTTTGTATAGGCACAAGTTAAAGTGTTTGTTCAATCTCTTTTTGGTAAAAAAATAGGTTATAAATTTTATTGGTTGTTATTCTAAAATCTATATATATATATATATATATATATATATATATATATATATATATATATATATTTTGCTCGTAGGAATTTCGAAAGGAACTGAATATGTTTGATGAAATTTTTTTTTATTTAGGCTCCGTTTGGGAACTTATTTTCACCGGTCAAGCGGTTACGACCGCATGAACCGGACCATAATTAAGCTCTGGTTCATGCAACCGCTTGACCGGTGAAAATAAGTCCCCCCAAACGGAGCCTTAGACTGTGTTTGGTGTGACTTATCGCCGCTTATTTGCTCCATTCAAGTTGGATAAAAATGTCATTGTCATAGAATGAATGCTTGGTATGACAAATGCTACTACTCTTATCAAAACAAGAAATTTGTTTGGGGTATAAGATTTTGATAAGGCAATGACATTTTGTCCAACCTCATCGAAGCAAATAAGTCACGATAAGCCGCGCCAAACACAACTTTAATGGTCATGAAGACAGTGTTGACAATTGATTTTGAAATATGCAAATTTTGATTTTGAAGTGAACCAATAAAAGATGATATATATAATGAGTGTCAACTCTTTTTAATTAAGTTCACTTAATAATTTAAAGTCATTATTTAATATTAGTGCTTTCATGATTTATTTATAGTGATGAAGTTATAATACTTTATTAACTTATTTAAGATTTTATTTTTATTTTTATTTATTTTTACTATGGATAGTTTTTGTGTTCCGAATTCTAAAAGACATGTTTGTGAATGACCAAAAGTGCTAATGACCAAAAAGTATTGTGCTAATTAAAAGCAATAAATTAAAAGCAATAAATTTAATTAAAAGCAATAAATTTAAATATTTTGATTCTATTTTTAAGAATATTCATATTTTAAATGATATTTAATCGTGGTCAAGTTGAATGGTCAACATGTATAAATATAATAGAAGAGGATTATGTGATTAATGTACGGGTTCAAACAAGTCCAGCTTGAGCATGCTATTTTAAGCTCGAACCTGACAGGGTTTATATGGTTCGAGTTTGGGCTGCTCTTGAGTTGTATTCCCTATATTTTATCGGAATAATAAATGCATTCTTTCTTAATAAAAATAGGAGCATATATTTCCTATATTTTATAGAAATAATATATGATTTCTGATTCCATATCTGATCCGGTTTTGAAAATAATTATAATCAGTAAAGAATTGCATAGAAATAATATTAGACTCAAGTTTATGTAAATGAAAATTGCTGTGATGATTTGAATAATAAACAAAACATGACGAATCAGAAATCATATATGCATGCATTCTCAATAAAAATAAATCGAGTAATAAATTTGAAAATATAAAATTAATAACTATTTAGGACTAATTAATATATTCTTTGATATAATAATGATTTATAATTAAGTATTATAGAACTAATTATAATTTAATTTATATTCTTTTTTTGTTACATATTTTTCATTTTAATTAATAACGTTATATTATATATAAACATTTATATCGCTTATATAAGCATTTATGTATTACTATTACATAAATAGTTAAGTCGAACAGTCACACAGCCCTTTGTCAATGGATGAGGATCATGAGTAGATTTTGTAATTAATTATGTAGATCTTTATCGCATCACATTATATATCAAATCAATTTTACCCATCTCCAAGTATTGACAAAGCATGACCCGAGATCTTGACCTGGCTGATAGCATCAGCTTATCCGTGAATACTTGTGTTCAAAAAGTCGGATTGGACCGGGCCAATCGGGCCCTGACTTTTTGCCAACCGGGCTCGACCCGGGCCCCGTTTTCAGTTGGGACGGGCTTCCTCTCAAAGAGAGGGCCTTATGAGGCCCTCCAGCCTCCAGGCCGGCCTGGGATGGCCTGATTTTTTATTAGGAGGGATTTTAATCCCGTCTGAATTAGGCGGGAATAAAATCTCGCCTGAATTAGGCGGGAATAAAATCTCGCCTGTATTAGGCCTGATTTTAATTCCTTCTAAATAGGCGGGATTTTTTAATCCCGCCTCTGGAGGGATTAGGAAATCCCTCTTTCTGGCGGGATTTGGCAGGATTTGGGCCGGGAGGCGGGATTTCCCACCGGCCCGGGTGCCGAGCCCAAGCTAGGCCCGGTGCCCGGTCTTTGTCCAGCCCGACCCGGGCCGGGTACCGGGCGGGGCAACTGGCTCATATGTGGTCATGCAAGGCCACCAAGCCCGCCTGGCCCGGGCCGGGCCCGGGCCGGGCCCGGGCGGGATCCCCAGGCCCAGAGAGTCCAGTCTTTTTGAACACGACTACTCGTTACTTTCTCGGCTCTTTATAGTTTGCTGGACAAAATACATTAATTTTGTAACCTGGCTGTGCAGTGGAACAACCGCCAATCCCCAATGTCTCCATTGTTTTTAGCCACCAGTAAATATGATCTGTCTATGCAGCGAACATTTCACGGTCACCTTGAGACTTAATATTAGGTGAGTGTTATCCGCACTACAGTTTTGGTTATCCGCACTTTTTTTTCCCAATTTTTCGCGCCTTTTAGAAATACGTCTTGTACATGCATTTTTACGAAAAGTGTTCAACACCAAAGTTGTAGATCTCCTCGACACCAAAGTTGTAGATCTCATCGAGGAGATCTACAACTTTGGTGTTAAACACTTTTCCTGAAAATGCATGTACAAGACGTATTTCTAAAAGACGCGAAATCTGGGTGTATTTCCAAAGTACGTCTTGTACATGCATTTTCAGGAAAAGTGTTCAACACGAAAGTTGTAGATCTCGATGAGATCTACAACTTTGATGTTGAACACTTTTTCCTGAAAATGCATGTACAAGACGTATTTCCAAAAGACGCGAAAAATTATAAAAAAAAATTTGCGAATAACCAAAACTGCAAAACTGCAGTGCGGATAACAATCACCTAATATTATAGATAAAAGATATTTTAGATATTTAGCCTGTTGTTATAAATATTATTTTTAATACTCATTTGATCTTAATTTGTATGAAAAATGCATTAATCATGTATAAAATAGTAAAGAAATAATATATATTTATATAAATTCCGATCAATTTGTTTTTAATAATGATCGTTCAATAAATTTAATAATTAATTACATAGCAATCTTATTTGATTTCAGATATTTTTTTATAACTTGAAATAAATCAAATTAAAATAGTAAAACCCGAAGTAGAAAATATAGGAGCACTCATGCATTGTTTTTTCCTTGGCAAGCCTTTGTGCGGCCATGACAGTACCTCTGCCCATACTCCCTTGCTTTCATGCACATAAGTTTTGCGCAACGTAACATAACACATGAATTTTAGATGCAATAATACAGTTTCAGCCTTGGCATGGCAAAAGTGGATATAAAACTGTACTGTGTTGAGTAAATGAGATGCATTTTACTTCGAATATTGTAAGTATGTTGAACTTTCTCAATCTCTTTCTTCATCAACTTTGGAATAACTATGAAAATCAAAATCTTGCAATCACGAAGTGATATGATATTTTAATCCTAAGATGTTGTTGTTCACTCATGTTCATAAATAGTTAGATAAATAATTAACTTTAGCTCCCACAACACAAACTATGCGGGATTGTGCATAAAAACTGCATCTATGAGCCATCAAACCCACTCTCCCTCAAACCCCATTGCCATTTTAAAACAATCTGATCCTAATCAGCCTTACTTACACCTGATTACTCCTCAATGTGTCATCCCACACGTTCAAGAAAGTTACCCAACTTTCCCCACCCCTCTCCTATTCCCTCCCTCCAAATAGTCAAATGGAAGCCTTTCCGGTTGGATAAATGGTCATTTCCATGTATCCAATTTTATTTAATTTAGGGTGCTTTATGTAATTTCAATTTGTGTTGACTATCTTTTGCCAACCATTGGTAGTATATATATTGCTAACAATGTGACTGCTAGGTTAATGATGTTGAACCCTTCCTGACTGCGGCGCGCATCTTTTTTAATTGATCTTTCTTGTTCTTCGTTTGTTAATGGATCTATGATGTATCGCCTGCAATGCAATCACACTTGCATTAGATCTATGAATAGTAGTTTTTACATTCTGTATCAGATCTAGCGGCTTGCGCCATATGACGATCCTTTCTTTCACTTTTTTGATTTATCAGATCTCCTCCTTTCCCTCTTTGATCATCATACGTGGCCACCGCTAGCACTAGTCAAACCTTTTCTTATACCAAGACAGACATACCCATCTTGAGGGTGATGCATATGATTACTGGAGCAAACCGATAAAGATCTATTTTCTCCCACTGGGTTTGTGGGATCTTGTCCAGAATGGCTACCCACAACACCCCCCCCCCCCTCCGTCCACCTCTTTCGCCACGAGTGATGCAGCAAGTCGTGATATCGTCGTCATGCAACTCCAGCTAGAAACTCAGAAGAGTGATGCTAAAGCCCTCCTCTGTATTCAGCAAGGTGTCGAGCGGTCCATTCTCCTCTCATCATTGATGCAGAAGTGTCTTAGGAGGCTTGAGAGAGCTTAAAGACCGAATATCGGGGTATTGAAAGTATCATTTCTATTCGACTTACCTTTCTCTAACGAGATTTTGATAATCTCACTATGAAAGAGGGTGAATCTGTGCGAACTATCTTTTCCAAAACTTCCTTTATCGTGAACCAAATCAAGACTTATGGTGATGAATTACCTGAGAAGCGCGTAGTGTCTAAAATTCTCAACAGTCTCACCATGTGTTTTGAGCATGTTGTTGCTGCAAAAGAAGAGGCCGAAGATATTACCAAGATGTCCACAACCGAGCTTATGAGCTCTCTTCTTGGTCATAAAGAAGGGATGAAGCTCCATGATGTTCAAATTAAGTACGCATTCCAGAGCAAATTGTCTTTCAGCCCGCAGAAATATGAGAGATGGCCAGCTCCCCAATTTGTATTTCTTAGAGACAGTGGCATTGATGATCGAGGTAATTCACCCCTTTACTGCAAGCTGTGTAACAAAAACACACATCATACTTGGGACTATTTATCAAAATGTAAATGATGCAAGGAAAACAATCATCTACAAAGGGATTGTTGATATCGTGAGACCAAACGAAAGGAGGAAGCCAACTTCACTAATCTTAATGAATCACTGCTTTATTCCTCTCTTAGCAAACAGGTGTCAGAGAGTGAAATTTGGTTCCTCAATAGTGGTTTCTCCAATCAAATATCCAACATTAGGGATGCTTTTGTTCATCTCACTTAGATGGTCAAGTCAGATGTTATTATGGAGGATGGACATGCAAAGTTTATTGAAGGTCGTGAGACTGTGGCTGTTAAGCTCAAAAATGGAAGAACGAACTACATCCATGATATGCACTATATTCCTAGTCTGTCTCAAAATCTTCTCAACATCAGTCAATTACTAAATTAAGGTTACAAGCTCATTTTGAGCATGATGAGTGTCTTTTTGGATAAGCAAACCCAATAGCTGATAACTGTGATGAAAATGTCCCCAATTGAAGGTCGTGAGACTGTGGCTGTTAAGCTCAAAAATGGGAGAACGAACTACATCCATGATATGAACTATATTCCTAGTCTGTCTCAAAATCTTCTCAACATCAGTCAATTACTAAATTAAGGTTACAAGCTCATTTTGAGCATGATGAGTGTCTTTTTGGATAAGCAGACCCAATAGCTGATAACTGTGATGAAAATGTCCCAAAATTAGATATTTCCCCTATTCATCGCCTTAAATCTCCCACCTCAACAACATAAATAAATCTCAGTTGTGGCCCACTTAGCTCACCAAAAGAATGTTTCTATGCTTTGGCACATCCAGTGTGGTCTCCTCAATTTTTATGCTCTTTCCACCCTACAAGATTTGGTAAATGGTATACTTGTTACTCTCACCAAACCATCTTTTTGTGAGATATGTGTTGAGACCAAAATTCACAAAATCCCCTTTCCCAAACAGGCTCACTGGAGGGCATTCTTTCTCCTTGAACTTGTTCATGCTGATATCTGGGGGCCAGTCTCTACTCCCACTCTCTCTGGAAATTGCAATTACCTACTGTTTATTGATGATTTTAGTCGAGTTGAATTTTTTTCTTACTCAGAAATTTGAAGCATTCCCCGAATTTCTCCTCTTCAAAAAGCTTGTGGAAAATAAGTCTAATCACATAATTAAGTGTCTCCTGACTGATAGGGGGAGAGAGTTCCTCAACACTGAATTCAATTCATATTGTGCTTCACATGGTATTAAAAGCACCTTACAGTTCCTTACAACCCTCAACAAATGGAGCTGTGAAATGCAAAAACAGAACAGTTGTGGAGATGGGAAGGAGTCTATCACATCATAAGAAACTACCAAAAGACTTGGGGGGGGGGGGAAACAATGTACACAGTCGTGCATATACTTAACAGGACGCTCACCAGGCTCTTATAAACTTTACGTTGTATGAAGCATGGTACAAGAGAAAGCCATCCATCCACTATTTTAAGATTTTTGTGTAACGACCCCATCCGTTGGATGACGTATAGTAGAAGGTCCGGCCGGGGCCCCACACTATATGCCACAAACAGACGGTGAGGTCACAGGATAATACCAAACCAAATACGAATCCTAACTCAGAGCATTCTAGCGGAAGCTTTAAGTTACAACTTTGAACTCTTAACAGGAATGTCCAATATATAAAACCACCTTTATATATAAACCACGGAATGTACACAACCACAAGAGTTTGGCCTTAAGGCCTTACAGTTCCTCTGAACATACATCATGTTTTACAAACCTCGGCGCGCAGGCCGGCCATACATGAGTAAAAAGAGAAAACAAAACAACGCCATTCGCTTAGCCTTCAAGGGCTAGCCGCAGCAGCAGCAGCAATAGCAGTAGGGCTCTCCCGCCCATCACTTACCACTTGGCTCTCCAGCACCTGCACGGGAACAAACCACCCAACCGGTGGCAAACAATGCAACGGTCAGCATTCAGCTGACCCAATTATAACAATCCTACCCCTTTCTCGGGGCATGAGCATTCTTTCCCTGCAAGCATGGCATCATCAAATAGCAATTATGTGCGCGCAGGCACATTCAAGCCATCACAACCATCGGCCACCCGGCCCGACAGTCCGTGCACTCAGGGCACATTTTCGGTGTACCGGAATACCAGGGTCAACACCACCGTCTACACGGTATTTGAGCATTTCAGTCTTTCCGGCGCGCGGGCCTAAGACTCTCATTGGCGCTCCAACAAAACCTATACCAGGCTTCCAAGTCGGACGGACCTAACGCAGGTACGGATCAGCCACCCCCCGTTGCTCAAGTCGCCGAGCCACCTCGAATACGGAAGTATCCATGGCATTTTATAGGCGCGGGTCGGTTTCACCTTTCCTGTTCGGCAATCTGCCTTTTCATCGAGTTGCAGCCCAACGGCTCAACTACTCACAAAGTGGCAACGCACGGCCACAAGAGTTGCCGCCAACCCTCTTCATTTCCTGGACATCGTCCAGTACTTCCTGCCGCACCAAGCAACAGGTAGGAACAAGGCATCACAAGCCATAAGCATCACAAGCCATTATCACGGAGCCTTCTCCGATATGCAAACAAGCATCACCAATCCAGATTCCATCCAGATGGGCTTCACACAGCATGCCTAGAGCCGTACTCCAATTCCGGCCTCTAACAAGGGGGACTTCACATATCTACCCCAAGGGACACCACAACCCACCGCACACTCGCGGGGAAGGGCTTTCCCTATGCAATGCAGAAAAGAAGGACTTCACATGTCCAAGGAGGGAGATCGTTACCCTTGTCGATCTCTTCGGTGCCATCGAAAACTAGCCGGTGAAAAAGAACCGCAGCAGCCTTGCCTTCACAACGCCGGCTTCGGATCACGAATCGGACCACGGGAGCTCCGCCGGTGGCTTGCTCTCCTCCTCCTTCTTCTCTTCCTCTCTCTTTCTCTCTTCCTTAAGCACAAATGAAGAATGAATCTTCATCCTTCTCTCACGACTTAATCCAGCCCAAGAAACCACCTGAGCCTTTGGATCAAAAGAGAGGAAACTGAACGGCCAAGATTTTCCCAAAAATTCACTTTTTGGCCGACACGGCCTGTGACACGCCCGTGTCACAGGCCGTGTACCCCTTAAGCGGTACACACAGTTTGAACCGACTGCACAACACGGGTCATCGACACGCCCGTGTCGGACCCGACACGCCCGTGGCAAACCTGAGACACGCCCGTGTCTCCTGCTCCATCGAGCTGCAACCAGTACACGGGTCGGAACACGGCAGCTGACACGCCCGTGTCCAGCCTGACACGCCCGTGTTCCCGGCCGTGTTCAAGGCCGTGTCCGGCTCTGACTTGAATAGGCCAAATTCGCAAAATAAATCGAACACGCCCTGGGACACGCCCGTGTCCCAGGCCGTGTACACCCGACACGCCCTGGGACACACCCGTGTCCCAGGCCGTGTAACCTGACCTGCTACTCAAACTTCATGTTGAGTCTTTTGGGGTCTTTTTGGGGTGTTACAACCCTCTCCCCCTTATCAAAATTTCGTCCCGAAATTTGCACGGTAAGGAAACAAAACCAGCCATGCTATAATACTGTTATAACAAAAAGTACACGGTCTACAGTTTATACAAATAACTCGGGAAACTCAGCTCGCATGGTCTGCTCTCGCTCCCATGTTAGCTCTTCACGGCCACAATTGTCCCATCGGACCTTGACCATCCCGATCACTTTGTTCCGCAACTGTTTCTCGGCTCGATCCTCGATCCGAATGGGTCTAACCCTCGTCGTTAGCCCATACTCGACCGGTACCCGATCAGCCTCCACGACTTGAGCTGGATCCTTTACCGCCTTACGAAGGAATGAGATGTGAAACACATCATGTAATCCACCCAAGTCCGCTGAAAGTGCTAGTCGATAAGCAGCTTCCCCAACTCGCTCCACCACCTCAAACGGACCAAGATACCTCGGACTTAGCTTTTTCAAACGCCGAATCCTGGACACACCTTTGAAGGGTTTGATCTTCAAATATACCCAATCACCCACCGCGAACTCCACGTTCCGATGTTTGGCATTGTAGTACTTTGCTTGACGATCTTGGGCTATCAATAGCCTCTCCCGAATAGAGCGTATGAGCGAAGTAGCTTCTTCGACTTCCTTTTTCCCATTCAGCTTCGATTCTCCTGCTTCTGCCCAAGCTAAGGGTGTACGGCATTTCCGACCATATAACGCCTCAAATGGTGCCATACCAATACTCGCTTGGTAGCTATTGTTATAGGCAAATTCGACGAGAAATATATACTCTTCCCATCTCTTACCAAAGTCTAGGGCGCACATGCGGAGCATGTCCTCCATCGTCCTGTTGGTTCGTTCAGTCTGGCCATCCGTTTGGGGATGAAAGGCCGTACTAAACGCTAACTTTGTACCCAACATTTGATGAACGAGCCGCCAATCATTCGATGTGAACCGCCCATCACGGTCACTAACGATGCTCCGAGGAACACCGTGCAGTCGAACAACCTGCTCCACATACAGCTTGGCCAAGGTTTCCACTGAATCGTCTCTTCTGTTTGGAAGGAAGTGCGCCACTTTCGTCAACCGGTCCACAATCACCCAGATTGAATCATGACCGCGTTGAGATCTCGGCAACCCGTGCACGAAATCCATCGAAATATCATCGAACTTCCACTCCGGAATAGGTAACGACTTCAGGAAACCGCCAGGCTTCTGGCATTCTGCTTTCACCAACGCACAGGTGTTGCATTTCGCCACATAACGAGCCACATCTTTCTTTAGTCCGGGCCACCAGAACAGCTTTTTCATGTCCCTGTACATCTTTGTGCTCCCTGGGTGAACTGAGTACTTTGCAAAGTGAGCTTCGTACATCAACTCTTCCCTCAGTTTACCCACACTTGGGACGCACACTCGACCATTTCTCCGTAACAACCCGTTATCCCAAGAGAATTGATCATCCGGCCCATCTTTAGCATAGCGCTGGAGACTTTCATCCAGCTCCGTTGCTCGCCGAACTCTGTCCGTAAGGTCATATTGCACCTCCGTCCAGTTCAAACACGCAGCGGTTGACGCACCCTTGTCAACACACGATATCTCCATTGCTTCCAATTCTTGGATTAAACGCTGATCATGCCTCTGCAACCAGCTTGCCCGTACCGGAGTCTTCCGACTCAAAGCATCAGCGACCACATTTCCCTTCCCGGGAGTATAGTGAATCTCAAAGGTGTAGTCCCCGAGGAACTCCATCCATCTTCGTTGTCGCATATTCAAATCCTTCTGGTCCAACAAATACTTTAGGCTCTTGTGATCCGTATAGATATCCACTTTAACGCCATATAGATAGTGCCGTCACAACTTGAGCGCAAAGATTACCGCCGCCAACTCCAAATCATGGACGGGATAATTCCGCTCATGCACTTTCAACTGACGCGAGCCATAAGCAATCACTTTCCCAAACTGCAGAAGAACGCAGCCTAAGCCGCTCCCAGATGCATCACTATAGATCTCATACCCATCGGTACCACATGGCGATGTCAACACAGGCGCCGTGGTCAACTCTTCAAGTCTTCAAAAGCTCGCGCGCACTCCGGCGTCCAAATGAATTTTTGATCTTTTCTCGTCAGCGTGGTGAGAGGTAAAGCAATCCGTGAGAAGTTTTCCACAAACCGTCTATAGTAGCCCGCAAGTCCAAGGAAACTCCTGACCTCGGCCACTGAAGACATCACTGGCCAATCTCGGATGACACTTATCTTCAACGGATCCACCGCGATACCCTCTCCGCTTACCACATGGCCTAAAAAGGGTACTGAAGAGAGCCAGAACTCACACTTTGAGAACTTGGCAAAAAGCTTGTTCCTCCGCAGGGTATGCAAGACCAACCGCAAATGGTTTGCGTGATCCTCTTCCGACTGAGAGTATACTAATATGTCATCGATAAATACAATAACAAACAAATCCAAATACTCTCGGAACGTTCGATGCATTAGGTCCATAAATACCGAAGGCGCATTACATAGGCCAAACGGCATTACCGTGAACTCATAATGACCGTAGCGTGTTCCAAACGCTGTCTTGGGGATGTCACCTTCCCGAATCCTTAGCTGATAATATCCCGATTTCAGATCCAACTTGGAATAGACCGTTGATCCTGCCAGCTGATCAAAGAGGTCATCAATCCTCGGAATCGGATACTTGTTTTTCTCCGTCAGCTTATTCAACTCGCGGTAGTCAATACACAACCGTAAGCTACCGTCTTTCTTTTTCACAAAGAGAACATGCGCGCTCCAAGGTGACATACTTGGGCGTATATAACCCTGCTCCAACAACTCTTGCAATTGGACTTTCAACTCAGCCATCTCTTTTGGCGCGACGCGATATGGAGAGCGGGCCACAGGTTTCGCACCTGGCACCAACTCAATAGAGAAGTCAATCTCCCGCTGGGGTGGTAACCCAGGAAGATCTTTAGGAAACACGTCGGCAAACTCTGACACAACTGGCACTTCACCGACACTGGCCTTTGGCTCAACAGCCTGAATTAGCGTGAAGAATAACTCCGCGCCCTTCCGAACAGCATTGACGACTTGGAGTGCAGATAACAACGTTCCGCCAACTCCTCGCATACCAGCGAACTTCGTCACAAGCCCGGTATTCTGGCCCAGTGTAATCTCTTTGGAGTTGCAATCAATAAAGGCACGCTGCTCCGAGAGCCAGTCCATACCAAAGATCACATCAAACTCCGATAACGGTAGCACAGCTGCACTCAAACCGAAATCCCGACTTCCTATTTGCACATCCACATCGCAAGCCCTATCCGCAAGCATCATACAGCCATTCGGCAATAGCACCCTTGTACTATCCACCGTCACATGACTCGGTACCCCAATGCGAGATACGAAATCCTCAGACAAAAGAATGCGAAGCACCCGTATCAAACAGGGCTCTCGCTAAATTATTCCGAATCAGGACAAAGCCTGCAGCACACACACATTATGCACGACCAAAAGCACAGCAAGTAAACTAACTCAACTCGTACCTGTGACGACGTCACTTTGCTTAATCGCTTCCTGTTGGCCAAGTTGATAGATTCGGGGCTGCGCCTGGGAAGCAGAGGAATCCACCACCGCTTTGCCCTTCTCAGCATATGACGCACCCGTCTTCTTTTCCCCTTTGGGCTGCACAACCCGACAGTCACGAGCTATATGCCCCACCCGGCCACAGTTATAGCATGTACGAGCATCCGGCCTTGATGTCGCTCCCGACACAACGGTTGTAGTCACTTGCCCAGATGGCTTGGACCTCTTGCCCCCTTTCTTCTGGTAAAACGACTTGCCTGGGCGAGGTGCTTGAAACTCTGGCTTAGACACCACCAAGCCCTTATTCCCTTGCACTCGCCTCATGTCCTTCTCCAACGCGCACGCAGTATCAACCAACGCCTGAAATCCTTGGCTCACAGAACTCGAAAGCAGGAATCGCAACTCATCCCGCAATCCTTCATAGAACCGATTCGTTTTCCTTTGGTCATCCGCGAAGATTGTTCCCGCATATCGTCCCAACCTGGTAAACTCATGCAAGTAGATATCCACACTATCGTCCCCTTGCTTTAACCGTTGGAACTCATTTTCCATAGCAATACGTTGCGCCGCTGGGACATGTTTCGCCAGAAATAATCGAGAGAACTCCTCAATCGATACTTGTGTTAATTGCCTGCCCGCCAAATGGTGTAGCTCAACCTCGTCCCACCACAACCGCGCCTCCCCTTCAAGCATGAAGGTGGCTAAGGTGACCTTGAGAGTTTCCTCCGCCCTGATCGCTGTCATTATCCTCTTGACACGCGATAACCAATCTTCCGCCTGCGTTGGGGATCCCATTCCCGCAAACGTAGGAGGACTGAAGCTCATGAATTGCTTCAACTGTCGGTCAGCTGCTCGTGGATCTACAGCCTCAACCGGCTCGGGTCTTACATCAACACGAACTGGCACTACCGCCGGCTGCGCTTGCCCGGTCGGCTGAATCATGGCAAATAGCGCCTCAGCCACTAAGCGAACAGTTTCCGCAGATGGAGGAGGTGTTGACACCTCAGCTGGTGCCGCACTCTCATCAGAACGCTGGGGCTCAGACTGCCCAGCACCACTACGTGTCACCTATAGGTGGACAAGACACACATTAGCGAACGTATGCAAGCAAAACAACACAAAAAAGGAACGCGCAGATTCCTCAAACAAGATTTTGTACATTCCCTAATGGACATTCCAGAGTTCATTAGCGTTACAGCAGGTCGCACAAACACGTGCTCGCCACCCCACAAAAGAATTCGACCACGAATTGGAAAGAGGAAGACCGACGAAAAGCTGATACCAAAATGTAACGACCCCATCCGTTGGATGACGTATAGTAGAAGGTCCGGCCGGGGCCCCACACTATATGCCACAAACAGACGGTGAGGTCACAGGATAATACCAAACCAAATACGAATCCTAACTCAGAGCATTCTAGCGGAAGCTTTAAGTTACAACTTTGAACTCTTAACCGGAATGTCCAATATATAAAACCACCTTTATATATAAACCACGGAATGTACACAACCACAAGAGTTTGGCCTTAAGGCCTTACAGTTCCTCTGAACATACATCATGTTTTACAAACCTCGGCGCGCAGGCCGGCCATACATGAGTAAAAAGAGAAAACAAAACAACGCCATTCGCTTAGCCTTCAAGGGCTAACCGCAGCAGCAGCAGCAATAGCAGTAGGGCTCTCCCGACCATCACTTACCACTTGGCTCTCCAGCACCTGCACGGGAACAAATCACCCAACCGGTGGCAAACAATGCAACGGTCAGCATTCAGCTGACCCAATTATAACAATCCTACCCCTTTCTCGGGGCATGAGCATTCTTTCCCTGCAAGCATGGCATCATCAAATAGCAATTATGTGCGCGCAGGCACATTCAAGCCATCACAACCATCGGCCACCCGGCCCGACAGTCCGTGCACTCAGGGCACATTTTCGGTGTACCGGAATACCAGGGTCAACACCACCGTCTACACGGTATTTGAGCATTTCAGTCTTTCCGGCGCGCGGGCCTAAGACTCTCATTAGGCGCTCCAACAAAACCTATACCAGGCTTCCAAGTCGGACGGACCTAACGCAGGTACGGATCAGCCACCCCCCGTTGCTCAAGTCGCCGAGCCACCTCGAATACGGAAGTATCCATGGCATTTTATAGGCGCGGGTCGGTTTCACCTTTCCTGTTCGGCAATCTGCCTTTTCATCGAGTTGCAGCCCAACGGCTCAACTACTCACAAAGTGGCAACGCACGGCCACAAGAGTTGCCGTCAACCCTCTTCATTTCCTGGACATCGTCCAGTACTTCCTGCCGCACCAAGCAACAGGTAGGAACAAGGCATCACAAGCCATAGGCATCACAAGCCATTATCACGGAGCCTTCTCCGATATGCAAACAAGCATCACCAATCCAGATTCCATCCAGATGGGCTTCACACAGCATGCCTAGAGCCGTACTCCAATTCCGGCCTCTAACAAGGGGGACTTCACATATCTACCCAAGGGACACCACAACCCACCGCACACTCGCGGGGAAGGGCTTTCCCTATGCAATGCAGAAAAGAAGGACTTCACATGTCCAAGGAGGGAGATCGTTACCCTTGTCGATCTCTTCGGTGCCATCGAAAACTAGCCGGTGAGAAAGAACCGCAACAGCCTTGCCTTCACAACGCCGGCTTCGGATCACGAATCGGACCACGGGAGCTCCGCCGGTGGCTTGCTCTCCTCCTCCTTCTTCTCTTCCTCTCTCTTTCTCTCTTCCTTAAGCACAAATGAAGAATGAATCTTCATCCTTCTCTCACGACTTAATCCAGCCCAAGAAACCACCTGAGCCTTTGGATCAAAAGAGAGGAAACTGAACGGCCAAGATTTTCCCAAAAATTCACTTTTTGGCCGACACGGCCTGTGACACGCCCGTGTCACAGGCCGTGTACCCCTTAAGCGGTACACACAGTTTGAACCGACTGCACAACACGGGTCATCGACACGCCCGTGTCGGACCCGACACGCCCGTGGCAAACCTGAGACACGCCCGTGTCTCCTGCTCCATCGAGCTGCAACCAGTACACAGGTCGGAACACGGCAGCTGACACGCCCGTGTCCAGCCTGACACGCCCGTGTTCCCGGCCGTGTTCAAGGCCGTGTCCGGCTCTGACTTGAATAGGCCAAATTCGCAAAATAAATCGAACACGCCCTGGGACACGCCCGTGTCCCAGGCCGTGTACACCCGACACGCCCTGGGACACGCCCGTGTCCCAGGCCGTGTAACCTGACCTGCTACTCAAACTTCATGTTGAGTCTTTTGGGGTCTTTTTGGGGTGTTACATTTTGGTTCCATTGCATATGCCCTAACCACAGAAGAGCATCGAGATAAATTAGATAAGAAGGGAGAAAAGTGCATTATGGTTGGTTATAGCCAAGAATCAAAAGGATACCGATTGTACAACCCCACAATATTTGATGAAGAAGGATCATGGGACTAGCAAACTATTGAGGATCAGAGCCCATTCCCAGATATAGTGGAGGATGTGCTGGGATCTCTCTTGTGGATTCCCTTAGTCTACTGCCCGGTCCACAACTCATAGAGGACACATATATTGAACCCATGTTTGACTCATCAACTCCCAAGAAATTTTGTTCTTTAGCCGACATCTATGAATCGTGCCATGTAGCTCTTATGTGCAAAGAACCCGCCAATTTCTCTGAAGTTGTCCTTCAGCCTAAGTGGGTTGAAGCAATGGACTCAGAGTTCAATATGATAAATAAAAATAGCACAAGGACACTAGTTAGTAAGTCGCCTTATCATACAATCATTGGATTAAAGTGGGTATTCAAACTAAAGTTGAATGATGCTGGAGAAATTCAAAAAGACAAAGTGCGCCTTGTCGCCAAGGGGTACTCATAGAAATCAGGAAGAGATTTCAAGTGCGCCTTGTCGCCAAGGGGTACTCATAGAAATTAGGAAGAGATTTCACGGAGACTTTTGCCCCCGTGGAGAGAATAGAGACAATATGCACCTTGTTAGCATTTGCGGCATAACAAAAGTTGCAAATTTATCAACTTGATGAAAAATTGGCCTTCCTGAACGATGAACTAAGTGAAGACATTTGTGTGCAGCAGCCAAAAGGTTATGTGGTGGAAGGTGAAGAAGACAGGGTTTACAAGATTAAAAAGGCTCTATATGACTTTCGACAGGCCCCAAGGGCATGGGATGCCAGGATTGATGTCTTCTTTAATAAGAATGGATACAATAGAAGGTCATATGAAGCATCTCTTTATCACAAACAGTTACCTGACAACAAGTTTGTGTTGGCGTTCATTTATATAGATGACCTACTTGGCATTGTCTCAAATCCCCAACTCACAAATGAGTTTAAGAACTACATGAAAGATGAATTCAAAATGAGTGACTTGGTAGCGATAAAGTATATATCAGGTCTCCAAATTTTTCAAGCCTCTGGAACCATTTTCGTGCATCAAAACAGTTATCTCCAAGAACTTCTGCAAAAATTTGATATGTAGGATAGTAAACGACCCAAAACCCATGAAGACAAGTGAAAAATTAATTAGAGAAGATGGAAAATAAAAAACAACTAAAGAGAAGTATCGTAACATTTTTGGTTCACTCATTCATCTAACTAACAACATACCCGATATTGAGCATACAGTAGGGATCATTTCCATATTTGTGAGTGAACCAATCTCTGCACGTATGAAAACTGTAAAGAGAATTCTGCAATATCTACAGGGCGTACATGATTTTGGGCTTCTTTATAAAATAAAAGAGGATGAGAAAGAGAGCTTAATAGTTTATTCCGATAGTGATTGAGCCAGTTATGCTGACGATCAAAAAATTACTAGCAGTTTTGTCTTCCAGATTGGAGAAACACTCATTTCCTAGACTTCTAGGAAGCAGCAGAGTATAACCCTTTCATCGGACAAGGTGGAATATATGGCAATAAGGGAGGCAACAAAAGAAGCAGTCTGGCTAAATCATTTACTTGAAGAACTGAAGAAGTAAGAGCCGTAATGATTGACAATATCTCGACCATCTCTATCAACTAGAATCTGGTATTCCTCAACTGCACAAAGCAAATACAAATCAAGCATCATTTTGTGAGAGAATTGTTAGAGAAGGAGGAGATTTTGCTTGCGTATTGTGACACCAAGGATCGGCTCACTGATGGAATGACCAAGGCCCTATCAGCGGAGATTGATGTTGAACCCTTACTGACTGTGGTGACTATACGCAGCACATCCGTTTTAATTGATCTTTCCTGTTCTTCTTCTTTTGTTAATGGCTCTATGATCTATCACCTGCAATGCAAACACTCTTGCATTAAATCTATGCATAGTAGTTTCTACATTTCCCACCCAGATTTGATCCATAAAAGCTACAAATTAATAGATCATTACAAGCTACAATTAATAGATCATTACAAGCTACAATTAGTAAATTCAATTTTGGGCTATGGAACCTCATTCTAGTGCCTAGGAAACCCAATCGTTGCATATAAGCAATACCTACACACGTCCAGATATCCCGCAATGACCATTCAACCCCCCGAAAATAACCCCAATCGGTAAAGTGAAAATGAATGAGAGATTTTTTGGGTAGAGTTTACCTCATGGATGCATAGAAGAGAAGATGGAGAATAATGTGATGTAAAATTATCAAGTGATTGGAGGAGGCAAGTTTTGACATTTTTGCCAGGGGGAGAATCAACCTTAAGTGGGGCGGCTCACTAATTGGGAGCGGAGCTATGACCAGAAGGGGAGCGAATCTCGTATGCTGGAGAGCGCTGATCAGAAAATAAAGTTATAGTGTTAAATCGGGTTATTAGCAAATCGGGTTTTGCTATTATTAAGAAACATTGTCCAAAAATTACGTTGTTAAATATCAACTCTCTTTATAATGTCTAAAAGACTTGCCAACCTGAAAGCCCTTCTACATTACAAAGAATTATAGTATATCATGCATAAAATTTAGTTGAAATGTTGTGAAAATGAAACAGAAAATTTAAAAATAATCCATTAATTCTCACTTTTTTCATTAGCATTTAAAATGTGAAGCCAAGAAGTTCAAGTTGGATGATAATATCTCATCCAAGCGTAGATGTTCTCTCATGAACTTGAAGCTGGATGATAATATCTCATCCAAGGATGATAAATTTGTTGTAATAGACATTCATCTTTCATGCACAGCCCAGAAGCCAATGACTTTAATTTGTTGAACCGAGACTTGCGTGGCGATATATGTCGCCGCAAACTCGTTCGCAGACGGTAGTTCCGCGGCAAACTTGTGAGTTGAGGTCGGTGTCGTGTCGGATGGCCTTTGCGTCACAGAGAAATTGCGAAAAAAATGAGGACTGGGAACTCGCGATGAAGACTGTTTTTGGTGAACTTCTACTTATGTTTAAATGTGGTAACTCTTATGAAAATATGTAAAGTCAAAAACTTTTCTTTTGGTACTCTCTACTTTCTGCACTCTGAGACGTACACATTATTTGTCACAAATATAGAAGGAGATTGTTAGTGTATATTTGGAGAAAATAACTGGTTCGAAGGCTTAACGGATCGGTTCGGATACACGGATATCCGTTACCCGTAGTAACTCATAGAGATTACCTATTTATACCCACCTAGCAACAACGGATAGGGGATTCCACTTTAATCACCATCCGGATGCTTCGAACGATATTATCATTCCCAAGAAAGAGAGAAATACATGGGCTTGTTAATATACTTTTAAGATTGAAATAAATGGCCGAAAATATTTGAACCTTGTTTTTTTTGTTTGCTATTAGGGAAACCCTATTTGCGGCCTAAAAAACCTGATTGTTGAGGGGTTAAAAAAATGACTGTGGACTTAAATGGATGACTCAATGAACTTGATGGGCATATTTGCATAACAAGTACTTTTTTATAATGAAAATATTGTTTATCCGGAATTCAATAACCTTAGTCAATATTCAAAAACTATACTTTTCCAAATTGATCAACATTATGGACAACCACATAAAGTTTCCTGGTGCAGTGGCTCACGAGGACACCCTTGAATAAACCACACAATATACTCTTCCGGATGAAGCAAGCGGGATCTCAAATATGGTGCTTACCCAACTTATTTTGTTCACATCATCTCTTGTGTACATCTCTTTCCCTGTGTATTTCTCAAGTACCTAAGAAACCTTTTCTTTTCAAACCTGCCCGCTTGGGCAGCACCCACTACTATAAATATGTAAAAAAAGTACCGGAGGGAGGGGGTAGAGAATAACCATCGAGCTACTCAAATGTCATCTTGAGCTCGATCCTCGAACCTTTCGAGTCCACAGGCGACAAACTCAAACATTGTTACTAGATCCATATTCAATTAATACCATCATACACACCTAAAAGTTTGCGTTGTGCGAAACTCAGTCTCAGCTCGATCTTGCGTCACCATTTCAACTTTAACCATATAAAGTAATTGACCACCTAAAGGACTCAACTCACCATACTTAGCTTAGAGTGTAGTGTGGAGTTCAGGTGTTTTCAGCCCACCAATATACACAGTCACACGCACACTCTCGCACAAAATTTAATAGAAAATGAACGAATGATGACTCACTTAAAAAAATATAAATATTTTAAAAAATTAAAAAATAAATATTTCCTCCGTATAATATATGTTGTACGAGTGATTTTTTTTTTAATAAAATCACTCTTTAATAAAATCACTCGAAAGCAATTTTTTTAAAAAACTTGTATAATGTTGTATGAGTGAAATTGAAATTGAACTGCTCTCATTTATTTTTCTGTTCTATTTTAAGAATATCATCAATCAAAATTTTTAATTAGAAGTGCATATGCAAGTCTAATTTCCATGCAAAAGCACATTTCAATTCACTTGCCCAACCTTCATTTTTTTAATTTTTTTTTTTTCAAAAATAGAGCTTGTTGAAAATTGATTGATTATAAAGGAACAGCCTTTGGTTCCCAATTTATTGATCCAATATCTTTGTTTGCCACCTCCCATTAGGTTCGAAACTTAGCTTCTTTTGGGAGAGCTATATTAATGGCTATGATATGAAACTTAGCTTCTTTTGGGAGAGCTATATTAATGGCTATGATATGAAACTTAGACTCCGTTTGGCATGGTGGTGGTGGCAGTCATGAACACAGGATTAAATTGTCATTTGTTAACGCACATCTAAAAATCTTCATTCATTTTTATGTTCAAACAAATAATGTTTGTTAGGTGATCCTTAACGAATGACATTTTAACTGATACGTTTACGACCGCCACCACAATGCCAAAAGGAGCCTCACTCTTCCATACAAATGTCTCTCAAAATGAATTTACCCCCACAGCAACAGAGCCTCAAGATAAAGATTATTCAAACACTTACATTTCTCCAATATCATCCGTCCATTCGAAAGCACAATTTATAATAGAAATATCTTCCTCTCCTGGTGCTTATTCGATCTCCAATCATATTTATATTTCTATTATTCATTGGTAGAACTCTCATAGCTTTATTAGCCCATCACATGCAGTAACTAAATTTTGTTTTATAGATAGATTATTAAATCATGTTTCTAAAATTTAGGAATGTCTTTTTGAGATATATTTAGGATATTTGGGTTGGTATTGATCATCAAAAATGTCTTATATATTCTCATTGCTCACTTTTATTACATGTGTTAGCATCGTGCCCTGTGCCTGTCACTCACGTATTAGTAAAAAGTAATTTTTTTAACAGGTTAATAATAATAACAAAAGTATTTTTTTTAACACAAACACTTTTATCACAATTGAAAATTTTCCCATAGCCCTACCATCTCAAATACAGCATTAATTACCATTGTTCCAATGCCCAATGAAACATAGATTACAAGAGTTTTGGCCTTGCGTTGCTCTTTGGAATGCCTCAATTCATGTTTGCAAGACACAATATAGAAGCTTCAATTTAAAAATATATGGCTCATATTTATTTTATGTTCCTGATTAACCTTTCTTTATTGATTGGTTCGGAGAAAATTTGTAATATTATTAATTTATTTTGTCTAATCAAAATAATATAATAAGAATCATGAGATTATTGTCACACACTGGCTGAAGGAGAAGTGATCTCTACCGTTTCACACATACGACTCATTAATCCATTTTAGAAGAAGAAGAAGAAAAATGGCAAGCATAAATAAGAGCCTAAAAGAACATTTTCTTTCTCTGTTTATTCAATACAACAGGTACTTCGGCGACAACCGTCACATGCTGGTGACGAACTGCATCTTCCGCGTCGGCACCGCCGCGGCTCTCCTGACAAGCAATCCCGCCTGCCGCGATTCGGCCAAGTACGAGCTCCTCAAGTCCCTCCGGACCCACCACGGCTCCGAGGACACGGCCTACAACGCCGCCATGCAGGCTGACGACGGCAAAGGCGGCATCGGCGTCGCCCTCACCAAAGACCTCGTTCGCGTCGCCGGCGCCAGCCTCCGCTCTCACATTTCCAACCTGGCCCCCCGCGTCCTCCCCGTCTCAGAGCTCGCCCGCTACGCTTGGCGCGTGGTCCGCTCCGTCGTCAAGGGCGAGCGCAAGGCCGCCGCAGCACACGTGCCGGATTTCACCACTGCGTTCGAGCACATGTGCATCCACGCAGGGGGCAAGGCCGTGATCGATGCGGTCGGACGGATCATGGGGTTTGACGACTGGGTGATCGAGCCGGCCCGGATGTGCCTGCACCGGTTCGGGAATACGTCGAGCAGCCTTGTTTTTTACGAGCTGGGTTACTTTGAGGCGACGGGCCGAATCAGGAGGGGGGACCGGGTCTGGATCCTGGCTTTCGGAACCGGGTTCAAGGCTTGCAGCGTCGTGTGCCGCGCACTCCGGGATGTGCGCATGGCGCCTGACAACCCATGGAAGGATAGTGTGCATAGGTACCCCTTGAAGTTGCGCGTGTAGAGCGCGATTTCTAGACAGGGGGTACCTGGCACGTTTCTACCCGGTGAGTGAGGGCGTGTGCAACGGTTTTTTTGTGGCGGCATAATGGTTAGCAAGAAGTATCTCTGTTTGTGTGCATCAAACTAGGCTGCTTTATCTCCGCTGTGGCCAAAGTGTAGAAGATACCACCATGCTGGCATGAGATGGGCATGACTGCGACCAGCCGAAGTATTATACTATTCCATGCATAAACGGATCCGATTTGCTTATTATTCAAACTAAAATTTCAAAGGGCGCGTTTTTATCTTTCGTTTGTAGAAGAAAATACTATTTAATCAAAATGTTGTGATTGGAGGAGACTTTGATTGGATTTATTGCCACCATTCAATACCATTTACTTATTTCACAAGTTTCATGCTTTTTATGCAAGTTGTGAATGATTATAACTATTGTGATGACAATGCAATGCATATTTAATTATACTAATATTGGGCTTGTCTTTTTGGACACTAATAAATCAAGCGCTTATCGGTCTATTTCTTGTTTAAGGGCCCGACCTCACAATTGAAACTCCATTAACTTTTGTTGTCAAAATTAGTATTTTTTTCTCATGGACATTCATAATTATTGCAATGTCGAATATATATTTTATGATATTGAAATTTTTATCCAAACTCAATAGACTAAAAATACTACACCAAATAGACCGTAAAATTTTTGAGTGTCGGAGAGCTTTGGCCATATAAATGTTTTCACTAGATAGGCGTCAGTGGAAATAATTTGTGTGATAATCATGCAATATTTTGTTGTCGGAAAATTGTTATAAAAATCATTCACTAGCAGGTGGTAATGTTTTTATCATTGGAAGCTCTTTTAATAAGGAATGGTTTTGATTCTAAATTCACTGAGGCACCTAGATGCAGTGAAATTAAATGTGCTTGACATGACTAGAGCTGTAACGGTTTGGTTTGCTTCGGTTTTTTATCAAAACCGCTAACAGAATCACTCGCGTGCGGTTCCAAAAATCCGAAACCAAATCGCAAATACAATTGGAATCGAACGGAACCATTTGTTTTGGTTGGTTCGAGTGGTTTAATAATTAAAAGAATATAAGTTTGTTCATTAATTATTGTTATACTTATAAAGGAAAATCGAACAAGATTCTCGTCTTTCAATTGAAGGGTCTGCTTAAAACAACATAAAGTGAAGAATATTTGGTTTTTTAAATAACTTGAAATGTTATTTTTTTATAAAGTTCTGAAAATAATTGAGTGATTTTGGGTAACTGCAAGAGTAAAGGATGCTATCAAATTTTGTATAAAGTTAAGAAAGGAATATGAAAGAGCTGTCAACCCTATCCCGCTTGACGCTCAATCATAACTCATAAGTAATAACATTTATTTTTAATAATTTATATATTGTTTTTTTAATAACTTGGACTTAGCTGAGCTTATGAAATAACTTATCTCTAATAGAATAGTATTAAAGCTAATATGGTTCATTCGGTTCGGTTTGACATTCCGAACCGTGAACCGAATCGAAGCACATGATTTTTCAAAAAATAAATCTGTGACCGAACCATGTGGTTTGGTTTGATGCGGTTCGGTTGGTTCCGACTTACAACCCTAGACATGACAATAGTTATGACTGTAATTAAGAAGGAAAAAAATTAATTTTGAAAATAAAAGTGGATGAATTTCTTAGGTGAGATCGAATATTCAAAAATGACAGTTCATAACCATTACATTCACGATTTCCAATCGTCAAACCAAACAAACCCTAAGTCATAGAAATTGTAATACTAAAATACAATCTTAAGGAAGAACATTTAGGCTCGTTTGGAGGGACTTATTTTCACCGGTCAAGCGGTTACGACCACATGAACCGGATGCGGTCGTAACCGCTTGACCGGTGAAAATAAGTCCCCCAAACGGAGCCTTAGTCTTCCTTAAATCTTAAGAATTTTGGTAAGAAAATAAAATCTTTGGGGTTTAGGGGCGGGGCATCTAGCTCAAGAATTGTTTATGTTCATTGACTAGAAAATTACTTAAGTACGGTTCATACAGTAAAAAATATCTAAATCAGGAGATTAAATTTGAAATATGTTTCTTAAATTATTTTATTTTTCTCTTACTGTAATAAAATTTCAGACTATTTGAAATATATGATTGAATTAATTTTAGTTAATTTTTTCATGTTTTTAAATGATGCGATATTACCCAGGAGGTGATGCGTCTTGAAAATTATTATTTAGTAGTGTCGTAGGTCGCTTAGCGCTCCTGTTCCGAAAGAATCGAACCGGCTTAGCTCAAGAGTGAGTCAAGTGTACAAACAGTTAAAAGTGAAACAAACAGTAGGGATGACAAGAAATCTTACGTGGAAAAATCAGGAAAAGGAAAAAAAAATCACGGGTTCGGTGTCAACCAAATCTACTCATTTGTACGCGGTTACAAGTGTTAGAATCTTCGGGAGAGTGACAGACCACCACTTTGCTTACAAGCACTTGAAAGAGAAAAAAATGCAAAGTCTTCATTTGTGCTGGCAGGAGCGGCCTGTGGAGCTGTCACTGGAGCATGCATTATGGAGAGACCAGTGAGGACTGGAGTAGAGTGAACACTTGAGCACAGTTAACAATTGAGATGGAGAGCAAGCATAGTGACAAGACTTTGTTAGGAAACTTTGGAGGTCGTTCTTCTTTGGTTGTTTGCTTCAAGCAGAGCACGTTAGGGAGGGAGGAGTAGTCTAAAAGGATGAACGCAATAACGTGGCATTGGTCTTGAAGTGCGGACGTTGAGGGACATTTTCGAGCCGTCTTCGAAGTAGAATTTACTAATGAATTCAGTACATGAGATGTATGTGGACCCATGAGTTCTTTAGTTAGTGGTAAGTTCCACTAATTCATTACATTTACTAATGAATTCAGTAGATACAAATTTGTGTATCTTATAAAATATAAATCCAAATCTTTTGAAAAGTGTAAGGAGTTTAAGACTGAAGTATAAAAACAATTAGGAAAATCATTTAATGTACTCCAATCTAATTGAGGTGGTGAATATTTGAGTCAGGAGTTTCGTGATCATTTGAAATAGCGTGGTATTGTATCACAACTAATTCCACCTAAAGCACCACAACATAATGGTGTTTCTGAGAGGAGGAATCATACATTGGCTGACATGATGCAGTCGATGATGAGTTATGCAGTTTTGACCATTTCCTTTTGAGGATGTGTTCTAGAAACAACAACTTTCACACTAAATCACGTTCCAACAAAAATGATTCAAAAGACACCATATGAGATATGTACTGATACACATCTTTGATGTAGGCTACTGGTTTCGACACGGTGACGGCTAAGGGATTCACACGTACGCTTCTCTACTATCACTTTTACGTCCACACAATAACAAAATGCAGCAACTACGCGATAACAATAATTAAAATATTTAGGTGACGGGGGGTTCGCTGAGCCCCTCCAGATAAGTCCAAGGCTATAGGCCAAGGTCCTCTCAAGCGAAATGAACCCACACGGTTCGGTCGAGCATAAGTTGTACCCAAAGAGACCACCGAAAACAAAGATTCGGATAATGGATGGTTCTCTCCCAACAAAATAAAACGAGGGCCGCCACGCCTCACGAATGTAAACGGAGATAAGAGACAATAACAAATCTAATATGAAATCAACCACGAAATTTCAAACCATTCACAAATAACGCAGTACGCTTATGCTACGAGAATTGTCTAAGAAAGGAAATACTCAAGAGTGGAGATGTTCGTTACCCAACCGGAATGGATGATTCCGGCTTTCCTATCCTTGAATCGTTTCTTTCCGAATCCACCGGAAGCACACCGATTAGGAGGGAAACACGTTGTCCTTCGTTTCCTTCACGTCGTCGTTAAAGATCCACGAGATTCACCTCTTACCCTTGGACAAATTTTCTCTAGGAAATAAAGCGGGCAGTTTTTGGAATCTCACAAGAGGGATAAGTTTTTTTGTTGGTAATGGAAATGATGGTGGCCGAAATATTGGAGATGGAGTTGAGGGTGGTCGGCTATGAGATGGAGGTGGTGGTCGGCTATGTGAAAGAGGAGGTGGTCGGTTTTCTTGGTGGAGGAAGAGGAGGCTCGGGTGGACAAGAGAGATATGGAGAAGAGGGGAGGAGAGGGTAGAAACCGAGAAAGGGGGTGGGAGGAGAAGGGAGGGCCGGCGGCCAAAAAGGGGAAGGAGAGGAAGGGGGCAGCGCCCAAGGGGAGAAGAGGAGGAGGCAAAATTTCAACTTGAAATTAGGTTTAAGTTTTTTTTCATTCATTCTTCTTGATTATGACAAAACAATGCATATATATAGGCTACAACACAAACAAGTTGCTATATCCAGCCCACTCTAAAGAGAAACAAAATTTGGCTAAACATAGACCAACATGAAATGAACATGAAAGTGCTTAAATAATAATTAAAATGCTGAAATTAAATATTGGAATTAAACAACAATATTATTATTTCATGCGTAGATGCGGCGAATATGTTGACGCAGCCTTGGCGGAGATGTTGACGCGGGCTTGACGGAGATGTTTACGCGGCCTTGGCGGAGATGTTGACGCGGCCTTGGCAGAGGATGTCGCGGTCAAGTCCCAACCTTCAAGTTTGCGATAATGGTCATCATAATCTTCAAACTCCACATAGCGACGAACAACGACACCAAACATAACCAGGTCACCATAATCATCCGGAAGGGAATCTTCCTCAGCAACGTGACACAGGTCTTCAACATGTGTCGGATCACCATCGTCGTCCGAGGGGGACGCTCCAAATCAACATGCCGGGGGATGACGGCTCCATCAATTCTCCCCCTCTCAAAAATACTCATCACTGATGAGTAGTCCTGTGTATAATCGCCGGGGAAAAGGAACCTGCAAGGCAAAAGATGGTCTTGGGGGGACCTCAAAAACGCATTAGCCAAATAAGAACAAAGAATTTCCACAACATCAACCCACATACCTCCGATGGAGACCGGGGAAGAGAACGATCCAGAAATACTAACACCACCCAACCCAATAGAAAGCATAGTGGAATATGTAAACGTGGAGATAGACTTTTCAAGGGGCATAGAAGCATGAAGCGTTAAATATGAAAAATCGAAAATAGGAGCTATGCCCCATTCAGTGGGAAATTCTACAAGAAATGTCATGTTACTAAATTTCCATAAAATTCGCAAAAGATGGACTTGCCGATTCGTAAATATTTCTAAGGTGCCCGGAGGCATCCGTTCAGGGGCGAGACAAGCCAAAACCAAATCATTCGTATAACGATAAGATACTCTCCGATACAAACTAACAATCTTAAAACTGTGTGGGGAGAACCCATGTGCAACATGACTTGTTTCAACAGTGGGAAATAACGGGACTAAGTCAGGTTGCACGAGTGTTTTAAAATCAGTGGTAAAGTTGGTGTAGTCCAACGTCGAAGTTTGAAATTTAGGCTTAAATTTAAATTTTAAAACGTCATGAAGAAAAGCCAGTGTATAACACTCATCACCAACTTTAGAGTTGGATGCTCCCGAATTTGAAAAGACGTGCGGGCGACACAACTAAACATTCCCAACTACTTTCACCAGTATGCGCGTGCACGAGTCGTCAAAAGGAGGGGGATAAATGCGAGCGTTCAGGCTTGGCAAATAAGTGTGTCGAGGGGACATCATATCATAAGGCACCATAGCCAAGGTATCACTAGAAGTCCAATTCGAAATCTCAAAACTCGGATTTGACGTCCAAGAAATATCGTCCGACTGCAAGCCATTAAAATCATAAGAAAATTCAAACAGTGGATTCGCCCTTACGGAAAAATCATCCGACATGTATTCCAATTTATTATGTATATCATGTGATTCGGACTCAGTGATCGGGTCATAGATCGACACCAATACTACGAGATCAGGCGGCACTAAGGGGACCACCTCTGGTGGTACTAGCAGAGTGAACTCAGAGCGTACCATAAGACTACTATAATCAGACGTACCACACTCGTGTCCTAAATAGTCTGCTCGTCGAGTCAACGGGTCAGGAGAAAAATTTGGTAATACAACGATTAGGAGAGAGTTAAGATCACATTCAAATTCAGGCAATGAAATTAGCTTCAGGGGATGCTCATCCGACTCTATTTCAATAACGTCTTCCAGAGTTATAACTCCCTCACTAAGACAATCTTCTAACGCATCGGTCAGGACATCAGTAGCAGTAAAAATCTCAGGGACGGGCACTTCGATATGTCTCGGGCTTGAAATATTAAGCTCAAGTCCTAACAGATTGTCACCTGAATCACGATTGGGTAAGCTCGCATCGAAATATAAATCTTCCGACTCATCCAGTTTATCACCCAACTTAGGCTCAACAGAGAATTCCATGTCAATCAAGGTAGACAACGCAGACATATCGTCGGAGGGAAATGGAGATGACTCTTCGGGGAAGAAGTCGTCATCCAGGTCACTAGGGTAACCAGTCTCCTCAATGTCGCTACCATCGTTAGTGATAATAGCCTCGTCCTTAGTGACGGGCACACTCGTAACCACAACCTCAAACTCAATCATGCTAATAGGAACACTCTCACCCCGTGGGCTCATGGCATT
Source organism: Platanthera zijinensis (assembly GCA_039513925.1). Classification (NCBI taxonomy): domain Eukaryota; kingdom Viridiplantae; phylum Streptophyta; class Magnoliopsida; order Asparagales; family Orchidaceae; genus Platanthera; species Platanthera zijinensis. Next base: position 95,201,184 of record CM077091.1, read on the forward strand.
CCTAGCACTTACGTCTAACGACCTAGGGATAAATGTCCTAAGTTTCTCTTTCTTCTCATAGGTAAGTGTACTCGTGCTTGAGATAATCAGATCTTTGCGGGGCAAGTACCTAGCGTGAGTCTTATAGTCATTCCTACAATCAGGAAACTGGGAACGACAGTAGGTAGGGTAATACTCATCCGTTAAGTAATTTTTCATAATCTGCCAACCTATACGTGGGTCGACGGAGGACATTCCTAAACGTCTTTCCTCATTGAGCCAAATGTATGAGCTCGATCAAATAATTGCAGTCTCGCAACGGGAATCCTGTGGGGATCCACAATATGATATTGCTCAAAATAACGCTCCATATTTTCTACCCAACATAGAAACACTTGCGGTCCTCCTAGTCCGTCATAGGTCGGAGCAGGAATTCTAACACGCCTAGAAGTGAGATGACCACGAAGTTGTGAAATCAAACTCATAATGTCCTCACATTGGGGCTTTACTTCTTTGCGAAAAGCTTCAACCGGGGACGGTGAAGGAATGGGATTCCAACAACCCTCCATCGGAGTAAAGAACCGCGCACATACAAAGAAAAAAAATAGCCTGGTCCTATTTATTTTTAAAGATAGATTTGTTCCCGCTAATATTTCAAAATAATATATGATTTTTTTTGATATTCTTGTTGGCAAAAATATTTAGATTATTAATTAATTTTTTTCTGATTTTTTTTATTGCTGAAAATAAAATTTATCCGGCTATTGGCAGACCACAATTTTTTTTTGTAATTTTGGAGAAAAATTTGAAATTTGAAATTTGAAATTGGAAATTTGAAATTTTGAAATTTGAAATTGGAAATTTGAAATTTGAATTTTAAACTTTGGAAATTTGAAAATTTGAAATTTGAAATTTGAAATTTGAAGTTTGAAATTTGAAAATTTGAAATTTGAAAATTTGAAATTTGAAATTTGAAATTTTGAAATTTGAAATCGGAAATTTGAAATTTGAAATTTGAAATTTGAATTTTGAAATTTGAATTTTAAATTTTGAAATTTGAAATTTCGAGATTTGAAATTTGAAATTTCGAAATTTGAAATTTGAAATTTTGAAATTTGAAATTTGAAATTTTAATTTTGAATTTTGAAATTCGAAATTTGAAATTTGAAATTTGAATTTTAAAATTGGAGGAGTGCCAATTAGGAAATTGACGAGAACCTCCCTCTGATACCAAATTGATGTAGGCTACTGGGTTCGACACGGTGACGGCTAAGGGATTCACACGTACGCTTCTCTACTATCACTTTTACGTCCACACAATAACAAAACGCAGCAACTACACGATATCAATAATTAAAATATTTAGGTTACGGGGGGGGGGGGGGGGGGGGGGGTTCGCTAAGCCCCTCAAGATAAGTCCAAGGGTATAGGCCAAGGTCCTCTCAAGCGAAATGAACCCACACGGTTCGGTCGAGCGTAAGTTGTACCCAAAGAGATACCACCGAAAACAAAGATTCGGATAATGGGTGGTTCTCTCCCAACAAAATAAAATGAGAGCCGCCACGCCTCACGAATGTAAACGGAGATAAGAGACAATAACAAATCTAATATGAAATCAACCACGAAATTTCAAACCATTCACAAATAACGCGCTACGCTTATGCCGCGAGAATTGTCTAAGAAAGGAAACACTCGAGAGTGGAGATGTTCGTTACCCAACCGGAATGGATGATTCCGGCTTTCCTATCCTTGAATCGTTTCTTTCCAAATCCACCGGAAGCACACCGATTGGAGGGAAACACGTTGTCCTTCGTTTCCTTCACGTCGTCGTTAAAGATCCATGAGATTCACCTCTTAGCCTTGGCCGAATTTTCCCTAGGAAATAAAGGGGGCAATTTTTGGAATCTCACAAGAGGGATCCGTTTTTTTGTTGGTAATGGAAATGATGGTGGCCGAAATATTGGAGATGGAGTTGAGGGTGGTCGGCTATGAGATGGAGGTGGTGGTCGGCTATGTGAAAGAGGAGGTGGTCAGTTTTCTTGGTGGAGGAAGAGGCGGCTCGGGTGAACACGAGAGATATGGAGAAGAGGGGAGGAGAGGGTAGAAACCAAGAAAGGGGGTGGGAGGAGAAGGGAGGGCCGGAGGCCAAAAAAGGGAAGGAGAGGAAGGGGGCAGCGCCCAAGCAGAGAAGAGGAGGAGGCAAAATTTCAACTTGAAATTAGGTTTAAGTTTTTTTTCATTCATTCTTCTTGATTATGACAAAACAATGCCTATATATAGGCTACAACACAAACAAGTGGCTATATGCAGCCCACTCTAAAGAGAAACAAAATTTGGCTAAACATAGGCCAACATGAAATGAACATGAAAGTGCTTAAATAATAATTAAAATGCTGAAATTAAGTATTGGAATTAAACAAAAATATTATTATTTCATGCGTAGATGCGGCAGATATGTTGACGCAGCCTTGACGGAGATGTTGACGCGGGCTTGGCGGAGATGTTTACGCGGCCTTGGCGGAGATGTTGACGCGGCCTTGGCAGAGGATGTCGCGGTCAAGTCCGAACCTTCAAGTTTGCGGCAACGGTCATCATAATATTCAAACTCCACATAGCGACGAACAACGACACAAAACATAACCGGGTCACCATAATCATCCGGAAGGGAATCTTCCTCAGCAACGTGACACGGGTCTTCAACATGTGCCGGATCACCATCGTCGTCCGGAGGGGGACGCTCCAAATCAACATGCCGGGAGATGACGGCTCCATCAATCTTGTTATGTCCTTCATTAAGATTTAGGGTTGTGAGTCATACGTGAGCTGTCAAATGCTTGACTAACCAAAGGACAAATGAGATAAGTTTTATCTAGTGGGGTATCTTAATGAACTAAAGAGTTCTGTTTCTACAATCATCCTGAGGGCAAAGTGTTTGTCATAAGGACTGGTCTTTTTCTAGAGAAAGTCCATATCTCAAAAGACTTCTAAAATACAACTTAAAGAGGTTCAAGAACCACAAACAATGAATAAAGCAGAATTGGAACCAATATAAGGGCTACAAGGTATTATAGTTAGAGAGCTTGCTCAAGAAACACAAGTCCTATGTAGATTTGCTATGCCCTGAGTTGAGCCAAAGAGATATGGATTTCTCATGTCTTAAATAGGTAATGTATTTTTTATGGATCATGATGATGAGCCAACAACCTACCATGAAGTTATGAATGGACCTGACTCGAGAAGTGGATTGAGGCCATAAAATCTGAAATGGAATCCATGTATGCAAACATAATTTGAACCTTAGTGAAACCATCTGAAGGGGTACGATCCATATGGTGAAAGTGGGTCTTCAAGAAGAAGACCGACATGCATGTGAATGTATATACATTCAAAAGGCGATTAGTGGCTAAAGGTTTCAAGCAAAATCATAGTGTTGACTATGATAAGACCTTTCCACTATTGCCATCATAAATTCCATCAAAATTTTGACTGCTATTGCTGCATATTATGACTATAAGATCTCGCAAAAGGATGTCAAAATTGTTTTTCTTAATGAAAAACTCATCGAGGAAGTGCATATGACACAACTAGAGGATTTTGTATCTCCAAATGAAGCCAATAAAAAATTCAAGTTGTAGAGATCCATATTGTTGGATCTATAGACGCTCTTAGAGGGGGAGGGAGAGGGGGTGTGTGAATAAGGGTTTTAAAATATTTTTAAATTTTAAATCAAAACATAGATAGAAATTAAAAAGGATGAAGTTTCTATTACTACCGTCAGTGGTAAGAATTACCGCTCGATGTCAGTAACATGGATATTTTTTGCTTATATGAACGTGATTAAAAAGTTAGTAGTAAAAAATAGAGTGAAAACAATTTTATTTCAAAAATATTGTTTACAAAACTTTTGATCCTAATATGCTTAGGATCGAGGCGATAGTAAAGTCTTTTTGGTTTTCTATACTCACCCTTCTCCTAAGTACCAGTGGGCTCTAGCCTATCTATCTCCAGATGAGGCCTCATGAGGCCCCTAGATTTATCCCTAGACCTAGTTGCTACCACCTATGGAAAATTCCTCCTAAGTCTCATAAGACTTAGTTGCTAACACTTGTGATGAATTCCCAACCACACAAGAGATAAGAGATATAAGTAAAAATAATTCAAAATACAAAACATTCTCAATAAGTAGAACTTGAATATGATGATGAAGGAGTGCCAAAGTGATCGTTATAGTAAATGTGCATGACCTTCGTGTAGAGTAAGCACAATCAATCCTTCTTCGAGTTCTTTTGCCTTCACAAGTGTTGATAGTTCCCTAGGCTATAGAGAGGAGTCTCTCATGATAGTGTAAGAGTTATGGCTATTGGTTCTGATACTTTGGAAGGGGGAGACTTGCTCGTTAAATAGGCACAAAAGCAAGTGCATGTGTTAGTATTACCTCCAAACAGTAGCTACTTTAAGAAACTTCCTGGCATGCAAATAGCGGCACTTTGGGTAACATACTGTTCCTAATTAGGATTATGCCTCTTAATGCTTGACGTTATTTTTAACGCTTTGCGTTAGCATTATATCCTCTACATCATCGAATCTCCTTCCTCTTTTGCTCCTCAATCAACCAAAGATTGACAAGCCTTCTATATTCTACTGCCGGGAGTTAGTGCTAACACGCTGTGCTAGGAGTTGTTATGCATGGCTAAGCCCAACCTTCCTTTCTAACTGATCTTTCATTTCATGATGATATTGCCTTTTCTGTAACTGATGCTAGCGCAAACGTTAGTGTTAACGCTCCACAGTAGCACTTAATTCAGAGTTCTTTCTGCAACGTTCTGAATTGTCTGTGCTAGCGCCAACAACATCATTAACGCTCTACATTATCACTTGATAGAGCACCAACTTCAGCATTCTAAATTATTATTGAACTAGCATGCAATTCCCGCACACTATAAACACATGACAAGCATGATCAAATACAACTGGGATTGGTTATTCTTAAACCAAGAGATGCAGAACGCATGTTCCAACAAAATCCCTCTTTTAATAATAATAAATCCTCTATGAAGATATAAATCATATATAGTAAATATGCGGTGTTTATAGTAAGTGATAAGCGTCATGTACATACTCACCTAAATGGATACTCCCCTTACATAGATGCTTCCTATATTGTACTCCCCCTACGTAGTATATTTTTTCAAATTTATTGTCCTCCTTTTGGTATTGTCAAAAGAGGGTGGGTTAGTGTTTGAGAAATTGAATTTTTTTATTCTATATAGAGACAAAAAAGATAAATTTATGATTACCGCTTGATGATAAATTTATGTTACTACTTGTTAATTGAATAATTTTGCCATGATCGAGCTTTAAGTTGTAATATAGCGGAACGAATTATTTATTAAGTATTTTGAAAAAAAACATCATTTTGCAATTTCAAGCATGTATAAAATTAGATTTGTAGTTTATAAAGACGTTGTTTTTTGAATTAAACATCAAGAGATGCGATATTAAACAATATTCACAAGTATGATACAATTTATCAAGACAATATAAGAAACTATAATTTTAGGACATTTGCAAGTCAAGTATACTTAAAACATTATAGAGATCTTGAATTTCTATCTAGTACAATTACTAAAGATTGCAGAGAATTTGTATATGGGTGCGTTAAGGTCCAATCCACATGAGTAGAAGTGTTAGAAAAATCAGTTGCGTGCTCACCTGCGGGGCATTCGTACAAATGATGTTCGGGATTGCCTTTGCATGAAACTACCATTACTACTGCATAAGTAGGAGTAGGATGCTTCAATAGAGCCACATTCTCAAATTGAGAAATAGGCTCGACAAGTAGCACAAAAAACTGACTTTAAAGTGTCCCATAATACCTATAGAGCGTTCTTTCCCGTGGTCTAGTAAGATTTGTGTGAGGTAGTGTCATGCATGATTCTGAAAGCATCCTCAAGAGTTTGATTCATAGGCATTCCCCATGCAACAACATCAATCATTGCCCGGTGGTTAAGCTCCATTGTAAAGTAGAAGATTTCTATGAGATTCCATGATTGATACTCATGCTGGTGGCACTTTCTCAACAAATTAGTGAACCTCTCCCATGCCTCCGAGAGAGTCTCTTGATCATTTTGACAAAACATCGCAATCTCATGTCGCATTTTCACAATCTATTCTACCGGGTGGAATTTTGCTTAAAACTTTGAAGAGAGGGCATCCCATGTTGCGGCGGAATCGAGTGGGATGGTATGGAGCTAGACTTTGGCTTTGTCACGAAGGAATGTTGGGAACATTGCCCATAATGTTTCAAATTTGTAGAAGTCCTTCATATAATGATAAGTACATCTTGTATTTGATGTTTGTCTGGTGTGATAAATGTAGGTTCAACATAACATATTGCTAGTCAACTTCAATAAGTCAGGAAAATAGTTTAGACCAAAAGTGAACTTGTTCAGAACTCAAAATTGGTCTAAGTAAAGAAAAGTTAAAGTTAGATATTATAATGTTGATGTGTTAGGAGCAGACAAGAATATCATTGTGACAACAATAGAAGATGTAGAAAACCTTGCGCTAAGTATATTAACTTTGTGTAAGATGTCATCACACAGTGATATCGTCTTGTCAACCAAAATTATCGTTGTACACCAAAAAGGAGGTACTTCAAATTGATGGAGATGTCGAAAGAAAATGTCACAACAATTCCCTCTATAAAGTAGTTTGACTTGGTCTTTTTAATGTTTTGACCTCTAGAATAGTCAGAGATTTAAAAGGACAAGAGAGGGTCATTAATCCCTGACAAAGTAAGCAAACAAAGAAGAACTTTGTGAACTTAGTAAGTTCTATAAGTTGGCCGTAAAAAGAAAAACAACAGTAAATAAAGTTTTTTTTTGTATAAGAAGAAGAAGTCACGCCTCATAGAAAAAGAAAGCTCTTATTCAAGAGGGCAAGAAGATTTTTTCATACAAGGATGTTCAGTACTAAACCTGCTTTCAAGACAAATCCAATACTGTCTGCTGATTCTAGAGAAGCCTTTCATTCTTGAAAGTCTAAGAAGACTCAAGCTACAAAGTAAAATCCTATTATTGAGTCAAATTTATGTAATAACCTTAATTAATTTTGCTGTATAAGATCTCCTTGAGATCTGAAGGTAGGGTTGTGTTGATAGACTAAGGTAGGGTATTGAGAAGACCCGAGTTAGGATTTAGTTATTCAATCTAAGCTGTAGGAGTGTTTTCACTCTGAGGTAGTGTTGTTGTATACAACAGAGGTAGGATCTGAGAAGTAGATCTTAGGTAGTGGACTTGTTGTATTCCTGAGCTGTAGGAGTCAAAGACTATGAGGTGTAAGATTATTAAATATGAGATATTTGAGGAGTTGTCCTAGTATAACACACTGAAAGTAATTTGGAGAGGGACAGTGGATGTACCGATAATATATGGAATCATTATAACCCTCTAGGTGATTAGACTACCCCTATTCTTTCAAGGGGCATCAAATGCAGGTTGTTTAAAAAGGACCTAACAATCTGAATAAGATCCTCTAGGGTAAAGATAGTCTATACACCATGACTTCTAGTGAAGGCTATAAGGAGTTAGGTTTCATGAAACTTTCTATTTGTAGAAAAAGTTTTTTTGGTATTTGGAAGTAGAGGGTCAAGTTATTTATGAAAGCTTCTGGCCCTAGGATTGACATCACTATTAAAGAGGGACCATTCATCCCTATAAAGGTTTCTTCTATAGATACAAATCAGAGAGCACCAAAATTATATTCTGAAATGATAAGAGATGAGGTAGTTCTAGCCACCTTGGACAAAAGGGACATAACATAGTGTCATAGATGACTCCACTTTCAAAAATCTAATTCATTAAGAAACTGCTAAAGAAATATAGGATACACTGATTGTATATATGGAGGGCATCAAGGAGGTCAAGGATGATAAAAATCCCTATTAAATCAGGAGTATGAAGTATTTAGGCAATGTGACCAAGTAAAATGTGTATAGGATTGTAAGTCCAAGTAAAATGTTGACTCTTATAGTGCTCCTAGTCGAGTGCTCGCGTCTCATGTAGAAATCCTGTTAAAATTAATTTTTCTTTATGCTTATAGTTTTTATATTTTTTATTTTCTTAAATATTGTTTATTCTACTCATAATTGTTGAATATAATGTTAATCTGACGGTAGCGTAGTGATGTGTGTAGATAATCGTTAGACTCGTATTGCTCGTGTTGGGAGGAAGGATAATCTTTCTTGGTGGCTAAGAACTTTCCCCAAGTGACTCTTGATGCATGGGTAAAGGTTAGTTCAATTGTACGAGTGTGATGTAGGCCATCATTTTGGCCCAATTTATCTTTTGTACCATACCTACCGCCTAATCCTCGCTAGCCCATTTTGCCTACCCCATCCTCATGATTCAGCTCCACCGTCATATCACCAAAGCATAAAAGTTGATTCTATTCGCACACCCAAATCTGAGCTTTAGTTGTATTTATATTTTCATTTTGGGTTGTTGATGTGGTGTCATTATTGTGGATGTGTGGATGTGCTCCATTGAAAATCCACTAAAAAATGGTTGTGAAAAGGAAAAGGAAAAATGAAAATGAATGAAATAGAAAAGAAATTGTGAAAAAGTGAAAATGAAAAATATATTTGTGATGATGTGTATTTGGGAGTAGGCGGTGCACACACCCATGTTATCAAGTTCAGTTCTAGGGGTATGGTGCATCCACATGCATTTTTGGTGTGTGTATAGATCATTTGTGCTAGCTCATTTGGGTTGGTGTGTGTATCCTTCATTTTTTTATCTTTTTATACTCCACCGAAACCTAAGCCCCATATCTAACCTAAAGTCCCACTAATTCGCGCATTGAACCAAACCAGTACCGTGGAGAGAGTGCGGATGGGTGAGCTTATGGGAACTGACATTGATGGATTTCTTTGGAGGTTTTCTGGAGTCCCGATATTTAGCAATGCTTACCTTAGTGATCAGTCTAGTTTCTCTTCATGAATGATCAGAGGATTCAACTTGATTCTAATTATATGTAGAAATAATATGTAGATATGTATTTAGAAAATTACAGATTGTTTTGTATAACCAAAAAATTCTTTCTACTATATTTATGTAGGGGCGAGTATACGACTTCGCATGGTACTCCTCCTTTCAGTTGTTGTGCAAGCTATTTCTTTTTCTTGACCGCATGGAAGATGGTTTGCTCGGGACGAGCAAACAGCTAAATTTAGGGATGTGATGAGTCTGGATTTTATAGGGTTTTCAGACTCATTTGGGATTGATTTTACACACATGCACTACATTTTTAGATCATTATTACATATATTTTACCCAATAACTCTTCTCATTAGAAGTGCACCTTTTTAGCCTGTTGTGGTGTGCAATTGAACACTTTCACTGGGGGTAGGTAATTATTCCTCCCCATTCCTTGATTTTGTTATTTAAGGAGAAAATGGAAGAACAACTCTTCTTCCACCACCAGATCAAAGAAGTACCAAAATAACTCTGACAGATCAAGGAATGATCACAAAGGGGACAAGTATGTTTCCAAATAGAATAAATAATTTAATATTAATATTATTTGTTACTACTATAATAGGCCAGGACATGTCATACTACTGTAAGAAGGCTGAAAAGGGCCTCATGACAAGAAACCAAACAAGCTTGAGTGACAGTGACTCAGCCCCATCTGGGTCAAAAGAAGACTATATTGGGCTCATTATACTATCAGAAGAAGAGGAACTGATTGATTATCCTTCTACAAGGGTGTGCATTAGGGCTCCCCTAACACCATCTAATAGTGATTTTGAAGAAGAACAACAATATTATGGCTTCATGCCAATACCGATGGGGGAGAACATGATGATTCACATCCTAATGAGGTAAATATTACAACATCCTTATCTCTATCTAAATCTGACTATGAAACTAGTGTTGAGTCATAAGCATGCACATCTTCTTATGTTGAGGGTGATTTTGAATTAGTAAATGAATTTAATGACTTAATTGAAAAATATGGTGCTCTCTTAAAAGAACTAAAGAAAAGTAAAAAACTTGTTAAGAAGCAGGCTAAGGAGATTGAAACTCTCGGGGTTGCTAATTCTAAACTCATTGAAAAAGCTAAACGGTTAACTCAAATGAATAAGAAAATAAACAATTTGAGGGGAGCATCTCTAATAAATATTGGATCTATTAACCAGAAGAATAAGATCATCAGGGATCTTTAGGAGAAGCTTCTTAATGAGAAAATGATAGTGGCTAGGTTTTTAAAGCCACAAATAGTACTCCCCATAATTGATAGCTTCACTACACCATATAAAAGTGGTGTAGGGTACAATAAAGGGGAAGATAAGAAAAATGATTATAAAGGAAAAGCTCAAGTGCATCAAACCACCTTTTGAAAGGTCCTGCTACCATCAAACAACTATGATCGAGACAGTATGTATGAGCATTAGAAGAATAAATGCACCTCCAGTTGAATTGACAATACACCTCACTAAGGAGGTAGGAAAGATATTAGTTTGAGTGCAATAAAGGTACCCCATGAAGAAACTCAGATGAAACATCATGGACCATTTGTGCATGGAACAACTGCACCAACACTCAAGGGCAAGGAAAAGGTCATTAATCAAAGGCCCATCCCATAGAAAACTCATATAGCAGTGCAGCCCATTCTTTATCATACACATAGACATAAGATTAGCTAAAGAAAAGAGATGAATGGTGTTGGGTACATTGGAAAATGTGTACCTGATTTGAAGAAGCCCAACTTAGCTCAATGATATACATCAAGGTGTATTTGATGTTGTTTTGAGTTGACATGTGCAGGTGAAGAAGTATTAAAGAATGCAGAAAGATATTCTAAGTCCACATGTCGACACCTGAAGAAATTGTGTCGACACTTCAGAATATTTGTGTCGACACTTCAGAATATTAGTGTCGACACTTCAGAATATCAGTGTCGACACAGAGAATGATAGTCGACCACATTTATGTCGACACTGGGAAGCAGTGTCGACACATAAAGAAAATCGTCGACCTCAGCACTGGGAAGCGGTGTCGACACCGTGAAAGATAGTCGACACCGTGAAAGATAGTCGACCAGAGAAGGTTAGTCGACACCGTGAAAGATAGTCGACCAGAGAAGGTTAGTCGACACCGTGAAAGATAGTCGACTAGTGAAAGATAGTCGACCAGAGAAAGATAGTCGACTCACAGAAGAAGATAGTCGACCACAACTGTGTCGACACTGGGTGGATGTGTCGACACCAGAAGACTGTGTCGACACATATTGGCAGAAGTCGACTATGCTTGTGTCGACACCAGAAGACTGAGTCGACACATTTTGGCAGGATTGAAGATTGCTGTGTCGACACCTGAAGGCTGAGTCGACACATGCTGAGTTCTGAATCTACAACAACTGTGTCGACACACAGGACTTGTGTCGACACACTGCAGAGTCTAGACCAAGTTATTTTCTGAAGAAGCTGTGTCGACTTAAAGGCAACTTAGTCGACATCATCAAAGACTGTGTCGACACCAAAGTCACTTGTGTCGACACAGATAGACAGATTGGTCTCGACACTTTCTAACTGTCTGTCTCGACATTTTGCTGTCCAAGGCTAAGGTACAAGAACTGTTTGAAGACTTGACAGCTGTGGGTTGCCACCGTTTAACTGAAGCTGTCAGACCTGTCAGAAAACAGTTAGAAACCGGATCAGCCGGTTACCATGAAGAAAGTCTATAAATAGACACATTCAGAAGGAATTAAAAAGCAGCTAAGCTAAGAAAAATTATAGAAGAAGATCTAAGAAGAAGAAACAGAAGGATTACGATCCTGTTGAAGTTTCAATTCAAGAAAGTGAAAAAGAAGATCTTCTTCAGAAGGTCTAAGAAGAAGAAGTCTGAAGTATCAAAAGAGGTGTTGGATAGAGGGAGATCCAGTCATCTTGAAGAAGAAGAAGGAAGCCATAAGTGGTTTCTCAAGAAGCTGTTTGGAAATCAACTCAGCTAAGTTCAGATTCAAGAAGCTTTGAAGAAAGCTCAGATTCAGTTGATTTCATCAGCTGATCAAGAAGTGTCTTGTCCTCTTCCCTCCCAACAAAGGCAAGACATCAAAATACCTTTTTCTAAATTTCTATAGGATCTGTTTACACAGATCTGAGTTGTAAGCCTGTGTTATAAAGGCTGAGTGTAGGAGAGGTGATCTCTGAGTAGTAGGGCTATTTGCCTGAGTGTAGGAGAAAGTTATTCTCTGAGTGGTAGGCCTTGAGGCAAGGCTGAGGTAGGGCTGTTGAGCCTGAGTTGTAGGAACCTATCCTGGTTCTGAGCTGTAGGATCTGAGGATCTGAGTATAGTGGAAGTTTGGCCGAATCTAGCATATTGCTAGATAGGTGAAGGGGGAAAGTGGATGTACCCAGACCTTGGGGAACCACTATAAAACATTGTGCAATCTGTGATGCTTAGTTGTCTGTGAATGCTGTGCTAGATTTTTAAATTGTAATTGAATTCTGCCTAGATTTATAGACAATAAATTAGAACCTATTCACCCCCCCTCTAGGTGTTTAGGTTGTCTTGAAAGTAAAACTATCAAGTGGTATCAGAGGGAGGTTCCTCAAAAAGGACTTAACAGTCTGAGGTAGATCTGATAGGCAGAATCAAGATTCAAAAAGATGGGTTCTGGTGAGAATCATAAGGAGCTAGGGTCTATGAAATTACCCATATGCAAGAAAGAAATTTTTGGAATTTGGAAAGAAAGAGTCAGACTGTTTATGGAAGCATCTGATCCAAGAATTTACATCACAGTACAGGAAGGCCCCTTCATTCCAATGAAGGTATCAGTTCTTGATGCAAATATCCAAACTCCAAAGAGTTATTCAGAAATGACCAAGGATGAAATCATCTTGGCAACCATGGATAAAAGAGCTCAGAACATTATTGTTAGTGCCATAGATGATTCAACATTTCAGAATCTGATTCACTGCAAGACCTCCAAAGAGATGTGGGACACATTAATTGTCTACATGGAGGGATCTGAAGAAGTGAGGCAGGACAGGAAATCTATGCTCAATCAGGAGTATGAAAGTTTTAGACAAGGAAAATCTGATAGCATAACTGAGTGCTATAAGAAATTCTATAGAATTGTGAATGAGCTTATGTCCTATGGAAGAGTCTTCAGTACTTATGAACTGAATGACAAATTCTTGAGATCCTTAACAAAGGATTGGGACACAAAGATCTGTGCCATAAGAGAAGTGGCTAAATTGGCAGAGATATCTCCTCCCACCTTGTTTGGAAAGTTGCTATCCTATGAAATGCAACTTATGGTGAGGAAGGAGGAGGAAAAGAATTCAAGAGGAGAGCATAGAGAAAATACTGTGGCATTCAATGCAGAAGCCACTAGAAAGAATAGGAGGAAATCACCATCTCCTCCTAAGGAAGTTGCAGAAGATAGTTCTGAGAATTCAGATAAGGGTTCAGAAAGCTGTGATTCAGATGCAGACTTTGCTGCATTCACAGGCAATTCCAAAGGTTCTTGAAAAAGAAGCAATGGAAGTCTAGGCCTTCCACATCACAGCAAGTTGATGACTATTATCAGAAGAAAAGGTCATCAAGGAAAAAGAAGAGCAGATCAAAGCCCAGCAAAGCCACTACTTCAAAGATTGTCTGCTATTGTTGCAATAGGCCTGGACATGTAGTGGCTGACTGTCCTGATAAGAGAAAGGAATCTTCAGACAAAAAGAAGACTTATCAGAAAGGCAAGAAGGAGAAATCCTTTGTTGCAAAGAAAGATAAGAGTCTAACAGACCAGTCAACTTCAGAGTCAGAATCTGAAGCTGAAGCATATATTGGACTATATGCTGCATCTGATGAAGAGGAGTTTCTGCAGTTGCTAGACTCCATCAATGAACAAAAGGATCATCAGTGTATGGGGCTGATGACAGGATCAGAAGAGGACATATGCCAGAATCAGTCTGGTCATAATAAGGTACAATGTCCTTCTATTACATCTGTTTGTTGTACAAGTGAAGAATCAGCTACATCTGCATCAACAGATGTAGATGCATCTGAATCTGAAGGAGATGTCTATCAATTGATAGACAAGTATGGGGACCTGTTGCAGGCCCTTAAGAAAAGCAAGAACCTGGTTAAATCTCAGGCTCAGGAAATTGCTGAACTAAGGGTTGCTACAACTGAGTTAGAAAAAGTTATTGATCAAAAATTAAATGAAATTGCCAAGCTGAAGAATATAACTATTATTCAGATGGGCACAATTAATTATACTAATGATCAAGTGAAGAGTCTGGAGGCCAGACTTAGAATTGAAAGGGATTTAGTGGCTAGTTACTCTAAGCCAAAATTTGTCTTACCCTTGATAGATGAATTTGTCACTCAATAGGGTAAGGCTGGATTAGGATTTAAAGGTAACTCCAGGGCTGGCAGATTCAAGAGGAAAGGCAAAGCTCCTGTTCAGCCACTAAACCTTTCAGTCCCCATAAAGTTTAGTAAGGTGAAAGTGCCTTCTAACAAATATGATCATGAAGACATTCAAGGTCATATTAAGACTAATGTTCTGAAGAACAAGGGTGTAAATGCAAGCAGGCCTACCTATGGTCATAAACCCAATGGTTTTAAGAAATCAGTAGGTGAAGTTGCTACAGCACCAACAATGAACAGAAATTCTTCTGACAAGGATGTATCTAGATCTAGATACAATAAGTTTGAATGTTGGTGCTGTGGCAAGAGAGGCCATTTTGCATTAGACTGCTGGTATAACACAAGTGTTATAAAGAATAATAGTCTACCTGTTAGAAGAGGTTATGATAGCTTTATTAATGCTAACCTGAACCAAGGACCCAAGACTTACTTGGGTTCTAAGGGTAAGTAATTCTGTGTTGCAGGTGAATCCAAGTAACCATGCCCCTATATGGTACTTGGATAGTGGTTGTTCCAGGCACATGACTGGAACAAAGGGGCTGCTGAAGGAGTATTCATCTGTCAAAGATGGACCTAAAGTGATCTTTGGTGGATCTGAAAAAGGAGTCATCAAAGGGTTTGGTAACATTTCTTCTAACCTAATTACTATCACTCAAGTGGCTTATATAAAAGGTTTGAAACATAATCTAATAAGCATAAGCCAGCTAAGTGATTTAGGATATGACATTTCATTTGTTAAAGATGGATGTCATATCAAGAGGTCAAGTGATCAAAAGATCATATTGATTGGGTATAGGAAGAGAAATGTATATTGTCTTAATTTTGAATGTGAGAATAAGGCTTCTCCCATCTGTCTTGTAGCTGATGACAATGCTTCTCATTGTGTTAAGTGGCACAAGAGATTGGCTCATCTAAACTACAAGACAATTGGCCAACTCTTTAGTAAAGAGCTAGTGAGGAATGGACCTCAAATTAAGTGTATAAAGGAAGGGATATGCTCAGCTTGTCAAAAGGGAAAGCAGACAAAATCCTCCTTTCAAAGCCTTGAAAATAAGGATTCTGTGAGGTGCTTATACCTCTTGCATATGGATCTTTTTGGTCCTATGCCAGTTCATAGTCTAGGTAGGAAGGTCTACACTTTTGTGGTTGTAGATGACTATTCTAGATTTACATGGGTGTTCTTTCTGAGACAAAAATCTGAAACCCCAAGTGTATTACTTAATTTTGTAAAGCAAATTCAGAATGAACTGAATAGTACAGTGGTCAAAATCAGAAGTGACCATGGTACTGAGTTTCAATCTGAAAGCATAACAAACTTGTGTAAAGACTTTGGGATTTTCCAAGAGTTCTCCTCACCTAGAACACCTCAGCAAAATAGAATTGCTGAAAGAAAGAATAGAACATTAATTGAAGCTGGTAGAACTCTATTGAGTGACACCTCTCTCCCAGAATATTTTTGGGCTGAGGCAGTTAACACTGCTTGTCATGTAATCAATAGGGCTACTATCACCAAAAGCCACAAAATGACTCCCTATGAGATTGTGAAAGGCAGAAAACCAAATCTATCTTACTTTAGGATCTTTGGTTGCAAGTGTTATATACTTAACAATGGCAAGTCATATTTGACTAAGTTTGCTGCCAAATCCCAGGATGGGATATTTGTTGGGTACAGCACAAATAGTAAGGCCTATAGAGTCTTCAACTTGACCACTCAAGTTGTTGAAGAATCTGTGCATGTTGTGTTTGATGAAACAAGATTAATCAACTGTGAGTTGTCTTGTAGATCAAATGACTCAACAGGTATAAGCAAAAGTATGGACAAGCTTTCCATTACTGAAGTATCAAAGGAAGATGGGGCATTGGAAAATGAAGGCTTCAGTCCAGGGGGAGAACAAGACACTATAGAAGCTGATGAAAATCAAGAGAATCAGTTAAATGAAGGAGCTGGAGATGTTCAACCAGAAGGAAATCTTCCTCCAGCTATAAGACATTTAAGAGATCATCCAGCTGATCAGATAATAGGTGATCCAAGATAAGGGGTGCAAACTAGAAGCAGAAATCAAAACACAGTTCTACATTCAAGTTTCCTGTCACAATTGGAGCCTAAGAAGTTTGAAGAAGCTATCCAAGACCAGCACTGGATTGATGCTATGCAAGAGGAGCTGAATCAATTCAGAAGGTGCAATGTCTAGGAGCTTGTTCCTAAACTAAGAGGCCACAACATAATTGGCACAAAATGGATCTATAGGAACAAGCTAGATGAAAGTGGAATAATAGTAAAGAATAAAGCAAGATTGGTTGCAAAAGGATACATGCAGGAAGAAGGGATTGACTTTGATCAAACCTTTGCTCCAGTAGCAAGGCTGGAGGCAATCAGAATATTCCTTGCTTATGCAGCCTATCAAGACTTCAAAGTATACCAGATGGATGTGAAGTCAGCATTTCTGAATGGTGATCTTAAAGAAGAAGTATATGTAGAGCAGCCATCAGGTTTTGTAGATCCTCTTAAACCTGATTTTGTTTATAAGCTTAGGAAAGCTTTGTATGGGTTAAAGCAAGCCCCAAGGGCTTGGTATGAAACCCTGTCTACTTTCCTTATTGAGAATAAATTCTCAAGAGGAAAAATTGACAAAACTCTATTCCTTAGGGAATCCAAAGGCAAGATCATCTTAGTTCAGATCTATGTTGATGACATAATCTTTGGATCTACTGAAAACAACCTTTGTAAGACAGACTGATGATGGCTTGTCCATATCCCAGTCTAAGTTCACTAAAGAATTGATTAAGAAATATGGTATGGAGTCATCCTCCACCATGAGAACTCCTATGGGAACAAGTATGCCTATATGCAAAGATGATGCAGGTAAATCTGTTGATGAGACTTTGTATAGAGGAATAGTTGGCTCACTACTATATCTCACTGCTAGTAGACCAGAAATTATGTATGCTACATGTGTCTGTGCTAGGTACCAAGCCTGTCCTAAAGAATCTCATTATACTGCAGTCAAAAGGATTCTGAGATATCTTAAGGGCACACCTAATCTAGGTCTTTGGTACCCTAGGAATAGAGATTTTCAACTAACAGGCTATTCAAATGCAGATTTTGCAGGATGTAGAGAGGATAGAAAGAGTACTACAGGTACTTGTCAATTCCTGGGAGGAAGACTAATATCATGGAGTAGTAAGAAGCAGACTAGTGTGGCAATTTCCACAGCTGAGTCAGAGTATGTTGCTGCTGGAAGCTGCTGTGCACAACTATTATGGATGCAGCATCAGCTAAAGGATTATGGTATTCAAGTAAGTAGAACACCTCTTTTGTGTGATTCTAAGAGTGCAATTTCTATTGCTAATAATCCTGTTTCTCATAGTAGAACTAAGTATATAGAAATAAAATACCATTTTCTTAGAGAACATGTAGAAAAAGAAGACATCTCATTGGAATTTGTGAAAACAGATTATCAAATAGCAGATGTGTTTACTAAGCCCCTAGATGAGACAAAATTCAATAAATTCAAAATTGAATTAGGTATGTTAACCATTGATTAGTGTAATCACAAAATCATCAACAATAAAGTTGAAGTGGTAACAAGACATTCAAGTGATATTAAGACACATTGAAGTAGTATAAAGTACTTTGTTGTACTTATAAGTTGTGATGAACAAACAGAAATTGGCTAAGTAAGATGGTGTCGACACATTCAGTAATTATGTGTCGACTCAGGGTAGTAATGTCGACAAGTCAGAGATATTGTGTCGACACAGAAAATATGTGTCGACACTTGAGAATCTTATTGTCGACTTATCCAGGAATGTAGTGTCGACTTCACCAGGATAGTGGTGTCGACACCTACAGATTTTGTGTCGACACTTATACTAAGAGTCGACACAGAATTTCTGATGCTCTACTATATATCCCTAGTGTCGACATAACCGCAAATTGGTGTCGACACATAGTAGACGAACTTGTAGTCGAGACAATAGAAGCTTGTGTCGACACAATCCATCTGTGTCGACACTTATAGTCTGTTTTTGGCGACTTTTGATCTTCTTTAAACAGAAGGTATAAATAGGTCAAAAACTCATTCTGTCGACACGCTTACAAGGTTTTCGAAACCCTGTGTCGACATTCTCTCTCTCTCTCTCTTTCTTTCATCTTTCAAGCTTTCTCGACTGATCAATGGCGCCGAAGATTGAAGATAATGTGAATGAAGGATATGAGTTGGTGCGCCAGGCCTTTGCAGCTGCCCCTCCAGATGTTCTTGGGGTTATCTCTCTCCTCTCCGACTCTAGTTTAGAATTTCTGGTCTCCGAACCTTCAAAGATATGGAAGAAGGAGGTGCATGAGTTCTTTACCTCTGCCTCTATAAACTCTGAAAGTCATGAAATAAAATCCACAGTTCATGGGTCACCTGTGGAGATTACACCGAGTAAGATAAGAACAATTCTGCAATTATCTACAATTGAGAATGAAGAGGATGTCCCTGCTTCTAAATCTAGGGAGGCTCTTCAATGGTGTGGATTGGAATCCACCATGAAAATTGGAGCTGCGTTCAATCGGAAAGGAATGAATCAACAAGGCAAGTTCCTGTCAGAAGTAGTAGGAAAGGTTATTCTGTGCAAGTCAGGTGGACATGATAGGATTTCTGCCTATATGTTCAGCCTAATGACCAGGATTGTGTTTACAATTCCAACGGATTGGTCATCTGTAATTTTTGAAAAGATTAAGGAAGGGATCAAGAAGTCAAATCTGGCTAGGATAATGAGTATATATCTAAGTAAGGAGATTCCTGAGGTTATGCAACAACAACCTGGAACTAAAATTAATCACATGAGAAGGATGGACATGAGATTGTTCTCCAGATGGGATAGGGTGCTGACCAAAGAGATGCCTGAAGTGGAAAGGCAGGATTCCCCTGAGAAATCCCCAGGTCATGCTACCAGTACTGGGCATCCACAAGAAGAGCAAG
Organism: Platanthera zijinensis; assembly: GCA_039513925.1. Lineage (NCBI taxonomy): Eukaryota > Viridiplantae > Streptophyta > Magnoliopsida > Asparagales > Orchidaceae > Platanthera > Platanthera zijinensis. Next base: position 95,220,571 of record CM077091.1, read on the forward strand.
TAAGACTGGAGGTTGAAGATCAGCCTGCATCTATACAAGTTCAGGATGCCACAATACCTGCAGTTCAAGAAGAAGAAGTAAGTATACCAGCTCAGCAAGTTTATTCACCTACACAAACTGTATCTACTCATGACCAGGTACAGGTGCAAGGGGAGCTGGTGTATTTTCCTACAAAAGAGATTTCTAATATTTCTATTTCTGCACAGGTCCAGGGGGAGCAAGTGCTAGAAGATGCTCCAATTCATCAATCTCCAAATTTGAATACTACAAATGAACAAGCCCAGAAGGAATATACTCTGGAGGAGTTATTTCCAAATGATGAAATAATTACTGATAGTCTGGAAGTGGAGCAAGAAATTGAGGGGGAGCCAGTGCATGTTGAGACTGTACAACATGGCACTGAAGCAGCTGTTTCTCCTCCTCCCAAAGAAAGAGTTCAAATTGATAGCACTTCTGATTCAGAGACTGAAGAAGCCAGGGTGGCTAAAAAGAGAAAACTTATGGTTTTTCAGAGAAGGAGCAAGAGCTATAAGCAGGCTCTATAGTCTACAACACATCACACTCCTTCTGCCTTTGATTATAACAAGTTCTTGGTAGATTTGCAAGTGAAATTGGATGAACACAGGGTAGCCATTGAAAAATATGTTGATGAGAACAACAAGTCTATGCAGTTTGACTTAGCTCAAGATATAAAATCAATTAGGTTTGAGGTCAATATGCATAAGAAGGAAATGACAGATTGCTTCCATAAGGGAGGTAATGCTGTGGTATATCTGGCAAAACAACAACAGACTATCATCCCTAAGGTGGATGACATTGCTTTAAAGCAAAGCTATGTCTTGGAAAATCAGTTAAGAATGAATGATAATTTAACTGAATCTCATCATGAGATAATAGAGGAATTGAAAAAGATTGTTCCAGGCCTGCCTGCAGATAGAACAAAAGAAATGGAAGAATTTGATAAGAACTTTCAAGCTGCTATTGCTTCTGTTAAGACTGCAATCACTACCTCTCAAAAAGAAATATCTGAAAAGCTTCAAAAGTTAAAACCATTTTTTAAAGAGGGTGTCAATTATCTGGATGGCCAAATCAGATTTCAAAAGGAAGATCTCAGAGATCATGTTTCTAGAGAAGCCATAAAGGGGGAGAGGATGCTAGTTCATGCAGGCTCAGAGCACTCCAAATGGGTGACCAATAGTATTCGAGCCACATTAGGATATCCCCCATTGTGTGATGATGCTATGGTGGCTGAGTCAGGAATACAAACAAGTCTACTTGAAGGCAATCAACCTGAGGTTGCCCAAGTCATTTACCCCCCTCCAGATTTTGATATGATTGATCAGCAGGTTCAAGGGATGTATAGTCCTCCAAAGGAGGTTACTAATATTGTTATTGGGAAGGTTGATAAGCCTGAGGCTACTTTGAAAGACCAGTAAGATGCTATTCTATCTAAGAAAAGGTTTAGAGAGCAGGCTGAACTTAAGCCAGACTTTGAGCAGTGGAGTCCTACTTCCAGAAATATAATACTCACTGCATGGAAGGCTATCAAAGACCAAGTGCAGGAAAGAGGCAAGTGGTACAATGAGATGGAATGGCAGAAGTATGAAGCCAGGCAAGAGGCCATTGTACAGTTTAGAAGAAAAGCCAAGCTGGGTAGGCTGCCTACAGATGCTCAGGAGCCAAGCAAATATTTCCCAAAGCCCTTTCATTATTTTGAAAGGCAAAGGCTCAAGGAAGAAGCAAAGAAGAAGGCTGATCTAAAAGGCAAGAAGCCAGCTGAAGATTCTGAAGCACCTGTGAAGGCTCAAGTTCTATCTGACAAAGGGATTGTCATTAAAGAGCCTGATCAGTCTTAGTTTTTTAGTTCTTTCAAAGTATTTTGTAATGTTTTGATTAAATCATTAAATGTAATTCTCTGTATTCAAACATTATCAAGTTATAAACAAAATGTTGTTTGGCATCATATAATGTTCATTCTGTGATGGATTGTTTTTATGTTTTGTTTATATTAAGTATTCCTGTTATGTCATATATCATCAGTTTATACTTTTTATAAATGGTGTATATCATTGGCTATAGGGTTATGACTTCTCCAAATAGGGGGAGATTGTTGGGTACATTGGAAAATGTGTACCTGATTTGAAGAAGCCCAACTTAGCTCAATGATATACATCAAGGTGTATTTGATGTTGTTTTGAGTTGACATGTGCAGGTGAAGAAGTATTAAAGAATACAGAAAGATATTCTAAGTCCACATGTCGACACCTGAAGAAATTGTGTCGACACTTCAGAATATTTGTGTCGACACTTCAGAATATTTGTGTCGACACTTCAGAATATTTGTGTCGACACTTCAGAATATCAGTGTCGACACAGAGAATGATAGTCGACTACATTTATGTCGACACTGGGAAGCAGTGTCGACACATAAAGAAAATCGTCGACCTCAGCACTGGGAAGCGGTGTCGACACCGTGAAAGATAGTCGACACCGTGAAAGATAGTCGACCAGAGAAGGTTAGTCGACACCGTGAAAGATAGTCGACCAGAGAAGGTTAGTCGACACCGTGAAAGATAGTCGACTAGTGAAAGATAGTCGACCAGAGAAAGATAGTCGACTCACAGAAGAAGATAGTCGACCACAACTGTGTCGACACTGGGTGGATGTGTCGACACCAGAAGACTGTGTCGACACATATTGGCAGAAGTCGACTATGCTTGTGTCGACACCAGAAGACTGAGTCGACACATTTTGGCAGGATTGAAGATTGCTGTGTCGACACCTGAAGGCTGAGTCGACACATGCTGAGTTCTGAATCTACAACAACTGTGTCGACACACAGGACTTGTGTCGACACACTGCAGAGTCTAGACCAAGTTATTTTCTGAAGAAGCTGTGTCGACTTAAAGGCAACTTAGTCGACATCATCAAAGACTGTGTCGACACCAAAGTCACTTGTGTCGACACAGATAGACAGATTGGTCTCGACACTTTCTAACTGACTGTCTCGACATTTTGCTATCCAAGGCTAAGGTACAAGAACTGTTTGAAGACTTGACAGCTGTGGGTTGCCACCGTTTAACTGAAGCTGTCAGACCTGTCAGAAAACAGTTAGAAACCAGATCAGCCGGTTACCATGAAGAAAGTCTATAAATAGACACATTCAGAAGGAATTAAAAAGCAGCTAAGCTAAGAAAAATTATAGAAGAAGATCTAAGAAGAAGAAACAGAAGGATTACGATCCTGTTGAAGTTTCAATTCAAGAAAGTGAAAAAGAAGATCTTCTTCAGAAGGTCTAAGAAGAAGAAGTCTGAAGTATCAAAAGAGGTGTTGGATAGAGGGAGATCCAGTCATCTTGAAGAAGAAGAAGGAAGCCATCAGTGGTTTCTCAAGAAGCTGTTTGGAAATCAACTCAGCTAAGTTCAGATTCAAGAAGCTTTGAAGAAAGCTCAGATTCAGTTGATTTCATCAGCTGATCAAGAAGTGTCTTGTCCTCTTCTCTCTCAATAAAGGCAAGACATCAAAATACCTTTTTCTAAATTTCTGTAGGCTCTGTTTACACAGATCTGAGTTGTAAGCCTGTGTTATAAAGGCTGAGTGTAGGAGAGGTGATCTCTGAGTGGTAGGGCTATTTGCCTGAGTGTAGGAGAAAGTTATTCTCTGAGTGGTAGGCCTTGAGGCAAGGCTGAGGTAGGGCTGTTGAGCCTGAGTTGTAGGAACCTATCCTGGTTCTGAGCTGTAGGATCTGAGGATCTGAGTATAGTGGAAGTTTGGCCGAATCTAGCATATTGCTAGATAGGTGAAGGGGGAAAGTGGATGTACCCAGACCTTGGGGAACCACTATAAAACATTGTGCAATCTGTGATGCTTAGTTGTCTGTGAATGCTGTGCTAGATGTTTTAAATTGTAATTGAATTCTGCCTAGATTTATAGACAATAAATTAGAACCTATTCACCCCCCCTCTAGGTGTTTAGGTTGTTTTGAAAGTAAAACTATCAAATGGTCATGCCCGCTCTTCTGAACATAAGCTTGCCCATCCTACAAAAAAAATGGTTCAATATAGGAGGTATAATAAATATAAGTGCTAGTATGTGGCAAAGTTGGTCATTTTGCCTTAACTATTGGTAAAACCCAACAGTCCCTAAGCAAAAGAATTCAAAATTTACTAAAAATATCTCTATACAGTAATATGTTGTTATGAATAACAGGAACCTAAGACCCAAGACTTATTGGGTTCCTAAGGTAAATTAAATTTTTTTGCAGGATTGTCCAAAGGATAATCAAATGCTAATATGGTAATTGAACAGTGGCTAAATTAGGCATAAGAATGGAACAAGGAGTCATCTAAGAGATCATACTCCTGTGAAAATTGGACACAAGGTCATCCTTAGTAAATTAGATAGAGGAGTGACAAAAATCTATGGTATGTTCTCCAATGGAAATGTCTCTATAGAAAAGGTGGCTAATGTAGAGGGGTTGCAACACAACCTCATAAGCATAATTCAACCTTATGGTTTTGGTTATGTCATTAAAGTCCTCAAGAATCTGTGTCAATTCAAAAGGTCAATTGACTTTGACATAATTCTTACAAGCACTAGGAGTGGAAATATGCATTGTCTGAATTTTCTTTATTTAGAATCTTCCATGCCAGTATGTCTTATAACAAATGAATAGGAATCTCTTACTGTGCAATAACATAAGGTATTAGTTCACATTAGATACAAGATAACAAATAAATTAAACTTAGGAAATCTGGTTAAAGGTGAATCAAATTTGAAATAAAGTAAATATGTGGCTGACCATGCATGCCCAATGTGCAAGCAAACCTGGGCCAGCTTTTAGAGCAATAATCTTAATGACCGCACCTTGAGATCAGAAATCTTCATTATCCTTCTAGTTCAAGCCAAATTTAAGCTGAAATTAAGTAAATAAATATCATCTATCTTATATGTCATTTATCTCTGCAAGTAGTAGGGTCTAGAAGTCTAACCAGGTGTGTACAGAACAGTTAAGAAAATTACAAAGGAATAAACTTAAAACAAGTTTGTTGTGTCATGTTCACTATTGCGACAATATGTCAACATGATGTCGGGATTATGATAAGCATCAAATAAACTTCACTAGATTAATTCATCTTATTCCTTGGATCTAATAATATATTTAGCCTCCAGGTACACATCATTTCGTATTCTAAGATAAAATAAACTATAAATATGACAAATATCTAGAATGAGATTACACCTTTATTTTCCCTTAATTCCTCTCAACATGAAGCCCTAGAACTCGCAACAATATCTTCTCTTTATCCTCTCATTTCTTTTAATGGCTTTAAAGAAACCAGATGACCCATTCAATATGGGATGCAAAGTGGTACAAAATGGGTCCAAGGATGCAAATTAAGATATTCATACAGTTATCAGACTACTCGATGCTATTGACCTAGAGTATGTGCTCTCTGAGCCCACACTAATTATGAGAAGTGAGGTGGTCGTATTCTACAAAAATATAAGGCTAAGACCTTCTAAAGAAGGTTTGAAGACAAAATTAGTGAAACAAATAGAAAGTATTCCCTAAGAGATTGTCCAGGTCCTTACATCTGCCCAGGTTTAAGGAAGATTAAGAAGATGAAGAATTATCTAAAAGTGACATAAATGATTCCCTAGTATAGTGCGGGCACTCCCAGAAGATATATGGTTCCATTCTGAGGGACACTTCAACCAAATGGGTAAACTACTAGCTGATATTATAGGTAAGGCTCTGTTATACAAACCTGGCTCACATGAGAAAATATTTAAGAGCATGTTTGAGATTATGGCAAGGATAGTTCTGGTGAAAAAAATTGATAGGGCAAGAATGATGCTCATAAAAATTCAGGAAAGACAGAACATGCCAAACTTTAGTAGGATTATTTCTTTGTACCTATTGATTGTTATACCAGATAAGCTTAATAAGAAGTTGGGTGTCAAAATCCATCATATGAAGAGAATTGACTCCAAAATTCTAGAAAGGTGGGGAAAAGTTTTGTCAAAGCACCTAAAGGGGAAGAAGGATATGAAGTATGTAAGGGAAAGAGGCCAGTAAAATCTAAAGAAAGTACTAAAGTGGACTTCTCTTATAGTAATGAGAAAAATAATGTTAATCAAGTTCCCTAAAGCTCTCGGGAGGAGAAAGAATCAAGAGATTTCTTTGTATAGGTATCACTATCTAATGGAGTAGTGATCATGGATAAGACAGTCCATAAAGGATCTATCAAAAATGATCCTGCTCCTAAATTAAGTGATGATGTAGAGTTAAGTGATGATGCTATTAAAATTGATGAGGCAGAGTTAAGTAATTGAGATTGAAGTGTTAGAGCAAACTAACATAGAATTTCAGGGGGGGTCAACCTAGAGAACAAAAATTCAAACTAAAATTGACAGTGATTTTGAGGGTATGTCTCAAGAGGCGCACTTAGCCCAAGATATAATGGAGAAGAGGAGAAGAGATTATGTTGGTGAGGGGAACATCTCATTAAGATCCTTCTCCAAAAAATGAGGAGTCACATAAGGTTTCTGAGGTTTAAGATGCCACCCAAACTAGGTTGGCAGTCTTACAGGACCTAGAAGTGTATGTTGAAAAGGATGGCGGCGTTGTTGTTGTGGAGGACAATCAAGGTGAATTACCTTTTATTGAGAAGCCAATAGGAAACATGTGCAGGTAGATCATCCATTTTGAAGTGGAAGCTAGTAAGTGGGTTAGTAACAGTTCAGTTCCTGAGAGAAGGTCACCCTCCCAAATGTATAAAGAGATAGATATGATATACATGATGGAAGAACTAAATAGGAGGCATTCTATGAAAGGATCAGATATTCTAAGCTCATCAAAAGATCTAATGACTGAACAAACTTTTACTCCACTTATCAATTAGATAAATTATTATTGGATGAACAAAGAAGACAAATTGAAGTGCATATGGATGTTGTTGTCAGGGATTTGAGAAGGGATCTATCCAATGAGACTGTTAGGCTAAAAATTGAGATAATTCTTCTCAAAAAAACACATTAAATTTCTTTATGAGAGAAGCCCCGAAAGTAGATCATACTGCTTAATAATTAAAAATTACTCACAAAGGTCTGAAAGACATCATAATAAATAAAGATATCACATCAGATAACTTATAAGATGCATTCCAGGCCATATAAAATAGGATGACTAATAGTAGAATGAGTATAATGGAAAGAGTAGACTTCTATAGCTAGGTGTTGGATGATCATTTCCTTGAGGTTAAGGAACATATAACTGCAGGCATAAACATGTTGGAAAAGAAAATGACTTCTCTTCATGCTAACCTCAATTACTATATCTCTGAAGAAGTATAAAAGGGGGAAAATATAATGATAAAGGCTGGTGCAGATCAGTCAATCTATACTTCAAATGCAATAAGACTAGCATTTAATTGTCCACAAATCAACTATGCTAATCCTGAAGATGTGTCAGTAAGTCATCAAATTATTGAGTCCTCTCACATGAGAAAGGCCGCTACTCTAGAAGAAATGAGGGAAAGGCAAAAGAGAAGGGAAGAAATTCAGCAAGCTCCAGATTATGAGCAGTGGAGTCCAAAGTCCAAACACATTATAATACAGATAGACAAGACTTTAGATATCCATAAATAAATGTTCTAAGGTACTATGACACTGTTGAATGGACGATACATAAGAATCTAGAGAAGAAGAGAAGGCATCACAAGAGGGAGCATCCAAATGGACTGCCTCCACCTAAAAATATTATCCAATGCCATAGTGACTGAAAGGAGTCAAGAAAACTATGTCAGAAATTCTGTAGTTCAAATGGCTTAGGCAAATGATTGTATGAATCTTTTGTAGACATTTGAACTAATTTATATAAGTGATATATTAGAGTTTTTTCTTTATTTTTTGTGATTGCTTATCCTAGCTTAGTTTCTGTGATGATCTTTACCATTATTCCACGAACGTATTTTGTCATTGACTGGGGTTTTGACTTCTTCAAATAGGGGGAGATTGTTGCGAATATTACACATAATATCTAGATTTTAAGAAGTCCTCATGAAAATGATAAATAAATTTTTTTATTTGATGTATGAAAGTGAGGGGATAAGTTGTAAACTACTCTAGAGGGGGGGTGAATAGAGTATTCAAATTTTATGAATAACTAGTCAGCTCCCTTGGAGTTTATTTGCGGAATAAAATAATCTGATACTTGAACCCTAAGAGCCTAACACAGAGAAGTGCACAAGTGAGAGAGTTAACTGAAATTTCAGTTTAACTATAAACCTATCACAGCAACTAGCAATCCTAGGTAGTTCTATCACAGCCACAGAATAAACAATTAAACAAAAACAGCCAGAGAGACACAGGATATATAGTGGTTCCCTCTAAATAGGTACTCCACTCTTCTACCACCCTGGTAGGAATCCACTACAGGTTTTTGCTAAGGTGCCCTGCCACCAATGATCTGATTCAGGTAGATCAAACAGACCCTTTGAGCTTTTGATAAGGATGCTCAACCACAGGTTGTTGATAAGGTGCCCTGTCACCAATGTTCACTTTTGAAGAGGTATGAAAACTCTTTTACAAAGGGGTTGAGAGGGTTAGATTGTCTTCTCTGTTGTTAATACAGATTAGAGAAGACTTGTGGATTCTCTAAAGAATCAAAGTCTCCCCCTGGCTCAGTGAAAGTCCAGGGAAAGCCTTTGCTTCAGGATGAAGGAGTTTCAGATATACTGAAACTAAATCCTCAGAGATCTGTAGACTGATTTTTATCAGGTCTTCAGATTCTGGAGCACGTGAAGCAGATCTGGAGCTCTTTCTGAAGTCTTGAAAACTCTAAGCAGATGCTCAGGAGACTTGAGAATGAAAGAAATTGCTTTGGACTTTTGCTTCAGGAAAACTTTTCTTCTTCTGATTGTGAGATTGTGAAGAGTTGCTCTGAAGATGCTTGAGAGAATGAAGCACACACAAAAAAATAACTCTGTATCTGTAGCTTGTTAATTTTTCTGAGAAAAATCTCTCTTAAATATCTTCTCATTTTTCTTTTGGAACGGCTCTATTGATTTGAATTCTCGAGCCCTGCAACAGATTATCTCAAAATAGAATATAGCAATAGGAATAGAATGACCTATTAGCTTACTGTCAGTCCCAATAAGGAATTAAATAAGTGGGAAAATATCTCAGTATAAAGACTTACCATTCTTGGAAATAGCAAACAGTGCCAACGGCTAGAATACAGCCTGGCAATATATTTTGTATAATAGGACAAAAAATGCTTTATCAAAATACTGAATCCCGTGATTTAAGCTTGACATATTTGGTAATTAATTTATTTTGAATTTAAGCCATAAATCTGCAAAAACAACTTCAGAAAATTCTCTAACCACAAGCTAAAACACTTGGAAATAAACCAAGGAATATAATGAATACGAAAAGATAAAGGCAGACAATAATCGTCGAACAGGGGTTCGATGATCGTCGACCTAGCTAACAGATCGTCGACTAAGAGCAGAAATCTGTCGAAACAGAAATCGTGAAGCAAGAACACGATCGTTGAACTGCTGATGGCAGATCGTCGACCAACCTTCAGAGCGTAATAAACTTGCTCTGAGATCGTCGACCAGCGGTCGACGATAATTGTCTTGACTTCAACGATTCTATAGCCCTGCTATCGTCGACCAATGATCGACGATCGCGAGGCCTCGTTCGACGATGGTTGAACGGAAAATGCTTTAACCAAAAATACATCTAGAACTACTAGCCTAAGCTCTAGGTCAGTTATAAACTGTCTTAGGGAAACTGAACAAGGCCTAATCATGATCATATATAGTTATATGGATCAAGAGGGGCTGGAAAGGGATTACATAAGCCAAATCACATCCAGGGTACCAACAATCTCCCCCTATTTGGGTTATGTTATCCAATCCGATCTAAAACTAATGCACACAATATCAAAAGCAGAGATTAACCAAAAATTTAAATCACAGGCAATCCACAGAAAAACAAAAAACATAAATCAGCAGAACTATAAAGTATCAAGCAGATTTATCAGAGGTTTTATCATCAGATTAGTTCTTAGGGATTACAGCTGGTTTGAAAATAATTTCCCTGTTTGGGTTTGCTGCTTGTCTTTTGGATAGCATTAGATCATGTTCACCAATAATTTTCTTTTCAGCATAGCTTGGCAAAACTGCAGCAGGGTGCAACTTCATGTATTCTTCAGTATTAAAAGATTCAGAGTTGACTTGAATTTTGCTGAGTTCCTTTTCTCTGAATTCAGACATAGTTGTATATGCTGTAGGGTCTAGTCCTTGAGCTTTGGCTCTCTCCATCATGCTTAGTGCAATAGATTCCTTAAATCTTGCCATAGAGGCAATTCTTTCAGTTTCAGTCATATCTGATGGAGAGGATGGTCTGTCAGTATCAGCTTGAGCTGCAATCTCCATGTTCCTTTGAAGAGCTGTGGCTAATTTGCTTGAGTCAAGAGGAATCTGTGCAGCCTTCTTAGGATCAGTTTCAGCATATAGAGATCTGGGAGGTGCAAGTTCAATGAACTTCTTGTGGGATTTCTCTGAATAGACCACTCTTTTTCCTTTTGTTTCAGCTGTCTCAGAAGCAGCAGGTTTTCGTGATGTAGAGGATGGACCTTTCCTGGGAGGAGAAGGTTTCCATTCTGGAACTTTCTTTTTAGGAGAAGGAGGAGAGAAAGTAGGTTGCTGAAATGTCATCTTCTTTATTTGTTCCATGGGAACATTTTCATTTCTTTTCCTTCCTTGTCCTGATACATCTTGGCCTCCCTGGCTTTGGTTACTTCTTCTCTGGTAAGACTTAAAGGTGTTGGAACTTGCTGATTTTGCAGATGGGGCAGAAGAGAGACTTCTAGAGGCTCCAACACCAGGAGGTGGAGGAGGACCTCTGGGGGGGAATTTCTGAATTGGAGTGTCATATCTTTTTGTTCTCTTCTTCTCTCTTGTCTGATTCTTTGAAAGTCTCATCCATGGTTGAAATTCCTTGCTCTTGGGATCAATTCCCTTCAGAATGAAATAGGGAACATCCTTGTCTGGATTAGAAGTAGGATGAGCAGATGCTTTTCTTTTCTTGGATACAGCCTTTTTCTTCTTCTGGGTACTATCAGAATCCTCAGAGTCATCATCATCAGAGGAGTGGGATGAGGTTCTGCCAGCATAATCATCAAAATCTTGTTCTGAGATATCTTTGGCAGCTATAGCATGTTCAGCCTTTTCTTTCTCCTGCTTCTCTCTATCTTCTTTTTCTCTTGCTTCCTCAATGGCATCTTGCACAAGGAGGGCATCAAGATCAACATTTGGAGATCTCTTCCAGAGTTCTGATTCAGGATACAAGTCAGGAACTATCCTGGGGACCAGTTCTGCAATAGAAGGAATGGGTAGAGGATAGGTAAGGATAGGTGGAGAAAAGATGACTGTATCTGCAGGGGCAGATGCTTTCTCTAGAGAGATGACTAGGGAATCCATATGAGAATTAGCCAACCCTTCAATGTACTCAGAGGCAATATTCTCAGCCACAAAGGCTATAAATTGTTCAAGGTTGAGAGTACCTGAGCTTGATTCCTTTTCAGTCATTTTGGAGGCATTCTCTGGTAAGTCTTGCACAGCCTCAGCTTCTTCAGCAGCAGCAGCAGCAGGGATGTTGATTGTGCCTGCATACAAAGAAAGATAAGTTAATAACCAAGTGGGAATAGAGTATTCCCCCAAGGTGAACAACAGCAGGTAATTGATAGAGTTACCTAAGATCTACACAGGATACCACTTTGCATCTAGGAAGGAGGTTATAATTCCTTCTAGATGTTCAGTGACATCTGGGATAGACACCTCTGCAAGGCACAAGAGGAGTGCCATACAGGAAAAGAAGAGATAGTCCTTGACCAAGGGGTCATCAAGGTACTCAGGTCTATAAGGGACCGTTTTCTCTTGAGAAGGAGGAACATAAGGAGATGTGAGTGTGAACTCACAGTCTGAATTGAGAAAGGATTCCAAAGCATTATCAGAGTCAATGGAGATAGCAGCATCAACTTGCAACACTGATGCAAGATCATCAGCAGCTGAGATGGGAAGGAAGGGATAAGAGATTAACTCAAAGTTGAAGTTTGAATTAATTAGAAACTTAAATAAAACTATACCATCTGGTTGAGCAGTAGCATTCTCAAGTTGTTGAACCACTACTTCTGAGTCAGTAGTGTTTATTGAAACTTTTTCACACAAGTCCATGAGGACTTCCTCATTGTCTCCCTCAGAGACTTCTTCATCAGCAGCTATATTCACTAGGGAGTGAATGTCTTTGTTAGATAAAGATATCAATTTAAAGTCCTGATTATAACCTTTAGAGGAAGTGTTTTACCTTCTGATTGCTCTGGATCTTTCATTAGAGACTCTTTCTCTGGAAACTCTTGATGTTCTTCTACAATTGCTGTAAGGGGAAGGGAAGAATTGTCCTGAAGGGCCAAGGCATCACCTGAGACCACTTCAACAGACATCTCCCCCTGCATGACTTCAGTGGGGACTGGAGTCATGCATCTTACTGAAGAGGGCTCAGCAGAGGGTGGAAATGATTTGATGGCTTCAGTAAGGGCTTTGATGGATGCAATGAGAGGGGCATTGGCAGCCTCAATCATTTTTTGTATGGATGGAGTGATGAGCTCTACAATTTGTGCAAGCAATTCAGGAGTTATCTGAAATGCTGAGGATGTGGAGGTGGATGGAATGGAAGCAGTATGATCTACCACATGATCAAATGAATCATGTGGAGATGGGTGAACATCAACATGAGTGTGGGATTCATGTTGAGATAAGTGTGTGAGGATGGTAGCAGTTACCATGTCAACACTGGCTGCGGCTGCCAGATGTTGTGGTATGGGTGACTGGGGTGGAGATGCATGTAGGATGGAAGATGCATGTTGTGGTGGCACTGCAGATTGTGTGGAGGGTAATGCAGGAGATGAGGATACAGGGGTAAAGAGGGAGGATGAAGGGATTGCTGAGCCTTCCCCAGCAAGCTGGAGAGTGCCTGAATCAGCCCTTGTGTCTGATGGAGGGTTAGGATCAACCCTGGCTGACTTCTTGATGACTCTCTGAGATTTCTTGAACAGAGAGGGGTCCAACCTCTTGCTGGCGTTGACTGCGGAGGGTGCAGAAACAAGCAGCAGGGGTGCTTTCACATATAGAAACACACCCAACACCCTGGCAAGGTTTACTTCTTTCTGATTGTTCTTTCTCCTTATTAGTTCAAATAGAACTTTTCCCCAGGCTATCTGCGTCTTATTCACCAAAACTGACATTAAGGCAAATTGTTGCCTGTTGATGTTGTCGTGAGCAGAGTGCTTTCCCAAAACGACCTTGCCCACCAGGTCTGCCAGAAACTTGTACTCTGGAGACAGGTTTATCTTCAGCAGCTTAACTGGAATACCCTCAGCATGGCCCATCACTGTTAGCATGCGTCCATATTCCTCTGAATTTTGCTTATATTCCTCAGTACCGGTTGGTAGACCAAACAGCTCAGTCAGAACGTCAGGAGTCAGAATGACCTCCTCTCCATTTATCTTTCCAGTCATGGCTTCGTCGTTGGAGGACGAAGTATATACCCATTCTTGAATCTCTGGTATATGAATCTTCGGTGAGAATGACATAAATCTCTTTAGGCCTTGATCTTCACACAGCTGCAGAATATCTTGGATGGGTTGATCACATCGACTGAAGGAATCGAAGTCGACACAGAATCCAGTGTCGAACTTCATTCCGAAGAGAACTGCTGAAGGAATCGCCATTGGATTGAAGAGAGAATGGAGAATCGAGATGCAAGGCAGGGGAGAAGAGAATCGCGCGGGATTAGAGTTCGAGAGCGAATTCTAAGCCAGAAGATGGAATATGAAAAGACGGAGCGAAAGAACGACGATCTCCAGACCTAAATCGACTATTTGATATAAATCTGCGATCGTCGAACCCGGAACAAAATCGGTCGTCGAACAATGACCGACGATAGTCAATATTTGACTAAACGTTAAACATCGACCGACTGCAAGCAATCACCACGATCGTCGATCAATATATGTTGGTCGACGATTCTCCACACAGCACAGAAAATCTATCGTCGACCACTGGTCGACGATAGATACCTAAGGAGAGATCGTTGACCAGTTGGTCGACGATTTCTGCCTTACTACCGAACGAGCTGTCGTCGACCGTTGGTCGACGATAGTTCTGACCTGGTCGAAGATCGTCGAGCAGTCGTTTGATGATTTTAGACAGAAAACAAATCTATCCAAATTTTCACTACTCTGAACCATTAATCATTCCAAGCTGGTTCAGGAAAAACAAATGCCTTTGTTCATCAAGGGGCTTAGTGAAAATATCTCCTCTCTGCAGGTCTGTGGATATAAATTCCATTGCTATCTTGTTCTTTTCCACATTATCTCTCAGAAAATGATGTCTAATCTCAATGTGCTTGGTCCTGGAATGGTGCACAGGATTTTGAGCAATTGATATTGCACTGGTATTGTCACACAGAATTTTTGTTTTTGAGTGTGTGTACCCATAATCCACTAGCTGATTTTGAATCCACATGATCTGTGAACAACAACTAGCTGCTGCTATATATTCAGCCTCAGCAGTTGAAGTAGACACAGATGCCTGTTTCTTACAAAACCAAGAGACAAGTCTCTCTCCCAGGAACTGACAGGTCCCTGAGGTGCTTTTCCTGTCAACTCTACAACCAGCATAATCAGCATCTGAATATCCAATTAATTCAAATCCTGACTCAGCTGGGTACCACAGTCCTAAGTTAGGGCATCCCTTAAGGTATCTCAAGATCCTCTTGAGAAGAGTTAAGTGAGATTCCTTTGGGTTGACCTGAAACCTAGCACATAGGCATGTAGCAAACATTATGTCAGGCCTACTTGCAGTCAAATACAGCAGGGAACCAACAATGGCTCTATAGTTCTTTTGATCAACAGACTTGCCATTGACATCAGAATCAATAACTGCATTTGAGGCCATAGGTGTGCTCATTGATGAAGCATCAGACATTCCAAATCTTTTAACCAGCTCTCTGGCATATTTTGATTGAGAAATGAAGATACCATCAACACACTGTTTCACTTGGAGACCAAGGAAATAGGATAACTCACCCATGCTGCTCATCTCAAACTTGGAGTGCATTAGTTCAGAAAACCTCTTGCATAGTTTGGGATCAGTGGAGCCAAATATAATGTCATCTACATAGATTTGAACTAACAGTTGTGAGTCCTTATGATGTCTAATAAATAGAGTTCTATCTACTACACCTCTCACAAACTTGTGTTCTAGAAGGAAATTTGCTAAGGTCTCATACCAAGCTCTAGGAGCTTGCTTAAGTCCATATAGAGCCTTTTGGAGTTTGAACACATGAGAGGGTAAGGTTGATGAAACAAACCCTGGTGGTTGTTCAACAAACACTTCTTCCTTTAAATTTCCATTGAGGAAGGCACTCTTCACATCCATTTGGAAGACCTTAAATCTCTTATAGGCAGCATAGGCTAGGAAAATCCTAATGGCTTCTAGTCTAGCTACAGGGGCAAAAGTTTGATCATAATCTATGCCTTCCTCCTGTCTATAGCCTTGAGCTACTAGCCTAGCCTTATTCCTAACTACTATGCCTTGGGCATCAAGCTTGTTTCTAAACACCCACTTGGTGCCTATGATCAGTTGGCCTCTTGGTCTTGGAACCAAAGTCCAAACTTTACATCTTTCAAACTGGTTAAGTTCCTCTTGCATGGTTATAATCCAGTGTGGATCAAGCTCAGCATCTTTAATGGTTAGGGGCTCAACCTGAGAAAGGAAACAAGCAAACATCACATCTTTGTTGAGTTGATGTCTTGTCTGGACTCCTACTGAAATGTCTCCAATCACTTGAGATACAGGGTGATCTCTAAGTGTGACAAGATTAGTAGGTTCAACAATGATCTGATCTTCAACATGTTCATGATTTAATTCCTCATGTGGAATTTGATCAACTGTTGGAGCAGGTGCTTTAACTTGAAGAAGTTCTACATCAGATTCAGAATCTGAAGAAGCAACCTGAGGAGTTTGTTGGGGATGATTCTCCTGTGTGAGTCTCAAACCTTCCAAATCCTTACTTACTCCTAGGACTTGCACTGTACTATTAGAGGAAGAGTCCTTCTCCTTATAATACATGACTGTCTCATCAAAAGAGACATGTGCAGACTCTTCTATCTTAAGAGAGGATTTATTGAGGACCCTATAGGCTTTGCTTACTTGAGAGTATCCCAGAAAAACTCCCATTGAAGCTTTTGCCTCAAATTTTCTAAGGTATTCTTTGTTATTGTTATGAACAAAAGCAACACAGCCAAATACTCTAAAATAGTCTATTTTAGGTTTCACTTGCTTAAGTAACTCATAGGGAGTCTTACCCTTAAGTTTATGTATCAGACTTCTGTTCAATACATAGTTAGCTGTGCTAACTGCTTCAGCCCAAAAGGACAGAGGCATGTTAGCATCTGCCAACAATGTACTTGCAGCTTCAATTAGGGTTCTGTTTTTCCTTTCAACTACCCCATTTTGTTGAGGAGTTCTAGGAGCAGAGAAGCTATGTTTGATACCTTCCTTCTCACAGAATTCTTGCATAAGAAGAGACTCAAACTCAGTACCATGATCACTTCTGATCAAGGCAATCTGAGTAGAGTACTCACTCTGTATACACTTTAGAAAATCTGTAAGAACCTTGAAGTTATCAGCCTTAGTTCTCAAGAAGAATACCCAAGTGAACCTAGAGAAGTCATCTACAATTACTAGAGTGTAAGACTTTCCTCCAAGACTCTGTACAGCAATAGGACCAAATAAATCCAAATGTAGCAAGTACAAAATCCTGGGAGAATCACTTTTATTAACTGATTTAAAGCTATTTCTTGTTTGCTTACCTAATTGACAAGCTTTGCAAAGGCCTTCCTTCTTGTAGGGGCAAGAAGGTAAGCCTCTTACAAGGTTGTATTTAGCCAGCCTAGAAATGTTTTTCAAGTTTACATGACTAAGTCTCTTATGCCAAAGGGTATTATTACTGGTTACTTCATTAAATAAGCATATTTCAGATTTGGATGAGTTAAAATCTACAACATAAACATTACCAATTCTAATACCTACTAACACAATAGTATTATTTAAAGCAATATTACAAGCAGTGTCAGTAAACCATACCTTGTACCCAGCATCACACATTTGGCTTACAGAGATTAGGTTGTGCTTTAGTCCTGAGACATAAGCAACCTTCTTGAATGTTACAGCTCCTATGGTGAAGCTGCCATACCCTTCAGTCTGTCCACAGCTGGAATCCCCAAATACAACTTTTGGTCCCAGCTTGGCTTTGAACCCTGACAGATTCTTCTTCTTTCCTGTCATATGCTTTGAGCATCCACTATCCAGATACCATTTGTCATGTATGACTGGATAGGTCTTCACCTGCAAAGATATCAATTATACATTGTGGACCCAGGTTACCTTGGGTCCAGTATTCTTCACAAAAGAAAAACTAGATATAAAAGATTTTGCAGGCTTAGATTTATATCCTAAAGGGTGTGATCTCCTAGGTGGGATAATCCATTCAGTTGAAGGATTAAACAACCTAGGGTAGTGATTGGGATTTGCAATTCTGGAAGTTTGAAATTTATTTTCCAGCTTAAGTCCAGATCGTCGATCCACGGTCGACGATCGCAAGCCATATCGTCGATCATTTGTAGTAGTGCTATGTTCTGGATTCCACGATCGTCGATCACTGGTCGACGACTCAAGATGAGATCGTCGATCTCCTGCACCAAAGATATCATACTTGGTGAAGGTGTTCAGCGATCGTCGATAGACGTTCGACGATTGGTTTGACGATCGTCGATTAATGTTCGACGATTTTTGTAAAGCTAGGAATTTTTTCTTCCTGTTCTCTTTCTTAATCTTATTCTGAATTTTCTTACATTTTTCAATTTCCTCAGTGTTCTTTATTCCTGATTCAGAAATAAATTTTACTGGAGTGCTAAATCTCTCCTTTGTGAGGAGGATGGGTTCACTAGATGTAGCACCTAAGCCTAGTTTATCATTACCAACCCTAGTGTTTGCTATACTGGTTATTTCAGATAATTTAAGGCTTCTGCCATTTAATTGTTCTTCTAATCTCTTTGATTTAGCTAGTTCTAATTTTAGGAATGTTACTTCTTCTTTTGAGCTTTCTAATTCCTTTTCTAATCTAATTATTTCAGTACTTTCCATGTTTAGTTCCATTATCTTTAATCTAAGTGACTTAATTTCTTTTTCAGACAATAGTAAATCTAAACATAGAGTTTTAAATTTTAATTTGAACTCAGGAGATGAGAAATCAAATGAGTCGATTACCTGGTCTTCCATAGAGGAATCTTCTTCATTGTCTCCTTCTTCTTCAGAATTCTCTGCAGCTGACAGAGAGCTGCAGGCATCAATAGCCATGAGGCAGACCTCTTTGGCTTTCTTCTCTTCTTCTTCTTCTGAATCACTGGAGCTAGAGGAGCAGGTATCCTCTTCTGTTTCACTCCAGGTAGCAGCCACAAATCCCTTGTCCTTCTTCTTATATTTGTGTGAGGAGGACTTGGAGTGGTGCTTCCTGTACTCTTTCTCATGTTTCTTCTCCTTGTGTTTCTTCTCTGGACAATCTGGAGCAATGTGTCCAGGCTTGCTGCAAACATAACAGATGATTTCTTTAGATGGAGTTTTGTCATACCTTGGTTTGTCCTCATACTTGGAGAACTTCTTTCTGAGGTCTCTTCTTCCCATGTTGAAGAACCTCTTGGCAATGAGTGCCAGTAACTCCTCATTTGATTGACTTCCTTCAGAAGTCTCAGCAGCCTTAAGAGCTAGAGAGTGCTCTTTCTTTGTAGGTGTAGGAGTTTTTACTTTAATTGCAGCAGCTCTGCTCTTTAAAGTTTGCTCATATGACTTGAGCTTTCCCAACAGAGCTTCTGTGGAGAGTTCCACAGTGTTTCTTCCATCCTTGATGGGCCATATCCTTGAGTCCCAAGAGATGGGAAGGCACATCAGGATCTTGTCATTGACTTCTGACAACGTTATCTCCTTGTCCAAAGACCTCAGTTCACTTATTATTGAACTGAGTCTTGTGTACATTGAGTCAATGTCTTCAGCATCATCCTTCTTGAAATTTTCATACTGAGAAGTGAGGTTGGATCTCCTGTCCTTCCTCTCATCAGCTGAGCCAGCAACTATGTGGTTGAGGGAATCCCACATAGCTTTGGCTGAGGTACATTCAGCAAGCTTCTGGAATATTTCATCAGACATTGTCTGAGCTAGGATGTTCATTGCTTTTGCATCAGCTGCTTTTGCCTTCTTGTAAGTTTCATTGTAGTCAGGTGGTGGCACAGCACTGAGATCAGCAGAAGTGGAAGCAGCAGCAGGCCTAGCAGGTGGTCCTGTCAAAATAGAAGAAAAGATATCTTCATCAATAGAATTCATGTATAGTCTTATCCTGGCCTTCCATATGCCAAACTTGGACAAGTTGCATACAGGAGGTCTGGTGCTTGAATAATCCTTAGACTGGGCCATGTGTGAAAGTGTTTGTGAATGGTATCAGGAAACAACTTATCACTGGATCTTTTAACTCAGGTGTTAGCCTGTATGAACAGCTAACCTCCCTCTGATACCAATTGAAAGTGAGGGGATAAGTTGTAAACTACTCTAGAGGGGGGGGGTGAATAGAGTATTCAAATTTTATGAATAACTAGTCAGCTCCCTTGGAGTTTATTTGCGGAATAAAATAATCTGATACTTGAACCCTAAGAGCCTAACACAGAGAAGTGCACAAGTGAGAGAGTTAACTGAAATTTCAGTTTAACTATAAACCTATCACAGCAACTAGCAATCCTAGGTAGTTCTATCACAGCCACAGAATAAACAATTAAACAAAAACAGCCAGAGAGACACAGGATATATAGTGGTTCCCTCTAAATAGGTACTCCACTCTTCTACCACCCTGGTAGGAATCCACTACAGGTTTTTGCTAAGGTGCCCTGCCACCAATGATCTGATTCAGGTAGATCAAACAGACCCTTTGAGCTTTTGATAAGGATGCTCAACCACAGGTTGTTGATAAGGTGCCCTGTCACCAATGTTCACTTTTGAAGAGGTGTGAAAACTCTTTTACAAAGGGGTTGAGAGGGTTAGATTGTCTTCTCTGTTGTTAATACAGATTAGAGAAGACTTGTGGATTCTCTAAAGAATCAAAGTCTCCCCCTGGCTCAGTGAAAGTCCAGGGAAAGCCTTTGCTTCAGGATGAAGGAGTTTCAGATATACTGAAACTAAATCCTCAGAGATCTGTAGACTGATTTTTATCAGGTCTTCAGATTTTGGAGCACGTGAAGCAGATCTGGAGCTCTTTCTGAAGTCTTGAAAACTCTAAGCAGATGCTCAGGAGACTTGAGAATGAAAGAAATTGCTTTGGACTCTTGCTTCAGGAAAACTTTTCTTCTTCTGATTGTGAGATTGTGAAGAGTTGTTCTGAAGATGCTTGAGAGAATGAAGCACACACAAAAAAATAACTCTGTATCTGTAGCTTGTTAATTTTTTTGAGAAAAATCTCTCTTAAATATCTTCTCATTTTTCTTTTGGAACGGCTCTATTGATTTGAATTCTCGAGCCCTGCAACAGATTATCTCAAAATAGAATATAGCAATAGGAATAGAATGACCTATTAGCTTACTGTCAGTCCCAATAAGGAATTAAATAAGTGGGAAAATATCTCAGTATAAAGACTTACCATTCTTGGAAATAGCAAACAGTGCCAACGGCTAGAATACAGCTTGGCAATATATTTTGTATAATAGGACAAAAAATGCTTTATCAAAATACTGAATCCCGTGATTTAAGCTTGACATATTTGGTAATTAATTTATTTTGAATTTAAGCCATAAATCTGCAAAAACAACTTCAGAAAATTCTCTAACCACAAGCTAAAACACTTGGAAATAAACCAAGGAATATAATGAATACGAAAAGATAAAGGCAGACAATAATCGTCGAACAGGGGTTCGATGATCGTCGACCTAGCTAACAGATCGTCGACTAAGAGCAGAAATCTGTCGAAACAGAAATCGTGAAGCAAGAACACGATCGTTGAACTGCTGATGGCAGATCGTCGACCAACCTTCAGAGCATAATAAACTTGCTCTGAGATCGTCGACCAGCGGTCGACGATAATTGTCTTGACTTCAACGATTCTATAGCCCTGCTATCGTCGACCAATGATCGACGATCGCGAGGCCTCGTTCGACGATGGTCGAACGGAAAATGCCTTAACCAAAAATACATCTAGAACTACTAGCCTAAGCTCTAGGTCAGTTATAAACTGTCCTAGGGAAACTGAACAAGGCCTAATCATGATCATATATAGTTATATGGATCAAGAGGGGCTGGAAAGGGATTACATAAGCCAAATCACATCCAGGGTACCAACAATGTATATCTTAATTGATTTGTGCAGGTCTAATATAAAGGTAAATAAATCATTTTACATAAGACAGGTGTTGAAGCCAAAATTTGACCTCAACAAGAGTTCGAAATCAGGGGTGTAGCCAACACCTACTTCTCCCAAGCTCCGACCTCTAACTGGTAGTAAAGGACTAGAAACCGACCCAAAGCCTCAGCTAGGAGGTCCTACCTCTAACCAAGAAGATCTCTGAGTGCTTCCCCTCCAAAGCCAAATGCTGGGCTAGGAGCTCCTCAGCAAGCACTAGAAGATCTTAGGAAAATATGAAAGCTTGCTTTCTGAGGAGCCCCTATGGGTCTATTTATAGCCTTTGCTGACCTGAAATTACCAAATTACCCCTAGCTGGTCTGCCAACAGCAAAACTCTGTTTTTTTGAGGAGCTAAATGCAGACCCTGGGGGTATAAAAATAATTTTACCTGAGGGCATCCAAGTAATTTCACCCTGGGCCCTACCTGGCGGGAGCCTTCCTGCCGAGAGCTGAAGGCTCTCGCGCCTATGCCTTGTCGAGAACTCTCCCTCCCTCACCAGGCGGGAGCTAAAAGGATATTGAAGAATGCCGCAAATGGTGCCTGCTCCCTCCCTCACGGGGCGTAAGCCTTCTCGCCCTCCCTTGGGCGAGAATATGTCTCGGCTGAAGCTCGCCCTGTCTTTGGCGAGCGTCGAGCTCTGCTCGACGAACCGCTTATCCGGGCGCGAACGCTCTCGCTTGCTCTTGTGCGAGAGCTCTCCCGCTCTGAACCTGATCAACGAACATTGAGCCCAGCTCGACGAGACACAAGCTGAGCTCAACGAAAGTAGACGGGTTGAGTTGAACTAAACCCTGACCTGGCCAAGAGTAGTCTTTCTTCACCTGAGGCTAGCCCAAAGCTAGCCCAAACTTGGCCTTGGGTGTTTCTGGGTCCCAATCAGCGAATATGAGGTTGTACACAATCTCTGCACTTTTCAAGCTAGCCCTGCACTTGAAAAGACACGTCCAACCCTTTATATTCGCTGAGCACGTGCTGTCCTGAAAAGGAATCTTTTGGTGGGCCATCCCACAGCTATATATATATATATCTGCTGATAGTCCAAATTCCATTCCT